>CM042415.1:36361694-37656694 GCA_023634145.1 Thymallus thymallus | reverse complement strand
TTCAATATACTAAAAGCAATGAAAAAAGATACAACTGACAGGATACTAATATGCATTCCTGAGTGAATGACTATGTAAGTTCAGTCCAAGAATTACTTGCAATATTGCACGTGATATGATATAACAACTGTACATGAATATGTATATACAGACCTGAATGAATAAATAAGTCCTGAGTGAATGAGTGATTACAGACCAGAGTTACTCACGGATGGATGTATAATTGTTAAACCCTATGGGTTAAGGTTAAGAACTGAGACCAGACTGAGACATGATGACCAGCTCTTGGTTGGGGTTAGGACAGCGTTTCCCAAACTCGGTCCTCGCTACCCCAAGGGGTGAACGCTTTGATTTTTTGCCCAAACACTGCACAGCGGGTTCAAATGACCAAAACTAGGGCAAAAAACTAAGCAGGTACTCCTTAGGGTCCCGGGGACCGAGTTTAGGAAACTCTGGGTTAGGAACTGAGGCAAGACTGAGACATGATGTTTTTGGTGTTTCCAGGGAGACTGTGACATCTCTCTGATCTGATTGGTTGTGTGTTTCCAGGGCGACTGTGAAGACCATGCCACCCTGCTGTGCAGTCTGCTGCTGGGGTTTGGCCTGGATGCCTACGTTTGTGTTGGCACTAAGCCCAAGGGCCTGACACACACCTGGGTGATGACCAGGGGCACTGACAGCACCATCACCTTCTGGGAGAGCCTGACCGCACACAGGTGAGACTAAATCCTGGTTCAGATACAACATCCCAAGATCAAACATGGGGGGGGGGAATGGGGGGGAAATACTCCTCCCCCCTCCGCGACCAAAAACTCTGCCTCTTTACAATGACATGAAACAAAGTTGCCACTTGTTGTAGAAAGGTGTTGCAGCAGGGTGTTGTATTAGGGTGTTGCAGCAGGGTATTGCAGCAAGGTGTTGCAGCAAGGTTGGGTAGCAAGGTGTGGCAGCAAGGTGTTGTCTGCTAGGCTAACTAGGCTAGCTATTACTGCAGCAAAACAGCTAGCTTGTGTCTGCTAGGCTAACTAGGCTAGCTATTACTGCAGCAAAACAGCTAGCTTGTGTCTGCTAGGCTAACTAGGCTAGCTATTACTGCAGCAAAACAGCTAGCTTGTGTCTGCTAGGCTACCTAGGCTAGCTATTACTGCAGCAAAACAGCTAGCTTGTGTCTGCTAGGCTAACTAGGCTAGCTATTACTGCAACAAAACAGCTAGCTTGTGTCTGCTAGGCTACCTAGGCTAGCTATTACTGCAGCAAAACAGCTAGCTCGCTGTCTGCTAGGCTAACTAGGCTAGCTATTACTGCAGCAAAACAGCTGGCTCGCTGTCTGCTAGGCTAACTAGTTAGCTGCTTGGCTGAACACAACGTCAGCGCACTGTTCTCTGATTGGCTAAAGGGATTCTGAAGTTGTTCGCTAAAATTTGACATGTTGAATTTTGGAAACTCCAGCAGCCAACATAAGATGTTCTAAATCTAGACTGTTCAGATCAAGCAAACTTTGTTCTATAACTGCATAAACACTTCTGGTGTTTTAGATGTGAACTGGGCTTAACACACCTGCAACAACTTGTCCTCTCTGGCTGAGTTTCTAATGGGTTAACTGAGTCCCCTTCACCAGGGTTCATCAACTTTGTGAATAGAGCTGTGATGATCCCTTACTCTAGTCCAGTGTTACTCTTTGCGCGGCCTTATTTTGCGGCCCGCGGTGACTTTCCAATTTTCCAATAATTATACATGACAATGACAGAATTTCAAAGCAATGTGTTTAATGCAGGCCTGAGTCACGTTATATCTATTATTCTCTGGACGGCAGATAGATGGCAGTATAGCAGTTGTTGAACAGAAAGGCAATTAAGCACTTAACGTGAGTGCTCAGCCAGAGAGCGATTGACACAGTTTCCTATTGATACTACGGCCTACTTTAGCAGTCTGGTCGACATGGATAGGTTTATTATTAAAACGAAACGTAAATCTGTTGACAATGAAAATGAGGGGGAAGAGCCAGAGAACAGCGTGACAGCTGTAAACGAGCAACCACCTGGGAACCGGGAAAATCAGGAAGATAGTGGCGGGGAAGTGCTGCTGGCTAATGTGACTCCGGTGGTTAAGAGAAGGATACGGTCGATTGAAGAAGAACACAGAAAGTTCCAAGAGAAATGGACAGACATGTTTTTTTTGTACTGCATGATGCGACCAGCTCACTCTGTCTTATTTGCCAAAAGACACTCAATTGTTTTAAACAAGGAAATTTAGAGTGACATTTCCAATCACACCATTTACAAAACATATCCGCCACAAAGCAACCTCAGAAACTACTGTAACAAATGATGAACATGTCTAGCACTGTAGCAGAGAAAACGAGAGGCAACATATGAGATTGTTTGGATACTCTTAAGAAACAAGAAGGCCTTCACAGACGCAGAAATTGTCAAAGAATGTTTTTTGATAGTAGAGCTGCAGGTAAATTACACATTGCCAGGTGAACTAAGATCAGGTGCTGCTGATTTCTGGAACCTTGTGTCAGACACAGAGGATCCACTTCTGAAGCAGTGCAGCAAAAGGTGACATCATTTTTTGTCAGCACTTATTCATGTGAAGCAACATTTTCAGAGAAACAGACTGACCAATGGATACCTGGATTACCTAACAAGGATTGCAACAACAGACTACAAATTTAGAATAAATTCAGTCAAAATTGCTGTTCCAACTACTGATGTAGCCTAACCCTTAATATGGGTCATACATGTGATGTAGCCTAACCATTAATATGGGTCATACATGTGATGTAGCCTAACCATTAATATGGGTCATACATGTGATGTAGCCTAACCATTAATATGGGTCATACATGTGATGTAGCCTAACCCTTAATATGGGTCATACATGTGATGTAGCCTAACCCTTAATATGGGTCATACATGTGATGTAGCCTAACCCTTAATATGGGTCATACATGTGATGTAGCCTAACCCTTAATATGGGTCATACATGTGATGTAGCCTAACCCTTAATATGGGTCATACATGTGATGTAGCCTAACCCTTAATATGGGTCATACATGTGATGTAGCCTAACCCTTAATATGGGTCATACATGTGATGTAGCCTAACCCTTAATATGGGTCATACATGTGATGTAGCCTAACCCTTAATATGGGTCATACATGTGATGTAGCCTAACCCTTAATATGGGTCATACATGTGATGTAGCCTAACCCTTAATATGGGTCATACATGTGATGTAGCCTAACCCTTAATATGGGTCATACATGTGATGTACTTGTTGTGTTCATGTATATATTTGTGATGTACATTCAATTAATATCATGTGTTCTATTGCTTTGAATTATCTTTCTATTATTATATTATATCATTTTTAAAACTAAAGTACAACAGATGTAAGATCTGTTCGTCCCTGGAAAAGACTGTCTCAACCCAGAGTGTAACACTGCTCTAGTCTATACATCAGTGGCATGTCTGTACTACACAATATATCTGTTCAACCATGTTGTTTTAGGTACCTCCACCAGGCCATTGACCCAGATGCCCCTCCCCTGGCCCCCAAGCCCCGCCCCTCCTATCCCTACAGGACCATCGGCTGTGTGTTCAACCACAACGCCTTCCTGGCCAACTGCCAGCCGTCGGACGCCGTGGAACTCTGTGTGTTTGACTTCCACAACCAGTCCCAGTGGAAGGCTATGAGTCAGGAGGCTGTTGGCTCAGTCTGCTCCCCAGGCAGCACCACCTCTCTGCATCCTCTACCTCCTCTCTGTGGCCCCTCCCTGGAGCCCAGCGCTGCCTCCAACCAGCTGGAACTCGAGCTGAGGTACCTGGTGGTGGAACACAGGAAGGTGAGAGTAGAAACACAGCATACAGGTTGGCTTAGTTTAACCTGTAACACGTCAGAGCCCATATCTGTCATATGACCTCTGTGTATAGTCATGTTGTATATCTACAGTACAGGATATTGACATGACCTCTGTGTATAGTCATGTTGTATATCTACAGTACAGGATATTGACATGACCTCTGTGTATAGTCATGTTGTATATCTACAGTACAGGATATTGACATGACCTCTGTGTATAGTCATGTTGTATATCTACAGTACAGGATATTGACATGACCTCTGTGTATAGTCATGTTGTATATCTACAGTACAGGATATTGACATGACCTCTGTGTATAGTCATGTTGTATATCTACAGTACAGGATATTGACATGACCTCTGTGTATAGTCATGTTGTATATCTACAGTACAGGATATTGACATGACCTCTGTGTATAGTCATGTTGTATATCTACAGTACAGGATATTGACATGACCTCTGTGTATAGTCATGTTGTATATCTACAGTACAGGATATTGACATGACCTCTGTGTATAGTCATGTTGTATATCTACAGTACAGGATATTGACATGACCTCTGTGTATAGTCATGTTGTATATCTACAGTACAGGATATTGACATGACCTCTGTGTATAGTCATGTTGTATATCTACAGTACAGGATATTGACATGACCTCTGTGTATAGTCATGTTGTATATCTACAGTACAGGATATTGACATGACCTCTGTGTATAGTCATGTTGTATATCTACAGTACAGGATATTGACATGACCTCTGTGTATAGTCATGTTGTATATCTACAGTACAGGATATTGACATGACCTCTGTGTATAGTCATGTTGTATATCTACAGTACAGGATATTGACATGACCTCTGTGTATAGTCATGTTGTATATCTACAGTACAGGATATTGACATGACCTCTGTGTATAGTCATGTTGTATATCTACAGTACAGGATATTGGGTCTGCGTACCCACATTCCCCCCCACCGCCTCTTGACAGCGGAGAAAGAAGTGTGAAGTCTCTTGTGTTTGTAGAAGCTGTATTAGAGGTAGTCCTCTGTGTGTGTCTCTCTCCAGGACCTGGGCTTGGCCACGGTGTGGGATGACCACCTGTCCTACGTGCTGTCCTCTGCCCTGGCGGCGTATGAGCTGGAGCGCTGCTCGGGGACTTCCTGTGGTAACGAGGAGTTCCAGGACGCTGTGCGAAGGGCGGTGCCGGACGGACACACCTTCAAAGGTTTCCCCATCCATTTCCTGCACCACAACGCACGCCGAGCCTTCGCTACCTGCCTCAGGTAACTATAGCAACGCACGCCGAGCCTTCGCTACCTGCCTCAGGTAACTATAGCAACGCACGCCGAGCCTTCACTACCTGCCTCAGGTAAATATAGCAATGTACCATAGCGCACGCTGAGACTTCGCTACCTGCCTCAGGTAACCATAGCAACGCACCACAACGCACGCCGAGCCTTCGCTACCTGTCTCAGGTAACTATAGCAACGCACCACAACACACCGCAACGCACGCCGAGCCTTCGCTACCTGTCTCAGGTAACTATAGCAACACACCACAACACACGCCGAGCCTTCGCTACCTGTCTCAGGTAACTATAGCAACGCACCACAACACACCGCAACGCACGCCGAGCCTTCGCTACCTGTCTCAGGTAACTATAGCAACGCACCACAACACACCGCAACGCACGCCGAGCCTTCGCTACCTGTCTCAGGTAACTATAGCAACACACCGCAACGCACGCCGAGCCTTCGCTACCTGTCTCAGGTAACTATAGCAACGCACTACAACACACCGCAACACACGCCGAGCCTTCGCTACCTGTCTCAGGTAACTATAGCAACGCACCACAACGCACGCCGAGCCTTCGCTACCTGTCTCAGGTAACTATAGCAACGCACCACAACGTACGCCGAGCCTTCGCTACCTGTCTCAGGTAACTATAGCAACGCACCACAACACACGCCGAGCCTTCGCTACCTGCGGCAACACCTAATATTTCCAGCTTATAGACAACGTCACAATTTTATAAGTTGATCAGGTAAATGAAGAGCTGAAGGACAGGAGAAATGTGTGTTGTCATGGATACAGAAGTGGTGTGTTGTTTTGGCAGGTCTCCGATCTGTGATGACATAGTGTGTTGCCGTGGGGACCACGTGAGGCTTGCGGTGCGTGTCCGGGTGTTTGCGTACCCGGAGTCTGCCTGTGCTGTCTGGGTGATGTTCGCCTGCAAGTACCGTTCTGTACTCTGACCCCTGACCTCTAACCTCTGACACACCCCCACCTCTGGAGGAACATAAAGTCTAAGCCATAGTACCCATACCTTTACACATTCCTCTTACCAGGGACTATACCATACCATGTTATCACCATACTTAGGTGATTCTCACAATTCTATATGTATTGCAATTCGATACTGTGATTTTATTGTGATTTCCATTTCTATTTTTCTTCCCCATCACTACAATATTGTTTGGTTTTATCTTAAGACTTAAAGACTTTGTTTACTATATGAGATTGTAGCTACATATATTTTTTGTAAATAAATTAATAACTTTTTAAACTGAGTGAGCTTGAATTGGAATTTGACAGAATTTGATTGATTCCAACTTGTTCCTGTCATTTGGTGAATCAGGTGTAATTAGTAGAAGGTTTGTAATGAACAGTAGACGTGTAACACGTTGTTATACCACTAGATGGCGAGTGAAGACCAGCAGAGACGGTGAAGGTTGAAATGACTGAACTAAAGGCTTCATTCCTCTGATGCTGTTCAGTGTAGTAATCACTGTCTAGACTAGAGAATATCAACACTCCTCCTCACATTCATATCTACTGCACTAACAAACACATGGCTGATTCAAAAACACCTATTTAAACACTATTAGAACTCAGTCAATGGAAGAGCAAAGCACTTTATGATTCAAAGCACACAAAATAACTGAGGGATCTTATGACTTCCAGTAGCTGTTACTATTCTTCCTAATAATTTCTGAAGACAGTTGGCATCTCCAGAGTCTCTTTCATAAGATTAATATTACAATAACAGGAAAGTAATGCACTGAACGGTTCTGTAATGACTATTTCGTTATCTTACTGGCTGTTATCAGCCCTCAATGAAACCGTAATGAGTGAGTCTCATTGGCTCGGTATGAAGCAGGGATCTGAGGGGGGGTTTAGCCTGGTGTTGAATTAAAGATCCGTTCTAACGAGACCAGGGATCCATATATACATTCCCTCTGATTTATATCCTGAACTCTGCTACTGTGGAGACTGACTGGACCCTGTAATAACCATACCTTCAATTAGTACTGACCAATAAATGGGCTAATAGCAGAATGAGCCTGATGGACTGTGGGTAGCTGCCAGCCCATATCGATTTACTTCAAACCAATTAGTGTTTTTCCAGAGCTGTGAAGGAGGATTGTTCTGATTGGTCCCTACACCATCTGGTGTGAGCCAACCAGCACATCGACCGTCTGGTGTGTACTTCCTGCTCCTGTTATATACAAATGCCATATCTACATTTAATCATCCTGTTGTTAAATCCAGATGACGTATCGGTTAAGAGCGTTGGGCCAGTAACTGAAAGGTAGCCTAGAGGTTAAGAGCGTTGGGCCTTTAACTGAAAGGTAGCCTAGTGGTTAAGAGCGTTGGGCCAGTAACTGAAAGGTAGCCTAGAGGTTAAGAGCGTTGGGCCTTTAACTGAAAGGTAGCCTAGAGGTTAAGAGCGTTGGGCCAGTAACTGAAAGGTAGCCTAGAGGTTAAGAGCGTTGGGCCAGTAACTGAAAGGTAGCCTAGTGGTTAAGAGCGTTGGGCCAGTAACTGAAAGGTAGCCTAGAGGTTAAGAGCGTTGGGCCTTTAACTGAAAGGTAGCCTAGAGGTTAAGAGCGTTGGGCCAGTAACTGAAAGGTAGCCTAGTGGTTAAGAGCGTTGGGCCTTTAACTGAAAGGTAGCCTAGAGGTTAAGAGCGTTGGGCCAGTAACTGAAAGGTAGCCTAGTGGTTAAGAGCGTTGGGCCTTTAACTGAAAGGTAGCCTAGAGGTTAAGAGCGTTGGGCCAGTAACTGAAAGGTAGCCTAGAGGTTAAGAGAGTTGGGCCAGTAACTGAAAGGTAGCCTAGTGGTTAAGAGCGTTGGGCCTTTAACTGAAAGGTAGCCTAGTGGTTAAGAGCGTTGGGCCTTTAACTGAAAGGTAGCCTAGTGGTTAAGAGCGTTGGCCTTTAACTGAAAGGTAGCCTAGAGGTTAAGAGCGTTGGGCCAGTAACTGAAAGGTAGCCTAGTGGTTAAGAGCGTTGGGCCAGTAACTGAAAGGTAGCCTAGTGGTTAAGAGCGTTGGGCCTTTAACTGAAAGGTAGCCTAGAGGTTAAGAGCGTTGGGCCTTTAACTGAAATGTAGCCTAGAGGTTAAGAGCGTTGGGCCTTCTGGGATAGACCAGAACATATATAAATATAAAGTCTTCTGGTATAGACCAGAACATATATAAATATAAAGTCTTCTGGGATAGACCAGAACATATAGAAATATAAAGTCTTCTGGTATAGACTAGAACATATAGAAATATAAAGTCTTCTGGTATAGACCAGAACATATAGAAATATAAAGTCTTCTGGTATAGACTAGAACATATAGAAATATAAAGTCTTCTGGTATAGACCAGAACATATAGAAATATAAAGTCTTCTGGGATAGACCAGAACATATAGAAATATAAAGTCTTCTGGTATAGACTAGAACATATAGAAATATAAAGTCTTCTGGTATAGACCAGAACATATAGAAATATAAAGTCTTCTGGTATAGACCAGAACATATAGAAATATAAAGTCTTCTGGGATAGACCAGAACATATAGAAATATAAAGTCTTCTGGGATAGACCAGAACATATAGAAATATAAAGTCTTCTGGTATAGACCAGAACATATAGAAATATAAAGTCTTCTGGTATAGACCAGAACATATAGAAATATAAAGTCTTCTGGGATAGACCAGAAGCAACATTTCTTTTCACCCATTCTAAACCTTATTTACATATTTAATTTCTGCAACCAAATGAACATCGTCTGACTGAATGCCTTCTTTTCATTAGTGAACTAATAGATGTTCATCTATTGTTCTTTGCATTAATTCTCAAGTTCATCAAAATGTCACAGTGGTCTGCCTGTCTGTTTGACTGTCTGCTGCCTGTCTGTCGGTCTGCCTGACTGCTTCCTGTCTGACTGCTGTCTGCCTGTCTGTCTCTGATTGTAGAGCTCTCCACAATAGGCCTGTGAGCAGAGAGGCCAAAACTGCCTTCTCAAGCACTACTGTCTTGTCTATTGTCCAGAACAAAGCTAGATTATTAATCCCCTAGTCTCCTGTCAGTGCACACCTGAATAATATTTCAGCACCCCTTCCCTCCCCAGAAAACCAAATTACTCAGCAAACTTATCGCTTGCCGTAGCAAGACTGATATTGAAGAAAACAATCAGAGCAGCTGGATTCATCTCTGACAGCAGCCTTATCTTCAAGCAGCACCTTTGTTATTTCCTGATGAGCTACTGCTTTTCCTGCCACACCTCACTGCCCCCTTTCATCTCTCTGTGGCCCTTCAGTTTATTACAAAACCTTTCATCTCTCTGTGGCCCTTCAGTTTATTACAAAACCTTTCATCTCTCTGTGGCCCTTCAGTTTATTACAAAACCTTTCATCTCTCTGTGGCCCTTCAGTTTATTACAAAACCTTTCATCTCTCTGTGGCCCTTCAGTTTATTACAAAACCTTTAATCTCTCTGTGGCCCTTCAGTTTATTACAAAACCTTTCATCTCTCTATGGCCCTTCAGTTTATTACAAAACCTTTCATCTCTCTGTGGCCCTTCAGTTTATTACAAAACCTTTCATCTCTCTATGGCCCTTCAGTTTATTACAAAACCTTTCATCTCTCTATGGCCCTTCAGTTTATTACAAAACCTTTCATCTCTCTGTGGCCCTTCAGTTTATTACAAAACCTTTCATCTCTCTGTGGCCCTTCAGTTTATTACAAAACCTTTCATCTCTCTGTGGCCCTTCAGTTTATTACAAAACCTTTCATCTCTCTGTGGCCCTTCAGTTTATTACAAAACCTTTCATCTCTCTGTGGCCCTTCAGTTTATTACAAAACCTTTCATCTCTCTGTGGCCCTTCAGTTTATTACAAAACCTTTCATCTCTCTATGGCCCTTCAGTTTATTACAAAACCTTTCATCTCTCTGTGGCCCTTCAGTTTATTACAAAACCTTTCATCTCTCTATGGCCCTTCAGTTTATTACAAAACCTTTCATCTCTCTATGGCCCTTCAGTTTATTACAAAACCTTTCATCTCTCTGTGGCCCTTCAGTTTATTACAAAACCTTTCATCTCTCTGTGGCCCTTCAGTTTATTACAAAACCTTTCATCTCTCTGTGGCCCTTCAGTTTATTACAAAACCTTTCATCTCTCTGTGGCCCTTCAGTTTATTACAAAACCTTTCATCTCTCTGTGGCCCTTCAGTTTATTACAAAACCTTTCATCTCTCTGTGGCCTTTCAGTTTATTACAAAACCTTTCATCTCTCTGTGGCCCTTCAGTTTATTACAAAACCTTTCATCTCTCTGTGGCCTTTCAGTTTATTACAAAACCTTTCATCTCTCTGTGGCCTTTCAGTTTATTACAAAACCTTGATTTGTGAAAAACAGGGACGACGAAGGCAAACAATAAGGTCAGACAATCTCCTCTCCTCCAGCAGCTAGTCAGTCAGTCAGTCAGTCAGCCAGCTAGTCAGTCAGCCAGCTAGTCAGTCAGCCAGCTAGTCAGCTAGTCAGCTAGTTAGTCAGCTAGTCAGCTAGTTAGTCAGTCGGTCAGCCAGCTAGTCAGTCGGTCAGCCAGCTAGTCAGTCAGCAAGCTAGTCAGTCAGCCAGCTAGTCAGCTAGCTAGTCAGTCAGTCAGTCGGTGAACCAAGCAGCCACAGATGTACGGTAGAAGTCACTTTTGCTCAAAGGGAATTGCATGCTTCCTTGTCTCAATAAAGTTTCAGTTGAATCATCAGAAAGTAGTGTTGATGAAACCTGGTTAATGTCACCCAGCTGCACAACAACCCATCAGGGAGAGAGTACCACCATGCCGGGCGACGGGCCTCCAGCAGGCTTGGTGCATCTGTAGGGACCAGGGCTGTATCTATACATGGCTCTGTGAGGGACTGAACACATTACCATGAAACCAGCAGCAGATGCTCCACTCAGATGTTTCCTGCAGTTATATTTGTCTCTGATTAGCTTTACAGCTAAATGTATTTTGGATTGCACTACCGCAAGGAAAAGCAACTCCCTGAAGTCACCGTTCTACCATGACTACAGGTGCGATCAGTGAGGTAGTATTTGAAAATACTGTCTCCATGCTCCCCTTATGTCTCTCTCTCACTCTCTCTCTCCCTCAATTTCAATTGAAGGGCTTTATTGACATGGGAAACATATGTTAACATTGGCAAAGCAAGTGAAATAGATAATAAACAAAAGTGAAATAAACAATATAAAAAAATCTATAGTAAACATTACACTCAGAAGTTCCAAAAGAATAAAGACATTTCAAATGTCATATCATGTCTATATACAGTGTTGTAATAAAATGTGCAAATAGTTAAATTATAAAAGGGAAAATAAATAAACATTAATATGGGTTGTATTTACATGGTGTTTGTTCTTCACTGGTTGTCCTTTTCTTGTGACAACAGGTCACACATCTTGCTGCTGTGATGAACACTGTGGTATTTCACCCAGTAGATATGGGAGTTTATCAAAATGTGGTTTGTTTTTTAATTCTTTGTGGATCTGTGTAATCTGAGAGAAAAATGGGTCTCTAATATGGTCATACATTTGTCAGGAGGTTAGGAAGTGCAGCTCAGTTTCCAACTCATTTTGTGGGCAGTGTGCACATAGCCTGTCTTCTCTTGAGAGCCAGGTCTGCCTATGGCGGCCTTTCTCAATAGCAAGGCTACGCTCACTGAGTCTGTACATAGTCAAAGCTTTCCTTAATTGTGGGTCAGTCACACTGGTCAGGTATTCTGCCACTGTGTACTCTCTGTTTAGGGCCAGATAACATTCTAGTTTGCTAGAGTTCTTTCCAATGTGTCAAGTATTTCTACTTTAGTTTTCTCATGATGTGGTTGGGTCTAATTGTGTTGCTGTCCTGGGGCTCTGTGGGGTCTAATTGTGTTGCTGTCCTGGGGCTCTGTGGGGTCTAATTGTGTTGCTGTCCTGGGGCTCTGTGGGGTCTAATTGTGTTGCTGTCCTGGGGCTCTGTGGGGTCTAATTGTGTTGTTGTCCTGGGGCTCTGTGGGGTCTAATTGTGTTGCTGTCCTGGGGCTCTGTGGGGTCTAATTGTGTTGCTGTCCTGGGGCTCTGTGGGGTCTAATTGTGTTGCTGTCCTGGGGCTCTGTGGGGTCTAATTGTGTTGCTGTCCTGGGGCTCTGTGGGGTCTAATTGTGTTGTTGTCCTGGGGCTCTGTGGGTCTGTTTGTGTTTGTGAACAAAGCCCCAGGACCAGCTTGCTGAGGGGACTCTTCTCCAGATTAATCTCTCTGTAGGTGATGGCTTTGTTATGGAAGGTTTGGGAATCGCTTCCTTTTAGGTGGTTGTAGAATTTAACGGCTCTTTTCTGGAGTTTGATAATTAGCGGGTATCGGCCTAATTCTGCTCTGCATGCATTATTTGGTGGTTTACTTTGTACACAGAGGATATTTTTGCAGAATTCTGCATGCAGAGTCTCAATTTGGTGTTTGTCCCGTTTAGTGAATTCTTGGTTGGTGAGCGGACCCCAGACCTCACAACCATAAAGGGCAATCAGTTCTATAACTGATTCAAGTGTTTTTGCCAGATCATAATTGATATGTTAAATTTTATGTTCCTTTTGATGGCATAGAAGACCCTTCTCTCAGATCGTTCACAGCTTTGTGGAAGTTACCTGTGGCGCTGATGTTTAGGCCGAGGTATGTATAGTTTTTTGTGTGCTCCAGGGCAGTGGTTCCCAAACTTTTTATAGTCCCGTACCCCTTCAAACATTCAACCTCCAGCTGTGTACCCCCTCTAGCACCAGGGTCAGCACACTCTCAAATATAATTTTTTGCCACCATTGTAAGCCTGCCACACACACACTATACGATACATTTATTCAACATGAGAATGAGTGAGTTTTTGTCACAACCGGCTCGTGGGAAGAGACACGGAGCTCTGATAGGACCAGGACACAAATAATAATATAATAATAATCAATCATTTTGCTCTTTATTTAGCCATCTTACATATAAAACCTTATTTGTTAATCAGAAATAGTGAATAACTCACCACAGGTTAATGAGAAGGGTTTGGTTGAAAGGACGCACATAAGTCTGCAATGTTGGGTTGTATTGGAGAGAATCTCAGTCTTAAATCATTTTCCACACAGTCTGTGTCTGTATTTAGTTTTCCTGCTAGTGAGGGCAGAGAATCCACTCTCACACAGGTACGTGGTTGTTCATTTGCACACACAAAATCATACATGATGGAAAGACCTGTGTGTTGTCCTTGTTAATGCAGGCAGAGAAGAGCTCCAACTTCTTAATCATAGCCTCGATTTTGTCCCACATATTGAATATAGTTGCGGAGAGTCCCTGTAATCCTAGATTCAGATCATTCACCCTGATAGGCCAGTCGTGGGAGGAACTCGTCATCATGCAAGAGGAAGTGGAAATGATGGTCAGTAAAGAAAACTTTAAGCTCGTCTCTCAATTAAAAATAACTTGTGAATACTTTGCCCCTTAATAACCAGGACACTTCTGTATGTGTGTAAAATCGTTACATGGTCGCTGCCCATATCGTTGCATAATGCAGAAAATACACGAGAGTTCAGGGGCCTTGCTTTAACAAAGTTTCACTGTAGTGTACAAAATGTATTTCAAGCTGTCAGGATTTCCTTTGGCAGCAAGAGCCTCTTGGTGGATGCTGCAGTGTACCCAAGTGGTGTCGGGAGCAACTGCTTGGACGCACGTTACCACTCCACTATGTCTCCCTGTCACGGCTTTTGCGCCATCAGTACAGATACCAACACATCTTGACCACCAAAGACCATTTGATGTCACAAAGCTGTCCAGTACTGAAAAATATATTCTCCTGGTTTCCAGTGGTTTGTAGAGGAGGATGTCTTGCTTATTTGAGCCTCCATAAACGTAACGGACATATACCAGGAGCTGTTCCAGGCCCGCCACGTCTGTTGACTCATCCAGCTGTAAAGCATAGAATTCCCTGGCTTGTATGCGAAGCAGTAATTGTTTCAAAACATCTCCTGCCATGTCACTGATGCGTCGTAAAACAGTGTAGTTTGATGAAGGCATTGTCTGTATAGTTTTTCTGGCCTTTTCCCCCAGCATTGTCCCAGCCGTATCCACAGCAGCAGGAAGAATGAAGTCCTCCACAATAGTATGGCCTGTCCTAGACACTCGGTAGCTCACCATATAAGATGCTTCTAGCTCCTTCTTATTAATGGTATCTGTTGCTTTTATACATGTCTTACTACTCGAAAGTCCTCTTAATTCTTGCTCAAAAAACTCCTGTGGCTCAAATTGACGTGTTTTTTGTTTCTAAATGTCTGCGCAAGAGTGAAGGTTTCATCGAGTTGTGAGACAGTACTTTTGCACATATAACACTGTGGCTGAGGAAAGGCACTACTCCCAATATAAGTGAACCCCCAAGTGGAATTCCCGCGAGAGAGTTACGGTTAATGTGATTGGATGTTAATTATTTGACTAGGCTACCTGTATTTGACATTGTGTTGTTATTTCGCTGAACACTAGTTGGTTTAATGTTATTTTTTGGCAGTGAAACGAGGCTAATCAGGCGAGAAAAATAACATCACCCAAATGATTAGCCCCGTTGGAAAATCTAAACGGACTGTTTGAAAATGTGGATCCCGTTTGTATTTGGCGTAAACCCCGAGGGCAGTGGGAATACCTTCTCTATGGCAACGGTGTCTAGATGGAATTTGTATTTGTGGTCATGGCAACTGGACCTTTTTTGGAACACCATTATTTTTGTCTAACTGAGATTTACTGTCAGGGCCCAGGTCTGACAGAATCTGTGCAGAAGATCTAGGTGCTGCTGTAGGCCCTCCTTGGTTGGTGACAGAAGCACCAGATCATCAGCAAACAGTAGACATTTGACTTCAGATTCTAGTAGGGTGAGGCCGGGTGCTGCAGACTGTTCTAGTGCCCTCGCCAATTCATTGATATATAAGTTGATGAGGGTGGGGCTTAAAATGCATCCCTGTCTCACCACACGTTGAAAGAAATGTGTGTTTTTTGCCAATTCTAACCGCAGACTTGTTGTTTGTGTACATGGATTTTATAATGTTATATGTTTTCCCCCAACACCACTTTCCATCAATTTGTATAGCAGACCCTCATGCCAAATTGAGTCAAATGCTTTTTTTAAATCAACAAAACATGAGAAGACTTTGCCTTTGTTTTGGTTTGTTTGTTTGTCAGTTAGGTTGGGCAGGGTGAATGTTTAATTTTGTATTTATTTTATTTAACCTTTATTTAACTAGGCAAGTCAGTTAAGAACAAATTCTTATTTACAATGACAGCCTACCAAAAGGACAAAATACCTCCTGTAATACCTGTAGGACAGTGTACCGTCTAGCCATACTCCCAAGTACTTGTATGAGGTGACTACCTCAAGCTCTAAACCCTCAGAGGTAGTAATCACACCTGTAGGGAGAGGGGCATTCTTCTTACCAAACCACATGACCTTTGTTTTGGAGGTGTTCAGAACAAGGTTAAGGGCAGAGAAAGCTTGTTGGAAACTAAAAAAGCTTTGTTGTAGAGCATTTAACACAAAATCCGGGGAAGGGCCAGCTGAGTATAAGACTGTATCATCTGCATATAAATGGAAGAGAGAGCTTCCTGCTTCCTGAGCTATGTTGTTGATGTAAATTGAGAAGAACGTGGGGCCTAGGATTGAGCCTTGGTGACAGGAAGCTCTTGACTCCCTTGGTGACAGGCAGTGGCTGAGACAGCAGATTTTCTGACTTTATACACTGCACTCTTTGAGAGAGGTAGTTAGCAAACCAGGCCAAAGACTCCTCAGAGACACCAATACTCCTTAGTCGGCCCACAAGAATGGAATGGTCTACCGTATCAAAAGCTTTGGCCAAGTCAATAAAAATAGCAGCACAACATTGCTTAGAATCAAGGACAGTGGTGACATCATTGAGGACCTTTAAGGTTGCAGTGGCACATCCATAACCTGAGCGGAAACCAGATTGCATACCAGAGAGAATACTATAGACATCAAGAAAGCCAGTCAGTTGATTATTGACAAGTTTTTCCAACACTTTTGATAAACAGGGCAAAATAGAATTAGGCCTCTAACAGTTAGGATCAGCTTGATCTCCCCCTTTAAATAAAGGACTAACCGTGGCTGCCTTCCAAGCAATGGGAACCTCCCCAGAGAGGAGAGACAGGTTAAAAAGGTCAAAGAAAGGGTCTAAACCGTCTGACCCAGATGGTTTTTTGGGGTCAAGTTTCAGGAGCTTCTTTAGTACCTCGGATTCAGTAACTGCCTCCAGGGAAAAACTTTGTAGCGGGGCAGGGGGAAAAGAGGGAGAAGCATCTGGGATAGTTGCATTAGAAGGGGTGGCAGATGAGGAAATGTTGGACGGGCAAGGAGACATGGCTGAGTCAAATAGGAATCCTGACTTAATGAAGTGTTGATTAAAGAGCTCAGCCATGTGCTTCTTGTCAGTAACAACCACATCATCAACTTTAAGGGACATGGGCAGCTGTGAGGAGGAGGGTTTATTCTCCAGGTCTTTAACCCTTTTCCAGAACTTCTTGGTGTTAGACCCACAGAGAGAGAACTGTTCCTTAAAGTAACTAACTTTGTCCTTCCGGATAGCCTGAGTGCACTTATTTCTCATTTGCCTGAATGAGAGCCAGTCAGCCTGAGTAAGTGTGTGCCGAGCCTTTCACCAAATGCAATTCTTGAGGTGGAGTAACTCTGCAAGATCACGGTCGAACCAGGGGCTGAACCTGTTTTTAATTCTCATTTTCTTTATAGGGGTGTGTTTGTTATCAATACCACTAAAAATATAAAAAAAGAAGGTCCAAGCGTCTTCGACAGAGGGGATCAAGCTGATTCTATTCCATTTTACAGAAGCCAGTTCATGAAGGAAGGCTTGCTCATTAAAGTTTTTTACCAAGCGTCTATGACAAATCAGGACAGGTCGTTTCACTGAGCAGCCATTATGAACACAGGCTGTAAAACAGTGATCACTAAGGTCATTACAGAAAACATCAGACTGATACCTATCAGGATTATTTGTGAGGATAACATCAAGAAGAGTAGCCTTTTCTGGGTGTTTGGAGTCATACCTTGTGGGATTGCTAATAATCTGAGAAAGATTTAGGGAGTCCCATTGCTTTAGGACTTGGTCAGGTGGTTTAAGAATGTTCCAGTTTAGGTCACCTTGCAGGACAAATTCAGACTTAGTGTAAGGGGCCAGGAGAGAGCTTAGGGCAGGTAGGGTACAGGCAGGTACTGATGGAGGACGATAACACCCAGCAACAGTCAACAAAGAGTTATTTAAAAGTTGAATACTTAAAACCAGCAAATCAAATTGTTTGGGGACAGACTTGGTGGAGACAACCGAGCACTGAAGGTGATTCTTGGTAAATAATCTGTCTTGCTGAAAAAGGTCATAAATATGTGGTCTGTCGTACGGCAACTAGTTTACATTGTTTTCACTGAGGAAATGAACTAGTCTGATGTTAATAATAATGCAGAGGATTTCCCCAAGGTTGCTGTTGACTCATATCCCACGGTAGTTATTGGGGTCACATTTGTCTCCACTCTTGTGGATTGGGGTGATCAGTCCTTGGTTCCAAATATTGGGGAAGATGCCAGAGCCAAGGATGATGTTAAAGAGTTTAATTATAGACAATTATAATTTGTGGTCTGTATATTTTATCAGCAGGGTGGAAGTCTTTTTGTGGTAGCAGAATGGAGCTTGTGTGTTGGATAAAGTAGAAGAAGCTTTTTCAATCACTCCCTTAAGTGCTGTGGCCTGCTTTTCCTGCTGTGCTCTCAGGTTGTTTGTGCCTGTGTGTATTATGATGTGGATGGGTGAACCTAGTTGGTCCTCAGACAGAAGGTCTAAGGCGCGTTGGGTGTTTGGACACCAGCGTTTAGACACTGTGTTTGGGAAAACTTTTATTTTCTTGTATATATTTCCCATTTGAGTCCATAAGGAGTTCAATCTGTGGCTTGTGTATGTCGTCAGTGGGTGTGGGGGGATCGTCAGGAGGGCTATCAGGGGAGCTGACAAGGGGTGTGCTCAGTGGGGGTGAGATCCCCTGGACTTGGGGTTCTTCATTTGTCTGTCCTGCTGTGGTGTGGAGACTTTGGTCGGGGTCTGAGGTGGGCTGTTCTGCTGGCTTCTCTGCAGGGGTGGCCAGCTCTCTAACGGGTTGTTCTCTGTCACCCGTCATCGTTCTCATCTTCTCCTCCAGCAGTCTGATCCTCTTCTCTATTGCTCTGTTCTTCTCATGCTCCTGCTCTTTCTCCTGTTGATGTTGTCTCACTACAGTCCAGAGTGCAGATATGTCTCTCTCCAGGTCTAGTTAAGGGGGTGTTGTCTCACTACAGTCCAGAGTGTTTAATGAAGAGGTCTGGTCTGACCCGCTCTGGGTGGGGGTATCTTTCTCAAGTGAGGGCTTCTCCTGCTGCGCTCCCTCTTTGATTATGTGAAAGTCCAGCTGAAACTGTTTGGGGTTGCCGTGTACCAACACTGTTCCAGACTTGTAAGGTTGACATTGGCTGTCCTCATTGTCTAGTATCCTGTTTCCACCCATCACTAACTCCCCCTACTAACAGAGGGGTGGTGTGTTAACACAGCACTGCGTCTCGCCAGGGGATGATCTGTGCGGAAGTTAAGCAATTAAGTTGCTTATGTTCTGTAAATTAACCAATGATATCAAGCCACATCCGGCCATGATTACAGCCACCTGTGTGTGTCCTTTGAAACTATATAAACTAGTGACCCGCAGTGTTTGTCATTATACCCTGAAGAACACAGCTTGGTTATTAAATTATCTCCTAAAGTGTGCAGCTCTCTTTTTCTTTTTTAAATGGCTTACGTTCCCACTTTTATAGCAGTCAGCAAAAAGTGTCTCCTGACTGTCCATAAGGAGCTTCTTTCTGTATTCTTCCCTGCCTTCTCATTCTTACACCCAAGGGCTCCTGTATTGTAATGACCTCTGCACAGAGGGAGGGGGCTTCAAAGGCCTCTGCATGTGGGTGGGGAAGGCTGTGAAACTCTCCTGCTATTGTTGGGCTCAAGGGCTTTGACACCTCTCCCTTCACACCTCAGTGCTAATAGAAGTTGCAGCCAGATCTGTTCTGTCCTAGCAGGCTTGGTAGCCTTAACTTAGCATTCAGTCCTTATAAAGTCAAATAGATTGTTGTAATTCATTTTTCTTCTTGGCCTTAAAAGTAGCTTCAGACTAAACATTACTCACTCAGACCTCACTCTCTCTCTCTCACTCACTCACTCACTCACTCTCTCTCTCTCTCACTCACTCACTCACTCACTCACTCACTCACTCACTCACTCACTCACTCACTCACTCACTCACTCACTCACTCACTCACTCACTCACTCACTCGACTCGACTCAATATTTCAGTCAAAGTGTTACCTGAACTTAACATTTTTAGTTGGACCATACTTAGCTCCAACTTAGGGACACCCACAGTGCATGTAACACAATGAGAGAATAGAAACAGAATCCAACCAGCTGGCTCCCAGTATGGCTCTAACACAATGAGAGAATAGAAACAGAATCCGACCAGCTGGCTCCCAGTATGGCTCTAACACAATGAGAGAATAGAAACAGAATCCGACCAGCTGGCTCCCAGTATGGCTCTAACACAATGAGAGAATAGAAACAGAATCCAACCAGCTGGCTCCCAGTATGGCTCTAACACAATGAGAGAATAGAAACAGAATCCAACCAGCTGGCTCCCAGTATGGCTCTAACACAATGAGAGAATAGAAACAGAATCCAACCAGCTGGCTCCCAGTATGGCTCTAACACAATGAGAGAATAGAAACAGAATCCAACCAGCTGGCTCCCAGTATGGCTCTAACACAATGAGAGAATAGAAACAGAATCCAACCAGCTGGCTCCCAGTATGGCTCTAACACAATGAGAGAATAGAAACAGAATCCAACCAGCTGGCTCCCAGTATGGCTCTAACACAATGAGAGAATAGAAACAGAATCTAACCAGCTGGCTCCCAGTATGGCTCTAACACAATGAGAGAATAGAAACAGAATCCAACCAGCTGGCTCCCAGTATGGCTCTAACACAATGAGAGAATAGAAACAGAATCCAACCAGCTGGCTCCCAGTATGGCTCTAACACAATGAGAGAATAGAAACAGAATCCAACCAGCTGGCTCCCAGTATGGCTCTAACACAATGAGAGAATAGAAACAGCTCTGAATGTTGTGACGTAACTCTGATTAATATAATGTGAATCTCTTTCTACCTCAGAGACTTAGCTCTATAATGTAATGGCAGTAGGAATCAGTAAATTATGAATAAGCTCATAATTAAAATATTATTCCAGGACAGGTTTAATCCAGCTTAACTTCCTTTCTCCGTCCACCTGTAGTGTACCCATCCCCAGAACCTCTGGGAATAGGATTATATTCTACTTCAATGGTATGTACTTATTATTGACTGGTTAACGGGGTGGAACTTTCTGAACAGAACCACTATTGTTTTTGGATCGTTCCACTGTTCCGACCAGAAAAATTAAGTTCTCAACCAGTTCGAACCAAAAAAAAAAGTATTGGTTCCTTTTTTAAACTGTGAAATCAACAGTTTTTTACATTTACCTCATTAAATGACTTCACCAACCAGTGTGTATAGAGCAGGCAAGCTGGTGCTTTACATGCAGGATGGACAGACAAGTACAGCCTATGGAGCAAAATGCGGCTGACATTTTGAAAGATGATAACTAGGCCTATGGTATCCTTAACTAATCCATTGTTCTCTAGCTAATTAAACGGCTCTCTCCCCATAGCCCGGGAAGATGTTTTTAGCCCGCGCTACAGATAGCTACGTATATCAGTCCTGTATACAGGACTAGTAAAGGCCCAGTGATTTACAGGACTAGTAAAGGCCCAGTGATTTACAGGACTAGTAAAGGCCCAGTGATTTACAGGACCAGTAAAGGCCCAGTGATTTACAGGACTAGTAAAGGCCCAGTGATTTACAGGACCAGTAAAGGCCCAGTGATTTACAGGACTAGTAAAGGCCCAGTGATTTACAGGACCAGTAAAGGCCCAGTGATTTACAGGACTAGTAAAGGCCCAGTGATTTACAGGACCAGTAAAGGCCCAGTGATTTACATGGATTTATTTTTTTACTGTAAACGTTTATTAATGACTTTTTTATTAAAGTTTTCAGGGTGTGGCTGCAAAACCCTCAGTACCCTTACCTCCCTTACTTCCTGCAGCTATGTCTCTCCCTGCCTTCTGAATCAAGCTGTAATGTTAGTACAGTTGCCTATGCTTCGGAGGGGGAGGAGCAGGTAGCCTGAACACGCACAAGTACAGGCAAAGATCTTTAGCTTGCAGGCAGACACAAATATGTTTCTGAGTGACAGAGTGAGGGTTCTGCATATGTGTTTTGTTGTGGGACTAGAATTAAATGTCTGGAACGTAAAGTTACATTATTAACCATTATTAAATGGTTCTGTTTCGGAACAGTATGGATCGCTTTCGTTCCAGGTTCCGTTTCTTTTCTTTGAAAAATGTCATTCCTTTACGGTTTTCTGTTCTGTTTCCTGAACAGAACCTTGTCCGGTACATTCATGAGGAACCTTTCTGTTCTGTTCCTTGAACTGTTTCCAACCCCTGCTGGTTACTGTACCTTGTCCTGTACATTCATGAGGAACCTTGTATTTTCACTATGCTGATCAACTCATTCTGTACAACACAGTCCTGACTGGAGTCTGTCAAGGTCATTCTATAGAGCAGAGAAGTCACTATAGGTGTGTGATAGACTGTCTGATGTGGTGTTATAAGTGGAGGCTCATCTGAGGAGGAAGGGGAGGACCATCCCCCTCAGTGAATTTAATAAAACATTTTTCTTTATTTTATTAAACATTTAAAATGTTATCCATTTTAGATAAAACTATACTAAATATAATCACGCCACCAAATAATTAATTAGAACACACTATTTTGCAAAGAATGTACAGTAGCCTCAACAGCACTCTGTAGGGTAGCACCATTGTGTAGCCTGAGGACAGCTAGCTTCCGTCCTCCTCTGGGTACTTTGACTTCAATACAAACCTAGGAGGCTCATGGTTCTCACCCCCTTCCATAGACGTACAGAGTAATTATGACAAGTTCCCGGAGGATGTCTTCCAACCTATCAGAGCTCTTGCAGCATGAACTGACATGTTGTCCACCCAAGGATCAGATAATTAATCTAGTACTGAACATGTAAGCTGTGGTGAGTAGTTGACTTAAAGAGAGAGAAAGACTTACGTAGCTAGCAAATGCTGCTAGCTAGTTCAGCCTGCTCAAACAGAGGGATGCTATGTTAGCTAGTTCAGCCTGCTCAAACAGAGGGATGCTATGTTAGCTAGTTCAGCCTGCTCAAACAGAGGGATGCTATGTTAGCTAGTTCAGCCTGCTCAAACAGAGGGATGCTATGTTAGCTAGTTCAGCCTGCTCAAACAGAGGGATGCTATGTTAGCTAGTTCAGCCTGCTCAAACAGAGGGATGCTATGTTAGCTAGTTCAGCCTCCTCAAACAGAGGGATGCTATGTTAGCTACACTCTTAGAAGTAAAGGTGCTAAGAACCTAAAAGGTTATTTTTGGTTCCAGGCAGAAAGTTTTTTGAGAACCAACTGTGTAAAGGGTTCTACATGGAACACAAAATAGTTCTGCCTGGAACCAAAAAGGGTTCTTCAAAGAGTTCTCCTATGGGGACAGCCGAAGAACCCTTTTTTCTAAGTGTAGCTGGCTATCCAGCACAACTCTGGAACTCTTCCAAGTCAAGGTAAGCTTCTGGTTTTACTCATTTATTGCCACCAGGGCCGGCCGAAATACAATAGTTGAACAGTTTTGAGTAAGCTATATTTCATAGTATTTATATTTTTTCACTTAGCTAGCGAATGCAGCTAAATAGTTTAGCCTACTCAAACACCCTGCTCAAACAGAGAGGGATGCTATGTTAGCTAGTTTAGCTACTCAAACACCCGGCTCAAACAGAGGGATGCTATGTTAGCTAGTTTAGCTACTCAAACACCCGGCTCAAACAGAGAGGGATGCTATGTTAGCTAGCTGGCTATGACTATCCAACACTGGAACTCTTCCAAGTCAAGGTAAGCTTTTGGTTTTATTCATTTATTGCCACCAGGGCCGACCAGTGTAACTGCTATACTGCTTACTGACTGTACACTGTAACATTAATGCATGATTGTAACAGGTTTACTAACGCATTAGTTCTAGTAGCTATGTTGACTATGATGTTAGCTAATATAGTGACAACGATGTAGGCTGTGTGTAGTGGTTATGATATGAAGGTTGTGCTTGGAATGATTTTTCCGCCTGGTTACAGACCACTGATGTGTTGTGCATTGAAGCGAAGGGAAGAGGTGAGAGGAGGAGAGCACATAGATGCGAGAAGGAATACACCGTGGCTGCTATGAAAGTGAACTGTGTTTACACGTGATCAGGGATGTATTCATTCCACTGATTCTGTTGAAAAACCTTTCTTAAACAGAAGTAAACGGAACAAAACAGGGATAAACATACCTCAATTTGTCCACTAGAAACTGTTGTTTGCAACTGTTGGAAGAATGATTACGCCCTAGATCAGCTAGATGCAGGAAAGAGTGTGCAAACGGTATACGGTATTGAATGTCACCGTCAGTCCATGTTTCAGTCTGTCACCTAAAATGTGTCTCTCGACCTGTGTGTACCTACGTTGTAAACTTTCCTTCATAGTCTAGGTTGTAGTAACCTCATGATGGGTATAGGGAAAATTATAGTATCATGTATTATCCTAAACCTATCAATGTTACATTGAACTGGGTGAATGGAATATGAATGATCCAATATGCTGTAACAGAAATAAGGCAATGCTCATAAAGAAAATAATCGTCCTCCTTAAACGTCACTGACCTCCACTGGGTGGTATATACCCAGAATGCATTACTTGCAGAGGCAGGCTGGTGTTTGGTTAATGAGCCCATGCAGGGGGACGATGGTGAGAAGTACAGAGAGAGAAAATTCAAAACATACTGTAACCATCGTACCACCACTGCTACTACTGTTAACGTCTCTGTCTCTGTTATAACATACTGTAACCATCGTACCACCACTGTTACTACTGTTAACGTCTCTGTTATAACATACTATAACCATCGTACCACCACTGCTACTACTGTTAACGTCTCTGTTATAACATACTATAACCATCGTACCACCACTGCTACTACTGTTAACGTCTCTGTTATAACATACTATAACCATCGTACCACCACTACTACTACTGTTAACGTCTCTGTTATAACATACTGTAACCATCGTACCACCACTGCTGCTACTGTTAACGTCTCTGTTATAACATACTATAACCATCGTACCACCACTACTACTACTGTTAACGTCTCTGTTATAACATACTGTAACCATCGTACCACCACTGCTACTACTGTTAACGTCTCTGTTATAACATACTATAACCATCGTACCACCACTACTACTACTGTTAACGTCTCTGTTATAACATACTATAACCATCGTACCACCACTGCTGCTACTGTTAACGTCTCTGTTATAACATACTGTAACCATCGTACCACCACTGCTGCTACTGTTAACGTCTCTGTTATAACATACTGTAACCATCGTACCACCACTGCTGCTACTGTTAACTCTGTTATATATAGAGAGGAAGAAGGCAGTCTGCTGCCAGGCAGAACACAGACAGGAAGAAGGCAGTCTGCTGCCAGGCAAAACACAGACAGGAAGAAGGCAGTCTGCTGCCAGGCAGAACACAGACAGGAAGAAGGCAGTCTGCTGCCAGGCAGAACACAGACAGGAAGAAGGCAGTCTGCTGCCAGGCAGAACACAGACAGGAAGAAGGCAGTCTGCTGTATAGTTATAGCCCTGTAGTACATTCAGGGTTGGGTAGGTTACTTTCTAAATGTAATCCGTTATATTATAATATAATATACAGTAGTTATATATCTATAGTTATATTATATTATTATATTATTACTCAGGCTTTTACATAGATCATCAGGGTTGGGTAGGTTACTTTCTAGATGTAAACCCTTACAGTTACTAGTTACCTGTCCAGAATTGTAATCAGTAACGTAACTTTTTATATTACCCAAACGTAATCTGATTACATTCAGTTACTTTTAGATGGCTTTCCCCTTAAGAGACATTAGAAGAAGACTAACATGTATGTTACTGATTGAACAACATCTATTACAGGATAAATCAATGTTAAAGTTTACATAGCTGGTCATATATGGATGTTACATGTTACTTCATGGGTTGGTTATGGAGGCTTATTCTAACACATCACTTTCTACTACATATAATAATAAGATTAAATGATATCTTTACATTAATATATATAATTTATAAGTCCAAAAATGGATGTAGCAACTACAGATTGCCCCTTTTAAGGCAAAGTGTGCGAGCATGTGTCTTCACTGGCTGTCCACTGGTTTCAAACACAATGATTGATAGGCAGCTTAAACTTCTTGAATTCAACCATTATTGGGTTCAAACACATTTAGATTTGTGAACAGCCATCCACAACAACCACAATCCGTAAGGCGCAAATAGCTAAATGAGAGAGCAGCAGTGTGATTCACATCAATGCGTTATGTAGATATGAATAATAAGTGATATCCGTATCACCGTAGACTACACCACTGCTGTCATCCTTACCTCCAAGCATTTAATCAAGTTGGATAATCTTTGGATGCCGACAGCAGTCGCACCATTGGAAGACAAAGCTTGGACTGTTGCCTACAAAAGCCTATTCCTGCTCTTTTCCAGCGATCCATCAAACACATTTGTTGTGTCATCATCGTGGTCTCTGACTTGTGGTCAGACTCGCTCAGGAGGAACAAACTTTAACTTCCGCCTTTTTTCAAAGCTGATTGAAATGCGATTTGAATGTCATTGAGAAAACAAAGTGTCAAAGATAGTTTTTTTGCAAAATATTCTTTCTGAATTTTGAAAGTAATTCTTGAAGTAATCATCTAGTTTTTCAAAAGTATCTGTAATCCGATTACATTTTTTCCGCTGGTAATGTAACAGATTACAGTTACCGGTTTTATGTAATCCCTTACATGTAACGGTTTAGAACTAGAGGGCTGATATAAATGTATCTTTTGTCCCATAGTAAATGTGAACTCCAACATACTGAAAAGCACATTTTTTGTCCATTAAAATAACATCAAATTGATCAAAGAAAAAGTCATATCTTTCTCTGTCCAGTGTCTGTGTTCTTTTGCCCATCTTAATCTTTTCTTTTGATTGGCCAGTCTGAGATATGGCTTTTTCTTTGCAACTCTGCCTAGAAGGCCAGCATCCCAGAGTCGCCTCTTCACTGTTGACGTTGAGACTGGTGTTTTGTGGGTACTATTTAATGAAGCTGCCAGTTGAGGACTTGTGAGGCGTCTGTTTCTCAAACTAGACACTAATGTACTTGTCCTCTTGCTCAGTTGTGCACCGGGGCCTCCCACTCCTCTTTCTATTCTGGTTAGAGGCAGTTTGCGCTGTTCTGTGAAGGGAGTAGTACACAGCGTTGTATGAGATCTTCAGTTTCTTGGCAATTTCTCGCATGGAATAGCCTTAATTTCTCAGAACAAGAATAGACTGACGAGTTTCAGAAGAAGGTTCTTTGCTTCTGGCCATTTTGAGCCTGTAATCGAACCCACAAATGCTGATGCTCCAGATACTCAACTAGTCTAAAGAAGGCCAGTTTTATTGCTTCTTTAATCAGCACAACAGTTTTCAGCTGTGCTAACATAATTGCAAAAAGGTTTTCTAATGATCAATTATCCTTTTAAAATGATAAACTTGGATTAGCTAACACAACGTGTCATTGGAAAACAGGAGTGATGGTTGCTGATAATGGGCCTCTGTACGCCTATGTAGATATTTCATAAAAAATCTGCCGTTTCCTGCAACAATAGTCATTTACAACATTAACAATGTCTACACTGTATTTCTGATCAATTTGATGTTATTTTAATGGACAAAAAATTTGCTTTACTGTGCTAAATACTGAGCTGATATATGGCTGTAATAAATACTGAGTTTATATATATATATATATATATATATATATATATATATATATATATATATATATATATATATATATATATACACAGTGGGGAGAACAAGTATTTGATACACTGCCGATTTTGCAGGTTTTCCTACTTACAAAGCATGTAGAGGTCTGTAATTTTTATCATAGGTACACTTCAACTGTGAGAGACGGAATCTAAAACAAAAATCCAGTCTGTTGCATGACATAAGTATTTGATCACCTACCAACCAGTAAGAATTCCGGCACTCACAGACCTGTTAGTTTTTCTTTAAGAAGCCCTCCTGTTCTCCACTCATTACTTGTATTAACTGCACCTATTTGAACTCGTTACCTGTATAAAAGACACCTGTCCACACACTCAATCAAACAGACTCCAACCTCTCCACAATGGCCAAGACCAGAGAGCTGTGTAAGGACATCAGGGATAAAATTGTAGACCTGCACAAGGCTGGGATGGGCTACAGGACAATAGGCAAGCAGCTTGGTGAGAAGGCAACAACTGTTGGCGCAATTATTAGAAAATTGAAGAAGTTCAAGATGACGGTCAATCTCCCTCGGTCTAGGGCACCATGCAAGATCTCACCTCGTGGGGCATCAATGATCATGAGGAAGGTGAGGGATCAGCCCAGAACTACACGGCAGGACCTGGTCAATGACCTGAAGAGAGCTGGGACCACAGTCTCAAAGAAAACCATTAGTAACACACTATGCCGTAATGGATTAAAATCCTGCAGCGCACGCAAGGTCCCCCTGCTCAAGCCAGCGCATGTCCAGGCCCGTCTGAAGTTTGCCAATGACCATCTGGATGATCCAGAGGAGGAATGGGAGAAGGTCATGTGGTCTGATGAGACAAAAATAGAGCTTTTTTGGTCTAAACTCCACTCGCCGTGTTTGGAGGAAGAAGAAGGATGAGTACAACCCCAAGAGCACCATCCCAACCGTGAAGCATGGAGGTGGAAACATCATTCTTTGGGGATGCTTTTCTGCAAAGGGGACAGGACGACTGCACCGTATTGAGGGGAGGATGGATGGGGCCATGTATTGCGAGATCTTGGCCAACAACCTCCTTCCCTCAGTAAGAGCATTGAAGATGGGTCTTGGCTGGGTCTTCCAGCATGACAACGACCCGAAACACACAGCCAGGGCAACTAAGGAGTGGCTCCGTAAGAAGCATCTCAAGGTCCTGGAGTGGCCTAGCCAGTCTCCAGACCTGAACCCAATAGAAAATCTTTGGAGGGAGCTGAAAATCTGTATTGCCCAGCGACAGCCCCGAAACCTGAAGGATCTGTATGGAGGAGTGGGCCAAAATCCCTGCTGCAGTGTGTGCAAACCTGGTATAGAACTACAGGAAACGTATGATCTCTGTAATTGCACCAAATATTAATTGTACCAAATATTAACTTCTGCTTTTCTGATGTATCAAATAAAATGCTAATTAATTACTTAAAAATCATACAATGTGATTTTCTGGATTTTTGTTTTAGATTCCGTCTCTCACAGTTGAAGAGTACCTATGACAAAAATTACAGACTTCTACATGCTTTGTAAGTAAGAAAACCTGCAAAATCGGCAGTGTATCAAATACTTGTTCTCCCCACTGTATATATATAAACCTGTGGATGTATTTCAAGGCCTACCTTCAAACTCAGTGCCTCTTTGATCGACATCATGGGAAAATCAAAAGAAATCAGCCAAGATCTCCGGAAAACAATTGTAGACCTCCACAAGTATCTATATCCATAGAAAAACGAGTCCTATATCGACATAACCTGAAAGGCCGCTCAGCAAGGAAGAAGCCACTGTTCCAAAACTGCCATAAAAAAGTGGTTTGCAACTGCACATGGGGACAAAGATCGTACTTTTTGGAGAAATGTCCTCTGGTCTGATGAAACAGATATAGAACTGTTTGGCCATAATGACCATCATTATGTTTGGAGGAAAAAGGGGGAGGCTTGCAAGGTGAAGAACACCATCCCAACTGTGAAGCACGGGGGTGGCAGCATCATGTTGTGGGGGTGCTTTGCTGCAGGAGGGACTGGTGCACTTCACAAAATAGATGGCATCATGAGGAAGGAAAATTATGTGGATATATTGAAGCAACATCTCAAGACATCAGTCAGGAAGTTAAAGCTTGGTCGCAAATGGTTCTTCCAAATGGACAATGACCCCAAGCATACTTCCAAAGTTGTGGCAAAATGGCTTAAGGACAACAAAGTCAAGGTATTGGAGTAGCCATCACAAAGCCCTGACCTCAATCCTATAGAAAATATGTGGGCAGAACTGAAAAAGCGTGTGCGAGCAAGAAGGCCTACAAACCTGACTCAGTTACACCAGTTCTGTCAGGAGGAATGGGCCAAAATTCACCCAACTTATTGTGGGAAGCTTGTGGAAGGCTACCTGAAATGTTTGACCCAAGTTAAAAAATGTAAAGGCAATGCTACCAAATACTAATTGAGTGTATGTAAACTTCTGACCCACTGGGAATGTGATGAAAGAAATAAAAGCTGAAATAAATCATTCTCTCTACTATTTTTCTGACATTTGACTGTAACTGTTGGAGAAGAACAATATATGCTACAGCTGAGGACTAGAAGAACCAAACTAACCTCCAATCACTGCATCAGATTGTTCTGAGGACTAGAAGAACCAAACTAACCTCCAATCACTGCATCAGATTGTTCTGAGGACTAGAAGAACCAAACTAACCTCCAATCACTGCATCAGATTGTTCTGAGGACCAGAAGAACCAAACTAACCTCCAATCACTGCATCAGATTGTTCTGAGGACTAGAAGAACCAAACTAACCTCCAATCACTGCATCAGATTGTTCTGAGGACTAGAAGAACCAAACTAACCTCCAATCACTGCATCAGATTGTTCTGTTGTTAGGTGATTGTTAGGTGATCCTAACTGACTTAAGACAGGGAATTCTTACAAGGATTAAATGTCAGGAATTGTGAAAAACTGACTTTAAATGTATTTGGCCAAGGTGTATGTAAACATCCGACTTCAACTGTAGATAGATAGATAGATAGATAGATAGATAGATAGATAGATAGATAGATAGATAGATAGATAGATAGATAGATACTTTATTGATCCCCGAGGGGAAATTTCTTTGTCAAGCAACTACGAAAAACACAGGGCAGGTACAAAATGCCAGAACGTAAATACACAAAAGACAGATACATAGAGTGGCAGTATGAACAAGTATAAAAATACAAGAAGTCTGGAGTGCAAAAAGCTATATATACTTAAATAGCTAAAAGTGCGTATGATATAAGTGAGGGTAATAATAGTTCACTTAATACACAGACTGGTTAAATGAACAGGTAAGTGAACATTTTGCATGGTTACATTAACTGTACAGGTAAATATACAGTTACATTTACAGGTAAGTGAATATTTGCATGGTTACATTAACTGTACAGGTAAATGACAGGAAGAGATACTTTAATAGCTAAATGTGTGTATGATATAATTTGGGGTAATAATAGTAATTCCCTTAAAATACAGTCCTTAGTGCGCAGGGTTTAATTACAGACAACTGCACTTATTACACATTCGATATACTAAAAGCAATGGAGAAAGAAAAAAAATATATACATATGGCTGTGATGGCAATAATAACAGAAAATAATAATAATATGAAGAAGAAGAAATTGTTAGCAATTAACACCATTTCCATTCACAAAATTAATTCTGTTATTTAGTGCCTGATATTTTATTTTCATTAGTCCAGTTTGAAAAATGTGGTCGATATGAGATCATTTGATTAGCTTATGAGTGCTACGTAACTATGACTACCACGTCAGCGCTCAGACAGTTCTATTAGTGCAGTACTAAAGCCTATTAAAAGCATCAGTCATTTTGCTACAATGAAGCCAGAAGAGATTAGGATCCAAAGAACTACATATCAAATACAATCCTCTCTTCTTCTCTCTGTCTTCCTGTTGTTTCCTGTCCACTGGGTTTTCTGAACTACAACTCACATTTAGTTTATGAGCAAACTTCTGTTGGTGGTTTTTAAGCTAAGAGCTGCTTTAATTAGATACAAAACCCTGTCTCTTGGTCTCTCTGGTCACGTATTCACACCTACATTAACTACAAAACCCTGTCTCTTGGTCTCTCTGGTCACGTATTCACACCTACATTAACTACAAAACCCTGTCTCTTGGTCTCTCTGGTCACGTATTCACACCTACATTAACTACAAAACCCTGTCTCTTGGTCTCTCTGGTCACGTATTCACACCTACATTAACTACAAAACCCTGTCTCTTGGTCTCTCTGGTCATGTATTCACACCTACATTAACTACAAAACCCTGTCTCTTGGTCTCTCTGGTCACGTATTCACACCTACATTAACTACAAAACCCTGTCTCTTGGTCTCTCTGGTCACATATTCACACCTACATTAACTACAAAACCCTATCCTTGGTCTCTCGCTCAGTTATCTTAAACCATGCATATCAGGTTGTCCCAAAAACATTTTTGAATATTTTTATTAACATTCAGCATATTCTGTCCTCATCATTGTAAATATCAATAGCTCAGCCTGACAAGCAGTAATCTGGAATAGATCAATCCATAAGAGGGCATAATTACAGAACCAACTGTATGTGGATTAAAGATAAGTTCTAGAACCTACATCAGTCATATCAGCAGTATTACGACTACTAATAATTGACCAGGACCCTCTTAGTTACAACACTAGAGACGACCCATGAAGTGTGACTGGAAACCCTTTAATGGTATGACAACTCTTCCTCTCCATCACGTGAAGGTCATGTTGTCCAACAGACTGAAGCTCAGAGGTACAGGGATAGCACAGCAATCTGATGCAGGTTAGTTTGGTTCTTCTAGTCCTCAGAACAATCTGATGCAGTGATTGGAGGTTAGTTTGGTTCTTCTAGTCCTCAGAACAATCTGTTGCAGTGATTGGAGGTTAGTTTGGTTCTTCTAGTCCTCAGAACAATCTGATGCAGTGATTGGAGGTTAGTTTGGTTCTTCTGGTCCTCAGAACAATCTGATGCAGTGATTGGAGGTTAGTTTGGTTCTTCTAGTCCTCAGAACAATCTGATGCAGTGATTGGAGGTTAGTTTGGTTCTTCTAGTCCTCAGAACAATCTGATGCAGTGATTGGAGGTTAGTTTGGTTCTTCTGGTCCTCAGAACAATATGATGCAGTGATTGGAGGTCAGTTTGGTTCTTCTAGTCCTCAGAACAATCTGATGCAGTGATTGGAGGTTAGTTTGGTTCTTCTAGTCCTCAGCTGTAGCATATATTGTTCTTCTCCAACAGTTACAGTCAAATGTTACCAAATCATCAACAATCTAATCAGACTTCTAAAGTCTGGTTTTCATATTGGTTAAAATTCAAATGGTTCCATCATTAAATAAATATTAGAGAAAACAATTGAAAGGGAATATAAAACAATGTAATTTAGACTTTTACCAAATGACAAACAAATAGTTTTAGTACACAGTTCAGACTGCTCTTCATACTTTTAGTGGAGCCTTTACATGCTACATGCTACATGCTTGTTAAAACTATAACGCTGAAATAGAACTGAAACAAAACGTTGAAATAGAACTGAAACAAAACGCTGAAATAGAACTGAAACAAAACGCTGAAATAGAACTGAAACAAAACGCTGAAATAGAACTGAAACAAAACGCTGAAATAGAACTGAAACAAAACGTTGAAATAGAACTGAAACAAAACGCTGAAATAGAACTGAAACAAAACGCTGAAATAGAACTGAAACAAAACGCTGAAATAGAACTGAAACAAAACGCTGAAATAGAACTGAAACAAAACGTTGAAATAGAACTGAAACAAAACGCTGAAATAGAACTGAAACAAAACGCTGAAATAGAACTGAAACAAAACGCTGAAATAGAACCCTGCAAAATTAACTGATGTGAAGAATTTATTAACACAACATCTTGATTTATTATTATTTCATCCACTTCAAAGTAAAAACACATTATTTACATAACTAAAGGTTTTAATAAAAATATCTTATAATTACAATCGTCTATTTGAGTATAATAGATATTTTCTTCCACATAGAGCATCTGTTTCTACAGAGACAATCTGATTTGTCTCCAGTCATTTGTTCCTTTTTACAATATGACACATCATCTATTTTAAACAATAGATGTCAAAACATGTACAATGATTTATCTGTTTAGTAAAGTTTCACACTGTAGGTTTAGTTGTTTTTATTTTATAAACTGGTATTTGTCATTCAATGAGCTCGAGTTTCTAGCAAGACGTCACAACAAGAGATTCTTCATTCACCCTTTTAGATTCTAATTGTATTTGACGTATAAAGTTAAGGTATGTGAAGTTAGGGGGCCGTTGGACATAGCAGTCTTTTCTTTGTTTCTAAGAATGTGTTATAAATAGGTCTTGATTTTCCAGTAGTTGGTTCTCCAGCAGGGGGATCCCTCTTGATGATAAAGCTTCCTGTGGCTGAGATTCCCTGGCAGTGGACTGGAGCAGCTCTCCCCTGCTCTGCTCCCTGCTCTGTGCGCCACACCACACCGCTCTGCACACCTGTGGACAGAATGAATAGAGGGGGTGTGTGAACGGTCTGCTCCCAGGCAACACAGGGCAAGCTTCATCAACAAGCCAAAACAAACGGACCGGCTCTGACAACTACCCAAGTTCTTACAGCTAATCTAACAAGGCTCTGCTCCTCATTTACAGGCAGATGACCTTTTAACCCTCTGCTTGGAACAGTGCTACACAAGAGGACAGTTGTTGTGCAACACACAGCTGGCTCCTGGATGTTCAATAATCAGGTTCCTCAACACTCTCTACTGCAAGTCCCACAGCTTTATAGATGCAGCAGCAGCAATACTACTGCTACTACTACTCATAATAATAATAATCATCAAATTAATAATAATACTACTGCTACTACTACTCATAATAATAATAATCATCAAATTAATAATAATACTGCTACTACTACTCATAATAATAATAATCATCAAATTAATAATAATACTGCTACTACTACTCATAATAATAATAATCATCAAATTAATAATAATACTGCTACTACTACTACTCATAATAATAATAATCATCATCATCAAATTAATAATAATACTACTGCTAGTACTACTACTCATAATAATAATAATCATCATCAAATTAATAATAATACTGCTACTACTACTACTCATAATAATAATAATCATCATCATCATCAAATTAATAATAATACTACTGCTAGTACTACTACTCATAATAATAATAATCATCATCATCAAATTAATAATAATACTACTGCTAGTACTACTACTCATAATAATAATAATCATCATCAAATTAATAATAATACTGCTACTACTACTACTCATAATAATAATAATAATCAAATTAATAATAATACTACTGCTAGTACTACTACTCATAATAATAATCATCATCAAATTAATAATAATACTACTGCTAGTACTACTACTCATAATAATAATAATCATCATCAAATTAATAATAATACTGCTACTACTACTACTCATAATAATAATAATAATCAAATTAATAATAATACTACTGCTAGTACTACTCATAATAATAATCATCATCAAATTAATAATAATACTACTGCTAGTACTACTACTCATAATAATAATAATCATCATCAAATTAATAATAATACTGCTACTACTACTACTCATAATAATAATCATCATCAAATTAATAATAATACTACTGCTAGTACTACTCATAATAATAATAATCATCAAATTAATAATAATACTACTGCTAGTACTACTACTCATAATAATAATAATCATCATCAAATTAATAATAATACTGCTACTACTACTACTCATAATAATAATCATCATCAAATTAATAATAATACTACTGCTAGTACTACTCATAATAATAATAATCATCAAATTAATAATAATACTACTGCTACTACTACTCATAATAATAATCATCATCAAATTAATAATAATACTACTGCTACTACTACTCATAATAATAATAATCATCATCATCAAATTAATAATAATACTACTGCTAGTACTACTACTCATAATAATAATAATCATCATCAAATTAATAATAATACTGCTACTACTACTACTACTCATAATAATAATAATCATCAAATTAATAATAATACTACTGCTAGTACTACTACTCATAATAATAATAATCATCAAATTAATAATAATACTGCTACTACTACTACTCATAATAATAATAATAATCAAATTAATAATAATACTACTGCTACTACTACTCATAATAATAATAATCATCAAATTAATAATAATACTACTGCTAGTACTACTCATAATAATAATAATAATCAAATTAATAATAATACTACTGCTACTACTACTCATAATAATAATAATAATCAAATTAATAATAATACTACTGCTACTACTACTCATAATAATAATAATAATCAAATTAATAATAATACTACTGCTAGTACTACTACTCATAATAATAATAATCATCAAATTAATAATAATACTACTGCTACTACTACTCATAATAATAATAATAATCATCAAATTAATAATAATACTACTGCTACTCATAATAATAATCATCATCAAATTAATAATAATACTACTGCTACTACTACTCATAATAATAATAATCATCAAATTAATAATAATACTACTGCTACTACTACTCATAATAATAATCATCATCAAATTAATAATACTGCTACTACTACTCATAATAATAATAATAATCAAATTAATAATAATACTACTGCTACTACTACTCATAATAATAATAATAATCATCATCAAATTAATAATAATACTACTGCTAGTACTACTACTCATAATAATAATAATCATCATCAAATTAATAATAATACTGCTACTACTACTACTCATAATAATAATCATCATCAAATTAATAATAATACTACTGCTAGTACTACTCATAATAATAATAATCATCAAATTAATAATAATACTACTGCTACTACTACTCATAATAATAATCATCATCAAATTAATAATACTGCTACTACTACTCATAATAATAATAATAATCAAATTAATAATAATACTACTGCTACTACTACTCATAATAATAATAATCATCAAATTAATAATAATACTACTGCTACTACTACTACTCATAATAATAATAATCATCAAATTAATAATAATACTACTGCTACTACTACTCATAATAATTATAATAATCATCAAATTAATAATAATACTACTGCTACTCATAATAATAATCATCATCAAATTAATAATAATACTACTGCTACTACTACTCATAATAATAATCATCATCAAATTAATAATAATACTACTGCTACTACTACTACTCATAATAATAATAATCATCAAATTAATAATAATACTACTGCTACTACTACTCATAATAATAATCATCATCAAATTAATAATAATACTACTGCTACTCATAATAATAATCATCATCAAATTAATAATAATACTACTGCTACTACTACTCATAATAATAATAATCATCATCATCAAATTAATAATAATACTACTGCTAGTACTACTACTCATAATAATAATAATCATCATCAAATTAATAATAATACTGCTACTACTACTACTCATAATAATAATCATCATCAAATTAATAATAATACTACTGCTACTACTACTCATAATAATAATAATAATCATCAAATTAATAATAATACTACTGCTACTACTACTCATAATAATAATAATCATCAAATTAATAATAATACTACTGCTACTACTACTCATAATAATAATCATCATCAAATTAATAATAATACTACTGCTACTCATAATAATAATCATCATCAAATTAATAATAATACTACTGCTACTACTACTCATAATAATAATAATCATCAAATTAATAATAATACTACTACTGCTACTACTACTCATAATAATAATCATCATCAAATTAATAATAATACTACTGCTACTACTACTCATAATAATAATAATAATCATCATCAAATTAATAATAATACTACTGCTAGTACTACTCATAATAATAATAATAATCAAATTAATAATAATACTACTGCTACTACTACTCATAATAATACTAATCATCAAATTAATAATAATACTACTGCTACTCATAATAATAATCATCATCAAATTAATAATAATACTACTGCTACTACTACTACTCATAATAATAATAATAATCAAATTAATAATAATACTACTGCTACTCATAATAATAATCATCATCAAATTAATAATAATACTACTGCTACTACTACTCATAATAATAATCATCAAATTAATAATAATACTACTGCTACTACTACTACTATTCATAATAATAATAATCATCAAATTAATAATAATACTACTGCTACTACTACTCATAATAACAATAATCATCAAATTAATAATAATACTACTGCTACTACTACTCATAATAATAATAATCATCAAATTAATAATAATACTACTGCTAGTACTACTCATAATAATAACAATCATCATCAAATTAATAATAATACTACTGCTAGTACTACTCATAATAATAATAATCATCAAATTAATAATAATACTACTGCTACTACTACTCATAATAATAATCATCATCAAATTAATAATAATACTACTGCTAGTACTACTCATAATAATAACAATCATCATCAAATTAATAATAATACTACTGCTACTACTACTACTACTCATAATAATAATAATAATCAAATTAATAATAATACTACTGCTACTACTACTACTACTCATAATAATAATCATCATCAAATTAATAATAATACTACTGCTACTCATAATAATCATCATCATCAAATTAATAATAATACTGCTACTACTACTCATAATAATAATAATCATCAAATTAATAATAATACTACTGCTACTACTACTCATAATAATAATCATCATCAAATTAATAATAATACTACTGCTAGTACTACTCATAATAATAACAATCATCATCAAATTAATAATAATACTACTGCTACTACTACTACTACTCATAATAATAATAATCATCATCAAATTAATAATAATACTACTGCTACTACTACTACTCATAATAATAATAATCATCAAATTAATAATAATACTACTGCTACTACTACTCATAATAATAATAATCCTCATCAAATTAATAATAATACTACTGCTACTACTACTACTCATAATAATAATAATCATCAAATTAATAATAATACTACTGCTACTACTACTCATAATAATCATCATCATCAAATTAATAATAATACTACTGCTAGTACTACTACTCATAATAATAATAATCAAATTAATAATAATACTACTGCTAGTACTACTCATAATAATAATCATCAAATTAATAATAATACTACTGCTACTACTACTCATAATAATAATCCTCATCATCAAATTAATAATAATACTACTGCTACTACTACTCATAATAATAATCCTCATCATCAAATTAATAATAATACTACTGCTACTACTACTACTCATAATAATAATAATCAAATTAACAATAATAATACTGCTACTACTCTATAATAATAATAATAATGCTATTACTCTATAATAATAATACTACTGCTACTACTACTACTCATAATAATAATAATCACCATCAAATTAATAATAATACTACTGCTACTACTACTCATAATAATAATCATCATCAAATTAATAATAATAATACTGCTACTACTCTATAATAATAATACTGCTAATACTCTATAATAATAATACTACTACTACTCAATAATAATCATCACAATACTGCTGCTACTACTCTATAATAATAATACTGCTACTACTCTATAATAATAATACTGCTACTACTACTCAATAATAATACTGCTACTACTACTCAATAATAATAATCATAATACTGCTGTTACTACTCAATACTAATACTGCTGCTACTACTCAATAATAATAATACTGCTGCTACTACTCAATAATACTAATACTGCTGCTACTACTCAATAATACTAATACTGCTACTACTACTCAATAATACTAATACTGCTGCTACTACTCAATAATACGAATACTGCTGCTACTACTCAATAATACTAATACTGCTGCTACTCAATAATACTAATACTGCTGCTACTACTCAATAATAATAATCATAATACTGCTGCTACTACTACTCAATAATACTAATACTGCTTCTGCTACTCAATAATACTAATACTGCTGCTACTCAATAATACTAATACTGCTGCTACAACTCAATAATAATAATAATAACAATAATAATAACAATGCTAATAATAATAATAATAATAACGATAATAACAATAACAATAATAATAATGACCGTAATAATAACAATGGTACTAATAATATTGAGAATAATACTAATAATAAGAATACTAAGTATAATACTAATAATAATCCACATGAATTGAAAGTATATTTAATTGAAGAGAACACACACACACATTGTGAAGCATATTGACACTTGTCCAGAATAACAGGCTACTACTCACCATTGGCCATTTCTCAGCCACACAAAACTGAGTCCTCCTTTTTGCCTGTTGACATCCTCTGAAATAAGGGGAAAGCGAATGAATACTACCCCACAGTCTGAGTCAGGTAGAATGAATACTACCCCACAGTCTGAGTCAGGTAGAATGAATACTACCCCACAGTCTGAGTCAGGTAGAATGAATACTACCCCACAGTCTGAGTCTGGTAGAATGAATACTACCCCACAGTCTGAGTCAGGTAGAATGAATACTACCCCACAGTCGGAGTCAGGTAAGGTGACACAAAGCACAAGCTATACAAAGAATGGACCAGGTACACGTGTTGACTCCATGACAGACCCTTCACCAAAACACAACTTATCATCTGATCTGAGAGCATCACAGCTGGACTACAGACTCCTTCATCTCAAGCACTGGGGCCTTGTCTTTCACATGCACCAACCAATGAGACTAGAAATTATGCATTGTGTATTTCAATACAACGTGTCTATGTCTCAGCCAATATTGTGTTTCAATACAACGTGTCTCTGCCAATATTGTGTTTCAATACAACGTGTCTCTGCCAATATGGTGTTTCAATACAACGTGTCTCTGCCAATATTGTGTTTCAATACAACGTGTCTCTGCCAATATGGTGTTTCAATACAACGTGTCTCTGCCAATATTGTGTTTCAATACAACGTGTCTCTGCCAATATGGTGTTTCAATACAACGTGTCTCTGCCAATATTGTGTTTCAATACAACGTGTCTCTGCCAATATGGTGTTTCAATACAACGTGTCTCTGCCAATATTGTGTTTCAATACAACGTGTCTCTGCCAATATGGTGTTTCAATACAACGTGTCTCTGCCAATATTGTGTTTCAATACAACGTGTCTCTGCCAATATGGTGTTTCAATACAACGTGTCTCTGCCAATATGGTGTTTCAATACAGCGTGTCTCTGCCAATATGGTGTTTCAATACAACGTGTCTCTGCCAATATGGTGTTTCAATACAACGTGTCTCTGCCAATATGGTGTTTCAATACAACGTGTCTCTGCCAATATGGTGTTTCAATACAACGTGTCTCTGCCAATATTGTGTTTCAATACAACGTGTCTCTGCCAATATTGTGTTTCAATACAACGTGTCTCTGCCAATATGGTGTTTCAATACAACGTGTCTCTGCCAATATGGTGTTTCAATACAACGTGTCTCTGCCAATATGGTGTTTCAATACAACGTGTCTCTGCCAATATTGTGTTTCAATACAACGTGTCTCTGCCAATATGGTGTTTCAATACAACGTGAACATAAACAAGGCCATTCGTTATTATACAATCTCGGAGTCTCCTGTCTTGAAAAGGACAATGCCACTGATACGCACCACCCATGCTATATATAGTCTTCTAGACCATCCCACTGGACACACACTGGTTGAATTAACGTTGTTTCCAGGTCATTTCATTGTTCAACCAACGTCGAATTGACGTCTGTGCCATTGCTTCTTACCTGGTGGTCTGTGTTGAGAACCTTTAGTGGTGTCCGGTTAGAGGCGGGGGACGGCGGGCATGTCCCCGTCATGGTACCCGTCTGTTGTTTCAGGAGAGAAGGGTGCGTCTGCAGCGCGAGCTGCAGGTCCAAGATGTAATCTATGACATGCTGAAGGATCTCCACTTTGCTGACTTTCTTGTCCTGTGGTATGGAGGGTACGAGGCGCTTGAGACGACGGTAACAGTGGTTCATATCGTACTGCAGACACCGCTGCTCTTGTTCCTCCACCCTACACCGGCCGATGTTCAGGCTGTGATCCGAGAGGTAGTGGAAAGAAAGCTCGTTGCTGCTGTTTGAGGTATCCTTCTGGGGGCGGACGGGAGTAGTAGCCTTCATTTTGGTAATAACGCACCGTACGGCGGATAGAGAGAAAATAATCACGGGTACCAAATACACGAGATTATGTGTAGGCGATGAAGATGGGTATTACCGACGTAAAAGCCAAACTGCCAAAAGAAAAAACGGTCGCCAAAAGGTTTCAAAAGTGTAGATTATATTCTGTCAACATCCCGTGGACCAGTCAGTTGTACTTCACCAAGCACGGCGTGAAGAATGAATAGATTCCCTACATTTATACGGGAAGGGGAGGCGCCAGCGCGCGGCTGGTTGATAGTTCGGGTCAATCACGAGCCGCCCGGTGCCCGTGATGGAACAACACCAGCCTCTGCGCGGCGGTGGGCGACGCCTGTCGAAAGTGTGTGTGTGTGTGTGTGTGTATGGTCAATATATTACATCAAATCAGTAAGGCCGGAGAATATAAAATGCAAGAATTATGTGTAAACTGATCATCCTTCACTTTAAACAAATATGTATACTTTATATATATTGTAAATAAATTAAATCAACGTTTGTTTGTCAAACACAGGATACAACAGGGTGTAAAAGGTGAAATGCTTCTTGCCAGCTACCTCAACAGTGCAGTGAAATGCTTCTTGCCAGCTACCTCTGAACAGTGCAGTGAAATGCTTCTTGCCCGCTACCTCTCAACAGTGCAGTGAAATGCTTCTTGCCAGCTACCTCTGAACAGTGCAGTGAAATGCTTCTTGCCAGCTACCTCTCAACAGTGCAGTGAAATGCTTCTTGCCAGCTACCTCTCAACAATGCAGTGAAATGCTTCTTGCCAGCTACCTCTCAACAGTGCAGTGAAATGCTTCTTGCCCGCTACCTCTCAACAGTGCAGTGAAATGCTTCTTGCCAGCTACCTCTCAACAGTGCAGTGAAATGCTTCTTGCCAGCTACCTCTGAACAGTGCAGTGAAATGCTTCTTGCCAGCTACCTCTCAACAGTGCAGTGAAATGCTTCTTGCCAGCTACCTCTCAACAATGCAGTGAAATGCTTCTTGCCAGCTACCTCTCAACAATGCAGTGAAATGCTTCTTGCCAGCTACCTCTCAACAGTGCAGTGAAATGCTTCTTGCCAGCTACCTCTGAACAGTGCAGTGAAATGCTTCTTGCCAGCTACCTCTCAACAGTGCAGTGAAATGCTTCTTGCCAGCTACCTCTCAACAGTGCAGTGAAATGCTTCTTGCCCGCTACCTCTCAACAGTGCAGTGAAATGCTTCTTGCCAGCTACCTCTGAACAGTGCAGTGAAATGCTTCTTGCCAGCTACCTCTCAACAGTGCAGTGAAATGCTTCTTGCCCGCTACCTCTCAACAGTGCAGTGAAATGCTTCTTGCCAGCTACCTCTGAACAGTGCAGTGAAATGCTTCTTGCCAGCTACCTCTCAACAGTGCAGTGAAATGCTTCTTGCCAGCTACCTCTCAACAATGCAGTGAAATGCTTCTTGCCAGCTACCTCTCAACAGTGCAGTGAAATGCTTCTTGCCAGCTACCTCTCAACAGTGCAGTGAAATGCTTCTTGCCAGCTACCTCTCAACAGTGCAGTGAAATGCTTCTTGCCAGCTACCTCTGAACAGTGCAGTGAAATGCTTCTTGCCAGCTACCTCTGAACAGTGCAGTGAAATGCTTCTTGCCCGCTACCTCTCAACAGTGCAGTGAAATGCTTCTTGCCAGCTACCTCTCAACAGTGCAGTGAAATGCTTCTTGCCCGCTACCTCTCAACAGTGCAGTGAAATGCTTCTTGCCAGCTACCTCTGAACAGTGCAGTGAAATGCTTCTTGCCAGCTACCTCTCAACAGTGCAGTGAAATGCTTCTTGCCAGCTACCTCTCAACAATGCAGTGAAATGCTTCTTGCCAGCTACCTCTCAACAATGCAGTGAAATGCTTCTTGCCAGCTACCTCTCAACAGTGCAGTGAAATGCTTCTTGCCAGCTACCTCTGAACAGTGCAGTGAAATGCTTCTTGCCAGCTACCTCTCAACAGTGCAGTGAAATGCTTCTTGCCAGCTACCTCTCAACAGTGCAGTGAAATGCTTCTTGCCAGCTACCTCTCAACAGTGCAGTGAAATGCTTCTTGCCAGCTACCTCTCAACAGTGAAATATAAAATAAGTACAAAAGTAAATCTAATAAAAAACCCAATAAGGTGATTGTTATAAGGTTATTAAAAGGATAGCCTAAATGAAATAGACTATCATAGAAATATAACACTCAGCTTTTATGCATAAATTAGCATGAACTACAGACTTCTGTCCTGCTGCATATTGTGCAGGACCAGGTGTCTGATTTACTAGAGTTCAAGTTGGTGAATAACCACTAACTTACCTAACTAGTCCTAAATAACGAGTCCTAACAAACTAGTATTAAATAACCAGTCTTAACTAACTAGTCCTACCTAACTAGTTGTAACAAACTAGTTCTAACTAACAGGTCCGTTTAGCCAACTCGCCATCCAGTGATTTTAACCTGTTAGTTCATATGCCTCGCCACCAGTTACTGGCTTCCCCGGTGATTTTAACCTGTTAGTTCATATGCCTCGCCACCAGTTACTGGCTTCCCCGGTGATTTTAACCTGTTAGTTCATATGCCTCGCCACCAGTTACTGGCTTCCCCGGTGATTTTAACCTGTTAGTTCATATGCCTCGCCACCAGTTACTGGCTTCCCCGGTGATTTTAACCTGTTAGTTCATATGCCTCGCCACCAGTTACTGGCTTCCCCGGTGATTTTAACCTGTTAGTTCATATGCCTCGCCACCAGTTACTGGCTTCCCCGGTGATTTTAACCTGTTAGTTCATATGCCTCGCCACCAGTTACTGGCTTCCCCGGTGATTTTAACCTGTTAGTTCATATGCCTCGCCACCAGTTACTGGCTTCCCCGGTGATTTTAACCTGTTAGTTCATATGCCTCGCCACCAGTTACTGGCTTCCCCGGTGATTTTAACCTGTTAGTTCATATGCCTCGCCACCAGTTACTGGCTTCCCCGGTGATTTTAACCTGTTAGTTCATATGCCTCGCCACCAGTTACTGGCTTCCCCGGTGATTTTAACCTGTTAGTTCATATGCCTCGCCACCCTGATATATAACCTTCAGGCCCAGACAGTAAGAAGACATAGTGGCAGAATACATTCAACCACACCTTTGTTTCATCACAAATACCAGAGAGCAATCTCTGTCCAGTGAAGTCCACAAAACATATTTCATGTAACAAACAGTTACATGACCTACAGCCTGGTCAAGCAAGGTAATGTTTCCCACATTTTCGGACCATTAAATAACTGTTGATTTAGAACCACGGAAAGTTACTGCAAGTCCCAAAGAAAACAGGAGCTGCCTTCATACAGTAAACGGTCTATCACTCTGTCATACAGTAAACGGTCTATCACTCTGTCATACAGTAAACGGTCTATCACTCTGTCATACAGTAAACGGTCTATCACTCTGTCATACAGTAAACGGTCTATCACTCTGTCATACAGTAAACGGTCTATCACTCTGTCATACAGTAAATGGTCTATCACTCTGTCATACAGTAAATGGTCTATCACTCTGTCATACAGTAAACGGTCTATCACTCTGTCATACAGTAAACGGTCTATCACTCTGTCATACAGTAAATGGTCTATCACTCTGTCATACAGTAAACGGTCTATCACTCTGTCATACAGTAAATGGTCTATCACTCTGCCATACAGTAAACTGTCTATCAATCTGTCATACAGTAAACGGTCTATCACTCTGTCATACAGTAAACGGTCTATCACTCTGTCATACAGTAAACGGTCTATCACTCTGTCATACAGTAAATGGTCTATCACTCTGTCATACAGTAAACGATCTATCACTCTGTCATACAGTAAACGGTCTATCACTCTGTCATACAGTAAACGGTCTATCACTCTGTCATACAGTAAACGGTCTATCACTCTGTCATACAGTAAACGGTCTATCACTCTGTCATACAGTAAACGGTCTATCACTCTGTCATACAGTAAATGGTCTATCACTCTGTCATACAGTAAACGGTCTATCACTCTTTCACACAGTAAACAATCTATCACTCTGTCATACAGTAAATGGTCTATCACTCTGTCATACAGTAAACGGTCTATCACTCTTTCACACAGTAAACGGTCTATCACTCTTTCATAGTAAACGGTCTATCACTCTGTCATACAGTAAACGGTCTATCACTCTGTCATACAGTAAATGGTCTATCACTCTGTCACACAGTAAACGGTCTATCACTCTGTCATACAGTAAACGGTCTATCACTCTGTCATACAGTAAACGGTCTATCACTCTGTCATACAGTAAACGGTCTATCACTCTGTCACACAGTAAATGGTCTATCACTCTGTCATACAGTAAATGGTCTATCACTCTGTCACACAGTAAATGGTCTATCACTCTGTCATACAGTAAACGGTCTATCACTCTGTCATACAGTAAATGGTCTATCACTCTGTCATACAGTAAACGGTCTATCACTCTGTCATACAGTAAACGGTCTATCACTCTGTCATACAGTAAACGGTCTATCACTCTGTCATACAGTAAATGGTCTATCACTCTGTCATACAGTAAATGGTCTATCACTCTGTCACACAGTAAATGGTCTATCACTCTGTCATACAGTAAACGGTCTATCACTCTGTCACACAGTAAATGGTCTATCACTCTGTCACACAGTAAATGGTCTATCACTCTGTCATACAGTAAACAATGATACCTCATCACTGTACCCAACACATACAACACATACAACACATACAACACATACAACACATACAACACATACATATCTGTAAGGTCCCTCAATCTAGCAGTTTTTTTCTAACACAGATGCAACCACAAAGACCAGGGATATTTTCCAATGCCTCACAAAGAAGGGCTCCTATTGGTAGATGGGTAAAAAAAAAAAAAAAGCCGACATTGAAGCATGGTGAAGTTATTGATTAAGTTATTGAGAGGAAGGAAACCGCTCAGGAATTTTACCATGAGGCCAATGATGATTTTAAAACAGTTGGATCAACAACATGGTAGTTACTCCACATTACTAACCTAAATGACCGAGTGAAAAGAAAGAAGCCTTTACCGAATAAAAAAGATTCCAGTTTGCAATACAGGCATTAAAGTACAACTGCAAACTTTATGTCCCGAATACAAAGCGTTGTGTTTCAACTCCAACACATCACTGAGTACTGCTCTCCATATGTTCCAGCATGGTGGTGCTGCAACACTAGGAGTTGCTTACCAAGATGACATTGAAGGTTCCTGCGTGGCCTTGTTACAGTTTTGACTTAAATCGGCTTGAAAATCGATGACAAGACTTGAAATGGCTGTCTGACAATGATCAACATGTACGGCACTGACACAAATGGCTGATGATTGGCTGAGAGAAATTGATAATACAAATATTGTAGGACTTCAGTGCATCTTTTGACTTTATCGATCATAGTCTGCCACTGGAAAAACGTATGTGTTATGGCTTTACATCCCCTGCTAACTTATGGATCAAGAGTTACCTGTCTAGGGTTTTACCACTATCATGGTTGTTGTTGACAGAGTCTCTAAGTCCTGCCGTTTTATCTCTCTCTCTGGTCTCCTTACTGCTCTCCAGGTCTCTGAGGTTCTGTTCCAGCAGGTCTTCCGGTACCATGGCCTTCTGGAGGACACCGTTTCCGACCGTGGTCCCCAGTTCATGTCGCGGGTATGGAGAGCATCAGTCCAACAGGCAGGTGGAGAGGATCAACCAGGAGTTGGGGAGGTTCCTTAGGAGTTACTGCCAGGACCGACAGGAGTACACCCAGAACTCTCTTTGTCATTTCTCCACCAGGCTAACTCCCTTCAAGATCCTCCGGAGGGTCAATGAGGTAACATATCGTCTACAACTCCCCACTAACTACCGGATCTCACCCTCTTTTCATATTTCTCTCCTCAGGCCGGTGGCTCCTGGTCTCCTGGCTGATGCCGTGCCCCGCGACACCCCTTCGCCTCCCCTGGACATCCCGTCCTGCTCCATCTACCCCCCCCCCCCCTCTCCTCCACAGGAGGCTCCTAAGGGGAGGATGGCTCATAATAAAGGCTTCAACGGAGCAAATGGAATGGCTTCAAACACCTGGAAACCATGGAAACCATGTGTTGGATGTATTGGATACCATTCCTCTCCCTCTCCCCCCCCCCCTCTCCTCCTCCCCCTATCCCCCCTTCCCCCCTCTCCCCCAGCCCAGCTCCAACTCTCCCCAATTAAAGTAATCTGCATCTGACTGAGAAGCCATTCAAATTTTAATTAGCCTGACCCAAGAGGCTGTGATGCAGAGAGAGGCTTTTCATATCCTCAGCTCTAACAACTAGCATGCCAGCCAACCATTCAGACAGTCAGTCAGCCAGCCAGTTAGCCAGGCAGCAAGCCAGCAAGTCAGTCAGTCAGCCAGCCAGCCTGCAGGCACCAGCACTTACCACCAGAGAGGCCAACACACACGTAATTCAATTAGCTAGATCCATTCCACAATTACTCTGTAGCACAAACAACATTTCCTATTTGTCCGAGGTGGATGGTGCAGGGGCTTTTTGGGAGCATTTTATCAAGTAGTTAATAATTGAAATTACTACACACTCAGGAAATTGCTGAACTCAAAATGCATTTTTGGCAAATCAGATGAAAAATGGGTATCGTTTGCTTTTAGCAGATACTATATGTGATTAACGTAGAAATCACCTGTGAGGTGATTATTCATATGGAAGCAAAAATAATTACATCTAATGAACTAAGGAGCAGCAGCACAGTTCAGTCTCATAGCAGACTGGTGGAGTCCAGGTCTCTAATGTCTCATAGCAGACTGGTGCAGTCCAGGTCTCTAAAGTCTCATAGCAGACTGGTGCAGTCCAGGTCTCTATAGCTTTTTTTTGCACTCCAGATATCTTGTATTTCTATACTTTTTCATACTGCCGCTCTATGTATCATGTATCTTGTATCTGTCTTTTGTGTACTTTCGTTGTGGCATTTTGCACCTGCCCTGTGTTTTGTTGTAGCTGCTTGACAATGAAATTTCCCCCCCGGGGGATCAATAAAGTACCTATCTATCTATCTATCTATCTATCTATCTATCTATCTATCTATCTATCTATCTATCTATCTATCTATCTATCTATCTATCTATCTATCTATCTATCTATCTATCTATCTATCTATCTATCTATCTATCTATCTATCTATCTATCTATCTAATGTCTCATAGCAGACTGGTGCAGTCCAGGTCTCTAATGTCTCATAGCAGACTGGTGCAGTCCAGGTCTCTAATGTCTCATAGCAGACTGGTGCAGTCCAGGTCTCTAATGTCTCATAGCAGACTGGTGCAGTCCAGGTCTCTAATGTCTCATAGCAGACTGGTGCAGTCCAGGTCTCTAATGTCTCATAGCAGACTGGTGCAGTCCAGGTCTCTAATGTCTCATAGCAGACTGGTGCAGTCCAGGTCTCTAAAGTCTCATAGCAGACTGGTGCAGTCCAGGTCTCTAATGTCTCATAGCAGACTGGTGCAGTCCAGGTCTCTAATGTCTCATAGTAGACTGGTGCAATCCAGGTCTCTAAAGTCTTATAGCAGACTGGTGCAGTCCAGGTCTCTAATGTCTCATAGCAGACTGGTGCAGTCCAGGTCTCTGAAAGTTTACAACGTAGGTGCACACAGGTTGAGATGACAGATAGTGATACATGGATAGACAGTGATACATTCAATACAGCCTTGCACACTCTTGCCTGCATCTAGCTGATCTAGTGTGTAATCATTAGTCCAACATTTGCAAACAAGATGCAACTGGGATGATGTTTCTATTGGACAAATTTGGGTATGTTTATCCCTGTTTCGTTCTGTTTAAGAAACGTTCGGCGGAATGAATACACACCTGATCACGTGTAAACACAGTTCACTTTCAAACACAGAACTAGCAGCCACATTGATCACTTCTCATTATATTTATATATGAATTAGTCGATGAATAGAACACATGTAGAGCAAGTGAAAAAAAACAAAAAACTACTAGGCGTCATGTTGGACGCAGCTTCATCATGGTCAGAACACATAGATAATATTGTTATTAAGATGGGTAAGGGAATTGCTGTTACAAGAACATGTTCACAGTATGTAACATCTAGCACTGAATCAGGTGACTCAATCCCTGGTCCCATCACACCTAGAGTACTGTCCAGTTAGACAGTTATACGGTCATCTACAACAAATACAGATATACAAAAGCTCCAAATGGCTCAAAACAGGGCTGTCAGATCAGCTCTTCATTGCTCTTTCAGTATGAATATTATCCAGATGCATCAGAATCTCTCATGGCTTCACGTTGAAAACATATTACTATCTAGTCTTTTGATTTTCTTTAGGAATGTTTTTTAAAAGCACAGTATTTTTCAGACCAGTTAGTTTATACTAACAACATGCATAACCACCAAACCAGACAGGTGAATTCAGGGCATCTAAGACAACCCAAGCCAAGGACTAATCACCTTCAATCTACAGTTTTATACAGAGCCATAGCTGAATGGAACTCTTTACCAATCCATATTTCTCAGGCAAAAAGTAAATCCATCTTCATGAAAAAAATAAAACATCTAATCTAAACATCTAATGTGACAGACCATGTGACAGACCATGTGACTGACCATGTGACAAACCATGTGACTGGACCGGAAATAGAAAGCATCAACTGAATGTTACATGTGTTTCCTGTCAGGTATTTTAATTGTCTGTATTGTCTACTTGTTAAATGTTTGTAAAGTCTTATTGATTGATGTTGGACTCCAGGAAGATTAGCTAACGTTACGGCGTTAACTAATGGGGATCCTAATAAAATGCACAAATTTACCGTAGTCTGACCCTGATATACAACCATCACCGTAGTCTGACCCTGATATACAACCATCACCGTAGTCTGACCCTGATATACAACCATCACCGTAGTCTGACCCTGATATATAACCATCACCGTAGTCTGACCCTGATATATAACCATCACCGTAGTCTGACCCTGATATATAACCATCACTGTAGTCTGACCCTGATATATAACCATCACCGTAGTCTGACCCTGATATATAACCTTCACCGTAGTCTGACCCTGATATATAACCATCAGCATAGTCTGACCCTGATATATAACCATCACCGTAGTCTGACCCTGATATACAACCATCACCGCAGTCCGACCCTGATATATAACCATCACCGTAGTCCGACCCTGATATATAACCATCACCGTAGTCTGACCCTGATATATAACCATCACCGTAGTCTGACCCTGATATATAACCATCACCGTAGTCTGCCTCTGACATATAGCCATCACCGTAGTCCGACCCTGATATATAACCATCACCGTAGTCTGACCCTGATATACAACCATCACCATAGTCTGACCCTGATATATAACCATCACCGTAGTCTGACCCTGATATATAACCATCACCGTAGTCTGCCTCTGATATATAACCATCGCCGTAGTCTGACCCTGATATATAAACATCACCGTAGTCTGACCCTGATATACAACTATCACCGTAGTCTGCCTCTGATATATAACCATCATTGTAGTATGCCTCTGATATATAACCATCATTGTAGTCTGACCGTGATATATAACCATCACTGTAGTCTGACCCTGATATATAACCATCACTGTAGTCTGACCCTGATATATAACTATCACCGTAGTCTGACCCTGATATATAACCATCACTGTAGTCTGACCCTGATATATAACCATCAGCGTAGCCTGACCCTGATATATAACCATCAGCGTAGCCTGACCCTGGTATATAACCATAACTGTAGTCTGACCCTGATATATAACCATCACCGTAGTCTGCCTCTGATATATAATCATCACCGTAGTCTGCCTCTGCTATCAGCCCATATACTGTACATGCCATCAGACAGTACAATATGGATGAACCACAGAATTACCAGAGATGGAGATGCATCATCGTAGAGAGGAACAAGAAGGGAATAGAGTGTTCCTAACATTTACCAAGAGCACATTAGTGTGTGTGTTGTGTAACAGTGTTTGTGTGTCTCTCCCTCCACCAGAATACAGTAGACTGTCTCCCCTCTGAGGGCCGGCCTCTCCCTCCACCAGAATACAGTAGACTGTCTCCCCTCTGAGGGCCGGCATCTCCCTCCACCAGAATACAGTAGACTGTCTCCCCTCTGAGGGCCGGCCTCTCCCTCCACCAGAATACAGTAGACTGTCTCCCCTCTGAGGGCCGGCCTCTCCCTGCACCATGTGGAGACCATGGCGCGTTGCCAGGATACAAGCCTCCAGTCTGAACTGACAAGAAGACATGAAGACCAAAGATGATTTATTTACAGGAAGACCCCACGGCTCCACCATTAAATGTCACTATCTATGAAGACAGCACTTCATTACTTATTTTATAAAGAAAGCCAATCCATCCTGTTCCCTTCTTGTATAAAATCCATCCTGTTCCCTTCTTGTATAAAATCCATCCTGTTCCCTTCTTGTATAAAATCCATCCCCTGACGATGGGGTCTCTGTCCAGTATCACCAGTCTCCTGTCTGTAGGGTGTTCCCCTGACGATGGGGTCTCTGGCCAGTATCACCAGTCTCCTGTCTGTAGGGTGTTCCCCTGACGATGGGGTCTCTGTCCAGTATCACCAGTCTCCTGTCTGTAGGGTGTTCCCCTGACGATGGGGTCTCTGGCCAGTATCACCAGTCTCCTGTCTGTAGGGTGTTCCCCTGACGATGGGGTCTCTGGCCAGTATCACCAGTCTCCTGTCTGTAGGGTGTTCCCCTGACGATGGGGTCTCTGGCCAGTATCACCAGTCTCCTGTCTGTAGGGTGTTCCCCTGACGATGGGGTCTCTGGCCAGTATCACCAGTCTCCTGTCTGTAGGGTGTTCCCCTGACGATGGGGTCTCTGGCCAGTATCACCAGTCTCCTGTCTGTAGGGTGTTCCCCTGACGATGGGGTCTCTGGCCAGTATCACCAGTCTCCTGTCTGTAGGAAAGGGTTCTAACCTGAGGCGAAGCAGGCAGATCAGGTATTAACACAGCCCCAGACAGCCTGTTAGCTGAAGTGGATTGGACAACCCGGCACACAACCAACACACACAGTGTTTAATTTGAGCCAGATCCTGCCGGAACAAGATCCGGCACCTCTCAGTTTAGACTGTTTCGTTCTGGAATCTGTTTGCCATAACCCGGTACATCTCGAAAAAAATTGAATAAAAGCGATCAGAGTTCCTATGTAATTCTCATGCCCCCCCAAAAAACGTAGCCTAATGTGAAAAGATTTTCAGCCAGTGCCTGATATTCTAAGATTTGATTCAGTTTGGGCCAGCCCAGGTTTATGATTTGCACAATATTGTAATCTGTAGACCAACTCGTGGCCATTGCTGTGGTGCGAGAGAGAAGCGCGCCTGTATCTCTCAGAGAACCAGAATGAGATGAACCTTCTATGATCTCTCCTTCTCTCTGCTCTGATAGACATGAGCCTGCAACGACCATCTCTCCAGGGTTGTACTCCATCATTGAGTTCCTTCTAGAATCTTAGCCATGTTAATGCTGCTGGTGGTGCTGGACCATCCCTGATACAATGAAATACATTTGTCAAAGTTACAGAATTACTGCTGTCTGTTCAGAAATGAAGGAAATCCTTCAGAATACTACACCAGGAGTAGGTCTATAATTTAGCCACAGAAGATCAATAGCTTATCTTTCTTATTGTTGTACAATATGTGTCTCACCTCCACACAACTAGGCCTGGGCTATTGATGACTTCAAGACATGGTTGTTTTTATTGATCTCACATTCTCAGTTTGTCACTGTCAAGTAGCCTGACATTTCATTCATTGTGTGTTATTAAAAAAGATTCTGCTAAAGTCTTATGTAGAATTGCATGAAATGCGTTTATAAAGGCCACATTTTTCCTGGACCCTAGGCTAAAAATAAAATCACCTCTACTCTACTGCTCTAGTCTCTACTGCTCTAGTCTCTACTGCTCTAGTCTCTACTGCTCTAGTCTCTACTGCTCTAGTCTTTACTGCTCTAGTCTTTACCATAACACACACAGACACACACCATATTACCATAATAAATGATTCAGAAATGGAAAGTAATTTATTTTGTTGCCAAATGTTTTCCTCTTCTGCTCCTCCTAAACAAAGCCTAATGTCTGTTGATCTGATTACAGTGTTTAAGTGGTCAGAAAAGCTGGTGCTCCATTTCACTGTATTGTCATTTGAACCCCATTACTTCCAGATGCTGGGTGTTTCCTTCAGTAGGTCCCATATAGCTAATACAGTACATCACTACACAATGACATACTGTATAAGTAATGTCAGCTCTGCAATGGTTAAACTTCAAATAGTACAGTTCACTATTTTGACATAATATTTTAATGAGACCACGTTTTGCTACAGTTTCAGGTCGTTCATGTTGTTCTGGAGTCAAACTGTTTCAGGTTGTTATGTTATTCTGGAGTCAAACCGTTTCAGGTTGTTATGTTATTCTGGAGTCAAACCGTTTCAGGTTGTTATGTTATTCTGGAGTCAAACCGTTTCAGGTTGTTATGTTATTCTGGAGTCAAACCGTTTCAGGTTGTTATGTTATTCTGGAGTCAAACCGTTTCAGGTTGTTATGTTATTCTGGAGACAAACCGTTTCAGGTTGTTATGTTATTCTGGAGTCAAACCGTTTCGGGTTGTTATGTTATTCTGGAGTCAAACCGTTTCAGGTTGTTATGTTATTCTGGAGTCAAACCGTTTGAGGTTGTTATGTTATTCTGGAGTCAAACCGTTTCAGGTTGTTATGTTATTCTGGAGTCAAACAGTTTCAGGTTGTTAATGTTATTCTGGAGTCAAACAGTTTCAGGTTGTTATGTTATTCTGGAGTCAAACCGTTTCAGGTTGTTATGTTATTCTGGAGTCAAACCGTTTCAGGTTGTTATGTTATTCTGGAGTCAAACAGTTTCAGGTTGTTAATGTTATTCTGGAGTCAAACAGTTTCAGGTTGTTAATGTTATTCTGGAGTCAAAAACCTTCCAGGTTGTTAATGTTGTTTGGGTAGTCTAACAGTTTCAGGTTGTTTAAAAAAATTATAATAATACATTTAACCTTTATTTAACTAGGCAAGTCAGTTAAGAACAAATTCTTATTTACAACGATGGCCTACCTACAGGGTCAGTCCCTGGAGCAAATTAGGGTTAAGTGCCTTGCTCAAGGACACATCGACAGGTTTTTCACCTTGTCGGCTCAGGTATTCGAACCAGCGACCTTTCGGTTACGGGCCCAATGCTTACTTACAGTACTTAACCCAATTGTTAATGTGGTTCTGGAGTCAAACACTTTCAGGTTGTTATGTGGTTCTGGAGTCAAACACTTCCAGGTTGTTATGTTGTTCTGGAGTCAAACACTTCCAGGTTGTTATGTGGTTCTGGAGTCAAACACTTCCAGGTTGTTATGTTGTTCTGGAGTCAAACACTTCCAGGTTGGTATGTGGTTCTGGAGTCAAACACTTCCAGGTTGTTATGTTGTTCTGGAGTCAAACACTTCCAGGTTGTTATGTGGTTCTGGAGTCAAACACTTCCAGGTTGTTATGTGGTTCTGGAGTCAGGGTTAGTTATTACCTGGGGTGTAAGAGGGAGAGTACTGGGAATTGATTATCTCAAAATAAAACTTTACTGTTTCTAAAGCCTGTTATCTGCAAAAGAGCATACTTTATGTAATGCAATCTACTAACAACAAGAAGCCTATGCCTTCACAATGGTGAATCACTAAAACAGTACAGAAATACACCTTCACTATGGTGAATCACTAAAACAGTACAGAAATACACCTTCACTATGGTGAATCACTGAAACAGTACAGAAATACACCTTCACTATGGTGAATCACTAAAACAGTACAGAAATACACCTTCACTATGGTGAATCACTAAAACAGTACAGAAATACACCTTCACTATGGTGAATCACTAAAACAGTACAGAAATACACCTTCACTATGGTGAATCACTAAAACAGTACAGAAATACACCTTCACTATGGTGAATCACTAAAACAGTACAGAAATACACCTTCACTATGGTGAATCACTAAAACAGTACAGAAATACACCTTCACTGTGGTGAATCACTAAAACAATACAGAAATACACCTTCACTATGGTGAATCACTGAAACAATACAGAAATACACTTTCACTATGGTGAATCACTAAAACAATACAGAAATACACTTTCACTATGGTGAATCACTGAAACAATACAGAAATACACTTTCACTATGGTGAATCACTAAAACAGTAGAGAAATACACCTTCACTATGGTGAATCACTAAAACAATACAGAAATACACCTTCACTATGGTGAATCACTAAAACAATACAGAAATACACCTTCACTATGGTGAATCACTAAAACAATACAGAAATACACCTTCACTATGGTGAATCACTAAAACAATACAGACATACACCTTCACTATGGTGAATCACTGAAACAATACAAAAATACACCTTCACTATGGTGAATCACTAAAACAATACAGAAATACACCTTCACTATGGTGAATCACTAAAACAATACAGAAATACACCTTCACTATGGTGAATCACTAAAACAGTACAGAAATACACCTTCACTATGGGGAATCACTGAAACAATACAAAAATACACCTTCACTATGGTGAATCACTAAAACAATACAGAAATACACCTTCACTATGGTGAATCACTAAAACAATACAGAAATACACCTTCACTATGGTGAATCACTAAAACAGTACAGAAATACACCTTCACTATGGGGAATCACTGAAACAATACAGAAATACACCTTCACTATGGTGAATCACTAAAACAATACAGAAATACACCTTCACTATGATGAATCACTAAAACAATACAGAAATACACCTTCACTATGGTGAATCACTAAAACAGTACAGAAATACACCTTCACTATGGTGAATCACTGAAACAATACAGAAATACACCTTCACTATGGTGAATCACTAAAACAGTACAGAAATACACCTTCACTATGGTGAATCACTAAAACAATACAGAAATACACCTTCACTATGGTGAATCACTAAAACAGTACAGAAATACACCTTCACTATGGTGAATCACTAAAACAGTACAGAAATACACCTTCACTATGGTGAATCACTAAAACAGTACAGAAATACACCTTCACTATGGTGAATCACTAAAACAATACAGAAATACACCTTCACTATGGTGAATCACTAAAACAATACAGAAATACACTACGGAAAAAGAATTAACAGCACATCAGAAACCAGCTCAATGTAATTGAAGAATCCATAGAATCTAACCACTTCTGGGAAAATAGGAAAACACTAAACAAACAACAACACAAAGAGTTATATGGAGATGTCTGGATAAACCACTTCTCCAATCTTTATGGCTCTATAACAAAGATGATCAAATACAAACCTTAGAATCAACTGTTAAAGACCAGAACCCACTGGATTCTACAATTACACTGAATGAACTACAGGACAAAATACAAACCCTCCAACCCAAAAAGGCCTGTGGTGTTGAAGGTATCCTCAATGAAATGATAAAATATACAGACCACAAATTCCAATTGGCTATAATTAAACTCTTAGATAGATAGATAGATAGATAGATAGATAGATAGATAGATAGATAGATAGATAGATAGATAGATAGATAGATAGATAGATAGATAGATTATAGATAGATAGATTATTTTTATTTTTTTTACTAAAGATGATGACCCCAATAACTACCGTGGGATATGTGTCAACAACAATCTTGGGAAAATCCTCTGCATTGTCATTAACAGCAGACTAGTTCATTTCCTAAATTAAAACAATGTACTGAGCAAATGTCAAATTGGCTTTTTACCAAATTACAGTACGACAGACCACGTATTCACCCTGCGCACCCTAATGTACAAACAAACAAACCAAAACAAAGGCAAAGTCTTCTCATGGTTTGTTGATTTTTTAAATATTTAAAACATCCAATCTTCTTGCAGTGAAGCTGCCCAACATCTACATCACATTAGTCATCTAACTGACTCCCATCCAGAGTGACACACAGAATCAACCAGAGTCAATGCCCTGCTCAAGGGCACGTCGACAGATCTCCCACAACCACCGGCTCCCAAACGCCAGGCCACCAGCCCTACAAGTTCTCCCCAAGAAAAATAAATAAATTCCATTCCCCTCTCAACTTATATATCAATGAATTGGCGAGGGCTTTAGAACAGTCTGCAGCACCCGGCCTCACCCTACTAGAATCTGAAGTCAAATGTCTACTGTTTGCTGATGATCTGGTGCTTCTGTCACCAACCAAGGAGGGCCTCCAGCAGCACCTAGATCTTCTGCACAGATTCTGTCAGACCTGGGCCCTGACAGTAAATCTCAGTTAGACAAAAATAATGGTGTTCCAAAAAAAGGTCCAGTTTCCAGGACCACAAATACAAATTCCATCTAGACACCGTTGCTCTAGAGCCACAAAAAACTATACATACCTCGGCCTAAACATCAGCGCCACAGGTAACCTCCACAAAGCTGTGAATGATCTGAGAGACAAGGCAAGAAGGGCCTTCTATGCCATCAAAAGGAACATAAAATGTGACATATCAATTAGGATCTGGCTAAAAATACTTTAATCAGTTATAGAACCCATTGCCCACACATTTAACCTACAGAGAGATTAACCTGGAGAAGAGTCCCCTAAGCAAGCTGGTCCTGGGGCTTTGTTCACAAACACAAACACCAACAGACCCCACAGAGCCCCAGGACAGCAACACAATTAGACCCAACCAAATTATGAGAATATAAAAAGGTAAATATTTGACACACTGGAAAGAATCCACCAAAACTCCCAAGACTCTTCTCCAGGTTCATCTCTCTGTAGGTGACGCCTTTTTTATGGAAGGTTTGGGAATCGCTTCCTTTTAGGTGGTTGTAGAATTTATCAGCTCTTTTCTGGATTTTGATAATTAGCGTGTATCGGCCTAATTCTGCTCTCTCAACCTCCCTGCATCTCTCTCTCAGCATCCCTCCCTCCCTCTATCTCTCCCTCTCTCTCAGCATCCCTCCCTCCCTCTATCTCTCCCTCTCTCTCAGCATCCCTCCCTCCCTCTATCTCTCCCTCTCTCTCAGCATCCCTCCCTCCCTCTATCTCTCCCTCTCTCTCAGCATCCCTCCCTCCCTCTATCTCTCCCTCTCTCTCAACCTCCCTCCATCTCTCCCTCCATCTCTCCCTCCATCTCTCTCTCCCTCCATCTCTCCCTCCATCTCTCCCTCCATCTCTCTCTCCCTCCATCTCTCCCTCCATCTCTCCCTCCCTCTCTCTCTCCATCTCTCCCTCCCTCCATCTCTCTCTGGAGCATGCTTTCCCTCTCCTTTCTCTTTCAGTGACTGTAATAAATTATTTACAAAGAGTAGATCTACAAGCACTCAATACAATGCAGTCGCTCAGCCATAGCGCCCAGGGGAGCATTTTCTCAAAGAAACGGCAAGCGAGGTGAAATGCAGCCTTGTGGAAAGGTCATAACCCCCGGTCATAACCCCCGGTCATAACCCCCGGTCATAACCCACTCTGTGATCTTTTCATTAGGCAGGTGAAGAAGCTGCTTCCCTGCAGAACCATGAGACCCTCTAATACTCCATGATGGATAGATTATAGATGATATGACGGGGAAATACTGTAGGTATGAGAGAGTGAGGGAGAGATAAAGAGAGGGAGAGAGAAAAAGGTTAAAAGAGAGAGAGGAAGCGAGACAGAGAGATAGAGCGAGAGAGAGAGAGAATTGCTTTGTCCACTGTCTGCATTATAGACCCATCTCCCCTGCCAAACCCCAGAATCAGATAGACAGTGATTGTTTTTGTTAGATACAATCTGTAATCTCACTTATCTCCTAAAGGGCCAGTAATTGAATTATTGTGGGACAATCAGAAAGATGTCCTATTGAAGCTCAGCTCTTTGTTTCAAACACCAGCATCACAGACAGCAACGTGAGCTACTGTGGGTGAGAAGTCATCATTATAATACTGAGGATAGGGAGCCTGTTAATACATGTGTAATGAACCTAATGTCTACAACATCTTATTCATTTAATGTATTTATTAAAGAACTATAAAACTCTTTGTAGTGAGAGCTTCTTTACTATCTTGTTCAATCATAACCAGCATGAGCCCAGACAAAGTGATGAAGATGCTTATATAGTGATTCTGTTAGAAGATGTTGGATTTTTCCTCCAGAACCTTGAATCCATTACTGTCACTGAAGGTGTGGAAAATTGGTGTAAAAACTAGTAAAAGCTGAATGTTAATAACTATCTCCTTTGATATCGTTTAAATCTCCTTTGATATGGTTTGAAATCTTTTCATCCAAAGATGTTGTTTCTTTCCTCTGGAACAGAAGAGGATCAGAGACAGTCTGTATCAGCTCTCCTCATGGTCCCTCCAGATGGACTGGAACAAGGGTTCTGGAACAGAAGAGGATCAGAGACAGTCTGTATCAGCTCTCCTCATGGTCCCTCCAGACGGACTGGAACAAGGGTTCTGGAACAGAAGAGGATCAGAGACAGTCTGTATCAGCTCTCCTCATGGTCCCTCCAGATGGACTGGAACAAGGGTTCTGGAACAGAAGAGGATCAGAGACAGTCTGTATCAGCTCTCCTCATGGTCCCTCCAGATGGACTGGAACAAGGGTTCTGGAACAGAAGAGGATCAGAGACAGTCTGTATCAGCTCTCCTCATGGTCCCTCCAGACGGACTGGAACAAGGGTTCTGGAACAGAAGAGGATCAGAGACAGTCTGTATCAGCTCTCCTCATGGTCCCTCCAGACGGACTGGAACAAGGGTTCTGGAACAGAAGAGGATCAGAGACAGTCTGTATCAGCTCTCCTCATGGTCCCTCCAGACGGACTGGAACAAGGGTTCTGGAACAGAAGAGGATCAGAGACAGTCTGTATCAGCTCTCCTCATGGTCCCTCCAGACGGACTGGAACAAGGGTTCTGGAACAGAAGAGGATGACAGTCTTCCATCCCAACAGTCTGTCTAGTTGAGTGTTTATTTATTGACTGTTTATTGAAGGCTGTGCCCACTAAGCACAAACCAGATGGGATGGCATATCGCTGCAGAATGCTGTGGTAGCCATGCTGGTTAAGTGTGCCTTGAATTTTTAAAAAATCACAGTCACTAGCAAAGCACCCCCACAACATCACACCTCCTCCTCCATGTTTCACGGTGGGAACCACACATGTGGAGATCATCCGTTCACCTACTCTGCATCTCACAAACCAAAAATCTCAAATTTGGACTCATCAGACCAAAGGACAGATTTCCACCGGTCTAATGTCCATTGCTCGTGTTTCTTGGCCCAGGCAAGTCTCTTCTTCTTATTGGTGTCCTTTAGTAGTGGTTTCTTTACAGCAATTCAACCATGAAGGTCTGATTCACACAGTCTCCTCTGAACAGTTGATGTTGAGATGTCTGTTAAATTGGGCTGCAATTTCTTCTACAATGTAGAAAATAGTAAAAATAAAGAAAAACCCTTGAATTAGTAGTCATGTCCAAACTGTTGACTGGTACTGTATATATACTGTATATTGTTTATGTACAAACGTCTCTTCATTGATTTGATTAGAGGGGTAATGTGACAGAAGTGAAATACTATCCCGTAAACAATCCATCTCCCCCAGGCTTCCACATCCTACTGCTATATACCATCAACCACATTACAACCATCTCATGAACAAATGAATTGTGAAATAGATCATGTTAAAATTAAAGCCAAAACCCACAGCCAATCTATAGCTAACATGAAATGTTTCTGTGCTAATTATTATTCATTCAGTTCTCCTTCTGCATGTTATAATCTTTCTCAGTAGAGCTGGACTCTTGCCACCATCACACACCGCCTGCCTGTTCTTCTGCTAGACAAAACCAATCAATCCAGGTGGAATTGAAGTCATGCAGAGGTCACTGTGTCCCTCATGAGCAGAATATGAGAGCAGCTCTGGTCGACAGGGAGGAGAAGGAGACTGCCCACTACATACCATACACATTACACGGCTACGCACATTACTGGCTGTGGTCCTCAGCATATTAATGAGTTCAAATCAATACTGTTTGATTATGATATAATGTGATTTATTCAACCTGTGAGATGTCTGAGAGTTTGAAAGAGGGATTAATAACTGTCTGGATTTAGTCAGCAGTTCTGCTTAGTCCATATCTTAATGGTTCTGGGCTCAAAATCTGTGGTTTGAATGATGATAATATTCTAAATGTCTTTGCCATGTAGCTACATATTATTCAACTGTAAACTGATGTAGCTACATGTATTCAACTGTAGACTGATGTAGCTACATGTATTCAACTGTAAACTGATATAGCTACATGTATTCAACTGTAAACTGATATAGCTACATGTATTCAACTGTAAACTGATGTAGCTACACGTATTCAACTGTAAACTGATGTAGCTACATGTATTCAACTGTAAACTGATGTAGCTACATGTATTCAACTGTAAACTGATGTAGCTACATGTATTCAACTGTAAACTGATGTAGCTAAATGTATTCAACTGTAAACCGATGTAGCTACATGTATTCAACTGTAAACTGATATAGGTACATGTATTCAACTGTAAACTGATGTAGCTACATGTATTCAACTGTAAACTGATGTAGCTAAATGTATTCAACTGTAAACTGATGTAGATACATGTATTCAACTGTAAACTGATATAGCTACATGTATTCAACTGTAAACTGATGTAGCTACTGTACATGTATTCAACATGCAGCAGCTTCACCTATAGGGAGAGCCATTCAGTATAGAGGACTAGTATCTAAGAACACCCCTAGATACAGTACTGTCCCAGGGAGAGGTATTCAGAACACCACTAGATACAGTACTGTCCCAGGGGAAATGTTTTAATATTCTCTGACCGACCTACATACTGTGTGACATACAACAGTGGTGCACTGAGATGAAATCCGACAATATAATGCCAGGAGATATTATTCTCTTAGAATGCTACAAAACCATTCCTGCCCTCTGATGTTTACCAAGTAATGAACCACAGCAGCATGAACCAAACCTGTCCACTTCTTTCTGTCTTTCTTTCTTTCTTTCTTTCTTTCTTTCTTTCTTTCTTTCTTTCTTTCTTTCTTTCTTTCTTTCTTTCTTTCTTTCTTTCTTTCTTTTTCTTTCTTTCTTTCTTTCTTTCTTTCTTCTTCGCATCCCACAACAAGCTCATTAGACAGAGAGGAAACTGACATCTCACCCTAACTTCTCTCTCTCTAGTCTCACATCATTAAGTAGCAGTGCTGCGGCTCAAAGGTAGCTTCGCCTCGCCTTGTCTCTGAGAGAAGGAACGTCTCGCCTGGCAGGCAGCGTGATGGCAAACATGCCTCATTAATAGTTCAGTCAAACCACCTTTCTGTTCCCCCTCCTTTCTCTCCTCCTCTTCCCCTGCTTTTCTGTGCTAATTAGCTGTCTGTTCCCTCTGCTCTGCTCCCCAGTTACATCTCAAAGGGAGACGGATAGGATTTTTCTTTAACCCAAAGGCCAACTTAATCATCTGAATTAATGACTTCCTCACCATTATATTAGGCTGCAGGCCATGCAACACATTATCCAATACCCTGCGCTCTGCCACATGTAGAAATGGAAAGACATAGAGAGAGAGAAAGAGAGAGAGAGAAAGAGAGGAGAAGAGAGAGAGAGGGAGAGAGGTGGGTGGCATGTGAAATGGTTTTAAAGATATGATGTTTAAAGATATGACACATCGGCTTGGGTATGATGATGGCGTTATTGAGGTCATAAGAAGCATTTTAACACTGAGCTGTCAGAGTTCATGTGTCATCAGAAAGAAAGTATTGATTCAATTCGCACAACATTTGAAATAAATAAAACAGTCATGTTATAAATCCTAGTAATTTATGTCATTCTGTTCATTGTGCCTCTGTTTCTTTATTGTCATGTGTTCAGTGTCCACAGTAGGAATTTCACTTGACCTCTTTTTCACCTTAGCTCTTTTCATACATGTTTTATTTTGGTCCTTCTAGTCGGAAAACTCTTTATACTTGTTTTTATGTTTCTTGAATAAATCAAACAGGATGTCAGGCTGTGGGATGAAACAGGAACACTACCATCTGAATCCAAACAGGATGTCAGGCTGTGGGATGAAACAGGAACACTACCATCTAAATCCAAACAGGATGTCAGGCTGTGGGATGAAACAGGAACACTACCATCTGAATCCAAACAGGATGTCAGGCTGTGGGATGAAACAGGAACACTACCATCTAAATCCAAACAGGATGTCAGGCTGTGGGATGAAACAGGAACACTACCATCTGAATCCAAACAGGATGTCAGGCTGTGGGATGAAACAGGAACACTACCATCTGAATCAAACAATCTGTTATAGTTTTAAAGACATGTTCATTAGTTGAATGTAGAATAGACTGGACTGGAACTGATCCATTATTAACCCACAGCTTTGCTGAAAGGCATAATGTATCTTCACAATCACACTGTTAAACCATTAATAACCCAGTTATTGGTTATTGTAGGTAATAGCAGTAAACTGCCAGTGAACAGAGTGAGATATTACATCATTAATAACCCAGTTATTGGTTATTGTAGGTAATAGCAGTAAACTGCCAGTGAACAGAGTGAGATATTACATCATTAATAACCCAGTTATTGGTTATTGTAGGTAATAGCAGTAAACTGCCAGTGAACAGAGTGAGATATTACATAATTAATAACCCAGATATTGGTTATTGTAGGTAATAGCAGTAAACTGCCAGTGAACTGAGTGAGATATTACATCATTAATAACCCAGTTATTGGTTATTATAGGTAATAGCAGTAAACTGCCAGTGAACAGAGTGAGATATTACATCATTAATAACCCAGTTATTGGTTATTATAGGTAATAGCAGTAAACTGCCAGTGAACAGAGTGAGATATTACATCATTAATAACCCAGATATTGGTTATTGTAGGTAATAGCAGTAAACTGCCAGTGAACAGAGTGAGATATTACATCATTAATAACCCAGTTATTGGGTTATTACTGCAGGGAAGATAATGTTGTCATCTACTAATTTACTAATTATATTTCAGTCGTGATTTTCACATCAGTTTCCCTCAAAACATGACACTTTCCTGTCATACAGTATTTACTTTATGAGTTTAAAAATGGTTGTATTGAATTGTTTGAATTAATTTATGATGTGGTAATAATGTTTATAATTTTGTGCTGTTTTCGTTTTGACATTGTTGTTTGATTTCTTTTTGTGGATCCCAGGAAGACTAGCTTGTTTACTTTGGTGACAGCTAATGGGGATCCTTTTAACAATAAACAATAAACAATAAACAATACAGTAGATGCATGTAAATCTGTTAATTACAGTAGAATGAAAAGCATTTCTATGGAAACAAATTGTCACCAGTTGAATTGTAATGCTTTATTTAGTGAACTTACTTAAATATAAATACTTTAAATCAATTATTTAAAAGTAAAAAAACATCAGTTGTCAGGCTATTATTATCTTGATGGTTGTTTTCAGTTACACTGTTTACACCAATCTTTCTTTGTATAATAGACTTTAAGGTTGAAAGTGAAATGGTTCAACTTCACAGCAACAAAGTATAAAAAGGTATCATTTATTTTTGTATGTTATTTCCAGTTTGTGATAACAGATAATTAATACATCTATAATGTGTACTTTAAAAAATCTAATAGAAATATGCTTAATTTCTTGCAATGCTGAACATGTTTCTATAAACCACACACACAGACACAGACACAGCCACAGACACAGACACAGACACAGACACAGACACAGACACAGACACTATGTAGCTTTGGTAAAACAACTGGTCCCAGGTAGAATTGTAATTGTTTCCAGGAATGTTCCAGTTCTCCTCACCACTGGACAGCAGTATAGTGTTTGAGCTCAGCGCTGAGAGGAGAGGAAGGTGTCAGTAGTGTTGTTGCTGTATTGGGTAGAATCACTTCCTGCTCTGCTAGAGCCACCTGTCCCAGAGGACCTATGACACCTGAGTCAGTACTGCTGCTGTTTAATATGAGGTGAAAAATACCTGCGTTCCCCATCTCAAACACTTCCTCTTCCTGTTCTACAGTAGAGGTGAGAGGAGCCGAGGTGCCCAGCGTCTTTACGAGGAATAAATAATGAACCTAGTCTCCCCCTTTCTCTCCCATACCTCCTCCCAACTTCCCCCTATCCCCTCTCTCTCCTGCTGTCTCCCCCTGACTCCCCCAGCCACCCCCCAGTCACCCCCAGCCTCCTCCCAACCTCCCCCAATCCCCTCTCTCTCCTGCTGTCTCCCCCTGACTCCCCCAGCCACCCCCCAGTCACCCCCAGCCTCCTCCCAACCTCCCCCTCCCCCCTAGTCTTTCCCTGTCTCCCCACTGGTTTCCCCCTCTCTCCCTCTGCCTCCCCCCTGATCTGCGTGTTCAACAACTCTGGAGTAAACACAGAATCACTAATTGGTTGGCGGGTAGAATGGAATTAATTGGCCATCCTCACAGACTGTCAGAGTTTGGGTTGATGTCAACGTTTCCTCTCTGGTGCATTCTGATTACATGGAGAGGAGAGGAGAGGAGAGGAGAGGAGAGGAGAGGAGAGGAGAGGAGAGGAGAGGAGAGGAGAGGAGAGGAGAGGAGAGGAGAGGAGAGGAGAAGAGAGGAGAGGAGAGGAGAGGAGAGGAGAGGAGAGGAGAGGAGAGGAGAGGAGAGGAGAGTTTTAAGTGAAAATACAAACCTATTTATTTAAGCAATATGGCCAGAGGGGGTATCGTATATAAGGACATTAACATACGGCCAGAGGGGGTATCGTATATAAGGACATTAACATACGTCCAGAGGGGTATCGTATATAAGGACATTAACATACGGCCAGAGGGGGTATCATATATAAGGACATTAACATACGTCCAGAGGGGGTATCGTATATAAGGACATTAACATACGTCCAGAGGGGGTATCGTATATAAGGACATTAACATACGTCCAGAGGGGGTATCGTATATAAGGACATTAACATACGGCCAGAGGGGGTATCGTATATAAGGACATTAACATACGTCCAGAGGGGGTATCGTATATAAGGACATTAACATACGGCTAGAGGGGGTATCGTATATAAGGACATTAACATACGGCCAGAGGGGGTATCGTATATAGTTATTGTAGGGCGGTCACAGGGCTGTAGTCTGTAGTTATTGTAGGGCAGTAACGGGGCTGTAGTCTGTAGTTATTGTAGGGCAGTAACGGGGCTGTAGTCTGTAGTTATTGTAGGGCAGTAACAGGGCTGTAGTCTGTAGTTATTGTAGGGCAGTAACGGGGCTGTAGTCTGTAGTTATTGTAGGGCAGTAACGGGGCTGTAGTCTGTAGTTATTGTAGGGCAGTAACGGGGCTGTAGTCTGTAGTTATTGTAGGGCAGTAACGGGGCTGTAGTCTGTAGTTATTGTAGGGCAGTAACGGGGCTGTAGTCTGTAGTTATTGTAGGGCAGTAACGGGGCTGTAGTCTGTAGTTATTGTAGGGCAGTAACGGGGCTGTAGTCTGTAGTTATTGTAGGGCAGTAACGGGGCTGTAGTCTGTAGTTATTGTAGGGCAGTAACGGGGCTGTAGTCTGTAGTTATTGTAGGGCAGTAACGGGGCTGTAGTCTGTAGTTATTGTAGGGCAGTAACGGGGCTGTAGTCTGTAGTTATTGTAGGGCAGTAACGGGGCTGTAGTCTGTAGTTATTGTAGGGCAGTAACGGGGCTGTAGTCTGTAGTTATTGTAGGGCAGTAACGGGGCTGTAGTCTGTAGTTATTGTAGGGCAGTAACGGGGCTGTAGTCTGTAGTTATTGTAGGGCAGTAACGGGGCTGTAGTCTGTAGTTATTGTAGGGCAGTAACGGGGCTGTAGTCTGTAGTTATTGTAGGGCAGTAACGGGGCTGTAGTCTGTAGTTATTGTAGGGCAGTAACGGGGCTGTAGTCTGTAGTTATTGTAGGGCAGTAACGGGGCTGTAGTCTGTAGTTATTGTAGGGCAGTAACGGGGCTGTAGTCTGTAGAAACAATTCCTGCTCTCATGTCCAATGAATTGAATTTACCACAGCTGGACTCCAATCAAGTTGTATAAACATCTCAAGGATGATCAATTGAAACATGATGCACCTGAGATACTTTGTGAAGGCACTGTATATGAAATTGATAATGACTAGATTTAATCTCAGTTGGCTCAGAACAGGGCAGCACGGCTGGCCCTTAAGAGTGCACTGAGAGCTAACATTAATAATATGCATGTCAATCTCTCCTGGCTCAAAGTGGAGGAGAGATTGACTTCATCACTACTTGTTTTTGTAAGTAGTGTTGACAAGCTGAATCCACCTTGGTGTCTGTTTAAAATACTAGCACACAGCTCAGACACCCATGCATACCCCACAAGACAGAGGTCTCTTCACAGTCCCCAAGTCCAGAACAGACTATGGGAGGAACACAGTACTACATAGAGCCATGACTACATGGAACTCTATTCCACATCAAGTAACTGATACAAGCAGTAGAATCAGATTTAAAAGAACAGGTAAAAATACACCTTCTGGAACAACAGGGACTGTGAAGAGACACACACAGGTACAGACACATTGTGATATTGTTGTATAGTGGTATTTAACATGTTGTATTGTAGATATGTAGTGGTGTAATAATGTTATATGATGTACTGTTTTATATGTAATGTAATGGTGGTATTATACATGTTGTATTGTAGATATGTAGTGGTGTAATAATGTTATATGATGTACTGTTTTATATGTAATGTAATGGTGGTATTATACATGTTGTATTGTAGATATGTAGTGGTGTAATAATGTTATATGATGTAGGATAGCCTACAGTATAGGGGACAGCCTACAGTATAGGGGATAGCCTACAGTATAGGGGATAGCCTACAGTATAGGGGATAGCCTACAGTATAGTGGATGGAAACCCTCCCCCTCACACACACTAAGAAATCATGGATCTGCATGTATTTATTTGTAATCCAGAACACATTAAGATCATCCTGTGCTGCTTCTATTAATTGCATGTCCAGGATTTTCTTGAAATAAACACACATCTGTATTCATAACGCTGCTGCAATGCATTTCCTACCCTAACAAAACTAATTTCAGGCCATTCACATTCACATTGTGAGATGAGACGTACAGTATTGTGTGGATGTTCTGGAGTCCAGTTCATCTCGTTTGAGTTTGGAGGCTGGTGGGAGGAGCTATAGGAGGACGGCTCATTGAATATGTTTAATACCATTCCAGCCATTGCAATGAGCACTTCCTCCTATAGCTCCTCCCACCAGCCTCCTCTGGTGCACATCATGTTCTATTCTTTGGTACCGTAGTTAGAAAGTATAGCACTTTATCACCACCTGCTGGTTACAGAAAAGGCCACTCTGCAGGGTATCATATCAACCGCTAGAGGGAAGCAGACACCATTCAATCACAGAGAGACCTCTCCGTATCTAGCGTCATACTGAGAAGGAACTGGCAGATTGCGTCATAATAGCCCGGAAGTAATGCCGAACTGGGAGACATTGAATGTATGGTGGAACTTTGTAATCGGTGAAGAAAAATTATGTTGTTGCTCACCAGTGTGCTCTGAAGAAGAAACACGATACAATGTAGCCTAACAACATCGCTTGCAAACTGCACAGATGTGAGATTTGTTACCCTGTTGTGTTGTGTTGGCTCTGTGCTGTGTTGTGTTGTGTTGTCTCTGTGCTGTGTTGTGTTGGCTCTGTGCTGTGCTGTGTTGTGTTGTCTCTGTGCTGTGTTGTGTTGGCTCTGTGCTGTGCTGTGCTGTGTTGTGTTGTGTTGTGTTGGCTCTGTGCTGTGTTGTGTTGGCTCTGTGCTGTGTTGTGTTGCCTCTGTGCTGTGTTGTGTTGTGTTGCCTCTGTGCTGTGTTGTGTTGTGTTGTCTCTGTGCTGTGTTGTGTTGTCTCTGTGCTGTGCTGTGCTGTGCTCTGTTGTGTTGTCTCTGTGCTGTGTTGTGTTGTGTTGGCTCTGTGCTGTGCTGTGCTGTGCTGTGCTGTGTTGTGTTGTGTTGTGTTGTCTCTGTGCCTGCTGACTGTGATGGTGATGAGTGCTGCTCGCTGCGTTGCTTTGGACTCATGAACTGCAATATAAACATCCATTACTGTGATGGCAAAATGATTTTCCTCTATGCAGATGATTCTGCACTGTTGGTTTCACACAAAGACAAAAATGTGGTTGAGAAAGCCCTCAGTGCTGAACTTCTGGATGTCAGTAAATGGCTATATGACAATAAGCTGTCACCTCACCTTGGAAAAACAGTCCAAAGTGAAACTGAGGAAATCCCCTGATTTTAAGGTGGCTGTAGGTCGCAGCAAAAGACTATGTTAAGTATCTTAGATGTGTTCTAGTTAACCATCTGAGAGGGGAGAGCATGGCACAAAATGTTATCTCCAAAGTAAACCATAAAATTAGGTTCCTGGCAAGAACCTCCAAATATCTGGATAAGAATGCAATGGGGACATTGGAAGGGGAACTTGTTCAGTGCCACTTTGACTGTGCATGCTCTTCCTGGTACAATAATAATAAAACATTTATTGCAGACATCTCAGAAAACATTTGTCAGGATTATTCTTAAACTTCCAGCATTTACGCATCTTGACTATTCCCACTTTGAAAGGCTGGGGGAATCAGTGACCCCTCCTCCACCTCTGCTCCCCCTTGACTGATCCTCAACACCCCCCTTCCCCCCACCGGGGCTGACTTTCACCACCAACCAAGTGAAGAGAGAGCTGGAGAGACTACATCAGTGGAAAGCTTCGGGCCCTGATGGCATCAGCCCAAGGGTGCTTAGGGTCTGTGCTGACCAACTGTATGGAATACTCCAGTGACCCTTCAACCTTAGCCTGAGCCTGAAAGGGTCCCTGTGCTTTGGAAAACATCCTGCCTCGTCCCAGTGCCCAAGAAGGCACACCCCACTGTCCTGAATGACTTCAGACCTGTAGCGCTAACATCCCACATCATGAAGACCCTGGAAAGGTTAGTCCTCGCTCACCTCAGACCCCTGGTGTGTTCATCACTGGACCCCCTGCAGTTTGCATACCAGCGCAACATTGGGGTGGATGATGCAATCATCTACCTTCTACAGAGGACCTACTCTCACCTGGACAACGCAGGTTGCACTGTGAGGGTTATGTTTTTTGACTTCTCCAGTGCCTTCAACACCATTCAGCCCCTGCTACTGGGTGAGAAGATGAGGAGGATGAAAGTGGAAGCACCCTTAGGACAAGGACAAGGACTAGCGACCCGGGATGTGTGTGCTTTGGGGACCTTTAACAGAATGTGACTGGCAGAACGGGTGTTGTATGTAGAGGATGAGGGCTGCAGTAGATATCAATAGCAAATATTCTCCAAAGATAACAATTTTACAGAATCAATGTTGACATAATTAGCAATTACATGTTACCCAAAACTAAAACAATTAAAATACGGTTTTGTTTCTTTTCATATATCATTCTCTTTTATTATTCACTGTGTCTTTTCTTTCTAATACTGCTATTTCTGCAAGGCTGTAGTCTGTAGTAACAAGGCTGTAGTCTGTAGTAACAAGGCTGTAGTCTGTAGTAACAAGCTGTAGTCTGTAGTAACAAGCTGTATTATTGGTCAGTAACAAGGCTGTAGTCTGTAGTAACAAGGCTGTAGTCTGTAGTAACAAGGCTGTAGTCTGTAGTAACAAGGCTGTAGTCTGTAGTAACAAGCTGTAGTCTGTAGTAACAAGCTGTATTATTGGTCAGTAACAAGGCTGTAGTCTGTAGTAACAAGGCTGTAGTCTGTAGTAACAAGGCTGTAGTCTGTAGTAACAAGCTGTATTATTGGTCAGTAACAAGGCTGTAGTCTGTAGTAACAAGCTGTATTATTGGTCAGTAACAAGGCTGTAGTCTGTAGTAACAAGGCTGTAGTCTGTAGTAACAAGCTGTATTATTGGTCAGTAACAAGGCTGTAGTCTGTAGTAACAAGGCTGTAGTCTGTAGTAACAAGCTGTATTATTGGTCAGTAACAAGGCTGTAGTCTGTAGTAACAAGGCTGTAGTCTGTAGTAACAAGCTGTATTATTGGTCAGTAACAAGGCTGTAGTCTGTAGTAACAAGGCTGTAGTCTGTAGTAACAAGCTGTATTATTGGTCAGTAACAAGGCTGTAGTCTGTAGTAACAAGGCTGTAGTCTGTAGTAACAAGCTGTATTATTGGTCAGTAACAAGGCTGTAGTCTGTAGTAACAAGGCTGTAGTCTGTAGTAACAAGCTGTATTATTGGTCAGTAACAAGGCTGTAGTCTGTAGTAACAAGGCTGTAGTCTGTAGTAACAAGCTGTATTATTGGTCAGTAACAAGGCTGTAGTCTGTAGTAACAAGGCTGTAGTCTGTAGTAACAAGCTGTATTATTGGTCAGTAACAAGGCTGTAGTCTGTAGTAACAAGGCTGTAGTCTGTAGTAACAAGCTGTATTATTGGTCAGTAACAAGGCTGTAGTCTGTAGTAACAAGGCTGTAGTCTGTAGTAACAAGCTGTATTATTGGTCAGTAACAAGGCTGTAGTCTGTAGTAACAAGGCTGTAGTCTGTAGTAACAAGCTGTATTATTGGTCAGTAACAAGGCTGTAGTCTGTAGTAACAAGGCTGTAGTCTGTAGTAACAAGCTGTATTATTGGTCAGTAACAAGGCTGTAGTCTGTAGTAACAAGGCTGTAGTCTGTAGTAACAAGCTGTATTATTGGTCAGTAACAAGGCTGTAGTCTGTAGTAACAAGGCTGTAGTCTGTAGTAACAAGCTGTATTATTGGTCAGTAACAAGGCTGTAGTCTGTAGTAACAAGGCTGTAGTCTGTAGTAACAAGCTGTATTATTGGTCAGTAACAAGGCTGTAGTCTGTAGTAACAAGGCTGTAGTCTGTAGTAACAAGCTGTATTATTGGTCAGTAACAAGGCTGTAGTCTGTAGTAACAAGGCTGTAGTCTGTAGTAACAAGCTGTATTATTGGTCAGTAACAAGGCTGTAGTCTGTAGTAACAAGGCTGTAGTCTGTAGTAACAAGCTGTATTATTGGTCAGTAACAAGGCTGTAGTCTGTAGTAACAAGGCTGTAGTCTGTAGTAACAAGCTGTATTATTGGTCAGTAACAAGGCTGTAGTCTGTAGTAACAAGGCTGTAGTCTGTAGTAACAAGCTGTATTATTGGTCAGTAACAAGGCTGTAGTCTGTAGTAACAAGGCTGTAGTCTGTAGTAACAAGGCTGTAGTCTGTAGTAACAAGGCTGTAGTCTGTAGTAACAAGGCTGTAGTCTGTAGTAACAAGGCTGTAGTCTGTAGTAACAAGGCTGTAGTCTGTAGTAACAAGGCTGTAGTCTGTAGTAACAAGCTGTAGTCTGTAGTAACAAGCTGTATTATTGGTCAGTAACAAGGCTGTAGTCTGTAGTAACAAGGCTGTAGTCTGTAGTAACAAGGCTGTAGTCTGTAGTAACAAGCTGTATTATTGGTCAGTAACAAGGCTGTAGTCTGTAGTAACAAGCTGTATTATTGGTCAGTAACAAGGCTGTAGTCTGTAGTAACAAGGCTGTAGTCTGTAGTAACAAGCTGTATTATTGGTCAGTAACAAGGCTGTAGTCTGTAGTAACAAGGCTGTAGTCTGTAGTAACAAGCTGTATTATTGGTCAGTAACAAGGCTGTAGTCTGTAGTAACAAGGCTGTAGTCTGTAGTAACAAGCTGTATTATTGGTCAGTAACAAGGCTGTAGTCTGTAGTAACAAGGCTGTAGTCTGTAGTAACAAGCTGTATTATTGGTCAGTAACAAGGCTGTAGTCTGTAGTAACAAGGCTGTAGTCTGTAGTAACAAGGCTGTAGTCTGTAGTAACAAGGCTGTAGTCTGTAGTAACAAGGCTGTAGTCTGTAGTAACAAGCTGTAGTCTGTAGTAACAAGCTGTATTATTGGTCAGTAACAAGGCTGTAGTCTGTAGTAACAAGGCTGTAGTCTGTAGTAACAAGGCTGTAGTCTGTAGTAACAAGCTGTATTATTGGTCAGTAACAAGGCTGTAGTCTGTAGTAACAAGCTGTATTATTGGTCAGTAACAAGGCTGTAGTCTGTAGTAACAAGGCTGTAGTCTGTAGTAACAAGCTGTATTATTGGTCAGTAACAAGGCTGTAGTCTGTAGTAACAAGGCTGTAGTCTGTAGTAACAAGCTGTATTATTGGTCAGTAACAAGGCTGTAGTCTGTAGTAACAAGGCTGTAGTCTGTAGTAACAAGCTGTATTATTGGTCAGTAACAAGGCTGTAGTCTGTAGTAACAAGGCTGTAGTCTGTAGTAACAAGCTGTATTATTGGTCAGTAACAAGGCTGTAGTCTGTAGTAACAAGCTGTATTATTGGTCAGTAACAAGGCTGTAGTCTGTAGTAACAAGGCTGTAGTCTGTAGTAACAAGCTGTATTATTGGTCAGTAACAAGGCTGTAGTCTGTAGTAACAAGGCTGTAGTCTGTAGTAACAAGCTGTATTATTGGTCAGTAACAAGGCTGTAGTCTGTAGTAACAAGGCTGTAGTCTGTAGTAACAAGCTGTATTATTGGTCAGTAACAAGGCTGTAGTCTGTAGTAACAAGGCTGTAGTCTGTAGTAACAAGCTGTATTATTGGTCAGTAACAAGGCTGTAGTCTGTAGTAACAAGGCTGTAGTCTGTAGTAACAAGGCTGTAGTCTGTAGTAACAAGGCTGTAGTCTGTAGTAACAAGGCTGTAGTCTGTAGTAACAAGCTGTAGTCTGTAGTAACAAGCTGTATTATTGGTCAGTAACAAGGCTGTAGTCTGTAGTAACAAGGCTGTAGTCTGTAGTAACAAGGCTGTAGTCTGTAGTAACAAGCTGTATTATTGGTCAGTAACAAGGCTGTAGTCTGTAGTAACAAGCTGTATTATTGGTCAGTAACAAGGCTGTAGTCTGTAGTAACAAGGCTGTAGTCTGTAGTAACAAGCTGTATTATTGGTCAGTAACAAGGCTGTAGTCTGTAGTAACAAGGCTGTAGTCTGTAGTAACAAGCTGTATTATTGGTCAGTAACAAGGCTGTAGTCTGTAGTAACAAGGCTGTAGTCTGTAGTAACAAGCTGTATTATTGGTCAGTAACAAGGCTGTAGTCTGTAGTAACAAGGCTGTAGTCTGTAGTAACAAGCTGTATTATTGGTCAGTAACAAGGCTGTAGTCTGTAGTAACAAGGCTGTAGTCTGTAGTAACAAGCTGTATTATTGGTCAGTAACAAGGCTGTAGTCTGTAGTAACAAGCTGTATTATTGGTCAGTAACAAGGCTGTAGTCTGTAGTAACAAGGCTGTAGTCTGTAGTAACAAGGCTGTAGTCTGTAGTAACAAGCTGTATTATTGGTCAGTAACAAGGCTGTAGTCTGTAGTAACAAGGCTGTAGTCTGTAGTAACAAGCTGTATTATTGGTCAGTAACAAGGCTGTAGTCTGTAGTAACAAGGCTGTAGTCTGTAGTAACAAGCTGTATTATTGGTCAGTAACAAGGCTGTAGTCTGTAGTAACAAGGCTGTAGTCTGTAGTAACAAGGCTGTAGTCTGTAGTAACAAGCTGTAGTCTGTAGTAACAAGCTGTATTATTGGTCAGTAACAAGGCTGTAGTCTGTAGTAACAAGGCTGTAGTCTGTAGTAACAAGGCTGTAGTCTGTAGTAACAAGCTGTATTATTGGTCAGTAACAAGGCTGTAGTCTGTAGTAACAAGCTGTATTATTGGTCAGTAACAAGGCTGTAGTCTGTAGTAACAAGGCTGTAGTCTGTAGTAACAAGCTGTATTATTGGTCAGTAACAAGGCTGTAGTCTGTAGTAACAAGGCTGTAGTCTGTAGTAACAAGCTGTATTATTGGTCAGTAACAAGGCTGTAGTCTGTAGTAACAAGGCTGTAGTCTGTAGTAACAAGCTGTATTATTGGTCAGTAACAAGGCTGTAGTCTGTAGTAACAAGGCTGTAGTCTGTAGTAACAAGGCTGTAGTCTGTAGTAACAAGCTGTATTATTGGTCAGTAACAAGGCTGTAGTCTGTAGTAACAAGGCTGTAGTCTGTAGTAACAAGCTGTATTATTGGTCAGTAACAAGGCTGTAGTCTGTAGTAACAAGGCTGTAGTCTGTAGTAACAAGCTGTATTATTGGTCAGTAACAAGGCTGTAGTCTGTAGTAACAAGCTGTATTATTGGTCAGTAACAAGGCTGTAGTCTGTAGTAACAAGGCTGTAGTCTGTAGTAACAAGGCTGTAGTCTGTAGTAACAAGCTGTATTATTGGTCAGTAACAAGGCTGTAGTCTGTAGTAACAAGGCTGTAGTCTGTAGTAACAAGCTGTATTATTGGTCAGTAACAAGGCTGTAGTCTGTAGTAACAAGGCTGTAGTCTGTAGTAACAAGCTGTATTATTGGTCAGTAACAAGGCTGTAGTCTGTAGTAACAAGGCTGTAGTCTGTAGTAACAAGCTGTATTATTGGTCAGTAACAAGGCTGTAGTCTGTAGTAACAAGGCTGTAGTCTGTAGTAACAAGCTGTATTATTGGTCAGTAACAAGGCTGTAGTCTGTAGTAACAAGGCTGTAGTCTGTAGTAACAAGCTGTATTATTGGTCAGTAACAAGGCTGTAGTCTGTAGTAACAAGGCTGTAGTCTGTAGTAACAAGCTGTATTATTGGTCAGTAACAAGGCTGTAGTCTGTAGTAACAAGGCTGTAGTCTGCAGTAACAAGGCTGTAGTCTGTAGTAACAAGCTGTATTATTGGTCAGTAACAAGGCTGTAGTCTGTAGTAACAAGGCTGTAGTCTGTAGTAACAAGCTGTATTATTGGTCAGTAACAAGGCTGTAGTCTGTAGTAACAAGGCTGTAGTCTGTAGTAACAAGCTGTATTATTGGTCAGTAACAAGGCTGTAGTCTGTAGTAACAAGCTGTATTATTGGTCAGTAACAAGGCTGTAGTCTGTAGTAACAAGGCTGTAGTCTGTAGTAACAAGGCTGTAGTCTGTAGTAACAAGCTGTATTATTGGTCAGTAACAAGGCTGTAGTCTGTAGTAACAAGGCTGTAGTCTGTAGTAACAAGCTGTATTATTGGTCAGTAACAAGGCTGTAGTCTGTAGTAACAAGGCTGTAGTCTGTAGTAACAAGCTGTATTATTGGTCAGTAACAAGGCTGTAGTCTGTAGTAACAAGGCTGTAGTCTGTAGTAACAAGCTGTATTATTGGTCAGTAACAAGGCTGTAGTCTGTAGTAACAAGGCTGTAGTCTGTAGTAACAAGCTGTATTATTGGTCAGTAACAAGGCTGTAGTCTGTAGTAACAAGGCTGTAGTCTGTAGTAACAAGCTGTATTATTGGTCAGTAACAAGGCTGTAGTCTGTAGTAACAAGGCTGTAGTCTGTAGTAACAAGCTGTATTATTGGTCAGTAACAAGGCTGTAGTCTGTAGTAACAAGGCTGTAGTCTGTAGTAACAAGCTGTATTATTGGTCAGTAACAAGGCTGTAGTCTGTAGTAACAAGGCTGTAGTCTGCAGTAACAAGGCTGTAGTCTGTAGTAACAAGGCTGTAGTCTGTAGTTATTGTTGGGCCGCACCGGGAGCCAAATTGGTGGATTTGTTCAATGGGTGAAGTAAAATTATGTTGTTGCTCACCAGTGTGCTCTGAAGAAGAAACAACGATACAATGTAGCCTAACAATATGCTTCATATTATATTTAAGGGCATATTGGAATGTCTGCTCCTGCTATAATATTCAGCCAACCATAGGGTTACTATACCATTGAAATGGGAAAAATAGTTCCCCAATACTGTCTGATGTATATATTTAATACCTTAAATTAATGGTGACCACAGCCCTTCCAAAAATACACCCTGATCCATGTATTCAATTTCAAATTCGGCTCCCAGTGCGGCTTTACTTCCGGGTTATAGCGACGCATCTGGCAGTTCCTTCTCTGTATGTTCCTAGCTCATTATGCTTTCCCGATTTAGAATTTCGAGTTGGATTACCGATTTTCCCCTGTAATAGATAGTTTTCCCCGAGTTCCAAGTTGTCTTGAACGTACTTAAGTCGGAATTCAGAGATTTTTGAGTTCCCAGTTGTCTTGAAGGCGGCATCAGTACAACCCCGATGTGACGTCACCAATAGGTTTCCGCGTCGCCGCGTTCAGCCGCGTTCAGCCGCATGCTGCGTGTTCTGTTGACGCGTTGCTGCTGTTTTACCGTCCGTTCCGAAGAGGAGGGTCTGACGAAGACTGTCGCGTTCAATACACACTGACTTTCCTAACTTTTCAGAATTTCAACTGGTGTGTGTGATTAGTTTTCTCCGACCTAGCTAACATTAGCACGCAGTTCATTTGGACTCTGTAAACAAGCTAGAACATAGCGTTGGCAACACCAGTATTTTATCTGGCAGCAGTTAAACACAGGTAGATCAAGTTGTTTATCTTCCATGATAACTCATAGTTTGGAGTATTGATTAATAAATACTATCTGGCTACTAGCTAACGGTACTAGTAGCCGGTGGGCTAACTAAAGAACGTTAACTAGTTATGATTATTAACATTTAACCAACACATTGTTCTAAGTCTCTCTTTATTGATGATGTAATATAAACTGGGTAAGTTCCATAAATAGTGAACTAACAGGTTGTATGACTGTGTTTTGAGTGTGAACACTAGCTAGTTAGCCACATTCAATATAAATAACGTTAGGCCATAGACCGACAGTATGCAGACTGTCCGACCTCCTCCATTACACTGATATTCACATATCTCTTACCAAGTTGTCAGTGCTGTAAAGTACTTAAGTCAAAATACTTTAAAGTACTACTTGGCTAAGTAGTTTTGGGGTATCTGTACTTTTACTCCACTACATTCCTAAAGAAAAGGATGTAGTTTTTACTCCATACATTTTCCCCGACAGCCAAAATTAGTTAGATTTTGAATGCTTAGCAGGACAGGAAATGGTCCAAATACTGCACTTATCAAGAGAACATCCCTGGTCATCCCTACTGCCTCTGATCTGGAGGACTCACTCCCTACTGCCTCTGATCTGGAGGACTCACTCCCTACTGCCTCTGATCTGGAGGACTCACTCCCTACTTCCTCTGATCTGGAGGACTCACTAAACACATGTTTCATTTGTAAATTATGTCTGAGTGTAAATATAACAACAAGTGTGCCGTCTGGTTTGCTTAATATAAGGATTGTGAAATGATTTATACTTTTACTTTTTAAAGTACATTTAAAACCATATACTTTCAGACTTTTACTTCAGTAGTATTTTACTGGGTGACTTTCACTTTTAGTTGAGTGAAGTTCTATTAAGGTATCTTAACTTGTGTTCTTTTTCCACCTCTGCTGGTTGTTGGTTGCTGTTAGAGGGTTGATGCACATGATTTGATGATAACCTGTTACAGTCAAACTGGGGTTTTCTGCAACGACAACCACTGGGCCTTTCATTTGTGCCGATCTTGTTCCCAGACACTTCTACCCATGTGCACAATTAGCCTGGGGACAAGGTTATAGTCAATATAATAGATACTCTGTGGTTCTAGTGAGCTGTAGCCTGGGGACAAGGTTATAGTCAATATAATAGATACTCTGTGGTTCTAGTGAGCTACATGCATAATATGCCATGCTGTTCTCATAGCAAAGTGTTCCGCAGTGTTGTCCCACCTGGTTGTCTGTCTAACTCCAAGCAGATGGAGACCGTAGGGACTGGGATGGTTCATGGTGATTATTTAACAGCAGTGTTTAAAGGGCTGGATCCCAAATGCCACTCTATTCGCTATGTAGTTCACTACTTTAGACCAGGCTCTGGTGTGAGTTCTATCTCTGTTCTCTGATACAGTATGATGTGAGTTCTATCTGTGTTCTCTGATACAGTATGATGTGAGTTCTATCTGTGTTCTCTGATACAGTATAATGTGAGTTCTATCTGTGTTCTCTGATACAGTATAATGTGAGTTCTATCTGTGTTCTCTGATACAGTATAATGTGAGTTCTATCTCTGTTCTCTGATACAGTATGATGTGAGTTCTATCTGTGTTCTCTGATACAGTATGATGTGAGTTCTATCTGTGTTCTCTGATACAGTATAATGTGAGTTCTATCTGTGTTCTCTGATACAGTATGATGTGAGTTCTATCTGTGTTCTCTGATACAGTATGATGTGAGTTCTATCTGTGTTCTCTGATACAGTATGATGTGAGTTCTATCTGTGTTCTCTGATACAGTATGATGTGAGTTCTATCTGTGTTATCTGATACAGTATGATGTGAGTTCTATCTGTGTTCTCTGATACAGTATGATGTGAGTTCTATCTCTGTTCTCTGATACAGTATGATGTGAGTTCTATCTGTGTTCTCTGATACAGTATGATGTGAGTTCTAGCTGTGTTCTCTGGCTGACAGTATGATGTGAGTTCTATCTGTGTTCTCTGATACAGTATGATGTGAGTTCTAGCTGTGTTCTCTGGCTGACAGTATGATGTGAGTTCTATCTGTGTTCTCTGATACAGTATGATGTGAGTTCTAGCTGTGTTCTCTGGCTGACAGTATGATGTGAGTTCTATCTGTGTTCTCTGATACAGTATGATGTGAGTTCTAGCTGTGTTCTCTGGCTGACAGTATAATGTGAGTTCTATCTGTGTTCTCTGATACAGTATGATGTGAGTTCTATCTGTGTTCTCTGATACAGTATGATGTGAGTTCTAGCTGTGTTCTCTGATACAGTATGATGTGAGTTCTATCTGTGTTCTCTGATACAGTATGATGTGAGTTCTATCTCTGTTCTCTGATACAGTATGATGTGAGTTCTATCTGTGTTCTCTGATACAGTATGATGTGAGTTCTAGCTGTGTTCTCTGATACAGTATGATGTGAGTTCTAGCTGTGTTCTCTGACAGTATGATGTGAGTTCTAGCTGTGTTCTCTGATACAGTATGATGTGAGTTCTAGCTGTGTTCTCTGATACAGTATGATGTGAGTTCTATCTGTGTTCTCTGATACAGTATGATGTGAGTTCTATCTGTGTTCTCTGATACAGTATGATGTGAGTTCTATCTGTGTTCTCTGATACAGTATGATGTGAGTTCTAGCTGTGTTCTCTGATACAGTATGATGTGAGTTCTATCTGTGTTCTCTGATACAGTATGATGTGAGTTCTATCTGTGTTCTCTGATACAGTATGATGTGAGTTCTAGCTGTGTTCTCTGATACAGTATGATGTGAGTTCTATCTGTGTTCTCTGATACAGTATGATGTGAGTTCTAGCTGTGTTCTCTGATACAGTATGATGTGAGTTCTATCTGTGTTCTCTGATACAGTATGATGTGAGTTCTAGCTGTGTTCTCTGACAGTATGATGTGAGTTCTAGCTGTGTTCTCTGATACAGTATGATGTGAGTTCTAGCTGTGTTCTCTGATACAGTATGATGTGAGTTCTATCTGTGTTCTCTGATACAGTATGATGTGAGTTCTATCTGTGTTCTCTGATACAGTATGATGTGAGTTCTATCTGTGTTCTCTGATACAGTATGATGTGAGTTCTATCTGTGTTCTCTGGTACAGTATGATGTGAGTTCTATCTGTGTTCTCTGGTACAGTATGATGTGAGTTCTATCTGTGTTCTCTGATACAGTATGATGTGAGTTCTATCTGTGTTCTCTGGTACAGTATGATGTGAGTTCTAGCTGTGTTCTCTGATACAGTATGATGTGAGTTCTATCTGTGTTCTCTGATACAGTATGATGTGAGTTCTATCTGTGTTCTCTGATACAGTATGATGTGAGTTCTATCTGTGTTCTCTGATACAGTATGATGTGAGTTCTATCTGTGTTCTCTGGTACAGTATGATGTGAGTTCTATCTGTGTTCTCTGGTACAGTATGATGTGAGTTCTATCTGTGTTCTCTGATACAGTATATGTAGTTGGGTACCACCTGGGACACAGCCAAGGTCTCACCTCAGTGTGTTGTGATACTGCTGAATGCTGCCAGATCTTTCCTCCCTCATCTCTATTTCTCTGTTTCATTTCATTACAGACGCACCGATGACCAGCCATCTGCTCCCCAACACCAGTCAGCTACAGTGATCCCCCTCCTCCTGTCACCTCTAAGCAGCGTCACCACGCAGCTCAACTAGTAGAGGTGTGTTCTGTTGGGCTTGTGATGGCATCAAGACACGATAGGCTCACCAATCTTTTCTTGACGTTCCTGTGATCTTTGGCTGGGGTTGGTTGGTGCTCTCTGCTCTGTAGCCTGAGCCTGCCTGACATGGGTTATTGTTAATGTAATATCCCAGGGAAGGTTAGGGATCCAGGTCAATAGGTCACAGTCAGGCCTACAGGCCCAGCTGACCTGGACCTCGCTGTATCACTCACGGGTCAAATCCCAAATGGCATCCTATCCCCTATATAGTGCAATACTTTAGACCAGGGTTCTATGGGTCTTAGCCAAATGCACATAGACACATCATACTGTATCAGAGAACACAGCTAGAACTCACATCATACTGTATCAGAGAACACAGCTAGAACTCACATCATACTGTATCAGAGAACACAGCTAGAACTCACATCATACTGTATCAGAGAACACAGCTAGAACTCACATCATACTGTATCAGAGAACACAGCTAGAACTCACATCATACTGTCAGAGAACACAGCTAGAACTCACATCATACTGTCAGAGAACACAGCTAGAACTCACATCATACTGTGTCAGAGAACACAGCTAGAACTCACATCATACTGTCAGAGAACACAGCTAGAACTCACATCATACTGTATCAGAGAACACAGCTAGAACTCACATCATACTGTATCAGAGAACACAGCTAGAACTCACATCACACTGTATCAGAGAACACAGCTAGAACTCACATCATACTGTATCAGAGAACACAGCTAGAACTCACATCATACTGTCAGAGAACACAGCTAGAACTCACATCATACTGTCAGAGAACACAGATAGAACTCACATCATACTGTGTCAGAGAACACAGCTAGAACTCACATCATACTGTCAGAGAACACAGCTAGAACTCACATCATACTGTATCAGAGAACACAGCTAGAACTCACATCATACTGTATCAGAGAACACAGCTAGAACTCACATCATACTGTATCAGAGAACACAGCTAGAACTCACATCATACTGTATCAGAGAACACAGCTAGAACACACATCATACTGTATCAGAGAACACAGCTAGAACTCACATCATACTGTCAGAGAACACAGCTAGAACTCACATCATACTGTCAGAGAACACAGCTAGAACTCACATCATACTGTGTCAGAGAACACAGCTAGAACTCACATCATACTGTCAGAGAACACAGCTAGAACTCACATCATACTGTATCAGAGAACACAGCTAGAACTCACATCATACTGTATCAGAGAACACAGCTAGAACTCACATCATACTGTATCAGAGAACACAGCTAGAACTCACATCATACTGTCAGAGAACACAGCTAGAACTCACATCATACTGTCAGAGAACACAGCTAGAACTCACATCATACTGTCAGAGAACACAGATAGAACTCACATCATACTGTGTCAGAGAACACAGCTAGAACTCACATCATACTGTCAGAGAACACAGCTAGAACTCACATCATACTGTATCAGAGAACACAGCTAGAACTCACATCATACTGTATCAGAGAACACAGCTAGAACTCACATCATACTGTATCAGAGAACACAGCTAGAACTCACATCATACTGTCAGAGAACACAGCTAGAACTCACATCATACTGTCAGAGAACACAGCTAGAACTCACATCATACTGTCAGAGAACACAGATAGAACTCACATCATACTGTGTCAGAGAACACAGCTAGAACTCACATCATACTGTCAGAGAACACAGCTAGAACTCACATCATACTGTATCAGAGAACACAGCTAGAACTCACATCATACTGTCAGAGAACACAGCTAGAACTCACATCATACTGTATCAGAGAACACAGCTAGAACTCACATCATACTGTCAGCCAGAGATCAGATACAGTTGAAGTCGGATGTTTACATACACTCAGGTTGAAGTCATTAAAACTCGTTTTTCAACCACTCCACAGATTTCATGTTAACAAACTATAGTTTTGTCAAGTCGGTTAGGACATCTACTTTGTGCATAACACAAGTAATTCTTCCAACAATTGTTTACAGACAGATTATTTCACTTATAATTCACTATATCACAATTCCAGTGGGTCAGAAGTTTACATACACTAAGTTGACTGTGCCTTTAAACAGCTTAATGACCATCGTTATGTTTGGAGGAAAAAGGGGGAGGCTTGCAAGCCGAAGAACACCATCCCAACCGTGAAGTACAGGGGTGGCAGCATCATGTTGTGGGGGTGCTTTGCTGCAGGAGGGACTGGTGCACTTCACAAAATAGAAGGCATCATGAGGAAGGAAAATTCTGTGGATATATTGAAGCAACATCTCAAGACATCAGTCAGGAAGTTAAAGCTTGGTCGCAAATGGTTCTTCCAAATGGACAATGACCCCAGCATACTTCCAAAGTTGTTGCAAAATGGCTTAAGGACAACAGTCAAGGTATTGGAGTGACCATCACAAAGCCCTGACCTCAATCCTATAGAACATTTGTGGGCAGAACTGAAAAGGCGTGTGAGAGCAAGAAGGCCTACAAACCTGACTCAGTTACACCAGTTCTGTCAGGAGGAATGGGCCAAAATTCATATCGTGGGAAGCTTGTGGAAGGCTACCTGAAATGTTTGACCCAAGTTAAACAATTTAAAGGCAATGCTACCAAATACTAATTGAGTGTATGTAAACTTCTGAATTGTGAAAAACTGAGTTTTAATGTATTTAGCTAAGGTGTATGTAAACTTCCGACTTCAACTGTACGTCATCAAACATCAGAACATAGCCTGACTGAGGCAAATGGAAGTCAGCCTTATAAGGCGAAGTGTAGCCTTATATACAGTCGTATGCAAAAGTTTGGGCACCCCTGACAATTTCCATGATTTCCATTTATAAATAATTGGTAGTTTGGATCAGCAATTTCATTTTGATCTATCAAATAACTGATGGACACAGTAATATTTCAGTAGTGAAATGAGGTTTATTGGATTAACAGAAAATGTGCAATATGCATCAAAACGAATTTAGACAGGTGCATACATTTGGGCCCCAACAGAAAAATCACATCAATATTTAGTAGAGCCTCCTTTTGCTAAAATAACAGCCTCTAGACGCTTCCTATAGCCTCTAATGAGTGTCTGGATTCTGGATGAAGGTATTTTGGACCATTCCTCCTTACAAAACACCTCCAGTTCAGTTAGGTTTGATGGTTGCCGAGCATGGACAGCCCGCTTCAAATCATCCCACAGATTCTCAATGATATTCAGGTCTGGGGACTGGGATGGCCATTCCAGAACATTGTACTTGTTCCTCTGCATAAATGCCCGGGTAGATTTTGAGCAGTGTTTTGGGTCGTTGGCTTGTTGAAATATCCAGCCCTGGCGTAACTTCAACTTTGTGACTGATTCTTCAACATTATTCCCAAGAATCTGCTGATATTAAGTGGAATCCATGCAACCCTCAACTTTAACAAGATTCCCAGTACCGGCACTGGCCACACAGCCCCACAGAATGATGGAACCCCCACCAAATTTTACTGTGGGTAACAAGTGTTTTTCTTGGAACGCTGTGTTTTGCCGCCATGCATAACGCCCCTTGTTATGACCAAATAACTAAATCTTTGTTTCATCAGTCCACAGCACCTTATTCCAAAATGAAGCTGGCTTGTCCAAATGTGTGTTTGTGGCGTGTGTGCAGAAAAGGCTTCTTCCGCATCACTCTCCCGTACAGCTTCTCCTTGTGCAAAGTGTGCTGAATTGTTGAACGATGCACAGTGACACCATCTGCAGCAAGATGATGTTGTAGGTCTTTGGAGGTGGTCTGTGGGCTGTTTTTGACCGTTCTCACCATCCTTCTCCTTTGCCTCCGATATTTTACTTGGCCTGCCACTTCTGGCCTTAACAAGAACTGTGCCTGTGGTCTTCCATTTCCTCACTATGTTCCTCACAGTGGACACTGACAGCTTACATCTCTGCGATAGCTTTTTGTAGCCTTCCCCTAAACCATAATGTTGAACAATCTTTGTTTTCAGGTCATTTGAGAGTTGTTTTGAGGGCCCCATGTTGCCACTTTTTTTTAATTTTTTATTTTTTTTATTTCACCTTTATTTAACCAGGTAGGTCAGTTGAGAACAAGTTCTCATTTGCAACTGCGACCTGGCCAAGACAAAGCAAAGCAGTGTGACAAATAACAACACAGAGTTACACATTAAACAAACAGTCAAAAACACAATAGAAAAATCTATATACAGAGTGCAAAATGTAGTGCAAAAATGCAGTAAGGTTAGGAGGTAGAACAATAAATAGACTATAGTGGTGACATAAATTACAGAATTATCATTATTAACACAGGAATGAAAAGTGTGCAAATTATGATGTGCAAATAGAGATACTGGAGTGCAAGATTAGTGAAAATAAACAAAAATAAATATGGGGATGAGGTAGTAGTGTGGGCTATTTACAGAAGGGCTATATACAGGTGCAGTGATCGATAAGCAGCTTTGACAGCTGATGCTTAAAGTTATTGAGGGAGATAGGAACCTCTAGCTTCAATGATTTTTGCAATTCGTTCCAGTCATTGGCAGCAGCAAACTGGAAGGAATGGCAGCCAAAGGAGGTGTTGGCTTTGGGGGTGACCAGTGAGATATACCTGCTGGAGCGCATGCTACGGGTGGGTGTTGCTATGGTGACCAGTGAGCTGAGATAGGGTGGGGATTTACCTAATAAAGACTTATAGATGACCTGGAGCCAGTGGGTTTGGCGACAAATATATAATGAAGGCCAGCCAACGAGAGCATACAGGTCGCAGTGGTGGGTAGTGTATGGGGCTTTGGTAACAAAACGGATGGCACTGTGATAGACTACATCCAATTTGCTGAGTAGAGTATTGGAGGCTAGTTTGTAAATGACATCACCAAAATCAAGGATCGGTAGGATAGTCAGTTTTACAAGGGCATGTTTGGCAGCATGAGTGAAGGAGGCTTTGTTGCGAAATAGGAAGCCAATTCTGGATTTAATTTTGGATTGGAGATGGTTTATGTGAGTCTGGAAGTTGAGTTTACAGTCTAACCAGATGCCTAGGTATTTGTAGGTGTCCACGTATTCTAATTCGGATCCGTCGAGAGTAGTGATGATAGTCCGGTGGGCGGGTGCGGGCAGCGTACGATAGAAAAGCATGCACTTAGTTTTACTAGCGTTTAAGAGCAGTTGGGGGCCACGGAAGGAGTGTTGTATGGCATTGAAGCTTGTTTGAAGGTTAGTAAACACAGTGTCCAAAGAGGGGCCAGATGTATACAGAATGGTGTCATCTGCGTAGAGATGGATCAGAGAGTCACCAGCAGCGAGAGCGACATCGTTGATGTATATAGAGAAAAGGGTTGGCCACTCTTCAGAGGAGAGTCAAAGAGAACAACAACTTGCAATTGGCCACCTTAAATACCTTTTCTCATGATTGGATGCACTTGTCTATGAAGTTCAAGGCTTAATGAGCTCACCAAACCAATTATGTGTTCCAATTAATCAGTGCTAAGTAGTTACAGGTATTCAAATCAACAGAATGACAAGGGTGCCCATATTTTTGCATAGCCTATTTTTCACATCTGATTTAATTTCATACAACTTAATATTGCTACACTAAAAATCTTTGTCTGGACAATACCCCAGTACTCAGCTTTTATTAGAAAATGAATGGCATGCCACTGTGATCATTTTCTGTGACGACAGAGTAAATTATTATGCAGCCTCAGAGAGGGGCTCAAACTTTTGCATACGACTGTATATTGCATTCACTATTCAGTATTGCATTGCAAATATTGATTGCATTCAGGATTGTATAACCAATATGTATTGCATTCAGTATTGTATAACCAATATGGATTGCATTCAGTATTGTATTACCAATATGGATTGCATTCAGTATTGTATAACCAATATGGATTGCATTCAGTATTGTATAACCAATATGGATTGCATTCAGTATTGTATAACCAATATGGATTGCATTCAGTATTGTATAACCAATATGGATTGCATTCAGTATTGTATAACCAATATGGATTGCATTCAGTATTGTATAACCAATATGGATTGCATTCAGTATTGTATTACCAATATGGATTGCATTCAGTATTGTATTACCAATATGGATTGCATTCAGTATTGTATTACCAATACGGATTGCATTCAGTATTGTATAACCAATATTGATTGCATTCAGTATTGTATAACCAATATGTATTGCATTCAGGATTGTATAACCAATATTGATTGCATTCAGGATTGTATAACCAATATGGATTGCATTCAGGATTGTATAACCAATATGGATTGCATTCAGTATTGAATAACCAATATGGATTGCATTCAGTATTGTATAACCAATATGGATTGCATTCAGTATTGTATTACCAATACGGATTGCATTCAGTATTGTATAACCAATATTGATTGCATTCAGTATTGTATAACCAATATGTATTGCATTCAGGATTGTATAACCAATATTGATTGCATTCAGGATTGTATAACCAATATGGATTGCATTCAGGATTGTATAACCAATATGGATTGCATTCAGGATTGTATAACCAATATGGATTGCATTCAGGATTGTATAACCAATATGGATTGCATTCAGGATTGTAAAACCAATATGGATTGCATTCAGTATTGTATTACCAATATGGATTGCATTCAGTATTGTATTACCAATATGGATTGCATTCAGTATTGTATAACCAATATGGATTGCATTCAGTATTGTATAACCAATATGGATTGCATTCAGTATTGTATAACCAATATGGATTGCATTCAGTATTGTATTACCAATATGGATTGCATTCAGTATTGTATTACCAATATGGATTGCATTCAGTATTGTATAACCAATATGGATTGCATTCAGTATTGTATTACCAATATGGATTGCATTCAGTATTGTATTACCAATATGGATTGCATTCAGTATTGTATTACCAATATGGATTGCATTCAGTATTGTATAACCAATATGTATTGCATTCAGTATTGTATAACCAATATGGATTGCATTCAGTATTGTATTACCAATATGGATTGCATTCAGTATTGTATTACCAATATGGATTGCATTCAGTATTGTATAACCAATATGGATTGCATTCAGTATTGTATAACCAATATGGATTGCATTCAGTATTGTATAACCAATATGGATTGCATTCAGTATTGTATAACCAATATGGATTGCATTCAGTATTGTATAACCAATATGGATTGCATTCAGTATTGTATTACCAATATGGATTGCATTCAGTATTGTATTACCAATATGGATTGCATTCAGTATTGTATTACCAATACGGATTGCATTCAGTATTGTATAACCAATATTGATTGCATTCAGTATTGTATAACCAATATGTATTGCATTCAGGATTGTATAACCAATATTGATTGCATTCAGGATTGTATAACCAATATGGATTGCATTCAGGATTGTATAACCAATATGGATTGCATTCAGGATTGTATAACCAATATGGATTGCATTCAGGATTGTATAACCAATATGGATTGCATTCAGGATTGTAAAACCAATATGGATTGCATTCAGTATTGTATTACCAATATGGATTGCATTCAGTATTGTATTACCAATATGGATTGCATTCAGTATTGTATAACCAATATGGATTGCATTCAGTATTGTATAACCAATATGGATTGCATTCAGTATTGTATAACCAATATGGATTGCATTCAGTATTGTATTACCAATATGGATTGCATTCAGTATTGTATTACCAATATGGATTGCATTCAGTATTGTATAACCAATATGGATTGCATTCAGTATTGTATTACCAATATGGATTGCATTCAGTATTGTATTACCAATATGGATTGCATTCAGTATTGTATAACCAATATGGATTGCATTCAGTATTGTATAACCAATATGGATTGCATTCAGTATTGTATTACCAATATGGATTGCATTCAGTATTGTATTACCAATATGGATTGCATTCATTTCCAGCCAACCAAGGTCATTTCTGAACTAGGACAGCTGACGAATAAGGTGTGACTCTTCCTCCCCCAGGTGCTGTTGTCAGTAACATCCAGGTGAGCTAACCTGTGGATGAGGGAGGATACCACTTACCTGACCCACCAGACTCACCTGCAGGACAGACAGAGCACCACCCCAGAGCAGACACAACTCACCTGGACAGAAGACCCAGCCCCGAGAAGACACAACTCACCTGGACAGAAGACCCAGCCCAGAGAAGACACAACTCACCTGCAGTCCCAGAGAAGACACAACTCACCTGGACAGAAGACCCAGCCCCGAGAAGACACAACTCACCTGCAGTCCCAGAGAAGACATAACTCACCTGGACAGAAGACCCAGCCCCGAGAAGGCACAACTCACCTGCAGTCCCAGAGAAGACATAACTCACCTGGACAGAAGACCCAGCCCTTAGAAGACACAACTGACCTGCAGTCCCAGAGCAGCAGATCCTCTAGTCCTGAAGGTATCCCAGAGTTCCACCAGGTAAGGAGCAGACACACAGATGTATTAACCACCAACCTGTGGGTTTGCCCATCTCTACTCTGAGCCTCTAGTACTTCATTCTGATACTGTAGGTTCCCATCAGCCTGTTGTCCTGAGCCATAACCAGCACAGGTTCTAGACTTCATCATGTAGGTTACCCATCAGCCTGTTGTCCTGAGCCATAACCAGCACAGGTTCTAGACTTCATCATGTAGGTTACCCATCAGCCTGTTGCCCTGAGCCATAACCAGCACAGGTTCTAGACTTCATCATGTAGGTTCCCATCAGCCTGTTGTCCTGAGCCATAACCAGCACAGGTTCTAGACTTCATCATGTAGGTTACCCATCAGCCTGTTGTCCTGAGCCATAACCAGCACAGGTTCTAGACTTCATCATGTAGGTTACCCATCAGCCTGTTGTCCTGAGCCATAACCAGCACAGGTTCTAGACTTCATCATGTAGGTTACCCATCAGCCTGTTGCCCTGAGCCATAACCAGCACAGGTTCTAGACTTCATCATGTAGGTTACCCATCAGCCTGTTGTCCTGAGCCATAACCAGCACAGGTTCTAGACTTCATCATGTAGGTTACCCATCAGCCTGTTGTCCTGAGCCATAACCAGCACAGGTTCTAGACTTCATCATGTAGGTTACCCATCAGCCTGTTGTCCTGAGCCATAACCAGCACAGGTTCTAGACTTCATCATGTAGGTTACCCATCAGCCTGTTGTCCTGAGCCATAACCAGCACAGGTTCTAGACTTCATCATGTAGGTTACCCATCAGCCTGTTGTCCTGAGCCATAACCAGCACAGGTTCTAGACTTCATCATGTAGGTTACCCATCAGCCTGTTGTCCTGAGCCATAACCAGCACAGGTTCTAGACTTCATCATGTAGGTTAAATCTAGTCTAGTTACTGGTGTATCAAGGAGCTGGGGAAGATTAAATCTAGTCTAGTTACTGGTGTATCAAGGAGCTGGGGCAGATTAAATATAGTCTAGTTACTGGTGTATCAAGGAGCTGGGGCAGATTAAATCTAGTCTAGTTACTGGTGTATCAAGGAGCTGGGGCAGATTAAATATAGTCTAGTTACTGGTGTATCAAGGAGCTGGGGCAGATTTAAATCTAGTTTAGTTACTGGTGTATCTAGGAGCTGGGGCAGATTAAATCTAGTCTAGTTACTGGTGTATCAAGGAGCTGGGGCAGATTAAATCTAGTCTAGTTACTGGTGTATCAAGGAGCTGGGGCAGATTAAATCTAGTCTAGTTACTGGTGTATCAAGGAGCTGGGGCAGATTAAAGCTAGTCTAGTTACTGGTGTATCAAGGAGCTGGGGCAGATTAAATCTAGTCTAGTTACTGGTGTATCAAGGAGCTGGGGCAGATTAAATCTAGTCTAGTTACTGGTGTATCAAGGAGCTGGGGCAGATTTAAATCTAGTTTAGTTACTGGTGTATCTAGGAGCTGGGGCAGATTAAATCTAGTCTAGTTACTGGTGTATCAAGGAGCTGGGGCAGATTAAATCTAGTCTAGTTACTGGTGTATCAAGGAGCTGGGGCAGATTAAATCTAGTCTAGTTACTGGTGTATCAAGGAGCTGGGGCAGATTAAATCTAGTCTAGTTACTGGTGTATCAAGGAGCTGGGGCAGATTAAAGCTTGTCTAGTTACTGGTGTATCAAGGAGCTGGGGCAGATTTAAATCTAGTCTAGTTACGGGTGTATCAAGGAGCTGGGGCAGATTAAATCTAGTCTAGTTACTGGTGTATCAAGGAGCTGGGGCAGATTTAAATCTAGTCTAGTTACGGGTGTATCAAGGAGCTGGGGCAGATTAAATCGAGTCTAGTTACTGGTGTATCAAGGAGCTGGGGCAGATTAAATCTAGTCTAGTTACTGGTGTATCAAGGAGCTGGGGCATAAAACATTTTTTTAGCATACATTTGAATAATTCACTTTTCATTTGTATTTTACTGGGCTGATGGTGCCTGCATCTGATGGTCAGTCTCAGCGGAGGGAGAGAGCAGCAGACTGAGGGTCCGCCTCTCAACATCCCTCCTCTCTCCCTTTCCTCCACTGACTCTGACCAAAAAGGGACACCGTCTTCCAGCTGATGGTGAAACTCGAGTCGCAGCGCATTATTTCTGCCTCATGCATAAATTCATGTTGTTACTCCTATGAACAGAGAAAGTGAAATATTCCTTGATATTAAAAAAGACCCAAGCTGCTAATAATAACAACACAAGCCTATAGATACACTGTCCTCCTCATTCATTACTGCTGCAGTGCTTCCTGTAGCGCTGAATGGAAACAGGAAGAACACATTTTATGGTTTATAAAAGTGTTGAATACAAAGTGTTGACAGTAAGAACTTCAACATGAACTCACTCATACAAACAGCAGCTCTTTGCTGTATTCGTTGACAGTCTCTCTCTGGTCGTGGTTTTAAACGTTTTGAAATCTCACAGTATCAACTTTGCTGTAGCTTTCTTTTACGCCTGATAAATACTGCAGACATGGTAATCTGAGCCATCTGATTGGCCAGCGGAAGGCCTATAGTGCACCAGATTGGCTCTCCGGGCCGGCCGGGAAGGCAGAGTTTGTACCTTCAGACACATGAAATGGTTCAGAATGCAACAGTTGGCCTATCAGGCAGCAGGGCAGCTGAATCGGGTGAACCTACCGCCAACAGCCCGAGACTAATAAAATAAAAGGCTTTACCGTTGAGTTTTTACAGAAACGTTTAGGAATCTCTTGGAGATGGACCAGTTGGTGAACACTGCTCTATAAGATCTAGTAGCAGCCATATATCCAGAACTTTCACTTCTCAATGGCATTCTCTATTAGCCAACAGCCACCAGTTCCATCCAGGCATGTGGTTATGAACTTCTCCTTGTGTTAATGTTTGTATAATAAGCATATAGGCTAGTCCTGCTGTAGTAATACACTGAGCGTTCAGAGGTTCCTTCTCAGACTCAGTGGAGTAGTCTTTAGTTAAAGGGCTGAGAAGAAGAAGAGTTGATAGGTCAGAAGGATAGAAATGCTGGTTAGGTTTTGTATGATATATCCGGAAAGGTATGCCACAAATATTACAGCGTACCTCATGCCTGAATATAATCAATCATCCAGTAGTTAAACTATTCATGGGTTGCATGTTTCCTCACAATATTGTGTTGAACGTTCGTTTTGGATTTATTCCCGACCAGTAAAGCCACAGTGAACACAACCCTGATGTTCTACCAGTAAAGCCACAGTGAACACAACCCTGATGTTCTACCAGTAAAGCCACAGTGAACACAACCCTGATGTTCTACCAGTAAAGCCACAGTGAACACAACCCTGATGTTCTACCAGTAAAGCCACAGTGAACACAACCCTGATGTTCTACCAGTAAAGCCACAGTGAACACAACCCTGATGTTCTACCAGTAAAGCCACAGTGAACACAACCCTGATGTTCCACCAGTAAAGCCACAGTGAACACAACCCTGATGTTCTACCAGTAAAGCCACTGTGAACACAACCCTGATGTTCTACCAGTAAAGCCACAGTGAACACAACCCTGATGTTCTACCAGTAAAGCCACACTGAACACAACCCTGATGTTCTACCAGTAAAGCCACAGTGAACACAACCCTGATGTTCTACCAGTAAAGCCACAGTGAACACAACCCTGAGGTTCTACCAGTAAAGCCACAGTGAACACAACCCTGATGTTCTACCAGTAAAGCCACAGTGAACACAACCCTGATGTTCTACCAGTAAAGCCACAGTGAACACAACCCTGATGTTCTACCAGTAAAGCCACAGTGAACACAACCCTGATGTTCTACCAGTAAAGCCACAGTGAACACAACCCTGAGGTTCTACCAGTAAAGCCACAGTGAACACAACCCTGATGTTCTACCAGTAAAGCCACAGTGAACACAACCCTGATGTTCTACCAGTAAAGCCACAGTGAACACAACCCTGATGTTCTACCAGTAAAGCCACAGGGAACACAACCCTGATGTTCTACCAGTAAAGCCACAGTGAACACAACCCTGATGTTCTACCAGTAAAGCCACAGGGAACACAACCCTGATGTTCTACCAGTAAAGCCACAGTGAACACAACCCTGATGTTCTACCAGTAAAGCCACAGGGAACACAACCCTGATGTTCTACCAGTAAAGCCACAGTGAACACAACCCTGATGTTCCAGCAGTAAAGCCACAGTGAACACAACCCTGATGTTCCACCAGTAAAGCCACAGTGAACACAACCCTGATGTTCTACCAGTAAAGCCACAGTGAACACAACCCTGATGTTCTACCAGTAAAGCCACAGTGAACACAACCCTGATGTTCCAGCAGTAAAGCCACAGTGAACACAACCCTGATGTTCTACCAGTAAAGCCACAGTGAACACAACCCTGATGTTCCAGCAGTAAAGCCACAGTGAACACAACCCTGATGTTCTACCAGTAAAGCCACAGTGAACACAACCCTGATGTTCCAGCAGTAAAGCCACAGTGAACACAACCCTGATGTTCTACCAGTAAAGCCACAGTGAACACAACCCTGATGTTCTACCAGTAAAGCCACAGTGAAATCTAGTTCACTATATAGGGAATAGGGTGCTATTTGGGACGCAGGCTGTGTTTCTGTCGGCCTCTTGGTGACTGATCCCTTACAACAGCTGCTTAGCATCACTAGGAGGCCTGGTTAGTCCTCACCCTGAGACTGCATCCTCTCCCCTGCACATGCACCCAAGCACGCGCCACAGCATCCGGCCTGCCAGACCATTTAAATGCAGCCTGTGATGGATTTTGTCTAAATAAAGTTTAATTTGGAAACCCTAATGTGGCCCATGACTAGACAATAATACCAGGTCTATGGGCTGAAGATGGCTAGGACCATAAGGGTCTATGGGCTGAAGATGGCTAGGACCATAAGGGTCTATGGGCTGAAGATGGCTAGGACCATAAGGGTCTATGGGCTGAAGCTTGGCTAGGACCATAAGGGTCTATGGGCTGAAGCTTGGCTAGGACCATAAGGGTCTATGGGCTGAAGCTTGGCTAGGACCATAAGGGTCTATGGGCTGAAGCTTGGCTAGGACCATAAGGGTCTATGGGCTGAAGATGGCTAGGACCATAAGGGTCTATGGGCTGAAGCTGGCTAGGACCATAAGGGTCTATGGGCTGAAGATGGCTAGGACCATAAGGGTCTATGGGCTGAAGATGGCTAGGACCATAAGGGTCTATGGGCTGAAGCTTGGCTAGGACCATAAGGGTCCATGGGCTGAAGATGGCTAGGACCATAAGGGTCTATGGGCTGAAGATGGCTAGGACCATAAGGGTCTATGGGCTGAAGATGGCTATGACCATAAGGGTCCATGGGCTGAAGCTTGGCTAGGACCATAAGGGTCTATGGGCTGAAGCTTGGCTAGGACCATAAGGGTCCATGGGCTGAAGATTGGCTAGGACCATAAGGGTCCATGGGCTGAAGATGGCTAGGACCATAAGGGTCTATGGGCTGAAGATGGCTAGGACCATAAGGGTCTATGGGCTGAAGCTTGGCTAGGACCATAAGGGTCCATGGGCTGAAGCTTGGCTAGGACCATAAGGGTCTATGGGCTGAAGCTTGGCTAGGACCATAAGGGTCTATGGGCTGAAGATGGCTAGGACCATAAGGGTCCATGGGCTGAAGCTTGGCTAGGACCATAAGGGTCTATGGGCTGAAGCTTGGCTAGGACCATAAGGGTCCATGGGCTGAAGCTTGGCTAGGACCATAAGGGTCCATGGGCTGAAGATGGCTAGGACCATAAGGGTCTATGGGCTGAAAATGACTAGGACCATAAGGGTCTATGGGCTGAAGCTTGGCTAGGACCATAAGGGTCCATGGGCTGAAGCTTGGCTAGGACCATAAGGGTCTATGGGCTGAAGATGGCTAGGACCATAAGGGTCTATGGGCTGAAGATGGCTAGGACCATAAGGGTCCATGGGCTGAAGATGGCTAGGACCATAAGGGTCTATGGGCTGAAGCTTGGCTAGGACCATAAGGGTCCATGGGCTGAAGATTGGCTAGGACCATAAGGGTCCATGGGCTGAAGATGGCTAGGACCATAAGGGTCTATGGGCTGAAGATGGCTAGGACCATAAGGGTCTATGGGCTGAAGCTTGGCTAGGACCATAAGGGTCCATGGGCTGAAGCTTGGCTAGGACCATAAGGGTCTATGGGCTGAAGCTTGGCTAGGACCATAAGGGTCTATGGGCTGAAGATGGCTAGGACCATAAGGGTCCATGGGCTGAAGCTTGGCTAGGACCATAAGGGTCTATGGGCTGAAGCTTGGCTAGGACCATAAGGGTCCATGGGCTGAAGCTTGGCTAGGACCATAAGGGTCCATGGGCTGAAGATGGCTAGGACCATAAGGGTCTATGGGCTGAAAATGACTAGGACCATAAGGGTCTATGGGCTGAAGCTTGGCTAGGACCATAAGGGTCCATGGGCTGAAGCTTGGCTAGGACCATAAGGGTCTATGGGCTGAAGATGGCTAGGACCATAAGGGTCTATGGGCTGAAGATGGCTAGGACCATAAGGGTCCATGGGCTGAAGATGGCTAGGACCATAAGGGTCTATGGGCTGAAGCTTGGCTAGGACCATAAGGGTCCATGGGCTGAAGATGGCTAGGACCATAAGGGTCCAGACATGCCAGAAATGAACACAAGGATCTTCACAGTATGCAGGTTGGAGTGCAGCCTGTGACTCTGAGCCAAGTGAGTTTCCAGAGGCGCTGTCTTACTGTGTCTGGTGAACTGAGGAACACGTATCACGGTCTTCTTTCCTTGACTGTAGATGGAGGTTCTCACAACATGAGCCGTTGGTTTAGAAATGTTCTCTTGTAATTGTGCCTGGTTTTTGTTAAATGTTTTCTCAGTAACCACCCTGGAGAACTGAAGGTAATAACTGGAGAAAATTGTCTTTCTCTGTCGTGAATCATGCCGACACTCTCATTCATATGCTTTCGTTGCAAACTTCAATCATGGCTGGAGTGGTTCTTCATTCACACAGCTACATACTGTACATTATATCCAGTGTACCCTATGGAGAGTAGGAGAGCTGACAGCAGCCTGGAGTGAGGGATCCAGGAGGGGGTGCTGGTGAGTGGGAGGAGAATCGTGACTATGGAGAGAGAGAGAGAGAGAGAGAGAGAGAGAGAGAGAGAGAGAGAGAGAGAATATGGGGAGAGAGAATATGGGGAGAGATAGAGAGAATATGGAGAGAGAGAGCGAGAGAGAGAATATGGAGAGAGAGAGAATATGGAGAGAATATGGAGAGAGAGAGAATATGGAGAGAATATGGAGAGAGAGAGAGAGAGATAATATGGAGAGAGAGAGAATATGGAGAGAATATGGAGAGAGAGAGAGAGAGAGAGAGAGAGAGAGAATATGGAGAGAGAGAGAGAATATGGAGAGAGAGAATATGGAGAGAGAGAGAATATGGAGAGAGAGGTAGAGGGGTAGACAGAAGGAGTGAGATGGAGAGAAGGAAGGAGATTTAAGAGAGAAGACGTAGGAGTGCAGAATCAACATGTTGCCAAGCTGAAGCCCATCCAGTCTTTTTCTGTGTCTACACAACGCCCACACTACACTATCCTCTTCAATAGAAACCTTCTTGACAGAGTGGTGATACTGGTGTCTCCTATCCTCTTCAATATCCTCCCAGCAACATCCATCTCTCCTGCTGGTTCAGTAATCCTGTCTGTGTGATCAGAACCCAGCGACATCCATCTCTCCTGCTGGTTCAGTAATCCTGTCTGTGTGATCAGAACCCAGCGACATCCATCTCTCCTGCTGGTTCAGTAATCCTGTCTGTGTGATCAGAACCCAGCGACATCCATCTCTCCTGCTGGTTCAGTAATCCTGTCTGTGTGATCAGAACCCAGCGACATCCATCTCTCCTGCTGGTTCAGTAATCCTGTCTGTGTGATCAGAACCCAGCGACATCCATCTCTCCTGCTGGTTCAGTAATCCTGTCTGTGTGATCAGAACCCAGCGACATCCATCTCTCCTGCTGGTTCAGTAATCCTGTCTGTGTGATCAGAACCCAGCGACATCCATCTCTCCTGCTGGTTCAGTAATCCTGTCTGTGTGATCAGAACCCAGCGACATCCATCTCTCCTGCTGGTTCAGTAATCCTGTCTGTGTGATCAGAACCCAGCGACATCCATCTCTCCTGCTGGTTCAGTAATCCTGTCTGTGTGATCAGAACCCAGCGACATCCATCTCTCCTGCTGGTTCAGTAATCCTGTCTGTGTGATCAGAACCCAGCGACATCCATCTCTCCTGCTGGTTCAGTAATCCTGTCTGTGTGATCAGAACCCAGCGACATCCATCTCTCCTGCTGGTTCAGTAATCCTGTCTGTGTGATCAGAACCCAGCGACATCCATCTCTCCTGCTGGTTCAGTAATCCTGTCTGTGTGATCAGAACCCAGCGACATCCATCTCTCCTGCTGGTTCAGTAATCCTGTCTGTGTGATCAGAACCCAGCGACATCCATCTCTCCTGCTGGTTCAGTAATCCTGTCTGTGTGATCAGAACCCAGCGACATCCATCTCTCCTGCTGGTTCAGTAATCCTGTCTGTGTGATCAGAACCCAGCGACATCCATCTCTCCTGCTGGTTCAGTAATCCTGTCTGTGTGATCAGAACCCAGCGACATCCATCTCTCCTGCTGGTTCAGTAATCCTGTCTGTGTGATCAGAACCCAGCGACATCCATCTCTCCTGCTGGTTCAGTAATCCTGTCTGTGTGATCAGAACCCAGCGACATCCATCTCTCCTGCTGGTTCAGTAATCCTGTCTGTGTGATCAGAACCCAGCGACATCCATCTCTCCTGCTGGTTCAGTAATCCTGTCTGTGTGATCAGAACCCAGCGACATCCATCTCTCCTGCTGGTTCAGTAATCCTGTCTGTGTGATCAGAACCCAGCGACATCCATCTCTGCTGCTGGTTCAGTAATCCTGTCTGTGTGATCAGAACCCAGCGACATCCATCTCTCCTGCTGGTTCAGTAATCCTGTCTGTGTGATCAGAACCCAGCGACATCCATCTCTCCTGCTGGTTCAGTAATCCTGTCTGTGTGATCAGAACCCAGCGACATCCATCTCTCCTGCTGGTTCAGTAATCCTGTCTGTGTGATCAGAACCCAGCGACATCCATCTCTCCTGCTGGTTCAGTAATCCTGTCTGTGTGATCAGAACCCAGCGACATCCATCTCTCCTGCTGGTTCAGTAATCCTGTCTGTGTGATCAGAACCCAGCGACATCCATCTCTCCTGCTGGTTCAGTAATCCTGTCTGTGTGATCAGAACCCAGCGACATCCATCTCCTGCTGGTTCAGTAATCCTGTCTGTGTGATCAGAACCCAGCGACATCCATCTCTCCTGCTGGTTCAGTAATCCTGTCTGTGTGATCAGAACCCAGCGACATCCATCTCTCCTGCTGGTTCAGTAATCCTGTCTGTGTGATCAGAACCCAGCGACATCCATCTCCTGCTGGTTCAGTAATCCTGTCTGTGTGATCAGAACCCAGCGACATCCATCTCTCCTGCTGGTTCAGTAATCCTGTCTGTGTGATCAGAACCCAGCGACATCCATCTCCTGCTGGTTCAGTAATCCTGTCTGTGTGATCAGACCCCAGCGACATCCATCTCTCCTGCTGGTTCAGTAATCCTAGGCTTCAGCTAACGGGGTAGAAAACAGCATCTGAAATGGCACCCTATTCCCTATATAGTGCAGTACTATTGTCCAGAGCCCATGAGGACCATGTCTATTTCAATATTTCAATGGTAGAAACAGCCATCCACAGACCCTCCCACCCCTAGGCTCCTCAGTCATCACAACTCAGGGAGCAGGGAGATATGCTATGGATCACTGGTACTGTGTCCTGCCGTCGTGAGAGGTATCTAGGAGACTAGGGATGAGTTTTACCCATGGCCATAGGAACAACGCAGTAAGGAGCCGTTGTTGTATGTGTGTCTTGATAAACTAAGAAACCCTTTAACAATGTCTAATCTAATAAACCTGAGCTGCTGCTGTCACTGTGTTTTACTGGTTTCCAGAGACCAAGACCTATAGAACGTCCCAGATAGCACCATATTCCCTATGTAGTGCACCACTTTTGACCAGAGCCCTACATAGTGAATAGGGTGTCATTTGGGACGTAGTGCAGGTGTCCACAGCTATATACAGACCCAGCAGTGAATCAGATGTAATCTCTACAGTAACATTTATTCTGAATCAGATGTAATCTCTACAGTAACATTTATTCTGAATCAGATGAATCAGTTCCTCCACATACAACACCCGTTCTGCCAGTCACATTCTGTTAAAGGTCCCCAAAGCACACACATCCCTGGGTCGCTCGTCTTTTCAGTTCGCTGCAGCTAGCGACTGGAACGAGCTGCAACAAACACTCAAACTGGACAGTTTTATCTCAATCTCTTCATTCAAAGACTCAATCATGGACACTCTTACTGACAGTTGTGGCTGCTTTGTGTGATGTATTGTCATCTCTACCTTCTTGCCCTTTGTGCTGTTGTCTGTGCCCAATAATGTTTGTACCATGTTGTGTTGCTACCATGTTGTTGTCATGTTGTGTTGCTACCATGTTGTTATCATGTTGTGTTGCTACCATGCTGTGTTGCTGCCACGCTGTGTTGTCATGTGTTGCTGCCTTGCTATGTTGTTGTCTTAGGTATCTCTTTATGTAGTGTTGTTTTGTCTCTCTTGTTGTGATGTGTGTTTGGTCCTATATTTATATATATTTTTATTTATTTTTAATCCCAGCCCCCGTCCTCGCAGGAGGTCTTTTGCCTTTTGGTAGGCCGTCATTGTAAATAAGAATTAGTTCTTAACTGACTTGCCTAGTTAAATACAGGTTAAAATAAATGTAATCTCTACAGTAACCTTTATTGTGAAGTTTTCCCTGAAGAGGGTAATGGCAGATCATGGGTGGTGTTCTCAATGTCTTTCATTCCCTTTAATAAAATCAAATTCCAAAATAGCCCATTTACCAACCTGCTATTATGAACAGCAGGGTGTTTAAAGCCTCCATCTCTCACACTCTGTTGGTTTCTGGATGGAGTACAAGGATATGACAGTTAGACAGAGAGAGAACATTCTATTGTTCAGTGTCTTGCTGTGACTTGGACAGAGACACAGCTACCTGATAGGACTGACTGAGACAGGCAGGCAGGCAGGCAGGCAGGCAGGCAGGCAGGCAGGCATGTCTTGGCAGCAGGCTGGGGGAGACAGTCTAGTGATCAGGGCATTAGAGGGCACACCTCCCTGCCAGTCCTTGCCCCCAGCAGCAGTTGGTGGCATATGAGAACATTAGCACGTTACAGGTTGTACATCCTGGTGTGTCACTGTGCCAGACCTCTCTCTGCCCTCCCTGTCTCTTCCATCCCTCCCTCAGAGTATGGATTCACCAATCACCACCATAGCCTCTCCCATTCAGACTACAGACCTACAGTATACTGCATGCTGGGTTATGAAAGCAAACAGCGTGGGTGACCTAGCATGGAGAAACAGGAGATGTCTCCATCTCTCTCTAATAACTATCCTTTATCTCTCTGTCTCTGCAGTTCCCACTGTCTCTATCCTTTATCTCTCTGTCTCTGCAGTTCCCACTGTCTCTATCCTTTATCTCTCTGTCTCTCTGCAGTTCCCACTGTCTCTATCCTTTATCTCTCTCTCTGTCTCTCTACAGTTCCCACTGTCTCTATCCTTTATCTCTCTGTCTCTCTGCAGTTCCCACTGTCTCTATCCTTTATCTCTCTCTCTGTCTCTCTACAGTTCCCACTGTCTCTATCCTTTATCTCTCTCTCTGTCTCTCTGCAGTTCCCACTGTCTCTATCCTTTATCTCTCTGTCTCTCTGCAGTTCCCACTGTCTCTATCCTTTATCTCTCTCTCTGTCTCTCTGCAGTTCCCACTGTCTCTATCCTTTATCTCTCTGTGTCTCTGCAGTTCCCACTGGCTATATCCTTTATCTCTGTCTCTCTGCAGTTCCCACTGGCTATATTCTTTATCTCTCTCCAGTTCCCACTGTCTCTATCCTTTATCTCTCTGTCTCTCCAGTTCCCACTGGCTCTATTCCTTTATCTCTCTGTCTCTCGGCAGTTCCCACTGTCTCTATCCTTTATCTCTCTGTCTCTCCAGTTCCCACTGTCTCTATCCTTTGTCTCTCTGCAGTTCCCACTGGCTATATCCTTTATCTCTCTGTTTCTGCAGTTCCCACTGGCTGTATCCTTTATCTCTGTCTCTCTGCAGTTCCCACTGGCTATATTCTTTATCTCTCTGCAGTTCCCACTGGATATATTCTTTATCTCTCTCCAGTTCCCTCTGTCTCTCCAGTTCCCACTGGCTCTATCCTTTATCTCTCTGTCTCTCCAGTTCCCACTGTCTCTATCCTTTATCTCTCTGTCTCTCCAGTTCCCACTGTCTCTATCCTTTGTCTCTCTGCAGTTCCAACTGGCTATATCCTTTATCTCTCTGTTTCTGCAGTTCCCACTGTCTCTATACTTTATCTCTCTGTCTCTACAGTTCCCACTGTCTCTACCCTTTATCTCTCTGTCTCTCTGCAGTTCCCACTGTCTCTATCCTTTATCTCTGTCTCTCTGCAGTTCCCACTGGCTATATTCTTTATCTCTCTGCAGTTCCCACAGGATATATTCTTTATCTCTCTGCAGTTCCCACTGTCTCTATCCTTTATCTCTCTGTCTCTCTGCAGTTCCCACTGTCTCTATCCTTTATCTCTCTGTCTCTCTGCAGTTCCCACTGTCTCTATTCTTTATCTCTTTGTCTCTCTGCAGTTCCCACTGTCTATTCTTTATCTCTCTGTCTCTCTGCAGTTCCCACTGTCTCTATCCTTTATCTCTCTGTCTCTCTGCAGTTCCCACTGTCTATTCTTTATCTATCTGTCTCTCTGCAGTTCCCACTGTCTCTATCCTTTATCTCTCTGTCTCTCTGCAGTTCCCACTGTCTCTATCCTTTATCTCTCTGTCTCTCTGCAGTTCCCACTGTCTCTATCCTTTATCTCTCTGTCTCTCTGCAGTTCCCACTGTCTCTATTCTTTATCTCTCTGTCTCTCTGCAGTTCCCACTGTCTCTATCCTTTATCTCTCTGTCTCTCTGCAGTTCCCACTGTCTCTATCCTTTATCTCTCTGTCTCTCTGCAGTTCCCACTGTCTCTATCCTTTATCTCTCTGTCTCTCTACAGTTCCCACTGTCTCTATCCTTTATCTCTCCCTTTTTCTCCGGTCTCTCTCTCTCTCTCTCTCTCTCTCTCTCTCTCTCTCTCTCTCTCTCTCTCTCTCTCTCTCTCTCTCTCTCTCTCTCTCTCTCTCTCTCTCTCTCTCTCCTCTCCCTCTATTCAGCAGGTCTCTCTCTCTGCCCTGGCCTCACTCCCTCAATTCAGCAGGCCACCAGATGCCTTTCTTCTATTCAAATGACTTCTATGGAAGTAGTGGTTCCATAGTTGTCCCTATACAGTCTCTGGGTAGGGGGATGGGGACAGAGAAGGGGGTTGACCCCAAAATACCCCCCCCTGGGTAACCTCACTCTTTGTTTTGTGCCCTAGAAAACCCTGAGCCAACAATACCAACATATAGCTACCTGTGTATTGAACAGGCAACATTAAACAGGCTTAAATAAAAACCACTCTACCTCAAACTCAAATGCAAAGTATTTGAGTTAGAAAGCTATGCAGAGTATGAGATCCAAAATAAAAGTATTTTCCCTGGCTGGTTCCAACTGAACCAGCCAGAAAACATTTAGTATGTTGAAGACAGAGCCTGAACTTCTAAGGAATCTGTTAGTACTGAATCCCCCCCACAACCCAAAATAGTCTTAGTAATATAATAAGCATGTGCCAACCCCTCACCAGGACCAGACCTGCGTCTAGCAGCAGTACCTCTTACATGAAGCTAGTCTTCACACTACTTATACACAACCACTTGACTATAGGATCTGTAGTTTGATTGGGCTTCTCAGTAAAAGGGCAATACATGTTTTCTAAACAATCCCTTTTTAAAGCTGGGAAGACCCGGCTCCGACTAGAGTTCAGACATTAGCTGAGAAGATCAGACGTTAGTCTCTTATGTAAACCTGCTGCTTTTATAGAGATCACAAAACAGGGGTTTAATTTCCCAGACCCTGTCCCCTTGTTTTAGTTAGAGAGTATAGAAATATACAGTGGGGAGAACAAGTATTTGATACACTGACGATTTTGCAGGTTTTCCTACTTACAAAGCATGTAGAGGTCTGTAATTTTTATCATAGGTACTCTTCAACTGTGAGTGACGGAATCTAAAACAAAAATCCAGAAAATCACATTGTATGATTTTTAAGTAATTAATTAGCATTTTATTGCATGACATAAGTATTTGATACATCAGAAAAGCAGAACTTAATATTTGGTACAGAAACCTTTGTTTGCAATTACAGAGATCATACGTTTCCTGTAGTTCTTGACCAGGTTTGGCTGTCGCTGGGCAATACGGACTTTCAGCTCCCTCCAAAGATGTTCTATTGGGTTCAGGTGTGGAGACTGGCTAGGCCACTCCAGGACCTTGAGATGCTTCTTACGGAGCCACTCCTTAGTTGCCCTGGCTGTGTGTTTCGGGTCGTTGTCATGCTGGAAGACCCAGCCACGACCCATCTTCAATGCTCTTACTGAGGGAAGGAGGTTGTTGGCCAAGATCTCGCTATACATGGCCCCATCCATCCTCCCCTCAATACAGTGCAGTCGTCCTGTCCCCTTTGCAGAAAAGCATCCCCAAAGAATGATGTTTCCACCTCCATGCTTCACGGTTGGGATGGTGTTCTTGGGGTTGTACTCATCCTTCTTCTTCCTCCAAACACGGCAAGTGGAGTTTAGACCAAAAAGCTCTATTTTTGTCTCATCAGACCACATGACCTTGCATGGTGCCCCAGACCGAGGGAGATTGACCGTCATCTTGAACTTCTTCCATTTTCTAATAATTGCGCCAACAGTTGTTGCCTTCTCACCAAGCTGCTTGCCTATTGTCCTGTAGCCCATCCCAGCCTTGTGCAGGTCTACAATTTTATCCCTGATGTCCTTACACAGCTGTTTGATTGAGTGTGTGGAGTCTGTTTGATTGAGTGTGTGGACAGGTGTCTTTTATACAGGTAACGAGTTCAAACAGGTGCAGTTAATACAGGTAATGAGTGGAGAACAGGAGGGCTTCTTAAAGAAAAACTAACAGGTCTGTGAGAGCCGGAATTCTTACTGGTTGGTAGGTGATCAAATACTTATGTCATGTAATAAAATGCAAATTAATTATTTAAAAATCATACAATGTGATTTTCTGGATTTTTGTTTTAGATTCCGTCACTCACAGTTGAAGTGTACCTATGATACAAATTACAGACCTCTACATGCTTTGTAAGTAGGAAAACCTGCAATATCGGCAGTGTATCAAATACTTGTTCTCCCCACTGTAGTGGCCGAAACCCAAACCCACTTCCCTCTTTTTCAGGTGACTCTATTCTGTTTACTGTGCCTCTAGTCTCTCTGTGTTGCTGACAGAGTTGTGTGTCTTTCCCAGCCCTGGCTGCTGTGTGTCAGATGACCTATTGAAACGGTTTCAGCAGTAACTTAACTACGTTGCCGTGCTCCCGCCCCCTGTGTTCTACTGTTACCAGGGCAACGCAGGGGCTGGCTGCTGCCTTTCATAGAACCATGTCATGTGACCCTGGTGTTGCCGTCAGAGGAGAGGAGGCAGAGTTTGGTGGGAGCTGCTCAGTCAGTCAGTTAGCAGCTGTGGGCTTGTGAGACTCTTCTTCTTGGTTGTTGGAGTTGCTAGTTGTTGTCACTGTTGCCTGGTCCAGTCTAGTCAAGCCTCTCTCTTTCTCTGTCACAGCTGTTCTGTTAGCCAGATACTCTCCTGTAGCTGTCACTCTGCTTTAGCAGGACCACTGGCTTATGGACTGTTAACAGACCTACATTACTACACCAAGTGAGGTAAGATCTCCGTCATGTCTTTTGTGAGAAACCTGAATGATTTGCTATTTCTCTAAGCTCAGCAACACAGTTCTCATATGCCTTCTGCAATGTTTTGAGAGCTGCAGGATTTACACAGGCAACAGTCATCAGAACATTTGCATTGTGCTGGTTTGAATAAGGAACTGTGAAGGGTTATTAAATGCTACTTTCCATGACTCCAAGACGGAGGACTTAGGGTTAGAATACTGTTGGATAGTTAGGGTTAGAATACTGTTGGATAGAGAAGGTTAGGGTTAGAATACTGTTGGATAGAGAAGGTTAGGGTTAGAATACTGTTGGATAGAGAAGGTTAGGGTTAGAATACTGTTGGATAGAGAGGGTTAGAATACTGTTGGATAGAGAAGGTTAGGGTTAGAATACTGTTGGATAGAGAGGGTTAGAATACTGTTGGATAGAGAAGGTTAGGGTTAGAATACTGTTGGATAGAGAAGGTTAGGGTTAGAATACTGTTGGATAGAGAAGGTTAGGGTTAGAATACTGTTGGATAGAGAAGGTTAGGGTTAGAATACTGTTGGATAGAGAAGGTTAGGGTTAGAATACTGTTGGATAGAGAAGGTTAGGGTTATAATACTGTTGGATAGAGAAGGTAAGGGTTATAATACTGTTGGATAGAGAGGGTTAGAATACTGTTGGATAGAGAGGGTTAGGGTTAGAATACTGTTGGATAGAGAGGGTTAGGGTTAGAATACTGTTGGATAGAGAGGGTTAGGGTTAGAATACTGTTGGATAGAGAGGGTTAGGGTTAGAATACTGTTGGATAGAGAGGGTTAGGGTTAGAATACTGTTGGATAAAGAGGGTTAGTGTTAGAATACTGTTGGATAGAGAGGGTTAGAATACTGTTGGATAGAGAGGGTTAGAATACTGTTGGATAGAGAGGGTTAGAATACTGTTGGATAGAGAGGGTTAGAATACTGTTGGATAGAGAGGGTTAGGTTTAGAATACTGGTGGATAGAGAAGGTTAGGGTTAGAATACTGTTGGATAGAGAGGGTTAGGGTTAGAGTACTGGTGGATAGAGAGGGTTAGAATACTGTTGGATAGAGAGGGTTAGAATACTGTTGGATAGAGAGGGTTAGGTTTAGAATACTGGTGGATAGAGAGGGTTAGAATACTGTTGGATAGAGATGGTTAGAATACTGTTGGATAGAGAGGGTTAGAATACTGTTGGATAGAGAGGGTTAGGTTTAGAATACTGGTGGATAGAGGGGGTTAGGGTTAGAGTACTGGTGGATAGAGAGGGTTAGAGTACTGGTGGATAGAGAGGGTTAGGGTTGGAGTACTGGTGGATAGAGGGGGTTAGGATTAGAGTACTGGTGGATAGAGGGGGTTAGGGTTAGAGTACTGGTGGATAGAGGGGGTTAGGGTTAGAGTACTGGTGGATAGAGGGGGTTAGGTTTAGAATACTGGTGGATAGAGAGGGTTAGGGTTAGAGTACTGGTGGATAGAGAGGGTTAGAGTACTGGTGGATAGAGAGGGTTAGGGTTGGAGTACTGGTGGATAGAGGGGGTTAGGGTTAGAGTACTGGTGGATAGAGGGGGTTAGGGTTAGAGTACTGGTGGATAGAGAGGGTTAGAGTACTGGTGGATAGAGAGGGTTAGAGTACTGGTGGATAGAGAGGGTTAGGGTTAGAGTACTGGTGGATAGAGGGGGTTAGAATACTGGTGGATAGAGAGGGTTAGGGTTAGAGTACTGGTGGATAGAGGGGGTTAGAGTACTGGTGGATAGAGAGGGTTAGGGTTAGAGTACTGGTGGATAGAGGGGGTTAGAATACTGGTGGATAGAGAGGGTTAGGGTTAGAGTACTGGTGGATAGAGAGGGTTAGAGTACTGGTGGATAGAGGGGGTTAGGGTTAGAGTACTGGTGGATAGAGGGGGTTAGGGTTAGAGTACTGGTGGATAGAGGGGGTTAGAATACTGGTGGATAGAGAGGGTTAGAGTACTGGTGGATAGAGAGGGTTAGGGTTAGAGTACTGGTGGATAGAGGGGGTTAGGGTTAGAGTACTGGTGGATAGAGGGGGTTAGAATACTGGTGGATAGAGAGGGTTAGAGTACTGGTGGATAGAGAGGGTTAGGGTTAGAGTACTGGTGGATAGAGAGGGTTAGGGTTAGAGTACTGGTGGATAGAGAGGGTTAGGGTTAGAGTACTGGTGGATAGAGAGGGTTAGGGTTAGAGTACTGATGGATAGAGGGGGTTAGAGTACTGGTGGATAGATAGGGTTAGAATACTGGTGGATAGAGGGGGTTAGAGTACTGGTGGATAGAGAGGGTTAGGGTTAGAATACTGTTGGATAGAGGGGGTTAGAATACTGGTGGATAGAGAGGGTTAGAATACTGTTGGATAGAGAGGGTTAGAGTACTGGTGGATAGAGAGGGTTAGGGTTAGAGTACTGGTGGATAGAGGGGGTTAGGGTTAGAGTACTGGTGGATAGAGAGGGTTAGAGTTAGAATACTGGTGGATAGAGAGGGTTAGGGTTAGAATACTGGTGGATAGAGAGGGTTAGAGTACTGGTGGATAGAGGGGGTTAGGGTTAGAGTACTGGTGGATAGAGGGGGTTAGGGTTAGAGTACTGGTGGATAGAGGGGGTTAGGGTTAGAGTACTGGTGGATAGAGGGGGTTAGAGTACTGGTGGATAGAGGGGGTTAGAGTACTGGTGGATAGAGGGGGTTAGGGTTAGAGTACTGGTGGATAGAGAAGGTTAGAGTACTGGTGGATAGAGAGGGTTAGAGTACTGGTGGATAGAGAGGGTTAGGGTTAGAGTACTGGTGGATAGAGGGGGTTAGAATACTGTTGGATAGAGAGGGTTAGAGTACTGGTGGATAGAGAGGGTTAGGGTTAGAGTACTGGTGGATAGAGGGGTTAGGGTTAGAGTACTGGTGGATAGAGAGGGTTAGAGTTAGAATACTGGTGGATAGAGAGGGTTAGAATACTGGTGGATAGAGAGGGTTAGAGTACTGGTGGATAGAGGGGGTTAGGGTTAGAGTACTGGTGGATAGAGGGGGTTAGGGTTAGAGTACTGGTGGATAGAGGGGGTTAGGGTTAGAGTACTGGTGGATAGAGAGGGTTAGAGTACTGGTGGATAGAGGGGGTTAGAGTACTGGTGGATAGAGGGGGTTAGGGTTAGAGTACTGGTGGATAGAGAAGGTTAGAGTACTGGTGGATAGAGAGGGTTAGAGTACTGGTGGATAGAGGGGGTTAGGGTTAGAGTACTGGTGGATAGAGGGGGTTAGGGTTAGAGTACTGGTGGATAGAGGGGGTTAGGGTTAGAGTACTGGTGGATAGAGGGGGTTAGAGTACTGGTGGATAGAGGGGGTTAGGGTTAGAGTACTGGTGGATAGAGGGGGTTAGAGTACTGGTGGATAGAGGGGGTTAGGGTTAGAGTACTGGTGGATAGAGGGGGTTAGGGTTAGAGTACTGGTGGATAGAGGGGGTTAGGGTTAGAGTACTGGTGGATAGAGGGGGTTAGGGTTAGAGGGTTTCTCTCTTCTCTCTCCAGGAAGGAAGGGTTAAAGGGTTAACTCCTTGGTCTATTAGGGGCAGATAGAGAGTTCTGTCTCTTTCCCTAGGGATCTGATCCACATTACCCTCTCATTCCTTCTGTGTCTCTCAATGCTGTAGAGTAATGCTTCTGGAGGGCTGTGGTGGGGCTGTAGAGTAATGCTTCTGGAGGGCTGTGGTGGGGCTGTAGAGTAATGCTTCTGGAGGGCTGTGGTGGGGCTGTAGAGTAATGCTTCTGGAGGGCTGTGGTGGGGCTGTAGAGTAATGCTTCTGGAGGGCTGTGGTGGGGCTGTAGAGTAATGCTTCTGGAGGGCTGTGGTGGGGCTGTAGAGTAATGCTTCTGGAGGGCTGTGGTGGGGCTGTAGAGTAATGCTTCTGGAGGGCTGTGGTGGGGCTGTAGAGTAATGCTTCTGGAGGGCTGTGGTGGGGCTGTAGAGTAATGCTTCTGGAGGGCTGTGGTGGGGCTGTAGAGTAATGCTTCTGGAGGGCTGTGGTGGGGCTGTAGAGTAATGCTTCTGGAGGGCTGTGGTGGGGCTGTAGAGTAATGCTTCTGGAGGGCTGTGGTGGGGCTGTAGAGTAATGCTTCTGGAGGGCTGTGGTGGGGCTGTAGAGTAATGCTTCTGGAGGGCTGTGGTGGGGCTGTAGAGTAATGCTTCTGGAGGGCTGTGGTGGGGCTGTAGAGTAATGCTTCTGGAGGGCTGTGGTGGGGCTGTAGAGTAATGCTTCTGGAGGGCTGTGGTGGGGCTGTAGAGTAATGCTTCTGGAGGGCTGTGGTGGGGCTGTAGAGTAATGCTTCTGGAGGGCTGTGGTGGGGCTGTAGAGTAATGCTTCTGGAGGGCTGTGGTGGGACTGTAGAGTAATGCTCTATCCTAATTGCAAGCTCCACGCGGCTCCCAAAGTGTTCTAATGTTAGTGTGTAATGTGGCTGTGGGCTGGAGGCTGAGGTTGGGGCTGGGGTTAGAAGGGGGAGCAGAGGGGGCAGGCAGCTGCCTCAGAGGAGGGGATGGGGGATGGGGTTTGGGGTTTCAATGGGGTGTGGGAAGCTTCTCCTCACATGAGAGAGAGAGATGATCCAACAGCCTGTGGGGAGCAGAAATAACAGAGGGGGTTGCATATCTACAGACACACTCATGTTCTCTTCTCCTTCGCTCACTGGCTCAGCCCATTCCCTCGCTTGATCTTTTCCTCTCATTCTCCCTCTCTCTCTCTCTCTCACTCTCTCTCTGCTCCAGCCATCTGAGTAAGGTGTATCAGGCTGAATGAACTGGGTCCATTCCTCGAAGATAATATTGAGGTAGTTTATGATGTAGACTGATGAACTGGGTCCATTCCTCTAAGATAATATTGAGGTAGTTTATGATGTAGACTGATGAACTGGGTCCATTCCTCTAAGATAATATTGAGGTAGTTTATGATGTAGACTGATGAGCTGGGTCCATTCCTCTAAGATAATATTGAGGTAGTTTATGATGTAGACTGATGAACTGGGTCCATTCTTCTAAGATGATATTGAGGTAGTTTATGATGTAGACTGATGAACTGGGTCCGTTCCTCTAAGATATTATTGAGGTAGTTTATGATGTAGACTGATGAACTGGGTCCGTTCCTCTAAGATAATATTGAGGTAGTTTATGATGTAGACTGATGAGCTGGGTCCATTCCTCTAAGATAATATTGAGGTAGTTTATGATGTAGACTGATGAGCTGGGTCCATTCCTCTAAGATGATATTGAGGTAGTTTATGATGTAGACTGATGAACTGGGTCCATTCCTCTAAGATGATATTGAGGTAGTTTATGAGGTAGACTGATGAACTGGGTCCATTCGTCGAAGATGATATTGAGGTAGTTTATGATGTAGACTGATGAGCTGGGTCCATTCTTCTAAGATGATATTGAGGTAGTTTATGATGTAGACTGATGAACTGGGTCCATTCCTCTAAGATGATATTGAGGTAGTTTATGATGTAGACTGATGAACTTGGTCCATTCCTCTAAGACAATATTGAGGTAGTTTATGATGTAGACTGATGAACTGGGTCCATTCCTCTAAGATGATATTGAGGTAGTTTATAATGTAGACTGATGAGCTGGGTCCGTTCCTCTAAGATAATATTGAGGTAGTTTATGATGTAGACTGATGAGCTGGGTCCATTCCTCTAAGATAATATTGAGGTAGTTTATGATGTAGACTGATGAGCTGGGTCCATTCCTCTAAGATGATATTGAGGTAGTTTATGATGTAGACTGATGAACTGGGTCCATTCCTCTAAGATGATATTGAGGTAGTTTATGATGTAGACTGATGAACTGGGTCCATTCCTCTAAGATATTATTGAGGTAGTTTATGATGTAGACTGATGAACTGGGTCCATTCCTCTACGATAATATTGAGGTAGTTTATGATGTAGACTGATGAGCTGGGTCCGTTCCTCTAAGATAATATTGAGGTAGTTTATGATGTAGACTGATGAGCTGGGTCCATTCCTCTAAGATAATATTGAGGTAGTTTATGATGTAGACTGATGAGCTGGGTCCATTCCTCTAAGATAATATTGAGGTAGTTTATGATGTAGACTGATGAGCTGGGTCCATTCCTCTAAGATAATATTGAGGTAGTTTATGATGTAGACTGATGAACTGGGTCCATTCCTCTAAGATAATATTGAGGTAGTTTATGATGTAGACTGATGAACTGGGTCCATTCCTCTAAGATAATATTGAGGTATTTTATGATGTAGACTGATGAGCTGGGGTCTAATCCTCTGAGCTAAAAGCCCTAATTTTACAGGGGAATGTAATGCTGTTGTTTCTTTTTGGGTAATGCACGGCCATCATGATGATATAAATATGAATTGTCATGGCGGTATTCTGCTCTGTTCAGCTGTCTGTGTTGCTGTCTGGAGGACACAGGAACGTGTGAACTCAGAAACCCTCATGGAAGTGTATGTTTCCCACAAGACATTTAAAGAGGTTGATTTAGACTAGAGGATGGACAGTAAACAACGGTTGACAAACGATGGGAGAAACAAGAGACACTTGGGCAGTTCAGCTCTTTCATTCCAGTTTAAGATGGGTCACTCACTGGAGTCACAACAGCACTTCATCCTGTTGTGAAACAGGCTGTAGAAATACATGCTCTATGTCTCTGCACAGTCAAGAAGAGGCCGTTTGGGAGGAGAAGCAGAGCGCTTAACTATGATATTGATCTGTCTCTGTATTTCTCTCACTCTCTGTATCTCTCACTCTCTCTGCATCTCTCACTCTCTCTGCATCTCTCACTCTCTCTGCATCTCTCACTCTCTCTGTATCTCGCACTCTCTCTGTATCTCTCACTCTCTCTGTATCTCTCACTCCCTCTGTATCCCTCTGTCAAATTCAAATTCGGCTTTATTGGCATGAAAGTTACAACTTAACAATATTGCCAAAGCACTTTACAATGTAACAATAAAAAGAACGTTCATATTATTATTAACAACAACAACAAAAATATAGATCCATTACATATTATCACATACACAACCAAACATATTCAAAATAATTGTATGTGTGTGTTTTGTGTGTGTGTAAGTTTGTTGGGAGGTTATTGGTTGTAGTTGGGTCAACTGGTTGTCCTTATGGTATTTTTGGTTGCAGTTGGGTCAACTGGTTGTCCCTACGGGTGTGGCATAATGCAACATATTTTGCACCATAAATGGCACAATGGACCTTTTCACCCAATAGGCATTGTAATTTTTCATCATCTGTTCCTGTTTCAAATTCTTTATTTCTATTTTTAATTTGGGGAAAGAAAGTTGCCCGTATGTCTGCATAATTATCACATTTTAGGAGAAAGTGTGTTTCCGTTTCAGTTGCATTTTGTGGACAGAGTAAACACAACCTGGCATCTCTGGGTTGCCAGATCTGTCTGCGACGACCGGTCTCTATAGCCAGGCTGTGCTCGCTGAGTCTGTACATAGTCAATGTTTTCCTCAGTTTTCTATCTGTCACAGTGGTCAGATAGTTTGCCACTGTGTACTGTCTGTTTAGTGCCAAATAGCATTGAAGTTTACTTTGATTTTTTGTGGTGTCTTTCCAATAGGTCAGGTAATTTTCTTTTTGTTTTTTGATAATTTGGTTGGGCCAGATTTTCTGAGTGCTGTCCTGAGGCTTTGTTGGGTTACTGTTGGTTTGTGAGTTAGGCTCAGGATCAGCTGACTAAGGGGACTCTTTTCTATGGTCACCTCTTGGTATTGGAGGGCTTTGTGGTGGTAAGAGTTGGGGTCGCTTATTTTTAAATGGTTATAAAATGTGGTGGCTCGTTTTTGGATATTAATTAAAAGGGGAAATTGGCATAATTCTGCTCTGCATGCGTTGTTTGTAGTTTTTCTCTGGACTCTGAGGATATTCTTACAAAGTTCCGCATGCAGGGTTTCAATTGGATGTTTGTCCCATTTTTCAAATTCTTGTTTGGTAAGTGGGCCCCACACTTCACTGCCATATAATGCTATTGGTTCAATTATTGATTTGAATATTTTGAGCCAGATCCTAATTGGTATGTCTAATTTGATGTTTCTTTTAATGGTGTAAAAATCTCTCTCTCTATCTCTTTCTCTCTCCTCTCTCTCTCTCCTTCCTCTCTCTCTCTCTCTCTCTCTCTGTGTATCTCTCCCTCTCTGTCTCTCTGTGTCTCTCTGTATCTCTCTCTCTGCATCTCTGTCTCTCTGCTCTGCTCTGTGTGTGCATGTGTGTGTCGAACATCACGTTTGTGCTCAGCTGGGTTAGTCTAGCATGCGCTGGCCAACAGGGAGTTGTTATCGCAGAGGCAGGATGACTACAGAGACTACAGTCAGTCTGTCCTGAAGCTGATCAGAGACACAGAAAGACTAACAGCAGGGAGGAACACAGGCCAGTCAGTCGGTCCTGAAGATGATCAGAGACACAGAGAGACTAACAGCAGGGAGGAACACAGGCCAGTCAGTCGGTCCTGAAGATGATCAGAGACACAGAGAGACTAACAGCAGGGAGGAACACAGGCCAGTCAGTCGGTCCTGAAGATGATCAGAGACACAGAGAGACTAACAGCAGGGAGGAACACAGGCCAGTCAGTCAGTCCTGAAGATGATCAGAGACACAGAGAGACTAACAGCAGGGAGGAACACAGGCCAGTCCGTCGGTCCTGAAGATGATCAGAGAGACTAACAGCAGGGAGGAACACAGGCCAGTCAGTCGGTCCTGAAGATGATCAGAGACATAGAAAGACTAACAGCAGGGAGGAACACAGGCCAGTCCGTCGGTCCTGAAGATGATCAGAGAGACTAACAGCAGGGAGGAACACAGGCCAGTCAGTCGGTCCTGAAGATGATCAGAGACATAGAAAGACTAACAGCAGGGAGGAACACAGGCCAGTCAGTCGGTCCTGAAGATGATCAGAGACACAGAGAGACTAACAGCAGGGAGGAACACAGGCCAGTCAGTCGGTCCTGAAGCTGATCAGAGACTGAAAGCCACAGAGAGAGAAACAGGCTGTCTCGTCCTAAAGCTGAGAGACACAGAGCGTTAACCATGGTAGAGAGACCAGTCAGAGATGGTTTAGGACCTGTCTCCCTGATCAGAGACCGTTAACCATGGTAGAGACACAGAGAGACCAGTCAGAGATGGTTTAGGACCGGTCTCCCTGATGAGAGACAGTTAACCATGGTAGAGACACAGAGAGACCAGTCAGAGATGGTTTAGAACCGGTCTCCCTGATGAGAGACAGTTAACCATGGTAGAGACACAGAGAGACCAGTCAGAGATGGTTTAGGACCGGTCTCCCTGATGAGAGACAGTTAACCATGGTAGAGACACAGAGAGACCAGTCAGAGATGGTTTAGAACCGGTCTCCCTGATTAGAGACAGTTAACCATGGTAGAGACACAGAGAGACCAGTCAGAGATGGTTTAGAACCGGTCTCCCTGATGAGAGACAGTTAACCATGGTAGAGACACAGAGAGACCAGTCAGAGATGGTTTAGAACCGGTCTCCCTGATGAGAGACAGTTAACTATGGTAGAGACACAGAGAGACCAGTCAGAGATGGTTTAGAACCGGTCTCCCTGATGAGAGACAGTTAACCATGGTAGAGACACAGAGAGACCAGTCAGAGATGGTTTAGAACCGGTCTCCCTGATGAGAGACAGTTAACCATGGTAGAGACACAGAGAGACCAGTCAGAGATGGTTTAGGACCGGTCTCCCTGATGAGAGACAGTTAACCATGGTAGAGACACAGAGAGACCAGTCAGAGATGGTTTAGGACCGGTCTCCCTGATGAGAGACAGTTAACCATGGTAGAGACACAGAGAGACCAGTCAGAGATGGTTTAGAACCTGTCTCCCTGATGAGAGACAGTTAACCATGGTAGAGACACAGAGAGACCAGTCAGAGATGGTTTAGGACCGGTCTCCCTGATGAGAGACAGTTAACCATGGTAGAGACACAGAGAGACCAGTCAGAGATGGTTTAGAACCGGTCTCCCTGATGAGAGACAGTTAACCATGGTAGAGACACAGAGAGACCAGTCAGAGATGGTTTAGAACCGGTCTCCCTGATGAGAGACAGTTAACCATGGTAGAGACACAGAGAGACCAGTCAGAGATGGTTTAGAACCGGTCTCCCTGATGAGAGACAGTTAACCATGGTAGAGACACAGAGAGACCAGTCAGAGATGGTTTAGAACCGGTCTCCCTGATGAGAGACAGTTAACCATGGTAGAGACACAGAGAGACCAGTCAGAGATGGTTTAGAACCGGTCTCCCTGATCAGAACCAGCTCTGTAGCAGCAGTTATTTAAGCGGCCCTCCTGTGTGGAGGGGATTACCATGCTGACACTAGTCTGCTGTGTGGAGGAGATTACCATGCTGACACTAGTCTCCTGTGTGGAGGAGATTACCATGCTGACACTAGTCTCCTGTGTGGAGGAGATTACCATGCTGACACTAGTCTGCTGTGTGGAGGAGATTACCATGCTGACACTAGTCTCCTGTGTGGAGGAGATTACCATGCTGACACTAGTCTGCTGTGTGGAGGAGATTACCATGCTGACACTAGTCTGCTGTGTGGAGGAGATTACCATGCTGACACTAGTCTCCTGTGTGGAGGAGATTACCATGCTGACACTAGTCTCCTGTGTGGAGGAGATTACCATGCTGACACTAGGCTCCTGTGTGGAGGAGATTACCATGCTGACACTAGTCTCCTGTGTGGAGGAGATTACCATGCTGACACTAGTCTCCTGTGTGGAGGAGATTACCATGCTGACACTAGTCTGCTGTGTGGAGGAGATTACCATGCTGACACTAGTCTGCTGTGTGGAGGAGATTACCATGCTGACACTAGTCTCCTGTGTGGAGATTACCATGCTGACACTAGTCTGCTGTGTGGAGGAGATTACCATGCTGACACTAGGCTGCTATTGTGTTTTATCAGTCCTCTGTTGTTGCAGCCAGAATACACACATCTCATATAGACCAATCACTGTGTGTGTGTGTGTGTGTGTGTGTGTGTGTGTGTGTGTGTGTGTGTGTGTGTGTGTGTGTGTGTGTGAGTGTGTTTCCAGGTGGATGGTTAATACGTGGGTGTGAGTGTGAGTGTGTTTCCAGGTGGATGGTTAATACGTGGGTGTGAGTGTGAGTGTGTTTCCAGGTGGATGGTTAATACGTGGGTGGAAGTAGATGACAAGGGTCTCTGTGAATCCAATCCAATGTCTCTTGAGGTTGTGACATGATATCTTCTTAGGACAGTTTATTTAGCATGGCATCACAATCCCAGCCAGTACGTATCCAGTCTGATAAGGCTCTGTGCACCGCGCTGTACTGAGGCTGGATGTGGCCATATCTAAGACATGTTGTCAGCACTTCCACTGTTCTGACCAGAAAAATACAGTTCTGAACCGGTTCCTTCTGAACAGAACCACTTCCACTGTTCTGACCAGAAAAATACAGTTAGGAACCGGTTCCTTCTGAACAGAACCTTAATTCTTACATTTAGCACATTAAATGACTTCACCAATCAGTGTGGATAGAGCAGGCAAGCTGGTGGTTTACATGCAGGATGGACAGACAAGTGTAGCCTACGGCGTGTAGCCTACGGCGTGTAGCCTACGGCGTGTAGCATACGGCGTGTAGCCTACAGTGCAAGAATGGACTGGTGGGGAGAGAGCGAAAGAGGGATCTTGGCTAGGAGGGATCCAGCTTTTGTCAAATTAACATCAGATTTAACTTTTCGTAGCAGGTTAGGAGAATTTACGTTAGGAGAATTAAGATAAGGTTAGCAAAAAGGATCGGGTTAGCTTAGATACCCCAAAATACAGCTTTAAAAGCTGGATCCCTTCTAGCCATGACCCGAGAGAGGGGCATATTGTTATGAGATGTATTATCTGAATTAGGTCCACAGAATTATATCTAGGAAGAGCAGCTTCTATGGAGGAACTTTGAATGTCCTTTCATCTCTCTAGATAACAAGCTTGTGTTTAATGTCCTTTCATCTCTCTAGATAACAAGCTTGTGTTTGCAGAGCAGCACCAGAATTAAAAACATGCCTTACCTTTTAGTAGTTAATAAATCCAATGTGAAACATGATAACTAGGCCTATAATATCATTAACCAGCATTGAAAAAGTTAATCCATTCTTCTCTAGCTAGTCTCTGTCCCTATCTTCTGAATAATGCTGGTAACATCCGTACATGCTCTGCTCCGTAGGGGAGGGACAGGTAGTCTAAACACGGCACACACACTGGCTAAGATGTTCAGCTGGCAGGCAGACAAATGGATTACATCAGCTCTAACTCTGCATCTCTACTGCCTGACCCCAGGCCTGCTTGAAGAAAGACAGATATTTAGCCCTAGAGACATTTTTCCTCCTCCTCCCCACGTCTCTTTCAGACGGTTTGAAATAGAAATGACATTCCGTTTGTTGTGGTTGTCTTAGTTTTAAGGAGGGTTACTTAGTTTATTGAATAAACATAATTGGATGTCTTGCACCATAGTGTGTACATCTTGTGTTAATACTTCTGTTATCAGCGTAGTCAGTACAGCTGTGTGTGTAGCAGGCAGTATGGTGTGAAGATCTTCTCTAATATGTGTGATGATAGATCAGCTGTCTTAATCCAGCGATATAAGTAGCCTTAACTGGTAGCCATGGCAGCAACCGCATACTGCAGTGTAATTAAGCAGTAACCCGTGAGCAGAAAATAGTCTCCCTGGACAGCAACAGAGCCAGAATAAAGAGCCTTCCTGGACAGCAGCAGAGCCAGAATAAAGAGCCTTCCTGGACAGCAGCAGAGCCAGAATAAAGAGCCTCCCTGGACAGCAGCAGAGCCAGAATAAAGAGCCTCCCTGGACAGCAGCAGAGCCAGAATAAATAGTCTCCCTGGACAGCAACAGAGCCAGAATAAAGAGCCTCCCTGGACAGCAACAGAGCCAGAATAAAGAGCCTCCCTGGACAGCAGCAGAGCCAGAATAAATAGCCTCCCTGGACAGCAGCAGAGCCAGAGTAAATAGTCTCCCTGGACAGCAGCAGAACCAAAATAAATAGTCTCCCTGGACAGCAGCAGAACCAGAATAAAGAGCCTCCCTGGACAGCAGCAGAGCCAGAATAAATAGCCTCCCTGTACAGTAGCAGAGCCAGAATTAATAGTCTACCTGGACAGCAGCAGAGCCAGAATAAATAGTCTCCCTGGACAGCAACAGAGCCAGAATAAAGAGCCTTCCTGGACAGCAGCAGAGCCAGAATAAAGAGCCTCCCTGGACAGCAGCAGAGCCAGAATAAAGAGCCTCCCTGGACAGCAGCAGAGCCAGAATAAATAGTCTCCCTGGACAGCAACAGAGCCAGAATAAAGAGCCTCCCTGGACAGCAACAGAGCCAGAATAAAGAGCCTCCCTGGACAGCAGCAGAGCCAGAATAAATAGCCTCCCTGGACAGCAGCAGAGCCAGAGTAAATAGTCTCCCTGGACAGCAGCAGAACCAAAATAAATAGTCTCCCTGGACAGCAGCAGGACCAGAATAAAGAGCCTCCCTGGACAGCAGCAGAGCCAGAATAAATAGCCTCCCTGTACAGTAGAAAAGCCAGAATTAATAGTCTACCTGGACAGCAGCAGAGCCAGAATAAATAGTCTCCCTGGACAGCAACAGAGCCAGAATAAAGAGCCTCCCTGGACAGCAGCAGAACCAAAATAAATAGTCTCCCTGGACAGCAGCAGAACCAGAATAAATAGTCTCCCTGGACAGCAGCAGAACCAAAATAAATAGTCTCCCTGGACAGCAGCAGAACCAGAATAAAGAGCCTCCCTGGACAGCAGCAGAGCCAGAATAAATAGCCTCCCTGGACAGTAGCAGAGACAGAATTAATAGTCTCCCTGGACAGCAGCAGAACCAGAATAAAGAGCCTCCCTGTACAGCAGCAGAGACAGAATAAATAGCCTCCCTGGACAGCAGCAGAGCCAGAATTAATAGTCTCCCTGGACAGCAGCAGAGCCAGAATTAATAGTCTACCTGGACAGCAGCAGAGCCAGAATTAATAGTCTACCTGGACAGTAGCAGAGCCAGAATTAATAGTCTCCCTGGACAGCAGCAGAGCCAGAATGAACCTACAGGTATTAACTCACACTGAGTAGGTGAAATCACCTGGAGGTGTTCAGCTTTGTTTAGTCTGGCTGTGGGCCATTGCCTGTCCTCTTCTTCCTCATCCTCTTCATCCTTCCATTCCGCCTCTTCCTCCTCCTTCCCTCAAGGCTCCTAGTGAATAACACTGATAGACTGTTGGAGCTTGGACAGCTACTTATATAACTCCACTCTGATAACTGCCAGTCACTAGCAGGTTCAGGTGTCAGGAGGCAGGAAGCTCCAGTACTGGATTGAGTATTTCCTAAAAGGAAGAAACTATTTGAGTATCCGAGTGGTGCTATTTGATTTGGTTTCCTAGTAAAATAAATGAAATGTCTTTCTACCGCCATGTAAAGTGACCTGTCAAACTGAGGAGGGTGTGTTGTTCTCCTTACAGAGACATGGACATCAGGGAGCCTCTTATCATCCGTGTGGTGCAGAGGCTGTCCAGCCGTCCATCCATACAGTACATGTTTATTTCCATTATCACGGTTCTCACGTTGAACGTCTGTGTGGACTCTGGTACCAGATACTGTATGACAGTACTGAAGCCTCTCCTGTAACCCAAACCCCTCACACCCACAAAACTGATCCACAGGCTTCTCATATTATCACCAGTTTCCTGTCCAAGCCGTGTGTGTGTGTGTGTGTGTGTGTGTGTGTGTGTGTGTGTGTGTGTGTGTGTGTGTGTGTGGTGTGTGTGTCAGTGACAGCATTCTTTGTGCTGCTGCTTTGCTTTCAGTGTGATGGATGTATCAGTCAGTCAGTGTAACTCTGCCCTCAGCCTTGTCCTACTGACAGCCAGGTCCCTCTACTGTCCTGTCAGTCCTGGCCTGGCTGGGGTAACTACAGCCAGGTCCCTCTACTGTCCTGTCAGTCCTGGGCTGGCTGGGGTAACTACAGCCAGGTCCCTCTACTGTCCTGTCAGTCCTGGCCTGGCTGGGGTAACTGTAGAGAGAGAAGGTCAGGTCAGGTCAGGTCAGGACAGGACAGGACAGGACAGGTCAGGTCAGGACAGGACAGGACAGGACAGGTCAGGTCAGGTCAGGACAGGACAGGTCAGGACAGGTCAGGTCAGGACAGGTCATGACACGTCAGGACAGGACAGGACAGGTCAGGACAGGACAGGACAGGACAGGTCAGGTCAGGACAGGACAGGACAGGACAGGTCAGGTCAGGACAGGTCATGACACGTCAGGACAGGACAGGACAGGACAGGACAGGACAGGACAGAGAGGAGGTAATAAAAGCTGGACCGTTGAGAGGAGGAGATGGAGACAGCATGAGGTGTCACTGTCGGGTCATGTCACCCTGGTAACCATGGTGGGGGATTCCATCAGACCTCATCCTATCGTTAGCCAACCACAGATTATCCATTATATCGACCAGATACTCCATTGGCCGCTCTAACAATGACAATAAATGTCTTCAAAATGGAAGGAAGCCGGGAGGTCGAGATCAGGTGGGACCATTCTAGCCAATAGAGAGGGCAGATACGCATGTGATAACAGGCACAACTCCAAAATAGTGTTTTCCCTCCAAGTTGCCAGGATGTCACGTGTCCTACTGATATCAGTACACTTATAACAACCTAGTCATTGCCAAACTTCTGTTGGATCAAATAAGCCTCATGTAGCAAATAAACCATTTGTTTTTTGTTAGCCAAATTGGACACTCATTGATCTCCATACAGAAAGTCCTGGCTTGGTGAGAAAAACACAAACGCCACCTGCTGGTCAAGACAGATTTTGGGCCCAGTTATCCCTCTCACTTGGCCTCTTCCTCTCTGGCCTAGTCCTACTGTTCAGAATGGTTCTGCCTGTTATAACATTGATGTCCAGTACATGTATCTGGGTAGTTTTGCTCCCCGGCCTCATAGACTGTAACATGAGTGGTATAATGTATGCATAGAACCATAGGAGCCTCATGTAGCCTCCGTGGATGGTGTTGTGCTATTCATGTTGTCATCAATAAAGGAAGGGCACATCACCGCTGATCAAACACCCAGGCCCTCACACCCAGGCCCTCACACCCAGGCCCTCACACTCTGCCTCTGAAATGACAGGAATTCATTAATAAACATTCTCACTCTGTCTTATTGTTGGAAACAAACAGCGAACAGGAAGTGAGCTCCCCTGAGTGCAGTATCAGATGTTCTGTTTGGATCCCAGTCCGTGTTGATCATTATCACCACTCAGAGTGGGTCATCGTGCCGGGTCATCCGTTCTGTCTTAACCTGCTGGGGCAGTCTGCTGCAGCTCTGAGCGAGTGGTGCTGTAATTGTTATGGGCGGCAGGTAGCCTAGCGGTTAGAGCCGACAAGGTGAAAAACCTGTTGACGTGTCCTTGAGCAAGGCACTTAACCCTAATTTGCTCTGACCCTGTAGGTAGGCCGTCATTGTAAATAAGTATATAATAATTATATATGAGGCAGTCTGTTGAGAAAGAACCAGGCCAGTCCTTGTCTGTGTCTGATTGTTAAGAGAAGCCTTGATCTAGTCATCCTCTGGAGTTACTATATCAGGTTATCACAGAGATACCGTCCTTATAAAGGCTCTGTTTTAGAGGATGGTGAAGACCTGATCAAAACACATGCTCATTTTTCATCTGACTGCTATGTAATGTAATGTAAAGATTTCACTATTTTTGCCAGTTCTAGACATCTTTTCATGTTTTCGTGAGCTACAGACTGGAGTGGTCTGTGGCTGTATTGAGATGGTATGACGCTGGGCCAATTGTGTGCCGCCCTATGGGACTCCCAATCACATCCGGTTGTGATACAGCCTGGATTCGAACCAGGGTGTCTGTAGTGACGCCTCTAGCACTGAGATGCAGTGTCTTAGACCGCTGCGCCACTTGGGAGCCCAGCAGTTGACTGGAGTCAGCTCGACCCCTGAACCCCCAACTTCCTGTACGTTGTCCTGATGCCACTTCCTTTTTGTTTGTTATTTTCCATGATGTCATATCCTGTTGCTATATTGCGGTCTGACCAGAGGAAGCAGAGCTGGGTTAGTTTGGGTCCCAGGGCTACAGGGCATGTCCCTGGAGCCCTTCATTATACCAGCATGGGTATGCTGCTGTTGCAATACACTGCAATACCTTGATTTCGGCGATGTCATTTACAAACTAGCCTCCAACACTCTACTCAGCAAATTGGATGTAGTCTATCACAGTGCCATCCGTTTTGTCACCAAAGCCCCATATACTACCCATCACTGCGACCTGTATGCTCTCGTTGGCTGGCCTTCATTATATATTCGTCGCCAAACCCACTGGTTCCAGGTCATCTATAAGTCTTTACTAGGTAAATCCCCGCCCTATCTCAGCTCACTGGTCACCATAGCAACACCCACCCGTAGCATGCGCTCCAGCAGGTATATCACACTGGTCACCCCCAAAGCCAACACCTCCTTTGGTCGCCATTCCTTCCAGTTCGCTGCTGCCAATGACTGGAACGAATTGCAAAAATCATTGAAGCTAGAGGTTCCTATCTCCCTCACTAACTTTAAGCATCAGTTGTCAAAGCTGCTTATCGATCACTGCACCTGTATATAGCCCTTCTGTAAATAGCCCACACTACTACCTCATCCCCATATTTATTTTTGTTTATTTTCACTAATCTTGCACTCCAGTATCTATTTGCACATCATCATTTGCACATCCTTCATTCCTGTGTTAATGATGCTAATCTGTAATTTATTTCACCACTATAGTCTTATTTATTGTCCTACCTTCCTAACCTTACTGCATTTTACACTACATTTTGCACTCTGTACATAGATTTTCTATTGTGTTTTTGACTATGTTTGTTTACTGTGTAACTCTGTGTTGTTTTTGTCTCACTGCTTTGCTTTGTCTTGGCCAGGTCACAGTTGTAAATGAGAACTAGTTCTCAACTGACCTACCTGGTTAAATAAAGGTGAAAAAAAAAATAAAAAATGATGAGTTAGAGAGAGCTGTCTGTCTGTCTGTCTGTCTGTCTGTCTGTCTGTCTGTCTGTCAGTCAGTCAGTCCTGGACTACCTGCAATACACTGGACTGATGAGTTAGATAGAGCTGTCTGTCTGTCTGGCTGTCTGTCAGTCCTGGACTACCTGCAATACACTGGACTGATGAGTTAGAGAGAGCTGTCTGTCTGTCTGGCTGTCTGGCTGTCTGTCAGTCCTGGACTACAGCACTCAGATGTGTTATTCTGTATAGTCTTTAGGAGTTGAACACGCCAGATAACATTCATCTTGGCTGAACAGCCTTTCCATAATGATTGGTTCACAGCCACCCTGCTGGAGGACTTGGTTTCTCTTGATGCTTGTTTTGTGTGATTCTCTGAGTCAGAGCTGGTTTGACCTCAGGCCCAGTGGACATGGCTTGTTGTCTTGTTGTTGTGCTGCCTCATTAAGTTGATGATCCACAGTGAGCAAACAGAACCAGGTAATAACAGACTGACAGGCTGTAATCCTCCTCTCCTCTCTGCTGGGCCCTGGGGGTTAGACATCCCTCCTTCCTGACAATTACCTGGTCATGGACATGGACAGGGAGACCAACACATGAGTCACGCCCCCAGCCCAGAAGACAAGGTTGACCTCCTGTAGATTGCTGAGGCTCCTGTAAGCACGCTGACTCCTCATATATGATGCCGCCACTACTGTGACCAGGACACTGATTGAATATGCCTGGTACAATAGAACCAATGGAACAGTCCCAAGAGGGGCCCAATCTGCCAACCCTGCATGTCAGTGGGGCTACAACAAGTGCACCTCATGTATTTGACCCAGGTCTGCTACAGAACCTCCTACAAACTGTTGCTCTTTACTCTCCAGAAATAGCTACTTTGGTCAACAAATACCTTTTGGTCTAATCTGTCTGTAATCCCATAACAAATACCTTTAGGTCTAATCTGTCTGTAATCCCATAACAAATACCTTTAGGTCTAATCTGTCTAATCCCATAACAAATACCTTTAGGTCTAATCTGTCTGTAATCCCATAACAAATACCTTTAGGTCTAATCTGTCTGTAATCCCATAACAAATACCTTTAGGTCTAATCTGTCTGTAATCCCATAACAAATACCTTTAGGTCTAATCTGTCTGTAATCCCATAACAAATACCTTTAGGTCTAATCTGTCTGTAATCCCATAACAATGCTCTGAGTTTAGTTTAGTTTGAAGATTAATTGAGGAAAATGTCTCCTTGATTTCTTCTCATTGATGTATCGTTGTTCTTCTGTATCAATAACGGCTGGTTGTGTGCTGAGTCTATTGCCATGGCAACGTAATGAAGGACCAGCCATTTAAAATAAACTAGACTAGTCAGCCACAGCTGTTCTAGGGAAGACATCCAACCATACTGGGTTAGACAGATGTGACTCCTTTTAAACACTGAGTCAGATCCTTTAGTTGTTGACTCCTTTCTCCTTTTAAACACTGAGTCAGATCCTTTAGTTGTTGACTCCTTCTCCTTTTAAACACTGAGTCAGATCCTTTAGTTGTTGACTCCTTTCTCCTTTTAAACACTGAGTCAGATCCTTTAGTTGTTGACTCCTTTCTCCTTTTAAACACTGAGTCAGATCCTTTAGTTGTTGACTCCTTCTCCTTTTAAACACTGAGTCAGATCCTTTAGTTGTTGACTCCTTTCTCCTTTTAAACACTGAGTCAGATCCTTTAGTTGTTGACTCCTTTCTCCTTTTAAACACTGAGTCAGATCCTTTAGTTGTTGACTCCTTTCTCCTTTTAAACACTGAGTCAGATCCTTTAGTTGTTGACTCCTTTCTCCTTTTAAACACTGAGTCAGATCCTTTAGTTGTTGACTCCTTTCTCCTTTTAAACACTGAGTCAGATCCTTTAGTTGTTGACTCCTTTCTCCTTTTAAACACTGAGTCAGATCCTTTAGTTGTTGACTCCTTTCTCCTTTTAAACACTGAGTCAGTTGTTGACTCCGGTCCAAGTGGTTCAACCCCTCCCAATGGGCCAGTCTCTGGCAAACATCCAACACCCAACACTCTTACCTCCTAGTGGCAGGGATTGTCAGGCTACTTCCCTCCTAGTGGCAGGGATTGTCAGGCTACTTACCTCCTAGTGGCAGGGATTGTCAGGCTACTTCCCTCCTAGTGGCAGGGATTGTCAGGCTACTTCCCTCCTAGTGGCAGGGGGTTGTCAGGCTACTTCCCTCCTAGTGGCAGGGATTGTCAGGCTACTTCCCTCCTAGTGGCAGGGGGTTGTCAGGCTACTTCCCTCCTAGTGGCAGGGGGTTGTCAGGCTACTTTCCTCCTAGTGGCAGGGGGTTGTCAGGCTACTTCCCTCCTAGTGGCAGGGGGTTGTCAGGCTACTTACCTGCTAGTGGGTGGGGATTGTCAGGCTACTTATTTCCTAGTGGGTGGGGATTGTCAGGCTACTTACCTGCTAGTGGGTGGGGATTGTCAGGCTACTTACCTGCTAGTGGGTGGGGATTGTCAGGCTACTTCCCTCCTAGTGGCAGGGGGTTGTCAGGCTACTTCCCTCCTAGTGGCAGGGATTGTCAGGCTACTTCCCTCCTAGTGGCAGGGGGTTGTCAGGCTACTTCCCTCCTAGTGGCAGGGGGTTGTCAGGCTACTTCCCTCCTAGTGGCAGGGGGTTGTCAGGCTACTTTCCTCCTAGTGGCAGGGGGTTGTCAGGCTACTTCCCTCCTAGTGGCAGGGGATTGTCAGGCTACTTACCTCCTAGTGGCAGGGGATTGTCAGGCTACTTACCTCCTAGTGGCAGGGGATTGTCAGGCTACTTACCTACTAGTGGCAGGGGATTGTCAGGCTACTTACCTACTAGTGGCAGGGGATTGTCAGGCTACTTACCTCCTAGTGGCAGGGGATTGTCAGGCTACTTATTTCCTAGTGGGTGGGGATTGTCAGGCTACTTACCTGCTAGTGGGTGGGGATTGTCAGGCTACTTACCTGCTAGTGGGTGGGGATTGTCAGGCTACTTATTTCCTAGTGGGTGGGGATTGTCAGGCTACTTACCTGCTAGTGGGTGGGGATTGTCAGGCTACTTATTTCCTAGTGGGTGGGGATTGTCAGGCTACTTACCTGCTAGTGGGTGGGGATTGTCAGGCTACTTACCTGCTAGTGGGTGGGGATTGTCAGGCTACTTATTTCCTAGTGGGTGGGGATTGTCAGGCTACTTACCTGCTAGTGGGTGGGGATTGTCAGGCTACTTATCTCCTAGTGGGTGGGGATTGTCAGGCTACTTATCTCCTAGTGGGTGGGGATTGTCAGGCTACTTACATGCTAGTGGCTGGAGATTGGTTTTCTCAGATGATGTCCTGATGCTATTACATTAATAAGGAGAGACTCTGGGTTTTCTCTCAGTAAACCCTCAGTCCTCAAAAAGGCACTGTGGTTTAATAATGTGTCTGTGTCCTGCTGGCTGGACCCGTACAGCCAGTTGCTCTCTGTGAATCCAGTGTATTATACTATAACCCCAGTCTGCCTGCCTCATTTACTCTGCTCTCTGTGAATCCAGTGTATTATACTATAACCCCAGTCTGCCTGCCTCATTTACTCTGCTCTCTGTGAATCCAGTGTATTATACTATAACCCCAGTCTGCCTGCCTCATTTACTCTGCTCTCTGTGAATCCAGTGTATTATACTATAACCCCAGTCTGCCTGCCTCATTTACTCTGCTCTCTGTGAATCCAGTGTATTATACTATAACCCCAGTCTGCCTGCCTCATTTACTCTGCTCTCTGTGAATCCAGTGTATTATACTATAACCCCAGTCTGCCTGCCTCATTTACTCTGCTCTCTGTGAATCCAGTGTATTATACTATAACCCCAGTCTGCCTGCCTCATTTACTCTGCTCTCTGTGAATCCAGTGTATTATACTATAACCCCAGTCTGCCTGCCTCATTTACTCTGCTCTCTGTGAATCCAGTGTATTATACTATAACCCCAGTCTGCCTGCCTCATTTACTCTGCTCTCTGTGAATCCAGTGTATTATACTATAACCCCAGTCTGCCTGCCTTCCTGTTTTCCTTCTCCAGGCTTTTTTCAGAAGTGGCTTTTTAAACATTTTACTAGACTAGAGGGGGTAGAGGGATTGGACTCTTCCTCCTCTTCCTCCTTCTTCTCTTCCCCCTCCCCCTCCTCCTACTCCCCTTCCTCCCTCTCGTCCTCTTCCCTCCTCCTTCTTCCTCCTCCTCCTCCCTCCCTCCTCCTCCTCTTCCCCCTCCTCCCTCTCCCTCCTCCTCTTCCCCCTCCTCCCTCTCCCTCCTCCTCTTCCCCCTTCTTCCTTCCCCCTCTCCCCCTCCTCTTCTTCCTCTTCCTCCCCCTCCCTCTCCTCCTCCTCTCCCCCCTCCTACTCCTCTTCGTCTTCCTCCTCTTCTTCTCACTCCTCCTCCTCTTCGTCCTCTTCGTCCTCCCTCTCCTCCTCTTCCCCCTCCTAATGTAGCTGACATACAAGAAACGGCTGAGCAGAGTCACCACATCCGGTTGTCAGGGGAAACGTAAGCTAGAGGGAAGATACCGTCCCTGAAAAGCGGATGCATCCGGTTGTTTCTGTGTCGCTAAGGGTGTCTGACAGTCCTTGTCCAGAAAGTCTATTATTGCACTGGTAAACGTGATGTAGCCAGCCATATCCTTGTTATTCTGGTATCAGTTCTCTTCCTCTCTGAGAGAAGGTTGGCGTTTCTCATCTTGGGATGCTTCTTACTCACCTCACACACAGAAACACTCTAAAGCTCACTACAAGCTTGACACAGACGCAAGAGGGTTTCAATGTTGTTTTTCCTCAAAAAAGGTGTGTCTCTTGTAATGCCCTCCGGCATTCGCCATACTGTTCTATTCTCTCCCCAGCTGTGGGGGCAGTGTTGTGGCTTGGTTCTATTCTCTCCCCAGCTGTGGGGGCAGTGTTGTGGCTTGGTTCCATGTATAGGCTGTTCATCAAAGTAGCCTATCTTGCATTGTTAACCAAATATAATCAACAAGAATCCACCCCAGAAGGTATTTTGCTTAGAAGTAATAACTAGTGATGTATTGTGAAATGGTAGAACCTGCTGTAGCCAGCTAGCTAGCCATGTGTTTTTTTCTCTGAACAACCGTGATGTTCTGTTAGCTGATATGGGAATGAATACACAAGCAGCATATTAAACTGTGATCATGTTTTAGGTTACATCAGCAAGTAGAATAATATTTTTTAAATTATGAATCTTATTATTTCACATGGAGTTGTGGGAAGCTAAAAAGGCTTCCCAGGCTTGCTAGCCTGCCATGTTTTTAGCCAGCTAGCTACTACTAGCAAGGGAAGGAGACTCAAAATAGAAAAATAAACAACTTTGCAATCGATGCCTTGTGAGTGGGACCAGCGAGGATACCATGTTACCAAGGGTTTTCTCTACTCCAGAAACCTCACTCCACCCAAGTCCACACGTATTTTAACGGAGTGAAACTTAGTAACCTTAACACACACCACTCCAACCACCAGCCCTCACACTTCTCCCCCACTCACTCTGTCAGTTCAACCAGTGAGGCACACAAAGAGTGCTATCCCTCCCTCTCTCTCTCCCTCTCTCCCTCCATCTCCTCCCTCTCTCCCTCCATCACCCTCCATCTCCTCCCTCTCTCCCTCCATCACCCTCCATCTCCTCCCTCTCACCCTCCATCTCCTCCCTCTCTCCCTCCATCACCCTCCATCTCCTCCCTCTCACCCTCCATCTCCTCCCTCTCTCCCTCCATCACCCTCCATCTCCTCCCTCTCTCCCTCCATCTCCTCCCTCTCACCCTCCATCACCCTCCATCTCCTCCCTCTCTCCCTCCATCACCCTCCATCTCCTCCCTCTCTCCCTCCATCACCCTCCATCTCCTCCCTCTCTCCCTCCATCACCTCCCTCTCTCCCTCCATCTCCTCCCTCTCTCCCTCCATCTCCTCCCTCTCTCCCTCCATCTCCTCCCTCTCTCCCTCCATCTCCTCCCTCTCTCCCTCCATCTCCTCCCTCTCTCCCTCCATCTCCTCCCTCTCTCCCTCCATCACCCTCCATCTCCTCCCTCTCTCCCTCCATCACCCTCCATCTCCTCCCTCTCTCCCTCCATCTCCTCCCTCTCTCCCTCCATCTCCTCCCTCTCTCCCTCCATCTCCTCCCTCTCTCCCTCCATCACCCTCCATCTCCTCCCTCTCTCCCTCCATCTCCTCCCTCTCTCCCTCCATCTCCTCCCTCTCTCCCTCCATCACCCTCCATCTCCTCCCTCTCTCCCTCCATCACCCTCCATCTCCTCCCTCTCTCCCTCCATCACCCTCCATCTCCTCCCTCTCTCCCTCCATCACCCTCCATCTCCTCCCTCCCTTCCTCCATCTCCTCCCTCTCTCCCTCCCTTCCTCCATCTCCTCCCTCCCTTCCTCCATCTCCTCCCTCTCTCCCTCCCTCCCTATATATCTCCTCCCTCTCTCCCTCCTTCCCTCTCTCCCTCCCTCCCTCCCTCCCTCTCTCCCTCCCTCCCTCCTTCTCCTCCCTCCCTCCCTCCCTCCCTCCCTCCCTCCCTCCCTCTCTCCCTCCCTCCCTCCCTCCCTCCCTCCCTCCCTCCCTCCCTCCCTCTCTCCCTCCCTCCTTCTCCTCTCTCCCTCCTTCCCTCTCTCCCTCCCTCCCTCCCTCCCTCCCTCCCTCCCTCCCTCTCTCCCTCCCTCCCTCCTTCTCCTCTCTCTCTCCCTCCCTCAAGTTTGTGCTGGAGGTTTCCATGGCAACTACTGAGAGAATCAGACCGCAGCTGTAAAGGTCTCCAGAAGCAAAGCTTGTGTGAGCATGCTCGTGTGTGTGTCTCTAGGGGAGAGGAGAGATCCTAACAGGTGTACCGTTTGATGGACAGCGTGAGAAAGAAAATAACGTCTGTCTGTCCATGTCTCCTCTCCTCTCCTCTCCGGTCTCTGTCCATGTCTCCTCTCCGGTCTCTGTCCATGTCTCCTCTCCTCTCTGGTCTCTGTCCATGTCTCTCCGGTCTCTGTCCATGTCTCCTCTCCGGTCTCCGTCCATGTCTCCTCTTCTCCGGTCTCTGTCCATGTCTCCTCTCCGGTCTCCGTCCATGTCTCCTCTCCGGTCTCCGTCCATGTCTCCTCTCCTCTCCGGTCTCCGTCCATGTCTCCTCTCCTCTCCGGTCTCCGTCCATGTCTCCTCCTCTCCGGTCTACGTCCATGTCTCCTCTCCTCTCCGGTCTACGTCCATGTCTCCTCTCCGGTCTCCGTCCATGTCTCCTCTCCGGTCTCCGTCCATGTCTCCTCTCCGGTCTCCGTCCTTGTCTCCTCTCCGGTCTCCGTCCTTGTCTCCTCTCCTCTCCGGTCTCCGTCCATGTCTCCTCTCCTCTCCGGTCTACGTCCATGTCACCTCTCCGGTCTCCGTCCATGTCTCCTCTCCGGTCTCCGTCCATGTCTCCTCTCCGGTCTCCGTCCTTGTCTCGTCTCCGTCCTTGTCTCCTCTCCTCTCCGGTCTCCGTCCATGTCTCCTCTCCTCTCTGGTCTCTGTCCATGTCTCCTCTCCGGTCTCTGTTCATGTCTCCTTTCCTCTCCGGTCTCTCCATTCACCATGCTCTGACTCTCCATTCACCATGCTCTATGTCTCTCCGTTCACCATGCCATCAGGCTCAAGTACTAGTTTTTAGACATTTTTGCAAATGTATTGAAAATATAAAAGAGAGAGAGAGCTTAAACATTTGGAAGCTACACTCACAGTAATTATAATACTTTGCACCCGAGCCGCTGCCCGTTTGAAGTAAGAAATCATGAATGTATTAACGTGTTTGAATATCTTCCTTCATCGTTTATCTCTGTTGGACCCAAGCCTTCTCGGAAAGGGGTTCAGTTGGCCTTCTCCTCCGAACTTTGAGTGTAGGACTCTTCTTCTTAGTTGTCCATGGCTTCAATGACTGGTCATGTAGTCTGGGAAAACTAATGGGGTGGTGTTCCCTTTTGACTCGTTCTGGAAGGTTGGTCCTCTGAAGACCCATATTTGTCCGTCGGACTGCCAGATGGAGAGAGAGATGACCTAGCAGAGAGAGAGATGACCTAGCAGAGAGAGAGATGACCTAGCAGAGAGAGAGAGATGACCTAGCAGAGAGAGAGAGATGACCTAGCAGAGAGAGAGAGATGACCCAGCAGAGAGAGAGAGATGACCCAGCAGAGAGAGAGATGACCTAGCAGAGAGAGAGAGAGAGAGAGAGAGATGACCTAGCAGAGAGAGAGAGAGAGAGATGACCTAGCAGAGAGAGAGAGAGAGAGATGACCTAGCAGAGAGAGAGAGAGAGATGACCTAGCAGAGAGAGAGAGAGAGAGAGAGAGATGACCCAGCAGAGAGAGAGATGACCTAGCAGAGAGAGAGAGAGAGAGATGACCTAGCAGAGAGAGAGAGAGAGAGAGAGATGACCTAGCAGAGAGAGAGAGAGATGACCTAGCAGAGAGAGAGAGAGATGACCTAGCAGAGAGAGAGCGAGAGAGAGAGATGACCTAGCAGAGAGAGAGAGATGACCTAGCAGAGAGAGAGAGAGAGATGACCTAGCAGAGAGATGACCTAGCAGAGAGAGAGATGATCTAGCAGAGAGAGATGACCTAGCAGAGAGAGAGATGACCTAGCAGAGAGAGAGAGACAGAGGAAGTACCTCTCTCTCTGTATGGTACATAGTAGACTTTCTACAAGCCCTTCTCAAGAGCTGCACTGTGTGGAAGGCCTCTCTCCATCCAGAAATCACTCAGGAACTTGATGAAGTTGGGTTTGGAGCTGAACTTAGCTAAAGTGCGTCTTGTTGTTCTTGTGGATTTGTGAATTTCCGTCTCTGTCTAAGCATGAGGAGATGCTATGAATCATAGCTCAGTCAACTGTTATAGTTCTGTAGTATGATTGAAGTGCCTTTTTCAGTCCATTCAGTGTGTACTCAAGGCAAGCTAGCGTTCAGTAGTATTTTCTACAGCAGTACATTCAGTAGATGGACATATGTGTGTCTGGCTGTCTGCTGCGTGGAATGTTACATCACTTCAGACATAAGAATAAGTTTGGTTACATTGAGCATGTGAACATTCCTGGACACAGGGAAGTGCACTTCTCCCTCATTCCACAATGAAGGTACCTTAGGAGGGTCCAGCCGGTTGGTTGCATAGTAGTAGAGAGAAACTGTTGTCTGTTTACTTTACAGCTTTCACAACTAAGTAGTCTTTAATGAAGCTTTCTGTGATATGCAAACAACCAGATATACGTTTTGGTCCTTTTTTCTCCTGTGTAATGTTGATGTGCCTCTAATTTCACTGTGTAGCCGTCAACATACAGCTAACATTTCCTCTCTCCTGTTATCATGTATTCAATACTAGTGGACATCTTCCTCTCCTGTTATCATCATGTATTCAATACTAGTGGACATCTTCCTCTCTCCTGTTATAATCATGTATTCAATACTAGTGGACATCTTCCTCTCCTGTTATCATCATGTATTCAATACTAGTAGAGATCTTCCTCTCTCCTGTTATAATCATGTATTCAATACTAGTGGACATCTTCCTCTCTCCTGTGATCATCATGTATTCAATACTAGTGGACATCTTCCTCTCTCCTGTTATCATCATGTATTCAATACTAGTGGACATCTTCCTCTCTCCTGTTATAATCATGTATTCAATACTAGTGGACATCTTCCTCTCTCCTGTGATCATCATGTATTCAATACTAGTGGACATCTTCCTCTCTCCTGTGATCATCATGTATTCAATACTAGTGGACATCTTCCTCTCTCCTGTTATCATCATGTATTCAATACTAGTGGACATCTTCCTCTCTCCTGTTATCATCATGTATTCAATACTAGTGGACATCTTCCTCTCTCCTGTTAGCATCATGTATTCAATACTAGTGGACATCTTCCTCTCTCCTGTTATCATCATGTATTCAATACTAGTGGACATCTTCCTCTCTCCTGTTATCATCATGTATTCAATACTAGTGGACATCTTCCTCTCCTGTGATCATCATGTATTCAATACTAGTGGACATCTTCCTCTCCTGTGATCATCATGTATTCAATACTAGTGGACATCTTCCTCTCCTCCTTTCCTCTTTTCTCCAATGTTTCTCAGTTTCTGTTTCCTTTCTCTCTTCCAGCTGTTACCATAGTAACCACCAGCCATGGGGAAGCAGAACAGCAAACTCCGCCCAGAGGTGATGCAGGACCTGCTGGAGAGCACAGACTTCACAGAGCATGAGATCCAGGAGTGGTACAAGGGCTTCCTGAGGGACTGCCCCAGCGGGAACCTCTCCATGGAGGAGTTCAAGAAGATCTACGGTAACTTCTTCCCCTACGGAGACGCCTCCAAGTTCGCTGAGCACGTCTTCCGCACCTTCGACGCCAATGGGGACGGGACGATAGACTTCAGGGAGTTCATCATCGCTCTGAGCGTCACGTCGCGGGGCAAGTTGGAGCAAAAACTGAAGTGGGCCTTCAGCATGTACGACCTGGACGGGAATGGATACATCAGCAAGGCAGAGATGCTGGAGATTGTACAGGTGAGACAGGAACAGAGAGGTGGGATTTGTAGTTCTGGTGTGAGTTATTTGTAGGCACAGCATGCACAACCTAGACAGGAACGGATACATGAGCATGTCTGAGATGCTGGAGATGGTACAGGTGAGACAGGAACAGAGAGGTGGGATTTGTAGTTCTGGTGTGAGTTATTTGTAGGCACAACATGCACAACCTGGACAGGAACGGATACATGAGCATGTCTGAGATGCTGGAGTTGGTACAGGTGAGACAGGAACAGAGAGGTGGGATTTGTAGTTCTGGTGTGAGTTATTTGTAGGCACAACATGCACAACCTGGACAGGAACGGATACATGAGCATGTCTGAGATGCTGGAGATGGTACAGCTGAGACAGGAACAGAGAGGTGGGATTTGTAGTTCTGGTGTGAGTTATTTGTAGGCACAGCATGCACAACCTGGACAGGAACGGATACATGAGCATGTCTGAGATGCTGGAGATGGTACAGGTGAGACAGGATCAGAGAGGTGGGATTTGTAGTTCTGGTGTGAGTTATTTGTAGGCACAGCATGCACAACCTGGACAGGAACGGATACATGAGCATGTCTGAGATGCTGGAGATGGTACAGGTGAGACAGGAACAGAGAGGTGGGATTTGTAGTTCTGGTGTGAGTTATTTGTAGGCACAGCATGCACAACCTGGACAGGAACGGATACATGAGCATGTCTGAGATGCTGGAGATGGTACAGGTGAGGATTGACCTTCAGCAGTGTTTATTCAGCTGGTTGTCTTCTGTAGCATGGTTCATGTTGACTCATTACTTGTTGATCAGGAACATAGTCTTACTGTTGGATTTCACTCCTGTACAAATGACACTATCTACAGTCGTGGCCAAAAGTTTTGAGAATGACACAAGTATTGGTCTCCACAAAGTTTTCTGCCTCAGTGTTGATGATGGCAATTTGCATATACTCCAGAATGTCATGAATAGTGATCAGATGAATTGCAATTAATTGCAAAGTCCCTCTTTGCCATGAAAGTGAACTTAATCCCCCAAAAACATTTCCACTGCATTTCAGCCCTGCCACTAAAGGACCAGCTGCCATCATGTCAGTGATTGTCTCGTTAACACAGGTGAGAGTGTTGACAAGGACAAGGCTGGAGATCACTCTGTCATGCTGATTAAGTCAGAATAACAGACTGGAAGCTTTAAAAGGAGGGTGGTGCTTGAAATCATTGTTCTTCCTCTGTCAACCATGGTTACCTGCAAGGAAACGCGTGCCGTCATCATTGCTTTGCACAAAAAGGGCATCACAGGCAAGGATATTGCTGCTGGTAAGATTGTACCTAAATCAACCATTTATCGGATCATCAAGAACTTCAAGGAGAGAGGTTCAAATGTTGTGAAGAAGGAGTCATAAAGTTGATTCAGCTGCGGGATCGGGGCACCACCAGTGCAGAGCTTGCTCAGGAATGTCAGCAGGCAATTGAGGCGAAGACTTTTGGAGAATGACTTGGTGTCAAGAAGGGCAGCAAAGAAGCCACTTCTCTCCAGGAAAAACATCAGGGACAGACTGATATTCTGCAAAAGCTACAGGGATTGGACTGCTGAGGACTGGGGTAGAGTCATTTCCTCTGATGAATCCCCTTTCCGATTGTTTGGGCCATCTGGAAAACACCTTGTCCGGAGAAGACAAGGTGAGCGCTACCATCAGTCCTGTGCCAACAGTAAAGCATCCTCAGACCATTCATGTGTGGGGTTGCTTCTCAGCCAAGGGAGTGGGCTCACTCACAATTCTGCCTAAGAACACAGCCATGAATAAAGAATGGTACCAACACATCCTCCGAGAGCAACTTCTCCCAACCATCCAAGAACAGTTTGGTGACGACCAATGCCTTTTCCAGCACGATGGAGCACCTTGCCATAAGGCAAAAGTGATAACTAAGTGGCTCGGGGAACAAAACATCGACATTTTGGGTCCATGGCCAGGAAACTCCCCCGACCTTAATCCCATTGAGAACTTGTGGTCGATCCTCAAGAGGCGGGTGGACAAACAAAAACCCACAACTTCTGACAAACTCCAAGCATTGATTATGCAAGAATGGCCTGCCATCAGTCAGGATGTGGCCCAGAAGTTAATTGACAGCATGCCAGGGCGGATTGCAGAAGTCTTGAAAAAGAAGTGTCAACACTGCAAATATTGACTCTTTGCATAAACTGAATGTCATTGTCAATGAAAGCCTTTGACACTTATGGAATACTTGTAATTATACTTCAGTGTTACCATAGTAACTACTGACATAAAGATCTAAGAACACTGAAGCAGCAAACTTTGTGGAGACCAATACTTGTGTCAGCCACAACTGTACATATACCAATGTCTATTGCAATATATACTCATGTTAACTCCTATAGAAATGTGCAGACACTCCCAAAGACAGACATTGGCCAGATCTGTGTTGAAACGGTTGTTTAAGCAGCAGAAACACTGTCTTTATCCAGAAGACATAATAGTCCAGCTCCCAGCCCAATGGAACACAGTCCCTCTGCTACACGCACTATATCAACAGGACATTTACTCTGCTATGGCCATGTATTTAGTAGAAAACAAATTTACTAGGGATTCAAGTATTTCTTGACAATGTCCTTGTCACTGGCAGGCCGTTGCCTGGACCATTTTCCTCCAAGAGAACCGGCCAGACCGTTGTGTTGCAAAGTGAAGATCTCTTGTAACATTTAAGCATCATGGAACCTTTAGTGAGAGCTTCATTGTTATTTGTAGATATCTATACTGAACACAAGTATTAACACAACATGCAACAATTTAAAAGATTTTACTGAATTAGTTCATATAAGGAAATCGGTCAATTGAAATACATTAATTAGTCCCTCATCTATGGATTTCACATGACTGGGAATACAGATATGCATTTGTTGGTCACAGATACCTTATAAAAAGTAGGGGAGTGGATCAGAAAACCAGTCAGTATCTGGGGTGACCACCATTTGCCTTATAGAACGCAACACATCTCCTTCCCATAGAGTTGATCAGGCTGTTGATTGTGGCCTGTGGAATGTTGTCCCACTCCTCCTCAATGGCTGTGTGAAGTTGCTGGATACTGATGGGACCTGGAACACGCTGTCGAACACGCTGGCCATTCCATAACCCCACCGCCATCATGGAGCACTCTGTTTACAACGTGGACATCAGCAAACCATTCGCCCACGCAACACCATACTGCCCGGTACAGTTGAAACCGGGATTCATCCGTGAAGAGCAGACTTCTCCAGCGTGTCAGTGGCCATCGAAGGTGAGCATTTGCCCACTGAAGTCGGTTACGACGCCAAACTTTAGTCAGGTCAAGACCCTGGCAAGGACGACGAGCACGCAGATAAGCGTTGTGCAAACCCAGTTTCATCAGCTGTCCGGGTGGCTGGTCTCAGACGATCCTGCAGGTTAACATGCCAGATGTGGAGGTCCAGGGCTGGTGTGGTTACACGTGGTCTGCGGTTGTGAGGCCAGTTGGACGTACCGCCAAATTCTCTAAAACGAAGTTAGAGGCGGCTTATGGTAGAGAAATTAACATTAAATTCTCTGACAACAGCTCTGGTGGACATTCCTGCAGTCAGCAGCCAATTGCACGCTCCCACAATTTGAGATATCTATGGCATTGTGTTGTGTGACAAAACTGACCATTTTAGTGGCCTTTTATTGTCCCCAGCACAAGGTGCAACTGTGTAATGATCATGCTGTTTAATCAGCTTCTTGATATGCCACACCTGTCAGGTAGTGGATTATATTGGCAAATGAGAAATGCTCACTAACAGGGATGTAAACAAATTTGTGCACAAAAACTGAGAGAAATACTATTTTTGTGCGTCTGGAACATTTCTGGGATCGTATTTATTTCAGCACATGAAACATTTACATTTAGCAGACACTCTTATCCAGAGCAGCTTACAGTTAGTGCGTACATGTTCATACTGGTCCCCCGTGGGAATCGAACCCACAACCCTGCCGTTGCAAGCGCCATGCTCTACCATCTGAGCTACATGGGACCAACACTTTATATGTTGTATTTATTCTAGGAGATCTATAAGATGGTGTCTGTGTGTTTATTCTCTAGGAGATCTATAAGATGGTGTCTGTGTGTTTATTCTCTAGGAGATCTATAAGATGGTGTCTGTGTGTTTATTCTCTAGGAGATCTATAAGATGGTGTCTGTGTGTTTATTCTCTAGGAGATCTATAAGATGGTGTCTGTGTGTTTATTCTCTAGGAGATCTATAAGATGGTGTCTGTGTGTTTATTCTCTAGGAGATCTATAAGATGGTGTCTGTGTGTTTATTCTAGGCGATCTATAAGATGGTGTCGTCTGTGATGAAGATGCCAGAGGATGAGTCTACTCCAGAGAAGAGAACAGAGAAGATCTTCAGACAGATGGACACCAACAGAGACGGTAGGTTTCATCTCATCCACCTCCAACACATTACAGCCTATAGTGTCAGTTACTGAGTACAGTAGCTGTGGCGGTATACCGTATACCAGGGGATTTATAAAATGGTTAACTGCCTTGTTCAGGGGCAGAACTAGGAACAGTGGGTTAACTGCCTTGTTCAGGGGCAGAACTAGGAACAGTGGGTTAACTGCCTTGTTCAGGGGCAGAACTAGGAACAGTGGGTTAACTGCCTTGTTCAGGGGCAGAACTAGGAACAGTGGGTTAACTGCCTTGTTCAGGGGCAGAACTAGGAACAGTGGGTTAACTGCCTTGTTCAGGGGCAGAACTAGGAACAGTGGGTTAACTGCCTTGTTCAGGGGCAGAACTAGGAACAGTGGGTTAACTGCCTTGTTCAGGGGCAGAACTAGGAACAGTGGGTTAACTGCCTTGTTCAGGGGCAGAACCACAGATTTTACCTTGTCAGCTCGGGGATTCGATCCAGCAGCCTTAGAAGATACAGCAGATTGTGTTCTTCACTTCACCTGGTACATTATTTTACATAATGAAGCTTACCGTAGTTCCCCAGAACAGTTGAGCCAGTCATGTGTTTGTTTGTAAACAGCACAAGGGGAGACGGTGAGTCCATAGTGTTCTATGTCTATCAGTGAGTCTCTGTTGTGCGGCCCACATGAGGGGATGAAGTTACACTTGGATGTTATTCACTATTAAGTGTTGTGCTGATATCTTATGTCTTTCTGCCAGAACCCATCCATGTTCCTCCTCTGTTCTCCTCCCCTCTGCTCCATGTACACATGCTGCTCTTCCTCCTCTGTTCTCCCCCCTCTGCTCCATGTACACGTGCTGCTCTTCCTCCTCTGTTCTCCCCCCTCTGCTCCATGTACACGTGCTGCTCTTCCTCCTCTGTTCTCCCCCCCTGCTCCATGTACACATGCTGCTCTTCCTCCTCTGTTCTCCTCCCCTCTGCTCCATGTACACATGCTGCTCTTCCTCCTCTGTTCTCCTCCCCTCTGCTCCATGTACACATGCTGCTCTTCCTCCTCTGTTCTCCTCCCCTCTGCTCCATGTACACATGCTGCTCTTCCTCCTCTGTTCTCCTCCCCTCTGCTCCATGTACACATGCTGCTCTTCCTCCTCTGTTCTCCCCCCTCTGCTCCATGTACACATGCTGCTCTTCCTCCTCTGTTCTCCTCCCCTCTGCTCCATGTACACATGCTGCTCTTCCTCCTCTGTTCTCCCCCCTCTGCTCCATGTACACATGCTGCTCTTCCTCCTCTGTTCTCCCCCCTCTGCTCCATGTACACATTGCTTTCTTAGCTCCTCCTTGTGTTCTATGCCAGAAATACCCTAAAGCCCGGAATGAGAGAAGGATGGTATGATGATATGAAAATCTGGATGCTGCCCAAGCATAGCAAGTTATATAATGTTGATTATCTGTGACTGAAACATCCACACTGGAGAGGGCAGGTCACACTTAACACAATGGGATTACACAGACAACAACACTTCAATATCACGCTGAACTGAGAAAACACTAACTCTAGATAGATAGATAGATAGATAGATAGATAGATAGATAGATAGATAGATAGATAGATAGATAGATAGATAGGTACTTTATTGTCAATCAGCTACAACAAAACACAGGGCAGGTGCAAAATGCCACAACGAAAGTACACAAAAGACAGATACACGGTACATGATACATAGAGCGGCAGTATGAAAAAGTATAGAAATACAAGATATCTGTACTGCAAAAAAATAAAATCTATAAAAAGACATTGCATAGTATGAGTGGTTGGCTGAATATGTACACTATACATTGGTGGATGTTGGATGGTTAACTATACTATACAGGTCGATGGCAGAGAAATACTTCAGTAGCTAAAAATGCGTATGATATGAGCGAGGGTAATAATAGTTTACTTAATAGACAGACTGGGTAAATGAACAGGTAAGTGAACATTTTGCATGGTTAAATTAACTGTACAGTTAGGTATACAGTTATATTTACAGATAAGTGAATACTTGCATGGTTACCCAAACTGTACAGGTAAATGACAGGAAGAGATACTTTAATAGCTAAATGTGTGTATGATATCATTTGGGGTAATAATAATAATTCCCTTAAAATACAGTCCTTAGTGCGCAGGGTTTAATTACAGACAACTGCATGTATTGCACATTTGATATACTAAAAGCAATGAGAAAAGGTGCAACTGGCAGGATACTAATATGCATTCCTGAGTGAATGACTACGTAAGTTCAGTCCATGAATTACTTACAATATTGCACGTGATATGATATAACAACTGTACATGAATATGTATATACAGACCTGTATGAATAAATAGGTCCTGAGTGAATGAGTGATGACGGACCAGAGTTACTCACGGATGGATGCATAATTGTTAAACTAGGTCCTAGCACCCCAACAGTTCCAGATCTATGTTTCCGACGGCACGGCACCCCGGTGAGGCATTATATAGTCTAATAGCCGCCGGCAGGAAGGACCTCCTGTAGCGCTCTCTGGCACACCGTGGTGGGATCAGTCTGTGACTGAAGGTGCTCCTCTGCGTCATAACCATAGCGTGCAGAGGGTGGGTGACGTTGTCCATGATGGCCAGCAGTTTGGCCAGGATCCGTCTCTCTGCCACCTCCTCTAGAGTGTCAAGGCTCATCCCCAGGACAGAGCTAGCCTTCCTGATCAGCTTATTTACCCGAGAAGCATCACCGGCTTTGATGTTTGCACCCCAGCACACCACTGCAAAAAAGATGGCACTGGCCACCACAGACTGGTAGAAGGTATGCAGTAGTTTACTGCACACGTTGAAGGACCTGAGCCTCCTCAGAAAGTAGAGTCGGCTCTGGCCCTTTTTGTACAGGGCCCCGGTGTTACCAGCCCATTCCAGCCTGTTGTCCATATGGACTCCCAGGAACTTGTATGACCCAACCATTTCCACATCCATACCCTGTATAGGGACTGCAGTCAGTTGGGCCTTGGTTCTCCTGAAGTCCACCACCATCTCCTTAGTTTTGCTGAGCTGAAGGTGGTTCTGCTCACACCACAACACAAAGTCACTGATTGTGCTCCTGTACTCCTCCTCCTGCCCACCCCTGATGCACCCTACAATAGCAGAGTCATCCGAGAACTTCTCTATTGGAGATGAGGGAGGGAGGGAGATGAGAGAGGGAGATGAGGGAGAGAGGGAGATGAGATGGAGGGGGGGTTGAGAGTGTGTGTGTTGGGGGGAGTCTGAGAGTGTGTGTGTTGGGGGGAGTTTGAGAGTGTGTGTGTTAATAATCACATATCTGCCTTCTAGCATTACCACCTGTTAATAATCACATATCTGCCTTCTAGCATTACCACCTGTTAATAATCACATATCTACCTTCTAGCATTACCACCTGTTAATAATCACATATCTACCTTCTAGCATTACCACCTGTTAATAATCACATATCTACCTTCTAGCATTACCACCTGTTAATAATCACATATCTACCTTCTAGCATTACCACCTGTTAATAATCACATATCTGCCTTCTAGCATTACCACCTGTTAATAATCACATATCTGCCTTCTAGCATTACCGCCTGTTAATAATCACATATCTGCCTTCTAGCATTACCACCTGTTAATAATCACATATCTGCCTTCTAGCATTACCACCTGTTAATAATCACATATCTACCTTCTAGCATTACCGCCTGTTAATAATCACATATCTGCCTTCTAGCATTACCGCCTGTTAATAATCACATATCTGCCTTCTAGCATTACCACCTGTTAATAATCACATATCTACCTTCTAGCATTACCACCTGTTAATAATCACATATCTGCCTTCTAGCATTACCACCTGTTAATAATCACATATCTGCCTTCTAGCATTACCGCCTGTTAATAATCACATATCTGCCTTCTAGCATTACCGCCTGTTAATAATCACATATCTGCCTTCTAGCATTACCACCTGTTAATAATCACATATCTGCCTTCTAGCATTACCACCTGTTAATAATCACATATCTGCCTTCTAGCATTACCACCTGTTAATAATCACATATCTGCCTTCTAGCATTACCGCCTGTTAATAATCACATATCTGCCTTCTAGCATTACCACCTGTTAATAATCACATATCTGCCTTCTAGCATTACCACCTGTTAATAATCACATATCTGCCTTCTAGCATTACCACCTGTTAATAATCACATATCTGCCTTCTAGCATTACCACCTGTTAATAATCACATATCTGCCTTCTAGCATTACCACCTGTTAATAATCACATATCTGCCTTCTAGCATTACCACCTGTTAATAATCACATATCTGCCTTCTAGCATTACCGCCTGTTAATAATCACATATCTGCCTTCTAGCATTACCACCTGTTAATAATCACATATCTGCCTTCTAGCATTACCACCTGTTAATAATCACATATCTGCCTTCTAGCATTACCACCTGTTAATAATCACATATCTGCCTTCTAGCATTACCGCCTGTTAATAATCACATATCTGCCTTCTAGCATTACCACCTGTTAATAATCACATATCTGCCTTCTAGCATTACCACCTGTTAATAATCACATATCTGCCTTCTAGCATTACCGCCTGTTAATAATCACATATCTGCCTTCTAGCATTACCACCTGTTAATAATCACATATCTACCTTCTAGCATTACCACCTGTTAATAATCACATATCTGCCTTCTAGCATTACCACCTGTTAATAATCACATATCTGCCTTCTAGCATTACCGCCTGTTAATAATCACATATCTGCCTTCTAGCATTACCACCTGTTAATAATCACATATCTGCCTTCTAGCATTACCACCTGTTAATAATCACATATCTACCTTCTAGCATTACCGCCTGTTAATAATCACATATCTGCCTTCTAGCATTACCGCCTGTTAATAATCACATATCTGCCTTCTAGCATTACCACCTGTTAATAATCACATATCTACCTTCTAGCATTACCACCTGTTAATAATCACATATCTGCCTTCTAGCATTACCACCTGTTAATAATCACATATCTGCCTTCTAGCATTACCGCCTGTTAATAATCACATATCTGCCTTCTAGCATTACCGCCTGTTAATAATCACATATCTGCCTTCTAGCATTACCACCTGTTAATAATCACATATCTGCCTTCTAGCATTACCACCTGTTAATAATCACATATCTGCCTTCTAGCATTACCACCTGTTAATAATCACATATCTGCCTTCTAGCATTACCGCCTGTTAATAATCACATATCTGCCTTCTAGCATTACCACCTGTTAATAATCACATATCTGCCTTCTAGCATTACCACCTGTTAATAATCACATATCTGCCTTCTAGCATTACCACCTGTTAATAATCACATATCTGCCTTCTAGCATTACCACCTGTTAATAATCACATATCTGCCTTCTAGCATTACCACCTGTTAATAATCACATATCTGCCTTCTAGCATTACCACCTGTTAATAATCACATATCTGCCTTCTAGCATTACCGCCTGTTAATAATCACATATCTGCCTTCTAGCATTACCACCTGTTAATAATCACATATCTGCCTTCTAGCATTACCACCTGTTAATAATCACATATCTGCCTTCTAGCATTACCACCTGTTAATAATCACATATCTGCCTTCTAGCATTACCGCCTGTTAATAATCACATATAACCTGACTGTCTCATGTTGTTTTCTCCAGGTAAACTGTCTCTGGAGGAGTTCATTAAGGGCTAATATAACCTGACTGTCTCATGTTTTTTTCTCCAGGTAAACTGTCTCTGGAGGAGTTCATTAAGGGTTAATATAACCTGACTGTCTCATGTTGTTTTCTCCAGGTAAACTGTCTCTGATGGAGTTCATTAAGGGCTAATATAACCTGACTGTCTCATGTTGTTTTCTCCAGGTAAACTGTCTCTGGAGGAGTTCATTAAGGGTTAATATAACCTGACTGTCTCATGTTGTTTTCTCCAGGTAAACTGTCTCTGGAGGAGTTCATTAAGGGTTAATATAACCTGACTGTCTCATGTTGTTTTCTCCAGGTAAACTGTCTCTGGAGGAGTTCATTAAGGGAGCGAAAAGTGACCCCTCCATCGTGCGTCTGTTACAGTGTGACCCCAGCAGTGCTGGACAGTTCTAAACCTCCCTAACCTGGGGGTCAACACACAATGTAAGGCTACACTATTCATTTAGGTTTCCTGTTTCTCTCCTTGGTGTGAGATTGAAGAGGGTGGCTCTTAACACCTGTAGTTCCAGGTGAATGGACTTAATATCTGAAACAAGACCAAAATACTGAAACTAACCAGTCTGTTACATCAACCAACCTACCCCTCATGCTGTGTGGATCACTAACCAGTCTGTTACATCCACCAACCTACCCCTCATGCTGTGTGGATCACTAACCAGTCTGTTACATCTACCAACCTACCCCTCATGCTGTGTGGATCACTAACCAGTCTGTTACATCCACCAACCTACCCCTCATGCTGTGTGGATCACTAACCAGTCTGTTACATCCACCAACCTACCCCTCATGCTGTGTGGATCACTAACCAGTCTGTTACATCCACCAACCTACCCCTCATGCTGTGTGGATCACTAACCAGTCTGTTACATCCACCAACCTACCCCTCATGCTGTGTGGATCACTAACCAGTCTGTTACATCCACCAACCTACCCCTCATGCTGTGTGGATCACTAACCAGTCTGTTACATCCACCAACCTACCCCTCATGCTGTGTGGATCACTAACCAGTCTGTTACATCCACCAACCTACCCCTCATGCTGTGTGGATCACTAACCAGTCTGTTACATCCACCAACCTACCCCTCATGCTGTGTGGATCACTAACCAGTCTTTGTCATTCTTTTTTCAGTGCTTATTTGGGTGAATCCAAATAGCCCCTCCCCCCTCCACCTTGGAACAAACTAATGAAGAAGACAAGCCATGCCTTCAAATGATGACACTGAAGACAATTGGCCAATGAGAGCCAGCCATGTTCTCCAGACTCCTCCCTCCTCCTCTCTACCCTCCCCCAGCAGAGACCTAACACATCTACAGGCTCCAATGATACCAGTCATGATGTGGTCCAGTCCACTCACCATGTATTTGCATCCCAAATCACAGCCTATTCCCTGTATAGGGCACTGCTTTTAACCAAAGCCCTATAGGCCCTGGTTGTATGTAGTGCTATACTGTATATAGGTAATAGGTGAGAGAGAGAGAGAGAGAGAGAGAGAGAGAGAGAGAGAGAGAGAGAGAGAGAGAGAGAGAGAGAGAGAGAGAGAGAGAGAGAGAGAGAGAGAGAGAGAGAGAGAGAGAGAGAGAGAGAGAGAGAGAGAGAGAGAGAGAGAGAGAGAGAGAGAGAGAGAGAGAGAGAGAGAGAGAGAGAGAGAGAGAGAGAGAGAGAGAGAGAGAGAGAGAGAGAGAGAGAGAGAGAGGCTAAACTAAACTTGTGTTTAAGTTGTAATGCTTCTGGTTGATATTTTTATTAGTTCTATGCAGATACAGTTAAAGGCCCTTAGTCATGGTTTGAAGTACCTCTAGTGAAATACAGGAAGAGGAATGTCTTAATGGATGTGTTCCAAATGTCATCTTATTCCCTATATAGTGCACTACTTTTGACCAGGGCCCATATGGCTCTAGTCTCTGTCGTCAAAAGTTGTGCACTATACAGGGAATGGGGTGCCATTTGGGACAGAATCACAGAGAATGTGTTCATTGATGTTAACTACATGGTTATTTTTGACACGCTTCTCTTAAATACATTATTTTATGCAAAAAAAATTACTTTAAAATGGTAAATTGCATTTAAAATGAAAATGGTAAGAATGATTCTTAAGCAGAGCCTTCAAGACATTTGATCACAGCCTTATGGGCTGTTGAGTTAAACAACCCCCCCCCCCCCCCCTCTAAAAGTAGAAAACAAATAGTTCTAATGTTCAGACAGTGCTCCAGAACCATCCGGCCTCAGAACCAGAACCACAGGTTACAGAACAAATGTTATGAGATGTGTTTCCATAGAAGTTGTTTAAGGGATATGAAGCATGCAGATCTGTTGTAGTTCTCATTTACTGTTGTGAAGAGAAACAACTTCACATGACATTTTAGATGTTTTAACTGGCGCATGTTAAACACGTTTCAATCCTTTTAAAGGAGGGGTTTGTTTATGAGCAGGTACCTGTACGTACGGAGCATGTATGTGTTGATGTTTATGAGCAGGTACCTGTACGTACGGTGCATGTATGTGTTGATGTGCTGATGGTCTTCAGTGGTTCTTGACTAGCCGGTGCCCTCCCACCCTAGCCGGTGCCCTCCCACCCTAGCCGGTGCCCTCCCACCCTAGCCGGTGCCCTCCCACCCAGTAATGTTGTCAAAGTCACAGTGTTATTATGGATAACCTACATTTCTGTGGTTTGTCAACAGCAACCAAACTTTGTAGAGAGAGCCGCTATGACCAGCTAAAGCCCTTCCACTGGCCAATGACCCTAGACCACTGACTAGCACACACCTAGATGCCCTGTTGAACGGGGAACAGTACTGTCCGTTACTAGATATGTTTTACTGACTTATTTAGTTATGGTTGAAGCATGGTCATCTGTGCTTATTGGACCCCTTCACTGTCTGTCTGAACCACAACACAACCACAACCCCTGTTCTACTAAACCACAACACAACCACAACCCCTGTTATACTAAACCACAACACAACCACAACCCCTGTTATACTAAACCACAACACAACCACAACCCCTGTTCTACTAAACCACAACACAACCACAACCCCCTGTTCTACTAAACCACAACACAACCACAACCCCTGTTCTACTAAACCACAACACAACCACAACCCCTGTTATACTAAACCACAACACAACCACAACCCCTGCTCTACTACCACAACACAACCACAACCCCTGTTCTACTAAACCACAACACAACCACAACCCCTGTTCTACTAAACCACAACACAACCATGACCCCATAACAAGGATCTGAGCCATGGATCTGTCCCTCTGGCCTTGAGTCATATATACATTATATATATGTATGGATACAGTACCAGTCAAAAGTCACCTACTCATTCCAGGGTTCTTCTTTATTTTTACTATTTTCTACATTGTAGAATAAAAGTGAAGACATCAAAACTATGAAATAACACATGGAATCATGTAGTAACCAAAAAAGTGTTAAACAAATCAAAATACATTTTATATAGTAAATTCTTCAATGTAGCCACCCTTTGCCTTGATGACAGCTTTGCACACTCTTGGCAATCTCTCAACCAGCTTCATGAGGTAGTCACCTGGCATTCTCTCAACCAGCTTCATGAGGTAGTCACCTGGCATTCTCTCAACCAGCTTCATGAGGTAGTCACCTGGCATTCTCTTTTGACTGGTGCTGTATATACATACACACGCACACGAAAGTATTCAGTATTCCTTTATTTTTTTGTAACGTTACAGCTTAATTCTAAAATGTATTCAATAGTGTTTTCCCCCTCATCAATCTACACACAAAACCCCATAATGAAAAAGCAAAAACAGGTTTTTATAATTATTTTTTACTGAAATATAAGTATTCAGACAAATAAGGCCACTTGGCATTCAGGCCAAAGAATTCAATCTTGGTTTCATCAGACCAGAGAATCTTGTTTCTCATGGTCTGAGAGTCCTTTAGGTGCCTTTTGACAAACTCCAAGTGGGCTGTCGTGAATTTTACTGAGGAGTGGCTTCCATCTGGCCACTCTACTATAAAGGCCTGATTGGTGGAGTGCTGCAGAGATGGTTGTCCTTCTGGAAGGTTCTCCAATCTCAACAGAGGAACTCGGGAGCTCTCTCAGAGACCATCACCTCCCTGACCAAGGCCCTTCTCCCCCGATTGCTCAGTTTGGCCGAGCGGCCAGCTCTTGGAAGAGTCTTGGTGGTTCCAAACTTCTTCTATTTAAGAACTATGGAGGTTTTCTCTCCGAAAGGTCGCTGGTTCGAATACCCAAGCCGACAGTGTGAAACTTGTCCTTGAGCAAGGCACTTAACCCTAATTTGCTCCAGGGGCTGACCCTGTAGGTAGGCCGTCATTGTAAATAAGAATTTGTTCTTAACTGACTTGCCTAGTAAAATAAAGGTTAAATAAATAAAATAAAAACGGTAGAACCTTTATATTTTTAATTATTATAATTTTTTTAACCTTTATTTAACTAGGCAAGTCAAATTCTTATTTACAATGACAGCCTACCCCGGCCAAACCTGGACGACGCTGGGCCAATTGTGTGCCACCCTATGGGACCAATCACAGCCGGATGTGATGCAGCCTGGATCCGAACCAGGGACTGTAGTGACGCCTCTTACACTGAGATGCAGTGCCTTAGACCACTACGCAACTCGGGAGCCCAATCTATCTTTTCAAATCATGTCCAATCAATTGAATTTACCACAGTCTCATAGCAAAGCGTCTGAATACTTATGTAAATAAGGTATTTCTGTGTTTATTTTTTATAAATTTGCAAAAATGTCTAAACCTGTTTTCGCTTTTTCGTTATGGGGTATTATGTGTAGATTGGTTCGGATTTTTTTTTATTTCATCCATTTTAAAATGAGGCTGTAACTTAACAAAATGTGGAAAAAGTCAATGGGTCTGAATACTTTCAGAATATACTGTTTATATATATATATATATATTACAAAAGTATGTGGACACACCTTCAAATTAGTGGATTCAGCTATTTCAGCCACACCCGTTGCTGACAGGTGTATAAAATCGAACACACAGCCATGCAATCTCCATAGACAAACATTGGCAGTAGAATGACCTTAATGAAGAGCTCAGTGACTTTCAACGTGGCACCGTCATAGGATGCCACCTTTCCTAAAAGTCATTTGGTCAAATTTCTACCCTGCTAGAGCTGCCCTGGTCAACTGTAAGTGCTGTTATTGTGAAGTGGAAACGTCTAGGAGCAACAACGACTCAACCGAAGTGGTAGAACACACAAGCTCACAGAACGTGACCGCCGAGTGCTGAAGCGCGTAAAAATCGTCTGTCCTCGGTTGCAACACTCACTACTGAGTTCTAAACTGCCTCTAGAAGCAACGTCAGCACAATAACTGTTCGTCAGGAGCTTCATGAAATGGGTTTCCATAGCCAAGAGGCCGCACACAAGCCTAAGATCACCAGGCGCAATTCCAAGCGTCTGCTGGAGTGGTGTAAAGCTCGCCGCCATTGGACTCTGGAGGTGAGCAGTGGAAACGCGTTCTCTGGAGTGATGAATTACGCTTCACCATCAGGCAGTCCAATGGACGAATCTGGGTTTGGCGGATGCCAGGAGAAGGCTACCTGCCCCAACGCATAGTGCCAACTGTAAAGGAGGAATAATGGTCTGGGTCTGTTGTTCATGGTTCAGGCCCCTTAGTTCCAGTGAAGGGAAATCTTAATGCTACAGCATACAATGACATTCTAGATGATTCTGTGGCAACAGTTTGGGGAAGGCCCTTTCCTGTTTCAGCATGACAATGCCCCCGTGAACAAAGCGAGGTCCATACAGAAATTGTTTGTCTAGATCGGTATGGAAGAACTTGACTGGCCTGCACAGAGTTCTGACCTCAACCCCATTGAACACCTTTGGGATGTATTGGAACGCCGACTGCGAGCCAGGTCTAATCGCCCTAAATCAGTGCCCAACCTCACCAATGATCTTGTGGCTGAATGGAAGGAAGTCCCTGCAGTAATATTCCAACATCTAGTGGAAAACCTTCCCAGAAGAGTGGAGGCTGTTATAGCAGCAAAGGGGGGACCAACTCCATATTAATGCCTATGATTTTGGAATGAGATGTTCGACTAGCAGTTGTCCACATACTTTTGGTCGTGTACTGACCAATGTACACACACACACACACACACACAGTACAGTCGTGGCCAAAAGTTTTGAGAATGACACAAGCATTGATCTCCACAAAGTTTGCTGCTTCAGTGTTCTTAGATCTTTATGTCAGTAGTTACTATGGTAACACTGAAGTATCATTACAAGTATTCCATAAGTGTCAAAGGCTTTCATTGACAATGACATTCAGTTTATGCAAAGAGTCAATATTTGCAGTGTTGACCCTTCTTTTTCAAGACCTCTGCAATCCGCCCTGGCATGCTGTCAGTTAACTTCTGGGCCACATCCTGACTGATGGCAGGCCATTCTTGCATAATCAATGCTTGGAGTTTGTCAGAAGTTGTGGGTTTTTGTTTGTCCACCCGCCTCTTGAGGATCGACCACAAGTTCTCAATGGGATTAAGGTCTGGGGAGTTTCCTGGCCAAGGAACCAAAATGTCGATGTTTTGTTCCCCGAGCCACTAAGTTATCACTTTTGCCTTATGGCAAGGTGCTCCATCATGCTGGAAAAGGCATTGGTCGTCACCAAACTGTTCTTGGATGGTTGGGAGAAGTTGCTCTCGGAGGATGTGTTGGTACCATTCTTTATTCATAGCTGTGTTCTTAGGCAAAATTGTGAGTGAGCCCACTCCCTTGGCTGAGAAGCAACCCCACACATGAATGGTCTGAGGATGCTTTACTGTTGACATGACACAGGACTGATGGTAGCGCTCACCTTGTCTTCTCCGGACAAGGTGTTTTCCAGATGGCCCAAACAATCGGAAAGGGGATTCATCAGAGAAAATGACTCTACCCCAGTCCTCAGCAGTCCAATCCCTGTACCTTTTGCAGAATATCAGTCTGTCCCTAATGTTTTTCCTGGAGAGGAGTGGCTTCTTTGCTGCCCTTCTTGACACCAGGCCATCCTCCAAAAGTCTTCGCCTCACTGTGTGTGCAGATGCACTCACACCTGCCTGCTGACATTCCTGAGCAAGCTCTGCACTGGTGGTGCCCCGATCCCGCAGCTGAATCAACTTTATGACGCCTTCTTCACAACAATTGAACCTCTCTCCTTGAAGTTCTTGATGATCCGATAAATGGTTGATTTAGGTGCAATATTACCAGCAGCAATTTCCTTGCCTGTGAAGCCCTTTTTGTGCAAAGCAATGATGACGGCACGTGTTTCCTTGCAGGTAACCATGGTTGACAGAGGAAGAACAATGATTTCAAGCACCACCCTCCTTTTAAAGCTTCCAGTCTGTTATTCTGACTCAATCAGCATGACAGAGTGATCTCCAGCCTTGTCAACACTCTCACCTGTGTTAACGAGACAATCACTGACATGATGGCAGCTGGTCCTTTTGTGGCAGGGCTGAAATGCAGTGGAAATGTTTTTGGGGGATTAAGTTCATTTTCATGGCAAAGAGAGACTTTGCTATTAATTGCAATTCATCTGATCACTCTTCATGACATTCTGGAGTATATGCAAATTGCCATCATCAACACTGAGGCAGCAAACTTTGTGGAAACCAATACTTGTGTCATTCTCAAACCTTTTGGCCACGACTGTATATAACATATAGTGTGTATATGACATGAGTCATCTCCATATACAGTATATACAGTATGTAACGTATAGTGTGTATATGACATGAGTCATCTCCATATACAGTATATACAGTATGTAACGTATAGTGTGTATATGACATGAGTCATCTCCATATACAGTATATACAGTATGTAACGTATAGTGTGTATATGACATGAGTCATCTCCATATACAGTATATATAATGTTGGACATCCTCTGAGCTCCCAGGCATTCTCCTCTCCACCCCACTAGCATACAGTGCTGCGTCAGTTGGGCTGCGTCAGTTGCTCAGTCAATAACCCCTTGAACTAAGCCTTCTATCTCCTGTTAATTGAATGTAACTGAGGTCCCAGAACAGGGCCTAAATCAGTGGTTTCAGTTGGCTTACGTTGGACAAATCTTTGAATGTTTTTTATTAAATAACTGCTGTTTTGTAAAGAAAGAAGTACATTGAAATAACTGAGGATCACAACTACTGCAATGATTTTCACATTGTCATTGCTTTTATTGTATTTCTATCATTTTTTTAAGCTGTCAGGTGTAACATTTCTGTAAAAAATAAATAAACGATAGCGTCATGTGGTCATGTGCCAAATAAACACAAACAGTATTGTATAAATTTATACTATAAAATGATCTGTGGAACAAAATGTTTGTACTTGTTGGATTTTGTAGGTTTTGTATTGGTGTCCTGTATTTAGTGACCTTGTAGTTTTTTAACACAGGTTTCTGTTTTTTTGTCAACTTTAAAAAGCAAGAATTAAATCTGTAAATTTAGTGTGTGATGTGTTCTTTTTCCAAGTCTCATGTTCGTTGGTTCCAATAGGATGCAACTACTCACTAATAACATGTAGACCATGTATTTAGAGTTGGACATTGAGCTTTCTGCATTATGATGCATTTACGTGACCCTACAACATTCTATGGCAGCCATGTTCGCGCCCCATTCACATTATATGGGGAATATTTAAGCAATGCTATGTAACTGGATGTATAGAATTAGAACAATATAAACAATTCTAAAAGTTGGCCCAACTCTAAATATATGACTCTTAACACAGGAAGTAATCTGTATTGAGCAGTCCTAGCAGCTGATTTCTAACAACACAGGAATCCATCTGTACTGAGAGGACCTATCAGCTGTCTAAATATGACTGAGCTAGGTTTTCATACAACACAGGAATCCGCTGTATTGAGGTCCTATCAGCTGTCTAAATATGACTGAGCTAGGTTTTCATACAACACAGGAATCCGCTGTATTGAGGTTCTATCAGCTGTCTTAAATATGACTGAGCTAGGTTTTCATACAACACAGGAATCCATCTGTACTGAGAGATCCTATCAGCTGTCTAAATATGACTGAGCTAGGTTTTCATACAACACAGGAATCCATCTGTACTGAGAGATCCTATCAGCTGTCTAGTCAGTCAGTCCCAACTGCAGCCCTGCTCTGACAGACCAGACAGGATGCTTCCCAAATGGAATCCCTATTCCTTATATAGGGCACTGCTTTTGACCAGAGACCTATGGGCCCCTGTCAAATGTAGGGCACTATATAGGGAATAGGGTGTAATTTGGGCCACAAGAGGTCCTGCTGGTCCTTACAACACAACGGAAGCATGTTGTTGTTCAGAGCTCAGTCCTGAGTCCTCCTTACAGCCTAGTTACAAGGGTGTATTCATTAGTTCAAATCATAGCTAAATGTTTTGCAGCAAAAACAAGTTTTTATTAGACAAATTCAGGACGGTAACTCCCTATTTGCTTCCGTTTGCCCCCTGGAGACGGGGATGGAATGGGCTGCAACCCGTATCCAACTGTTTAACTGTAGAAGGCTAGTCCATATCAGCTAATGTCATATCTAACTACTTAACTGTAGAAGACTAGTCCATATCAGCTAATGTCATATCTAACTACTTAACTGTAGAAGACTAGTCCATATCAGCTAATGTCATATCTATCTACTTAACTGTAGAAGACTAGTCCATATCATCTAATATCATATCTACTTAACTGTAAAAGACTAGTCCATATCAGCTAATATCATATCTAACTACTTAACTGTAGAAGACTAGTCCATATCAGCTAATATCATATCTAACTACTTAACTGTAGAATACTAGTCCATATCATCTAATATCATATCTACTTAACTGTAAAAGACTAGTCCATATCAGCTAATATCATATCTAACTACTTAACTGTAGAAGACTAGTCCATATCAGCTAATATCATATCTACTTAACTGTAGAAGGCTAGTCCATATCATCTAATATCATATCTAACTACTTAACTGTAGAAGGCTAGTCCATATCATCTAATATCATATCTACTTAACTGTAGAAGGCTAGTCCATATCATCTAATATCATATCTAACTACTTAACTGTAGAAGGCTAGTCCATATCATCTAATATCATATCTACTTAACTGTAGAAGGCTAGTCCATATCATCTAATATCATATCTACTTAACTGTAGAAGACTAGTCCATATCAGCTAATATCATATCTAACTACTTAACTGTAGAAGACTAGACCATATCATCTAATATCATATCTACTTAACTGTAGAAGACTAGTCCATGTTATCTAATATCATATCTAACTACTTAACTGTAGAAGACTAGTCCATATCATCTAATATCATATCTACTTAACTGTAGAAGGCTAGTCCATATCATCTAATATCATATCTACTTAGCTGTAGAAGGCAAGTCCATATCATCTAATATCATATCTATCTACTTAACTGTAGAAGGCTAGTCCATATCATCTAATATCATATCTACTTAACTGTAGAAGGCTAGTCCATATCAGCTAATGTCATATCTAACTACTTAACTGTAGAAGACTAGTCCATATCATCTAATATCATATCTAACTACTTAACTGTAGAAGGCTAGTCCATATCAGTTAATATCATATCTAACTACTTAACCGTAGAAGACTAGTCCATATCATCTAATATCATATCTACTTAACTGTAGAAGACTAGTCCATATCATCTAATATCATATCTACTTAACTGTAGAAGACTAGACCATATCAGCTAATATCATATCTAACTACTTAACCGTAGAAGACTAGTCCATATCATCTAATATCATATCTACTTAACTGTAGAAGACTAGTCCATATCATCTAATATCATATCTAACTACTTAACTGTAGAAGGCTAGTCCATATCATCTCATATCATATCTACTTAACTGTAGAAGACTAGTCCATATCATCTAATATCATATCTACTTAACTGTAGAAGACTAGTCCATATCATCTAATATCATATCTACTTAACTGTAGAAGACTAGACCATATCAGCTAATATCATATCTAACTACTTAACCGTAGAAGACTAGTCCATATCATCTAATATCATATCTACTTAACTGTAGAAGACTAGTCCATATCATCTAATATCATATCTAACTACTTAACTGTAGAAGACTAGTCCATATCATCTAATATCATATCTAACTACTTAACTGTAGAAGGCTAGTCCATATCATCTATCATATCTAACTACTTAACTGTAGAATACTAGTCCATATCATCTAATATCATATCTACTTAACTGTAAAAGACTAGTCCATATCAGCTAATATCATATCTAACTACTTAACTGTAGAAGACTAGTCCATATCAGCTAATATCATATCTACTTAACTGTAGAAGGCTAGTCCATATCATCTAATATCATATCTAACTACTTAACTGTAGAAGGCTAGTCCATATCATCTAATATCATATCTACTTAACTGTAGAAGGCTAGTCCATATCATCTAATATCATATCTAACTACTTAACTGTAGAAGGCTAGTCCATATCATCTAATATCATATCTACTTAACTGTAGAAGGCTAGTCCATATCATCTAATATCATATCTACTTAACTGTAGAAGACTAGTCCATATCAGCTAATATCATATCTAACTACTTAACTGTAGAAGACTAGACCATATCATCTAATATCATATCTACTTAACTGTAGAAGACTAGTCCATGTTATCTAATATCATATCTAACTACTTAACTGTAGAAGACTAGTCCATATCAGCTAATATCATATCTACTTAACTGTAGAAGGCTAGTCCATATCATCTAATATAATATCTACTTAACTGTAGAAGGCTAGTCCATATCATCTAATATCATATCTACTTAACTGTAGAAGACTAGTCCCATATCATCTAATATCATATCTACTTAACTGTAGAAGGCTAGTCCATATCATCTAATATCATATCTACTTAGCTGTAGAAGGCAAGTCCATATCATCTAATATCATATCTATCTACTTAACTGTAGAAGGCTAGTCCATATCATCTAATATCATATCTACTTAACTGTAGAAGGCTAGTCCATATCAGCTAATGTCATATCTAACTACTTAACTGTAGAAGACTAGTCCATATCATCTAATATCATATCTAACTACTTAACTGTAGAAGGCTAGTCCATATCAGTTAATATCATATCTAACTACTTAACCGTAGAAGACTAGTCCATATCATCTAATATCATATCTACTTAACTGTAGAAGACTAGTCCATATCATCTAATATCATATCTACTTAACTGTAGAAGACTAGACCATATCAGCTAATATCATATCTAACTACTTAACCGTAGAAGACTAGTCCATATCATCTAATATCATATCTACTTAACTGTAGAAGACTAGTCCATATCATCTAATATCATATCTAACTACTTAACTGTAGAAGGCTAGTCCATATCATCTCATATCATATCTACTTAACTGTAGAAGACTAGTCCATATCATCTAATATCATATCTACTTAACTGTAGAAGACTAGTCCATATCATCTAATATCATATCTACTTAACTGTAGAAGACTAGACCATATCAGCTAATATCATATCTAACTACTTAACCGTAGAAGACTAGTCCATATCATCTAATATCATATCTACTTAACTGTAGAAGACTAGTCCATATCATCTAATATCATATCTAACTACTTAACTGTAGAAGACTAGTCCATATCATCTAATATCATATCTAACTACTTAACTGTAGAAGGCTAGTCCATATCATCTATCATATCTAACTACTTAACTGTAGAAGGCTAGTCCATATCAGTTAATATCATATCTAACTACTTAACTGTAGAAGACTAGTCCATATCATCTAATATCATATCTAACTACTTAACTGTAGAAGGCTAGTCCATATCATCTATCATATCTAACAACTTAACTGTAGAAGGCTAGTCCATATCATCTAATATCATATCTAACTACTTAACTGTAGAAGGCTAGTCCATATCAGTTAATATCATATCTAACTACTTAACTGTAGAAGACTAGTCCATATCATCTAATATCATATCTACTTAACTGTAGAAGACTAGTCCATATCATCTAATATCATATCTACTTAACTGTAGAAGGCTAGTCCATATCATCTAATATCATATCTACTTAACTGTAGAAGACTTGACCATATCATCTAATATCATATCTACTTAACTGTAGAAGGCTCCTAACCTTACTGCATTTTGCACTCTGTATATAGATTGTCTATTGTGTTTTTGACTATGTTTGTTTACTGTGTAACTCTGTGTTGTTTTTGTCGCACTGCTTTGCTTTGTCTTGGCCAGGTCACAGTTGCAAATGAGAACTTTTTCTCAACTGGCCTACCTGGTTAAATAAAGGTGAAATAAAAAAAATAAAAAAATAGTTGATATAAATAAATAAGGAGTATTTGCATGGTTAACTATACAGGTTGATGGCAGAGAAATACTTTAACAGCTAAAAGTGCGTATGATATAAGTGAGGGTAATAATAGTTTACTTAATATACAGACTGGTTAAATGAACAAGTAAGTGAATATTTTGCATAGTTACATTAACTGTACAGGTAAATGACAGGAAGAGATACTTAAATAGCTAAATGCGTGTATGATATAATTTGGGGTAATAATAGTAATTCCCTTAAAATACAGTCCTTAGTGCGCAGGGTTTAATTACAGATAAATGCACGTATTACACATTCGATATACTAAAAGCAATGAAAAAATATACAACTGACAGGATACTAATATGCATTCCTGAGTGAATGACTACGTAAGTTAAGTCCAAGAATTACTTACAATATTGCACGTGATATGATATAACAACTGTACATGAATATGTATATACAGTCCTGAATGAATAAATAAGTCCTGAGTGAATGAGTGATGACGGACCAGAGTTACTCGCGGATGGATGCATAATTGTTAAACTAGGTCCTAATACCCCAACAGTTCCAGGTCTATGTTGCCGACGGCACGGCACCCCGGTGAGGTATTAAATAGTCTAATAGCCGCCGGCAAAAAGCACCTCCTGTAGCGCTCTCTGGCACACCGTGGTGGGATCAGTCTGTGACTGAAGGTGCTTCTCTGTGTCATAACCATGGCATGCAGAGGGTGGGTGACGTTGTCCATGATGGCCAGCAGTTTAGCCAGGATCCGTCTCTCCACCACCTCCTCTAGAGTGTCAAGGCTAATCCCCAGAACAGAGCTAGCCTTCCTGATCAGCTTATTTACCCGAGAAGCATCACCAGCTTTTATGTTGGCGCCCCAGCACACCAGTGCAAAAATAGAAGGTATGCAGTCTGTACTGATGGGGGTGCTGTCTTAAAGCCCAACACCTTGGGCGAATCTCAATTGTATTTCCTTGATTCCTCACATCCTCCCTCATCTCCTTTTCAAAGAATGCTGGAGTCGAAGATCTGATGTTCCTCCCTTATGATCTTCTCCACCAATACATTTAGAGGAGGAGGCAAGGAGACAGGATGTGAGGAATCAAGGAAGCAGAATAGAGGTCTAGCCCTTCTCCTCAGCAGGTGAATATTGTTCTGTTTGTTTGTTATTCATGATGTCCTGGTTATGCTGGCACCAGATGGATGGTACAGGACTGTTCTGCGAGGTCAGTTTCAACTATAGCTACAGTTGGTGGGAAGAACAGGAGAACAAAGAACAACCCCCCTCACTCCCATCTCACATATATATGTATGGACCCTGGTCAAAAGTGTGCAGTATAGGGAACAGGATGCCATTTGAAACACAACAATATGTTTGTTGACTAGACCAATTCAAATGATGATTCCAAATGTAGAGATCAAACAGGAGTGTTTTCAATCCGTCACTTGTTCCCATGCCAAGTACATGCATGATTGTGACTGCTGCTCCTCCTAGCAGTAATATCCTGGATTCCCTGTAGAGGCACTGTGAGTTTGTGACCCTGAGATGAGTCCCCACTCTTCATCATTACTTGAGGCCCTTGGCTGTATCCTAAATGGCACACTATTTCATAAAGAGTGCACTACTTTTGCCCTATGAGCCCTGGTCAAAAGTAGTGCACTATAAAGAGAATAGGGAGCCATTTGGGACTCAGTCCTTCTCTAGCCTGATTCAGAGTCCCTTATCACTTCACACAATAGTGAGTCTCCCAGAGCTCACCCCAGCTAATGACTCCTCTAGTTAGTCACCCATCATGGTCACAACAGGAATAGCCTGGAATCCTAACCTGCATGCTCTGTTCTATCACCATATCACTTGGGGTTCCAGGCTAGAATAAGAATATATACTGATCAGAATAACACTGACTAACAGCAGCTGATAATTAGGTTTTTTCATGTGTCATTTTACTTTTCCCACTTTATCTCATCATCTCTTTAAAGTTTATCATCCAAAATATTTTTCTAGAAGAAAATAAAGACATCCTGACTGGTTAAATTTCAATCTGTTTCTTCTAGTGGTAAAGCCTCAGGACTCTATATGTAAATAGGTTGGTGACACAACATGCCTTGTCTGTACTGTTCTAAAGACCTACAGAGGAACTGGACAGACAGGTTTAGAGAAACACACAGTGCAACGGCTCTCTCTCTCTCCCTCTCTCTCTCTCTCTCTCTCTCTCTCTCTCTCTCTCTCTCTCTCTCTCTCACTCTCTTTCTCTCTCTCTCTCTCTCTCTCTCTCTCTCTCTCTCTCTCTCTCTCTCTCACTCTCTTTCTCTCTATCTCTCACTCTCTATTTCTCCCTCTCTTTCTCTCTCTGTTTCTCTCTTTCTCTCTCTGTCTCGCTCTCTCTTTCTCTCTCTCTCCCTCTCTTTCTCTCTCCCTCTCTCTCATTATCTCTCTCTCTATCACACACTTCTCTATCTTTCTCTCTCTCTCTTACACACACACTTTTCTCTCTATCACACACCATGGGAATCTCAGGGAGTTGTTACTTTTGTCAGTGTCACTCACTACTCCTGTGTGTGTGTGTGTGTGTGTGTGTGTGTGTGTGTGTGTGTGTGTGTGTGTGTGTGTGTGTGTGTGTGTGTGTGTGTGTGTGTGTGTGTGTGTGTGTGTGTGTGGATGTGTTTAACTATACTTCCAGGGATCAGAAGTCCCCACAAGAATAGTGAGAGAGAGAGAGAGAGAGAACATACTCTACCAACAGAAACACACACTGACTCACTCTCCCTCTATCTCAAAACCATTCCTTGCCACAGCACTTTCCAGTACAATGTTAGGTTTAATTGATATTGACACTCAAAGTAATCTGTCTGTCTGTCTGAAACTGAAATATCAGTCAAAGATCTTCCCTTAAACAGGTTACCGGCATAATATCACAGTTTTAGGGGAGAACATGTGACTAGGTAAAAATAGAACCACTTTCCCCATGGAAACTAACTGGAGAACAGAAATAGACCTTCTATCAGGCAAGCTCTGTGTTCTGTGTCCTAGTTAGGTCGTTTGTGATGTCCTCAAACATCACTCACAAATGACCTACCTGTATTAGTCTGTCAATACCGCGTGTTTGTTCACCATAGAAGATTCTGACATTTTGACCTGTAACTGGTTTACGCCCCATTCTGACTGTTCCCCCAAATCGCTATGTTGGTGGCAGTGGTGAGATAATCAATCACAGTCTCTCAGGTCTTTATTATAGGTAGAGTATAGAAGTACATTTGTATTATATTTTAAATAGGTTGCAAAACCAAAATTTTTGCCCTACACCTCTTCTGATTAAGGAGTTATTTTCGCTCGATAAACCATCACGTCAATCACGGGTTGCCATGGTATCCTTTGACGTCACCCCTCCTTGCTTGTTGTCACTAGTTACCACAGCCAGTAAAGTAACAATTGGCTATATCGTAACTCATGAAAAAAAATATTTTCCTTTTGGACTTCATTTACGTTAAGGTATAATGTTAGCAGTGTGGTTAAAGTTAGGGTTAAAATCTGATTTTAAGAAGATACATTGTAGAAATATGCGGCGCTTAGCCATAATTCTGAGTTTGTGGCTGCGGTAACTAGTGACGCCTCCGCCCCGCCCCCTCCGTCCCTGCTCTGGGTGTGATTGGCTGGAAACCCCGTGGTCTGGTGCTGAGGGAGTCAGCTGAGGAACGGAGCTAGCTAGCCTCACAACACCGCTAGCCCTTAGCATCAGGTAAGAGGCCGGTCTTCCTCACACTGATACACTCACCTTTATACATGCTTTATGTTGTGTTGGTAATGGGGCTTACTGGAGGAAAATAGCGCCTAGTGTGTGTAACGGTAGAGCTGCGGGTTATTTAGCCAAGTGTTGACGTTAGACAGCTACTAAGCGTTGGTTAGGAATGTAGCTAGCATACCAAGAACAATAGCTAGCTGGTTTGTAGCGCTAGCCCAGCCTTTTGTGCATCATGTCAGGTTTCAGTTGGCTTCAATTAGTTACCCTTTGAATGTGTTTTTACTTAGTGTGATCTTCGACAATACATGTTATCTAGCTGATGTATCGAACTTGGTTAACAATAGCAGACCTGTAAGGTTAGGTAGGGAACCAGCCAGGCTAGACCTACTGAGTTGATTCAATATGGGCTTGGTCGGCACCAGACCAGAGTTCTGTAGTTAGGTGGCTCACTATCTAAAGTTAAACCGTATTTGGACCCAGTATTCGCCATTTGCTGACACATAACAGTATTCAAAATGTAAAACATGGGTTTTTGGAATAAATACGAAATAGGATTTTAGTGAGATTCTAGCCGCCTAGTTGGAGGCAGGTCACGACCCAGCTGACTAACACGTCTGTCCCAGACTACACCTGATACACAGAGAGATAGATAGATACTTTATTGATCCCCGAGGGGAAATTACTTTGTCAAGCAGCTACGAAAAAACACACATGATACATAGTGCGGACTTATGAAAAAGTATAGAAATACAAGATATCTGGAGTGCAAAAAAATAAAAGCTATAAAAAGGACATTGCATAGTATGAGTGGTTGGCTGAATATGTACACTATACATTGGTGGATGTTGGATGGTTAACTATACTATACAGGTCGATGGCAGAGAAATACTTCAGTAGCTAAAAATGCGTATGATATGAGCAAGGGTAATAATAGTTTACTTAATAGACAGACTGGGTAAATGAACAGGTAAGTGAACATTCTCATGGTTAAATTAACTGTATTTCACTTGCATGGATAACATAGTTATCTAACTCGTATAAATAAAGTAGCTAACTAGTATTGTATTTCAACCCTCTAATTTTGATCGATCGTAACTAACGTTTTCAAGCTATGTCACAGACACGTTTGATTGTGCGCAATCCCGGGTTCGCTAGTAGCTAACTAGCTAGTAATTTCCGGATGAGCAACAATAGTAATACACTTGTCATTTCACTATTATGCTCCCGTTGGCGAGTGTAGCTAGCTCAGCGGCAGTGTAGCTAACTAACAGTAGATGAATTGTACAGTATGTCCAGCCCCGTCTGTTCAATGCTAGTCATTACAACAGGTACACATGGGTGTGGCATGGCAGGGAGTGAACGCACATCCGCCTTTTTCTTTACACGGTAGTGCATACCATCCACTGGATAATGTTTCCAGTGCAAAGGCTCCATACACGTTAGTGGAAATCCACAGTGCATGTCTGGTGACCCCAAGTGACAGTACCAGACTAGTCTATATGTACATGCTGGAATGGAAAATATGGGATTGATTTGAGCATGTCAGTAGACCCGTGGGCCATTCTGTATGGTACCAGCGGAGGAAATTTCCCCCCCCCGGGGATCAATAAAGTACCTATCTATCTATCTATGTAGGTTATTGATTAGTTCACACTAAAGAAGATGTTGCCCCCCCCTTTTCTTATCTCACTACTGTCTGTCTTGGCTATGGCTGTGTAATGGCTGTGTGGACCTTTTGTTACAATGTGGATCTAAACGCACTTCACTTTAGTTTCTAGATTACATGAGGAAGAAGCTGTTAGGCTACTTTTACCAGAGTGATATTAACTTTTTCTGGTGCTTGTTTTATTATCCAAAACTACCCCAAGTTTGAGTTCTTACTTTTCTTTGGTGCTTACTATAGGTTAGATTTCCTGTTCTGTGTTGGTGTGGGCAGTAGGTTGCTCAGATAAATCTGTAGTAGAAAGGTTGTCGGTTTGAATCCCGGGTCGTGCACTGGGAATGGATCTGCAACTGGAGGGCTGCTGTGTTCAGATTCTAGCAACAATTCCTTACTGGTGTGCGCCTTTGAGCAAGACACTAACCATGTCTCTTCTGTTGTCTGTCAGTGTGTTATAACCCAGTTATTCCAACATGTCTCTCCTCTAGTCCTGAGTAACCATGGTTGACATGTTTCTTCTTCTCTCTCCTCAGTCCCTAGTAACCATGGTTGACATGTTTCTTCTTCTCTCTCCTCAGTCCCTAGTAACCATGGTTGACATGTTTCTTCTTCTCTCTCCTCAGTCCCTAGTAACCATGGTTGACAAGAGTGAAGTGGTTCAGAAGGAGCTGGTCCAGAAGGCCAAGCTGGCGGAGCAGGCCGAGCGCTATGATGACATGGCGGCCTCCATGAAGGCTGTAACGGAGGAGGACACCCAGTTGTCCAACGAGGAGCGGAACCTCCTCTCCGTGGCCTATAAGAACGTGGTGGGGGCCCGGCGCTCCTCCTGGAGGGTTGTGTCCAGCATCGAGCAGAAGACTGAGGGTAGCGAGAAGAAGCAGGCCATGGCCAAGGAGTACAGGGAGAAGATAGAGAAGGAATTGAAGGAGATCTGTAATGATGTGCTGGTAAGACTACTGGGGAAGGGGAGGTGCTCTGTGTGTGTCTTTCACCCAGATCTTAGAAAGGAGGACTAGAGTTTCTACAACTACTAAATCCCCATCAGATATGATGCTTATCAAAATGCCATAGAATTTGTTATTCATCAACTTTGTAATCAGCTCAGTCTAATTAGCTGTCAGCCAGTACCCAGGGCCTCATTCAGCTCGTTACAGTAATCAGCTCAGTCTAATTAGCTGTCAGCCAGTACCCAGGGCCTCATTCAGCTCGTTACAGTAATCAGCTCAGTCTAATTAGCTGTCAGCCAGTACCCAGGGCCTCATTCAGCTCGTTACAGTAATCAGCTCAGTCTAATTAGCTGTCAGCCAGTACCCAGGGCCTCATTCAGCTCGTTACAGTAATCAGCTCAGTCTAATTAGCTGTCAGCCAGTACCCAGGGCCTCATTCAGCTCGTTACAGTAATCAGCTCAGTCTAATTAGCTGTCAGCCAGTACCCAGGGCCTCATTCAGCTCGTTACAGTAATCAGCTCAGTCTAATTAACTGTCAGCCAGTACCCATGGCCTCATTCAGCTCGTTACAGTAATCAGCTCAGTCTAATTAGCTGTCAGCCAGTACCCAGGGCCTCATTCAGCTCGTTACAGTAATCAGCTCAGTCTAATTAACTGTCAGCCAGTACCCATGGCCTCATTCAGCTCGTTACAGTAATCAGCTCAGTCTAATTAGCTGTCAGCCAGTACCCAGGGCCTCATTCAGCTCGTTACAGTAATCAGCTCAGTCTAATTAGCTGTCAGCCAGTATCCAGGGCCTCATTCAGCTCGTTACAGTAATCAGCTCAGTCTAATTAGCTGTCAGCCAGTATCCAGGGCCTCATTCAGCTCGTTAGGCCATTCCTCATCTGTCTGTCCCATTGTAGAGACACTGAGAGGGACAGGTGTCTCAGGTGAGAGCGAGAGAGACATCCCCTGGGTACGCTTTTTTTTTGCCCTCATCAAGCTTTGATTATTTGAATCAGCTGTGTAGTACTAGGGCAAAAACCAAAACATGCACCCCGGGGGGGCTCCAGGACCCAGTTTGGGAAACCCTGTTCTAGAGGGGTCAGTCAGGTGGTTCAGTGCATTACCCAGGAGATGAGAATGTATTGTACTAGTACACTACAGGAAGAAGCATTACCTCATAGTATTACTACAGGAAGAAGCATTACCTCATAGTATTACTACAGGAAGAAGCATTACCTCATAGTATTACTACAGGAAGAAGCATTACCTCATAGTACACTACAGGAAGAAGCATTACCTCATAGTATTACTACAGGAAGAAGCATTACCTCATAGTACACTACAGGAAGAAGCATTACCTCATAGTATTACTACAGGAAGAAGCATTACCTCATAGTATTACTACAGGAAGAAGCATTACCTCATAGTATTACTACAGGAATAAGCATTAACCTACAACATATTAATACAGGAAGAAGCATTACCTTATAGTATTAATACAGGAAGAAGCATTACCTTATAGTATTAATACAGGAAGAAGCATTACCATATAGTATTAATACAGGAAGAAGCATTACCATATAGTATTAATACAGGAAGAAGCATTGCCATATAGTATTAATACAGGAAGAAGCATTACCTTATAGTATTAATACAGGAAGAAGCATTACCTTATAGTATTAATACAGGAAGAAGCATTACCTTATAGTATTAATACAGGAAGAAGCATTACCTTATAGTATTAATACAGGAAGAAGCATTACCTTATAGTATTAATACAGGAAGAAGCATTACCTTATAGTATTAATACAGGAAGAAGCATTACCTTATAGTATTAATACAGGAAGAAGCATTACCTTATAGAGAGGAGAGAGAGAGGCAGCTCACTGAGCCAGTTATACTGTAGAGGAGAGAGAGAGGCAGCTCACTGAGCCAGTTATACTGGAGAGGAGAGAGAGAGGCAGCTCACTGAGCCAGTTATACTGGAGAGGAGAGAGAGAGGCAGCTCACTGAGCCAGTTATACTGTAGAGGAGAGAGAGAGGCAGCTCACTGAGCCAGTTATACTGTAGAGGAGAGAGAGAGGCAGCTCACTGAGCCAGTTATACTGTAGAAGAGAGAGAGAGGCAGCTCACTGAGCCAGTTATACTGGAGAGGAGAGAGAGAGAGGCAGCTCACTGAGCCAGTTATACTGGAGAGGAGAGAGAGAGGCAGCTCACTGAGCCAGTTATACTGTAGAGCAGAGAGGGAGAGGCAGCTAACTGAGCCAGTTATACTGGAGAGGAGAGAGAGAGGCAGCTCACTGAGCCAGTTATACTGTAGAGCAGAGAGGGAGAGGCAGCTCACTGAGCCAGTTATACTGGAGAGGAGAGAGAGAGAGGCAGCTCACTGAGCCAGTTATACTGGAGAGGAGAGAGAGAGGCAGCTCACTGAGCCAGTTATACTGGAGAGGAGAGAGAGAGGCAGCTCACTGAGCCAGTTATACTGTAGAGCAGAGAGGGAGAGGCAGCTAACTGAGCCAGTTATACTGGAGAGGAGAGAGAGAGAGGCAGCTCACTGAGCCAGTTATACTGTAGAGGAGAGAGAGAGAGAGAGAGGCAGCTCACTGGGACATCAGCCTCCTCTCTTTCCCCCTCGGTGGTCCCTGATCAGGGAATAAGCCAGACTACAGAGACAAACCGTCCATGTTCTCCATCTTTGTACTATTGGTCACCTTACCCAGGACTAGCACTAACATTTTACATATGTGGTGGCTGGGTGTTATTTGCATATTTCTAACAAACTGTCTGTCTCTGTCGGTTTCTCTCTCTTTCTCTACAGGGTCTTCTGGACAAGTTCCTCATCCCAAATGCTACTCCAGCCGAGAGCAAAGTCTTCTATTTGAAAATGAAAGGAGATTACTACCGCTACTTAGCCGAGGTGGCTGTTGGAGAGGAGAAAGCCGGTAAGCCCTGTGATAAGTCCCTTTTGTGCTAGCCAACCAGGTGTGTGTTGGGGAACAGGTAGTCAGGTGTGTAATCCAGACCTCTAGAGGTAGACCGGGCCAGGACCAGATCCTGTTAACTGGGCACTACAGCATGGGGTTCCTAAACATTTTTTACCTGCGACCCCATTTTGATATCAACCTTTTTTTTTTGCATCCCCCCCATCTAAAGAAAGTGATGTAATGGACAGCCGTCTGTTACAAATCAGCCTGACTGTACTTTAGACAGTGTTTCAGTCGGTTACAAATCAGCCTTACTGTACTTTAGACAGTGTTTCAGTCGGTTACAAATCAGCCTGACTGTACTTTAGACAGTGTTTCAGTCGGTTACAAATCAGCCTTACTGTACTTTAGACAGTGTTTCAGTCGGTTACAAATCAGCCTGACTGTACTTTAGACAGTGTTTCAGTCGGTTACAAATCAGCCTGACTGTACTTTAGACAGTGTTTCAGTCGGTTACAAATCAGCCTGACTGTACTTTAGACAGTGTTTCAGTCGGTTACAAATCAGCCTGACTGTACTTTAGACAGTGTTTCAGTCGGTTACAAATCAGCCTGACTGTACTTTAGACAGTGTTTCAGTCGGTTACAAATCAGCCTGACTGTACTTTAGACAGTGTTTCAGTCGGTTACAAATCAGCCTGACTGTACTTTAGACAGTGTTTCAGTCGGTTACAAATCAGCCTGACTGTACTTTAGACAGTGTTTCAGTTGGTTACAAATCAGCCTTACTGTACTTTGGACAGTGTTTCAGTCGGTTACAAATCAGCCTTACTGTACTTTAGACAGTGTTTGTCTGTTACAGGTCAGCCTGACTGTACTTTAGACAGTGGTTGTCTGTTACAGGTCAGCCTGACTGTACTTTAGACAGTGGTTGTCTGCTACAGGTCAGCCTGACTGTACTTTAGACAGTGTTTCAGTCGGTTACAAATCAGCCTGACTGTACTTTAGACAGTGTTTCAGTTGGTTACAAATCAGCCTTACTGTACTTTAGACAATGTTTCAGTCGGTTACAAATCAGCCTGACTGTACTTTAGACAGTGTTTGTCTGTTACAGGTCAGCCTGACTGTACTTTAGACAGTGGTTGTCTGCTACAGGTCAGCCTGACTGTACTTTAGACAGTGTTTCAGTCGGTTACAAATCAGCCTGACTGTACTTTAGACAGTGTTTGTCTGTTACAAATCAGCCTGACTGTATTTTAGACAGTGGTTGTCTGCTACAGGTCAGCCTGACTGTACTTTAGACACTGATTGTCTGCTACAGGTCAGCCTGACTGTACTTTAGACAGTGGTTGTCTGCTACAGGTCAGCCTGACTGTACTTTAGACAGGGTTTCAGTCTGAAGGAAGTATTGTTTGAAGTTCTTCTGTGTAGAACATAACAGTGGTTATTCTCCTCTCTGATTTAGTGCCTGGTCTTGTGAGGCTTGTTGGTATTGTAGAGGAAAACACAACTCATCCAGAGAGGCTTTTCTTTTCTAGCTTTAACTGTTTCTAGGAAGAAAACAAACACACAGAGAGGGGGAGAGAGAGAGAGAGATCTAGTGAGGTAGGAAGGGAGAGATCTAGTGAGGGAGGAAGGGAGAGATCTAGTGAGGGAGGAAGGGAGAGATCTAGTGAGGGAGGAAGGGAGAGATCTAGTGAGGTAGGAAGGGAGAGATCTAGTGAGGGAGGAAGGGAGAGATCTAGTGAGGGAGGAAGGGAGAGATCTAGTGAGGGAGGGAGGGAGAGATCTAGTGAGGGAGGGAGGGAGAGATCTAGTGAGGGAGGGAGGGAGAGATCTAGTGAGGGAGGGAGGGAGAGATCTAGTGAGGGAGGGAGGGAGAGATCTAGTGAGGGAGGGAGGGAGAGATCTAGTGAGGGAGGGAGGGAGAGATCTAGTGAGGGAGGGAGGGAGGGAGAGATCTAGTGAGGGAGGGAGGGAGGGAGAGATCTAGTGAGGGAGGGAGGGAGGGAGAGATCTAGTGAGGGAGGGAGGGAGGGAGAGATCTAGTGAGGGAGGGAGGGAGGGAGAGATCTAGTGAGGGAGGGAGGGAGGGAGAGATCTAGTGAGGGAGGGAGGGAGGGAGAGATCTAGTGAGGGAGGGAGGGATCTAGTGAGGGAGGGAGGGATCTAGTGAGGGAGGGAGGGATCTAGTGAGGGAGGGAGGGATCTAGTGAGGGAGGGAGGGATCTAGTGAGGGAGGGAGAGATCTAGTGAGGGAGGGAGGGAGAGATCTAGTGAGGGAGGGAGGGAGATCTAGTGAGAGGGAGGGGGAGGGAGGGAGGGAGAGAGAGAGATCTAGTGAGGGAGGGAGGGAGAGATCTAGTGAGGGAGGGAGGGAGGGAGGGAGGGAGAGATCTAGTGAGAGGGAGGGGGAGGGAGGGAGGGAGAGAGAGAGAGATCTAGTGAGGGAGGGAGAGAGAGATCTAGTGAGGGAGGTAGGGAGAGAGATCTAGTGAGGGAGGTAGGGAGAGAGATCTAGTGAGGGAGGTAGGGAGAGAGATCTAGTGAGGGAGAGGGAGATCTAGTGAGGGAGGTAGGGAGAGAGATCTAGTGAGGGAGGGAGGGAGGGAGGGAGGGAGATCTAGTGAGGGAGGGAGGGAGAGAGATCTAGTGAGGGGGAGGGAGATCTAGTGAGGGAGAGGGAGATCTAGTGAGGGAGGGAGGGAGGGAGGGAGGGAGAGATCTAGTGAGGGAGGGAGGGAGGGAGAGATCTAGTGAGGGAGGGAGGGAGGGAGGGAGAGATCTAGTGAAGGAGGGAGGGAGGGAGAGATCTAGTGAGGGAGGGAGGGAGGGAGGGAGAGATCTAGTGAGGGAGGGAGGGAGATCTAGTGAGGGGGAGGGAGGGAGGGAGAGAGAGAGAGATCTAGGGAGGGAGAGAGAGAGATCTAGTGAGGGAGGTAGGGAGAGAGATCTAGTGAGGGGGAGAGAGATCTAGTGAGGGGGAGGGAGATCTAGTGAGGGGGAGGGAGATCTAGTGAGGGAGAGGGAGATCTAGTGAGGGAGAGGGAGATCTAGTGAGGGAGAGGGAGATCGAGGGAGAGATCGAGGGAGGGAGGGAGATCTAGTGAGGGAGGTAGGGAGAGAGATCTAGTGAGGGGGAGGGAGATCTAGTGAGGGAGAGGGAGATCTAGTGAGGGAGAGAGGGAGATCTAGTGAGGGAGAGAGGGAGATCTAGTGAGGGAGAGAGGGAGAGATCTAGTGAGGGAGAGAGAGAGATCTAGGGAGGGAGGGAGAGATCTAGTGAGGGGGGGAGGGAGAGATCTAGTGAGGGGGGAGGGAGAGATCTAGTGAGGGGGGGAGGGAGAGATCTAGTGAGGGGGGGGGGGAGAGATCTAGGGAGGGAGGGGGGGAGGGAGAGAGAGATCTAGTGAGGGAGGGAGAGAGAGAGAGATCTAGTGAGGGAGGGAGGCCAGTAGAGGCTAGTCAGACAGAATGTGAACAGGAAGTTGCATCAGGGCCCGGTTCCTCTTAGTGTCAGTCTGTTGTGTTGCACAGAGGAAGATGTCATGTAGTCTACACCTTTCTGTTACTGGCACAGGAAGTAGACCAACGTAATGCTCCTCATGGGCCCAAGGCCCCGTACACCTTTACCACTACGTCCATTGTGATGCCGCTCCAGCCCACAACATGCCGAGACGGTCTTACTCTTAGTTTTTCAAGTTGCATTTTTTGGGGTTAGAATTTCAGATCTTTGAGACAAAAATTACAATTGATGTTATCCTCTTAAAGATAAGTATTTGATATTTTAAAATAGTTTATTTGTAATCTCTCTCCTCCTCCCTCCAGCCATCATCGGTAACTCCCAGGAGGCCTATAAGGATGCGTTTGAGATCAGCAAGAACGACATGCAGCCCACCCACCCTATTCGTCTGGGTCTGGCTCTCAACTTCTCTGTCTTTTATTACGAGATCCTCAACTCCCCTGAGCAGGCTTGCAAACTGGCCAAGACAGTATGTTACCCCTACCTACCTACATATTACCTCCACTACCAACACTGCTGCTACTCTTGTTTATTATCTACAGTGGGGAGAACAAGTATTTGATACACTACCGATTTTGCAGGTTTTCCTACTTACAAAGCATGTAGAGGTCTGTAATTTTTATCATAGGTACTCTTCAACTGTGAGTGACGGAATCTAAAACAAAAATCCAGAAAATCACATTGTATGATTTTTAAATAATTAATTTGCATTTTATTGCATGACATAAGTATTTGATCACCTACCAACCAGTAAGAATTCCGGCTCTCACAGACCTGTTAGTTTTTCTTTAAGAAGCCCTCCTGTTCTCCACTCATTACCTGTATTAACTGCACCTGTTTGAACTCGTTACCTGTATAAAAGACACCTGTCCACACACTCAATCAAACAAACTCCAACCTCTCCACAATGGCCAAGACCAGAGAGCTGTGTAAGGACATCAGGGATAAAATTGTAGACCTGCACAAGGCTGGGATGGGCTACAGGACAATAGGCAAGCAGCTTGGTGAGAAGGCAATAACTGTTGGCGCAATTATTAGAAAATGGAAGAAGTTCAAGATGACGGTCAATCTCCCTCAGTCTGGGGCACCATGCAAGATCTCACCTCGTGGGGCATCAATGATCATGAGGAAGGTGAGGGATCAGCCCAGAACTACACGGCAGGACCTGGTCAATGACCTGAAGAGAGCTGGGACCACAGTCTCAAAGAAAACCATTAGTAACACACTACGCCGTCATGGATTAAAATCTTGCAGCGCATGTCCAGGCCCGTCTGAAGTTTGCCAATGACCATCTGGATGATCCAGAGGAGGAATGGGAGAAGGTCATGTGGTCTGATGAGACAAAAATAGAGCTTTTTGGTCTAAACTCCACTCGCCGTGTTTGGAGGAAGAAGAAGGATGAGTACAACCCCAAGAACACCATCCCAACCGTGAAGCATGGAGGTGGAAACATCATTCTTTGGGGATGCTTTTCTGCAAAGGGGACAGGACGACTGCACCGTATTGAGGGGAGGATGGATGGGGCCACGTATCGCGAGATCTTGGCCAACAACCTTCTTCCCTCAGTAAGAGCATTGAAGATGGGTCGTGGCTGGGTCTTCCAGCATGACAACGACCCGAAACACACAGCCAGGGCAACTAAGGAGTGGCTCCGTAAGAAGCATCTCAAGGTCCTGGAGTGGCCTAGCCAGTCTCCAGACCTGAACCCAACAGAAAATCTTTGGAGGGAGCTGAAAGTCCGTATTGCCCAGCGACAGCCCCGAAACCTGAAGGATCTGGAGAAGGTCTGTATGGAGGAGTGGGCCAAAATCCCTGCTGCAGTGTGTGCAAACCTGGTCAAGAACTACAGGAAACGTATGATCTCTGTAATTGCAAACAAAGGTTTCTGTACCAAATATTAAGTTCTGCTTTTCTGATGTATCAAATACTTATGTCATGCAATAAAATGCAAATTAATTACTTAACAATCATACAATGTGATTTTCTGGATTTTTGTTTTAGATTCCGTCACTCACAGTTGAAGAGTACCTATGATAAAAATTACAGACTTCTACATGCTTTGTAAGTGGGAAAACCTGCAAAATCGGCAGTGTATCAAATACTTGTTCTCCCCACTGTATGTATAGTCACTTTACCCCTACCTACATGTACATATTACCTCAACTACCAACACTGCTGCTACTCTGTTTATTATCTATGTATAGTCACTTTACCCCTACCTACATGTACATATTACCTCAACTACCAACACTGCTGCTACTCTGTTTATTATCTATGTATAGTCACTTTACCCCTACCTACATGTACATATTACCTCAACTACCAACACTGCTGCTACTCTGTTTATTATCTATGTATAGTCACTTTACCCCTACCTACATGTACATATTACCTCAACTACCAACACTGCTGCTACTCTGTTTATTATCTATGTATAGTCACTTTACCCCTACCTACATGTACATATTACCTCAACTACCAACACTGCTGCTACTCTGTTTATTATCTATGTATAGTCACTTTACCCCTACCTACATGTACATATTACCTCAACTACCAACACTGCTGCTACTCTGTTTATTATCTATGTATAGTCACTTTACCCCTACCTACATGTACATATTACCTCAACTACCAACACTGCTGCTACTCTGTTTATTATCTATGTATAGTCACTTTACCCCTACCTACATGTACATATTACCTCAACTACCAACACTGCTGCTACTCTGTTTATTATCTATGTATAGTCACTTTACCCCTACCTACATGTACATATTACCTCAACTACCAACACTGCTGCTACTCTGTTTATTATCTATGTATAGTCACTTTACCCCTACCTACATGTACATATTACCTCAACTACCAACACTGCTGCTACTCTGTTTATTATCTATGTATAGTCACTTTACCCCTACCTACATGTACATATTACCTCAACTACCAACACTGCTGCTACTCTGTTTATTATCTATGTATAGTCACTTTACCCCTACCTACATGTACATATTACCTCAACTACCAACACTGCTGCTACTCTGTTTATTATCTATGTAAAATTAGATCCATCTCTAACTGTGATGTAGTAGGTAGTTTCCAACAGGCCTATATGGTTTGTTTAGTTATATTAAAACGTGGATGGCTCACAAAAAGCTTATTTTAATCAAATTTTGCACCACTTTTTTCCCCCATCCCTGTTAGTGAGCATTTCTCCTTTGCCAAGATAATCCATCCTCCTGACAGGTGTGGCATATCATGAAGCCGATTAAACAGCATCATCATTACACAGGTGCACTTTGTGCTGGGGACAATAAAAGGCCACTAAAATGTGCAGTTTTGTCACAAAACACAATGCCACAGATATCTCAAGTTTTGAGGGAGTGTGTAATCGGCATGCTGACTGCAGGAATGTCCACCAGAGCTGTTCTGTTGCCAGAGAATTTAATGTTAATTTCTCTACCATAAGCCGCCTCCAACGGCGTTTTAGAATATGTTTGCAGTACGTCCAACCGGCCTCACAACCACAGACCACGTGTAACCACACCAGCCCAGGACCTCCACATCCGTCTTTTTCAACTGGGGGATCGTCTGAGACCAGCCACCTGCACAGCTGATGAAACTGTAGGTTTGCACAACTCAATAATTTATGTACAAACCGTCTCAGGGAAGCTCATCTGCGTGCTCGTCGTCCTTACCAGGGTCTTGACCTGACTGTAGTTCGGCATCGTAACCGACTTCAGTTGGCAAATGCTCACATTTCGATGGCCACTGACACGCTGAAGGAGTGTGCTCTTCACTGATGAATGGTTTGCTGATGTCAACGTTGTGAACAGAGTGCACTATGGTGGGGTTATGGTACGGGCAGGCATAAGCTGCGGACAATGAACACAATTTGAATGTACAGAGATACAATGATGAGTTCCTGAGGCCCATTGTCGTGCCATTCATCCGCCGCCATCACCTCATGTTTCAGCATGATAATGCACGGCCCCATGTCACAAGGATCTGTACACAATTCCTGGAAGCTGACAATGTCCCAGTTCTTCCATGGCCTGCATACTCACCAGACATGTCACCCATTGAGCATGTTTGGAATGCTCTGGATCGACGTGTACGACAGCGTGATCCAGTTCCTGCCAATATCAGCAATTAAACACAGCCATTGAAGAGGAGTGGGACAACATTCCCCAGACACAACAGTCATGGGACTTGTATTAATTGTTTTATTCTGTGTTACATCATTCAACCCAAATAATCAAAACCGAACCGATCTCAAAATGCACTAATCGCTCAGCACTAGTGGTTGGATTTGTCAACAAAGTAGCATGACAGAAATATGATGTCAAGTTTTACAACTACGGTAGTTTCTTTAAGAAGGGCTCCCGAGTGGCTCAGTGCAAGAGGTGTCACTACAGTCCCTGGTTCAGCTCCCGAGTGGCGCTGTATCTCAGTGCAAGAGGCGTCACTACAGTCCCTGGTTCGAATCCAGGCTGTTTCACATCCGGCCGTGATTGGGAGTCTACAATTGGCTCAGGGTCGTCCAGGTTTGGCCGGGGTAGGCCGTTAATGTAAATAAGTCCAGGTTTGGCCGGGGTAGGCCGTTAATGTAAATAAGAATTTGTTCTTAACTGACTTGCCTTGTTAAATAAATATTACATTTTTTAAATAACAATGTAAAATAATGTATATAAAGTGATCTGTGCATTTGAACAACCGCATAAATACAGCTAACTGGGGATAGCTAGCTAACGTAATGTCACGAAGCATGATCTAACTGGGGATAGCTAGCTAACGTAATGTCACAAAGCATGATCTAACTGGGGATAGCTAGCTAACGTAATGTCACAAAGCATGATCTAACTGGGGATAGCTAGCTAACGTAATGTCACAAAGCATGATCTAACTGGGGATAGCTAGCTAACGTAATGTCACAAAGCATGATCTAACTGGGGATAGCTAGCTAACGTAATGTCACAAAGCATGATCTAACTGGGGATAGCTAGCTAACGTAATGTCACAAAGCATGATCTAACTGGGGATAGCTAGCTAACGTAATGTCACAAAGCATGATCTAACTGGGGATAGCTAGCTAACGTAATGTCACAAAGCATGATCTAACTGGGGATAGCTAGCTAACGTAATGTCACAAAGCATGATCTAACTGGGGATAGCTAGCTAACGTAATGTCACAAAGCATGATCTAACTGGGGATAGCTAGCTAACGTAATGTCACAAAGCATGATCTAACTGGGGATAGCTAGCTAACATAATGTCACAAAGCATGATCTAACTGGGGATAGCTAGCTAACGTAATGTCACAAAGCATGATCTAACTGGGGATAGCTAGCTAACGTAATGTCACAAAGCATGATCTAACTGGGGATAGCTAGCTAACGTAATGTCACAAAGCATGATCTAACTGGGGATAGCTAGCTAACGTAATGTCACAAAGCATGATCTAACTGGGGATAGCTAGCTAACGTAATGTCACAAAGCATGATCTAACTGGGGATAGCTAGCTAACGTAATGTCACAAAGCATGATCTAACTGGGGATAGCTAGCTAACGTAATGTCACAAAGCATGATCTAACTGGGGATAGCTAGCTAACGTAATGTCACAAAGCATGATCTAACTGGGGATAGCTAGCTAACGTAATGTCACAAAGCATGATCTAACTGGGGATAGCTAGCTAACGTAATGTCACAAAGCATGATCTAACTGGGGATAGCTAGCTAACGTAATGTCACAAAGCATGATCTAACTGGGGATAGCTAGCTAACGTAATGTCACAAAGCATGATCTAACTGGGGATAGCTAGCTAACGTAATGTCACAAAGCATGATCTAACTGGGGATAGCTAGCTAACGTAATGTCACAAAGCATGATCTAACTGGGGATAGCTAGCTAACGTAATGTCACAAAGCATGATCTAACTGGGGATAGCTAGCTAACGTAATGTCACAAAGCATGATCTAACTGGGGATAGCTAGCTAACGTAATGTCACAAAGCATGATCTAACTAGGGATAGCTAGCTAACGTAATGTCACAAAGCATGATCTAACTGGGGATAGCTAGCTAACGTAATGTCACAAAGCATGATCTAACTAGGGATAGCTAGCTAACGTAATGTCACAAAGCATGATGCACTAGCCAGAACTTTCACATGGGAGCTAACTAGCTAGCAGGATGCTAGCAAGCTAACAGCTAGCTAACTGCTTATCAGAGGTAGATAACTGGTCAATTTAAACCAAAACATTTTACAATTTTTCTTAATGTTTCTCAAAATGACTGTAGCGGGCTAATTAATTAGATGATGATTTGTGATGCACCTGGTTTTATGCTGTTTTAGTCACATGTCAACCTGTCACCTACAGTAGAACCTGGTGAACAATATGGAGGAATGCATTTTGCCCTTCCATAGCTGAGATGAGAAGGTTCTAGTTAGTGTGACCTCCTGTCCTTCAAGTTTTAATGTCACGTGCACAAGTACAGTGAAAGGCCTTTCTTACCAGCTCCAAACCCAACCATGCAGTAACCAATATCAATGTAGCATAACAATGTGATTTGATGTTACTCTTGTTCTCCTGCAGGCTTTCGATGATGCTATTGCAGAGCTTGATTCTCTGAGTGAAGACTCTTACAAAGACAGCACCTTGATCATGCAGCTACTGAGAGACAACTTGACAGTAAGTATCATGGGCTGCACCGGGTTGAGTTCTGATGTAGAGAAGTACTGTCATGGACTCCACTGGGTTGAGTTCTGATGTAGAGAGGGAGTAGAGTTACTGGTGTCTCCTTTGACACACATTCCTGAGCCAAAGTAAAATAATCTATGTAACCCAGTAGGAACCCAGTAGGAACAAATATGAAAATGTATGCACTCACTACTGTAAGTGGCTCTGGATAAGTGTCTGCTGCTAAATGACTAGAATGAGTGAAAGTACCCAGTACGAGTTCATCTCTACTGACATGTGTATGTTGTCCTACTGAGTGTTTGAACATATCCTCTCTCTCCCTCATCTCTGTAGCTGTGGACCTCTGACAACCAGGGAGATGGAGAGGATGGTGAGGAAGGTAGAGACTGACCTGGTCCCTGTTCCCTGTCTGTCTGACTGACTGACTGTTATCATCCTCTATCAACACTGAGACAGACAGACAGACAGACAGAGCACCTCTTTATTTCTGTCTCTCACCTCCATACGTTTACTCTTGTCTTGGAGTCATTGTCGGGGGTTGCTTTCCAGGACTTGGTTGAGGGAGGGGTTGGGTGTTGGTGAGACGTACAGTAAGGTAGGTTGAGGTGAGGGACTGGTCTACAGACATTATTATTATTTGTGTGGAGAGCAATAGGGTGTTACATGTATGTTGAAGGGTGAGGGCAAGTTCTCAACTCATGCAATGTGTCAAGTTGAGGTTGTGAATAAACCTGGTTTACTACCTGTGTTTATGTTAATGATCTTGTGCTTGACAACATTGCTTGATATATTTGTGGTTCAACATCAGTCTCTCTTGATTGGAGGAGGCAGCAGTGAGCAGTTAGTCTGTAGCTACCTAGACAACTGACAGCAGCCGCTAGACAACTGACAGCAGCCGCTAGACAACTGACAGCAGCCGCTAGACAACTGACAGCAGCCGCTAGACAACTGACAGCAGCCGCTAGACAACTGACAGCAGCCGCTAGACAACTGACAGCAGCCGCTAGACAACTGACAGCAGCCGCTAGACAACTGACAGCAGCATTAGGGGATAGTCCTGAGGCGTCTGTCGATGGTGGGTTAGTGTGGTTGTGCTGTGCCCCAGATGACACCCTATTCCCTATATAGTGCACTACTTTAGACCAGAGCTCTATGGGCCCTGTTTAAAACCATGTGCACTATATAGGGAATAGGGTGCTATTTGAGAGGAAGTTCCATTCCATTAAACGGTCACTATACTGCTCCACCTTCTCCTGTTTGGCTGACCTGCTAACGGCATTGGATTTCTGTGTCAATTAGGAGGTCTAGAACAGTCTAGAACAAAGAGGACGTACTTAATACTGGGACTGTTTGAACCAGCAGAGCAGGAAGGATTTCCCCAGGGGTTTATATCTACTTACTGCTTTTTACAGTTAAGTTACGTTTTTATTTTAGTTTATATGTTTTATTTTTATTTTGCTACTTGTGACTAAGAACTAGTTAATGGGGAGGAAAGGAGCTTGTTGTTGGGCTGGCTAGCTTTGTCCATGTCTTGTTGTTGGGCTGGCTAGCTTTGTCCATGTCTTGTTGTTGGGCTGGCTAGCTTTGTCCATGTCTTTGGAATTTTCATACCAAACACCCAAGCATAACTGTTATCTGAAGGGAAATGTTATTTCATGTATGTGGAATAAAAATATAATTTTAAAAGTTTACTGTGTCCAGTCAATTATTTTACAGCTCCAATCTCCAGTTTTCCTCACCTTTTGTAAGAGATCACAAATCTGGCAACGCCGCGACCCAATGTATTGGTCCCATGACTATCCAGAGTATAAAATGAAAGTGCAAACGGTCCAGGTTGGTTGAACGACAGTTCCCTCTGAATCCCTCATGTCTGGAGGTTGAACGACAGTTCCCTCTGAATCCCTCATGTCTGGAGGTTGAATTACAGTTCCCTCTGAATCCCTCATGTCTGGAGGTTGAACTACAGTTCCCTCTGAATCCCTCATGTCTGGAGGTTGAACTACAGTTCCCTCTGAATCCCTCATGTCTGGAGGTTGAACTACAGTTCCCTCTGAATCCCTCATGTCTGGAGGTTGAACTACAGTTCCCTCTGAATCCCTCATGTCTGGAGGTTGAACTACAGTTCCCTCTGAATCCCTCATGTCTGGAGGTTGAACTACAGTTCCCTCTGAATCCCTCATGTCTGGAGTCCTCCTGTTATTACCCCCAGAGCTGCTCAGAGGTAAATATAACAGTAAAATAGACTGAGCGTACCAAAGCTTAGCACATACACAATCCATGTCTCAAGGCTTAAAAATCCTTCTTCAACCTGTCTCCTCCCCCTCATCTAATTGAAGGGGATGATGCATGGCCAATGCAGATGTCGGATTGACCAGATCCACAATGCACTTCTCTCTCAAATGTGCTCTCCTGCCAATTTGTGCACATTCATTGTTTCATAAGTTCATTGTGTAAATTGATTGTTAGTGTATATCAATGCTAATAAAAACGAGCTGGCGCACAGCCAGAGAAACGTATTTTATGTAGAGGTGCTGACTAACTGGGAAAGCCTACGTAGGACCAACGAAAAGCCAATTAAAGCAAGGCATAGCTGAACACCGCAGCTCAACCAGGTGGCAGAACACTGACTATCCAGTAGCAGCTCACCACCTTATCTCCTCCCTCATACACAGGCATTGAGCATGTTGCTCTGCCAAGGAGAGGAGGTAACATGGAGACCCTACTACTACAGAGGGAGGCCTACTGGATATCCTGTCTAAAAACATTGACCCCTAGTGGTCTGAATATTGACTTTGATCTCAGACCCTTCTGAACAATTCTCTCTTCTTTTAAATGGATCATTTATTTCTACAGTTTAGCAGCGTTCACTCAGTATGTCCCCTGTTGGTGATGCTTATTATTCACGGTGGCCATTGCTGTTATTGTTTACATCCCGCCCTCCGCTGACGCAAACACTGCTAGTGACGTCATCCACTCTGTTATCTTGAGGTTACAGACAGCGCATCCCTGTGCTTTCTTTGCCATTTCGGGGGATTTTAACCATGCATCTCTCTCTTCAACGCTGCCCACGTTCAAATAGTTGGTGAAGTGCCCAACCAGGAATAATAAAACTCTGGACTTGTTATATGCTAATGTGAAGGACGCATACAACTCCACTGCACTCCCTCCCCTCGGTAGATCGGATCACAACCTTGTCCACCTCACCCCACTCTACAGGCCTGTGGTCCAACAGCAGCCTGCGACCATCAGGACTGCTTTGAAACAACAGACTGGGATGTGCTCTGTGAGGCTCATGGGGAGGACATTGATGGACTTACTGACTGCATAACGGACTATATACATTTTTGTGTAGACAACACTGTACCCACCAGGAAGGTATGCTGTTTTCCAAATAATAAACCCTGGGTCACCAGAGACCTGAAGACCCTGCTGAATGAGAAGAGGGCCTTCTTCTTCTGATGTGGGATGTAGCGCTAACACCTTAGCCAAATACATTTAAACTCAGTTTTTCACAATTCCTGACACATTTAATCCTAGTAAAAATTCCCTGTCTTAGGTCAGTAAGGATCACCACTTTATTTTAAGAATGTGAAATGTCAGAATAATAGTAGAGAGAATTATTTATTTCAGCTTTTATTTCTTTCATCACATTCCCAGTGGATCAGAAGTTTAATTAGTATTTGGTAGTATTGCCTTTAAATTGTTTAACTTGGGTCAAACATTTCGGGTAGCCCTCCTGACAGAACTGGTGTAACTGAGTCAGGTTTGTAGGCCTTCTTGCTCGCACACGCCTTTTCAGTTCTGCCCACAAACCTTCTATAGGATTGAGGTCAGGGCTTTGTGATGGCCACTCCAATACCTTGACGTTGTTGTCCTTAAGCCATTTTGCCACAACTTTGGAAGTATGCTTGGGGTCATTGTACATTTGGAAGACCCATTTGCGACCAAGCTTTAACTTCTGATTTCTTGAGATGTTGCTTCAATATATCCACATAATTTTCCTTCCTCATGATGCCATCTATTTTGTGAAGTGGACCAGTCCCTCCTGCAGCAAAGCACCCCCACAACATGATGCTGCCACCCCCGTGCTTCATGGTTGGGATGGTGTTCTTCGGCTTGCAAGCCTCTCCCTTTTTCCTCCAAACATAACGATGGTCATTATGGCCAAACAGTTCTATATTTGTTTCATCAGACCAGAGGACATTTCTCCAAAAAGTACAATCGTTGTCCTCATGTGCAGTTGCAAACCGTAGTCTGGCTTTTTAATGGTGGTTTTGGAGCAGTGCCTTCTTCTTTGCTGAGCGGCCTTGTAGGTTATGTCGATATAGGACTCGTTTTACTGTGGATATAGATACTTTTGTACCTGTTTCCTCCAGCATCTTCACAAGGTCCTTTGTTGTTGTTCTGGGATTGATTTGCATGTGTCTCCTTCCTGAGCGGTATGACGGCTGCGTGGTCCCATGGTGTTTATACTTGCGTACTATTGTTTGTACAGATGAATATGGTACCTTCAGGCGATTGGAAATTGCTCCCAAGGATGAACCAGACTTGTGGAGGTCTACAATCTTTTTCTGAGGTTTTGGCTGATTTCTTTTGATTTTTCCCATGATGTCGAGCAAAGAGGCACTGAGTTTGAAGGTAGGCCTTGAAATACATCCACAGGTACACCTCCAATTGACTCAAATTATGTCAATTAGCCTATCAGAAGCTTCTAAAGCCATGACATCATTCTAAAGGCACAGTCAACTTTGTGTATGTAAACTTCTGACCCACTGGAATTGTGATATAGTGAATTATAAGTGAAATAATCTGTCTGTAAACAATTGTTGGAAGAATTACTTGTGTCATGCACAAAGTAGATGTCCTAACCGACTTGCCAAAACTATAGTTTGTTAACATGAAATCTGTGGAGTGGTTGAAAAATGAGTTTTAATGACTCCAACTAAGTGTATGTAAACTTCTGACTTCAACTGTATATCGCTTATTAAACCATAGACCCAAATATTTGTACTTAGAAACCCTCCCCATAGGCTGTCCATACAGAAACAACTGTATATCCCCATAGGCTGTCCATACAGAAACAACTGTATATCCCCATAGGCTGTCCATACAGAAACAACTGTATATCCCCATAGGCTGTCCATACAGAAACAACTGTATATCCCCATAGGCTGTCCATACAGAAACAACTGTATATCCCCATAGGCTGTCCATACAGAAACAACTGTATATCCCCATAGGCTGTCCATACAGAAACAACTGTATATCCCCATAGGCTGTCCATACAGAAACAACTGTATATCCCCATAGGCTGTCCATACAGAAACAACTGTATATCCCCATAGGCTGTCCATACAGAAACAACTGTATATCCCCATAGGCTGTCCATACAGAAACAACTGTATATCCCCATAGGCTGTCCATACAGAAACAACTGTATATCCCCATAGGCTGTCCATACAGAAACAACTGTATATCCCCATAGGCTGTCCATACAGAAACAACTGTATATCCCCATAGGCTGTCCATACAGAAACAACTGTATATCCCCATAGGCTGTCTATACAAACAACTGTATATCCCCATAGGCTGTCCATACAGAAACAACTGTATATCCCCATAGGCTGTCCATACAGAAACAACTGTATATCCCCATAGGCTGTCCATACAGAAACAACTGTATATCCCCATAGGCTGTCTATACAAACAACTGTATATCCCCATAGGCTGTCCATACAGAAACAACTGTATATCCCCATAGGCTGTCCATACAGAAACAACTGTATATCCCCATAGGCTGTCCATACAGAAACAACTGTATATCCCCATAGGCTGTCCATACAGAAACAACTGTATATCCCCATAGGCTGTCCATACAGAAACAACTGTATATCCCCATAGGCTGTCCATACAAACAACTGTATATCCCCATAGGCTGTCCATACAGAAACAACTGTATATCCCCATAGGCTGTCCATACAGAAACAACTGTATATCCCCATAGGCTGTCTATACAAACAACTGTATATCCCCATAGGCTGTCCATACAGAAACAACTGTATATCCCCATAGGCTGTCCATACAGAAACAACTGTATATCCCCATAGGCTGTCCATACAGAAACAACTGTATATTATCAGCAACTTTCTACTTCGAGATGAACATACAGCAATAGACTTGGCCACTGACAGTTTAAAACCATCTTTCAACATCCACTACAGCTTGTTGAATAGATTCAAAAATAGCGTTAGAACCTATTAAACCTGCTCAGGACGAAATGGAATATCTTCCTCAAAAGGATTCTTGCAACCTTGTTACAGGCTTTGGTTTTCCCATTTATATTCCGATTGGTGTCACCTGGTTAGTCAGTATGTATTACACCTTGCTGGTTGGTTATCTGGTTAGTGGGAAGGTGTTTCGCCTGTGCTGGGCCAGGTTCTATTTCAGAGTGGCTGGCTCAGTGCTATAGTGTTGTTGAGATGTGAAGGATCACCACCTTTATTTGCCTCACCCTAGTTGAGTTCTAGTCAAACAGTCCTTTATCTGATCTTCCCTGATTTCATGTTGCTCCACTGTTTGGTTTGCTTCCTGTCTTTATATTTGGTGTGGGTTTTTATTTTGTTTGCCTGTTCTAAGACAAATAAAGTGGGTCTCATGGTGGGAGTCTTTTAGGTCCCAGTTGTTGTTGCTAGTCAACTTTCAGTGGACTCCCCCATGGTGTCTTTCAGAACCCTTCCTAAAACCCACCTGTTTGGTTTAAGTTGTTGTCAGTGACTTTGTTAGTTCCCATTTCTGTTTGAGTGAAAATGTTTGGTTTTGTTGCTGGGCAACGTAACAACAACACAAGGACACCTGCCTAGTAATCTAGAGAAGAGTGTTTAGAATGACCATATTCAGGTCTAGGAGGCCCAGGGGGAAGGGTGTAGGAGCTAGGGGTCCAGAGTGATACATACTGTGGTTACAGTCACTGTCTCATTAGAACCCTCCCATGGGCTCCACAATGTCTCATTAGAACCCTCCCATGGGCTCCACAATGTCTCATTAGAACCCTACCATGGGCTCCTCCGTGTCTCATTAGAACCCTACCATGGGCTCCTCCGTGTCTCATTAGAACCCTCCCATGGGCTCCACAATGTCTCATTAGAACCCTACCATGGGCTCCTCCGTGTCTCATTAGAACCATTCTGCTCAGGCACACAGAGTGAGGACTGAGAGTGAGACAGACTATTGTTGACATCATCACTCCTTATCAGTGAGTGGATCACTGGGGAGACTGGAGACATGTGAGAAACCCTGGGTTTTTATTAACATATCTATAGATCCTGAGCCCAGCCACACCTCCCACTGGGGTAAAACAATAGTCATTTCCTCACCCGGAACCAAACTGCTGAGCAGAATCTGTCAGGAGAGACTAAAAACTATTGGAACCCAATCCACAGCAGTTGTGGTGCATGTGATTATCATACACACCTGGGTTTGTAGTCTGGTATATTCAGGACTAAGATTTAGGGGGAAACGGGTATTCTAGACAGTGATGATGGCTATGGGAGAAAGGAGCAGGCTGAAGGTGTCCTTGAAAACTAAAACCACAGATAGAACAATGAGACAGATATTTCACTGGAGATTGGCGTTTCCAGTCACTACCAAATATGGTGATGAGAGGAAACCCAGTGGGAGAAGATGGAACGAAATGTATTTTGGCCGCGTTCTGCTAATGAATCTATGAAACATTTGATCTCCATACAGTTTTCTGTTTCCAAAACTAGAATCAATAACAAACAGAGTGAACTACATTGTGTAGACTTTAATCTGCTGGGCTAGACAATCTGGACCCTCTCTTTCTAAAATTATCAGCCAAAATTGTTGCAACCCCTGTCACTAGCCTGTTCAACCTCTCTTTCGTATCGTCTGAGATCCCTAGAGATTAGAAAGCTGACTCAGTCATCCCCCTCTTCAAAGGAGGAGACACTCTAGACCCAAACTGTTATAGACCTATATCCATCCTGCCCTGCCTTTCTAAAGTCTTCGAAAGCCAAGTTAACAAACAGATCACTGACCACTTCGAATCCCACCGTACCTTCTCTGCTATGCAATCTGGTTTCCGAGCTGGTCATGGGTGCACCTCAGCTACGCTCAAGGTACTGAACGATATCATAACCGCCATCGATAGAAGACAGTACTGGGCAGCCGTCTTCAAGGCTTTGGGTTGGCCCAAGAATTCTTGGGCCAACCCTTTTCTCTATATACATCAACGATGTCGCTCTTGCTGCAGGTGACTCTGATCCATCTCTACGCAGATGACACCATTCTGTATACATCTGGCCCCTCTTTGGACACTGTGTTTACTAACCTTCAAACAAGCTTCAATGCCATACAACACTCCTTCCGTGGCCTCCAACTGCTCTTAAACGCTAGTAAAACTAAATGCATGCTTTTCTATCGAACGCTGCCCGCACCCGCCCACCGGACTATCATCACTACTCTCGACGGGTCTGACTTAGAATACATGGACACCTACAAATACCTAGGTGTCTGGTTAGACTGTAAACTCAACTTCCAGACTCACATAAACCATCTCCAATCCAAAATTAAATCTAGAATCGGCTTCCTATTTCGCAACAAAGCCTCCTTCACTCATGCTGCCAAACATGCCCTTGTAAAACTGACTATCCTACCGATCCTTGACTTCGGCGATGTCATTTACAAAATAGCCTCCAACACTCTACTCAGCAAATTGGATGTAGTCTATCACAGTGCCATCCGTTTTGTTACCAAAGCCCCATATACTACCCACTACTGCGACCTGTATTCTCTCGTTGGCTGCCCCTCATTACATATTCGTCGCCAAACCCACTGGCTCCAGGTCATCTATAAGTCTTTATTCGGTAAATCCCCGCCCCATCTCAGCTCGCTGGTCACCATAGCAACACCCACCCGTAGCATGCGCTCCAGCAGGTATATCTCACTGGTCACCCCCAAAGCCAACACCTCCTTTGGCCGCCATTCCTTCCAGTTTGCTGCTGCCAATGACTGGAACGAATTGCAAAAATCCTTGAAGCTGGAGGTTCCTATCTCCCTCACTAACTTTAAGCATCAGTTGTCAAAGCTGCTTATCGATCACTGCACCTGTATATAGCCCTTCTGTAAATAGCCCACACTACTACCTCATCCCCATATTTATTATTTTAGCTAATTTGCACTCCAGTATCTCTATTTGCACATCAGCATTTGCACATCCATCATTCCAGTGTTAATGATGATAATCTGTAATTATTTCACCACTATGGCCTATTTATTGTCCTACCTTCCTAACCTTACTGCATTTTGCACTACATTTGCACACTCTGTTTATATATTTTCTATTGTGTTATTGACTGTACGTTTGTTTATTCTCATGTGTAACTCTGTTGTTTTTTGTCTCACTGCTTTGCTTTGTCTTGGCCAGGTCACAGTTGTAAATGAGAACTTGTTCTCAACTGACCTACCTGGTTAAATAAAGGTGAAATAAAAAAATAAAAACCTTTGCCAAAGTTTTTTATAAAATTGTGTGCAAAAGAGAAATTAGTTATCTCGCATGCACACTTCAGAGTAGGCGTTCCCTAACGGAAATATGCAAATAAATATTAGAACATGCCAATAGAATCTCGCTTGGCTCTGCCCCACTATGATGCATTTTCTCCCATTTGAAACGACAAGCTTTGGTCTATCTTGGGTTAGTTATAAAAACTCTTTGCTAAAACATGCATACTGCAAATGTCTTTAACATCACACAAAATGGTTGTCATTCAAGGGATATGACAAGAAAATGACAGCATCTGCAGATTTACTGATAGATGGGGAGAGGTACTGATAGATGGGGAGAGGTACTGATAGATGGGGAGAGGCCAGGGGAGAGGTACTGATAGATGGGGAGAGGTGCTGATAGATGGGGAGAGGTACTGATAGATGGGGAGAGGTACTGATAGATGGGGAGAGGCCAGGGGAGAGGTACTGATAGATGGGGAGAGGTACTGATAGATGGGGAGAGGCCAGGGAAGAGGTACTGATAGATGGGGAGAGGTACTGATAGATGGGGAGAGGTACTGATAGATGGGGAGAGGTACTGATAGATGGGGAGAGGCCAGGGGAGAGGTACTGATAGATGGGGAGTGGCCAGGGGAGAGGTACTGATAGATGGGGAGAGGTACTGATAGATGGGGAGAGGTACTGATAGATGGGGAGAGGCCAGGGGAGAGGTACTGATAGATGGGGAGAGGTACTGATAGATGGGGAGAGGCCAGGGGAGAGGTACTGATAGATGGGGAGAGGCCAGGGGAGAGGTACTGATAGATGGGGAGAGGCCAGGGGAGAGGTACTGATAGATGGGGAGAGGTACTGATAGATTGGGAGAGGCCAGGGGAGAGGTACTGATAGATGGGGAGAGGTACTGATAGATGGGGAGAGGTACTGATAGATGGGGAGAGGCCAGGGGAGAGGTACTGATAGATGGGGAGAGGTACTGATAGATGGGGAGAGGCCAGGGGAGAGGTACTGATAGATGGGGAGAGGTACTGATAGATGGGGAGAGGTACTGATAGATGGGGAGAGGCCAGGGGAGAGGTACTGATAGATGGGGAGAGGTACTGATAGATGGGGAGAGGTACTGATAGATGGGGAGAGGCCAGGGGAGAGGTACTGATAGATGGGGAGAGGTACTGATAGATGGGGAGAGGTACTGATAGATGGGGAGAGGCCAGGGGAGAGGTACTGATAGATGGGGAGAGGTACTGATAGATGGGGAGAGGCCAGGGGAGAGGTACTGATAGATGGGGAGAGGTACTGATAGATGGGGAGAGGTACTGATAGATGGGGAGAGGCCAGGGGAGAGGTACTGATAGATGGGGAGAGGTACTGATAGATGGGGAGAGGTACTGATAGATGGGGAGAGGCCAGGGGAGAGGTACTGATAGATGGGGAGAGGTACTGATAGATGGGGAGAGGTACTGATAGATGGGGAGAGGCCAGGGGAGAGGTACTGATAGATGGGGAGAGGCCAGGGGAGAGGTACTGATAGATGGGGAGAGGCCAGGGGAGAGGTACTGATAGATGGGGAGAGGCCAGGGGAGAGGTACTGATAGATGGGGAGAGGCCAGGGGAGAGGTACTGATAGATGGGGAGAGGCCAGGGGAGAGGTACTGATAGATGGGGAGAGGCCAGGGGAGAGGTACTGATAGATGGGGAGAGGTACTGATAGATGGGGAGAGGTACTGATAGATGGGGAGAGGTACTGATAGATGGGGAGAGGTACTGATAGATGGGGAGAGGTACTGATAGATGGGGAGAGGTACTGATAGATGGGGAGAGGCCAGGGGAGAGGTACTGATAGATGGGGAGAGGCCAGGGGAGAGGTACTGATAGATGGGGAGAGGCCAGGGGAGAGGTACTGATAGATGGGGAGAGGCCAGGGGAGAGGTACTGATAGATGGGGAGAGGCCAGGGGAGAGGTACTGATAGATGGGGAGAGGCCAGGGGAGAGGTACTGATAGATGGGGAGAGGCCAGGGGAGAGGTACTGATAGATGGGGAGAGGCCAGGGGAGAGGTACTGATAGATGGGGAGAGGTACTGATAGATGGGGAGAGGCCAGGGGAGAGGTACTGATAGATGGGGAGAGGTACTGATAGATGGGGAGAGGCCAGGGGAGAGGTACTGATAGATGGGGAGAGGTACTGATAGATGGGGAGAGGCCAGGGGAGAGGTACTGATAGATGGGGAGAGGTACTGATAGATGGGGAGAGGTACTGATAGATGGGGAGAGGCCAGGGGAGAGGTACTGATAGATGGGGAGAGGTACTGATAGATGGGGAGAGGTACTGATAGATGGGGAGAGGCCAGGGGAGAGGTACTGATAGATGGGGAGAGGCCAGGGGAGAGGTACTGATAGATGGGGAGAGGCCAGGGGAGAGGCCGCCCTCTGTTCAGGGGGTTCCGCACCACGTGACCGCTTCTCCAGTCCCTTCTGCGTAGCGGCGCTAGAGTGTGTTCCGGAGCAAGCCTCGGCACACATTTTATTAGCAAAAAACAAAAAACTACAAAAATAAACACAGGGAAGAATATTTTTTTTAAGAAAACAACTCGGTGAAGCAGGACTAACAAGTAACCCGTCGAAAATAGGACGAGAATTCGAAGAGAAGGGCATTTTGCTCCCTTGGTAACATTACTGTTGAAGGCGTGGGTGATTTATACTGATAGCTAGCAAACTGCGGTGACTTTTTATTTCATTTTAGACATTTTATCTATAGCGAGCAGTTTATCGGAATTGTCGATATCGTAGCTGTTGTTATTGTAACGTTAACTAGTAGTATTTTAACAATATTGTAGCTACTAGCTCATTAGTTGTGTTTTCCTTTTCCAGAAGGTATCGTTAGCCTGCTAGTCGCTAGGTAGCAGCATTAGCTAGCCGGCCTCGTTGGTTTCTCGGCCTACGTGCGAAGTAACGTTAACATCGACCTTTTTAGACAGTAACTCATCTTCGGCAGCATCGGAGACTATTTCGCAGACGTTAGCCCGACAACAACGTCTTTCCCTCCGTATTTAAAACGAATCTTGGTCTGACAAGCCGCGCCAGCCGCCATGAACCCCAGCGCCCCCAGTTACCCGATGGCGTCGCTGTACGTGGGCGACCTGCACCAGGACATCACCGAGGCCATGCTGTACGAGAAGTTCAGCCCCGCCGGACCGATCCTCTCCATTAGAGTCTGCAGGGACATGATCACTCGTCGATCCCTCGGATATGCCTACGTTAACTTTCAACAGCCAGCCGATGGTAAGTATTGATGATTTTAAGAAATCGTAATTTATGGATACACCAATAGAAATATGTCATGACGTGGCTCGCACGTTCACGTTGCACCAAAATGGCAAGGTGGCGGATGAATAACATTAGCTCTAGTATAGAATCGTGCGCAGGTTCAATAATTAATTGCTGCATCCCTGATACAATATGCCCCCCCCCCCCCCACACATTGGAGCAGTTTCCTTCAACAGCATTTTAATGGTTTGGCTCCTGATATGTTCCTAGCTGAGCGTGCCCTGGACACCATGAACTTCGACGTCATCAAAGGGAGACCTCTGCGCATCATGTGGTCTCAGCGTGACCCTTCCCTGAGGAAGAGTGGGGTGGGCAACATCTTCATCAAGAACTTAGACAAGTCCATTGATAACAAGGCCCTCTACGACACCTTCTCGGCCTTCGGCAACATCCTCTCCTGCAAGGTAGGCTGAGAGACGGTTCTGGCTGTGTGTTGTTCAGCATGCCAAAACAATGCAGTGGTGTTGGTAGAAATGTGTGTAGAATTGAGTGTGATTGGTATGCATGATGCTCTATGCTCTAATGTCCTTTCTCCAAGGTGGTTTGTGATGAGAATGGCTCAAAGGGCTATGGCTTTGTGCACTTTGAGACCCAGGAGGCTGCTGAAAGAGCCATTGAGAAAATGAACGGCATGTTGCTGAATGACAGAAAAGTGTAAGTGTGATCAGTCCACCTTCTAAACTTGGACATAGTCAGTAATAGATGGGTACAACGTTAAAGTATATCTCAAACGTACAGAAATTTAACTGACTTGTAAATGGGAACTGATTTCAATTAACTCCTGGTTCAAGAATGGTTAAATAATAGCAGGATTTGTTTTTGTGTGAGTTCTCACTTTAATCTGACTAACTCAGGTTTTTCTTAAGTGTCAACTAACATAGATGTGTTGCTCTGTAGCCTTGTGCTTCTCTACTCACTGCCTTATCAAACTCAATACTCTTCCCTGGGGTTTAGTCAACATGGTGGTTAATGTAGACCTGCCCTTATGTAGATGTAACAAACATTACCAGGTTCATGTTTCTCCCCCTGACAGATTGGTTAGCCTTTCTATGCATTATTCAACTAACAATATTATTTTATTAACATACGATAGGTTTGTCGGACGCTTCAAATCCCGCAAAGAGCGCGAGGCTGAGCTTGGAGCCAGAGCCAGAGAGTTCACCAATGTGTACATCAAGAACTTTGGAGAAGATATGGATGATGAGAAGCTGAGGGAGCTGTTTGGGAAATATGGTAAGTGTCTACCACATGTTGTGTGTTACCCCAGGGATGTATTCACTAGGAAGCAAACAGGACCAAGCGGGGAGGGGCCTACCTGAATATGTCCAATAAGAAATGTTTTGTCACTGTATTCATGAATCCAGCCCAGATGTGTGGATTGTTCTTCTCGTAGTAAATGTTGGTTCCATAGAATTAGAATTTGATGCCGTTTTGTGTTGGACTCTATTGTTCCAGGACCGGCTCTGAGCATCAGGGTGATGACGGACGACAGTGGGAAGTCCAGAGGGTTCGGCTTCGTCAGCTTTGAAAGGCACGAGGATGCACAGAGGGTGAGTTGGGCCGTATTATTATAACTGTCTGGATGTTGAATAGGGTTAAGTGTCCTCAACGGGACCACCTGGATCCATATCTTCTCTTCTCAGGCTGTAGATGACATGAATGGGAAGGATTTCAATGGCCGCCAGGTCTATGTGGGCCGCGCCCAGAAGAAGGGAGAGCGCCAGACGGAGTTGAAACGCAAGTTTGAACAAATGAAACAGGACCGCATGACCCGCTACCAGGGGGTCAACCTGTACGTCAAGAATCTGGACGATGGCCTTGACGATGAGCGTCTGAGGAAGGAGTTCTCTCCCTTCGGTACCATCACCAGTGCCAAGGTATACTTCCTAAGTAAACATCACCCTCTTGTTAACGTACAACAGTGTAAAATGAGCGCCACTATATCAGTTGTCTGGGTAGAGAGCTGTACCTACTTTAATGTGGTGCTAAGCTTATTGCCCGCTCGGCAGTGTGCCTACAGCACTGTCGGTCAGGTTCAGATAGCACTTTAAAAACCACTGTGTATCTAATGTCCCTCTATAGGTGATGATGGAGGGCGGCCGCAGCAAGGGCTTCGGCTTCGTGTGCTTCTCCTCCCCCGAGGAGGCCACCAAGGCTGTGACGGAGATGAACGGGCGCATCGTGGCCACCAAGCCGCTGTACGTGGCCCTGGCTCAGAGGAAAGAGGAGCGCCAGGCTCACCTCACCAACCAGTACATGCAGAGGATGGCTACCGTCCGGCCCGTACCCAACCCGGTCCTCAACCCCTACCAGCCTGCCCCTCCCTCTGGGTACTTCATGGCTGCCATCCCCCAGACTCAGAACCGTGCTGCCTACTACTCAACCAATCAGCTGGCTCAGCTGAGACCAGGCCCACGCTGGGCCACCCAGGGTGTCCGACCACAGCGTAACTATCTATATAGTTAACATTACATTTTAACTGCTACTTTAGTGTGTCCAGAGACTATAACCTAATTCTCCATCCAGGAAGTTCTTTGATGTTTAATTCTCCCTTCTACTTCCAGACTTCCAGAACATGCCCAACGCTATGCGTCCGTCCGCCCCGAGGCCCCAGACCTTTGGAGCCATGAGGCCCTCGTCCTCCCAGGTGCCTCGCATGATGGCCGGCCAGAGAATGGGTGAGTTTAGCTGGTGACCCTGCCCTGCACATACCTTGGTGATTTTCACAACCACCTCTCAGATTATACTGTCTGTTTTAAATCATTTTTAAGCCTTAAGACAATTGAGACATGGATTGTGTGCCATTCAGAGGGTGAATGGGCAAGACAAAATATTTAAGTGCCTTTGAACGGGGGTACGGTAGTAGGTTTGTGTCAAACCGCAACGCTGCTGGGTTTTTCACGCTCCACAGTTTCCAGTCTGTATCAAGAACAGGACATCCACCCAAAGGACATCCAGCCAACTTGACACAACTGTGGGAAGCATTGGACTCAACATGGTCCAGCATCCCTGTGGAACGCATTCAACACCTTGTAGAGTCCATGCCCCGATGACTTGAGGCTGTTCTTAGTGTAAAAGGGGGTGTAACTCAATATTAGGAAGGTGTTCTTAATGTTTTGTACACTCAGTATGTCTTGAATATATGAATCTTTCTTGGATGTTGACTGACTTCCTCCTCTCTCTCCTCAGCCACCCAGGCCCTGGGCCAGCGTCCTGCCGGTGCGGTGGCTGCTGCAGCCCCAGTGAGGATGCCGCAGTACAAGTATGCAGCAGGTGTGAGGAACCCCCAGCAGCACATGGCCAGCCAGCCCCAGGTGGCCATGCAGCAGCCTGCTGTCCATGTCCAGGGCCAGGAGCCTCTGACCTCCTCCATGCTGGCCGCTGCTCCTCCTCAGGAACAGAAGCAGATGTTGGGTGAGTCTATAGTCCTCTGGTCACTTCCCTTCTCCAGCTCCTTCAGTTAAAGGTGCATAATGTCTGTAATATATCTGCAGTAATAGAGGAATGATGGTGTTTCACAATGTTACTTACCCAGCAGTGTTGTGATTGGCTGTGATATTTGTTTATTGATTTCTCCCGCCATTTCCTGGTTGCTAAAATTCTAATAGTTTGCCTAATTTCAATTTGTGACAAAACAAGCAGTCATTGTGTAGAGAATCATTGTACTGTCTAAACCACTGTGAAATATATTTTCCATAACCAAAAATATAGTATTTTGAGCTGTTTGAAGCTGGTGTAAAAACCCTTAAGTAAAAAAAAAACTTCAGGGCTTCAGTACAAATGTCTGAATGTGAATTTCAGTGATTTCTTAGTTTTTGACTGAGACAAGACCCCAACCTATCCATGCATGAACACTGGATGAGGAAGATCTGTCGGCCTAACTCTAACTCTTTCTGTGTTTGGGTCTTTACTGATGGTGGATTCTCTTCCCCCTCCCTCTCCAGGTGAGCGTCTGTTCCCTCTCATCCAGAACATGCACCCCAGCCTGGCTGGAAAGATCACTGGCATGCTGTTGGAGATAGACAACTCTGAGCTGCTCCACATGCTGGAGTCTCCTGAGTCTCTCCGCTCCAAGGTGGATGAGGCTGTTGCTGTGCTACAGGCCCACCAGGCCAAGGAGTCCGCCCAGAAGCCCACCAACCCTGCTGGAGTCCCCAGCTAAGAACCGGTTAGAACCATTTAGAATGTAAATGTTGTATTATTTAAGCTGTTAAAATGTTACATCAATGTTGGTATGCTACTAATGTTAAAATGTATTTGTGTTGTCTTTCAGAGACGGTAATCCTTAACTTGCTTCACCGAAGAAAATTTTTGAAAAGAATTTAAACATGGAAAAAACAGAAAACTCTGAAAACATCGCAAAATTAATAAAGTATTTCTTTACAAAAATGAATACAGGATCTGCCGGGTCTAGAGAAGATTAAGCTAGTCCTTGTTATTAAAAATACAAAAGTGGACAAAAAAAAAAGCAAAACTATCAAATAATTGAAAATGTTTGACAAATGTGACCATAAAAACATTCCATAGTTTTATTTCCTCTTCCAGTGTCAGTACTCAGAATATCAGCTGTTCAGAGATAAGAGATAGCTGAGGACTTTGAACAGTCATTTGGATTGAAAACTGCTTAATAAAGATATCAAACACTTAAAATGGCTGCCTTTTCCTTGAGCTAGTGAATGAACCTTCTCTTTGTAGATTGGTAGATAGCATTCACATTATAGTAAATCTACTGAAACGCCAAATTTATAAAAAAAAATATGAGCAGAATAGTTTTTCCCACTAGTGCAGTGTAGTAGTTAATTGATACACTGAACTGGGTATAGTCCCATGTAGCTCAGATGGTAGAGCATGGTGCTTGCAACGGCAGGGTTCGATTCCCACGGGGGACCAGTATGAAAAACGTATGCAGATGTCTGCACTAACTACCTGAGTCGCTCTGGATAAGTGTCTGATAAATGACTCAATTGTAATGTATTGCAGAGCACTAGCATAAAGTCTGCCACTAGGTGGCACTGTAGTTTACTGGAATAATGGAGGTGACTCATTAATGTGGAATGAGCTGAGAGATATGGCAACTCTCACTTTCCTCTGTAAACTGAGTGTATTCTTCAGAGATGACCGGCAAGGCAGAGGTATGACTGGTCAGCCAGTAATTTCCCATCTGTGACCCTCTCTCCAGGGCTGTGTGTATTAGACCAAGCCATGTGGGGCTCCTGAGTGGCACAGCGGTCTAAGGCACTGCATCTCAGTGCTAGAGGTACCAATACAGACCCCGGTTTGATCCCGGGCTGTATCACAACCGGCCGTGATCGGGAGTCCCATAGGGCGGCGCACAATTGGCCAAGCGTCGTCTGGGTTAGGGGAGGCCGGGGTAGGCAGTCATTGTAAATAAGAATTTGTTCTTAACTGACTTGCCTAGTTAAATAAAGGTTCAATAAATACATGTTTTTAGTGATTAGCCGCATTCATAAAAGCTAGGACCACCTTGCGTAATTGACTGGGTGAGTTTAGCTGGTGACCCTGCCCTGCACATACCTTGGTGATTTTCACAACCACCTCTCAGATTATACTGTCTGTTTTAAATCATTTTTAAGCCTGAAGACAATTGAGACATGGATTGTGTGCCATTCAGAGGGTGAATGGGCAAGACAAAATATTTAAGTGCCTTTGAACGGGGGTACGGTAGTAGGTTTGTGTCAAACCGCAACGAATTTAAAATAATTTGACATGATTTATATGAATCGGGTCATGAACATAAAGACTTTGAAATGAACAAGGGAAAGGTTGGCTAAGTCTGGCATCAGCTTATTCCCACACTTCACAATAACTGTAGCAGTGGTTTTAGGTACTGTAGTCTCTGTATAGGCTACTCCCTCCATCGCGACACTGCTGCCCAGTTGAAGAGCTTGTTATCTCCATGCAGCACCATGCGCTTCCCGAAAAACTCCCCTCATGGCTGTTTTTATGCCACGACGCAACGTGGAGAATAGAATGGGTCTTTAGCCGATTACACTGCACTCAGGCCTAGCTTCCAGCATTGGGAAACATCCACCATGGGCTCAAGCACTGTTCATGACACAAACTGTTCACTGCAGAGAGAACATTTGTCCCACAGTTTGGGAACCACTGAGTTATGAAATTCAGCAGTCATAAGAGTATACATTATTTAATTTGAAGAACTACAAAATAGTGATTGTCAGACCGCATATGCAGCAGCTCTATAGAGATGAGCAATAAAGTACCTATCTATCTATCTATGAGATGAAGTCATTAAAGAAAAATGTAATAAAACACAACTAAAATATTTTATTAAAGTAATGTGAATAAATGATGGTTAAGTGATCAGCAGTAATGGCCGTCACTACCATCATGGATCAGCAGTAATGGCCGTCACTACCATCATGGATCAGCAGTAATGGCCGTCACTACCATCATGGATCAGCAGTAATGGCCGTCACTACCATCATGGATCAGCAGTAATGGCCGTCACTACCATCATGGATCAGCAGTAATGGCCGTCACTACCATCATGGATCAGCAGTAATGGCCGTCACTACCATCATGGATCAGCAGTAATGGCCGTCACTACCATCATGGATCAGCAGTAATGGCCGTCACTACCATCATGGATCAGCAGTAATGGCCGTCACTACTCTCATGGATCAGCAGTAATGGCCGTCACTACCATCATGGATCAGCAGTAATGGCCGTCACTACCATCATGGTTCAGCAGTAATGGCCGTCACTACCATCATGGATCAGCAGTAATGGCCGTCACTACCATCATGGATCAGCAGTAATGGCCGCCACTACCATCATGGATCAGCAGTAATGGCCGCCACTACCATCATGGATCAGCAGTAATGGCCGTCACTACCATCATGGATCAGCAGTAATGGCCGTCACTACCATCATGGATCAGCAGTAATGGCCGTCACTACCATCATGGATCAGCAGTAATGGCCGTCACTACCATCATGGATCAGCACTTACTACCACACCCCGTTCAAAGGCACGTCAATATTTTGTCTTTCCCATTCACCCTCTGAATGGCACTCATACACAATCCATGTCTCAACTGTCTCAAGGCTTAAAAATCCTTCTTTAACCTGACTCCTCCCCTTCATCTACACTGATTGAAGTGGATTAACAGGTGAAATCAATAAGGGATCATAGTTTTCACCTGGATTCACCTGGTCAGTCTATGTCATGGAAAGAGCAGGTGCTCCTAATATTTTGTACACTCCGTGTATATTTATGCAATGAAGCCTGGGGATGTGTGGTATATTGGGCTGTTCTTATGCAGGACGCAACGCAGAGTGCCTGGATACAGCCCTTAGCCGTGTGAATTGGCCATGTACATCCCCGGGCCTCATTGCTTATGATAAACTGGTTACCAACTTAAATAGAACAGTCAACAAGTAGTTTTGAGTCATACCCATGGTATATTGTCTGTTATAAACTGGGTGGTTGAAGCCCTATATGCTGATTGGCTGACAGCCGTGGTATATCAGACCGTATAACATGGGTATGACAAAAATGTATTTTTACTGCTATAATTACGTTGATAAGCAGTTTATAATAGCAATAAGGCACCTCTGGGGTATGTGGTATATCGCAAATATACCATGGCTAAGGGCTGTGTCCTAGCAAGCCGCATTGCGTCGTGCATAAAAACAGCCCTTAGCCGTGGTATATTGGCCATATACCACACCCATTCTGGCCTTATTGCTTAAATATACAACGGCTTTTAGCCAATCAGCATCTAGGACTCAAACTAGCCCGTTTAGAATTCTAATTATAAACTGGGTGGTTCGAGCCCTGAATGCTGATTGGCTGAAAGCCGTGGTATATCAGACAGTATATGTATGAAAAAACATGTATTTTTACTGCTCTAATTATGTTGGTAAGCAGTTTATAATAGCAATAAGACACCTCAGGGGTTTGTGGTATATGGCCAATATACCACGGATAAGGGCTGTATCCAGGCACTCCGTGTTGCGTCGTGCATAAAAACAGCCCTTAGCCTTGGTATATTGGCCATATACTCCAGGTATTCAAGTTTTTATGGATCCTTAACAGCTTCTACCCCCAAGCCATAAGACTGTTAAAACAATTAATCACATGACCACCCGGACTATTTGCATATACTCCAGAATGTCATGAAGAGTGATCAGATGTCTCTCTTTGCCATGAAAATGAACTTAATCCCCAAGAAACATTTCCACTGCATTTCAGCCCTGCCACAAAAGGACCAGCTGCCATCATGTCAGTGATTGTCTCGTTAACACAGGTGAGAGTGTTGACGAGGACAAGGCTGGAGATCACTCCGTCATGCTGATTGAGTCAGAATAACAGACTGGAAGCTTTAAAAGGAGGATGATGCTTGAAATCATTGTTCTTCCTCTGTCAACCATGGTTACCTGCAAGGAAACACGTGCTGTCATCATTGCTTTGCACAAAAAGGGCATCACAGGCAAGGATATTGCTGCTGGTAAGATTGCACCTAAATCAACCATTTATCGGATCATCAAGAACTTCAAGGAGAGAGGTTCAATTGTTGTGAAGAAGGCGTCAGGGCGCCCAAGTCCAGCAAGCGCCAGGACCGTCTCCTAAAGTTGATTCAGCTGCGGGATCGGGGCACCACCAGTGCAGAGCTTGCTCAGGAATGGCAGCAGGCAGGTGTGAGTGCATCTGCACGCACATTGAGGCGAAGACTTTTGGAAGATGGCCTGGTGTCAAGAAGGGCAGCAAAGAAGCCACTTCTCTCCAGGAAAAACATTAGGGACAGACTGATATTCTGCAAAAGGTACAGGGATTGGACTGCTGAGGACTGGGGTAGAGTCATTTCCTCTGATGAATCCCCTTTCCGATTGTTTGGGCCATCCGGAAAACACCTTGTCCGGAGAAGACAAGGTGAGTGCTACCATCAGTCCTGTGTCATGCCAACAGTAAAGCATCCTCAGACCATTCATGTGTGGGGTTGCTTCTCAGCCAAGGGAGTGGGCTCACTCACAATTTTGCATAAGAACACAGCCATGAATAAAGAATGGTACCAACACATCCTCCGAGAGCAACTTCTCCCAACCATCCAAGAACAGTTTGGTGACGACCAATGCCTTTTCCAGCATGATGGAGCACCTTGCCATAAGGCAAAAGTGATAACTAAGTGGCTCGGGGAACAAAACATCGACATTTTGGGTTCTTGGCCAGGAAACTCCCCAGACCTTAATCCCATTGAGAACTTGTGGTCGATCCTCAAGAGGCGGGTGGACAAACAAAAACCCACAACTTCAAGCATTGATTATGCAAGAATGGCCTGCCATCAGTCAGGATGTGGCCCAGAAGTTAATTGACAGCATGCCAGGGCGGATTGCAGAGGTCTTGAAAAAGAAGTGTCAACACTGCAAATATTGACTCTTTGCATAAACTGAATGTCATTGTCAATGAAAGCCTTTGACACTTATGGAATACTTGTAATTATACTTCAGTGTATAACTACTGACATAAAGATCTAAGAACACTGAAGCAGCAAACTTTGTGGAGACCAATACTTGTGTCAATACTTGTGTCAAAACTTTTGGCCACGACTGTAGCTAGTTAGCTATCCCATCAGGCGTTCAGGTTGGGCTAATCACTAATGTATTGTCCCCCAACATAAGAAGTGTGTTCAGTACCACAACTGAGGAACAGACTAATCACTAATGTACAGTGCCTTCGGAAATATTCAGACCCCTTGACTTTTTCCAAATGTTGTTACATTACAGCCTTTTTCTAAAATGTATTAAATAAAAACGTTTCCTCATCAATCTACTCACAATACCCCATAATTACAAAGTGAAAACAGGTTCTTTAGAAAATGTTGCTAATTAAAAAAATATAAAAAAGTGAAATACCTTATTTACATAAACATTCAGACCCTTTGCTATGAGACTTTAAATTGAGCTCAGGTGCATCCTGTTAACATTGATCATCCTTGAGATGTTTCTACAACTTGATTGGAGTCCACCTGTGGTAAATTCAATTGATTGGACATGATTTGGAAAGGCACACACCTGTCTATATAAGGTCTCACAGTTGACACTGCATGTCAGAGCAAAAACCAAGCCATGAGGTCGAAGGAATTTTCTGTAGAGCTCCGAGACAGGATTGTGTCGAGGCACAGATCTGGGGAAGGGTACCAAAAAATGTCTGCATCATTGAAGGTCCCCAAGAACACAGTGGCCTCCATCATTCTTAAATGGAAGAAGTTTGAAGACTCTTCCTAGAGCTGGCTGCCCGACCAAACTGAGCAATCGGGGGAGAAGGGCCTGTACGACTGTACATGTACAAGTACAAATTACCTCAACTAACCTGTACCCCCGCACATTGACTCTGTACTGGTACCCCTGTATATAGCCTCCTCACATTGACTCTGTACTGGTACTTCCTGTATATAGCCTCCTCACATTGACTCTGTATTGGTACTTCCTGTATATAGCCTCCTCACATTGACTCTGTACCGGTACCCCTGTATATAGCCTCCTCACATTGACTCTGTACTGCTACCTCTGTATATAGCCTCCTCACATTGACTCTGTACTGGTACTTCCTGTATATAGCCTCCTCACATTGACTCTGTACTGGTACCACCTGTATATAGCCTCCTCACATTGACTCTGTACTGGTACCACCTGTATGTATCCTCCTCACATTGACTCTGTACTAGTAACCCTTGTATATAGCCTCCTCACATTGACTCTGTACTGGTACCCCTGTATATAGCCTCCTCACATTGACTCTGTACTGGTACCACCTGTATATAGTCTCCTCACATTGACTCTGTACTGGTACCCCTGTATATAGCCTCCTCATATTGACTCTGTACTGGTACTTCCTGTATATAGCCTCCTCACATTGACTCTGTACTGGTTCTTCCTGTATATAGCCTCCTCACATTGACTCTGTACTGGTACCACCTGTATATAGCCTCCTCACATTGACTCTGTACTAGTACCCCTGTATATAGCCTCCTCACATTGACTCTGTACTGGTACTTCCTGTATATAGCCTCCTCACATTGACTCTGTACTGGTTCTTCCTGTATATAGCCTCCTCACATTGACTCTGTACTGGTACCACCTGTATATAGCCTCCTCACATTGACTCTGTACTGGTACCCCTGTATATAACCTTGTTATATTTTTTATTTTTTTACTTTAGTCAATCAAATTAAATTAATAAAATATATTCAGCCAATGTCACAAAGTGCTATACAGAAACCCGCCTAAAACCCCAAACTGTTTATTTAGTAAAAATTTTCTTAACTATATTTTCTTAAAACTTAATTGTTGGTTAGTAAGTAAGCATTTCACTGTAAGGTCTACACCTGTTGTATTGTTGGTTAAGGGCTTGTTAGTAAGCATTTCACTGTAAGGTCTACACCTGTTGTATTGTTGGTTAAGGGCTTGTTAGTAAGCATTTCACTGTAAGGTCTACACCTGTTGTATTGTTGGTTAAGGGCTTGCTAGTAAGCATTTCACTGTAAGGTCTACACCTGTTGTATTGTTGGTTAAGGGCTTGTTAGTAAGCATTTCACTGTAAGGTCTACACCTGTTGTATTGTTGGTTAAGGGCTTGCTAGTAAGCATTTCACTGTAAGGTCTACACCTGTTGTATTGTTGGTTAAGGGCTTGCTAGTAAGCATTTCACTGTAAGGTCTACACCTGTTGTATTGTTGGTTAAGGGCTTGTTAGTAAGCATTTCACTGTAAGGTCTACACCTGTTGTATTGTTGGTTAAGGGCTTGTTAGTAAGCATTTCACTGTAAGGTCTACACCTGTTGTATTGTTGGTTAAGGGCTTGTTAGTAAGCATTTCACTGTAAGGTCTACACCTGTTGTATTGTTGGTTAAGGGCTTGTTAGTAAGCATTTCACTGTAAGGTCTACACCTGTTGTATTGTTGGTTAAGGGCTTGTTAGTAAGCATTTCACTGTAAGGTCTACACCTGTTGTATTCGGCGCATGTGACAAATACAATTTTATTTTATTAGATTGATTGTGATATTCTCTTTGGTGTTTACAGAACAACTGGTGCTGTGAGATCAGGATATCAGGATCCAAGGTTGCTGTGAGATCAGGATCCAAGGTTGCTGTGAGATCAGGATATCAGGATACAAGGTTGCTGTGAGATCAGGATTCAAGGTTGCTGTGAGATCAGGATATCAGGATCCAAGGTTGCTGTGAGATCAGGATATCAGGATTCAAGGTTGCTGTGAGATCAGGATCCAAGGTTGCTGTGAGATCAGGATATCAGGATCCAAGGTTGCTGTGAGATCAGGATATCAGGGTCCAAGGTTGCTGTGAGATCAGGATATCAGGATCCAAGGTTGCTGTGAGATCAGGATATCAGGATCCAAGGTTGCTGTGAGATCAGGATATCAGGATCCAAGGTTGCTGTGAGATCAGGATATCAGGATCCAAGGTTGCTGTGAGATCAGGATTCAAGGTTGCTGTGAGATCAGGATCCAAGGTTGCTGTGAGATCAGGATATCAGGATCCAAGGTTGCTGTGAGATCAGGATATCAGGGTCCAAGGTTGCTGTGAGATCAGGATATCAGGATCCAAGGTTGCTGTGAGATCAGGATATCAGGATCCAAGGTTGCTGTGAGATCAGGATATCAGGATCCAAGGTTGCTGTGAGATCAGGATATCAGGATCCAAGGTTGCTGTGAGATCAGGATATCAAGACCTGCTTAGACAAAGCAATTGTAACAGTAGAGCAAAGGATCCCAATATATGGGAAAATGAATGGCTGCAGTGTTGCCTTTATAATGAGTACTTGATGAATGGAATGCTAAGGCATAAATGTATGAAATCGTGTATTCATATTTTACCTAATGGAGATCCTCTCTCTCATCTCCACTTTTAACTCTTAAAGCAGCTCTCAGTTATTAGAAACATGTGAATAATGTAAACCATGGTAGGTGCAATAAAATGACTTTTGTAGACTGTAACAGTAACATAGTTACTGTTACAGTCGTTCTCATTCTGTGTAATTAAAATGGCCATGACTATTTCAAAGTTAGCTTCTATAGGACTTTGCATGATTGATGTAATGATATGACTTATTTTTCAAATGAAAGTAAACATACTAACGTCATACTCACGATGGTCGAGATCTCGCGAGAGGATAGGGACGTTCTGTTTGGAAGAGAACGCGACGCGAGCTGTCTTTTGATCAGCACAGAACGGAAGAAGGTGGAAGCTAGAAGAAGTATATAAATAAGTATTTTTCGGGGGCTTATTGAAAACAAATAACGTTGTTTTGTTGACATTGACCAGGACAAACGGCATTACAGTTTGAAAACGGTACGTTACCAACAGTTGAAGGCGTTTGTAGGCTAACCGTCGTCCTGTACATTCCATTCAGGTGCTAGCGTCGGGCTGCTACCTAACGTTAGCTAGCTAAACATTCATCTGGCACATTCTGCTCTCTGCCTCGCAGCGACGGTGTTTACATTTTACACATATGCAACACAATCAATACTGTATGTGTATCTTCATTGGGGTTAGTTATATACATCTTTGGTCAGAGGGTGGACTTACATTGTTATCAAACAAGCTATTGACATGACTACAGTGCTAACGTTACCACAGCAAAGTATTTTTTGGGAAAACCACTGTCCCTAGAAATAAAATCACCCGGGTAATAACTGTTGTAATTGTAGCTGCTCTGGTTCATAAGTGCAGATATTTACTCTGTCCAATGACGGCGACCTTTACATCACTCCAGCCAAGACTTGGCTTTGTGCATGGTGATCTTAGGCTTGTGTGCAGCTGCTCGGCCATGGAAACCCATTTCATGAAACTCCCAACAAACAGTTATTGTGCTGACGTTGCTTCTAGAGGCAGTTTGGAACAATGTAGTGAGTGTTGCAACCGAGACAGACGATTTTTACCCGCTTCAGCACTCGGCGGTCCTGTTCTGTGAGCTTGTGTGTCCTACCACTTCGGTTGAGTCGTTGTTGCTCCTAGACGTTTCCACTTAACAAAAACAGCACTTATTTTTTGTTGTAATTTACCACCCTTTTCTCCCCAATTTCTATCTTGTCTCATCGCTGCAACTCCCCAACGGGAGAGGCAAAGGTGGAGTCATGCGTCCTCCGAAATATGGCCCGCCTAACTGCGCTCCTTAACACCCGGAAGCCAGCCGCACCAATGTGTCGGAGGAAACACAGTTCAACTGGTGACCGGGGTCACCCTGCAGGCACCCGGCCCACCACAAGACGTTGCTAGCACTTCGAGTTGACCGGGCGTGTCCACATACTTCTGTATGTATAGCGTATTACCACTGTTTCTTGCAAAACTAAGCCGTAGTGCCGTTTGCATTGTGTGAAATCACTGTGGAGAGCCTTGAAGAGGCACTGCAAGACTATCCTGGGATGTCTGTGATTCTGTCACGAGAATTTCTATCTCAATGTTCTAAATGAACTCTCTTATAACTCTATCTGTATCCTGAAGGTTGTAGGACTTCAGTTTGTTAATAATACAGACAGAGTCCCAGCTTACAATGGTCAGTATTTTATTCAGAGATCTCTGCCCTCTAAGTTCAGGGCCCATCTTTTATACACACACCTCAGTCAGAAAGCCCCCACCCTGCTTGATGGGGGCTGCAAGTTCTCATGGTCTGCCTAATCTCCAAGCCTAACAGCCCCCTCCTCCTCCCTGGGAAGGAGACCCCTTCCTCCTGTTATCTAGTTTTTACAGCTTTCACAAATAGTCTGTCTTCTCCTTTGTTGTCTTAACTACATCCTGACTATTCTGCCAAATGGTAACATACTGACCTAGTCTTGACTTGTCTATGCACACACATTCTTAGAACTATAATCTCATAATTCTAATACATTTCACATATTACACAGTTTCAGGGTGGAATATTTTATTCATTACTTTAAACATACAAATTCCTTTATCAGATGGACGCTCTCTTTGAAAGGAGGGAGTTGTGTAGTGACCCAGGTTTATGAGTGTGGATATCCACTCTGCCACTCGAGCATGCTTTTGTGGCACAGTGGATGGCGCGCTGGGCTTTGGATCAGAAGGTTGAGGCTTAGAGCCTGTTCCATTAAGATATTTCCCCTCGGGGATCAATAAAGTATCTATCTATTTATTATATAACGGTTTCTTCGCTGTCCTGCAGCCTCAGTACAATGCATGTGGTGGCACAGAAACAAACGGAGCTGAGCTTCAACAGTAGCTAGGATTAATATTGGTCCCATGTATGCTCCCATTGCTTGGAAGGCAGCCACGGTTAGTCCTTTATTTAAAGGGGGAGATCAAGCTGATCCTAACTGTTAGAGGCCTATTTCTATTTTGCCCTGTTTATCAAAAGTGTTGGAAAAACTTGTCAATAATCAACTGACTGGCTTTCTTGATGTCTATGGTATTCTCTCTGGTATGCAATCTGGTTTCCGCTCAGGTTATGGATGTGCCACTGCAACCTTAAAGGTCCTCAATGATGTCACCACTGCCCTTGATTCTAAGCAATGTTGTGCTGCTATTTTTATTGACTTGGCCAAAGCTTTTGATACGGTAGACCATTCCATTCTTGTGGGCCGGCTAAGGAGTATTGGTGTCTCTGAGGGGTCTTTGGCCTGGTTTGCTAACTACCTCTCTCAAAGAGTGCAGTGTATAAAGTCAGAAAATCTGCTGTCTCAGCCACTACATGTCACCAAGGGAGTACCCCAAGGCTCAATCCTAGGCCCCACGCTCTTCTCAATAAACAACATAGCTCAGGAAGCTCTCTCATCCATTTATATGCAGCTGATACAGTCTTATACTCAGCTGGCCCCTCCCCGGATTTTGTGTTTAATGATCTACAACAAAGCTTTCTTAGTGTCCAACAAGCTTTCTCTACCCTTAACCTTGTTCTGAACACCTCCAAAACAAAGGTCATGTGGTTTGGTAAGAAGAATGCCCCTCTCCCCACAGGTGTGATTACTACCTCTGAGGGTTTAGAGCTTGAGGTAGTCACCTCATACAAGTACTTGGGAGTATGGCTAGACGGTACACTGTCCTTCTCTCAGCACATATCAAAGCTGGAGGCTAAAGTTAAATCTAGACTTGGTTTCCTCTATCGTAATCGCTCCTCTTTCACCCCAGCTGCCAAACTAACCCTGATTCAGATGACCATCCTACCCATGCTTACAGTTTACATTTGTACACTCTGTATATAAATTCTCTATTGTGTTATTGACTGTACGTTTGTTTATTCTCATGTGCAACTCTGTGTTGTTTTTTGTTGCACTGCTTTGCTTTGTCTTGGCCAGGTCACAGTTGTAAATGAGAACTTGTTCTCAACTGACCTACCTGGTTAAATAAAGATGAAAAAAAAAAAAAATGCTAGATTACGGAGACATAATTTATAGATCGGCAGGTAAGGGTGTTCTCCAGCGGCTAGATGTTCTTTACCATTCGGCCATCAGATTTGCCACCAATGCTCCTTATAGGACACATCACTGCACTCTATACTCCTCTGTAAACTGGTCATCTCATTATACCCATCGCAAGGGGAGGGTTTGGCCGGGATGTCCTTGTCCCATCGCGCTGTAGTGACTCCTGTGGTGGGCCGGGCGCATGCATGCTGACACGGTCGCCAGGTGTACGGTGCTTCCTCTGACACATTGGTGCGGCTGGCTTCCGGGTTAAGCGACCATTGTGTCAAGAAGCAGTGCGGCTTGGTGGGGTCGTGTTTTGGAGGACGCACAGCTTTTGACCTTTGCCTCTCCCGAGTCTGCACGGGAGTTGCAGTGATGGGACCAGACTGTAACTACCAATTAGATATCAAAATTCTTTCCACAGCCTGAGAGCAGGGATACTGTAACTCATTCACAGGAGAAACTGGGGGACTGACATTCTGCTATTCAGCCAGCTCTGTGGGAATCTTCTTAGGGAGAAGATCTGACTGACTGTTGGAAAAGCCCAAATTCCTTACAGTTGGTGCATTTCCTTTGATGATTTACTCCAGTGTTTTACCAAAAATGCTTAGACTTTTCTGTTTACATTTACGCGGGCTGGCACCCGTGTCTCACTGGGCCGTGGCTCCGGCGGACCTGCTCTAACTTGGAGCCAAGGCAAGGCCCTGGGTACTTTTCAGCTGGCATTTACATAATAATGTCTAACTGTGAACTTGAACACCTTCTTACAGAGGTTGTTGATTCTGCTTGCCCACAAGTGTGTAACACTCCATACACACACAATTACATTTTAACTGGACAATATCATATTTACTCTACCGCTGTCGGGGTTTGTTCTGACAGCTGTGAGCTCTTGCTGACGACAGATTTTTCAGCTGAAAAGAGGCTGCGCTGCACACGTGATAAATAATCTACATAACAAACTAACAGCTGCAGGATTTTCCCCATCAATTATATAGCCTATATTGACGTGGATGATTGACTAGCCCGGAGGGTTTCAAAAGCCTCCCTGTATGTCGAGCCCTGTGGGATGCAAGATGCAATGGAGGTGCAAATGTAAAATCACTGTGCTCAGTTTGGCATATAAACAGCATCATTGGATAGCATTTATTTTTTCCAACAGGTTGTTCATAGATTTTTTGCCTGACAGTAGTTTCAGAGGAAAATGCAAATGCACGTGGCTTATTCCAACCATCTCTGCTGTGCCTTTGGTTTACACCTGGGCAGGAGAGGACAGGGCAGCACTTCACAGCTCAGTGACCATCTCTGCTGTGCCTTTGGTTTACACCTGGGCAGGAGAGGACAGGGCAGCACTTCACAGCTCAGTGACCATCTCTGCTGTGCCTTTGGTTTACACCTGGGCAGGAGAGGACAGGGCAGCACTTCACAGCTCAGTGACCATCTCTGCTGTGCCTTTGGTTTACACCTGGGCAGGAGAGGACAGGGCAGCACTTCACAGCTCAGTGACCATCTCTGCTGTGCCTTTGGTTTACACCTGGGCAGGAGAGGACAGGGCAGCACTTCACAGCTCAGTGTGTAAAATACTCACTTAATCTCCTAACCATGATGTGTTGAGATTCTTTATATAGGGCTCCTAGGGCCTAAGCAAGCTGATCTGCCTGGCTGTCTATCATTAAACGGCTCTAAATGAGTCCAGGCCAGCACAGAGCTGCCTGCCTGGTTAGATGGCTGTTACCTCAAATCAACTCAAATATAATGTTTCACCTGTAAACAACGGGTGTAGATTAACAGTGAAATGCTTATGGGTCGTTTTTTACAAAGAGTAAAAATGCCATGGATATACAGTGTATTGGGAGTACCAGTACAGAGGATATACAGTATATTGGGAGTACCAGTACAGTGGATATACAGTATATTGGGAGTACCAGTACAGAGGATATACAGTATATTGGGAGTACCAGTACAAGGGATATACAGTATATTGGGAGTACCAGTACAGAGGATATACAGCTCGAGCTGTGTATGCAACTGGTTCACCTCTAATGCTCACAGGCAATGTGTATTGAAAGATATTTCTGAATGTTCTTCGCCCAGCATACACCCCTCCAACCAGACATGCTTTATCTACTCATTTGCTGGATGCAGAGTTCAACAGAGTTCAAGTGAAGGTCAAGCAAATCATAGAGAAAGCAGACTGTATTGTTATCATCTCTGATGGGTGGTCGAATGTTCGTGGGCAAGGAATAATTAACTACATCATCTCCACCCCTCAACCAGTATTCTACAAGACCACAGACACAAGGGACAACAGACACATCATTCTCTTGATGACTGAAGGCAGTCATCAATGACCTTGGACCACAGAAGGTATTTGCACTGGTGACAGACAATGCTGCAAAACACGAATGCTGCTTGGTCTAAAGTGGAGGAGTCCTACCCTCACATCACACCCATTGGCTGTGCTGCTCATGCATTGAATATTCTCCTCAAGGATATTATGGCATTGAAAACAATGGATACACTCTACAGGAGAGCCAAGGAAATGGTTAGGGGTCATCAAGTTATAGCAGCAGTCTATCTCACCAAGCAAAGTGAGAAGTATAAGAGCACCACATTGAAGCTGCCCAGAAACACCCTTTGGGGTTGTGTTATCATAATGTTTGACAGTCTACTGGAGGTTAAGGAGACTCTCCAAGAAATGGCCATCTCACAGTCTGCCGATATAGACAGGTCCATCAAGAGGATCCTCCTGGATGATGTATTTTGGGAGAGAGTGGTAAGCAGCCTGAAACTCCTGAAACCTATAGCAGTAGCCATTGCACGGCTTGAGGGAGACAATGCCATCCTGTCTGATGTTCAGACTCTGCTTGCAGATGTAAGAGAATAAATCCGTACTGCCCTGCCCACTTCACTGTTGCTCCAAGCAGAGGAAACTGCACTTCTGAAATACATCAAAAAGCGTGAAGATTTCTGCCTGAAGCCTATACACTCCAAGAGCATCCTGTCTGGTGCAGAGCTCAACAAGGCCTATGGTGTCATCACTACCGTGTCTCGCCTTCCAAGCAAGGGCTTTGGGATGGAGATTCAATATGGCAGTCGTGCCAACATATCTCATCAGCCACCTGGTGGAAGGGACTTTGTGGATCTGAGGCTCTTTCCCCTGTTGCCTCCATCATCCTCCAAATCCCACAAACATCAGCCACCTCAGAGCGCAACTGGTCCTTGTTTTGGAACACACACACCAAAGCACGCAACAGGCTGACCAGTACAAGGGTTGAAAAATTGGTGGCCGTCCGGGCAAATTTGAAGCTTTTTGAGCCTGACAACAAGCCATCCTCAAATAGGTTGGAAAGTGACAGTGAAGATGAGGCCTCAGAGTCTGTTCAAGAGGTGGACATTGAGGAGGTCCAGGGAGAAGACATGGAAGCCTAAGAGGGAGATGCGATGGATCATTGGAGATCATTCAATGTTCCCTTTTGTTATTCAGTGAAATCATCCCATGTCAACTCCATTTAATTAAAGTTCAATTCTTAACTAAATGTAATATTTTTTATTTCTATTGGAAGGACTTAATCATTTTAATTATGTCTACTTACAACTTTAAAGGTTTATGTTTCTCTCTCCATATGATATGGTAAATATATCCAATGCAAAAAACATCTACATTTTAAATGGTATTAATTAGGGATGCACCGATCACATTTTTTTAGGTCGATACCGATTGCCGATTTTCAGTCTTCAAAATCGGCGATACCGACACAGATACTTTTTATATTTTTTTATTATTTATTAAAGATACATTTTAATCCAGATCCAAAATTAGTGGTGAATTGAAAGCCATTTTATTGACAACTAGCAAATGCAGTAATGCAGGCTATAACCTGACAAAAATTGCCACTAACTGTATTATTTAGGAACAAAACAGAATAACCTGACAAAAAGTGACAAACTGTATTATTTTAGCAACAAAACAGAGTTTATATAATAGGCTAATCAAAATATTTTTCAGCATAAGTCACCTGCCTATGGCCTATTTCCAAATCTGAATATTTAGAATACTTAAATGATGCCAAAAACCATGTAAATAGATAAATAAAAAGCCAACAAATAGGCAATAAAAGGAAACAAAATTAGTTGGGTTTTTGTAAAAAATAACATTCTCTGAAACAAATGAATTAGCCTATGAACATGGACCTTTGAAAATAAATGAGGCAGTGAGAAACTTAGGTTAATTTGTCAATGCCATATGGCACCATCTCCTATTTCTCACTTTTAAGCATCAATGGTAGATTTATTTGAACAAAGACGAGTCTGTTACTCTTTTTATCCACGATATGTGAAACAGAGCTAAACAAGCGTTCGCTGTCCACACTTGTGGAGGGCGCAGAGAGGTAAGCTCGTGCCACGGTTGCGGGAGCAGGAAAACGTCCCTTGTTGTTCTGCCAGTAAGCCAGAGGTTGTGCGCTCCGTGGAATGGGTGCCTCTGAGAGGTAAAGCTGCATCTGCGATACAGCTCCACTGCTGCTTTCCCGCCTCTGGAGTTTCACTCAATATTTCGTCGTACATTGCCTTTAAGTTTGTTGTATACATTTTTTTTTACTTGCTTCCACCTCGACATACACTGGATTTACAAATATTGCATTAGTTACATCTGTCTCCGACACGTTGTAAAATTGCCACACGGCCAACACGTTGAGAGCTTTACTGGCGCAAATTAACTCTTGGCTCACGTATTTTACGTCAAAGATCGTTTTTTTCTGTATCGGCCATTAGAAAGGAAAATCGGACTACCACCGATCTCTTATTTTGAGTGGAAATCGTCCGATTCCGATCTCTTGACGATCGATCGGTGCATCCCTAGTATTAATATTAATTTCCATATATTCCTGTTAATTCCGGTTTAATTCCGACCAAAAGTTTCCACCTGAATATTCCCCAAAATGTGCAGCCCTAGGTGAAAGTGTGTGCGGTGTCAGTGTGCATGTGTAATTGGGTTAATAATAATTGGGTCAATGCAGGTAGTCCTGGTAGCCATTTGATTAGCGGTCTTATGGCTTGGGGATAGAAGCTTCTCAGGGTCCTGTTGGTTCCAGACTTGGTGCATTGCTGCCGCGCAGTAGCAGAGAGAACAGTCTGTGGCTTGGGTGGCTGGATGTTTTGGTCCTTCCTCTGACACCGCCTGGTATAGAGGTCCTGGATGACAGGGCGCTCGGCCCCAGTGATTTACTGGGCCATACGCACTACGCTCTGTAGCGCCTTGAGGTCGTATGCCAAGCAGTTGCCATACCAAGCGGTAATGCAGACAGTCAAGATGCTCTCGATGATGCAGCTATAGAACATTTTGAGGACCTAAGGGCCCGATCTTGTCAGCCTCCTTGTCAGTCCTGGTCTCTGACCTCCTCTCTATAGGCTGTCTCATCATCGTTGGTGATCAGGCCTACTACCGTTGTGTTGTCGGCAAACATAATAATGGTGTTGGAGTCGTGGGTGAACAGGGACTACAGGAGTGGACTAAGCACTCACCCCTGAGGGGCCCCCGTGTTGAGGGTCAGCAGGGCAAATTTTGCCTACCCTCACCATCTGGGGCGGGCCGTCCGGAAGTCCATGATCCAGTTTCAGAGGGAGATGTTCAGTCCCAGGGTCCTGAGCTTAGTGATGAGCTTCGAGGGTACTATGGTGTTAAACGCAGAGCTGTAGTCAATGAACAGCATTCTCACGTAGGTGTTCCTTTTGTCCAGGTGACGAAGGACAGTGTGGATTGCAATAGAGATTGCGTCATTTGTGGATATGTTGGGGTGGTGTGTGAATTGGAGTGTGTCCACGGTGTCTGGGATGGTGTTGTTTTTGTGAGCGGTGACCAGCCTTTCAAAGCATTTTATGGCTACAGATGTGAGTACTACGGGCCGATTAGTTATTTAGACAGGTTATCTGAAGTCTGCTGGTAACGTAGGTATTACAGATTGGGTCAGGGAGAGGTGAAGACATATGCCAGCTGGTCAGTGCATGCTCCTAGTACGTGTCCTGGTGCCCGTCTTGCCCTGTAGCCTTGTGAATGTTAACCTGTTTAAAGGTCTTACTCGCATCGGCTACTCAGAGCGTGATCACACAGTTGTCCGGAACAGCTGGTGTTCATGCATGGTTAAGTGCTAGCTAGCCAGCTAACTAGCTGTGTGAGAGTACCTGACACCGTTCACCGAGGGTTAGTGCTAGCTAGCCAGCTAACTAGCTGTGTGCAAGTACCTGACCCCGTTCACTGAGGTTTAGTGCCAGCTAACTAGCTGTGTGCAAGTACCTGACGCCGTTCACTGAGGGTTAGTGCTAGTTTGAATCCTTGGGACATCCCTACGTTAAACACTTACCCTTACCTAACCCAAACCTTAACCTTGACCGTAACCATTTTAAATTTCAACTTCAATGGGGTGGGGACATTCCAATGATTCCGGATAGCAAGGACAGTTCACTGAGGCAGTGCTGTACCGGCGGCACATTTTGTGATTTAATGTTTTTTCTTTCAAGTGGCAACTACCAGAATTAAGTGGCTACAGGTATCGGATCCCAAATAATCCCATATCAGTTGGCATATGTCATCGGATCCCTGACCATACTCCAATCTGTGCTAGCAAAACCGTTCCGATTCATCGGACCACTTTTGAATTGAACTTGTCACTGGTACTTGCTGTTTGAGTTTTTGCTTGTAAGCGGGAATCAGGAGGGGATGGCGTTATGGTCAGATTTACCAAATCAAGGGAGAGCCATCTGCCTGACTGCCTGCTAGGCGAGATGGCCTGTTCAGATTAACCATAGAGTTCACATTGAGTCCTAAACCACCAGATACAGTATTCACAAGGCCCTTTACTGTGATCACTACAGACTTGTGGTGGGGCCTATCAGGGAGACCCTCTCAGGTTTAAATGAACTGGGACACCCATTCTCTCTCCTGTTAATGTATACGCAGAGTGCAGCAGAGAGGAGGTAGTGTCCCTCTTCCCTAACCCTCCTCCCTGTCTGTTTTCAGTGTTGTTCAGAGTCAGCCTGCCCTGTCTGTTTTCAGTGTTGTTCAGAGAGTCAGCCTGCCCTGTCTGTTTTCAGTGTTGTTCAGAGAGTCAGCCTGCCCTGTAGTAGTGGTCCCTCCCTGCCCCAGCATGGTGACATGGTCTGTAGTAGAGGTCCCTCCCTGCCCCAGCATGGTGACATGGCCTGTAGTAGTGGTCCCTCCCTGCCCCAGCATGGTGACATGGCCTGTAGTAGTGGTCCCTCCCTGCCCCAGCATGGTGACATGGCCTGTAGTAGAGGTCCCTCCCTGCCCCAGCATGGTGACATGGCCTGTAGTAGTGGTCCCTCCCTGCCCCAGCATGGTGACATGGCCTGTAGTAGTGGTCCCTCCCTGCCCCAGCATGGTGACATGGCCTGTAGTAGTGAGGACCAGGGTTTTCGTTAGCCGCTAATAGCCAGCTTTTGGACGATTTTTATAAATTCATAATTTATAATACACATGAATTAAAATCCGATGAATAAAACTGGTGCCTGCCAGTTGTCTGGGAGGAGAAGAAAAAATCCCATTGCAGAATAATGCTTTTTAGCCTCTTAAGTGATTGATACTAAATTATATATGGTTAAATGACACTGTCCGCGGTCCTAAAACTTGAGTGAACTGTTGAATTGGCGCCTTTTCCTAGAACATGTTGCTATGTGCAAGCATATTGGTGTTGAGAACAATGCAGAGTTAGGAGAGGAGAGGACAGCATATTGGTGTTGAGAACAATGCAGAGTTAGGAGAGGAGAGGACAGCATATTGGTGTTGAGAACAATGCAGAGTTAGGAGAGGAGAGGACAGCATATTGGTGTTGAGAACAATGCAGAGTTAGGAGAGGAGAGGACAGCATACTGTTATCCTGCCAGGCCAGCTCCATCCCACGTCGGCCTACTGTTATCCTGCCAGGCCAGCTCCATCCCACGTCGGCCTACTGTTATCCTGCCAGGCCAGCTCCATCCCACGTCAGCCTACTGTTATCCTGCCAGGCCAGCTCCATCCCACGTCGGCCTACTGGCCTGCCTGTCCTGTCTGTCCCCACTAAAGCCTTAATGCCCTGGCCTCTTGCCACTCCTTTCCCCACAGCGGCCCAGGAATGTGCAGAAGGGCTGAATTGACCAGAGGCAGAGCATGGTAGGAATGTGGCCACTTTGCTCTCTAGTTTATGGTCTGCTGCGTTTGTTTTGAGGTCTTAGTGTTGTGAGCATGGATGGGGCTGCTGGTCCATAACCCTGGTTCATTGTGACACACTACATCTCAACACTTTGGCTCTCCTGTTTGACATCGATATGTTGGTACTTTCTTTCATTATGTCACCGACGGTATCATTGTGGGTCTGGACTGGGCTTGTAAGTCGGGTTTCATTATGTCACCGGCGGTAACATTGTGGCCCTGGACTGGGCTGGACTGTTTCTGTGTCTAACTAGACTGACAGGGAGTGTATGCCTGGACCTAGTCTCTAGACACCATAGAAGGGGCTAGGCTGTCATATTACTGAGAGGTGATTGAGAGAGACTGGCCCCTGAGGGTCAGTCAGTCAGGAGGCAACCCTCCCTGTTGTATCTAAGGGTCAGTCAGTCAGGGGAATATTTAACCAGCGTAAACAGGTTGGGGAAATGACTCTGGGCATTCTAAAGGTCCAGTAAGCCACTGTTTGTTTTTTCTGTTTTGAATGTTAGCCAGTCAGTGAATGTCAGTGGGCCACTGTCAACAAATGCACATCCTACTCAGAACTACATTTTCTCTCTGTCAGGACTCCAGGACTCTTGTCCCTCCCCTCATTCTTTCACAGTGAAGGCTCTTTTGACTTCTCAAGTGTTTCTCCAGTTCTATGGAGAGAAATCAAGAGCTCTTATAGAGAATTTAAGAGGTCTATGGAGAGAAGTCTGACACATGATCTCTGAACTCTCCCTGCCAAACATGATCTCTGAACCTCTCTCTCTGCCAAACATCATCTCTGAACCTTTCTCTCTGCCAAATATGATCTCTGAACCTCTCTCTCTCTCTCTGTGCCAAATATGATCTCTGAACCTCTCTCTCTCTCTCTCTGTGCCAAATATGATCTCTGAACCTCTCTCTCTCTCTCTGTGCCAAATATGATCTCTGAACCTCTCTCTCTCTGTGCCAAATATGATCTCTGAACCTCTCTCTCTCTCTGTGCCAAATATGATCTCTGAACCTCTCTCTCTCTCTGTGCCAAATATGATCTCTGAACCTCTCTCTCTCTCAACTGTGCAACTAGAGGCGAAAGAACTCTGGATCACCTTTACTCCACACAGAGAGACGCATAGAAAACTCTCCCTCCACTTACCAGATCTAACCACAACTATCCGCCTGATTCCTGCTTACAAGCAATAACTCACAGGAAGTACCAGTGACGCGCTCAATACGGAAGATGTCTGATGAAGCGGATGCTAAGCTACAGGCCTGTTTTGCTAGATCGACTGGAATACGTTCCGAGATTAATCAGATGGCATTGAGGAGTTTACCACATTAGTCACCGGCTTCATTAATAAGTGCGTCAACGACAATGTCCCCACAGTGACCGTACGTACATATCCCAACCAGAAGCCATGGATTACAGGCAACATCAGCACTGAGCTAAAGGCTAGAGCTGCCGCTTTCAAGGAGCGGGACACTAATCCGGACACTTACAAGACATCCCGCTATGCCCTCCGATGCGTCAAACCGGCTGTGTCAATACAGGACACAGATGGAATCCTACTACAGCGGCTCAAGTCAATTTATTTATCCCACTAGGGGAAATTTGGTTGCAGACAGGTATTAAAACACATTAACTCCATCATAAATACTACATAAAAAACAGCATACCCGACAGGAAACAGAGACAACAGTACAATACAATACGGTACAAGGATCACATGTTGAAACCTTTTCTCAATACAAAATGCTTAGTGGCATTCATTTATGCAAATTTAGCCACCCAATATCAAAACCGAGTCCTTAAGTCTTTTCGTTCTGTGGTTTGGAACTCTATACCTCCTACCTGAAGGCAAGAGCTCAAACTCCCCCTTCAGGGGAAGGTCAGTGCAGGCCAATATGGCCTGGGTCTTCCTTATGACCTGCCTAACGTAAAGATTGGTGAGCTGAATTTGGTTCACCCCAATAACTTTACTGGCCACTCTGACAAGCAAATGTCAGCACCGACTCAATCCACAACACAAAACTTCAGCACCGACTCAATCCACAACACAAAACGTCAGCACCGACTCAATCCACAACACAAACGTCAGCACCGACTCAATCCACAACACAAAACGTCAGCACCGACTCAATCCACAACACAAAACGTCAGCACCGACTCAATCCACAACACAAAACGTCAGCACCGACTCAATCCACAACACAAAACGTCAGCACCGACTCAATCCACAACACAAAACGTCAGCACCGACTCAATCCACAACACAAAACGTCAGCACCGACTCAATCCACAACACAAAACGTCAGCACCGACTCAATCCACAACAACACAAAATGTCAGCACCGACTCAATCCACAACAACACAAAATGTCAGCACCGACTCAATCCACACCACAACAAAACGTCAGCACCGACTCAATCCACACCTCAACACAAAACGTCAGCCCCGACTCAATCCACACCACAACACAAAACGTCAGCACCGACTCAATAAAGGTTCTATAAAACAGAGTCATAATTTTGGTGCACACCTTAAAAGAGTTCATTTTCCTCAGGAAATAAAAAGATTGCTGTACCTTCTTAGAAATGGCATCTGTATTGGTCTGAAAGCACAGCCTGTTATCAAACACAGTACCAAAATATTTATAATTCTCTGACGTACGTCGAATGTGGCAGGGCTTGCAAACTATTACGGATTAAAAGGGGAAACCAGCCACGAGCTGCCCAGTGACGCCAGCCTATTAGATTGAAGAAATGCATTTTATGCATCTTCGAGACAAACAACACTGAACCATGCTGTTCGGGACGACTGCGATCCCGCTCTCAGCAGCCGACGTGAGTAAGACCTTTTTAAACAGGTTAACATTCACAAGGCCGCAGACAGATTACCAGGATACGTACTTCGAGCATGCGCTGGCATTTTCAACCTCTCCCAGATATTTCAAGCAGACCACCATAGTACCTGTCAAGGTAACCTACTTAAATAACTACCGTAGAACTCACGTCTGTAGCCATGAAATGCTTTGAAAGGCTGGTCACGGCTCCCATCCACACCATTATCCCACACTCTCTGAACCCACTCCAATCTGATCCACAGATTACGCAATCTCTGTTGCACTCCACACTGCCCTTTCCCACCTGGACAAGAGGAGCACTTGCATGAAAATGCTATTCATTGACTACAGCTCAGTGTTCAACACCATAGTGCCCTCCAACCTCATCACTAAGCTAAGGATCCTGGACGCTGACCCTCAACACGGGCCCTTCAGGGGTGCGTGCTTAGTCCCTTCCTGTACTCACTGTTCATCCACGACTGTCTGGCTGCGCAGGACTCCCAACACCATGGCAACAGCTAATGGGGATCCTAATAAAATACTTAACACTGCACTAGGCCCCCCAACTTCCTGTTACAATAGTACAATACACAAGGTGACATTTCTAAATGTTGTTGTGCATCAGCAGCTTTATTCTTATGTCAGTCACTGACAGGACAGGACAGGACAGGACAGGACAGGACAGGACAGGACAGGACAGGACAGGACAGGACAGGACAGGACAGGACAGGAGAGGAGATGAAGTGGTCTGGCTTTAGACAAACATAGTTGGTGTAGATCCTTCTCTACTTTATACAATGATTGAAATGATTCCTAGAAATGTTCCACATGTAGATGCTTGGTGTCTGAATACTTGTTAACGGATACTTTTGTTTCCTTCTCCTCTGTTTTGTCCTCAGGCTGACAGAACAAGGAGCCCCTCTGAGCCCCGTAGACCCAGGAGAGGACTGACAAGAACCACTATGGTGCCCCACTAGACACCTGTCCCTCCACCCCTGACCCACCCCTTCCCCTGTCTCTCCCTCTCTCTCCCCAGCCTCCCTAACCCTGTCCATGTGAGGGGTTGGGCAGCGCCCCCCTCTGGAGACATGATGTTGAGCCTCCAGAAGCACCATGCCATGGGCTCTGACCGGGACCTTCAATCCTCCACCTCCTCTTCAGTCAGCCTCCCCTCTGTCAAGAAGGCCCCCAAGAAGAGACGTTTGTCCCTGGGGAACCTATTCAGACGGCGCCGGGAGCCTAAGAGGAAGTCCAAGGAGCTCCATGGAGGAGTAGGAGGAGGGGGAAGGGTGGATGGCATCGCCAGCATAGACAGCATCCACTCAGACCTCATGCTAAACGATAAGAACTCTGCCTTCTCAGTGGCAGGAGTTGCCTGCACCTCCTCCCTGGGGGCCTCCTCTTCCTCCTCCTCTTCTTCCTCCCGGGGTCGAGAGGTACTGGAGTGCCCTTTGTGCCTTCTACACCAGTCCAGGGACAGTTTCCCAGACATCATGACCTGCCACCACCGCTCCTGTGCTGACTGCCTGCTCCAGTACTTGCGGATAGAGATCAGTGAGTCGCGCGTCAACATCAGCTGTCCAGAGTGCTGTGAGCGGTTCAACCCCCACGACATCCGCATCATCCTGGGAGACCAGCCCCTCATGGAGAAGTATGAGGAGTTCATGTTGAGACGATGGCTGGTGACTGACCCTGACTGCCGCTGGTGCCCGGCCCCTGACTGCGGGTAAGAACCTCAGCTCAGACACACTGAGATTTCTGGATCAGATTAAATCATGTTGCAACCAACAATATTAGTACCTTTGGCAATGGATTTTAAATCCTATTATGGTCTAAACCCAGTCCTAGATTTGAGTATAAATTCAGCATTTTGTGTCCCTAAAATACATTTCTAAAATGAAATTAACACTTTAGGCCATTAAATAGACCTACTAAAGCTCTAGCCGCTGTGGGTGTTTCAGCAGGCCCTGAGCTCTGTTTCTCTGTGGGTGTCCCAGTGTTTCAGCAGGCCCTGAGCTCTGTTTCTCTGTGGGTGTCCCAGTGTTTCAGCAGGCCCTGAGCTATGTTTCTCTGTGGGTGTCCCAGTGTTTCAGCAGGCCCTGAGCTCTGTTTCTCTGTGGGTGTCCCAGTGTTTCAGCAGGCCCTGAGCTATGTTTCTCTGTAGGTGTCCCAGTGTTTCAGCAGGCCCTGAGCTCTGTTTCTCTGTGGGTGTCCCAGTGTTTCAGCAGGCCCTGAGCTATGTTTCTCTGTGGGTGTCCCAGTGTTTCAGCAGGCCCTGAGCTCTGTTTCTCTGTGGGTGTCCCAGTGTTTCAGCAGGCCCTGAGCTCTGTTTCTCTGTGGGTGTCCCAGTGTTTCAGCAGGCCCTGAGCTCTTTTTCTCTGTGGGTGTCCCAGTGTTTCAGCAGGCCCTGAGCTATTTTTGTCTGTGGGTGTCTCAGTGTTTCAGCAGGCCCTGAGCTCTGTTTGCCTGTGGGTGTCCCAGTGTTTCAGCAGGCCCTGAGCTATTTTTGTCTGTGGGTGTCCCAGTGTTTCAGCAGGCCCTGAGCTCTGTTTGTCCCTGTGGGTGTCCCAGTGTTTCAGCAGGCCCTGAGCTCTGTTTGTCTCTGTGGGTGTCCCAGTGTTTCAGCAGGCCCTGAGCTCTGTTTGTCCCTGTGGGTGTCCCAGTGTTTCAGCAGGCCCTGAGCTCTGTTTGTCCCTGTGGGTGTCCCAGTGTTTCAGCAGGCCCTGAGCTCTGTTTGTCTCTGTGGGTGTCCCAGTGTTTCAGCAGGCCCTGACCTCTGACCTCCATTTCCCTTGCCAGTAATCTCTCTCTGTGGAGTGGACTTTGGCCTCAGTAGGGTTGGCCAGGCCTGCAGTGTTTAAACCCATTGTGCATTTAGTAGTGCTGAGCGATTTAGTTTTTTATGAAGTCTGTTAAATTATACAAAATTAATCAAGTTTTTTAAATTTCGGTTTCGATTATTTGAACATTAAATGCATTATGAAGTAATGACATACAAATTATTTTAGAGCTGGGGCCTCCTGAGTGGCGCAGCGGTCCAAGGCATCACTACAGACCCGGGTTTGATCCCAGGCTGTGTCGCAGCCGGCCGCGCCCGGGAGACCCATGAGGCGGTGCACACCAACACTATAGTTGGTTGAGTGATAACCTGGGTCATTTTTTTTATTTTTTTATTTCACCTTTATTTAACCAGGTAGGTCAGTTGAGAACAAGTTCTCATTTACAACTGTGACCTGGCCAAGACAAAGCAAAGCAGTGCAACAAAAAACAACAGAGTTACACATGAGAATAAACAAACGTACAGTCAATAACACAATAGAAAATATATAAACAGAGTGTGCAAATGTAGTGCAAAGGTTAGGAGGTAGGACAATAAATAGGCCATAGTGGTGAAATAAATTACAGATTAGAATTAACACTGGACTGATAGATGTGCAAAATGAGCTGGAGTGCAAATGGCCACTGTGGCTAAAATAATAAATATGGGGATGAGGTAGTATTGTGGGCTATTTACAGAAGGGCTATATACAGGTGCAGTGATCGATAAGCAGCTTTGACAGCTGATGCTTAAAGTTATTGAGGGAGATAGGAACCTCTAGCTTCAATGATTTTTGCAATTCGTTCCAGTCATTGGCAGCAGAGAACTGGAAGGAATGGCAGCCAAAGGTGTTGGCTTTGGGGGTGACCAGTGAGATATACCTGCTGGAGCGCATGCTACGGGTGGGTGTTGCTATGGTGACCAGCGAGCTGAGATAAGGCAGGGTTTTACCTAGCAAAGACTTATAGATGACCTGGAGCCAGTGGGTTTGGCGATGAATATGTAATGAGGGGCAGCCAACGAGAGCATACAGGTCGCAGTGGTGGGTAGTATATGGAGCTTTGGTAACAAAACGGATGGCACTGTGATAGATTACATCCAATCTGCCGAGTAGAGTGTTGGAGGCTATTTTGTAAATGACATCGCCGAAGTCAAGGATCGGTAGGATAGTCAGTTTTACGAGGGCATGTTTGGCAGCATGAGTGAAGGAGGCTTTGTTGCGAAATAGGTTTAGAATCGGCTTTGTTGCCGATTCTAGATTTAATTTTGGATTGGAGATGGTTAATGTGAGTCTGGAAGTTGAGTTTACAGTCTAACCAGACACCTAGGTATTTGTAGGTGTCCACATATTCTAAGTCAGACCCCTCGAGAGTAGTGGTGATAGTCCGGTGGGCGGTTGCGGGCAGCGTTCGATTGAAAAGCATGCACTTAGTTTTACTAGCGTTTAAGAGCAGTTGGAGGCCACGGAAGGAGTGTTGTATGGCATTGAAGCTTGTTTGAAGGTTAGTTAACACAGTGTCCAAAGAGGGACCAGATGTATACAGAATGGTGTCGTCTGCGTAGAGATGGATCAGAGAGTCGCCAGCAGCGAGAGCGACATCGTTGATGTATATAGAGAATAGAGTCGGCCCAAGAATTGAACCCTGTGGCACCCCCATAGAGACTGCCAGAGGACCGGACAACAGGCCCTCCGATTTGACACACTGAACTCTGTCATGTTACAGTCATTAGTCATAGATCCAACACTATTGGTATACACTCTAGTTGGTTGAGTGATAACCTGGGTCATGTTACAGCCATTAGTCACAGATCCAACACTATTGGGATACTCTCTAGATAGATAGATAGATAGATAGGTACTTTATTGATCCCAGAGGGGAAATTTCTTAACAGTAAGAAGCTTCCTCTTGAGAGAACAACTAGATGATAGCCATTCAAATGTTCAGGTCACCCACAAAATACATGTATCTGTTAGCATCAGAGACCTGATCTAACATCACACTCATATTCTCCAGATACTGACAGTTAAGACTTTCTGTCCTATAGCAGCACATATTCTCCAGATACTGACATGGCACTACAGGGCTCAGGCTGCTGGTTGAAGAGATGGCACTACAGGGCTCAGGCTGCTGGTTGAAGAGATGGCACTACAGGGCTCAGGCTGCTGGTTGAAGAGATGGCACTACAGGGCTCAGGCTGCTGGTTGAAGAGATGGCACTACAGGGCTCAGGCTGCTGGTTGAAGAGATGGCACTACAGGGCTCAGGCTGCTGGTTGAAGAGATGGCACTACAGGGCTCAGGCTGCTGGTTGAAGAGATGGCACTACAGGGCTCAGGCTGCTGGTTGAAGAGATGGCACTACAGGGCTCAGGCTGCTGGTTGAAGAGATGGCACTACAGGGCTCAGGCTGCTGGTTGACGAGATGGCACTACAGGGCTCAGGCTACAGCTTTGAGTCGTGTTGGGTATGTCTGTATCAGCTTTGAGTCGTCTTGGGTATGTCTGTATCAGCTTTGAGTCGTCTTGGGCATGTCTGTATCAGCTTTGAGTCGTGTTGGGTATGTCTGTATCAGCTTTGAGTCGTCTTGGGCATGTCTGTATCAGCTTTGAGTCGTCTTGGGTATGGGAATTTTCTCCCATTCCTTGCAGATCTTCTCATGCTCTGTTAGATGGGGAGCAGCAGTGAACAGCTTCAAGTCTTCAAGTCTTTCCACAGATGCAAATAGTCCGGGTAGCCATTTGATTATCTGTTCAGGAGTATTATGACTTGGGGATATTAGCTGTTAAGTGATGCGGACTGCTCTACAGCCCTGCATTGACAAGATAATTTACAACTAAAGTGTTTGCTGTAATAGTGCTATGCCCAGGACTAAACCCTGATTTGATTTACATTCAAAATACATTTCTCAGATAGAAAAGAGCAAAGTTATACATTTACCAAGGATTCAAGAATCGTAGCTAGACAAGGAAGCCTTGAAATGGGGTCAGGCAGCTACTGAATGATCAGGAGAAGCTACATAGCATGCAGAACAGAGACAGAGACATGCTCCTGTGTTCAGAATACATATACTATACTCAGGATCATCAGTTCAATGGGTCCGTCTCTGCTTTCATTGGCTACTGAGACGACTTCAGCAATACATACTTTACAGCCTCTGTAGTTCCCCAGTCTCTCCCCTCTGTCTTTATAGCCATTGGTCTGGCGTTCGGTTATACTGTGTTCAGTCCTCCTTGCTTGGCTGTGTTCAGCCTGCTGCTCTTAAAAGCTGCTGGCAGCCATTTCCTTTTCTTCAGGAATTGTTTGGGTTATGGTGGAACTTTCCCTTCCCACAGCAGAGCACAGTTAGATCTCCTCAGACATTCCTCTGCTTCTTAGTGTTGAATCCTACTGCTGTTAGTTACAGTCCACACAGTCAGTCTGCTTCTTAGTGTTGAATCCTACTGCTGTTAGTTACAGTCCACACAGTCAGTCTGGTTCTTAGTGTTGAATCCTACTGCTGTTAGTTACAGTCCACACAGTCAGTCTGGTTCTTAGTGTTGAATCCTACTGCTGTTAGTTACAGTCCACACAGTCAGTCTGGTTCTTAGTGTTGAATCCTACTGCTGTTAGTTACAGTCCACACAGTCAGTCTGGTTCTTAGTGTTGAATCCTACTGCTGTTAGTTACAGTCCACACAGTCAGTCTGATGCAGGAGAATACATTAGACCTCCAGACTAACTGCTCCTCAGTGGCCCATAGAGTACATCAGAGCTTCCTGCTGATGGTTAAACCACCTTGGTTTCCTCCTGATGGTTAAACCACCTCGGTTTTCTCCTGATGGTTTAACCACCTCTGTTTCCTCCTGATGGTTTAACCACCTCGGTTTCCTCCTGATGGTTTAACCACCTCGGTTTCCTCCTGATGGTTTAACCACCTCGGTTTCCTCCTGATGGTTAAACCACCTCTGTTTCCTCCTGATGGCCACTGTGGCAGGTATATTACAAAATCAGATTTTTTACCAGCCAAAATATGTTTTCTCCATAATTACATCAAAAAACAGAAACATAAAAAAAAATTGATGACCGTGTTTCAAATCAAATCAAATCACATGTTATTGGTCACATACACGTGGTTAGCAGATGTTATTGCGAGTGTAGCGAAATGCTTGGGCTTCTAGCTCCGGCAGTGTAGTAATATCTAACAAGTAATATCTAACAGTTTCACAACATATACCCAAATACACAACTCTAACTAAGGAATGGATTGAGATTAAATAATTGGATTAGCTAACACAACGTGTCATTGGAACACAGGAGTGATGGTTGCTGATAATGGGCCTCTGTACGCCTATGTAGATATTCCATAAAAAATTTGCCATTTCTAGCTACAATGGTCATTTAAAACATTAACAATGTCTACACTGTATTTCTAATCAATTTGATGTTATTTTAATGGACAAAAAATCTGCTTTTCTTTCAAAAACAAGGACATTTCTAAGTGACCCCAAACATTTGAACGGTAGTGGATGTCAGGGCGGCATTGGACTAAGATACAGTGGCATAGTGTACAGTATATACATAAGAGATTGGTGATGCAGTATGTAAACATCATTAAAGTGACTAAGATACCGTAGAATAGTGTAGAGTGCAGTTTATACATAGAGATGAGTGGTGCAGACACAGATACATTAAAGTGGCTAGTGTTCTATTCCTTAGTGGCCAGTGATTTCTAGTCTATGTAAATAGGCAGCCACCTCTGGTGTGTTAGTGGTGGCTATTTAACAGTCTGATGGCCTTGAGATAGAAGCTGTTTTTCACTCTCTCTGTCCCAGTTTTGATGCACCTGTACTGACCTCGTCTTCTGGATGATAGCGGGGTGAACAGGCAGTGGCTCGGGTGATTGATGATTGAGTTGGAGGCTTTTTTGGCCACCCAGTCACGGGTGAACAGGGAGTACAGGAGTGGGCTGAGTACGCACCCTTGTGGGGCCCCAGTGTTGAGGATCAGCGAAGAGGTATTGTTTCCTACCTTCACCACCTGGGGGCGACCCGTCAGGAAATCCAGTACTTTAGTGTTTCTAAAGCAGTAAATGTATTAGTAATAAGTCATGTGGTATATTACTCAATTTCATAAAATTGTATTTTAATCAAAATATCAGAGACAATGTTTTGCTGCCTCTTTAAAGGCGGGAGGTTACAGTGGTAATGGGGCCACTCGAGGCCTGTCACGTGTGTCTGTGTGTGAGATTTGGTAGTTGAAGCAGCAGACTCAAACTAACGTGGAAAAACAACCAAACTTCAGAATAAAACAATGTAAGTATTTTTTATTTAAAATGTTTTTTGTCACATGCGCCGAATACAACAGGTGTAGACCGTACAGTGAAATGCTTACCTACAAGCCCTTAACCAACAATACAACAGGTCTAGACCGTACAGTGAAATGCTTACCTACAAGCCCTTAACCAACAATACAACAGGTGTAGACCGTACAGTGCAGTTGCCATACCAGGCAGTGATGCACCCAGTCAGGATGCTCTCGATGGTGCAGCTGTATAACCTTTTGAGGATCTGAGGACCCATGCCAAATCTTTTCAGTCTCCTGAGGGGGAATAGGCTTTGTTGTGCCCTCTTCACTATTGTCTTAGTGTGTTTGGACCATGATAGTTTGTTGGTGATGTGGATACCAAGGAACTTGGAAGTTCTCAACCTGCTCCACTGCGTGACGCCTAGGTATTTGGGGGCGTGCTCGTTCCTCTTTTTCCTGTAGTCCACAATCATCTCCTTTGTCTTGATTATGTTGAGATAGAGAGGTTGTTGTCCTGGCACCACACGGCCAGGTCTCTGACCTCTTCCCTATAGGCTGTCTTGCCGGTGATCAGGCCAACTTAATGATGGTGTTGGAGTCGTGCCTGGCCATGCAGTCATGAGTGAACAGGGAGTACACGAGGGGACTGACAACGCAACCCTGAGGGGCCCCCGTGTTGAGGATCAGCGTTGCAGATGTGGTGTCACCTACCCCTACCACCTGGGGGCGGCCCGTCAGGAAGTCCAGGATTCAGTTGCAGAGGGAGGATTATAGTCCTAGGGTCCTTAGCTTAGTGATGAGCTTTGAGGGCACTATGGTGTTGAAAGCTGAGCTGTAGTCAATGAATAGCATTTTCATATAGGTGTTCCTTTTGTCCAGGTGGGAAAGGGCAGTGTTGAGTGCAGTAGAGATTGTATCATCTGTGGATATGTTGGGGTGGTATGCAAATTGGAGTGGGTCTAGGGTTTCTGGGATAATGGTTTTGATGTGAGCCATGACCAGCCGTTCAAAGCACTTCATGGCTACAGACTTGAGTGCTAAGGGTCTGTAGTCATTAAGACAGGTTACTTTAGTGTTCTTGGGCACAGGGACTATGGTGGTCTGCTTGAAACATGTTCGTATTAGACACAGTCAGGGACAGGTTGAAAATGTCAGTGAAGACACTTTCCAGTTGGTCATCACATGCTCAGAATACACGTCCTGGTAATCCGTCTGGCCCTGCGTCCTTGTGAATGTTGACCTGTTTAAAGGTCTTACTCACATCGGCTACGGAGAGCGTGATCACACAGTCGTCCGGAACAGCTGATGCTCTCATGCATGTTTCAGTGTTATTTGCCTCGGCGTGAGCATAGAAGTATACTTTATGGGACTCCCAAACACGCCCGGTTGTGATACAGCCTGGAATCGAACCAAGGTGTCTGTAGTGAGGCCTCTAGCACTGAGATGCAGTGCCTTAGACCTCTGCGCCCCTCGGGAGCCCACCTGATTGTCTGAGGGGAGTATTGATGGGCGAGGGAGGGAGCAGCCTCCCTGTGTTCCCCTGGCTCTTCGTCCAATACCTCAGGCCCCACGTGACTTGCTGTGGTTCCATCCTTTGTCATGCGACCACTATGGCCATCAGGGTTCTTAATAGGTGCAGGCTCAGCAACCCAAAGGTCAACCCTGTTACGACGGTTCAGTGATCCATTCATTTCGACCAAGTAGGAGCGTGGTGCAACTTTCTGCACACAGGATCCGAGTCTCCAGAGGCCCGTCCTGTCCCCTTGTAGCGGCTTCATTCGCTCTGTTTCACCCACCCGAGGTGGAGGTGCTCGTCCCTGTCTGTGTGCTGTCGGATTTGTATAAGGCGCTGGTCAGTAACATTGAGGTAGTCCGCCTGGTTGATGTTTGTAAGCTGCACACTGTGTGTTGTTCATGCATGGAGCGTGTGTTTGTGTCTGATGCAGTAGCCCTGCTGAGAGTGTCACTCACATACATCTCCGGCTCTGGTTTATACACCACCAGGTTGTAGCTCTGCAGTAGTTTTGGGGCATTCAGGAGAGGCTTGCTGAATATAGAAATAAGGGGCTTGTGATCTGTCTCTGCGGTAATATTGTTGCACTCCTCTATCTGGGAGGAGTTCTGCTCGGTTGGAGTGAGTACCCTAGAGGCAAATGCTGCAGGCTGGCCGTCCTGCATGAGGCAACAGCCACACTGGCAAGTCCACACTGGCTCGAGTCACTCCGGTGGAGGACAAGATGTGCCCATGAAAGCGGACCTCTTGGACTTTGAACTGAAGCTTTTTTTATGCTTAGCCTTAGCTTGCTTCCTCAAGCTGAGCCTTCACAGTTGCTTTCATAGCCACTGGTTCACTGGACAGGCTTGATTACTGCGTCCATCTCAAAGTGGACTTCGCTGGGAACTGACTTTTACCAGTGTGTTGAAGACATCATTGTATTTGCTTAGTAATGTAGCCTGGACTTTGTCTATAATGTTAAGGTCTGCTGGGATGGTGAAGTTAATTAGCTGTCAATGGAATCCCCGTCCTCCTGTTTGCAACAGCGGAAAACATTATGCTAGTAGATAACATTCTTTACAGTCATTGATGTGAGTAACCAGTCTTGTTCAGCACATTGCAATACATCCGGGTATATCAAGCACACCGGTAAAAACACTGGTGTTGCTGTAATGAACATTTACCAACAGATGGCATCACCGTGCCATCTTAGTCCTGTGTAGCTCAGATGTGTTCTGCCCGGGTCATAACGACTGCCCTCTGTCATAGAAGCCAGAAAGTTCAAGTACTGCAGGCATTGTCAGCATAAAACAGGATCCCCCATTAGAGTGAAGGGGAAAATGGCAATTTTCATGGTCAATCTTTGTGTGAATAAATACACATTTCAAAGACAATCATGGTACCAAATGGTCCTTGCACTGATTTATTTAAAAATTGCACACAGAAGTTCTAAGGATAATTGAATAGCTAATGGCAGCCTGCAGTACCCTGGTCAGCCTTCAACTTGAGTTACTCAATGAGAGGGGCATCACTGAGCAAGCCTCCAACATCACTTCCTTGGCTTCAAATGCATGCAATTCCATGCTAACGGAACTACACTGAGACTCCTGGACATTGAGCACGGAGTGCATTGTATCCATTTCTCCTGCAGTCAATATGTAACCCTGACCTGTGTGTAACCCTGACCTGTGTGTAACCCTGACCTGTGTGTAACCCTGACCTGTGTGTACCTCTGTTTTGTCCCCCCAGGTATGCAGTCATTGCCTTTGGCTGTGCCAGCTGTCCTAAGATTACGTGTGGGCGTGAGGGGTGTGGCACAGAGTTCTGCTACCACTGTAAGCAGCTGTGGCACCCCAACCAGACGTGTGATGCCGCCCGGCAGCAGAGAGCCCAGAGCCTGAGGCTCCGCACCTTCAGCTCCTCCTCTCTTAACTACAGCCAGGAGAGTGGTGCTGCAGGTAACACACAGCATAAACACACACTCCTTCAGCTCCTCCTCTCTTAACTACAGCCAGGAGAGTGGTGCTGCAGGTAACACACAGCATAAACACACACTCCTTCAGCTCCTCCTCTCTTAACTACAGCCAGGAGAGTGGTGCTGCAGGAAACACACAGCATAAACACAAAGCTTTGAACCAAACCTGGAAAACAAGATGTTGTTTTTAACTTCAAGTTACTTAGCCTACTGGTTTTAAAGTAATTTATGTTAACCATACGTTAGCTGCTACAAGTCTGTCAGAAAAGCACCCAATGGAGACTCTTTAAAAAGCAAATAAACAGCAAGGTGGACGGTCTCCATGACAACCTGGAGTAGCTGCTCATAGAACATCTAAGGGCGCGTTCATAATTTCGCTCTGGCTAGCGCAGAATAACTGACGAATTTACCAACGCTTAACACTGGTTGAATATGCCCGGTGTCAGCAAAAATGCGTAATTAAATAGTTGCCAGCAGCACAGTCAGTCACCAACGCTCTGGATAACATTAGAACAGCCTAACCAGCTCTGCTAGGGCAAGTAAAATGGTCAGAGTGAGGTGTTCTCTCATTATGTCTGGATGTAGCTAGCAAGCTAGCCAACGTTAGCCAGTTAGCTTGGGTGCTTGACTGCCGTTGTGGGGCCAGAACACTCAGATCAACCCTCCTCCTCGGCCAGAGAGTCCAGTGTGCACGTTGAACGCACCGAGAGCGAAACACTCTGAATTTACGAACGGACAATCTGACAACACTGTGAATTTACGAACACCCAGAGTGCACTGAGAGCTGCTGACCACCGGAAGGATGAGAGAGGAGGGGCTGTGCTGTGAGCAGGTGCCAGAGCTGCTGACCACCGGAAGGATGAGAGCGAAAGGCCGGGAACCAGGAGTCGTGAAGGTTACAGTTCTGGGTGTCAAAGATAAAGTGGATGTCCTCCAGCTGAAGCAACATCTGAAGGGCAGCCAAACATTTGAGAGGGTGTTCATCTGATTGGCCAAGTACCAAACAGATCGAATCATCAAACTCAACTTCAGAACACTCCTACGAGAGATTGCGGCTGGGAGAGAAATAATTTGTTCCTAACAAAAAGTCTGAAGCCACCTGAAGATTTAGGGGCTCTTCTATGAATGTTTCGTTGTGTCCAAATAAAGAATAACCCTCCAAGTCAATAGTAGAGTCGCCAGACAAATGAGTTTCATTCAAATAAATAAAAAGTCAGGGCCTGTAGTAGTAATGTTGTTAGTGTACAGAGATGAATGATTAACCCACATAATGCACTTCAAAATGCAAGTTCAGTAAGAAGTATTCCCCTAAACTACATTAGCTCATAGAAATACCTTGGTTTCCTGTCTGATGAATGTATGTATCTTTGAGGAGGGTATAAAGTCTATCAGATTGTGCAGGTAGAGTGTTGCAGTCTGTTGGTAGTAAACTGAACATCTATAAAGACCATGGCTATTGTACATAATCACAGCTTGATCATTCATGTGTGTGTCCTATACTGAACTATGCTGCTGGAATCTGTGCTTTTAAAGAAGCCGAAACAGTTAACTATTCAGAATGGAGCCCTACCATGTTTTCTGGGAGTGCATGAGCTAGTCCCAAGTCTTGCTATTGAAGGAAACATGGGATGGAGCCTCTGAAATAAGACAGAGTGACGTCTAACTCCCCAAATACGCTGTGTGCACAATTATTAGGCAAGTTGTATGTTGCCGCGGTCATCCCCCTCTTCAAAGGGGGAGACACTCTAGACCCAAACTGTTACAGACCTATATCCATCCTGCCCTGCCTTTCTAAAGTCTTCGAAAGCCAAGTTAACAAATAGATCACTGACCACTTCGAATCCCACCGTACCTTCTCTGCTATGCAATCTGGTTTCCGAGCTGGTCATGGGTGCACCTCAGCTACGCTCAAGGTACTAAACGATATCATAACCGCCATCGATAGAAGACAGTACTGTGCAGCCGTCTTCATCGACCTGGCCAAGGCTTTCGACTCTGTCAATCACCGCATTCTTATTGGCAGACACAACAGCCTTGGGTTCTCAAGTGACTGCCTTGCCTGGTTCTCTAACTACTTTGCAGACAGAGTTCAGTGTGTCAAATCGGAGGGCCAATTGTCCGATCCTCTGGCAGTCTCTATGGGGGTGCCACAGGGTTCAATTCTTGGGCCAACCCTTTTCTCTATATACATCAACGATGTCGCTCTCGCTGCAGGTGACTCTCTGATCCATCTCTACGCAGATGACACCATTCTGTATACATCTGGCCCCTCTTTGGACACTGTGTTTACTAACCTTCAAACAAGCTTCAATGCCATACAACACTCCTTCCGTGGCCCCCAACTGCTCTTAAATGCTAGTAAAACTAAGTGCATGCTTTTCTATCGAACGCTGCCAGCACCCGCCCACCGGACTATCATCACTACTCTCGACGGGTCCGACTTAGAATACGTGGACACCTACAAATACCTAGGCATCTGGTTAGACTGTAAACTCAACTTCCAGACTCACATCAACCATCTCCAATCCAAAATTAAATCCAGAATTGGCTTCCTATTTCGCAACAAAGCCTCCTTCACTCATGCTGCCAAACATGCCCTTGTAAAACTGACTATCCTACCGATCCTTGATTTCGGCGATGTCATTTACAAACTAGCCTCCAACACTCTACTTAGCAAATTGGATGTAGTCTATCACAGTGCCATCCGTTTTGTCACCAAAGCTCCATATACTACCCATCACTGCGACCTGTATGCTCTCGTTGGCTGGCCCTCACTACATATTCGTCGCCAAACCCACTGGCTCCAGGTCATCTATAAGTCTTTATTAGGTAAATCCCCACCCTATCTCAGCTCACTGGTCACCATAGCAACACCCACCCGTAGCATGCGCTCCAGCAGGTATATCTCACTGGTCACCCCCAAAGCCAACACCTCCTTTGGCTGCCATTCCTTCCAGTTCTCTGCTGCCAATGACTGGAACGAATTGCAAAAATCCTTGAAGCTAGAGGTTCTTATCTCCCTCAATAACTTTAAGCATCAGCTGTTAGAGCTGCTTATCGATCACTGCACCTGTATATAGCCCTTCTGTAAATAGCCCACACTACTACCTCATCCCCATATTTATTATTTTAGCTCATTTTCCACTCCAGCTCATTTTGCACATCATCATTTGCACATCCTTCATTCCTGTGTTAATGATGATAATCTGTAATTTATTTCACCACTATGGCCTATTTATTGTCCTACCTCCTAACCTTACTGCATTTTGCACTACATTTTGCACTCTGTATATAGATTTTCTATTGTGTTTTTGACTATGTTTGTTTACTGTGTAACTCTGTGTTGTTTTTGTCGCACTGCTTTGCTTTGTCTTGGCCAGGTCACAGTTGTAAATGAGAACTTGTTCTCAACTGACCTACCTGGTTATATAAAGGTGAAATAAAAATAAGTTGAGAACCGGGATATTGCCTCTGGCAATAGAAGTAGGTAGGTTCAATGCCATAGATGAAGAAGAGGGTCTATGTACTGTCTGGGATTTAGGGCAGGTGGACCCTTTACCTGTTAAACAGACAGTATGTCAATTCTACTTATTTAATATTTCTTTGACATCTCCAATTGTCTCCACCTCCATCCCAGCTGATGACATCAAGCCGTGTCCACGCTGTGCTGCTTACATCATCAAGATGAACGACGGCAGCTGTAACCACATGACCTGTGCCGTGTGCGGCTGTGAGTTCTGCTGGCTCTGCATGAAGGAGATCTCTGACCTGCACTACCTCAGGTGAGAGGCAGAGGGTTAGAGGTTAGGGGGCTTTCAACACTCAGTAGTATTAGTACATCACTATCTCTACAGCAGCCACAGTGTTCTGCCTGGAAACATCCTGCCTGACTCATTCCTGCTAGGCTGGGTCCTAAATGACACCCTGTATGTCCTATACAGGGAATAGTAGCTAAACCCCCTGAGTGATTACAGACCAGAGTTACTCACGGATGGATGCATAATTGTTAAACTAGGTCCTAACACCCCAACAGTTCCAGGTCTATGTTGACGACGGCACGGCACCCCGGTGAAGCATTAACTAGTCTAATAGCCACCAATTAGTAATCATCTCTGTCAGGCTTGTATTGTAATCATATTGTGTGTCCTCCAGCCCTTCAGGCTGCACTTTCTGGGGGAGGAAACCTTGGAGCAGGAAGAAGAAGATCCTGTGGCAGCTGGGCACGCTGGTGGGTGCGCCGGTGGGCATCGCTCTGATCGCTGGAATCGCCATCCCCGCCATGATCATAGGCATCCCTGTGTATGTGGGGAGAAAGGTGAGGTAACCCTAACACACTGCAGACTGAGAGTTCATCAGATAAAATGGCTTCATTGTTGTCTGGTTATCAAGTCAATGATTCCACAGGCTTGTTTTATATGAACACAGACAGCAGGTCAAGTCAATGATTCCACAGGCTTGTTTTATATGAACACAGACAGCAGGTCAAGTCAATGATTCCACAGGCTTGTTTTATATGAACACAGACAGCAGGTCAAGTCAATGATTACACAGGCTTGTTTTATATGAACACAGACAGCAGGTCAAGTCAATGATTCCACAGGCTTGTTTTATATGAACACAGACAGCAGGTCAAGTCAATGATTCCACAGGCTTGTTTTATATGAACACAGACAGCAGGTCAAGTCAATGATTACACAGGCTTGTTTTATATGAACACAGACAGCAGGTCCATAACCCCTGTCTCGGTCTCTACAGAGTTGGGTAAAGCTGTTAATATAGTGCATTTGGAAAGTATTCAGACCCCTTGACTTTTGTTACGGCCTCAGGCCGGACAAAGTTGAATTACTGTTTAACGGATGCCCCGCCTCACTATTCTCCACACCCAGAAAAAATCTAGCAATAAAAAAAAAAAGTTGGATGTTATTTTTTTGCCAATATATGCAGCACTTTGTTTATAATGCACTGTCCACTCTCGCTTGAGGCTTTCCCAAGTTAATGCCCAAGACAGCCTCAGATCACGCACTCAGATCATGTTCCAGCCTCTGATTGGACAGTGAAACGCGCGCTCAGGTCATGTTCCAGCCTCTGATTGGACAGTGAAACACGCGCTCAGATCATGTTCCAGCCTCTGATTGGACAGTGAAACACGCGCTCGCACCTGCAGACGACGTGCAGGTGTTTCATTTCTCTCTCGGCTGAAGCCAGCGCAAATTCCTACTGTTTATGTGTCCAGGTTGAACGTGGGACGTCCCTCATTATAAACAAACAGTTGGTTCACTTCATGGTTATTGCATCATTTTCAGATCTATTAGAAGTGATTAATAGACGAAACAACAATGTAATTGAACCAGAGATCAAGACGTTCATCAGCTAAGATGCAGTGCAAACTGATAGTATTTTGGAAACCAAATTGAGGTCAAAATGATTGATGAAATCGAAGTGTGTCAGCTGTATGGTGATTTGCGATGCATAATACATTTTACCTGTACTACCAGTAGTAATAGGCCAACCAATAACACCACGACAGAATGCGTTTGAAGTGATGATGCGCCGCCGAGAACAGCTAGCAGGTCCAGCCAAGTACATCACCAGTGGCACACACACACATCATGCAGATCAGCAGCTCCACAATGATGTGATTGACTGTCTCTAAGGTGGCAGCCAGACCAGACAATGGAAGGAGGATGCAGTGAGCGAAGTTACTGGGCTGGAATTTAGTCACGCTGGCTCTATATAGATTGATGCTTCTAATTGTACCTGTTATAGGTAGGTAGATGGGTATATCTAGATATAGGTAGGTGGGTATATCTAGATATAGGTAGGTGGGTATATCTAGATATAGGTAGGTGGGTATATCTAGATATAGGTAGGTGGGTATATCTAGATATAGGTAGGTGGGTATATCTAGATATAGGTAGGTGGGTATATCTAGATATAGGTAGGTGCATTGATGTATTTTTTCCAATGCCACATTAATTTGTCAGACCTAACTCTTTCTACAAGACCTGGTCTATGAGTCTAATCATATGAATATGTTGTTAAAGCCTATAGTCTATAGAGATGCATTCAGGTAATGATCTCATTATTCATCTACATTTTAATTTGATTACAATTATTTATTGTCAATCATTCTTGAATTTGTTAGACTTTACATTTAAGTAGATGAATGAACTGATAATACATTCATACATTACTTTATTTTTCACTACTTTTTGAATATGATAGAAAATGGCATTCTATTAAACATCCTATGAATAATGTTAATTAATGTTAATTTGTGTATTAATAATAATAATCTGAAAATCAGTCTGAAATGTATTTCTCCTATTGTTCATGTCCATATATCCCAGGACAATGTGGTAAAGTACTGAATATTCCTTTATGTATTTATTTACTTAATGTATTTTTTATTTTTTTATTTCTTGCTCGCCTCACTTTTCTGGGGGGAAAATCCGTTAAACAGTGAATACATTTTGTCTGGGCTTATTCTAAAATGTATATATATTTTTTTATCCTCATCAATCTACACAGTACCCCATAAATACAAAACAAAAACAGGTTTGCAAATGTATTAAAAATAAAATAAACTGAAACATCATATTTACATCAGTATTCAGACCCTTTACTCAGTACTTTATTAAGTATCCAGACCCTTTACTCAGTACTTTATTAAGTATCCAGACCCTTTACTCAGTACTTTATTAAGTATCCAGACCCTTTACTCAGTACTTTATTAAGTATCCAGACCCTTTACTCAGTACTTTATTAAGTATTCAGACCCTTTACTCAGTACTTTATTAAGTATTCAGAGCCTTTACTCAGTACTTTATTAAGTATTCAGAGCCTTTACTCAGTACTTTATTAAGTATTCAGACCCTTTACTCAGTACTTTATTAAGTATTCAGACCCTTTACTCAGTACTTTATTAAGTATTCAGACCCTTTACTCAGTACTTTATTAAGTATTCAGACCCTTTACTCAGTACTTTATTAAGTATTCAGACCCTTTACTCAGTACTTTATTAAGTATTCAGAGCCTTTACTCAGTACTTTATTAAGTATTCAGACCCTTTACTCAGTACTTTATTAAGTATTCAGACCCTTTACTCAGTACTTTATTAAGTATTCAGACCCTTTACTCAGTACTTTATTAAGTATTCAGAGCCTTTACTCAGTACTTTGTTAAGTATTCAGAGCCTTTACTCAGTACTTTGTTGAAGCACCTTTGGCAGCGATTACAGCCTCAAGTCTTCTTGGGTATGACGCTACAAGTTTGGCACACCTGTATTTAGATTTTCTACCATTCTTCTCTGCTGAGCCTCTCCAGTCTGAGGTCCTGAGAGCTCTGGAGCAGGTTTTCATCAAGGATCTCTCTGTACTTTGCTCCATTCATCTTTGCCTCGATCCTGACTAGGCTCCCAGTCCCTGCCGCTGAAAAACATCCCCACAGCATGATGCTGCCACCACCATGCTTCACCTTAGGGATGGTGCCAGGTTTCCTCCAGACGTGATGCTTGGCATTCAGGCCAAAGAATTTTGTTTCTCATGGTCTGAGAGTCCTTTAGGTTCCTTTTTGCAAACTCCAAGCGGGCTGTCATGTGCCTTTTTATTGAGAAGTGGCTTCCGTCTGGCCACTCTACCATAAAGGCCTGATTTGCGGAGTGCTGCAGAGATGGTTGTCCTTCTGGAAGGTTCTCCCATCTTCACAGAGGAACTCTGGAGCTCTGTCAGGGTGACCATCAGGTTCTTGGTCACCTCCCTGACCAAGGCCCTTCTCCACCGATTGCTCAGTTTGGCCGGGCGGCCAGCTCTAGGAAGTGTCTTTTTGGTTCCAAACTTCAAGTTGTAGAAACATCTCAAGGATGATCAATGGAAACAGGATGCACCTTCGAGTCTCATAGTAAAGGGTCTGAATTCTTGTTTTTTGTCTCTTTGTCATTATGTGGTATATTGTGTAGATTGAGGATTATTTTTAATTTAGTGTAACAAAATGTGGAAAAGGGAAGGGTGTGAATACTTTCTGAATGCATTGTTTTAATGTTTTGTAATTGTGTATATTGTATAGTGTACTGTGATTTGTAATAGTGTACTGTATGTGTTGGTTCATCTGGAAAAGAGACCCTAGTCTCAATAGGACTTCCCTGTCAAAATACTGGTTAAATAAGAGCCATAACCTGTGACCTCTAACCCCTGTATGTGTGTCCCATAACCTGTGACCTCTAACCCCTGTCTGTTTGTCAGATCCATAACCGCTATGAGGGGAAGGACATCTCTCCTCACAGGAGGAACCTGGTTATAGCAGGAGGAGTCACTCTGTCTGTCATCATGTCCCCCGTGGTGGCAGCCGTTTCTGTTGGTCAGTACACTTTACCCTGTCTGTCACTCTGTCTGTCATCATGTCCCCCGTGGTGGCAGCTGTCTCTGTTGGTCAGTACACTTTACCCTGTCTGTCACTCTGTCTGTCATCATGTCCCCCGTGGTGGCAGCTGTCTCTGTTGGTCAGTACACTTTACCCTGTCTGTCACTCTGTCTGTCATCATGTCCCCCGTGGTGGCAGCCGTCTCTGTTGGTCAGTACACTTTACCCTGTCTGTCACTCTGTCTGTCATCATGTCCCCCGTGGTGGCAGCTGTCTCTGTTGGTCAGTACACTTTACCCTGTCTGTCACTCTGTCTGTCATCATGTCCCCCGTGGTGGCAGCCGTCTCTGTTGGTCAGTACACTTTACCCTGTCTGTCACTCTGTCTGTCATCATGTCCCCCGTGGTGGCAGCTGTCTCTGTTGGTCAGTACACTTTACCCTGTCTGTCACTCTGTCTGTCATCATGTCCCCTGTGGTGGCAGCTGTCTCTGTTGGTCAGTACACTTTACCCTGTCTGTCACTCTGTCTGTCATCATGTCCCCCGTGGTGGCAGCTGTCTCTGTTGGTCAGTACACTTTACCCTGTCTGTCACTCTGTCTGTCATCATGTCCCCCGTGGTGGCAGCTGTCTCTGTTGGTCAGTACACTTTACCCTGTCTGTCACTCTGTCTGTCATCATGTCCCCCGTGGTGGCAGCTGTCTCTGTTGGTCAGTACACTTTACCCTGTCTGTCACTCTGTCTGTCATCATGTCCCCCGTGGTGGCAGCTGTCTCTGTTGGTCAGTACACTTTACCCTGTCTGTCACTCTGTCTGTCATCATGTCCCCCGTGGTGGCAGCTGTCTCTGTTGGTCAGTACACTTTACCCTGTCTGTCACTCTGTCTGTCATCATGTCCCCCGTGGTGGCAGCTGTCTCTGTTGGTCAGTACACTTTACCCTGTCTGTCACTCTGTCTGTCATCATGTCCCCCGTGGTGGCAGCTGTCTCTGTTGGTCAGTACACTTTACCCTGTCTGTCACTCTGTCTGTCATCATGTCCCCCGTGGTGGCAGCTGTCTCTGTTGGTCAGTACACTTTACCCTGTCTGTCACTCTGTCTGTCATCATGTCCCCCGTGGTGGCAGCTGTCTCTGTTGGTCAGTACACTTTACCCTGTCTGTCACTCTGTCTGTCATCATGTCCCCCGTGGTGGCAGCTGTCTCTGTTGGTCAGTACACTTTACCCTGTCTGTCACTCTGTCTGTCATCATGTCCCCCGTGGTGGCAGCTGTCTCTGTTGGTCAGTACACTTTACCCTGTCTGTCACTCTGTCTGTCACTCTGTCTGTCACTCTGTCTGTCACTCTGTCTGTCACTCTGTCTACAGGGTGAAAATTACCTTTAACACAGTGGTTGGTGGATGAAGATAAATGTAATGTTAAAACTCACACGTGATTTTTTGTGTATTTTCGCATGTGGGCTTTTGCGGGAAAAAAAGAAAAAAAAGCTCCCAAATGCTCTGTGACAACCCGCTAATGCCAACCTCTACCAGTATCTGGTTGGTAAGAATAGACATTCTACCAGCCAATGCCAACCTCTACCAGTATCTGGTTGGTAAGAATAGACATTCTACCAGCCAATGCCAACCTCTACCAGTATCTGGTTGGTAAGAATAGACATTCTACCCGCTAATGCCAACCTCTACCAGTATCTGGTTGGTAAGAATAGACATTCTACCAGCCAATGCCAACCTCTACCAGTATCTGGTTGATAAGAATAGACATTCTACCCGCTAATGCCAACCTCTACCAGTATCTGGTTGGTAAGAATAGACATTCTACCAGCCAATGCCAACCTCTACCAGTATCTGGTTGATAAGAATAGACATTCTACCAGCCAATGCCAACCTCTACCAGTATCTGGTTGGTAAGAATAGACATTCTACCAGCCAATGCCAACCTCTACCAGTATCTGGTTGATAAGAATAGACATTCTACCCGCTAATGCCAACCTCTACCAGTATCTGGTTGGTAAGAATAGACATTCTACCAGCCAATGCCAACCTCTACCAGTATCTGGTTGGTAAGAATAGACATTCTACCAGCCAATGCCAACCTCTACCAGTATCTGGTTGGTAAGAATAGACATTCTACCAGCCAATGCCAACCTCTACCAGTATCTGGTTGGTAAGAATAGACATTCTACCAGCCAATGCCAACCTCTACCAGTATCTGGTTGATAAGAATAGACATTCTACCAGCCAATGCCAACCTCTACCAGTATCTGGTTGGTAAGAATAGACATTCTACCAGCCAATGCCAACCTCTACCAGTATCTGGTTGGTAAGAATAGACATTCTACCAGCCAATGCCAACCTCTACCAGTATCTGGTTGGTAAGAATAGACATTCTACCAGCCAATGCCAACCTCTACCAGTATCTGGTTGGTAAGAATAGACATTCTACCAGCCAATGCCAACCTCTACCAGTATCTGGTTGGTAAGAATAGACATTCTACCAGCCAATGCCAACCTCTACCAGTATCTGGTTGGTAAGAATAGACATTCTACCCGCTAATGCCAACCTCTACCAGTATCTGGTTGGTAAGAATAGACATTCTACCAGCCAATGCCAACCTCTACCAGTATCTGGTTGATAAGAATAGACATTCTACCAGCCAATGCCAACCTCTACCAGTATCTGGTTGATAAGAATAGACATTCTACCAGCCAATGCCAACCTCTACCAGTATCTGGTTGGTAAGAATAGACATTCTACCAGCCAATGCCAACCTCTACCAGTATCTGGTTGATAAGAATAGACATTCTACCAGCCAATGCCAACCTCTACCAGTATCTGGTTGATAAGAATAGACATTCTACCAGCCAATGCCAACCTCTACCAGTATCTGGTTGGTAAGAATAGACATTCTACCAGCCAATGCCAACCTCTACCAGTATCTGGTTGATAAGAATAGACATTCTACCAGCCAATGCCAACCTCTACCAGTATCTGGTTGGTAAGAATAGACATTCTACCAGCCAATGCCAACCTCTACCAGTATCTGGTTGGTAAGAATAGACATTCTACCAGCCAATGCCAACCTCTACCAGTATCTGGTTGGTAAGAATAGACATTCTACCAGCCAATGCCAACCTCTACCAGTATCTGGTTGGTAAGAATAGACATTCTACCCGCCAATGCCAACCTCTACCAGTATCTGGTTGGTGTTAACCCTGTCTATCACTCTGTGTCCGTCCCAACACTGCTGTTTTCCTTGCCACCCTGTAGCACTCAACAACTGTAGCTTCCTGTCTGACAAGATTGGCCGTTGATTGTCTGAGAGACTCATAAAGTTAAGCGAGTTTGTTCCCAGCTTATTGATTTGTTCATGTTTGCCATTGCTGCATTTTTTTTTGAAGTTCACCTAATGTAAGATCATTAGTTTAATTTCAAACTGAGTTCTGTTTCTTCTCTAATACACTAAAATAAGGAAGTAGTGACTGACTGCTGTTAGGAGACAGTGGCTGTTAAGATGAGGAAGTAGTGACTGACTGCTGTTAGGAGACAGTGGTTGTTAAGATGAGGAGGTAGTGACTGACTGCTGTTAGGAGACAGTGGTTGTTAAGATGAGGAAGTAGTGACTGACTGCTGTTAGGAGACAGTGGTTGTTAAGATGAGGAAGTAGTGACTGACTGCTGTTAGGAGACAGTGGTTGTTAAGATGAGGAAGTAGTGACTGACTGCTGTTAGGAGACAGTGGTTGTTAAGATGAGGAGGTAGTGACTGACTGCTGTTAGGAGACAGTGGTTGTTAAGATGAGGAAGTAGTGACTGACTGCTGTTAGGAGACAGTGGTTGTTAAGGTGAGGAAGTAGTGACTGACTGCTGTTAGGAGACAGTGGTTGTTAAGGTGAGGAAGTAGTGACTGACAGCTGTTAGGAGACAGTGGTTGTTAAGATGAGGAAGTAGTGACTGACTGCTGTTAGGAGACAGTGGTTGTTAAGATGAGGAAGTAGTGACTGACTGCTGTTAGGAGACAGTGGTTGTTAAGATGAGGAGGTAGTGACTGACTGCTGTTAGGAGACAGTGGTTGTTAAGATGAGGAGGTAGTGACTGACTGCTGTTAGGAGACAGTGGTTGTTAAGATGAGGAGGTAGTGACTGACTGCTGTTAGGAGACAGTGGTTGTTAAGATGAGGAAGTAGTGACTGACTGCTGTTAGGAGACAGTGGTTGTTAAGATGAGGAGGTAGTGACTGACTGCTGTTAGGAGACAGTGGTTGTTAAGATGAGGAGGTAGTGACTGACTGCTGTTAGGAGACAGTGGTTGTTAAGATGAGGAGGTAGTGACTGACTGCTGTTAGGAGACAGTGGTTGTTAAGATGAGGAGGTAGTGACTGACTGCTGTTAGGAGACAGTGGTTGTTAAGATGAGGAAGTAGTGACTGACTGCTGTTAGGAGACAGTGGTTGTTAAGATGAGGAAGTAGTGACTGACTGCTGTTAGGAGACAGTGGTTGTTAAGATGAGGAAGTAGTGACTGACTGCTGTTAGGAGACAGTGGTTGTTAAGATGAGGAGGTAGTGACTGACTGCTGTTAGGAGACAGTGGTTGTTAAGATGAGGAAGTAGTGACTGACTGCTGTTAGGAGACAGTGGTTGTTAAGATGAGGAGGTAGTGACTGACTGCTGTTAGGAGACAGTGGTTTTTAAGATGAGGAGGTAGTGACTGACTGCTGTTAGGAGACAGTGGTTGTTAAGATGAGGAGGTAGTGACTGACTGCTGTTAGGAGACAGTGGTTGTTAAGATGAGGAGGTAGTGACTGACTGCTGTTAGGAGACAGTGGTTGTTAAGATGAGGAAGTAGTGACTGACTGCTGTTAGGAGACAGTGGTTGTTAAGATGAGGAGGTAGTGACTGACTGCTGTTAGGAGACAGTGGTTGTTAAGATGAGGAAGTAGTGACTGACTGCTGTTAGGAGACAGTGGCCTCTACTGGTTGACTACTGTCCCTCCTGAGTGTGTGAGGTGTTTCACTTTCTGTCTCTCTGTGTATGTGCGTGTGTGTTTCCAGGCATCGGTGTGCCCATCATGCTGGCGTACGTGTACGGCGTGGTGCCCATCTCTCTGTGTCGCAGCGGCGGCTGTGGTGTCTCTGCCGGAAACGGGAAAGGAGTCCGCATTGAGTTTGACGACGAGAACGAGATGAACGTAGGGAGTGGGGCGCAAGCCACTGGTACGTCACACACACACACACACACACACACACACACACACTGTAAGTAACATCATGTCTTTAGTCTGAATCAGTTGTGTTAGCTGACTCATTGTGACTAAAGGAGGAGACTGTTGTGCCATTTGTCTGTTGTCTCAGGGTGTGGTTAGACTGCCATAGAGAAAGGCCTTGCTGCCCAAACGTTGACATTAAAGTCTCCATTCTATACTCTTCGTTTTTCAATAGTGTAGAGCTGGGTTCCCCAACTCCTGAACCCCAACAGCCCAACTGACTGGAGGACTGGAGTTGGGGACCACTGCTCTGGGGGGGGGGGGGGGGGGGTCTTTATTGATCTCCTCTCTCCTCCGTCTCCTCCGTCTCCTCAGACACAACCTCTGTGGCGGACACGAGGAACAACCCCAGCATCGGAGAGGGCAGCGTGGAGGGCATGACGGGCAGTCTCAGTGCCAGCGGGAGCCACGTGGACCGGATGGGCGCCATGAGGGACAACCTGAGTGAGAACGCCTCCACCATGGCCCTGGCTGGGGCCAGCATCAACGGCTCTCTGTCTGGCAGTGCCATGGTCAACTACCTCAACAGGTCACTACTTTTTATTTGACTGAACCTTTACCAGATATAGTTTTCAAGAGAGACCTTAACCAAGACAGCAGCATCAATACATACGTTTCAGACAAACATTCACATGACATCAACCAGGCAGACATCAATACAACAAGCAGCCTGCCAGTAACCAGCCGCCTGCCAGTAACCAACATGTACAGCACATAAGCCAGAAAAACTTGGAAAAAATACATAAAAAAACAAGTCTAATCCACCAGACAGGTAATGTGTTGTACAGGGTCAGTCATAGTAGTATGATAGGTGCAGTGTAATGTGTTGTTATACAGGGTCAGTCATAGTAGTATGATAGGTGCAGTGTAATGTGTTGTTATACAGGGTCAGTCATAGTAGTATGATAGGTGCAGTGTAATGTGTTGTTATACAGGGTCAGTCATAGTAGTATGATAGGTGCAGTGTAATGTGTTGTTATACAGGGTCAGTCATAGTAGTATGATAGGTGCAGTGTAATGTGTTGTTATACAGGGTCAGTCATAGTAGTATGATAGGTGCAGTGTAATGTGTTGTTATACAGGGTCAGTCATAGTAGTATGATAGGTGCAGTGTAATGTGTTGTTATACAGGGTCAGTCATAGTAGTATGATAGGTGCAGTGTAATGTTGTTATACAGGGTCAGTCATAGTAGTATGATAGATGCAGTGTAATGTGTTGTTATACAGGGTCAGTCATAGTAGTATGATAGGTGCAGTGTAATGTGTTGTTATACAGGGTCAGTCATAGTAGTATGATAGGTGCAGTGTAATGTGACTACCTTACTGTCAGGTGGTTGTTTGGCTGTAGGTCCATCTGGCTATATACAGTTGAAGTCAGATGTTTACATACACTTAGGTTGAAGTCATTAAAACTCGTTTTTCAACCACTCCACAGATTTCATGTTAACAAACTATAGTTTTGTCAAGTTGGTTAGGACATCTACTTTGTGCATGACACAAGTAATTCTTCCAACAATTGTTTACAGACAGATTATTTCACTTATAATTCACTATATCACAATTCCAGTGGGTCAGAAGTTTAGATAGATAGATGGATAGATAGATACTTTATTGATGCCAGAGGGGACATTTCTTTGTCAAGCAGCCACGAAACAAACACAGGGCAGGTGCAAAATGCCAGAATGAAAATACACAAAAGACAGATACACGATACATGATACATAGAGCGGCAGTATGAAAAAGTATAAAAATACAAGAAGTCTGGAGTACAAAAAAGACATTGCATAGTATGGGTGGATGGATGGCTGAATATGTACACTATACATTGTTACAGAGTGTTAGGTGAAAACATTAAAAATGTTGATTAAAATATTGCAAGTTGATATAGATAAATAAGGAGAATTTGCATGGTTAACTATACAGGTCGATGGCAGAGAAATACTTAAATAGCTAAATGTGTGTATGATATAAGTGATGGTAATAATAGTTTACTTAATATACAGTCTGGTTAAATGAACAGGTAAGTGAATATTTTGCATGGTTACATTAACTGTACAGGTAAATGACAGGAAGAGATACTTTAATAGCTAAATGTGTGTATGATATCATTTGGGGTAATAATAATAATTACCTTAAAATACAGTCCTTAGTGCGCAGGGTTTAATTACAGATAAATGCACATATTGCACATTCGATATACTAAAAGCAATGAAAAAAGATACAGCTGACAGGATACTAATATGCATTCCTGAGTGAATGGCTACGTAAGTTAAGTCCAAGAATTACTTACAATATTGCACGTGATATGATATTACAACTGTACATGAATATGTATATACAGTCCTGAATGAATGAGTGCTGAATGAATATGTCCTGAGTGAATGAGTGATTACAGACCAGAGTTACTCACGGATGGATGCATAATTGTTAAACTAGGTCCTAACACCCCAACAGTTCCAGATCTATGTTGCCGACGGCACGGCACCCCGGTGAGGCATTAAATAGTCTAATATCCGCCGGCAGGAAGGACCTCCTGTAGCGCTCTCTGGCACACCGTGGTGGGATCAGTCTGTGACTGAAGGTGCTCCTCTGCGTCATAACCATGGCATGCAGAGGCCAGTAGTTTGGCCAGGATCCGTCTCTCCACCACCTCCTCTAGAGTGTCAAGGTTAATCCCCAGAACAGAGCTAGCCTTCCTGATCAGCTTATTTACCCGAGAAGCTTTTATGTTGGCGCCCCAGCACACCACTGCAAAAAAGATGGCACTGGCTACCACAGACTGGTAGAAGGTATGCAGTCGTAGAGTCGGCCCTGGCCCTTTTTGTACAGAGCCCTGGTGTTACCAGCCCATTCCAGCCTGTTGTCCATATGGACTCCCAGGAACTTGTATGACCCAACAATTTCCACATCCATCCCCTGTATAGGGACTGCAGTCAGTTGGGCCTTGGTTCTCCTGAAGTCCACCACCATCTCCTTTGTTTTGCTGATGTTGAGCTGAAGGTGGTTCTGCTCACACCACAACACAAAGTAATTGACAGTGCCTTTAAACAGCTTGGAAAATTCCAGAAAATTGTCATGGCTTTAGAAGCTTCTGATAGGCTAATTGACATCATTTGAGTAAATTGGAGGTGTACCTGTGGATGTATTTCCAGGCCTACCTTCAAACTGAGTGCATCCTTGCTCGACATCATGGGAAAATCTAAAGAAATCAGCCAAGACTTCAAAAAAAAGTGTTCAAAATGGCTTAAGGACAACAGTCAAGGTATTGGAGTGGCCGTCACAAAGCCCTGACCTCAATCCTATAGAAAATCTGTTGGCAGAACTGAAAAGGCGTGTGCGAGCAAGGAGGCCTACAAACCTGACTCAGTTACACCAGTTCTGTCAGGAGGAATGGGCTAAAATTCACCCAACTTATTGTGGGAAGCTTGTGGAAGGCTACCCGAAACGTTTGACCCAAGTTAAACAATTTAAAGGCAATGCTACTGTTACAAATCCCTTTTGCCCTGTAGTCTAGGGGGATGGAAATGAGACCCGTAACATATCTCATGCAAATTATCCCAGTGAAAAAGTAACAGTGAGAATATAAATAAAACACAGACAACCAAAATCTACCGTCAAACACTATTGGTTTATTCCAAACACACGGTAATGGGGTGTGGGGAAAAGGGGCTGAGCTGGACCCAAGGAAAGAAATAATAAATATTCAAAAACCCCTAAGCTAGTCTACCTGCGTCACGAACAGCTAGCTAACTAACCAATTAAATACAGTGGGTGGTCCGCCCAGTTCTAACTAATGTATTTAGACAACAGGTTTCCTACGGGTAATGTATGCCCATGGGCGACTTGTCTGGTTATCCCCTTTTACCACCAACAAACAAACAATACCACACAGCAATACATACTCGCATGACAACATCTAATGTGAGATCTAGGCGCAAAAACAAAAGAGAGAGAGAGAGCGCACAAACAAACTAACAGCAACTGCTGTTCAGCAAATCCTTAACAAACAGAGAGGTGTGGAGAGAACTCTTGAGAGAGACAACTGTGGGGGTTTTAAACCAAGGGAAAGGGGATGTGATTGGGTAAGGGAAAAGGAGCAGGTGTGTCTTCTGATTGGGACTGATTGGTGATTGATGACTGCTGATGAGTGACACCTGTGACTAGGGCAGAAGGAAAGAAAACAAATACACACACAGGATACCTGTATCCGTAACAGCTACGAAATACTTATTAAACTTCCACTGGGAATGTGATGAAAGAAATAAAAGCTGAAATAAATCATTCTCTCTACTATTATTCAGACATTTCACATTCTTAAAATAAAGTGGTGATCCTAACTGACCTAAGACAGGGAATTTTTACTAGGATTAAATGTTAGGAATTGAGAAACTGAGTTTAAATTTATTTGGCTAAGGTGTATGTAATCTTCCGACTTCAACGTTAGACCTTGTATTGTGTGTATCGTGACTGGCTATGTACAGGTCTCCCTCGTAAAATACCCAAGGTCTGATCCCTCTCCTCTCCTCTCATGTTCTCTCCTCTGTTCTGTCCTCTCCTCTGCTGTCCCCTGCTCTAGGTTGGAGGTGCAGGCTGATGTTCAGAAGGAGAGGTGTAGTCTCAGTGGAGAGTCAGCCACCTTCAGCTTGGGGACAATCAGTGACAACGCTAGCACCAAAGCAATGGCTGGATCCATTCTCAACTACAGGTCAGGGCAATGACTTTGGACATTTCTGTTCAATTATATCCCCACAAAGGACTTGTTGTGTCTTACCCTGTAAACATCTCTTGGACTTGACTGTTCCTTTCTGTGTCATGGTGTTGTGTCCTGTGTAGAGATGGGACCGGTATGGAGGTGCAGGTGAACATAGAGCCTACAGTACAACTACAGTACCACAGTGGTAACGGCAGTATGGATGATGGGAGATACGCTGGGCGCTGTGGCTGCCCTTCAGAGGGCCAGGATGGCACCACCAAGTCCTCTTCCTCCTCTGGGAAAAAGAGTAAAAACAAGCTGAAGAAGGGAGGAGGCTCTAAGATCCAGCAGACGAGGGAGGATATGGACACTCGGCTCCTTGAGCAGCACAGCACCAACTCCTCAGAGTTTGACTGTCCCTCCCTCAGCGGCTCTCTACCCTCCGTAGCAGACTCTCACTCATCCCACTTTTCAGAGTTCAGCGGTGGCTCTGACCTGGAGAGCATGAAGACGTCCTGCAGCTGCAGCCATGGATCCTCCTCTGACTTCCACACCCGCTTCGCCAATGTCAGCCCTCTGCCTGAAGTAGAGGGGGACCGGCTGGAGACATTGCCATCACCCCATGGTGTCCTCACCCATCCTCACTCCCCCGGCCCCTGCTCCTGTCCGGAGATGTCAGTCTCCCCTCTGTGTCTGATAGCAGAGGAGAACATCAACCAAGTGTGTCCTACAACTACCAGAGGAGACCTTCCCATTGGACAGCTGCTGAAGGAGCACAATAACAACCTACAAGCCCCTCCCCCCAGCCTGCTCCAGAATTCCTGTATTCAGACTGAGATCTGATCAGACCTAACACCACCACTTTTGGTTTCACAGTATATTTATTTCCAGTAGACAGCTTTGAATGGACATTTCTGTCCTCAGAAGTGTGGAAATTAAATAAAGCAGAAATTTTGAAAGCGCATGGAAGCCTCAGCTCAGTCAGTATAGGTAATAACAGGAAGGTGAATGCTGGTGTTTCCTGTCATGTGACCCTATTGCAGTGTTCTGGTTGGTTGCTGTCCTTCACAGCAGGAGTGAAAGAGAACCACTGTGCCACTGACCTCCGGGCAGACTGTCAGTCAAGCTGGGAATCAGGACGCAACATGCAGGAACCTTCAAGCTCTCAAACGCAAAGTTGAACTTTAATATGAACCAGGCCAGAGTAACATTACCATTCTAAATAAAAGTGCTTTTTTGCCTGAAGAAGCTTTCACCTCACAGAATAAGAACTTTTATATCTGTTATAACCAGTGGTTTATATATACACTAGTTGACTGACAGGGGGCGCTGTGTTGAAGCCACCGTGCCTCCATCCTGGCACTCCATTACCGTTGTAAAAAATATATTGGAAGCTTTAGAAATGCCTTTATTAATGTCTACATTTTGTTTTTTGACGCATGTATTATATTAATGTGTAAGTTTGTTATATTATCTGAACTAAACACACAAATTAAAAAATATCTAACATTTTCCTTAAAGTATATATTTTTTTGATGAATGTTAGTCCCCACTACAACAAAAAATTACTTCAATACATGTTGTCCTTGAAACATTTGATTTAAATACTGTAGAATTCCATTCATTCCTTTGTAGGACTGTTCCTACTGGGGAGAGCCAATATGGCCGACCGGTGGCTTCAAAGTGCCTCAATGGCCAATACATAGCGTCAGCAATCCAGGGTTTATATACATCGTTGATTATTACTCATTGTGCCTTTCTCTGTCTAATTGTCTGCATCTCTCAATGTCTTCTAGACTTAAAAAGTAAAACAACCGATGGTCTCTGACCATGTCAGGACATACTAGACTAGTAGGGCTTCATAGTACTGTGGTAAGACTACATGACTTGTTCAATTGCCTACCAAAGACAGCACTCAGGCTCTTGATAACTCTTGTTCCTGGTAACCCTTGATGATGTCTGTTCGCCATCCCCAGACTCCACATGGTGCAGCATTTTTACACCATGGGGTCAATTATGTCAAATAAAGACCCAGGAATATACAGACTGCTTTTTGTCCAATACGCTTTACAAATGCTACGCAAATACCTGAGACCAGACTGCCTACGCACCTGCAGTTAACCAGACTTGTTACATAAATGTATGTATGTATGTATGGGGATACCATCAGTTGGGTTCCCTCCCCTCTATTCCTAGCTGCGTCCCAAATGGCACCCTATTCCCCGACACAGTGCACTATATAGAGAATAGGGTGTCATGTCACTGTTCCATGTCTCCTACCGTCTATGAAGCCATTTTGAGTTGCTGAATGATGATCCCTCTCTGGACTGTTTTAAATGCCACATGCTGCTGCCCCCCCTCACACACATTGTTTGGGTTTATTCCTGTTGTTTAATTCTCGGGCCCTCTCCATTTCCTGTTGTTTAATTCTCGGCCCTCTCCATTTCCTGTTGTTTAATTCTCGGCCCTCTCCATTTCCTGTTGTTTAATTCTCGGCCCTCTCCATTTCCTGTTGTTTAATTCTCAGGCCCTCTCCATTTCCTGTTGTTTAATTCTCGGGCCCTCTCCATTTCCTGTTGTTTAATTCTCGGGCCCTCTCCATTTCCTGTTGTTTAATTCCCGGGCCCTCTCCATTTCCTGTTGTTTAATTCTCGGCCCTCTCCATTTCCTGTTGTTTAATTCTCGGCCCTCTCCATTTCCTGTTGTTTAATTCTCGGCCCTCTCCATTTCCTGTTGTTTAATTCTCAGGCCCTCTCCATTTCCTGTTGTTTAATTCTCGGGCCCTCTCCATTTCCTGTTGTTTAATTCTCGGGCCCTCTCCATTTCCTGTTGTTTAATTCTCGGGCCCTCTCCATTTCCTGTTGTTTAATTCTCGGGCCCTCTCCATTTCCTGTTGTTTAATTCTCGGGCCCTCTCCATTTCCTGTTGTTTAATTCTCGGGCCCTCTCCATTTCCTGTTGTTTAATTCTCTGGCCCTCTCCATTTCCTGTTGTTTAATTCTCGGGCCCTCTCCATTTCCTGTTGTTTAATTCTCTGGCCCTCTCCATTTCCTGTTGTTTAATTCTCTGGCCCTCTCCATTTCCTGTTGTTTAATTCTCTGGCCTCTCCATTTCCTTTCCTATACTTTGAACACTAGTGCCAGGTAGATTTTCTAATTTGTGCAGAATGACATTATCCTGGCCCCAGATCTGTGTTTGGCGTGGCAATGACCATAGGAGTTAAAGATGGCACAAACAGGTCTAGGACCAGGCTAGAATGGCATTTAAGGTATATGTATATTTATTTGCTAATTTGCTTTACAATATGTGTGTAAATAAATATTAAATATATATATATACACAGTCATGTGAAAAAGTAAGTACACCCCCTGGAAAGTTCTCTTTATTTACATAGTTGGACAGATGGAAATGTAGTCTTCACTTCAACACTATTGACATAAAGGAAACCCAATTTAACAAATCACACAAAAAGTTAGTACCTTTACCATCACATACAGTTAGTACAGCCCTACCTTTACCATCACATACAGTTAGTACAGCCCTACCTTTACCATCACATACAGTTAGTACACCCCTACCTTTACCATCACATACAGTTAGTACACCCCTACCTTTACCATCACATACAGTTAGTACAGCCCTACCTTTACCATCACATACAGTTAGTACACCCCTACCTTTACCATCACATACAGTTAGTACAGCCCTACCTTTACCATCACATACAGTTAGTACACCCCTACCTTTACCATCACATACAGTTAGTACACCCCTACCTTTACCATCACATACAGTTAGTACAGCCCTACCTTTACCATCACATACAGTTAGTACACCCCTACCTTTACCATCACATACAGTTAGTACAGCCCTACCTTTGTATCCATGTTATGTGATGGTAATCTGAATTAGGAACCAAAACAGGTGCAAATGATTAGAAAACATTAGAGGAGGCTCCAGCCTTCCATAAAGATTAGAAACTTGGTCTGGTTTGGTCTTAACCATATGGGTGTGTGGTAACACATCATTCAAAGATCAGAAGACCTACCGAGGCCCTCAGAAGAAAGATCATTGATGCCTATAGTCTGGGAGGGGTTACAAATACATTTCCAAGCAATTCGAAGTACATCATTCCACTGTCCAACGAAAATTCCAGACCACTGGCAAACTACCTAGGACAGGTCTTCCCACCAAACTACCTAGGACATGTCGTCCCACCAAACTACCTAGGACATGTCGTCCCACCAAACTACCTAGGACAGGTCGTCCCACCAAACTACCTAGGACATGTCGTCCCACCAAACTACCTAGGACAGGTCGTCCCACCAAACTACCTAGGACATGTCGTCCCACCAAACTACCTAGGACAGGTCGTCCCACCAAACTACCTAGGACAGGTCGTCCCACCAAACTACCTAGGACAGGTCGTCCCACCAAGAGCTGACCGGAAGATGCTCATAGAAGTCTCTAAGAACCCCAGGGTAACATCAAGGGATCTACAGGTCTCTCTTGCCACAATCAATGTCGAAGTGTATGGGTACACTGTCAGAAAGAGACTGCACAAACTTGGCCTACATGGAGGTCAGGAAGGAAGAAGCCTCTGCTCTCAAAAAATAATATCAAGACACATAGGGCGGCGCACAATCGTCTGAGTTTGGCTGGTGTAGGCCGTCATTGTAAATAAGAATTTGTTCTTAAGATGATCAACCATGGATAGTTTAGCTATTTGATTTCAAATTTTATGACCCCTGTAGGTATCAAAAAATATTTGATAAAATATCAAATTTGGCCTTACTGCTATAGCCAGTAGAAACGCATTGAATGGCAAAACAGTCAAAAAATATATCTTAAGGAATAGTCTTGATGTGTCTTATATCTAGGAGATATAAGAAAGCTCAGGAATTTTTTTACCCCTTTTGGGGTGAACAAAACTACTTCCATAATTGTTTAACCGGTACCAGGTTACCTTCAGACAAGATACCATTGTGTTCGTGAGAGTCTCTCCTTTCTATAGCAGGGTTTGTAGGCCCAACCTTTCGGACACTGCAGACGTTTTCGTGAGAAGACTATTTTCAGGATGTCTCCTGGTCTGACAAATGAGGACTAGGTGGATTGAGACGCAGCCCATACAAAAAACATACGTTACATGACCAAAAGATCATCAATCATTCCCAAATCATGGGAATTAATATGGAGTTGGTCCCTCTTTGCCACTATAACAGCCTCTTCTAGTTAGCTAGTGAGTCACAGAAATGCACGTTCAGCCTGTTAATTATTTCAGTCCAATTGGACTTGTCTTGCTTAATCAGCATGGCTTAACATAGTTTCTTTGGTTTTTGACCTCGACATTCTTGCTGGATAGATAACTTGAGGGCTAACCTCCTTCCTATGTGGATGCCTCCATCTAGTTCCCAAGCAACAGACCGGGAAATCAACTTTACTTTCGAACTTAGTAATCATCTGTAAAGTTGTTGTTTTTTACATGCAATCATACTAGCTAGCTAGCTAGATATTATGTTAAAAACCATGTTTGTCATTTATTGATTCTTTGGAGCAAGCTAGCTAAGTTATCACTAGGTATCTAGGTGGTTAATGTGGTCTACAGTAGGCTAGTATCATTACCATTACAGTATTAATGAATTACAACAATATCTCCTTGTCACTACTAGGTTGATATGGGGTGCAGTAGGCTACAGTACAACATTACTACATGACAACGTAGCCTTGTCACCAGCTAGTAGTTGGTTGGTTGATATGGGGTGCAGTAGGCTACAGATAGATAGATAGATAGATAGATAGATAGATAGATAGATAGATAGATAGATAGGTACTTTATTGATCCCTGAGGGGGAAATTTCTGTAGTCAAGGCTTTGTCATTAAAATAATATTGTGTTTATCTTGTAGAGCTGCCAGCCAGGCTCGGTGGGTGACAAGCTGTTCCAGGCCTGGAGTGGCACGCTGGACCTTCCAGAGGCTTGTAGACCTGAAGCAGCGTGATGTGGTCCAGGTAATTATCACACACACATTTACACCCTCACTCAATCACTCACTCTGTTTTTTTGTATAATTATTATTAAGAAAATTGTTCCTCTCTCCTTTTGATCTGACACCCCTATTAGCTCAACCACAGCCCTCACAGCTGCATTCGTCTCCCGTTACACCGGCTGCAACAGGTGATACAGGTCATTATCACATACATGTACACACACATGCTTACTCTCCCTCACTGGCTCTATTCAGTTACATCCACTTTAGCTGACATCCGCATAAGTGGTTGTTTTGGCGGTGTCTTAGGTGGAACTGTGTTAGAGCTGTCCAATCCACAACCAGCTCCTGGCATCATACCTAAACCTGACATTGCCATTGGCTGTATGGAGTAGCATTAAACAGAATCTCATGCAGCCCTGTATACTTACTGTCACTTGCATCTCTCTTTCAGATCGGCCATTCACTCCACCACTGTCTGACAGCCTCACACAGAAGTACATACACTGGGCCTGACAACGCAGAGATGGTGGCTGACAAGGAAAAATAAAACACAACATGCACTCTGTCTGTCACACACACACACACACTCATAAACATTATCCACGATGTAAATAAGTTGTAATGACTTGTTTATTTTATGTTTGCTCAATTTAATTTTAGGATTGGAGATATCTACATCTACATAATTAATCTAAATATCTATCCAAGTGTGATTGATAATATTGTATAAGACTATTGCTTAATGTGTACAGTTTGAGATTACAGTTGAAGTCGGAAGTTTACATACACCTTAGCCAAATACATTTAAACTCAGTTTTTAACAATTCCTGACATTTAATCCTAGTTAAAATTCCCTGTTTTATGTCAGTTAGGATCACCACTTTATTTTAAGAATGTGAAATGTCAGAATAATAGTAGAGAGAATTATTTATTTCAGCTTTTATTTCTTTCATCACATTCACAGTGGTTCAGAAGTTTACATACACTCAATTAGTATTTGGCAGCATTGCCTTTAAATTGTTTAACTTGGGTCAAACATTTCAGGTAGCCTTCCACAAGCTTCCCACAATAAGTTGGGTGAATTTTGGCCCATTTCTCCTGACAGAACTGGTGTAACTGAGTCAGGTTTGTAGGCCTTCTTGCTCACACACCCCTTTTCAGTTCTGCCCACAGATTTTCTATAGGATTGAGGTCAGGGCTTTGTGATGGCCACTCCAATACCTTGACTGTTGTCCTTAAGCCATTTTGCCACAACTTTGGAAGTATGCTTGTGGTCATTGTCCATTTGGAAGACTCATTTGCGACCAAGCTTTAACTTCCTGACTGATGTCTTGAGATGTTGCTTCAATATATCCACATCATTTTCTTTCAATATATCCACATCATTTTCTTTCAATATATCCACATAATTTTCCTTCCTCATGATGCCATCTATTTAGTGAAGTGCACCAGTCCCTCCTGCAGCAAAGCCCCCCCACAACATGATGCTGCCACCCCCGTACTTCACGGTTGGGATGGTGTTCTTCGCCTTGCAAGCCTCCCCCTTTTTCCTCCAAACATAACAATGGTCATTATGGCCAAACAGTTCTGTTTTTGTGTCATCAGACCAGAGGACATTTCTCCAAAAAGTATGATCTTTGTCCCCATGTGCAGTTGCAAACCGTAGTCTGGCTTTTTTATGGCGGTTTTGGAGCAGTGGCTTCTTCCTTGCTGAGCGGCCTTTCAGGTTATGTCGATATAGGACTCATTTTACTGTGGATATACATACTTTTGTACATGTTTCCTCCAGCATCTTCACAAGGTCCTTTGTTGTTGTTCTGGGATTGATTTGCACTTTTCGCACCAAAGTACGTTAATCTCTAGGAGACAGAACGCGTCTCCTTCCTGAGCGGTATGACAGCTGCGTGGTCCCATGGTGTTTATACTTGCGTACTATTGTTTGTACAGATGAACATGGTACCTTCAGGCGTTTGGAAATTGCTCCCAAGGATGAACCAGACTTGTGGAGATCTACACATTTTTTTCTGAGGTCTTGGCTGATTTCCCCATGATGTCAAGCAAAGAGACACTGAGTTTGAAGGTAGGCCTTGAAATACATCCACAGGTACACCTCCAATTGACTCAAATGATGTCAATTAGCCTATCAGAAGCTTCTAAAGCCATGACATCATTTTCTGGAATTTTCCAAGCTGTTTAAAGGCACAGTCAGCTTAGTGTATGTAAATTTCTGACCCACTGGAATTGTGATATAGTGAATTATAAGTGAAATAATCTGTCTGTAAACAATTGTTGGAAGAATTACTTGTGTCATGCACAAAGTAGATGTCCTAACCGACTTGACAAAACTATAGTTTGTTAACATGAAATCTGTGTAGTGGTTGAAAAATTAGTTTTCATGACTTCAACCTAAGTGTATGTAAACATCTGACTTCAACTGTATGTGTTTTTTTCTGAGTTGAAAAAACCTCTCACATACACATTAGAACCAATGTAAACACATTGTTTAATTTATATATGTTCCATTTTAATTGAGGATTGTGTGCAATAAAATACATTCACAGTTTAAGCAACAGTTTGGTTTATTGGATATTTCTCTGATTTAAAATGAATGGCCAAAAGGAAGTCGTCAGACCTGTAACCCTCTGGGAGTATGTGCATGTTTTGTCATCTGGAGCTGAAACGGCCCCAACGGCCCTCATACATACGTACAGGGTTCCCAGGAGCGACATGCACATATGTTTATTGTCCTGCAGAAGTATTTTCCATGAACCAAGGCCAATGAATGGAGAGAGAGAACCTGGAGGGAGTTCCAGAGCTCAGCTTGTTATGATGCAGAAAAGCAGAGATGGGTGGGTAACAAGAAAACATTCTCTCTCTCTCTCTCTCTCTCTCTCTCTCTCTCACACTCTCTCTCTCTCTCTCTCTCTCTCTCTCTCTCTCTCTCTCTCTCTCTCTCTCTCTCTCTCTCTCTCTCTCTCTCTCTCTCTCTCTCTCTCTCTCTCTCACACACACAAGTATGTAAATATGTCAATATATTGTTATTACTTCTTTATTTTACATGTATGCTCCATTATATTTTAGGATTGGAGATATTTAGGTCTACACATTCTCTCGCTCTCCCACACACAATACTTTGTGGATGTGTGACCTCAGAGGAACTGGTGAGATGCTTGTTTCTGTCTCTCCACTGGGAATGCCATATCTACCTGCATTTTCTCTGCTATTTCTCTGGCATCTGTCTGGGCTGAGGCAAGTCCACTTTCTCTGTATTCCTGGAGAAACTGTTTAACACCATCAGTTTCCCTCTTAACTGTTTCTATTGAAACACTGGGGCTTTGAAGGAGTTTACTGACATGATTTACCTGATATAAAACATTGTACCAGATCACAACACAGAGTATGAACCGCCATGTTGTCAGCTCCTTGCAAAGGCTTTGTGATAAAGACAATGTCTCTCCATCCTTCTTCTCTGCTGCATGTTCACTGAGTTCTGTTAAGGCCTCCACAACTTCTGGCATTTGGTAGCGAAGTGCTTTTACACTGTTAAAGTGACACTCCCATCTTGTTGACAGGCTTTTCACTGTCAGCTTTACATGACGTAGTAGTATTGACCAGTGTTGTATTGAAGAGCTGAAGAGGTTGTAAAGGCGCTGAAGAATGCCAAACAAGCTCACAGAGAGAACTGATGACTGGCTGCATCAGCTACGACGAGGGTGAGTCTGCTGCAGGGAACACACATTGCCTTCTTGTTCAGTTCAAGCACTCTTGCCTGGACACCCTGCTTGTGTCCCATCATGTTACTCCCATTATCATAGGATTGCCCACGACAGTCTGCGATGTTCAATGTCATGTCATTAAGCTGTTGAAGGAGAGTATTACTCAGGCCTTTTCCTGTTGTATCAGCAACGCTGATGAAGCCAACAAAGTGCTCTAAGATGGAGGCCCCTACAGATGACTCACAGTTCACAATACGTAGCACCAATGATAGTTGTTCTGTGTGGCTAATATCAGGGGTACAATCCATTATGACTGAAAAATTGCAAACAGCAGGGGGGACAGACGACACCCCTGCCTAGTGCCGCATCCCCGAGCAAAATAATCAGAACGGGTGTCATTGGTGCAGACACTGGCCTGAGGGGATGCGTACAGTAGGCGGATCCATAAGCAAAACTTGTACCCAAACCCACATTTTACCAGGACTGCAAAGAGATAGTCCCACTCAATTCTGTTGAAAGCCTTCTCCGCATCCAGAGAGATTACCAGGTCGGGGCACTCAGAGACTTGCTTGGAATAAATAACATTGAACAAAGTACGAATGTTGAAAAAAGACTGTCGTCCCTTGATAAAGCCAGTTTGCTCCTCCGATATTATTACCGGTAGCACCGTTTCCAGGTGCTGTGCTAACAGCTTAGCAAGCACCTTAACATCAACATTAAGGAGGCTTAAGGGCCTGTAGATCACCCCCAAATATCAATCTATGGGTATTTAGAGATTGGATTTTCCCCAGCAACCGGTTAGCAAAGCCTACGTCATCAAAGTTCGGAGCGTATACGTTAACCAGCACCACCGGTGCCAGAGGGTCCCAGTTATGATCAGATATCTTCCATTACTGTCAGCAATCACATTGGCCTCAGAAAACTGCACTCTGCTACTAACCAAAATAGCAACAACCCTTGCCCTAGAGTCAAAATGAGAGTGAAAAACCTGATTATATCTGGGGTCCCGCAGCCTTGCGTGATCACTAGTGCGCAAATGCGTCTCCTGCAAGTTTGCTTTGAGTTTCTTCAGGTGGGAAAAAACCCTAGATCTCTTAATTGGAGAGTTTAAAGCTTTGACATTCCAAGATATGAACTTAATAGGAGTGGATGTAGCTCCCCCAACATTACCAGCATCAATTGTGTCAGCCATTAAACACATTGAAGGGGTAGAAAATGGAGCAGTCAAACATTTGCCCAAAAAAACTAAGACAAAACGATTAAAAGCAAATCAAGAAAACAAAAAACTAAACGGGACAAAATAAGAAACAGACAAACATAGAGAGACAAGGAACACCACCCACCCTGAAGCCAACCCCCCCACCAAACACCCAGTCTCCCCCTGGAGACAGCAGAGACAAGGAACACCACCCACCCCGACGCCAACCCCCCCACCAAATACCCAGTCTCCCCCTGGAGACAGCAGAGACAAGGAACACCACCCACCCCGAAGCCAACCCCCCCACCAAACACCCAGTCTCCCCCTGGAGACAGCAGAGACAAGGAACACCACCCACCCCGAAGCCAACCCCCCCACCAAACACCCAGTCTCCTCCCTGGAGACAGCGGTAACTCCCCTATATAGCTCCTGTGCATGTCAAGAAGCGAATTTGGGAAACTCCACAGGACAAAGCAAACAAATTCACCAGAGAAAATGCATTCAGAAAATAGAAAAAGAACAGTCAACACAGCAACAAATCTATACAGTAATATACATCCAATACACACATAGGTGCACACACACACCCAGGCGTGGGTGTCTGCACCCAAATGCCAACATATGCACATGCAAACGCTATAACAAGTAACAGAACACATTATGCGTACACACACACATACCCCAAAACACACAACCCAGTGATAACACACTTGCATACATACCCAGCCATAAGTACATGTTATGATCATCAAGCACATGTTAACAAGCTGTACATCAATGCTAGAGGATCCGTGGGCCACAGAGGACACGTGCACGTTAACATAAAAACATAGATGTATCTGTCCTCATGTAGCAGGTGTAAAATATACTTTATGTATTTCACCGAAAATCCCAAAATATTTATTTTAATGTATTATTTTCAGGTTATTTTGAGATGTATTAAACTACTTTCAGGAGTCAACTATTTTATTGTATTTATTTTCTAAATTGTGTTAATGCTGTGACGTCATCAACGGGAGCCATGCTTTTACTCCTGTTTGCTCAGAGCGTGATGAGGAGAGGAGTGTGTTATTTATGCTCCGGTCTTTTGAATTCACATGTTCGCAAATGTTCACAAATGCAGAAGAAAAGACAAGCAAAAATGATATTGTCACTGATCTAGTGTTGCATTACGTTTATAGGAATATAAATTCATGTGAATGGGGATAACGTTTGAGTGCAAGGCTAGCCCAGCTGTCGTTAGCTTGGTGGCGGGAGAGGGTCTCCTTCAGGTGTAGACAGCGAGTTTTCTCACGGTCATTCTGCACTGTCTTTTGTCTTTCATCAGGCAAATATACTTGTATGGAGTCCAGACGGCAGCATTAACCTTTGCCTTGTATTTGTATCCATTCCATGCTGTCATTAAAAGAGAGACAACCTGCAGAATTGTGTCCAGAGCCTTGCCTTCCACCTACACCTTACCAGAACACAACGCAGAAAGTTACCGGTACAAAGTCGGTTACATATACATGAATACAAATGTACATAAAGATATACACACACACACCACATCCATATTTATATACAGATACGCACACACTACGTGCATCGGGGAAGATGTGGATATTTTGTCCGCGGTAGTACACACACAACCATATACACACACACTCACAAACAGACTGAAACAGCCCTTATGAAACAAACTATAGCGGGCTCGAGACCTTCGCAGCAGAGTGCTGGTTACAGTGTTACCATAACAACCACAACAGTAAACTAGCTAGTCACGTGCAGCAGTAACAGTCGGACAACCGTCAATCAATACAAGCACGCGGCAAACACCAACAAGATTAACCTAAATTATTGAGAAAAATTCTTAACGTTGCAGCCAGACAGTTATCTGAATAAAAACATTTAATAAAAAACTATGTCAAAACAGGTATCGTTGAAATTAGCACAGCAATACAAAAGAGGCAGAGCAGCGAGAGGAAAAACAAGCGAAGCACCTGATAAACGAGTCAGGCTGCACTATCCCCTGAGTCAGTCCCGTGGGGGAGAAAAGTCGCCTCAGAGGTCCTTCAAAAACAAAATATACCAAACAAGGTTTTCAAAAGTGGCGGCTGAGCCAGCTTCATGCCTCCTCCGGAGAATCAAAACGAAGAGCCTCGCAGTTGTGGTCCACATGCAGCCTAGCAGGGAACCGCAGAGAGAACCAAACTCCCTTCTCAAAAAGGGCGTGCTTCACGTCTAGAAACGCAGCTTCTGAATGTTCCAGTGAGCACTGTTGGGGCCATAATACGGAAGTGGAAAGACAATTTGCCCATTCAACCTTCCTTCAATTATGTGAAGTTTGCCAGTACCATTTGCTGAAAAGCAGCCCCACACCATGATTTTCCCACCTCCAAACTTCACTGTTGGTATGGTGTTTTTAGGGTGATGTGCAGTGCAATTTCTCCTCCAAACATGGTGTGTATTATGACATCCAAACAGTTCAATTTTGCTCTCATCTGACCACACTATATTCTCCCAGTATTTCACTGGCTTTTCCAAATGTTGTGCAGCAAACTTTAAACGAGCCTCAACATGCTTTTTTTTCAGCAATGGAGTCTTGCATGGTGAGCGTGCATACAGGCCATGGCGGTGGAGTGTATTACTTAATGTTTTCTTTGAGACAACAGTACCTGCTAATTGCAGGTCTTTTTGAAGCTCTCCACAAGTGGTCCTTGGCTCTTGGACAACTCTTCTGATTATTATTTTCACTCCTCTGTCAGAAAGCTTGTGAGGAGCACCTGGTCGAGGCAAATTTATGGTGAAATGATTGTCTTTCCACTTCCGTATTATGGCCCCAACAGTGCTCACTGGAACATTCAGAAGCATAGAAATGCGCCTATAACCAATGCCATGATTATGTTTTGCAACAATTAGGTTGCGAAGGTCTTGAGACAGCTCTTTGCTTTTACCCATCATGAGATGTGTCTTGTGTGACACCTTGGCAATGAGACCTTTTTGTAGGCCATCAGTTGGGACTGAACCAGCTGATATTAATTTGCACTGACAGGGGGCTGGATTGCTTTTTAATTACTGATAGTTTTCAGCTGTTATCTTGGCTTTCCATGCCTTTTTGAACCCCCCTTTCTTCATGTGTTCAATACTTTTTCCCTGTGTCATTTCACATTATTACACATAACTTAATTTCTGAACTTATTTGTTTTGGTTTCTATGTATGTACAGTGGGGAGAACAAGTATTTGATACACTGCCGATTTTGCAGGTTTTCCCACTTACAAAGCATGTAGAGGTCTGTAATTTTTATCATAGGTACTCTTCAACTGTGAGTGACGGAATCTAAAACAAAAATCCAGAAAATCACATTGTATGATTTTTAAGTAATTAATTTGCATTTTATTGCATGACATAAGTATTTGATACATCAGAAAAGCAGAACTTAATATTTGGTACAGAAACCTTTGTTTGCAATTACAGAGATCATACGTTTCCTGTAGTTCTTGACCAGGTTTGCACACACTGCAGGAGGGATTTTGGCCCACTCCTCCATACAGACCTTCTCCAGATCCTTCAGGTTTTGGGGCTGTTGCTGGGCAATACGGACTTTCAGCTCTCTCCAAAGATTTTCTATTGGGTTCAGGTCTGGAGACTGGCTAGGCCACTCCAGGACCTTGAGATGCTTCTTACGGAGCCACTCCTTAGTTGCCCTGGCTGTGTGTTTCGGGTCGTTGTCATGCTGGAAGACCCAGCCACGACCCATCTTCAATGCTCTTACTGAGGGAAGGAGGTTGTTGGCCAAGATCTCGCGATACATGGCCCCATCCATCCTCCCCTCAATACGGTGCAGTCGTCCTGTCCACTTTGCAGAAAAGCATCCCCAAAGAATGATGTTTCCACCTCCATGCTTCACGGTTGGGATGGTGTTCTTGGGGTTGTACTCATCCTTCTTCTTCCTCCAAACACGGCGAGTGGAGTTTAGACCAAAAAGCTCTATTTTTGTCACATCAGACCACATGACCTTCTCCCATTCCTCCTCTGGATCATACAGATGATCATGGCATGGCAAACTTCAGACGGGCCTGGACATGCGCTGGCTTGAGCAGGGGGACCTTGCGTGCGCTGCAGGATTTTAATCCATGACGGCGTATTGTGTTACTAATGGTTTACTTTGAGACTGTGGTCCCAGCTCTCTTCAGGTCATTGACCAGGTCCTGCCGTGTAGTTCTGGGCTGATCCCTCACCTTCCTCATGATCATTGATGCCCCACGAGGTGAGATCTTGCATGGTGCCCCAGACCGAGGGAGATTGACCGTCATCTTGAACTTCTTCCATTTTCTAATAATAATTGCGCCAACAGTTGTTGCCTTCTCACCAAGCTGCTTGCCTATTGTCCTGTAGCCCATCCCAGCCTTGTGCAGGTCTACAATTTTATCCCTGATGTCCTTACACAGCTCTCTGGTCTTGGCCATTGTGGAGAGGTTGGAGTCTGTTTGATTGAGTGTGTGGACAGGTGTCTTTTATACAGGTAACGAGTTCAAACAGGTGCACTTAATACAGGTAATGAGTGGAGAACAGGAGGGCTTCTTAAAGAAAAACTAACAGGTCTGTGAGAGCCGGAATTCTTACTGGTTGGTAGGTGATCAAATACTTATGTCATGCAATAAAATGCACATTAATTAATTATTTAAAAATCATACAATGTGATTTTCTGGATTTTTGTTTTAGATTCCGTCTCTCACAGTTGAAGTGTACCTATGATAAAAATTACAGACCTCTACATGCTTTGTAAGTAGGAAAACCTGCAAAATCGGCAGTGTATCAAATACTTGTTCTCCCCACTGTATATAGTGTATGAAGGGGTGTCCACATACTGCTGTATATATACTGTATGAAGGGGTGTCCACATACCGCTGTATATATAGTGTATGAAGGGGTGTCCACATACTGCTGTATATATAGTGTATGAAGGGGTGTCCACATACTGCTGTATCTATAGTGTATGAAGGGGTGTCCACATACTGCTGTATACAGTGGGGCAAAAAAGTATTTAGTCAGCCACCAATTGTGCAAGTTCTCCCACTTAAAAAGATGAGAGGCCTGGAGTAAAAAGTACATTATTTTCTATAGGACTGTAGTGAAGTAAAAAGTACATTATTTTCTATATGAATGTAGTGGAGTAAAAAGTACATTTTTTTCTATAGGAATGTAGTGGAGTAAAAAGTACATTATTTTCTATAGGAATGTAGTGAAGTAAAAAAAAAAAAAAATTCTATAGGAATGTAGTGGAGTAAAAAGTACATTATTTTCTATAGGAATGTAGTGGAGTAAAAAGTACATTATTTTCTATAGGAATGTAGTGGAGTAAAATGTACATTATTTTCTATAGGAATGTAGTGGAGTAAAAAGTACATTATTTTCTATAGGAATGTAGTGGAGTAAAAAGTACATTATTTTCTATAGGAATGTAGTGGAGTAAAAAGTACATTATTTTCTATAGGAATGTAGTGGAGTAAAATGTACATTATTTTCTATAGGAATGTAGTGGAGTAAAAAGTACATTATTTTCTATAGGAATGTAGTGGAGTAAAAAGTACATTATTTTCTATAGGAATGTAGTGAAGTAAAAAAAAAAATATTTTCTATAGGAATGTAGTGGAGTAAAAAGTACATTATTTTCTATAGGAATGTAGTGGAGTAAAAAGTACATTATTTTCTATAGGAATGTAGTGGAGTAAAAAGTACATTATAAAGTACATTTTTTTCTATAGGAATGTAGTGGAGTAAAAAGTACATTATTTTCTATAGGAATGTAGTGGAGTGAAAAGTACATTATTTTATTAAGGAATGTAGTGGAGTAAAAAGTACATTATTTTCTATAGGAATGTAGTGGAGTAAAAAGTACATTATTTTCTATAGGAATGTAGTGGAGTAAAAAGTACATTATTTTCTATAGGAATGTAGTGGAGTAAAAAGTACATTATTTTCTATATGAATGTAGTGGAGTAAAAAGTACATTATTTTATTAAGGAATGTAGTGGAGTAAAAAGTACATTATTTTCTATAGGAATGTAGTGGAGTAAAAAATACATTCTTTTCTATAGGACTGTAGTGAAGTAAAAAGTACATTATTTTCAATATGAATGTAGTGGAGTAAAAAGTACATTATTTTATTAAGGAATATAGTGGAGTAAAAAGTACATTATTTTCTATAGGAATGTAGTGGAGTAAAAAGTACATTGTTTTCTATAGGAATGTAGTGGAGTAAAAAGTACATTATTTTCTATAGGAATGTAGTGGAGTAAAAAGCACATTATTTTCTATAGGAATGTAGTGGAGTAAAATGTACATTATTTTCTATAGGAATGTAGTGGAGTAAAAAGTACATTATTTTCTATAGGAATGTAGTGAAGTAAAAAGTACATTATTTTCTATAGGAATGTAGTGGAGTAAAAAGTACATTATTTTCTATAGGAATGTGGTGGAGTAAAAAGTACATTATTTTCTATAGGAATGTAGTGGAGTAAAAAGTACATTATTTTCTATAGGAATGTAGTGGAGTAAAAAGTACATTATTTTCTATAGGAATGTAGTGAAGTAAAAAGTACATTATTTTCTATAGGAATGTAGTGGAGTAAAAAGTACAATATTTTCTATAGGAATGTAGTGGAGTAAAAAGTACATTATTTTCTATAGGAATGTAGTGGAGTAAAAAGTACATTTTTTTCTATAGGAATATAGTGGAGTAAAAAGTACATTATTTTCTATAGGAATGTAGTGGAGTAAAAAGTGGAGTAAAAAGTACATTATTTTCTATAGGAATGTAGTGGAGTAAAAAGTACATTCTTTTCTATAGGAATGAAGTGGAGTAAAAAGTACATTATTTTCTATAGGAATGTAGTGGAGTAAAAAGTACATTGTTTTCTATAGGAATGTAGTGGAGTAAAAAGTACTTTATTTTCTATAGGAATGTAGTGGAGTAAAAAGTACATTATTTTCTATAGGAATGTAGTGGAGTAAAAAGTACATTATTTTCTATAGGAATGTAGTGGAGTAAAAAGTACATTATTTTCTATAGGAATGTAGTGGAGTAAAAAGTACATTATTTTCTATATGAATGTAGTGGAGTAAAAAGTACATTATTTTATTAAGGAATGTAGTGGAGTAAAAAGTACATTATTTTCTATAGGAATGTAGTGGAGTAAAAAATACATTATTTTCTATAGGACTGTAGTGAAGTAAAAAGTACATTATTTTCAATATGAATGTAGTGGAGTAAAAAGTACATTATTTTATTAAGGAATATAGTGGAGTAAAAAGTACATTATTTTCTATAGGAATGTAGTGGAGTAAAAAGTACATTGTTTTCTATAGGAATGTAGTGGAGTAAAAAGTACATTATTTTCTATAGGAATGTAGTGGAGTAAAAAGCACATTATTTTCTATAGGAATGTAGTGGAGTAAAATGTACATTATTTTCTATAGGAATGTAGTGGAGTAAAAAGTACATTATTTTCTATAGGAATGTAGTGAAGTAAAAAGTACATTATTTTCTATAGGAATGTAGTGGAGTAAAAAGTACATTATTTTCTATAGGAATGTGGTGGAGTAAAAAGTACATTATTTTCTATAGGAATGTAGTGGAGTAAAAAGTACATTATTTTCTATAGGAATGTAGTGGAGTAAAAAGTACAATATTTTCTATAGGAATGTAGTGGAGTAAAAAGTACATTATTTTCTATAGGAATGTAGTGGAGTAAAAAGTACATTTTTTTCTATAGGAATGTAGTGGAGTAAAAAGTACATTATTTTCTATAGGAATGTAGTGGAGTAAAAAGTGGAGTAAAAAGTACATTATTTTCTATAGGAATGTAGTGGAGTAAAAAGTACATTCTTTTCTATAGGAATGAAGTGGAGTAAAAAGTACATTATTTTCTATAGGAATGTAGTGGAGTAAAAAGTACATTGTTTTCTATAGGAATGTAGTGGAGTAAAAAGTACATTATTTTCTATAGGAATGTAGTGGAGTAAAAAGTACATTATTTTCTATAGGAATGTAGTGAAGTAAAAAAAAAAATATTTTCTATAGGAATGTAGTGGAGTAAAAAGTACATTATTTTCTATAGGAATGTAGTGGAGTAAAAAGTACATTATTTTCTATAGGAATGTAGTGGAGTAAAAAGTACATTTATTTTCTATAGGAATGTAGTGGAGTAAAAAGTACATTATTTTCTATAGGAATGTAGTGGAGTAAAATGTACATTATTTTCTATAGGAATGTAGTGGAGTAAAAAGTACATTATTTTCTATAGGAATGTAGTGAAGTAAAAAGTACATTATTTTCTATAGGAATGTGGTGGAGTAAAAAGTACATTATTTTCTATAGGAATGTGGTGGAGTAAAAAGTACATTATTTTCTATAGGAATGTAGTGGAGTAAAAAGTACATTACTTTCTATAGGAATGTAGTGGAGTAAAAAGTACAATATTTTCTATAGGAATGTAGTGGAGTAAAAAGTACATTGTTTTCTATAGGAATGTAGTGGAGTAAAAAGTACATTATTTTCTATAGGAATGTAGTGGAGTAAAAAGTACGTTATTTTCTATAGGAATGTGGTGGAGTAAAAAGTACATTATTTTCTATAGGAATGTAGTGGAGTAAAAAGTACATTATTTTCTATAGGAATGTAGTGGAGTAAAAAGTACATTATTTTCTATAGGAATGTAGTGGAGTAAAAAGTACATTATTTTCTATAGGAATGTAGTGGAGTAAAAAGTACATTATTTTCTATAGGAATGTAGTAGAGTAAAAAGTGGAGTAAAAAGTACATTATTTTCTATAGGAATGTGGTGGAGTAAAAAGTACATTATTTTCTATAGGAATGTAGTGGAGTAAAAAGTACATTATTTTCTATAGGAATGTAGTGGAGTAAAAAGTACAATATTTTCTATAGGAATGTAGTGGAGTAAAAAGTACATTATTTTCTATAGGAATGTGGTGGAGTAAAAAGTACAATATTTTCTATAGGAATGTAGTGGAGTAAAAAGTACATTATTTTCTATAGGAATGTAGTAGAGTAAAAAGTGGAGTAAAAAGTACATTATTTTCTATAGGAATGTAGTGGAGTAAAAAGTACATTCTTTTCTATAGGAATGAAGTGGAGTAAAAAGTACATAATTTTTCTATAGGAATGTAGTGGAGTAAAAAGTACATTATTTTCTATAGGAATGTAGTGGAGTAAAAAGTACATTATTTTCTATAGGAATGTAGTGGAGTAAAAAGTACATTATTTTCTATAGGAATGTAGTGGAGTAAAAAGTACATTATTTTATTAAGGAATGTAGTGGAGTAAAAAGTACATTATTTTCTATAGGAATGTAGTGGAGTAAAAAATACATTATTTTCTATAGGACTGTAGTGAAGTAAAAAGTACATTATTTTCAATATGAATGTAGTGGAGTAAAAAGTACATTATTTTATTAAGGAATATAGTGGAGTAAAAAGTACATTATTTTCTATAGGAATGTAGTGGAGTAAAAAGTACATTGTTTTCTATAGGAATGTAGTGGAGTAAAAAGTACATTATTTTCTATAGGAATGTAGTGGAGTAAAAAGTACATTATTTTCTATAGGAATGTAGTGGAGTAAAAAGTACATTATTTTCTATAGGAATGTAGTGGAGTAAAATGTACATTATTTTCTATAGGAATGTAGTGGAGTAAAAAGTACATTATTTTCTATAGGAATGTAGTGAAGTAAAAAGTACATTATTTTCTATAGGAATGTAGTGGAGTAAAAAGTACATTATTTTCTATAGGAATGTGGTGGAGTAAAAAGTACATTATTTTCTATAGGAATGTAGTGGAGTAAAAAGTACATTATTTTCTATAGGAATGTAGTGGAGTAAAAAGTACATTATTTTCTATAGGAATGTAGTGGAGTAAAAAGTACATTATTTTCTATAGGAATGTAGTGGAGTAAAAAGTACATTATTTTCTATAGGAATGTAGTGGAGTAAAAAATACATTATTTTCTATAGGACTGTAGTGAAGTAAAAAGTACATTATTTTCAATATGAATGTAGTGGAGTAAAAAGTACATTATTTTATTAAGGAATATAGTGGAGTAAAAAGTACATTATTTTCTATAGGAATGTAGTGGAGTAAAAAGTACATTGTTTTCTATAGGAATGTAGTGGAGTAAAAAGTACATTATTTTCTATAGGAATGTAGTGGAGTAAAAAGTACATTATTTTCTATAGGAATGTAGTGGAGTAAAATGTACATTATTTTCTATAGGAATGTAGTGGAGTAAAAAGTACATTATTTTCTATAGGAATGTGGTGGAGTAAAAAGTACATTATTTTCTATAGGAATGTAGTGGAGTAAAAAGTACATTATTTTCTATAGGAATGTAGTGGAGTAAAAAGTATAATATTTTCTATAGGAATGTAGTGGAGTAAAAAGTACATTATTTTCTATAGGAATGTAGTGAAGTAAAAAAAAAAAAAAATTCTATAGGAATGTAGTGGAGTAAAAAATACATTATTTTCTATAGGAATGTAGTGGAGTAAAAAGTACATTATTTTCTATAGGCATGTAGTGGAGTAAAATGTACATTATTTTCTATAGGAATGTAGTGGAGTAAAAAGTACATTATTTTCTATAGGAATGTAGTGGAGTAAAAAGTACATTATTTTCTATAGGAATGTAGTGGAGTAAAAAGTACATTATTTTCTATAGGAATGTAGTGGAGTAAAAAGTACATTATTTTCTATAGGAATGTAGTGGAGTAAAAAGTACATTATTTTCTATAGGAATGTAGTGGAGTAAAAAGTACAGTATTTTCTATAGGAATGTAGTGGAGTAAAAAGTACATTATTTTATTAAGGAATGTAGTGGAGTAAAAAGTACATTATTTTCTATAGGAATGTAGTGGAGTAAAAAATACATTATTTTCTATAGGACTGTAGTGAAGTAAAAAGTACATTATTTTCAATATGAATGTAGTGGAGTAAAAAGTACATTATTTTATTAAGGAATATAGTGGAGTAAAAAGTACATTATTTTCTATAGGAATGTAGTGGAGTAAAAAGTACATTGTTTTCTATAGGAATGTAGTGGAGTAAAAAGTACATTATTTTCTATAGGAATGTAGTGGAGTAAAAAGTACATTATTTTCTATAGGAATGTAGTGGAGTAAAAAGTACATTATTTTCTATAGGAATGTAGTGGAGTAAAATGTACATTATTTTCTATAGGAATGTAGTGGAGTAAAAAGTACATTATTTTCTATAGGAATGTAGTGAAGTAAAAAGTACATTATTTTCTATAGGAATGTAGTGGAGTAAAAAGTACATTATTTTCTATAGGAATGTGGTGGAGTAAAAAGTACATTATTTTCTATAGGAATGTAGTGGAGTAAAAAGTACATTATTTTCTATAGGAATGTAGTGGAGTAAAAAGTACATTATTTTCTATAGGAATGTAGTGGAGTAAAAAGTACATTATTTTCTATAGGAATGTAGTGGAGTAAAAAGTACATTATTTTCTATAGGAATGTAGTGGAGTAAAAAATACATTATTTTCTATAGGACTGTAGTGAAGTAAAAAGTACATTATTTTCAATATGAATGTAGTGGAGTAAAAAGTACATTATTTTATTAAGGAATATAGTGGAGTAAAAAGTACATTATTTTCTATAGGAATGTAGTGGAGTAAAAAGTACATTGTTTTCTATAGGAATGTAGTGGAGTAAAAAGTACATTATTTTCTATAGGAATGTAGTGGAGTAAAAAGTACATTATTTTCTATAGGAATGTAGTGGAGTAAAAAGTACATTATTTTCTATAGGAATGTAGTGGAGTAAAATCTACATTATTTTCTATAGGAATGTAGTGGAGTAAAAAGTACATTATTTTCTATAGGAATGTGGTGGAGTAAAAAGTACATTATTTTCTATAGGAATGTAGTGGAGTAAAAAGTACATTATTTTCTATAGGAATGTAGTGGAGTAAAAAGTACAATATTTTCTATAGTAATGTAGTGGAGTAAAAAGTACATTATTTTCTATAGGAATGTAGTGAAGTAAAAAAAAAAAAAATTTTCTATAGGAATGTAGTGGAGTAAAAAGTACATTATTTTCTATAGGAATGTAGTGGAGTAAAAAGTACATTATTTTCTATAGGAATGTAGTGGAGTAAAATGTACATTATTTTCTATAGGAATGTAGTGGAGTAAAAAGTACATTATTTTCTATAGGAATGTAGTGGAGTAAAAAGTACATTATTTTCTATAGGAATGTAGTGGAGTAAAAAGTACATTATTTTCTATAGGAATGTAGTGGAGTAAAAAGTACATTATTTTCTATAGGAATGTAGTGGAGTAAAAAGTACAGTATTTTCTATATGAATGTAGTGGAGTAAAAAGTACATTATTTTATTAAGGAATGTAGTGGAGTAAAAAGTACATTATTTTCTATAGGAATGTAGTGGAGTAAAAAGTACATTATTTTCTATAGGAATGTAGTGGAGTAAAAAGTACATTATCTTCTATAGGAATGTAGTGGAGTAAAAAGTACATTATTTCATTAAGGAATGTAGTGGAGTAAAAAGTACATTATTTTCTATAGGAATGTAGTGGAGTAAAAAGTACATTATTTTCTATAGGAATGTAGTGGAGTAAAAAATACATTATTTTCTATAGGAATGTAGTGGAGTAAAAAGTACATTCTTTTCTATAGGAATGAAGTGGAGTAAAAAGTACATTATTTTCTATAGGAATGTAGTGGAGTAAAAAGTACATTATTTTCTATAGGAATGTAGTGGAGTAAAAAATACATTATTTTCTATAGGAATGTAGTGGAGTAAAAAGTACATTCTTTTCTATAGGAATGAAGTGGAGTAAAAAGTACATTATTTTCTATAGGAATGTAGTGGAGTAAAAAGTACATTATTTTCTATAGGAATGTAGTGGAGTAAAAAGTACATTATTTTCTATAGGAATGTAGTGGAGTAAAAAGTACATTATTTTCTATAGGAATGTAGTGGAGTAAAATGTACATTATTTTCTATATGAATGTAGTGGAGTAAAAAGTACATTATTTTATTAAGGAATGTAGTGGAGTAAAAAGTACATTATTTTCTATAGGAATGTAGTGGAGTAAAAAGTACATTATTTTCTATATGAATGTAGTGGAGTAAAAAGTACATTATTTTATTAAGGAATGTAGTGGAGTAAAAAGTACATTATTTTCTATAGGAATGTAGTGGAGTAAAAAGTACATTATTTTCTATAGGACTGTAGTGGAGTAAAAAGTACATTATTTTCTATAGGAATGTAGTGGAGTAAAAAGTACATTATTTTATTAAGGAATGTAGTGGAGTAAAAAGTACATTATTTTCTATAGGAATGTAGTGTAGTAAAAAGTACATTATTTTCTATAGGAATGTAGTGGAGTAAAATGTACATTATTTTCTATAGGAATGTAGTGGAGTAAAAAGTACATTTTTTTCTATAGGAATGTAGTGGAGTAAAAAGTACATTATTTTCTAAAGGAATGTAGTGGAGTAAAAAGTACATTATTTTCTATAGGAATGTAGATGAGTAAAAAGTACATTATTTTCTATAGGACTGCAGTGAAGTAAAAAGTACATTATTTTCTATATGAATGTAGTGCAGTAAAAAGTACATTATTTTATTAAGGAATGTAGTGGAGTAAAAAGTACATTATTTTCTATAGGAATGTAGTGGAGTAAAAAGTACATTATTTTCTATATGAATGTAGTGGAGTAAAAAGTACATTATTTTATTAAGGAATGTAGTGGAGTAAAAAGTACATTATTTTCTATAGGAATGTAGTGGAGTAAAAAGTACATTATTTTCTATAGGAATGTAGTGGAGTAAAAAGTACATTATTTTCTATAGGAATGGAGTGGAGTAAAAAGTACATTATTTTATTAAGGAATGTAGTGGAGTAAAAAGTACATTATTTTCTATAGGAATGTAGTGAAGTAAAAAAAAAAAAAAATTCTATAGGAATGTAGTGGAGTAAAAAGTACATTATTTTCTATAGGAATGTAGTGGAGTAAAAAGTACATTATTTTCTATAGGCATGTAGTGGAGTAAAATGTACATTATTTTCTATAGGAATGTAGTGGAGTAAAAAGTACATTATTTTCTATAGGAATGTAGTGGAGTAAAAAGTACATTATTTTCTATAGGAATGTAGTGGAGTAAAAAGTACATTATTTTCTATAGGAATGTAGTGGAGTAAAAAGTACATTATTTTCTATAGGAATGTAGTGGAGTAAAAAGTACATTATTTTCTATAGGAATGTAGTGGAGTAAAAAGTACAGTATTTTCTATAGGAATGTAGTGGAGTAAAAAGTACATTATTTTATTAAGGAATGTAGTGGAGTAAAAAGTACATTATTTTCTATAGGAATGTAGTGGAGTAAAAAATACATTATTTTCTATAGGACTGTAGTGAAGTAAAAAGTACATTATTTTCAATATGAATGTAGTGGAGTAAAAAGTACATTATTTTATTAAGGAATATAGTGGAGTAAAAAGTACATTATTTTCTATAGGAATGTAGTGGAGTAAAAAGTACATTGTTTTCTATAGGAATGTAGTGGAGTAAAAAGTACATTATTTTCTATAGGAATGTAGTGGAGTAAAAAGTACATTATTTTCTATAGGAATGTAGTGGAGTAAAATGTACATTATTTTCTATAGGAATGTAGTGGAGTAAAATGTACATTATTTTCTATAGGAATGTAGTGGAGTAAAAAGTACATTATTTTCTATAGGAATGTAGTGGAGTAAAAAGTACATTGTTTTCTATAGGAATGTAGTGGAGTAAAAAGTACATTATTTTCTATAGGAATGTAGTGGAGTAAAAAGCACATTATTTTCTATAGGAATGTAGTGGAGTAAAATGTACATTATTTTCTATAGGAATGTAGTGGAGTAAAAAGTACATTATTTTCTATAGGAATGTAGTGAAGTAAAAAGTACATTATTTTCTATAGGAATGTAGTGGAGTAAAAAGTACATTATTTTCTATAGGAATGTGGTGGAGTAAAAAGTACATTATTTTCTATAGGAATGTAGTGGAGTAAAAAGTACATTATTTTCTATAGGAATGTAGTGGAGTAAAAAGTACAATATTTTCTATAGGAATGTAGTGGAGTAAAAAGTACATTATTTTCTATAGGAATGTAGTGGAGTAAAAAGTACATTTTTTTCTATAGGAATGTAGTGGAGTAAAAAGTACATTATTTTCTATAGGAATGTAGTGGAGTAAAAAGTGGAGTAAAAAGTACATTATTTTCTATAGGAATGTAGTGGAGTAAAAAGTACATTCTTTTCTATAGGAATGAAGTGGAGTAAAAAGTACATTATTTTCTATAGGAATGTAGTGGAGTAAAAAGTACATTGTTTTCTATAGGAATGTAGTGGAGTAAAAAGTACATTATTTTCTATAGGAATGTAGTGGAGTAAAAAGTACATTATTTTCTATAGGAATGTAGTGAAGTAAAAAAAAAAATATTTTCTATAGGAATGTAGTGGAGTAAAAAGTACATTATTTTCTATAGGAATGTAGTGGAGTAAAAAGTACATTATTTTCTATAGGAATGTAGTGGAGTAAAAAGTACATTATTTTCTATAGGAATGTAGTGGAGTAAAAAGTACATTATTTTCTATAGGAATGTAGTGGAGTAAAATGTACATTATTTTCTATAGGAATGTAGTGGAGTAAAAAGTACATTATTTTCTATAGGAATGTAGTGAAGTAAAAAGTACATTATTTTCTATAGGAATGTGGTGGAGTAAAAAGTACATTATTTTCTATAGGAATGTGGTGGAGTAAAAAGTACATTATTTTCTATAGGAATGTAGTGGAGTAAAAAGTACATTACTTTCTATAGGAATGTAGTGGAGTAAAAAGTACAATATTTTCTATAGGAATGTAGTGGAGTAAAAAGTACATTGTTTTCTATAGGAATGTAGTGGAGTAAAAAGTACATTATTTTCTATAGGAATGTAGTGGAGTAAAAAGTACGTTATTTTCTATAGGAATGTGGTGGAGTAAAAAGTACATTATTTTCTATAGGAATGTAGTGGAGTAAAAAGTACATTATTTTCTATAGGAATGTAGTGGAGTAAAAAGTACATTATTTTCTATAGGAATGTAGTGGAGTAAAAAGTACATTATTTTCTATAGGAATGTAGTGGAGTAAAAAGTACATTATTTTCTATAGGAATGTAGTAGAGTAAAAAGTGGAGTAAAAAGTACATTATTTTCTATAGGAATGTGGTGGAGTAAAAAGTACATTATTTTCTATAGGAATGTAGTGGAGTAAAAAGTACATTATTTTCTATAGGAATGTAGTGGAGTAAAAAGTACAATATTTTCTATAGGAATGTAGTGGAGTAAAAAGTACATTATTTTCTATAGGAATGTAGTGAAGTAAAAAAAATTTTTTTTCTATAGGAATGTAGTGGAGTAAAAAGTACATTATTTTCTATAGGAATGTAGTGGAGTAAAAAGTACATTATTTTCTATAGGAATGTAGTGGAGTAAAAAGTACATTATTTTCTATAGGAATGTAGTAGAGTAAAAAGTGGAGTAAAAAGTACATTATTTTCTATAGGAATGTAGTGGAGTAAAAAGTACATTCTTTTCTATAGGAATGAAGTGGAGTAAAAAGTACATAATTTTTCTATAGGAATGTAGTGGAGTAAAAAGTACATTATTTTCTATAGGAATGTAGTGGAGTAAAAAGTACATTATTTTCTATAGGAATGTAGTGGAGTAAAAAGTACATTATTTTCTATAGGAATGTAGTGGAGTAAAAAGTACATTATTTTCTATAGGAATGTAGTGGAGTAAAAAGTACATTATTTTCTATAGGAATGTAGTGGAGTAAAAAGTACATTATTTTATTAAGGAATGTAGTGGAGTAAAAAGTACATTATTTTCTATAGGAATGTAGTGGAGTAAAAAATACATTATTTTCTATAGGACTGTAGTGAAGTAAAAAGTACATTATTTTCAATATGAATGTAGTGGAGTAAAAAGTACATTATTTTATTAAGGAATATAGTGGAGTAAAAAGTACATTATTTTCTATAGGAATGTAGTGGAGTAAAAAGTACATTGTTTTCTATAGGAATGTAGTGGAGTAAAAAGTACATTATTTTCTATAGGAATGTAGTGGAGTAAAAAGTACATTATTTTCTATAGGAATGTAGTGGAGTAAAAAGTACATTATTTTCTATAGGAATGTAGTGGAGTAAAATGTACATTATTTTCTATAGGAATGTAGTGGAGTAAAAAGTACATTATTTTCTATAGGAATGTAGTGAAGTAAAAAGTACATTATTTTCTATAGGAATGTAGTGGAGTAAAAAGTACATTATTTTCTATAGGAATGTGGTGGAGTAAAAAGTACATTATTTTCTATAGGAATGTAGTGGAGTAAAAAGTACATTATTTTCTATAGGAATGTAGTGGAGTAAAAAGTACATTATTTTCTATAGGAATGTAGTGGAGTAAAAAGTACATTATTTTCTATAGGAATGTAGTGGAGTAAAAAGTACATTATTTTCTATAGGAATGTAGTGGAGTAAAAAATACATTATTTTCTATAGGACTGTAGTGAAGTAAAAAGTACATTATTTTCAATATGAATGTAGTGGAGTAAAAAGTACATTATTTTATTAAGGAATATAGTGGAGTAAAAAGTACATTATTTTCTATAGGAATGTAGTGGAGTAAAAAGTACATTGTTTTCTATAGGAATGTAGTGGAGTAAAAAGTACATTATTTTCTATAGGAATGTAGTGGAGTAAAAAGTACATTATTTTCTATAGGAATGTAGTGGAGTAAAATGTACATTATTTTCTATAGGAATGTAGTGGAGTAAAAAGTACATTATTTTCTATAGGAATGTGGTGGAGTAAAAAGTACATTATTTTCTATAGGAATGTAGTGGAGTAAAAAGTACATTATTTTCTATAGGAATGTAGTGGAGTAAAAAGTATAATATTTTCTATAGGAATGTAGTGGAGTAAAAAGTACATTATTTTCTATAGGAATGTAGTGAAGTAAAAAAAAAAAAAAATTCTATAGGAATGTAGTGGAGTAAAAAGTACATTATTTTCTATAGGAATGTAGTGGAGTAAAAAGTACATTATTTTCTATAGGCATGTAGTGGAGTAAAATGTACATTATTTTCTATAGGAATGTAGTGGAGTAAAAAGTACATTATTTTCTATAGGAATGTAGTGGAGTAAAAAGTACATTATTTTCTATAGGAATGTAGTGGAGTAAAAAGTACATTATTTTCTATAGGAATGTAGTGGAGTAAAAAGTACATTATTTTCTATAGGAATGTAGTGGAGTAAAAAGTACATTATTTTCTATAGGAATGTAGTGGAGTAAAAAGTACAGTATTTTCTATAGGAATGTAGTGGAGTAAAAAGTACATTATTTTATTAAGGAATGTAGTGGAGTAAAAAGTACATTATTTTCTATAGGAATGTAGTGGAGTAAAAAATACATTATTTTCTATAGGACTGTAGTGAAGTAAAAAGTACATTATTTTCAATATGAATGTAGTGGAGTAAAAAGTACATTATTTTATTAAGGAATATAGTGGAGTAAAAAGTACATTATTTTCTATAGGAATGTAGTGGAGTAAAAAGTACATTGTTTTCTATAGGAATGTAGTGGAGTAAAAAGTACATTATTTTCTATAGGAATGTAGTGGAGTAAAAAGTACATTATTTTCTATAGGAATGTAGTGGAGTAAAAAGTACATTATTTTCTATAGGAATGTAGTGGAGTAAAATGTACATTATTTTCTATAGGAATGTAGTGGAGTAAAAAGTACATTATTTTCTATAGGAATGTAGTGAAGTAAAAAGTACATTATTTTCTATAGGAATGTAGTGGAGTAAAAAGTACATTATTTTCTATAGGAATGTGGTGGAGTAAAAAGTACATTATTTTCTATAGGAATGTAGTGGAGTAAAAAGTACATTATTTTCTATAGGAATGTAGTGGAGTAAAAAGTACATTATTTTCTATAGGAATGTAGTGGAGTAAAAAGTACATTATTTTCTATAGGAATGTAGTGGAGTAAAAAGTACATTATTTTCTATAGGAATGTAGTGGAGTAAAAAATACATTATTTTCTATAGGACTGTAGTGAAGTAAAAAGTACATTATTTTCAATATGAATGTAGTGGAGTAAAAAGTACATTATTTTATTAAGGAATATAGTGGAGTAAAAAGTACATTATTTTCTATAGGAATGTAGTGGAGTAAAAAGTACATTGTTTTCTATAGGAATGTAGTGGAGTAAAAAGTACATTATTTTCTATAGGAATGTAGTGGAGTAAAAAGTACATTATTTTCTATAGGAATGTAGTGGAGTAAAAAGTACATTATTTTCTATAGGAATGTAGTGGAGTAAAATCTACATTATTTTCTATAGGAATGTAGTGGAGTAAAAAGTACATTATTTTCTATAGGAATGTGGTGGAGTAAAAAGTACATTATTTTCTATAGGAATGTAGTGGAGTAAAAAGTACATTATTTTCTATAGGAATGTAGTGGAGTAAAAAGTACAATATTTTCTATAGTAATGTAGTGGAGTAAAAAGTACATTATTTTCTATAGGAATGTAGTGAAGTAAAAAAAAAAAAAATTTTCTATAGGAATGTAGTGGAGTAAAAAGTACATTATTTTCTATAGGAATGTAGTGGAGTAAAAAGTACATTATTTTCTATAGGAATGTAGTGGAGTAAAATGTACATTATTTTCTATAGGAATGTAGTGGAGTAAAAAGTACATTATTTTCTATAGGAATGTAGTGGAGTAAAAAGTACATTATTTTCTATAGGAATGTAGTGGAGTAAAAAGTACATTATTTTCTATAGGAATGTAGTGGAGTAAAAAGTACATTATTTTCTATAGGAATGTAGTGGAGTAAAAAGTACAGTATTTTCTATATGAATGTAGTGGAGTAAAAAGTACATTATTTTATTAAGGAATGTAGTGGAGTAAAAAGTACATTATTTTCTATAGGAATGTAGTGGAGTAAAAAGTACATTATTTTCTATAGGAATGTAGTGGAGTAAAAAGTACATTATCTTCTATAGGAATGTAGTGGAGTAAAAAGTACATTATTTCATTAAGGAATGTAGTGGAGTAAAAAGTACATTATTTTCTATAGGAATGTAGTGGAGTAAAAAGTACATTATTTTCTATAGGAATGTAGTGGAGTAAAAAATACATTATTTTCTATAGGAATGTAGTGGAGTAAAAAGTACATTCTTTTCTATAGGAATGAAGTGGAGTAAAAAGTACATTATTTTCTATAGGAATGTAGTGGAGTAAAAAGTACATTATTTTCTATAGGAATGTAGTGGAGTAAAAAATACATTATTTTCTATAGGAATGTAGTGGAGTAAAAAGTACATTCTTTTCTATAGGAATGAAGTGGAGTAAAAAGTACATTATTTTCTATAGGAATGTAGTGGAGTAAAAAGTACATTATTTTCTATAGGAATGTAGTGGAGTAAAAAGTACATTATTTTCTATAGGAATGTAGTGGAGTAAAAAGTACATTATTTTCTATAGGAATGTAGTGGAGTAAAATGTACATTATTTTCTATATGAATGTAGTGGAGTAAAAAGTACATTATTTTATTAAGGAATGTAGTGGAGTAAAAAGTACATTATTTTCTATAGGAATGTAGTGGAGTAAAAAGTACATTATTTTCTATATGAATGTAGTGGAGTAAAAAGTACATTATTTTATTAAGGAATGTAGTGGAGTAAAAAGTACATTATTTTCTATAGGAATGTAGTGGAGTAAAAAGTACATTATTTTCTATAGGACTGTAGTGGAGTAAAAAGTACATTATTTTCTATAGGAATGTAGTGGAGTAAAAAGTACATTATTTTATTAAGGAATGTAGTGGAGTAAAAAGTACATTATTTTCTATAGGAATGTAGTGTAGTAAAAAGTACATTATTTTCTATAGGAATGTAGTGGAGTAAAATGTACATTATTTTCTATAGGAATGTAGTGGAGTAAAAAGTACATTTTTTTCTATAGGAATGTAGTGGAGTAAAAAGTACATTATTTTCTAAAGGAATGTAGTGGAGTAAAAAGTACATTATTTTCTATAGGAATGTAGATGAGTAAAAAGTACATTATTTTCTATAGGACTGCAGTGAAGTAAAAAGTACATTATTTTCTATATGAATGTAGTGCAGTAAAAAGTACATTATTTTATTAAGGAATGTAGTGGAGTAAAAAGTACATTATTTTCTATAGGAATGTAGTGGAGTAAAAAGTACATTATTTTCTATATGAATGTAGTGGAGTAAAAAGTACATTATTTTATTAAGGAATGTAGTGGAGTAAAAAGTACATTATTTTCTATAGGAATGTAGTGGAGTAAAAAGTACATTATTTTCTATAGGAATGTAGTGGAGTAAAAAGTACATTATTTTCTATAGGAATGGAGTGGAGTAAAAAGTACATTATTTTATTAAGGAATGTAGTGGAGTAAAAAGTACATTATTTTCTATAGGAATGTAGTGGAGTAAAAAGTACATTATTTTCTATAGGAATGTAGTGAAGTAAAAAAAAAAAAAATTCTATAGGAATGTAGTGGAGTAAAAAGTACATTATTTTCTATAGGAATGTAGTGGAGTAAAAAGTACATTATTTTCTATAGGCATGTAGTGGAGTAAAATGTACATTATTTTCTATAGGAATGTAGTGGAGTAAAAAGTACATTATTTTCTATAGGAATGTAGTGGAGTAAAAAGTACATTATTTTCTATAGGAATGTAGTGGAGTAAAAAGTACATTATTTTCTATAGGAATGTAGTGGAGTAAAAAGTACATTATTTTCTATAGGAATGTAGTGGAGTAAAAAGTACATTATTTTCTATAGGAATGTAGTGGAGTAAAAAGTACAGTATTTTCTATAGGAATGTAGTGGAGTAAAAAGTACATTATTTTATTAAGGAATGTAGTGGAGTAAAAAGTACATTATTTTCTATAGGAATGTAGTGGAGTAAAAAATACATTATTTTCTATAGGACTGTAGTGAAGTAAAAAGTACATTATTTTCAATATGAATGTAGTGGAGTAAAAAGTACATTATTTTATTAAGGAATATAGTGGAGTAAAAAGTACATTATTTTCTATAGGAATGTAGTGGAGTAAAAAGTACATTGTTTTCTATAGGAATGTAGTGGAGTAAAAAGTACATTATTTTCTATAGGAATGTAGTGGAGTAAAAAGTACATTATTTTCTATAGGAATGTAGTGGAGTAAAAAGTACATTATTTTCTATAGGAATGTAGTGGAGTAAAATGTACATTATTTTCTATAGGAATGTAGTGGAGTAAAAAGTACATTATTTTCTATAGGAATGTAGTGAAGTAAAAAGTACATTATTTTCTATAGGAATGTAGTGGAGTAAAAAGTACATTATTTTCTATAGGAATGTGGTGGAGTAAAAAGTACATTATTTTCTATAGGAATGTAGTGGAGTAAAAAGTACATTATTTTCTATAGGAATGTAGTGGAGTAAAAAGTACATTATTTTCTATAGGAATGTAGTGGAGTAAAAAGTACATTATTTTCTATAGGAATGTAGTGGAGTAAAAAGTACATTATTTTCTATAGGAATGTAGTGGAGTAAAAAATACATTATTTTCTATAGGACTGTAGTGAAGTAAAAAGTACATTATTTTCAATATGAATGTAGTGGAGTAAAAAGTACATTATTTTATTAAGGAATATAGTGGAGTAAAAAGTACATTATTTTCTATAGGAATGTAGTGGAGTAAAAAGTACATTGTTTTCTATAGGAATGTAGTGGAGTAAAAAGTACATTATTTTCTATAGGAATGTAGTGGAGTAAAAAGTACATTATTTTCTATAGGAATGTAGTGGAGTAAAAAGTACATTATTTTCTATAGGAATGTAGTGGAGTAAAATCTACATTATTTTCTATAGGAATGTAGTGGAGTAAAAAGTACATTATTTTCTATAGGAATGTGGTGGAGTAAAAAGTACATTATTTTCTATAGTAATGTAGTGGAGTAAAAAGTACATTATTTTCTATAGGAATGTAGTGAAGTAAAAAAAAAAAAATTTTTCTATAGGAATGTAGTGGAGTAAAAAGTACATTATTTTCTATAGGAATGTAGTGGAGTAAAAAGTACATTATTTTCTATAGGAATGTAGTGGAGTAAAATCTACATTATTTTCTATAGGAATGTAGTGGAGTAAAAAGTACATTATTTTCTATAGGAATGTGGTGGAGTAAAAAGTACATTATTTTCTATAGTAATGTAGTGGAGTAAAAAGTACATTATTTTCTATAGGAATGTAGTGAAGTAAAAAAAAAATAATTTTTCTATAGGAATGTAGTGGAGTAAAAAGTACATTATTTTCTATAGGAATGTAGTGGAGTAAAAAGTACATTATTTTCTATAGGAATGTAGTGGAGTAAAATGTACATTATTTTCTATAGGAATGTAGTGGAGTAAAAAGTACATTATTTTCTATAGGAATGTAGTGGAGTAAAAAGTACATTATTTTCTATAGGAATGTAGTGGAGTAAAAAGTACATTATTTTCTATAGGAATGTAGTGGAGTAAAAAGTACATTATTTTCTATAGGAATGTAGTGGAGTAAAAAGTACAGTATTTTCTATATGAATGTAGTGGAGTAAAAAGTACATTATTTTATTAAGGAATGTAGTGGAGTAAAAAGTACATTATTTTCTATAGGAATGTAGTGGAGTAAAAAGTACATTATTTTCTATAGGAATGTAGTGGAGTAAAAAGTACATTATCTTCTATAGGAATGTAGTGGAGTAAAAAGTACATTATTTCATTAAGGAATGTAGTGGAGTAAAAAGTACATTATTTTCTATAGGAATGTAGTGGAGTAAAAAGTACATTATTTTCTATAGGAATGTAGTGGAGTAAAAAATACATTATTTTCTATAGGAATGTAGTGGAGTAAAAAGTACATTCTTTTCTATAGGAATGAAGTGGAGTAAAAAGTACATTATTTTCTATAGGAATGTAGTGGAGTAAAAAGTACATTATTTTCTATAGGAATGTAGTGGAGTAAAAAATACATTATTTTCTATAGGAATGTAGTGGAGTAAAAAGTACATTCTTTTCTATAGGAATGAAGTGGAGTAAAAAGTACATTATTTTCTATAGGAATGTAGTGGAGTAAAAAGTACATTATTTTCTATAGGAATGTAGTGGAGTAAAAAGTACAATATTTTCTATAGGAATGTAGTGGAGTAAAAAGTACATTATTTTCTATAGGAATGTAGTGGAGTAAAATGTACATTATTTTCTATATGAATGTAGTGGAGTAAAAAGTACATTATTTTATTAAGGAATGTAGTGGAGTAAAAAGTACATTATTTTCTATAGGAATGTAGTGGAGTAAAAAGTACATTATTTTCTATATGAATGTAGTGGAGTAAAAAGTACATTATTTTATTAAGGAATGTAGTGGAGTAAAAAGTACATTATTTTCTATAGGAATGTAGTGGAGTAAAAAGTACATTATTTTCTATAGGACTGTAGTGGAGTAAAAAGTACATTATTTTCTATAGGAATGTAGTGGAGTAAAAAGTACATTATTTTATTAAGGAATGTAGTGGAGTAAAAAGTACATTATTTTCTATAGGAATGTAGTGTAGTAAAAAGTACATTATTTTCTATAGGAATGTAGTGGAGTAAAATGTACATTATTTTCTATAGGAATGTAGTGGAGTAAAAAGTACATTTTTTTCTATAGGAATGTAGTGGAGTAAAAAGTACATTATTTTCTAAAGGAATGTAGTGGAGTAAAAAGTACATTATTTTCTATAGGAATGTAGATGAGTAAAAAGTACATTATTTTCTATAGGACTGCAGTGAAGTAAAAAGTACATTATTTTCTATATGAATGTAGTGCAGTAAAAAGTACATTATTTTATTAAGGAATGTAGTGGAGTAAAAAGTACATTATTTTCTATAGGAATGTAGTGGAGTAAAAAGTACATTATTTTCTATATGAATGTAGTGGAGTAAAAAGTACATTATTTTATTAAGGAATGTAGTGGAGTAAAAAGTACATTATTTTCTATAGGAATGTAGTGGAGTAAAAAGTACATTATTTTCTATAGGAATGTAGTGGAGTAAAAAGTACATTATTTTCTATAGGAATGGAGTGGAGTAAAAAGTACATTATTTTATTAAGGAATGTAGTGGAGTAAAAAGTACATTATTTTCTATAGGAATGTAGTGGAGTAAAAAGTACATTATTTTCTATAGGAATGTAGTGGAGTAAAAAATACATTATTTTCTATAGGAATGTAGTGGAGTAAAAAGTACATTCTTTTCTATAGGAATGAAGTGGAGTAAAAAGTACATAATTTTTCTATAGGAATGTAGTGGAGTAAAAAGTACATTATTTTCTATAGGAATGTAGTGGAGTAAAAAGTACATTATTTTCTATAGGAATGTAGTGGAGTAAAAAGTACATTATTTTCTATAGGAATGTAGTGGAGTAAAAAGTACATTATTTTCTATAGGAATGTAGTGGAGTAAAAAATACATTATTTTCTATAGGAATGTAGTGGAGTAAAAAGTACATTCTTTTCTATAGGAATGAAGTGGAGTAAAAAGTACATAATTTTTCTATAGGAATGTAGTGGAGTAAAAAGTACATTATTTTCTATAGGAATGTAGTGGAGTAAAAAGTACATTATTTTCTATAGGAATGTAGTGGAGTAAAAAGTACATCATTTTCTATAGGAATGTAGTGGAGTAAAATGTACATTATTTTCTATAGGAATGTAGTGGAGTAAAAAGTACATTATTTTCTATAGGAATGTAGTGAAGTAAAAAGTACATTATTTTCTATAGGAATGTGGTGGAGTAAAAAGTACATTATTTTCTATAGGAATGTAGTGGAGTAAAAAGTACATTATTTTCTATAGGAATGTAGTGGAGTAAAAAGTACAATATTTTCTATAGGAATGTAGTGGAGTAAAAAGTACATTATTTTCTATAGGAATGTAGTGAAGTAAAAACATTTCTTTTTTCTATAGGAATGTAGTGGAGTAAAAAGTACATTATTTTCTATAGGAATGTAGTGGAGTAAAAAGTACATTATTTTCTATAGGAAAGTAGTGGAGTAAAATGTACATTATTTTCTATAGGAATGTAGTGGAGTAAAAAGTACATTATTTTATTAAGGAATGTAGTGGAGTAAAAAGTACATTATTTTCTATAGGAATGTAGTGGAGTAAAAAGTGGAGTAAAAAGTACATTATTTTCTATAGGAATGTAGTGGAGTAAAAAGTACATTCTTTTCTATAGGAATGAAGTGGAGTAAAAAGTACATAATTTTCTATAGGAATGTAGTGGAGTAAAAAGTACATTGTTTTCTATAGGAATGTAGTGGAGTAAAAAGTACATTATTTTATTAAGGAATGTAGTGGAGTAAAAAGTACATTATTTTCTATAGGAATGTAGTGGAGTAAAAAGTGGAGTAAAAAGTACATTATTTTCTATAGGAATGTAGTGGAGTAAAAAGTACATTATTTTCTATAGGAATGTAGTGGAGTAAAAAGTATATTGTTTTCTATAGGAATGTAGTGGAGTAAAAAGTACATTATTTTCTATAGGAATGTAGTGGAGTAAAAAGTACATTATTTTCTATAGGAATGTAGTGGAGTAAAAAGTACATTATTTTCTATAGGAATGTAGTGGAGTAAAAAGTACATTATTTTCTATAGGAATGTGGTGGAGTAAAAAGTACATTATTTTCTATAGGAATGTAGTGGAGTAAAAAGTACATTACTTTCTATAGGAATGTAGTGGAGTAAAAAGTACAATATTTTCTATAGGAATGTAGTGGAGTAAAAAGTACATTATTTTCTGTAGGAATGTAGTGAAGTAAAAAAAAAAAAATTTTCTATAGGAATGTAGTGGAGTAAAAAGTACATTATTTTCTATAGGAATGTAGTGGAGTAAAAAGTACATTATTTTCTATAGGAATGTAGTGGAGTAAAAAGTACATTATTTTCTATAGGAATGTAGTGGAGTAAAATGTACATTATTTTCTATAGGAATGTAGTGGAGTAAAAAGTACATTATTTTCTATAGGAATGTAGTGGAGTAAAAAGTGGAGTAAAAAGTACATTATTTTCTATAGGAATGAAGTGGAGTAAAAAGTACATAATTTTTCTATAGGAATGTAGTGGAGTAAAAAGTACATTATTTTCTATAGGAATGTAGTGGAGTAAAAAGTACATTATTTTCTATAGGAATGTAGTGGAGTAAAAAGTACATTATTTTCTATAGGAATGTAGTGAAGTAAAAAAAAACTTTTTTTCTATAGGAATGTAGTGGAGTAAAAAGTACATTATTTTCTATAGGAATGTAGTGGAGTAAAAAATACATTATTTTCTATAGGAATGTAGTGGAGTAAAAAGTACATTCTTTTCTATAGGAATGAAGTGGAGTAAAAAGTACATAATTTTTCTATAGGAATGTAGTGGAGTAAAAAGTACATTATTTTCTATAGGAATGTAGTGGAGTAAAAAGTACATTATTTTCTATAGGAATGTAGTGGAGTAAAAAGTACATCATTTTCTATAGGAATGTAGTGGAGTAAAATGTACATTATTTTCTATAGGAATGTAGTGGAGTAAAAAGTACATTATTTTCTATAGGAATGTAGTGAAGTAAAAAGTACATTATTTTCTATAGGAATGTAGTGGAGTAAAAAGTACATTATTTTCTATAGGAATGTGGTGGAGTAAAAAGTACATTATTTTCTATAGGAATGTAGTGGAGTAAAAAGTACATTATTTTCTATAGGAATGTAGTGGAGTAAAAAGTACAATATTTTCTATAGGAATGTAGTGGAGTAAAAAGTACATTATTTTCTATAGGAATGTAGTGAAGTAAAAAAAAATCTTTTTTCTATAGGAATGTAGTGGAGTAAAAAGTACATTATTTTCTATAGGAATGTAGTGGAGTAAAAAGTACATTATTTTCTATAGGAATGTAGTGGAGTAAAATGTACATTATTTTCTATAGGAATGTAGTGGAGTAAAAAGTACATTATTTTATTAAGGAATGTAGTGGAGTAAAAAGTACATTATTTTCTATAGGAATGTAGTGGAGTAAAAAGTGGAGTAAAAAGTACATTATTTTCTATAGGAATGTAGTGGAGTAAAAAGTACATTCTTTTCTATAGGAATGAAGTGGAGTAAAAAGTACATAATTTTCTATAGGAATGTAGTGGAGTAAAAAGTACATTGTTTTCTATAGGAATGTAGTGGAGTAAAAAGTACATTATTTTATTAAGGAATGTAGTGGAGTAAAAAGTACATTCTTTTCTATAGGAATGAAGTGGAGTAAAAAGTACATTATTTTCTATAGGAATGTAGTGGAGTAAAAAGTACATTATTTTCTATAGGAATGTAGTGGAGTAAAAAGTACAATATTTTCTATAGGAATGTAGTGGAGTAAAAAGTACATTATTTTCTATAGGAATGTAGTGGAGTAAAATGTACATTATTTTCTATATGAATGTAGTGGAGTAAAAAGTACATTATTTTATTAAGGAATGTAGTGGAGTAAAAAGTACATTATTTTCTATAGGAATGTAGTGGAGTAAAAAGTACATTATTTTCTATATGAATGTAGTGGAGTAAAAAGTACATTATTTTATTAAGGAATGTAGTGGAGTAAAAAGTACATTATTTTCTATAGGAATGTAGTGGAGTAAAAAGTACATTATTTTCTATAGGACTGTAGTGGAGTAAAAAGTACATTATTTTCTATAGGAATGTAGTGGAGTAAAAAGTACATTATTTTATTAAGGAATGTAGTGGAGTAAAAAGTACATTATTTTCTATAGGAATGTAGTGTAGTAAAAAGTACATTATTTTCTATAGGAATGTAGTGGAGTAAAATGTACATTATTTTCTATAGGAATGTAGTGGAGTAAAAAGTACATTTTTTTCTATAGGAATGTAGTGGAGTAAAAAGTACATTATTTTCTAAAGGAATGTAGTGGAGTAAAAAGTACATTATTTTCTATAGGAATGTAGATGAGTAAAAAGTACATTATTTTCTATAGGACTGCAGTGAAGTAAAAAGTACATTATTTTCTATATGAATGTAGTGCAGTAAAAAGTACATTATTTTATTAAGGAATGTAGTGGAGTAAAAAGTACATTATTTTCTATAGGAATGTAGTGGAGTAAAAAGTACATTATTTTCTATATGAATGTAGTGGAGTAAAAAGTACATTATTTTATTAAGGAATGTAGTGGAGTAAAAAGTACATTATTTTCTATAGGAATGTAGTGGAGTAAAAAGTACATTATTTTCTATAGGAATGTAGTGGAGTAAAAAGTACATTATTTTCTATAGGAATGGAGTGGAGTAAAAAGTACATTATTTTATTAAGGAATGTAGTGGAGTAAAAAGTACATTATTTTCTATAGGAATGTAGTGGAGTAAAAAGTACATTATTTTCTATAGGAATGTAGTGGAGTAAAAAATACATTATTTTCTATAGGAATGTAGTGGAGTAAAAAGTACATTCTTTTCTATAGGAATGAAGTGGAGTAAAAAGTACATAATTTTTCTATAGGAATGTAGTGGAGTAAAAAGTACATTATTTTCTATAGGAATGTAGTGGAGTAAAAAGTACATTATTTTCTATAGGAATGTAGTGGAGTAAAAAGTACATTATTTTCTATAGGAATGTAGTGGAGTAAAAAGTACATTATTTTCTATAGGAATGTAGTGGAGTAAAAAATACATTATTTTCTATAGGAATGTAGTGGAGTAAAAAGTACATTCTTTTCTATAGGAATGAAGTGGAGTAAAAAGTACATAATTTTTCTATAGGAATGTAGTGGAGTAAAAAGTACATTATTTTCTATAGGAATGTAGTGGAGTAAAAAGTACATTATTTTCTATAGGAATGTAGTGGAGTAAAAAGTACATCATTTTCTATAGGAATGTAGTGGAGTAAAATGTACATTATTTTCTATAGGAATGTAGTGGAGTAAAAAGTACATTATTTTCTATAGGAATGTAGTGAAGTAAAAAGTACATTATTTTCTATAGGAATGTGGTGGAGTAAAAAGTACATTATTTTCTATAGGAATGTAGTGGAGTAAAAAGTACATTATTTTCTATAGGAATGTAGTGGAGTAAAAAGTACAATATTTTCTATAGGAATGTAGTGGAGTAAAAAGTACATTATTTTCTATAGGAATGTAGTGAAGTAAAAACATTTCTTTTTTCTATAGGAATGTAGTGGAGTAAAAAGTACATTATTTTCTATAGGAATGTAGTGGAGTAAAAAGTACATTATTTTCTATAGGAAAGTAGTGGAGTAAAATGTACATTATTTTCTATAGGAATGTAGTGGAGTAAAAAGTACATTATTTTATTAAGGAATGTAGTGGAGTAAAAAGTACATTATTTTCTATAGGAATGTAGTGGAGTAAAAAGTGGAGTAAAAAGTACATTATTTTCTATAGGAATGTAGTGGAGTAAAAAGTACATTCTTTTCTATAGGAATGAAGTGGAGTAAAAAGTACATAATTTTCTATAGGAATGTAGTGGAGTAAAAAGTACATTGTTTTCTATAGGAATGTAGTGGAGTAAAAAGTACATTATTTTATTAAGGAATGTAGTGGAGTAAAAAGTACATTATTTTCTATAGGAATGTAGTGGAGTAAAAAGTGGAGTAAAAAGTACATTATTTTCTATAGGAATGTAGTGGAGTAAAAAGTACATTATTTTCTATAGGAATGGAGTGGAGTAAAAAGTATATTGTTTTCTATAGGAATGTAGTGGAGTAAAAAGTACATTATTTTCTATAGGAATGTAGTGGAGTAAAAAGTACATTATTTTCTATAGGAATGTAGTGGAGTAAAAAGTACATTATTTTCTATAGGAATGTAGTGGAGTAAAAAGTACATTATTTTCTATAGGAATGTGGTGGAGTAAAAAGTACATTATTTTCTATAGGAATGTAGTGGAGTAAAAAGTACATTACTTTCTATAGGAATGTAGTGGAGTAAAAAGTACAATATTTTCTATAGGAATGTAGTGGAGTAAAAAGTACATTATTTTCTGTAGGAATGTAGTGAAGTAAAAAAAAAAAAATTTTCTATAGGAATGTAGTGGAGTAAAAAGTACATTATTTTCTATAGGAATGTAGTGGAGTAAAAAGTACATTATTTTCTATAGGAATGTAGTGGAGTAAAAAGTACATTATTTTCTATAGGAATGTAGTGGAGTAAAATGTACATTATTTTCTATAGGAATGTAGTGGAGTAAAAAGTACATTATTTTCTATAGGAATGTAGTGGAGTAAAAAGTGGAGTAAAAAGTACATTATTTTCTATAGGAATGAAGTGGAGTAAAAAGTACATAATTTTTCTATAGGAATGTAGTGGAGTAAAAAGTACATTATTTTCTATAGGAATGTAGTGGAGTAAAAAGTACATTATTTTCTATAGGAATGTAGTGGAGTAAAAAGTACATTATTTTCTATAGGAATGTAGTGAAGTAAAAAAAAACTTTTTTTCTATAGGAATGTAGTGGAGTAAAAAGTACATTATTTTCTATAGGAATGTAGTGGAGTAAAAAATACATTATTTTCTATAGGAATGTAGTGGAGTAAAAAGTACATTCTTTTCTATAGGAATGAAGTGGAGTAAAAAGTACATAATTTTTCTATAGGAATGTAGTGGAGTAAAAAGTACATTATTTTCTATAGGAATGTAGTGGAGTAAAAAGTACATTATTTTCTATAGGAATGTAGTGGAGTAAAAAGTACATCATTTTCTATAGGAATGTAGTGGAGTAAAATGTACATTATTTTCTATAGGAATGTAGTGGAGTAAAAAGTACATTATTTTCTATAGGAATGTAGTGAAGTAAAAAGTACATTATTTTCTATAGGAATGTAGTGGAGTAAAAAGTACATTATTTTCTATAGGAATGTGGTGGAGTAAAAAGTACATTATTTTCTATAGGAATGTAGTGGAGTAAAAAGTACATTATTTTCTATAGGAATGTAGTGGAGTAAAAAGTACAATATTTTCTATAGGAATGTAGTGGAGTAAAAAGTACATTATTTTCTATAGGAATGTAGTGAAGTAAAAAAAAATCTTTTTTCTATAGGAATGTAGTGGAGTAAAAAGTACATTATTTTCTATAGGAATGTAGTGGAGTAAAAAGTACATTATTTTCTATAGGAATGTAGTGGAGTAAAATGTACATTATTTTCTATAGGAATGTAGTGGAGTAAAAAGTACATTATTTTATTAAGGAATGTAGTGGAGTAAAAAGTACATTATTTTCTATAGGAATGTAGTGGAGTAAAAAGTGGAGTAAAAAGTACATTATTTTCTATAGGAATGTAGTGGAGTAAAAAGTACATTCTTTTCTATAGGAATGAAGTGGAGTAAAAAGTACATAATTTTCTATAGGAATGTAGTGGAGTAAAAAGTACATTGTTTTCTATAGGAATGTAGTGGAGTAAAAAGTACATTATTTTATTAAGGAATGTAGTGGAGTAAAAAGTACATTATTTTCTATAGGAATGTAGTGGAGTAAAAAGTGGAGTAAAAAGTACATTATTTTCTATAGGAATGTAGTGGAGTAAAAAGTACATTATTTTCTATAGGAATGAAGTGGAGTAAAAAGTACATTATTTTCTATAGGAATGTAGTGGAGTAAAAAGTATATTGTTTTCTATAGGAATGTAGTGGAGTAAAAAGTACATTATTTTCTATAGGAATGTAGTGGAGTAAAAAGTACATTATTTTCTATAGGAATGTAGTGGAGTAAAAAGTACATTCTTTTCTATAGGAATGAAGTGGAGTAAAAAGTACATTATTTTCTATAGGAATGTGGTGGAGTAAAAAGTACATTATTTTCTATAGGAATGTAGTGGAGTAAAAAGTACATTACTTTCTATAGGAATGTAGTGGAGTAAAAAGTACAATATTTTCTATAGGAATGTAGTGGAGTAAAAAGTACATTATTTTCTATAGGAATGTAGTGAAGTAAAAAAAAAAAAAATTTCTATAGGAATGTAGTGGAGTAAAAAGTACATTATTTTCTATAGGAATGTAGTGGAGTAAAAAGTACATTATTTTCTATAGGAATGTAGTGGAGTAAAAAGTACATTATTTTCTATAGGAATGTAGTGGAGTAAAAAGTACATTATTTTCTATAGGAATGTAGTGGAGTAAAATGTACATTATTTTCTATAGGAATGTAGTGGAGTAAAAAGTACATTATTTTCTATAGGAATGTAGTGGAGTAAAAAGTGGAGTAAAAAGTACATTATTTTCTATAGGAATGAAGTGGAGTAAAAAGTACATAATTTTTCTATAGGAATGTAGTGGAGTAAAAAGTACATTATTTTCTATAGGAATGTAGTGGAGTAAAAAGTACATTATTTTCTATAGGAATGTAGTGGAGTAAAAAGTACATTATTTTCTATAGGAATGTAGTGAAGTAAAAAAAAACTTTTTTTCTATAGGAATGTAGTGGAGTAAAAAGTACATTATTTTCTATAGGAATGTAGTGGAGTAAAAAGTACATTATTTTCTATAGGAATGTAGTGGAGTAAAATGTACATTATTTTCTATAGGAATGTAGTGGAGTAAAAAGTACATTATTTTCTATAGGAATGTAGTGAAGTAAAAAGTACATTATTTTCTATAGGAATGTAGTGGAGTAAAAAGTACATTATTTTCTATAGGAATGTGGTGGAGTAAAAAGTACATTATTTTCTATAGGAATGTAGTGGAGTAAAAAGTACATTATTTTCTATAGGAATGTAGTGGAGTAAAAAGTACAATATTTTCTATAGGAATGTAGTGGAGTAAAAAATACATTATTTTCTATAGGAATGTAGTGGAGTAAAAAGTACATTCTTTTCTATAGGAATGAAGTGGAGTAAAAAGTACATTATTTTCTATAGGAATGTAGTGGAGTAAAAAGTACATTATTTTCTATAGGAATGTAGTGGAGTAAAAAGTACATTATTTTCTATAGGAATGTAGTGGAGTAAAAAGTACATTATTTTCTATAGGAATGTAGTGGAGTAAAATGTACATTATTTTCTATATGAATGTAGTGGAGTAAAAAGTACATTATTTTATTAAGGAATGTAGTGGAGTAAAAAGTACATTATTTTCTATAGGAATGTAGTGGAGTAAAAAGTACATTATTTTCTATATGAATGTAGTGGAGTAAAAAGTACATTATTTTATTAAGGAATGTAGTGGAGTAAAAAGTACATTATTTTCTATAGGAATGTAGTGGAGTAAAAAGTACATTATTTTCTATAGGACTGTAGTGGAGTAAAAAGTACATTATTTTCTATAGGAATGTAGTGGAGTAAAAAGTACATTATTTTATTAAGGAATGTAGTGGAGTAAAAAGTACATTATTTTCTATAGGAATGTAGTGTAGTAAAAAGTACATTATTTTCTATAGGAATGTAGTGGAGTAAAATGTACATTATTTTCTATAGGAATGTAGTGGAGTAAAAAGTACATTTTTTTCTATAGGAATGTAGTGGAGTAAAAAGTACATTCTTTTCTAAAGGAATGTAGTGGAGTAAAAAGTACATTATTTTCTATAGGAATGTAGATGAGTAAAAAGTACATTATTTTCTATAGGACTGCAGTGAAGTAAAAAGTACATTATTTTCTATATGAATGTAGTGCAGTAAAAAGTACATTATTTTATTAAGGAATGTAGTGGAGTAAAAAGTACATTATTTTCTATAGGAATGTAGTGGAGTAAAAAGTACATTATTTTCTATATGAATGTAGTGGAGTAAAAAGTACATTATTTTATTAAGGAATGTAGTGGAGTAAAAAGTACATTATTTTCTATAGGAATGTAGTGGAGTAAAAAGTACATTATTTTCTATAGGAATGTAGTGGAGTAAAAAGTACATTATTTTCTATAGGAATGGAGTGGAGTAAAAAGTACATTATTTTATTAAGGAATGTAGTGGAGTAAAAAGTACATTATTTTCTATAGGAATGTAGTGGAGTAAAAAGTACATTATTTTCTATAGGAATGTAGTGGAGTAAAAAATACATTATTTTCTATAGGAATGTAGTGGAGTAAAAAGTACATTCTTTTCTATAGGAATGAAGTGGAGTAAAAAGTACATAATTTTTCTATAGGAATGTAGTGGAGTAAAAAGTACATTATTTTCTATAGGAATGTAGTGGAGTAAAAAGTACATTATTTTCTATAGGAATGTAGTGGAGTAAAAAGTACATTATTTTCTATAGGAATGTAGTGGAGTAAAAAGTACATTATTTTCTATAGGAATGTAGTGGAGTAAAAAATACATTATTTTCTATAGGAATGTAGTGGAGTAAAAAGTACATTCTTTTCTATAGGAATGAAGTGGAGTAAAAAGTACATAATTTTTCTATAGGAATGTAGTGGAGTAAAAAGTACATTATTTTCTATAGGAATGTAGTGGAGTAAAAAGTACATTATTTTCTATAGGAATGTAGTGGAGTAAAAAGTACATCATTTTCTATAGGAATGTAGTGGAGTAAAATGTACATTATTTTCTATAGGAATGTAGTGGAGTAAAAAGTACATTATTTTCTATAGGAATGTAGTGAAGTAAAAAGTACATTATTTTCTATAGGAATGTGGTGGAGTAAAAAGTACATTATTTTCTATAGGAATGTAGTGGAGTAAAAAGTACATTATTTTCTATAGGAATGTAGTGGAGTAAAAAGTACAATATTTTCTATAGGAATGTAGTGGAGTAAAAAGTACATTATTTTCTATAGGAATGTAGTGAAGTAAAAACATTTCTTTTTTCTATAGGAATGTAGTGGAGTAAAAAGTACATTATTTTCTATAGGAATGTAGTGGAGTAAAAAGTACATTATTTTCTATAGGAATGTAGTGGAGTAAAATGTACATTATTTTCTATAGGAATGTAGTGGAGTAAAAAGTACATTATTTTATTAAGGAATGTAGTGGAGTAAAAAGTACATTATTTTCTATAGGAATGTAGTGGAGTAAAAAGTGGAGTAAAAAGTACATTATTTTCTATAGGAATGTAGTGGAGTAAAAAGTACATTCTTTTCTATAGGAATGAAGTGGAGTAAAAAGTACATAATTTTCTATAGGAATGTAGTGGAGTAAAAAGTACATTGTTTTCTATAGGAATGTAGTGGAGTAAAAAGTACATTATTTTATTAAGGAATGTAGTGGAGTAAAAAGTACATTATTTTCTATAGGAATGTAGTGGAGTAAAAAGTGGAGTAAAAAGTACATTATTTTCTATAGGAATGTAGTGGAGTAAAAAGTACATTATTTTCTATAGGAATGTAGTGGAGTAAAAAGTATATTGTTTTCTATAGGAATGTAGTGGAGTAAAAAGTACATTATTTTCTATAGGAATGTAGTGGAGTAAAAAGTACATTATTTTCTATAGGAATGTAGTGGAGTAAAAAGTACATTATTTTCTATAGGAATGTAGTGGAGTAAAAAGTACATTATTTTCTATAGGAATGTGGTGGAGTAAAAAGTACATTATTTTCTATAGGAATGTAGTGGAGTAAAAAGTACATTACTTTCTATAGGAATGTAGTGGAGTAAAAAGTACAATATTTTCTATAGGAATGTAGTGGAGTAAAAAGTACATTATTTTCTGTAGGAATGTAGTGAAGTAAAAAAAAAAAAATTTTCTATAGGAATGTAGTGGAGTAAAAAGTACATTATTTTCTATAGGAATGTAGTGGAGTAAAAAGTACATTATTTTCTATAGGAATGTAGTGGAGTAAAAAGTACATTATTTTCTATAGGAATGTAGTGGAGTAAAATGTACATTATTTTCTATAGGAATGTAGTGGAGTAAAAAGTACATTATTTTCTATAGGAATGTAGTGGAGTAAAAAGTGGAGTAAAAAGTACATTATTTTCTATAGGAATGAAGTGGAGTAAAAAGTACATAATTTTTCTATAGGAATGTAGTGGAGTAAAAAGTACATTATTTTCTATAGGAATGTAGTGGAGTAAAAAGTACATTATTTTCTATAGGAATGTAGTGGAGTAAAAAGTACATTATTTTCTATAGGAATGTAGTGAAGTAAAAAAAAACTTTTTTTCTATAGGAATGTAGTGGAGTAAAAAGTACATTATTTTCTATAGGAATGTAGTGGAGTAAAAAATACATTATTTTCTATAGGAATGTAGTGGAGTAAAAAGTACATTCTTTTCTATAGGAATGAAGTGGAGTAAAAAGTACATAATTTTTCTATAGGAATGTAGTGGTGTAAAAAGTACATTATTTTCTATAGGAATGTAGTGGAGTAAAAAGTACATTATTTTCTATAGGAATGTAGTGGAGTAAAAAGTACATCATTTTCTATAGGAATGTAGTGGAGTAAAATGTACATTATTTTCTATAGGAATGTAGTGGAGTAAAAAGTACATTATTTTCTATAGGAATGTAGTGAAGTAAAAAGTACATTATTTTCTATAGGAATGTAGTGGAGTAAAAAGTACATTATTTTCTATAGGAATGTGGTGGAGTAAAAAGTACATTATTTTCTATAGGAATGTAGTGGAGTAAAAAGTACATTATTTTCTATAGGAATGTAGTGGAGTAAAAAGTACAATATTTTCTATAGGAATGTAGTGGAGTAAAAAGTACATTATTTTCTATAGGAATGTAGTGAAGTAAAAAAAAATCTTTTTTCTATAGGAATGTAGTGGAGTAAAAAGTACATTATTTTCTATAGGAATGTAGTGGAGTAAAAAGTACATTATTTTCTATAGGAATGTAGTGGAGTAAAATGTACATTATTTTCTATAGGAATGTAGTGGAGTAAAAAGTACATTATTTTATTAAGGAATGTAGTGGAGTAAAAAGTACATTATTTTCTATAGGAATGTAGTGGAGTAAAAAGTGGAGTAAAAAGTACATTATTTTCTATAGGAATGTAGTGGAGTAAAAAGTACATTCTTTTCTATAGGAATGAAGTGGAGTAAAAAGTACATAATTTTCTATAGGAATGTAGTGGAGTAAAAAGTACATTGTTTTCTATAGGAATGTAGTGGAGTAAAAAGTACATTATTTTATTAAGGAATGTAGTGGAGTAAAAAGTACATTATTTTCTATAGGAATGTAGTGGAGTAAAAAGTGGAGTAAAAAGTACATTATTTTCTATAGGAATGTAGTGGAGTAAAAAGTACATTATTTTCTATAGGAATGAAGTGGAGTAAAAAGTACATTATTTTCTATAGGAATGTAGTGGAGTAAAAAGTATATTGTTTTCTATAGGAATGTAGTGGAGTAAAAAGTACATTATTTTCTATAGGAATGTAGTGGAGTAAAAAGTACATTATTTTCTATAGGAATGTAGTGGAGTAAAAAGTACATTATTTTCTATAGGAATGTAGTGGAGTAAAAAGTACATTATTTTCTATAGGAATGTAGTGGAGTAAAAAGTACATTATTTTCTATAGGAATGTGGTGGAGTAAAAAGTACATTATTTTCTATAGGAATGTAGTGGAGTAAAAAGTACATTACTTTCTATAGGAATGTAGTGGAGTAAAAAGTACAATATTTTCTATAGGAATGTAGTGGAGTAAAAAGTACATTATTTTCTATAGGAATGTAGTGAAGTAAAAAAAAAAAAAATTTCTATAGGAATGTAGTGGAGTAAAAAGTACATTATTTTCTATAGGAATGTAGTGGAGTAAAAAGTACATTATTTTCTATAGGAATGTAGTGGAGTAAAAAGTACATTATTTTCTATAGGAATGTAGTGGAGTAAAAAGTACATTATTTTCTATAGGAATGTAGTGGAGTAAAATGTACATTATTTTCTATAGGAATGTAGTGGAGTAAAAAGTACATTATTTTCTATAGGAATGTAGTGGAGTAAAAAGTGGAGTAAAAAGTACATTATTTTCTATAGGAATGAAGTGGAGTAAAAAGTACATAATTTTTCTATAGGAATGTAGTGGAGTAAAAAGTACATTATTTTCTATAGGAATGTAGTGGAGTAAAAAGTACATTATTTTCTATAGGAATGTAGTGGAGTAAAAAGTACATTATTTTCTATAGGAATGTAGTGAAGTAAAAAAAAACTTTTTTTCTATAGGAATGTAGTGGAGTAAAAAGTACATTATTTTCTATAGGAATGTAGTGGAGTAAAAAGTACATTATTTTCTATAGGAATGTAGTGGAGTAAAATGTACATTATTTTCTATAGGAATGTAGTGGAGTAAAAAGTACATTATTTTCTATAGGAATGTAGTGAAGTAAAAAGTACATTATTTTCTATAGGAATGTAGTGGAGTAAAAAGTACATTATTTTCTATAGGAATGTGGTGGAGTAAAAAGTACATTATTTTCTATAGGAATGTAGTGGAGTAAAAAGTACATTATTTTCTATAGGAATGTAGTGGAGTAAAAAGTACAATATTTTCTATAGGAATGTAGTGGAGTAAAAAGTACATTATTTTCTATAGGAATGTAGTGAAGTAAAAAAAAATTTTTTTCTATAGGAATGTAGTGGAGTAAAAAGGACATTATTTTCTATAGGAATGTAGTGGAGTAAAAAGTACATTATTTTCTATAGGAATGTAGTGGAGTAAAATGTACATTATTTTCTATAGGAATGTAGTGGAGTAAAAAGTACATTATTTTCTATAGGAATGTAGTGGAGTAAAAAGTACATTATTTTCTATAGGAATGTAGTGAAGTAAAAAAAAACTTTTTTTCTATAGGAATGTAGTGGAGTAAAAAGTACATTATTTTCTATAGGAATGTAGTGGAGTAAAAAATACATTATTTTCTATAGGAATGTAGTGGAGTAAAAAGTACATTCTTTTCTATAGGAATGAAGTGGAGTAAAAAGTACATAATTTTTCTATAGGAATGTAGTGGTGTAAAAAGTACATTATTTTCTATAGGAATGTAGTGGAGTAAAAAGTACATTATTTTCTATAGGAATGTAGTGGAGTAAAAAGTACATCATTTTCTATAGGAATGTAGTGGAGTAAAATGTACATTATTTTCTATAGGAATGTAGTGGAGTAAAAAGTACATTATTTTCTATAGGAATGTAGTGAAGTAAAAAGTACATTATTTTCTATAGGAATGTAGTGGAGTAAAAAGTACATTATTTTCTATAGGAATGTGGTGGAGTAAAAAGTACATTATTTTCTATAGGAATGTAGTGGAGTAAAAAGTACATTATTTTCTATAGGAATGTAGTGGAGTAAAAAGTACAATATTTTCTATAGGAATGTAGTGGAGTAAAAAGTACATTATTTTCTATAGGAATGTAGTGAAGTAAAAAAAAATCTTTTTTCTATAGGAATGTAGTGGAGTAAAAAGTACATTATTTTCTATAGGAATGTAGTGGAGTAAAAAGTACATTATTTTCTATAGGAATGTAGTGGAGTAAAATGTACATTATTTTCTATAGGAATGTAGTGGAGTAAAAAGTACATTATTTTATTAAGGAATGTAGTGGAGTAAAAAGTACATTATTTTCTATAGGAATGTAGTGGAGTAAAAAGTGGAGTAAAAAGTACATTATTTTCTATAGGAATGTAGTGGAGTAAAAAGTACATTCTTTTCTATAGGAATGAAGTGGAGTAAAAAGTACATAATTTTCTATAGGAATGTAGTGGAGTAAAAAGTACATTGTTTTCTATAGGAATGTAGTGGAGTAAAAAGTACATTATTTTATTAAGGAATGTAGTGGAGTAAAAAGTACATTATTTTCTATAGGAATGTAGTGGAGTAAAAAGTGGAGTAAAAAGTACATTATTTTCTATAGGAATGTAGTGGAGTAAAAAGTACATTATTTTCTATAGGAATGAAGTGGAGTAAAAAGTACATTATTTTCTATAGGAATGTAGTGGAGTAAAAAGTATATTGTTTTCTATAGGAATGTAGTGGAGTAAAAAGTACATTATTTTCTATAGGAATGTAGTGGAGTAAAAAGTACATTATTTTCTATAGGAATGTAGTGGAGTAAAAAGTACATTATTTTCTATAGGAATGTAGTGGAGTAAAAAGTACATTATTTTCTATAGGAATGTAGTGGAGTAAAAAGTACATTATTTTCTATAGGAATGTGGTGGAGTAAAAAGTACATTATTTTCTATAGGAATGTAGTGGAGTAAAAAGTACATTACTTTCTATAGGAATGTAGTGGAGTAAAAAGTACAATATTTTCTATAGGAATGTAGTGGAGTAAAAAGTACATTATTTTCTATAGGAATGTAGTGAAGTAAAAAAAAAAAAAAATTCTATAGGAATGTAGTGGAGTAAAAAGTACATTATTTTCTATAGGAATGTAGTGGAGTAAAAAGTACATTATTTTCTATAGGAATGTAGTGGAGTAAAAAGTACATTATTTTCTATAGGAATGTAGTGGAGTAAAAAGTACATTATTTTCTATAGGAATGTAGTGGAGTAAAATGTACATTATTTTCTATAGGAATGTAGTGGAGTAAAAAGTACATTATTTTCTATAGGAATGTAGTGGAGTAAAAAGTGGAGTAAAAAGTACATTATTTTCTATAGGAATGAAGTGGAGTAAAAAGTACATAATTTTTCTATAGGAATGTAGTGGAGTAAAAAGTACATTATTTTCTATAGGAATGTAGTGGAGTAAAAAGTACATTATTTTCTATAGGAATGTAGTGGAGTAAAAAGTACATTATTTTCTATAGGAATGTAGTGAAGTAAAAAAAAACTTTTTTTCTATAGGAATGTAGTGGAGTAAAAAGTACATTATTTTCTATAGGAATGTAGTGGAGTAAAAAGTACATTATTTTCTATAGGAATGTAGTGGAGTAAAATGTACATTATTTTCTATAGGAATGTAGTGGAGTAAAAAGTACATTATTTTCTATAGGAATGTAGTGAAGTAAAAAGTACATTATTTTCTATAGGAATGTAGTGGAGTAAAAAGTACATTATTTTCTATAGGAATGTGGTGGAGTAAAAAGTACATTATTTTCTATAGGAATGTAGTGGAGTAAAAAGTACATTATTTTCTATAGGAATGTAGTGGAGTAAAAAGTACAATATTTTCTATAGGAATGTAGTGGAGTAAAAAGTACATTATTTTCTATAGGAATGTAGTGAAGTAAAAAAAAATTTTTTTCTATAGGAATGTAGTGGAGTAAAAAGGACATTATTTTCTATAGGAATGTAGTGGAGTAAAAAGTACATTATTTTCTATAGGAATGTAGTGGAGTAAAATGTACATTATTTTCTATAGGAATGTAGTGGAGTAAAAAGTACATTATTTTCTATAGGAATGTAGTGGAGTAAAAAGTACATTATTTTATTAAGGAATGTAGTGGAGTAAAAAGTACATTATTTTCTATAGGAATGTAGTGGAGAAAAAAGTGGAATAAAAAATACATTATTTTCTATAGGAATGTAGTGGAGTAAAAAGTACATTATTTTCTATAGGACTGTAGTGAAGTAAAAAGTACATTATTTTCTATATGAATGTAGTGGAGTAAAAAGTACATTATTTTATTAAGGAATGTAGTGGAGTAAAAAGTACATTATTTTCTATAGGAATGTAGTGGAGTAAAAAGTACATTATTTTCTATATGAATGTAGTTTAGTAAAAAGTACATTATTTTATTAAGGAATGTAGTGGAGTAAAAAGTACATTATTTTCTATAGGAATGTAGTGGAGTAAAAAGTACATTATTTTCTATAGGAATGTAGTGGAGTAAAAAGTACATTATTTTATTAAGGAATGTAGTGGAGTAAAAAGTACATTATTTTCTATAGGAATGTAGTGGAGTAAAAAGTACATTATTTTCTATAGGAATGTAGTGGAGTAAAATGTACATTATTTTCTATAGGAATGTAGTGGAGTAAAAAGTACATTTTTTTCTATAGGAATGTAGTGGAGTAAAAAGTACATTATTTTCTAAAGGAATGTAGTGGAGTAAAAAGTACATTATTTTCTATAGGAATGTAGATGAGTAAAAAGTACATTATTTTCTATAGGACTGTAGTGAAGTAAAAAGTACATTATTTTCTATATGAATGTAGTGGAGTAAAAAGTACATTATTTTATTAAGGAATGTAGTGGAGTAAAAAGTACATTATTTTCTATAGGAATGTAGTGGAGTAAAAAGTACATTATTTTCTATATGAATGTAGTGGAGTAAAAAGTACATTATTTTATTAAGGAATGTAGTGGAGTAAAAAGTACATTATTTTCTATAGGAATGTAGTGGAGTAAAAAGTGGAGTAAAAAGTACATTATTTTCTATAGGAATGTAGTGGAGTAAAAAGTACATTCTTTTCTATAGGAATGAAGGGGAGTAAAAAGTACATCATTTTCTATAGGAATGTAGTGGAGTAAAAAGTACATTGTTTTCTATAGGAATGTAGTGGAGTAAAAAGTACATTATTTTATTAAGGAATGTAGTGGAGTAAAAAGTACATTATTTTCTATAGGAATGTAGTGGAGTAAAAAGTGGAGTAAAAAGTACATTATTTTCTATAGGAATGTAGTGGAGTAAAAAGTACATTCTTTTCTATAGGAATGAAGTGGAGTAAAAAGTACATTATTTTCTATAGGAATGTAGTGGAGTAAAAAGTATATTGTTTTCTATAGGAATGTAGTGGAGTAAAAAGTACATTATTTTCTATAGGAATGTAGTGGAGTAAAAAGTACATTATTTTCTATAGGAATGTAGTGGAGTAAAAAGTACATTATTTTCTATAGGAATGTAGTGGAGTAAAAAGTACATTATTTTCTATAGGAATGTGGTGGAGTAAAAAGTACATTATTTTCTATAGGAATGTAGTGGAGTAAAAAGTACATTACTTTCTATAGGAATGTAGTGGAGTAAAAAGTACAATATTTTCTATAGGAATGTAGTGGAGTAAAAAGTACATTATTTTCTATAGGAATGTAGTGAAGTAAAAAATAAAAAAAATTCTATAGGAATGTAGTGGAGTAAAAAGTACATTATTTTCTATAGGAATGTAGTGGAGTAAAAAGTACATTATTTTCTATAGGAATGTAGTGGAGTAAAATGTACATTATTTTCTATAGGAATGTAGTGGAGTAAAAAGTACATTATTTTCTATAGGAATGTAGTGGAGTAAAAAGTGGAGTAAAAAGTACATTATTTTCTATAGGAATGAAGTGGAGTAAAAAGTACATAATTTTTCTATAGGAATGTAGTGGAGTAAAAAGTACATTATTTTCTATAGGAATGTAGTGGAGTTAAAAGTACATTATTTTCTATAGGAATGTAGTGGAGTAAAAAGTACATTATTTTCTATAGGAATGTAGTGAAGTAAAAAAAAACTTTTTTTCTATAGGAATGTAGTGGAGTAAAAAGTACATTATTTTCTATAGGAATGTAGTGGAGTAAAAAGTACATTATTTTCTATAGGAATGTAGTGGAGTAAAATGTACATTATTTTCTATAGGAATGTAGTGGAGTAAAAAGTACATTATTTTCTATAGGAATGTAGTGGAGTAAAAAGTACATTATTTTCTATAGGAATGTGGTGGAGTAAAAAGTACATTATTTTCTATAGGAATGTAGTGGAGTAAAAAGTACATTATTTTCTATAGGAATGTAGTGGAGTAAAAAGTACAATATTTTCTATAGGAATGTAGTGGAGTAAAAAGTACATTATTTTCTATAGGAATGTAGTGAAGTAAAAAAAAAATTTTTTCTATAGGAATGTAGTGGAGTAAAAAGGACATTATTTTCTATAGGAATGTAGTGGAGTAAAAAGTACATTATTTTCTATAGGAATGTAGTGGAGTAAAATGTACATTATTTTCTATAGGAATGTAGTGGAGTAAAAAGTACATTATTTTCTATAGGAATGTAGTGGAGTAAAAAGTACATTATTTTATTAAGGAATGTAGTGGAGTAAAAAGTACATTATTTTCTATAGGAATGTAGTGGAGAAAAAAGTGGAATAAAAAATACATTATTTTCTATAGGAATGTAGTGGAGTAAAAAGTACATTATTTTCTATAGGACTGTAGTGAAGTAAAAAGTACATTATTTTCTATATGAATGTAGTGGAGTAAAAAGTACATTATTTTATTAAGGAATGTAGTGGAGTAAAAAGTACATTATTTTCTATAGGAATGTAGTGGAGTAAAAAGTACATTATTTTCTATATGAATGTAGTTTAGTAAAAAGTACATTATTTTATTAAGGAATGTAGTGGAGTAAAAAGTACATTATTTTCTATAGGAATGTAGTGGAGTAAAAAGTACATTATTTTCTATAGGAATGTAGTGGAGTAAAAAGTACATTATTTTATTAAGGAATGTAGTGGAGTAAAAAGTGGAATAAAAAATACATTATTTTCTATAGGAATGTAGTGGAGTAAAAAGTACATTATTTTCTATAGGACTGTAGTGAAGTAAAAAGTACATTATTTTCTATATGAATGTAGTGGAGTAAAAAGTACATTATTTTATTAAGGAATGTAGTGGAGTAAAAAGTACATTATTTTCTATAGGAATGTAGTGGAGTAAAAAGTACATTATTTTCTATATGAATGTAGTTTAGTAAAAAGTACATTATTTTATTAAGGAATGTAGTGGAGTAAAAAGTACATTATTTTCTATAGGAATGTAGTGGAGTAAAAAGTACATTATTTTATTAAGGAATGTAGTGGAGTAAAAAGTACATTATTTTCTATAGGAATGTAGTGGAGAAAAAAGTGGAATAAAAAATACATTATTTTCTATAGGAATGTAGTGGAGTAAAAAGTACATTATTTTCTATAGGACTGTAGTGAAGTAAAAAGAACATTATTTTCTATATGAATGTAGTGGAGTAAAAAGTACATTATTTTATTAAGGAATGTAGTGGAGTAAAAAGTACATTATTTTCTATAGGAATGTAGTGGAGTAAAAAGTACATTATTTTCTATATGAATGTAGTTTAGTAAAAAGTACATTATTTTCTATAGGAATGTAGTGGAGTAAAAAGTACATTATTTTCTATAGGAATGTAGTGGAGTAAAATGTACATTATTTTCTATAGGAATGTAGTGGAGTAAAAAGTACATTTTTTTCTATAGGAATGTAGTGGAGTAAAAAGTACATTATTTTCTAAAGGAATGTAGTGGAGTAAAAAGTACATTATTTTCTATAGGAATGTAGATGAGTAAAAAGTACATTATTTTCTATAGGACTGTAGTGAAGTAAAAAGTACATTATTTTCTATATGAATGTAGTGGAGTAAAAAGTACATTATTTTATTAAGGAATGTAGTGGAGTAAAAAGTACATTATTTTCTATAGGAATGTAGTGGAGTAAAAAGTACATTATTTTCTATATGAATGTAGTGGAGTAAAAAGTACATTATTTTATTAAGGAATGTAGTGGAGTAAAAAGTACATTATTTTCTATAGGAATGTAGTGGAGTAAAAAGTGGAGTAAAAAGTACATTATTTTCTATAGGAATGTAGTGGAGTAAAAAGTACATTCTTTTCTATAGGAATGAAGTGGAGTAAAAAGTACATAATTTTCTATAGGAATGTAGTGGAGTAAGAAGTACATTGTTTTCTATAGGAATGTAGTGGAGTAAAAAGTACATTATTTTATTAAGGAATGTAGTGGAGTAAAAAGTACATTATTTTCTATAGGAATGTAGTGGAGTAAAAAGTACATTATTTTCTATAGGAATGTAGTGGAGTAAAAAGTACATTATTTTCTATAGGAATGTGGTGGAGTAAAAAGTACATTATTTTCTATAGGAATGTAGTGGAGTAAAAAGTACATTACTTTCTATAGGAATGTAGTGGAGTAAAAAGTACAATATTTTCTATAGGAATGTAGTGGAGTAAAAAGTACATTATTTTCTATAGGAATGTAGTGAAGTAAAAAAAAAAAAAAATTCTATAGGAATGTAGTGGAGTAAAAAGTACATTATTTTCTATAGGAATGTAGTGGAGTAAAAAGTACATTATTTTCTATAGGAATGTAGTGGAGTAAAATGTACATTATTTTCTATAGGAATGTAGTGGAGTAAAAAGTACATTATTTTCTATAGGAATGTAGTGGAGTAAAAAGTGGAGTAAAAAGTACATTATTTTCTATAGGAATGAAGTGGAGTAAAAAGTACATAATTTTTCTATAGGAATGTAGTGGAGTAAAAAGTACATTATTTTCTATAGGAATGTAGTGGAGTAAAAAGTACATTATTTTCTATAGGAATGTAGTGGAGTAAAAAGTACATTATTTTCTATAGGAATGTAGTGAAGTAAAAAAAAACTTTTTTTCTATAGGAATGTAGTGGAGTAAAAAGTACATTATTTTCTATAGGAATGTAGTGGAGTAAAAAGTACATTATTTTCTATAGGAATGTAGTGGAGTAAAATGTACATTATTTTCTATAGGAATGTAGTGGAGTAAAAAGTACATTATTTTCTATAGGAATGTAGTGGAGTAAAAAGTACATTATTTTCTATAGGAATGTGGTGGAGTAAAAAGTACATTATTTTCTATAGGAATGTAGTGGAGTAAAAAGTACATTATTTTCTATAGGAATGTAGTGGAGTAAAAAGTACAATATTTTCTATAGGAATGTAGTGGAGTAAAAAGTACATTATTTTCTATAGGAATGTAGTGAAGTAAAAAAAAATTTTTTTCTATAGGAATGTAGTGGAGTAAAAAGGACATTATTTTCTATAGGAATGTAGTGGAGTAAAAAGTACATTATTTTCTATAGGAATGTAGTGGAGTAAAATGTACATTATTTTCTATAGGAATGTAGTGGAGTAAAAAGTACATTATTTTCTATAGGAATGTAGTGGAGTAAAAAGTACATTATTTTATTAAGGAATGTAGTGGAGTAAAAAGTACATTATTTTCTATAGGAATGTAGTGGAGAAAAAAGTGGAATAAAAAATACATTATTTTCTATAGGAATGTAGTGGAGTAAAAAGTACATTATTTTCTATAGGACTGTAGTGAAGTAAAAAGTACATTATTTTCTATATGAATGTAGTGGAGTAAAAAGTACATTATTTTATTAAGGAATGTAGTGGAGTAAAAAGTACATTATTTTCTATAGGAATGTAGTGGAGTAAAAAGTACATTATTTTCTATATGAATGTAGTTTAGTAAAAAGTACATTATTTTATTAAGGAATGTAGTGGAGTAAAAAGTACATTATTTTCTATAGGAATGTAGTGGAGTAAAAAGTACATTATTTTCTATAGGAATGTAGTGGAGTAAAAAGTACATTATTTTATTAAGGAATGTAGTGGAGTAAAAAGTACATTATTTTCTATAGGAATGTAGTGGAGAAAAAAGTGGAGTAAAAAGTACATTATTTTCTATAGGAATGTAGTGGAGTAAAAAGTACATTATTTTCTATAGGACTGTAGTGAAGTAAAAAGTACATTATTTTCTATATGAATGTAGTGGAGTAAAAAGTACATTATTTTATTAAGGAATGTAGTGGAGTAAAAAGTACATTATTTTCTATAGGAATGTAGTGGAGTAAAAAGTACATTATTTTCTATATGAATGTAGTTTAGTAAAAAGTACATTATTTTATTAAGGAATGTAGTGGAGTAAAAAGTGGAGTAAAAAGTACATTATTTTCTATAGGAATGTAGTGGAGTAAAAAGTACATTCTTTTCTATAGGAATGAAGTGGAGTAAAAAGTACATTATTTTCTATAGGAATGTAGTGGAGTAAAAAGTATATTGTTTTCTATAGGAATGTAGTGGAGTAAAAAGTACATTATTTTCTATAGGAATGTAGTGGAGTAAAAAGTACATTATTTTCTATAGGAATGTAGTGGAGTAAAAAGTACATTATTTTCTATAGGAATGTAGTGGAGTAAAAAGTACATTATTTTCTATAGGAATGTGGTGGAGTAAAAAGTACATTATTTTCTATAGGAATGTAGTGGAGTAAAAAGTACATTACTTTCTATAGGAATGTAGTGGAGTAAAAAGTACAATATTTTCTATAGGAATGTAGTGGAGTAAAAAGTACATTATTTTCTATAGGAATGTAGTGAAGTAAAAAAAAAAAAAATTCTATAGGAATGTAGTGGAGTAAAAAGTACATTATTTTCTATAGGAATGTAGTGGAGTAAAAAGTACATTATTTTCTATAGGAATGTAGTGGAGTAAAATGTACATTATTTTCTATAGGAATGTAGTGGAGTAAAAAGTACATTATTTTCTATAGGAATGTAGTGGAGTAAAAAGTACATTATTTTCTATAGGAATGAAGTGGAGTAAAAAGTACATAATTTTTCTATAGGAATGTAGTGGAGTAAAAAGTACATTATTTTCTATAGGAATGTAGTGGAGTAAAAAGTACATTATTTTCTATAGGAATGTAGTGGAGTAAAAAGTACATTATTTTCTATAGGAATGTAGTGAAGTAAAAAAAAACTTTTTTTCTATAGGAATGTAGTGGAGTAAAAAGTACATTATTTTCTATAGGAATGTAGTGGAGTAAAAAGTACATTATTTTCTATAGGAATGTAGTGGAGTAAAATGTACATTATTTTCTATAGGAATGTAGTGGAGTAAAAAGTACATTATTTTCTATAGGAATGTAGTGGAGTAAAAAGTACATTATTTTCTATAGGAATGTGGTGGAGTAAAAAGTACATTATTTTCTATAGGAATGTAGTGGAGTAAAAAGTACATTATTTTCTATAGGAATGTAGTGGAGTAAAAAGTACAATATTTTCTATAGGAATGTAGTGGAGTAAAAAGTACATTATTTTCTATAGGAATGTAGTGAAGTAAAAAAAAATTTTTTTCTATAGGAATGTAGTGGAGTAAAAAGGACATTATTTTCTATAGGAATGTAGTGGAGTAAAAAGTACATTATTTTCTATAGGAATGTAGTGGAGTAAAATGTACATTATTTTCTATAGGAATGTAGTGGAGTAAAAAGTACATTATTTTCTATAGGAATGTAGTGGAGTAAAAAGTACATTATTTTATTAAGGAATGTAGTGGAGTAAAAAGTACATTATTTTCTATAGGAATGTAGTGGAGAAAAAAGTGGAATAAAAAATACATTATTTTCTATAGGAATGTAGTGGAGTAAAAAGTACATTATTTTCTATAGGACTGTAGTGAAGTAAAAAGTACATTATTTTCTATATGAATGTAGTGGAGTAAAAAGTACATTATTTTATTAAGGAATGTAGTGGAGTAAAAAGTACATTATTTTCTATAGGAATGTAGTGGAGTAAAAAGTACATTATTTTCTATATGAATGTAGTTTAGTAAAAAGTACATTATTTTATTAAGGAATGTAGTGGAGTAAAAAGTACATTATTTTCTATAGGAATGTAGTGGAGTAAAAAGTACATTATTTTCTATAGGAATGTAGTGGAGTAAAAAGTACATTATTTTATTAAGGAATGTAGTGGAGTAAAAAGTACATTATTTTCTATAGGAATGTAGTGGAGAAAAAAGTGGATTAAAAAGTACATTATTTTCTATAGGAATGTAGTGGAGTAAAAAGTACATTATTTTCTATAGGACTGTAGTGAAGTAAAAAGTACATTATTTTCTATATGAATGTAGTGGAGTAAAAAGTACATTATTTTATTAAGGAATGTAGTGGAGTAAAAAGTACATTATTTTCTATAGGAATGTAGTGGAGTAAAAAGTACATTATTTTCTATATGAATGTAGTTTAGTAAAAAGTACATTATTTTATTAAGGAATGTAGTGGAGTAAAAAGTACATTATTTTCTATAGGAATGTAGTGGAGTAAAAAGTACATTATTTTCTATAGGACTGTAGTGGAGTAAAAAGTACATTATTTTCTATAGGAATGTAGTGGAGTAAAAAGTACATTATTTTATTAAGGAATGTAGTGGAGTAAAAAGTACATTATTTTCTATAGGAATGTAGTGGAGTAAAAAGTACATTATTTTCTATAGGAATGTAGTGGAGTAAAATGTACATTATTTTCTATAGGAATGTAGTGGAGTAAAAAGTACATTTTTTTCTATAGGAATGTAGTGGAGTAAAAAGTACATTATTTTCTAAAGGAATGTAGTGGAGTAAAAAGTACATTATTTTCTATAGGAATGTAGTGGAGTAAAAAGTACATTATTTTCTATAGGAATGTGGTGGAGTAAAAAGTACATTATTTTCTATAGGAATGTAGTGGAGTAAAAAGTACATTATTTTCTATAGGAATGTAGTGGAGTAAAAAGTACAATATTTTCTATAGGAATGTAGTGGAGTAAAAAGTACATTATTTTCTATAGGAATGTAGTGGAGTAAAAAGTACATTATTTTATTAAGGAATGTAGTGGAGTAAAAAGTACATTATTTTCTATAGGAATGTAGTGGAGTAAAAAGTACATTATTTTCTATATGAATGTAGTTTAGTAAAAAGTACATTATTTTATTAAGGAATGTAGTGGAGTAAAAAGTACATTATTTTCTATAGGAATGTAGTGGAGTAAAAAGTACATTATTTTCTATAGGAATGTAGTGGAGTAAAAAGTACATTATTTTATTAAGGAATGTAGTGGAGTAAAAAGTACATTATTTTCTATAGGAATGTAGTGGAGAAAAAAGTGGATTAAAAAGTACATTATTTTCTATAGGAATGTAGTGGAGTAAAAAGTACATTATTTTCTATAGGACTGTAGTGAAGTAAAAAGTACATTATTTTCTATATGAATGTAGTGGAGTAAAAAGTACATTATTTTATTAAGGAATGTAGTGGAGTAAAAAGTACATTATTTTCTATAGGAATGTAGTGGAGTAAAAAGTACATTATTTTCTATATGAATGTAGTTTAGTAAAAAGTACATTATTTTATTAAGGAATGTAGTGGAGTAAAAAGTACATTATTTTCTATAGGAATGTAGTGGAGTAAAAAGTACATTATTTTCTATAGGACTGTAGTGGAGTAAAAAGTACATTATTTTCTATAGGAATGTAGTGGAGTAAAAAGTACATTATTTTATTAAGGAATGTAGTGGAGTAAAAAGTACATTATTTTCTATAGGAATGTAGTGGAGTAAAAAGTACATTATTTTCTATAGGAATGTAGTGGAGTAAAATGTACATTATTTTCTATAGGAATGTAGTGGAGTAAAAAGTACATTTTTTTCTATAGGAATGTAGTGGAGTAAAAAGTACATTATTTTCTAAAGGAATGTAGTGGAGTAAAAAGTACATTATTTTCTATAGGAATGTAGTGGAGTAAAAAGTACATTATTTTCTATAGGAATGTGGTGGAGTAAAAAGTACATTATTTTCTATAGGAATGTAGTGGAGTAAAAAGTACATTATTTTCTATAGGAATGTAGTGGAGTAAAAAGTACAATATTTTCTATAGGAATGTAGTGGAGTAAAAAGTACATTATTTTCTATAGGAATGTAGTGAAGTAAAAAAAAATTTTTTTCTATAGGAATGTAGTGGAGTAAAAAGGACATTATTTTCTATAGGAATGTAGTGGAGTAAAAAGTACATTATTTTCTATAGGAATGTAGTGGAGTAAAATGTACATTATTTTCTATAGGAATGTAGTGGAGTAAAAAGTACATTATTTTCTATAGGAATGTAGTGGAGTAAAAAGTACATTATTTTATTAAGGAATGTAGTGGAGTAAAAAGTACATTATTTTCTATAGGAATGTAGTGGAGAAAAAAGTGGAATAAAAAATACATTATTTTCTATAGGAATGTAGTGGAGTAAAAAGTACATTATTTTCTATAGGACTGTAGTGAAGTAAAAAGTACATTATTTTCTATATGAATGTAGTGGAGTAAAAAGTACATTATTTTATTAAGGAATGTAGTGGAGTAAAAAGTACATTATTTTCTATAGGAATGTAGTGGAGTAAAAAGTACATTATTTTCTATATGAATGTAGTTTAGTAAAAAGTACATTATTTTATTAAGGAATGTAGTGGAGTAAAAAGTACATTATTTTCTATAGGAATGTAGTGGAGTAAAAAGTACATTATTTTCTATAGGAATGTAGTGGAGTAAAAAGTACATTATTTTATTAAGGAATGTAGTGGAGTAAAAAGTACATTATTTTCTATAGGAATGTAGTGGAGAAAAAAGTGGAGTAAAAAGTACATTATTTTCTATAGGAATGTAGTGGAGTAAAAAGTACATTATTTTCTATAGGACTGTAGTGAAGTAAAAAGTACATTATTTTCTATATGAATGTAGTGGAGTAAAAAGTACATTATTTTATTAAGGAATGTAGTGGAGTAAAAAGTACATTATTTTCTATAGGAATGTAGTGGAGTAAAAAGTACATTATTTTCTATATGAATGTAGTTTAGTAAAAAGTACATTATTTTATTAAGGAATGTAGTGGAGTAAAAAGTGGAGTAAAAAGTACATTATTTTCTATAGGAATGTAGTGGAGTAAAAAGTACATTCTTTTCTATAGGAATGAAGTGGAGTAAAAAGTACATTATTTTCTATAGGAATGTAGTGGAGTAAAAAGTATATTGTTTTCTATAGGAATGTAGTGGAGTAAAAAGTACATTATTTTCTATAGGAATGTAGTGGAGTAAAAAGTACATTATTTTCTATAGGAATGTAGTGGAGTAAAAAGTACATTATTTTCTATAGGAATGTAGTGGAGTAAAAAGTACATTATTTTCTATAGGAATGTGGTGGAGTAAAAAGTACATTATTTTCTATAGGAATGTAGTGGAGTAAAAAGTACATTACTTTCTATAGGAATGTAGTGGAGTAAAAAGTACAATATTTTCTATAGGAATGTAGTGGAGTAAAAAGTACATTATTTTCTATAGGAATGTAGTGAAGTAAAAAAAAAAAAAATTCTATAGGAATGTAGTGGAGTAAAAAGTACATTATTTTCTATAGGAATGTAGTGGAGTAAAAAGTACATTATTTTCTATAGGAATGTAGTGGAGTAAAATGTACATTATTTTCTATAGGAATGTAGTGGAGTAAAAAGTACATTATTTTCTATAGGAATGTAGTGGAGTAAAAAGTGGAGTAAAAAGTACATTATTTTCTATAGGAATGAAGTGGAGTAAAAAGTACATAATTTTTCTATAGGAATGTAGTGGAGTAAAAAGTACATTATTTTCTATAGGAATGTAGTGGAGTAAAAAGTACATTATTTTCTATAGGAATGTAGTGGAGTAAAAAGTACATTATTTTCTATAGGAATGTAGTGAAGTAAAAAAAAACTTTTTTTCTATAGGAATGTAGTGGAGTAAAAAGTACATTATTTTCTATAGGAATGTAGTGGAGTAAAAAGTACATTATTTTCTATAGGAATGTAGTGGAGTAAAATGTACATTATTTTCTATAGGAATGTAGTGGAGTAAAAAGTACATTATTTTCTATAGGAATGTAGTGGAGTAAAAAGTACATTATTTTCTATAGGAATGTGGTGGAGTAAAAAGTACATTATTTTCTATAGGAATGTAGTGGAGTAAAAAGTACATTATTTTCTATAGGAATGTAGTGGAGTAAAAAGTACAATATTTTCTATAGGAATGTAGTGGAGTAAAAAGTACATTATTTTCTATAGGAATGTAGTGAAGTAAAAAAAAAATTTTTTCTATAGGAATGTAGTGGAGTAAAAAGGACATTATTTTCTATAGGAATGTAGTGGAGTAAAAAGTACATTATTTTCTATAGGAATGTAGTGGAGTAAAATGTACATTATTTTCTATAGGAATGTAGTGGAGTAAAAAGTACATTATTTTCTATAGGAATGTAGTGGAGTAAAAAGTACATTATTTTATTAAGGAATGTAGTGGAGTAAAAAGTACATTATTTTCTATAGGAATGTAGTGGAGAAAAAAGTGGAATAAAAAATACATTATTTTCTATAGGAATGTAGTGGAGTAAAAAGTACATTATTTTCTATAGGACTGTAGTGAAGTAAAAAGTACATTATTTTCTATATGAATGTAGTGGAGTAAAAAGTACATTATTTTATTAAGGAATGTAGTGGAGTAAAAAGTACATTATTTTCTATAGGAATGTAGTGGAGTAAAAAGTACATTATTTTCTATATGAATGTAGTTTAGTAAAAAGTACATTATTTTATTAAGGAATGTAGTGGAGTAAAAAGTACATTATTTTCTATAGGAATGTAGTGGAGTAAAAAGTACATTATTTTCTATAGGAATGTAGTGGAGTAAAAAGTACATTATTTTATTAAGGAATGTAGTGGAGTAAAAAGTACATTATTTTCTATAGGAATGTAGTGGAGAAAAAAGTGGATTAAAAAGTACATTATTTTCTATAGGAATGTAGTGGAGTAAAAAGTACATTATTTTCTATAGGACTGTAGTGAAGTAAAAAGTACATTATTTTCTATATGAATGTAGTGGAGTAAAAAGTACATTATTTTATTAAGGAATGTAGTGGAGTAAAAAGTACATTATTTTCTATAGGAATGTAGTGGAGTAAAAAGTACATTATTTTCTATATGAATGTAGTTTAGTAAAAAGTACATTATTTTATTAAGGAATGTAGTGGAGTAAAAAGTACATTATTTTCTATAGGAATGTAGTGGAGTAAAAAGTACATTATTTTCTATAGGACTGTAGTGGAGTAAAAAGTACATTATTTTCTATAGGAATGTAGTGGAGTAAAAAGTACATTATTTTATTAAGGAATGTAGTGGAGTAAAAAGTACATTATTTTCTATAGGAATGTAGTGGAGTAAAAAGTACATTATTTTCTATAGGAATGTAGTGGAGTAAAATGTACATTATTTTCTATAGGAATGTAGTGGAGTAAAAAGTACATTTTTTTCTATAGGAATGTAGTGGAGTAAAAAGTACATTATTTTCTAAAGGAATGTAGTGGAGTAAAAAGTACATTATTTTCTATAGGAATGTAGATGAGTAAAAAGTACATTATTTTCTATAGGACTGTAGTGAAGTAAAAAGTACATTATTTTCTATATGAATGTAGTGGAGTAAAAAGTACATTATTTTATTAAGGAATGTAGTGGAGTAAAAAGTACATTATTTTCTATAGGAATGTAGTGGAGTAAAAAGTACATTCTTTTCTATAGGACTGTAGTGAAGTAAAAAGTACATTATTTTCTATATGAATGTAGTGGAGTAAAAAGTACATTATTTTATTAAGGAATGTAGTGGAGTAAAAAGTACATTATTTTCTATAGGAATGTAGTGGAGTAAAAAGTACATTATTTTCTATATGAATGTAGTTTAGTAAAAAGTACATTATTTTATTAAGGAATGTAGTGGAGTAAAAAGTACATTATTTTCTATAGGAATGTAGTGGAGTAAAAAGTACATTATTTTCTATAGGACTGTAGTGGAGTAAAAAGTACATTATTTTCTATAGGAATGTAGTGGAGTAAAAAGTACATTATTTTATTAAGGAATGTAGTGGAGTAAAAAGTACATTATTTTCTATAGGAATGTAGTGGAGTAAAAAGTACATTATTTTCTATAGGAATGTAGTGGAGTAAAAAGTACATTATTTTATTAAGGAATGTAGTGGAGTAAAAAGTACATTATTTTCTATAGGAATGTAGTGGAGTAAAAAGTACATTATTTTCTATAGGAATGTAGTGGAGTAAAATGTACATTATTTTCTATAGGAATGTAGTGGAGTAAAAAGTACATTTTTTTCTATAGGAATGTAGTGGAGTAAAAAGTACATTATTTTCTAAAGGAATGTAGTGGAGTAAAAAGTACATTATTTTCTATAGGAATGTAGATGAGTAAAAAGTACATTATTTTCTATAGGACTGTAGTGAAGTAAAAAGTACATTATTTTCTATATGAATGTAGTGGAGTAAAAAGTACATTATTTTATTAAGGAATGTAGTGGAGTAAAAAGTACATTATTTTCTATAGGAATGTAGTGGAGTAAAAAGTACATTCTTTTCTATAGGACTGTAGTGAAGTAAAAAGTACATTATTTTCTATATGAATGTAGTGGAGTAAAAAGTACATTATTTTATTAAGGAATGTAGTGGAGTAAAAAGTACATTATTTTCTATAGGAATGTAGTGGAGTAAAAAGTACATTATTTTCTATATGAATGTAGTTTAGTAAAAAGTACATTATTTTATTAAGGAATGTAGTGGAGTAAAAAGTACATTATTTTCTATAGGAATGTAGTGGAGTAAAAAGTACATTATTTTCTATAGGACTGTAGTGGAGTAAAAAGTACATTATTTTCTATAGGAATGTAGTGGAGTAAAAAGTACATTATTTTATTAAGGAATGTAGTGGAGTAAAAAGTACATTATTTTCTATAGGAATGTAGTGGAGTAAAAAGTACATTATTTTCTATAGGAATGTAGTGGAGTAAAATGTACATTATTTTCTATAGGAATGTAGTGGAGTAAAAAGTACATTTTTTTCTATAGGAATGTAGTGGAGTAAAAAGTACATTATTTTCTAAAGGAATGTAGTGGAGTAAAAAGTACATTATTTTCTATAGGAATGTAGATGAGTAAAAAGTACATTATTTTCTATAGGACTGTAGTGAAGTAAAAAGTACATTATTTTCTATATGAATGTAGTGGAGTAAAAAGTACATTATTTTATTAAGGAATGTAGTGGAGTAAAAAGTACATTATTTTCTATAGGAATGTAGTGGAGTAAAAAGTACATTCTTTTCTATATGAATGTAGTGGTGTAAAAAGTACATTATTTTATTAAGGAATGTAGTGGAGTAAAAAGTACATTATTTTCTATAGGAATGTAGTGGAGTAAAAAGTACATTCTTTTCTATATGAATGTAGTGGTGTAAAAAGTACATTATTTTATTAAGGAATGTAGTGGAGTAAAAAGTACATTATTTTCTATAGGAATGTAGTGGAGTAAAAAGTACATTATTTTCTATAGGACTGTAGTGGAGTAAAAAGTACATTATTTTCTATAGGAATGTAGTGGAGTAAAAAGTACATTATTTTATTAAGGAATGTAGTGGAGTAAAAAGTACATTATTTTCTATAGGAATGTAGTGGAGTAAAAAGAACATTATTTTCTATAGGAATGTAGTGGAGTAAAAAATACATTATTTTCTATAGGAATGTAGTGGAGTAAAAAGTACATTATTTTCTATAGGAATGTAGTGGAGTAAAAAGTACATAATTTTTCTATAGGAATGTAGTGGAGTAAAAAGTACATTATTTTCTATAGGAATGTAGTGGAGTAAAAAGTACATTATTTTCTATAGGAATGTAGTGGAGTAAAAAGTACATTATTTTCTATAGGAATGTAGTGGAGTAAAAAGTACATCATTTTCTATAGGAATGTAGTGGAGTAAAATGTACATTATTTTCTATAGGAATGTAGTGGAGTAAAAAGTACATTATTTTCTATAGGAATGTAGTGAAGTAAAAAGTACATTATTTTCTATAGGAATGTAGTGGAGTAAAAAGTACATTATTTTCTATAGGAATGTGGTGGAGTAAAAAGTACATTATTTTCTATAGGAATGTAGTGGAGTAAAAAGTACATTATTTTCTATAGGAATGTAGTGGAGTAAAAAGTACAATATTTTCTATAGGAATGTAGTGGAGTAAAAAGTACATTATTTTCTATAGGAATGTAGTGAAGTAAAAAAAATTTTTTTTTCTATAGGATTGTAGTGGAGTAAAAAGTACATTATTTTCTATAGGAATGTAGTGGAGTAAAAAGTACATTATTTTCTATAGGAATGTAGTGGAGTAAAATGTACATTATTTTCTATAGGAATGTAGTGGAGTATAAAGTACATTATTTTATTAAGGAATGTAGTGGAGTAAAAAGTACATTATTTTCTATAGGAATGTAGTGGAGTAAAAAGTGGAGTAAAAAGTACATTATTTTCTATAGGAATGTAGTGGAGTAAAAAGTACATTCTTTTCTATAGGAATGAAGTGGAGTAAAAAGTACATAATTTTCTATAGGAATGTAGTGGAGTAAAAAGTACATTGTTTTCTATAGGAATGTAGTGGAGTAAAAAGTACATTATTTTATTAAGGAATGTAGTGGAGTAAAAAGTACATTATTTTCTATAGGAATGTAGTGGAGTAAAAAGTGGAGTAAAAAGTACATTATTTTCTATAGGAATGTAGTGGAGTAAAAAGTACATTATTTTCTATAGGAATGAAGTGGAGTAAAAAGTACATTATTTTCTATAGGAATGTAGTGGAGTAAAAAGTACATTATTTTCTATAGGAATGTAGTGGAGTAAAAAGTACATTATTTTCTATAGGAATGTGGTGGAGTAAAAAGTACATTATTTTCTATAGGAATGTAGTGGACTAAAAAGTACATTACTTTCTATAGGAATGTAGTGGAGTAAAAAGTACAATATTTTCTATAGGAATGTAGTGGAGTAAAAAGTACATTATTTTCTATAGGAATGTAGTGAAGTAAAAAAAAAAAAAATTTCTATAGGAATGTAGTGGAGTAAAAAGTACATTATTTTCTATAGGAATATAGTGGAGTAAAATGTACATTATTTTCTATAGGAATGTAGTGGAGTAAAAAGTACATTATTTTCTATAGGAATGTAGTGGAGTAAAAAGTGGAGTAAAAAGTACATTATTTTCTATAGGAATGAAGTGGAGTAAAAAGTACATAATTTTTCTATAGGAATGTAGTGGAGTAAAAAGTACATTATTTTCTATAGGAATGTAGTGGAGTAAAAAGTACATTATTTTCTATAGGAATGTAGTGGAGTAAAAAGTACATTATTTTCTATAGGAATGTAGTGAAGTAAAAAAAAACTTTTTTTCTATAGGAATGTAGTGGAGTAAAAAGTACATTATTTTCTATAGGAATGTAGTGGAGTAAAAAGTACATTATTTTCTATAGGAATGTAGTGGAGTAAAATGTACATTATTTTCTATAGGAATGTAGTGGAGTAAAAAGTACATTATTTTCTATAGGAATGTAGTGAAGTAAAAAGTACATTATTTTCTATAGGAATGTAGTGGAGTAAAAAGTACATTATTTTCTATAGGAATGTGGTGGAGTAAAAAGTACATTATTTTCTATAGGAATGTAGTGGAGTAAAAAGTACATTATTTTCTATAGGAATGTAGTGGAGTAAAAAGTACAATATTTTCTATAGGAATGTAGTGGAGTAAAAAGTACATTATTTTCTATAGGAATGTAGTGGAGTAAAAAGTACATTATTTTATTAAGGAATGTAGTGGAGTAAAAAGTACATTATTTTCTATAGGAATGTAGTGGAGTAAAAAGTACATAATTTTTCTATAGGAATGTAGTGGAGTAAAAAGTACATTATTTTCTATAGGAATGTAGTGGAGTAAAAAGTACATTATTTTCTATAGGAATGTAGTGGAGTAAAAAGTACATTATTTTCTATAGGAATGTAGTGGAGTAAAAAGTACATCATTTTCTATAGGAATGTAGTGGAGTAAAATGTACATTATTTTCTATAGGAATGTAGTGGAGTAAAAAGTACATTATTTTCTATAGGAATGTAGTGAAGTAAAAAGTACATTATTTTCTATAGGAATGTAGTGGAGTAAAAAGTACATTATTTTCTATAGGAATGTGGTGGAGTAAAAAGTACATTATTTTCTATAGGAATGTAGTGGAGTAAAAAGTACAATATTTTCTATAGGAATGTAGTGGAGTAAAAAGTACATTATTTTCTATAGGAATGTAGTGAAGTTAAAAAAAAAATGTTTTTCTATAGGAATGTAGTGGAGTAAAAAGTACATTATTTTCTATAGGAATGTAGTGGAGTAAAAAGTACATTATTTTCTATAGGAATGTAGTGGAGTAAAATGTACATTATTTTCTATAGGAATGTAGTGGAGTAAAAAGTACATTATTTTATTAAGGAATGTAGTGGAGTAAAAAGTACATTATTTTCTATAGGAATGTAGTGGAGTAAAAAGTACATTCTTTTCTATAGGAATGAAGTGGAGTAAAAAGTACATAATTTTCTATAGGAATGTAGTGGAGTAAAAAGTACATTCTTTTCTATAGGAATGAAGTGGAGTAAAAAGTACATAATTTTCTATAGGAATGTAGTGGAGTAAAAAGTACATTGTTTTCTATAGGAATGTAGTGGAGTAAAAAGTACATTATTTTATTAAGGAATGTAGTGGAGTAAAAAGTACATTATTTTCTATAGGAATGTAGTGGAGTAAAAAGTGGAGTAAAAGTACATTATTTTCTATAGGAATGTAGTGGAGTAAAAAGTACATTATTTTCTATAGGAATGAAGTGGAGTAAAAAGTACATTATTTTCTATAGGAATGTAGTGGAGTAAAAAGTACAATATTTTCTATAGGAATGTAGTGGAGTAAAAAGTACATTATTTTCTATAGGAATGTAGTGGAGTAAAAAGTACATTATTTTATTAAGGAATGTAGTGGAGTAAAAAGTACATTATTTTCTATAGGAATGTAGTGGAGTAAAAAGTACATAATTTTTCTATAGGAATGTAGTGGAGTAAAAAGTACATTATTTTCTATAGGAATGTAGTGGAGTAAAAAGTACATTATTTTCTATAGGAATGTAGTGGAGTAAAAAGTACATTATTTTCTATAGGAATGTAGTGGAGTAAAAAGTACATCATTTTCTATAGGAATGTAGTGGAGTAAAATGTACATTATTTTCTATAGGAATGTAGTGGAGTAAAAAGTACATTATTTTCTATAGGAATGTAGTGAAGTAAAAAGTACATTATTTTCTATAGGAATGTAGTGGAGTAAAAAGTACATTATTTTCTATAGGAATGTGGTGGAGTAAAAAGTACATTATTTTCTATAGGAATGTAGTGGAGTAAAAAGTACAATATTTTCTATAGGAATGTAGTGGAGTAAAAAGTACATTATTTTCTATAGGAATGTAGTGAAGTTAAAAAAAAAATGTTTTTCTATAGGAATGTAGTGGAGTAAAAAGTACATTATTTTCTATAGGAATGTAGTGGAGTAAAAAGGACATTATTTTCTATAGGAATGTAGTGGAGTAAAATGTACATTATTTTCTATAGGAATGTAGTGGAGTAAAAAGTACATTATTTTATTAAGGAATGTAGTGGAGTAAAAAGTACATTATTTTCTATAGGAATGTAGTGGAGTAAAAAGTACATTCTTTTCTATAGGAATGAAGTGGAGTAAAAAGTACATAATTTTCTATAGGAATGTAGTGGAGTAAAAAGTACATTCTTTTCTATAGGAATGAAGTGGAGTAAAAAGTACATAATTTTCTATAGGAATGTAGTGGAGTAAAAAGTACATTGTTTTCTATAGGAATGTAGTGGAGTAAAAAGTACATTATTTTATTAAGGAATGTAGTGGAGTAAAAAGTACATTATTTTCTATAGGAATGTAGTGGAGTAAAAAGTGGAGTAAAAGTACATTATTTTCTATAGGAATGTAGTGGAGTAAAAAGTACATTATTTTCTATAGGAATGAAGTGGAGTAAAAAGTACATTATTTTCTATAGGAATGTAGTGGAGTAAAAAGTACATTATTTTCTATAGGAATGTAGTGGAGTAAAAAGTACATTATTTTCTATAGGAATGTAGTGAAGTAAAAAAAAAAAAAATTCTATAGGAATGTAGTGGAGTAAAAAGTACATTATTTTCTATAGGAATGTAGTGGAGTAAAATGTACATTATTTTCTATAGGAATGTAGTGGAGTAAAAAGTACATTATTTTCTATAGGAATGTAGTGGAGTAAAATGTACATTATTTTCTATAGGAATGTAGTGGAGTAAAAAGTACATTATTTTCTATAGGAATGTAGTGGAGTAAAAAGTACATTATTTTCTATATGAATGTAGTTTAGTAAAAAGTACATTATTTTATTAAGGAATGTAGTGGAGTAAAAAGTACATTATTTTCTATAGGAATGTAGTGGAGTAAAAAGTACATTATTTTCTATAGGACTGTAGTGGAGTAAAAAGTACATTATTTTCTATAGGAATGTAGTGGAGTAAAAAGTACATTATTTTCTATAGGAATGTAGTGGAGTAAAAAGTACATTATTTTCTATAGGAATGTAGTGGAGTAAAAAGTACATTATTTTCTATAGGAATGTAGTGGAGTAAAAAGTACATTATTTTCTATATGAATGTAGTTTAGTAAAAAGTACATTATTTTATTAAGGAATGTAGTGGAGTAAAAAGTACATTATTTTCTATAGGAATGTAGTGGAGTAAAAAGTACATTATTTTCTATAGGACTGTAGTGGAGTAAAAAGTACATTATTTTCTATAGGAATGTAGTGGAGTAAAAAGTACATTATTTTCTATAGGAATGTAGTGGAGTAAAAAGTACATTATTTTCTATAGGAATGTAGTGGAGTAAAATGTACATTATTTTCTATAGGAATGTAGTGGAGTAAAAAGTACATTTTTTTCTATAGGAATGTAGTGGAGTAAAAAGTACATTATTTTCTAAAGGAATGTAGTGGAGTAAAAAGTACATTATTTTCTATAGGAATGTAGATGAGTAAAAAGTACATTATTTTCTATAGGACTGTAGTGAAGTAAAAAGTACATTATTTTCTATATGAATGTAGTGGAGTAAAAAGTACATTATTTTATTAAGGAATGTAGTGGAGTAAAAAGTACATTATTTTCTATAGGAATGTAGTGGAGTAAAAAGTACATTATTTTCTATATGAATGTAGTGGAATAAAAAGTACATTATTTTATTAAGGAATGTAGTGGAGTAAAAAGTACATTATTTTCTATAGGAATGTAGTGGAGTAAAAAGTACATTATTTTCTATAGGACTGTAGTGGAGTAAAAAGTACATTATTTTCTATAGGAATGTAGTGGAGTAAAAAGTACATTATTTTATTAAGGAATGTAGTGGAGTAAAAAGTACATTATTTTCTATAGGAATGTAGTGGAGTAAAAAGTACATTATTTTCTATAGGAATGTAGTGGAGTAAAAAGTGGAGTAAAAAGTACATTATTTTCTATAGGAATGAAGTGGAGTAAAAAGTACATAATTTTTCTATAGGAATGTAGTGGAGTAAAAAGTACATTATTTTCTATAGGAATGTAGTGGAGTAAAAGGTACATTATTTTCTATAGGAATGTAGTGGAGTAAAAAGTACATTATTTTCTATAGGAATGTAGTGAAGTAAAAAAAAACTTTTTTTCTATAGGAATGTAGTGGAGTAATAAGTACATTATTTTCTATAGGAATGTAGTGGAGTAAAAAGTACATTATTTTCTATAGGAATGTAGTGGAGTAAAATGTACATTATTTTCTATAGGAATGTAGTGGAGTAAAAAGTACATTATTTTCTATAGGAATGTAGTGAAGTAAAAAGTACATTATTTTCTATAGGAATGTAGTGGAGTAAAAAGTACATTATTTTCTATAGGAATGTGGTGGAGTAAAAAGTACATTATTTTCTATAGGAATGTAGTGGAGTAAAAAGTACATTATTTTCTATAGGAATGTAGTGGAGTAAAAAGTACAATATTTTCTATAGGAATGTAGTGGAGTAAAAAGTACATTATTTTCTATAGGAATGTAGTGGAGTAAAAAGTACATTATTTTATTAAGGAATGTAGTGGAGTAAAAAGTACATTATTTTCTATAGGAATGTAGTGGAGTAAAAAGAACATTATTTTCTATAGGAATGTAGTGGAGTAAAAAATACATTATTTTCTATAGGAATGTAGTGGAGTAAAAAGTACATTATTTTCTATAGGAATGTAGTGGAGTAAAAAGTAAATAATTTTTCTATAGGAATGTAGTGGAGTAAAAAGTACATTATTTTCTATAGGAATGTAGTGGAGTAAAAAGTACATTATTTTCTATAGGAATGTAGTGGAGTAAAAAGTACATTATTTTCTATAGGAATGTAGTGGAGTAAAAAGTACATCATTTTCTATAGGAATGTAGTGGAGTAAAATGTACATTATTTTCTATAGGAATGTAGTGGAGTAAAAAGTACATTATTTTCTATAGGAATGTAGTGAAGTAAAAAGTACATTATTTTCTATAGGAATGTAGTGGAGTAAAAAGTACATTATTTTCTATAGGAATGTGGTGGAGTAAAAAGTACATTATTTTCTATAGGAATGTAGTGGAGTAAAAAGTACATTATTTTCTATAGGAATGTAGTGGAGTAAAAAGTACAATATTTTCTATAGGAATGTAGTGGAGTAAAAAGTACATTATTTTCTATAGGAATGTAGTGAAGTAAAAAATTTTTTATTTTCTATAGGAATGTAGTGGAGTAAAAAGTACATTATTTTCTATAGGAATGTAGTGGAGTAAAAAGTACATTATTTTCTATAGGAATGTAGTGGAGTAAAATGTACATTATTTTCTATAGGAATGTAGTGGAGTAAAAAGTACATTATTTTATTAAGGAATGTAGTGGAGTAAAAAGTACATTATTTTCTATAGGAATGTAGTGGAGTAAAAAGTGGAGTAAAAAGTACATTATTTTCTATAGGAATGTAGTGGAGTAAAAAGTACATTCTTTTCTATAGGAATGAAGTGGAGTAAAAAGTACATAATTTTCTATAGGAATGTAGTGGAGTAAAAAGTACATTGTTTTCTATAGGAATGTAGTGGAGTAAAAAGTACATTATTTTATTAAGGAATGTAGTGGAGTAAAAAGTACATTATTTTCTATAGGAATGTAGTGGAGTAAAAAGTGGAGTAAAAAGTACATTATTTTCTATAGGAATGTAGTGGAGTAAAAAGTACATTATTTTCTATAGGAATGTAGTGGAGTAAAAAGGACATTATTTTCTATAGGAATGTAGTGGAGTAAAAAGTACATTATTTTCTATATGAATGTAGTTTAGTAAAAAGTACATTATTTTATTAAGGAATGTAGTGGAGTAAAAAGTACATTATTTTCTATAGGAATGTAGTGGAGTAAAAAGTACATTATTTTCTATAGGACTGTAGTGGAGTAAAAAGTACATTATTTTCTATAGGAATGTAGTGGAGTAAAAAGTACATTATTTTCTATAGGAATGAAGTGGAGTAAAAAGTACATTATTTTCTATAGGAATGTAGTGGAGTAAAAAGTACATTATTTTCTATATGAATGTAGTTTAGTAAAAAGTACATTATTTTATTAAGGAATGTAGTGGAGTAAAAAGTACATTATTTTCTATAGGAATGTAGTGGAGTAAAAAGTACATTATTTTCTATAGGACTGTAGTGGAGTAAAAAGTACATTATTTTCTATAGGAATGTAGTGGAGTAAAAAGTACATTATTTTCTATAGGAATGTAGTGGAGTAAAAAGTACATTATTTTCTATAGGAATGTAGTGGAGTAAAATGTACATTATTTTCTATAGGAATGTAGTGGAGTAAAAAGTACATTTTTTTCTATAGGAATGTAGTGGAGTAAAAAGTACATTATTTTCTAAAGGAATGTAGTGGAGTAAAAAGTACATTATTTTCTATAGGAATGTAGATGAGTAAAAAGTACATTATTTTCTATAGGACTGTAGTGAAGTAAAAAGTACATTATTTTCTATATGAATGTAGTGGAGTAAAAAGTACATTATTTTATTAAGGAATGTAGTGGAGTAAAAAGTACATTATTTTCTATAGGAATGTAGTGGAGTAAAAAGTACATTATTTTCTATATGAATGTAGTGGAGTAAAAAGTACATTATTTTATTAAGGAATGTAGTGGAGTAAAAAGTACATTATTTTCTATAGGAATGTAGTGGAGTAAAAAGTACATTATTTTCTATAGGACTGTAGTGGAGTAAAAAGTACATTATTTTCTATAGGAATGTAGTGGAGTAAAAAGTACATTATTTTATTAAGGAATGTAGTGGAGTAAAAAGTACATTATTTTCTATAGGAATGTAGTGGAGTAAAAAGAACATTATTTTCTATAGGAATGTAGTGGAGTAAAAAATACATTATTTTCTATAGGAATGTAGTGGAGTAAAAAGTATATTCTTTTCTATAGGAATGAAGTGGAGTAAAAAGTACATAATTTTTCTATAGGAATGTAGTGGAGTAAAAAGTACATTATTTTCCTATAGGAATGTAGTGGAGTAAAAAGTACATTATTTTCTATAGGAATGTAGTGGAGTAAAAAGTACATTATTTTCTATAGGAATGTAGTGGAGTAAAAAGTACATTATTTTCTATATGAATGTAGTGGAGTAAAAAGTACATTATTTTATTAAGGAATGTAGTGGAGTAAAAAGTACATTATTTTCTATAGGAATGTAGTGGAGTAAAAAGTACATTATTTTCTATATGAATGTAGTGGAGTAAAAAGTACACTATTTTATTAAGAAATGTAGTGGAGTAAAAAGTACATTATTTTCTATAGGAATGTAGTGGAGTAAAAAGTACATTATTTTCTATAGGACTGTAGTGGAGTAAAAAGTACATTATTTTCTATAGGAATGTAGTGGAGTAAAAAGTACATTATTTTATTAAGGAATGTAGTGGAGTAAAAAGTACATTATTTTCTATAGGAATGTAGTGGAGTAAAAAGAACATTATTTTCTATAGGAATGTAGTGGAGTAAAAAATACATTATTTTCTATAGGAATGTAGTGGAGTAAAAAGTACATTCTTTTCTATAGGAATGAAGTGGAGTAAAAAGTACATAATTTTTCTATAGGAATGTAGTGGAGTAAAAAGTACATTATTTTCTATAGGAATGTAGTGGAGTAAAAAGTACATTATTTTCTATAGGAATGTAGTGGAGTAAAAAGTACATTATTTTCTATAGGAATGTAGTGGAGTAAAAAGTACATTATTTTCTATAGGAATGTAGTGGAGTAAAAAATACATTATTTTCTATAGGAATGTAGTGGAGTAAAAAGTACATTCTTTTCTATAGGAATGAAGTGGAGTAAAAAGTACATAATTTTTCTATAGGAATGTAGTGGAGTAAAAAGTACATTATTTTCTATAGGAATGTAGTGGAGTAAAAAGTACATTATTTTCTATAGGAATGTAGTGGAGTAAAAAGTACATTATTTTCTATAGGAATGTAGTGAAGTAAAAAAAAACGTTTTTTCTATAGGAATGTAGTGGAGTAAAAAGTACATTATTTTCTATAGGAATGTAGTGGAGTAAAAAGTACATTATTTTCTATAGGAATGTAGTGGAGTAAAAAGTACATTATTTTCTATAGGAATGTAGTGGAGTAAAAAGTACATTATTTTCTATAGGAATGTAGTGGAGTAAAAAGTACATTATTTTCTATAGGACTGTAGTGGAGTAAAAAGTACATTATTTTCTATAGGAATGTAGTGGAGTAAAAAGTACATTATTTTATTAAGGAATGTAGTGGAGTAAAAAGTACATTATTTTCTATAGGAATGTAGTGGAGTAAAAAGTACATTATTTTCTATAGGAATGTAGTGGAGTAAAAAGTGGAGTAAAAAGTACATTATTTTCTATAGGAATGAAGTGGAGTAAAAAGTACATAATTTTTCTATAGGAATGTAGTGGAGTAAAAAGTACATTATTTTCTATAGGAATGTAGTGGAGTAAAAGGTACATTATTTTCTATAGGAATGTAGTGGAGTAAAAAGTACATTATTTTCTATAGGAATGTAGTGAAGTAAAAAAAAACTTTTTTTCTATAGGAATGTAGTGGAGTAAAAAGTACATTATTTTCTATAGGAATGTAGTGGAGTAAAAAGTACATTATTTTCTATAGGAATGTAGTGGAGTAAAATGTACATTATTTTCTATAGGAATGTAGTGGAGTAAAAAGTACATTATTTTCTATAGGAATGTAGTGAAGTAAAAAGTACATTATTTTCTATAGGAATGTAGTGGAGTAAAAAGTACATTATTTTCTATAGGAATGTGGTGGAGTAAAAAGTACATTATTTTCTATAGGAATGTAGTGGAGTAAAAAGTACATTATTTTCTATAGGAATGTAGTGGAGTAAAAAGTACAATATTTTCTATAGGAATGTAGTGGAGTAAAAAGTACATTATTTTCTATAGGAATGTAGTGGAGTAAAAAGTACATTATTTTATTAAGGAATGTAGTGGAGTAAAAAGTACATTATTTTCTATAGGAATGTAGTGGAGTAAAAAGAACATTATTTTCTATAGGAATGTAGTGGAGTAAAAAATACATTATTTTCTATAGGAATGTAGTGGAGTAAAAAGTACATTATTTTCTATAGGAATGTAGTGGAGTAAAAAGTACATAATTTTTCTATAGGAATGTAGTGGAGTAAAAAGTACATTATTTTCTATAGGAATGTAGTGGAGTAAAAAGTACATTATTTTCTATAGGAATGTAGTGGAGTAAAAAGTACATTATTTTCTATAGGAATGTAGTGGAGTAAAAAGTACATCATTTTCTATAGGAATGTAGTGGAGTAAAATGTACATTATTTTCTATAGGAATGTAGTGGAGTAAAAAGTACATTATTTTCTATAGGAATGTAGTGAAGTAAAAAGTACATTATTTTCTATAGGAATGTAGTGGAGTAAAAAGTACATTATTTTCTATAGGAATGTGGTGGAGTAAAAAGTACATTATTTTCTATAGGAATGTAGTGGAGTAAAAAGTACATTATTTTCTATAGGAATGTAGTGGAGTAAAAAGTACAATATTTTCTATAGGAATGTAGTGGAGTAAAAAGTACATTATTTTCTATAGGAATGTAGTGAAGTAAAATTGTTTTTATTTTCTATAGGAATGTAGTGGAGTAAAAAGTACATTATTTTCTATAGGAATGTAGTGGAGTAAAAAGTACATTATTTTCTATAGGAATGTAGTGGAGTAAAATGTACATTATTTTCTATAGGAATGTAGTGGAGTAAAAAGTACATTATTTTATTAAGGAATGTAGTGGAGTAAAAAGTACATTATTTTCTATAGGAATGTAGTGGAGTAAAAAGTGGAGTAAAAAGTACATTATTTTCTATAGGAATGTAGTGGAGTAAAAAGTACATTATTTTCTATAGGAATGAAGTGGAGTAAAAAGTACATAATTTTCTATAGGAATGTAGTGGAGTAAAAAGTACATTGTTTTCTATAGGAATGTAGTGGAGTAAAAAGTACATTATTTTATTAAGGAATGTAGTGGAGTAAAAAGTACATTATTTTCTATAGGAATGTAGTGGAGTAAAAAGTGGAGTAAAAAGTACATTATTTTCTATAGGAATGTAGTGGAGTAAAAAGTACATTATTTTCTATAGGAATGTAGTGGAGTAAAAAGGACATTATTTTCTATAGGAATGTAGTGGAGTAAAAAGTACATTATTTTCTATATGAATGTAGTTTAGTAAAAAGTACATTATTTTATTAAGGAATGTAGTGGAGTAAAAAGTACATTATTTTCTATAGGAATGTAGTGGAGTAAAAAGTACATTATTTTCTATAGGACTGTAGTGGAGTAAAAAGTACATTATTTTCTATAGGAATGTAGTGGAGTAAAAAGTACATTATTTTCTATAGGAATGTAGTGGAGTAAAAAGTACATTATTTTCTATAGGAATGTAGTGGAGTAAAAAGTACATTATTTTCTATATGAATGTAGTTTAGTAAAAAGTACATTATTTTATTAAGGAATGTAGTGGAGTAAAAAGTACATTATTTTCTATAGGAATGTAGTGGAGTAAAAAGTACATTATTTTCTATAGGACTGTAGTGGAGTAAAAAGTACATTATTTTCTATAGGAATGTAGTGGAGTAAAAAGTACATTATTTTCTATAGGAATGTAGTGGAGTAAAAAGTACATTATTTTCTATAGGAATGTAGTGGAGTAAAATGTACATTATTTTCTATAGGAATGTAGTGGAGTAAAAAGTACATTTTTTTCTATAGGAATGTAGTGGAGTAAAAAGTACATTATTTTCTAAAGGAATGTAGTGGAGTAAAAAGTACATTATTTTCTATAGGAATGTAGATGAGTAAAAAGTACATTATTTTCTATAGGACTGTAGTGAAGTAAAAAGTACATTATTTTCTATATGAATGTAGTGGAGTAAAAAGTACATTATTTTATTAAGGAATGTAGTGGAGTAAAAAGTACATTATTTTCTATAGGAATGTAGTGGAGTAAAAAGTACATTATTTTCTATATGAATGTAGTGGAGTAAAAAGTACATTATTTTATTAAGGAATGTAGTGGAGTAAAAAGTACATTATTTTCTATAGGAATGTAGTGGAGTAAAAAGTACATTATTTTCTATAGGACTGTAGTGGAGTAAAAAGTACATTATTTTCTATAGGAATGTAGTGGAGTAAAAAGTACATTATTTTATTAAGGAATGTAGTGGAGTAAAAAGTACATTATTTTCTATAGGAATGTAGTGGAGTAAAAAGAACATTATTTTCTATAGGAATGTAGTGGAGTAAAAAATACATTATTTTCTATAGGAATGTAGTGGAGTAAAAAGTATATTCTTTTCTATAGGAATGAAGTGGAGTAAAAAGTACATAATTTTTCTATAGGAATGTAGTGGAGTAAAAAGTACATTATTTTCCTATAGGAATGTAGTGGAGTAAAAAGTACATTATTTTCTATAGGAATGTAGTGGAGTAAAAAGTACATTATTTTCTATAGGAATGTAGTGGAGTAAAAAGTACATTATTTTCTATATGAATGTAGTGGAGTAAAAAGTACATTATTTTATTAAGGAATGTAGTGGAGTAAAAAGTACATTATTTTCTATAGGAATGTAGTGGAGTAAAAAGTACATTATTTTCTATATGAATGTAGTGGAGTAAAAAGTACACTATTTTATTAAGAAATGTAGTGGAGTAAAAAGTACATTATTTTCTATAGGAATGTAGTGGAGTAAAAAGTACATTATTTTCTATAGGACTGTAGTGGAGTAAAAAGTACATTATTTTCTATAGGAATGTAGTGGAGTAAAAAGTACATTATTTTATTAAGGAATGTAGTGGAGTAAAAAGTACATTATTTTCTATAGGAATGTAGTGGAGTAAAAAGAACATTATTTTCTATAGGAATGTAGTGGAGTAAAAAATACATTATTTTCTATAGGAATGTAGTGGAGTAAAAAGTACATTCTTTTCTATAGGAATGAAGTGGAGTAAAAAGTACATAATTTTTCTATAGGAATGTAGTGGAGTAAAAAGTACATTATTTTCTATAGGAATGTAGTGGAGTAAAAAGTACATTATTTTCTATAGGAATGTAGTGGAGTAAAAAGTACATTCTTTTCTATAGGAATGAAGTGGAGTAAAAAGTACATAATTTTTCTATAGGAATGTAGTGGAGTAAAAAGAACATTATTTTCTATAGGAATGTAGTGGAGTAAAAAGTACATTATTTTCTATAGGAATGTAGTGGAGTAAAAAGTACATTATTTTCTATAGGAATGTAGTGGAGTAAAAAGTACATTATTTTCTATAGGAATGTAGTGGAGTAAAAAATACATTATTTTCTATAGGAATGTAGTGGAGTAAAAAGTACATTCTTTTCTATAGGAATGAAGTGGAGTAAAAAGTACATAATTTTTCTATAGGAATGTAGTGGAGTAAAAAGTACATTATTTTCTATAGGAATGTAGTGGAGTAAAAAGTACATTATTTTCTATAGGAATGTAGTGGAGTAAAAAGTACATTATTTTCTATAGGAATGTAGTGAAGTAAAAAAAAACGTTTTTTCTATAGGAATGTAGTGGAGTAAAAAGTACATTATTTTCTATAGGAATGTAGTGGAGTAAAAAGTACATTATTTTCTATAGGAATGTAGTGGAGTAAAATGTACATTATTTTCTATAGGAATGTAGTGGAGTAAAAAGTACATTATTTTCTATAGGAATGTAGTGAAGTAAAAAGTACATTATTTTCTATAGGAATGTAGTGGAGTAAAAAGTACATTATTTTCTATAGGAATGTGGTGGAGTAAAAAGTACATTATTTTCTATAGGAATGTAGTGGAGTAAAAAGTACATTATTTTCTATAGGAATGTAGTGGAGTAAAAAGTACAATATTTTCTATAGGAATGTAGTGGAGTAAAAAGTACATTATTTTCTATAGGAATGTAGTGAAGTAAAAAAATTTTTTTTTTCTATAGGAATGTAGTGGAGTAAAAAGTACATTATTTTCTATAGGAATGTGGTGGAGTAAAAAGTACATTATTTTCTATAGGAATGTAGTGGAGTAAAAAGTACATTATTTTATTAAGAAATGTAGTGGAGTAAAAAGTACATTATTTTCTATAGGAATGTAGTGGAGTAAAAAGTGGAGTAAAAAGTACATTATTTTCTATAGGAATGTAGTGGAGTAAAAAGTACATTCTTTTCTATAGGAATGAAGTGGAGTAAAAAGTACATAATTTTCTATAGGAATGTAGTGGAGTAAAAAGTACATTGTTTTCTATAGGAATGAAGTGGAGTAAAAAGAACATTATTTTCTATAGGAATGTAGTGGAGTAAAAAATACATTATTTTCTATAGGAATGTAGTGGAGTAAAAAGTACATTCTTTTCTATAGGAATGAAGTGGAGTAAAAAGTACATAATTTTTCTATAGGAATGTAGTGGAGTAAAAAGTACATTATTTTCTATAGGAATGTAGTGGAGTAAAAAGTACATTATTTTCTATAGGAATGTAGTGGAGTAAAAAGTACATTATTTTCTATAGGAATGTAGTGGAGTAAAAAGTACATTATTTTCTATATGAATGTAGTGGAGTAAAAAGTACATTATTTTCTATAGGAATGTAGTGGAGTAAAAAGTACATTATTTTCTATATGAATGTAGTGGAGTAAAAAGTACATTATTTTATTAAGGAATGTAGTGGAGTAAAAAGTACATAATTTTTCTATAGGAATGTAGTGGAGTAAAAAGTACATTATTTTCTATAGGAATGTAGTGGAGTAAAAAGTACATTATTTTCTATAGGAATGTAGTGGAGTAAAAAGTACATTATTTTCTATAGGAATGTAGTGGAGTAAAAAGTACATTATTTTCTATAGGAATGTAGTGGAGTAAAATGTACATTATTTTCTATAGGAATGTAGTGGAGTAAAAAGTACATTATTTTCTATAGGAATGTAGTGAAGTAAAAAGTACATTATTTTCTATAGGAATGTAGTGGAGTAAAAAGTACATTATTTTCTATAGGAATGTGGTGGAGTAAAAAGTACATTATTTTCTATAGGAATGTAGTGGAGTAAAAAGTACATTATTTTCTATAGGACTGTAGTGGAGTAAAAAGTACATTATTTTCTATAGGAATGTAGTGGAGTAAAAAGTACATTATTTTCTATAGGAATGTAGTGGAGTAAAAAGTACATTATTTTCTATAGGAATGTAGTGGAGTAAAATGTACATTATTTTCTATAGGAATGTAGTGGAGTAAAAAGTACATTTTTTTCTATAGGAATGTAGTGGAGTAAAAAGTACATTATTTTCTAAAGGAATGTAGTGGAGTAAAAAGTACATTATTTTCTATAGGAATGTAGATGAGTAAAAAGTACATTATTTTCTATAGGACTGTAGTGAAGTAAAAAGTACATTATTTTCTATATGAATGTAGTGGAGTAAAAAGTACATTATTTTATTAAGGAATGTAGTGGAGTAAAAAGTACATTATTTTCTATAGGAATGTAGTGGAGTAAAAAGTACATTATTTTCTATATGAATGTAGTGGAGTAAAAAGTACATTATTTTATTAAGGAATGTAGTGGAGTAAAAAGTACATTATTTTCTATAGGAATGTAGTGGAGTAAAAAGTACATTATTTTCTATAGGACTGTAGTGGAGTAAAAAGTACATTATTTTCTATAGGAATGTAGTGGAGTAAAAAGTACATTATTTTATTAAGGAATGTAGTGGAGTAAAAAGTACATTATTTTCTATAGGAATGTAGTGGAGTAAAAAGAACATTATTTTCTATAGGAATGTAGTGGAGTAAAAAATACATTATTTTCTATAGGAATGTAGTGGAGTAAAAAGTATATTCTTTTCTATAGGAATGAAGTGGAGTAAAAAGTACATAATTTTTCTATAGGAATGTAGTGGAGTAAAAAGTACATTATTTTCCTATAGGAATGTAGTGGAGTAAAAAGTACATTATTTTCTATAGGAATGTAGTGGAGTAAAAAGTACATTATTTTCTATAGGAATGTAGTGGAGTAAAAAGTACATTATTTTCTATATGAATGTAGTGGAGTAAAAAGTACATTATTTTATTAAGGAATGTAGTGGAGTAAAAAGTACATTATTTTCTATAGGAATGTAGTGGAGTAAAAAGTACATTATTTTCTATATGAATGTAGTGGAGTAAAAAGTACACTATTTTATTAAGAAATGTAGTGGAGTAAAAAGTACATTATTTTCTATAGGAATGTAGTGGAGTAAAAAGTACATTATTTTCTATAGGACTGTAGTGGAGTAAAAAGTACATTATTTTCTATAGGAATGTAGTGGAGTAAAAAGTACATTATTTTATTAAGGAATGTAGTGGAGTAAAAAGTACATTATTTTCTATAGGAATGTAGTGGAGTAAAAAGAACATTATTTTCTATAGGAATGTAGTGGAGTAAAAAATACATTATTTTCTATAGGAATGTAGTGGAGTAAAAAGTACATTCTTTTCTATAGGAATGAAGTGGAGTAAAAAGTACATAATTTTTCTATAGGAATGTAGTGGAGTAAAAAGTACATTATTTTCTATAGGAATGTAGTGGAGTAAAAAGTACATTATTTTCTATAGGAATGTAGTGGAGTAAAAAGTACATTATTTTCTATAGGAATGTAGTGGAGTAAAAAGTACATTATTTTCTATAGGAATGTAGTGGAGTAAAAAATACATTATTTTCTATAGGAATGTAGTGGAGTAAAAAGTACATTCTTTTCTATAGGAATGAAGTGGAGTAAAAAGTACATAATTTTTCTATAGGAATGTAGTGGAGTAAAAAGTACATTATTTTCTATAGGAATGTAGTGGAGTAAAATGTACATTATTTTCTATAGGAATGTAGTGGAGTAAAAAGTACATTATTTTCTATAGGAATGTAGTGAAGTAAAAAGTACATTATTTTCTATAGGAATGTAGTGGAGTAAAAAGTACATTATTTTCTATAGGAATGTGGTGGAGTAAAAAGTACATTATTTTCTATAGGAATGTAGTGGAGTAAAAAGTACATTATTTTCTATAGGAATGTAGTGGAGTAAAAAGTACAATATTTTCTATAGGAATGTAGTGGAGTAAAAAGTACATTATTTTCTATAGGAATGTAGTGAAGTAAAAAAAAATTTTTTTTCTATAGGAATGTAGTGGAGTAAAAAGTACATTATTTTATTAAGGAATGTAGTGGAGTAAAAAGTACATTATTTTCTATAGGAATGTAGTGGAGTAAAATATACATTATTTTCTATAGGAATGTAGTGGAGTAAAAAGTACATTATTTTATTAAGAAATGTAGTGGAGTAAAAAGTACATTATTTTCTATAGGAATGTAGTGGAGTAAAAAGTGGAGTAAAAAGTACATTATTTTCTATAGGAATGTAGTGGAGTAAAAAGTACATTCTTTTCTATAGGAATGAAGTGGAGTAAAAAGTACATAATTTTCTATAGGAATGTAGTGGAGTAAAAAGTACATTGTTTTCTATAGGAATGAAGTGGAGTAAAAAGAACATTATTTTCTATAGGAATGTAGTGGAGTAAAAAATACATTATTTTCTATAGGAATGTAGTGGAGTAAAAAGTACATTCTTTTCTATAGGAATGAAGTGGAGTAAAAAGTACATAATTTTTCTATAGGAATGTAGTGGAGTAAAAAGTACATTATTTTCTATAGGAATGTAGTGGAGTAAAAAGTACATTATTTTCTATAGGAATGTAGTGGAGTAAAAAGTACATTATTTTCTATATGAATGTAGTGGAGTAAAAAGTACATTATTTTCTATAGGAATGTAGTGGAGTAAAAAGTACATTATTTTCTATATGAATGTAGTGGAGTAAAAAGTACATTATTTTATTAAGGAATGTAGTGGAGTAAAAAGTACATAATTTTTCTATAGGAATGTAGTGGAGTAAAAAGTACATTATTTTCTATAGGAATGTAGTGGAGTAAAAAGTACATTATTTTCTATAGGAATGTAGTGGAGTAAAAAGTACATTATTTTCTATAGGAATGTAGTGGAGTAAAAAGTACATTATTTTCTATAGGAATGTAGTGGAGTAAAATGTACATTATTTTCTATAGGAATGTAGTGGAGTAAAAAGTACATTATTTTCTATAGGAATGTAGTGAAGTAAAAAGTACATTATTTTCTATAGGAATGTAGTGGAGTAAAAAGTACATTATTTTCTATAGGAATGTGGTGGAGTAAAAAGTACATTATTTTCTATAGGAATGTAGTGGAGTAAAAAGTACATTATTTTCTATAGGAATGTAGTGGAGTAAAAAATACATTATTTTCTATAGGAATGTAGTGGAGTAAAAAGTACATTCTTTTCTATAGGAATGAAGTGGAGTAAAAAGTACATAATTTTTCTATAGGAATGTAGTGGAGTAAAAAGTACATTATTTTCTATAGGAATGTAGTGGAGTAAAAAGTACATTATTTTCTATAGGAATGTAGTGGAGTAAAAAGTACATTATTTTCTATAGGAATGTAGTGGAGTAAAAAGTACATTATTTTCTATATGAATGTAGTGGAGTAAAAAGTACATTATTTTATTAAGGAATGTAGTGGAGTAAAAAGTACATAATTTTTCTATAGGAATGTAGTGGAGTAAAAAGTACATTATTTTCTATAGAAATGTAGTGGAGTAAAAAGTACATTATTTTCTATAGGAATGTAGTGGAGTAAAAAGAACATTATTTTCTATAGGAATGTAGTGGAGTAAAAAGTACATTATTTTCTATAGCAATGTAGTGGAGTAAAAAATACATTATTTTCTATAGGAATGTAGTGGAGTAAAAAGTACATTATTTTCTATAGGAATGAAGTGGAGTAAAAAGTACATAATTTTTCTATAGGAATGTAGTGGAGTAAAAAGTACATTATTTTCTATAGGAATGTAGTGGAGTAAAAAGTACATTATTTTCTATAGGAATGTAGTGGAGTAAAAAGTACATTATTTTCTATAGGAATGTAGTGAAGTAAAAAAAAAAATTTTTTCTATAGGAATGTAGTGGAGTAAAAAGTACATTATTTTCTATAGGAATGTAGTGGAGTAAAAAGTACATTATTTTCTATAGGAATGTAGTGGAGTAAAATGTACATTATTTTCTATAGGAATGTAGTGGAGTAAAAAGTACATTATTTTCTATAGGAATGTAGTGAAGTAAAAAGTACATTATTTTCTATAGGAATGTAGTGGAGTAAAAAGTACATTATTTTCTATAGGAATGTGGTGGAGTAAAAAGTACATTATTTTCTATAGGAATGTAGTGGAGTAAAAAGTACATTATTTTCTATAGGAATGTAGTGGAGTAAAAAGTACAATATTTTCTATAGGAATGTAGTGGAGTAAAAAGTACATTATTTTCTATAGGAATGTAGTGAAGTAAAAATTTTTTTTTTTTCTATAGGAATGTAGTAGAGTAAAAAGTACATTATTTTCTATAGGAATGTAGTGGAGTAAAAAGTACATTATTTTCTATAGGAATGTAGTGGAGTAAAATGTACATTATTTTCTATAGGAATGTAGTGGAGTAAAAAGTACATTATTTTATTAAGAAATGTAGTGGAGTAAAAAGTACATTATTTTCTATAGGAATGTAGTGGAGTAAAAAGTGGAGTAAAAAGTACATTATTTTCTATAGGAATGTAGTGGAGTAAAAAGTACATTATTTTCTATAGCAATGTAGTGGAGTAAAAAATACATTATTTTCTATAGGAATGTAGTGGAGTAAAAAGTACATTATTTTCTATAGGAATGAAGTGGAGTAAAAAGTACATAATTTTTCTATAGGAATGTAGTGGAGTAAAAAGTACATTATTTTCTATAGGAATGTAGTGGAGTAAAAAGTACATTATTTTCTATAGGAATGTAGTGAAGTAAAAAAAAACTTTTTTTCTATAGGAATGTAGTGGAGTAAAAAGTACATTATTTTCTATAGGAATGTAGTGGAGTAAAAAGTACATTATTTTCTATAGGAATGTAGTGGAGTAAAATGTACATTATTTTCTATAGGAATGTAGTGGAGTAAAAAGTACATTATTTTCTATAGGAATGTAGTGAAGTAAAAAGTACATTATTTTCTATAGGAATGTAGTGGAGTAAAAAGTACATTATTTTCTATAGGAATGTGGTGGAGTAAAAAGTACATTATTTTCTATAGGAATGTAGTGGAGTAAAAAGTACATTATTTTCTATAGGAATGTAGTGGAGTAAAAAGTACAATATTTTCTATAGGAATGTAGTGGAATAAAAAGTACATTATTTTCTATAGGAATGTAGTGAAGTAAAAAAAATTTTTTTTTCTATAGGAATGTAGTGGAGTAAAAAGTACATTATTTTCTATAGGAATGTAGTGGAGTAAAAAGTACATTATTTTCTATAGGAATGTAGTGGAGTAAAATGTACATTATTTTCTATAGGAATGTAGTGGAGTAAAAAGTACATTATTTTATTAAGAAATGTAGTGGAGTAAAAAGTACATTATTTTCTATAGGAATGTAGTGGAGTAAAAAGTGGAGTAAAAAGTACATTATTTTCTATAGGAATGTAGTGGAGTAAAAAGTACATTCTTTTCTATAGGAATGAAGTGGAGTAAAAAGTACATAATTTTCTATAGGAATGTCGTGGAGTAAAAAGTACATTGTTTTCTATAGGAATGAAGTGGAGTAAAAAGAACATTATTTTCTATAGGAATGTAGTGGAGTAAAAAATACATTATTTTCTATAGGAATGTAGTGGAGTAAAAAGTACATTATTTTCTATAGGAATGAAGTGGAGTAAAAAGTACATAATTTTTCTATAGGAATGTAGTGGAGTAAAAAGTACATTATTTTCTATAGGAATGTAGTGGAGTAAAAAGTACATTATTTTCTATAGGAATGTAGTGGAGTAAAAAGTACATTATTTTCTATAGGAATGTAGTGGAGTAAAAAGTACATTATTTTCTATATGAATGTAGTGGAGTAAAAAGTACATTATTTTATTAAGGAATGTAGTGGAGTAAAAAGTACATTATTTTCTATAGGAATGTAGTGGAGTAAAAAGTGGAGTAAAAAGTACATTATTTTCTATAGGAATGTAGTGGAGTAAAAAGTACATTCTTTTCTATAGGAATGAAGTGGAGTAAAAAGTACATAATTTTCTATAGGAATGTAGTGGAGTAAAAAGTACATTGTTTTCTATAGGAATGAAGTGGAGTAAAAAGAACATTATTTTCTATAGGAATGTAGTGGAGTAAAAAATACATTATTTTCTATAGGAATGTAGTGGAGTAAAAAGTACATTATTTTCTATAGGAATGAAGTGGAGTAAAAAGTACATAATTTTTCTATAGGAATGTAGTGGAGTAAAAAGTACATTATTTTCTATAGGAATGTAGTGGAGTAAAAAGTACATTATTTTCTATAGGAATGTAGTGGAGTAAAAAGTACATTATTTTCTATAGGAATGTAGTGGAGTAAAAAGTACATTATTTTCTATATGAATGTAGTGGAGTAAAAAGTACATTATTTTATTAAGGAATGTAGTGGAGTAAAAAGTACATTATTTTCTATAGGAATGTAGTGGAGTAAAAAGTACATTATTTTCTATATGAATGTAGTGGAGTAAAAAGTACATTATTTTATTAAGAAATGTAGTGGAGTAAAAAGTACATTATTTTCTATAGGAATGTAGTGGAGTAAAAAGTACATTATTTTCTATAGGACTGTAGTGGAGTAAAAAGTACATTATTTTCTATAGGAATGTGGTGGAGTAAAAAGTACATTATTTTCTATAGGAATGTAGTGGAGTAAAAAGTGGAGTAAAAAGTACATTATTTTCTATAGGAATGTAGTGGAGTAAAAAGTACATTATTTTCTATAGCAATGTAGTGGAGTAAAAAATACATTATTTTCTATAGGAATGTAGTGGAGTAAAAAGTACATTATTTTCTATAGGAATGAAGTGGAGTAAAAAGTACATAATTTTTCTATAGGAATGTAGTGGAGTAAAAAGTACATTATTTTCTATAGGAATGTAGTGGAGTAAAAAGTACATTATTTTCTATAGGAATGTAGTGGAGTAAAAAGTACATTATTTTCTATAGGAATGTAGTGAAGTAAAAAAAAACTTTTTTTCTATAGGAATGTAGTGGAGTAAAAAGTACATTATTTTCTATAGGAATGTAGTGGAGTAAAAAGTACATTATTTTCTATAGGAATGTAGTGGAGTAAAATGTACATTATTTTCTATAGGAATGTAGTGGAGTAAAAAGTACATTATTTTCTATAGGAATGTAGTGAAGTAAAAAGTACATTATTTTCTATAGGAATGTAGTGGAGTAAAAAGTACATTATTTTCTATAGGAATGTGGTGGAGTAAAAAGTACATTATTTTCTATAGGAATGTAGTGGAGTAAAAAGTACATTATTTTCTATAGGAATGTAGTGGAGTAAAAAGTACAATATTTTCTATAGGAATGTAGTGGAGTAAAAAGTACATTATTTTCTATAGGAATGTAGTGAAGTAAAAAAATTTTTTTTTTCTATAGGAATGTAGTGGAGTAAAAAGTACATTATTTTCTATAGGAATGTAGTGGAGTAAAAAGTACATTATTTTCTATAGGAATGTAGTGGAGTAAAATGTACATTATTTTCTATAGGAATGTAGTGGAGTAAAAAGTACATTATTTTATTAAGAAATGTAGTGGAGTAAAAAGTACATTATTTTCTATAGGAATGTAGTGGAGTAAAAAGTGGAGTAAAAAGTACATTATTTTCTATAGGAATGTAGTGGAGTAAAAAGTACATTCTTTTCTATAGGAATGAAGTGGAGTAAAAAGTACATAATTTTCTATAGGAATGTAGTGGAGTAAAAAGTACATTGTTTTCTATAGGAATGAAGTGGAGTAAAAAGAACATTATTTTCTATAGGAATGTAGTGGAGTAAAAAATACATTATTTTCTATAGGAATGTAGTGGAGTAAAAAGTACATTATTTTCTATAGGAATGAAGTGGAGTAAAAAGTACATAATTTTTCTATAGGAATGTAGTGGAGTAAAAAGTACATTATTTTCTATAGGAATGTAGTGGAGTAAAAAGTACATTATTTTCTATAGGAATGTAGTGGAGTAAAAAGTACATTATTTTCTATAGGAATGTAGTGGAGTAAAAAGTACATTATTTTCTATATGAATGTAGTGGAGTAAAAAGTACATTATTTTATTAAGGAATGTAGTGGAGTAAAAAGTACATTATTTTCTATAGGAATGTAGTGGAGTAAAAAGTACATTATTTTCTATATGAATGTAGTGGAGTAAAAAGTACATTATTTTATTAAGAAATGTAGTGGAGTAAAAAGTACATTATTTTCTATAGGAATGTAGTGGAGTAAAAAGTACATTATTTTCTATAGGACTGTAGTGGAGTAAAAAGTACATTATTTTCAATAGGAATGTAGTGGAGTAAAAAGTACATTATTTTATTAAGGAATGTAGTGGAGTAAAAAGTACATTATTTTCTATAGGAATGTAGTGGAGTAAAAAGAACATTATTTTCTATAGGAATGTAGTGGAGTAAAAAATACATTATTTTCTAAAGGAATGTAGTGGAGTAAAAAGTACATTATTTTCTATAGGAATGTAGTGGAGTAAAAAGTACATTATTTTCTATAGGAATGTAGTGGAGTAAAAAGTACATTATTTTCTATATGAATGTAGTGGAGTAAAAAGTACATTATTTTATTAAGGAATGTAGTGGAGTAAAAAGTACATTATTTTCTATAGGAATGTAGTGGAGTAAAAAGTACATTATTTTCTATATGAATGTAGTGGAGTAAAAAGTACATTATTTTATTAAGAAATGTAGTGGAGTAAAAAGTACATTATTTTCTATAGGAATGTAGTGGAGTAAAAAGTACATTATTTTCTATAGGACTGTAGTGGAGTAAAAAGTACATTATTTTCAATAGGAATGTAGTGGAGTAAAAAGTACATTATTTTATTAAGGAATGTAGTGGAGTAAAAAGTACATTATTTTCTATAGGAATGTAGTGGAGTAAAAAGAACATTATTTTCTATAGGAATGTAGTGGAGTAAAAAATACATTATTTTCTAAAGGAATGTAGTGGAGTAAAAAGTACATTCTTTTCTATAGGAATGAAGTGGAGTAAAAAGTACATAATTTTTCTATAGGAATGTAGTGGAGTAAAAAGTACATTATTTTCTATAGGAATGTAGTGGAGTAAAAAGTACATTATTTTCTATAGGAATGTAGTGGAGTAAAAAGTACATTATTTTCTATAGGAATGTAGTGGAGTAAAAAGTACATTATTTTCTATAGGAATGTAGTGGAGTAAAAAGTACATTATTTTCTATAGGAATGTAGTGGAGTAAAAAATACATTATTTTCTATAGGAATGTAGTGGAGTAAAAAGTACATTCTTTTCTATAGGAATGAAGTGGAGTAAAAAGTACATAATTTTTCTATAGGAATGTAGTGGAGTAAAAAGTACATTATTTTCTATAGGAATGTAGTGGAGTAAAAAGTACATTATTTTCTATAGGAATGTAGTGGAGTAAAAAGTACATTATTTTCTATAGGAATGTAGTGGAGTAAAAAGTACATTATTTTCTATAGGAATGTAGTGGAGTAAAAAGTACATTATTTTCTATAGGAATGTAGTGGAGTAAAAAATACATTATTTTCTATAGGAATGTAGTGGAGTAAAAAGTACATTATTTTCTATAGGAATGAAGTGGAGTAAAAAGTACATAATTTTTCTATAGGAATGTAGTGGAGTAAAAAGTACATTATTTTCTATAGGAATGTAGTGAAGTAAAAAGTACATTATTTTCTATAGGAATGTAGTGGAGTAAAAAGTACATTATTTTCTATAGGAATGTGGTGGGTAAAAAGTACATTATTTTCTATAGGAATGTAGTGGAGTAAAAAGTACATTATTTTCTATAGGAATGTAGTGGAGTAAAAAGTACAATATTTTCTATAGGAATGTAGTGGAGTAAAAAGTACATTATTTTCTATAGGAATGTAGTGGAGTAAAATGTACATTATTTTCTATAGGAATGTAGTGGAGTAAAAAGTACATTATTTTATTAAGAAATGTAGTGGAGTAAAAAGTACATTATTTTCTATAGGAATGTAGTGGAGTAAAAAGTGGAGTAAAAAGTACATTATTTTCTATAGGAATGTAGTGGAGTAAAAAGTACATTCTTTTCTATAGGAATGAAGTGGAGTAAAAAGTACATAATTTTCTATAGGAATGTAGTGGAGTAAAAAGTACATTGTTTTCTATAGGAATGAAGTGGAGTAAAAAGAACATTATTTTCTATAGGAATGTAGTGGAGTAAAAAATACATTATTTTCTATAGGAATGTAGTGGAGTAAAAAGTACATTTTTTTCTATAGGAATGAAGTGGAGTAAAAAGTACATAATTTTTCTATAGGAATGTAGTGGAGTAAAAAGTACATTATTTTCTATAGGAATGTAGTGGAGTAAAAAGTACATTATTTTCTATAGGAATGTAGTGGAGTAAAAAGTACATTATTTTCTATAGGAATGTAGTGGAGTAAAAAGTACATTATTTTCTATATGAATGTAGTGGAGTAAAAAGTACATTATTTTATTAAGGAATGTAGTGGACTAAAAAGTACATTATTTTCTATAGGAATGTAGTGGAGTAAAAAGTACATTATTTTCTATATGAATGTAGTGGAGTAAAAAGTACATTATTTTATTAAGAAATGTAGTGGAGTAAAAAGTACATTATTTTCTATAGGAATGTAGTGGAGTAAAAAGTACATTATTTTCTATAGGACTGTAGTGGAGTAAAAAGTACATTATTTTCTATAGGAATGTAGTGGAGTAAAAAGTACATTATTTTATTAAGGAATGTAGTGGAGTAAAAAGTACATTCTTTTCTATAGGAATGAAGTGGAGTAAAAAGTACATAATTTTTCTATAGGAATGTAGTGGAGTAAAAAGTACATTATTTTCTATAGGAATGTAGTGGAGTAAAAAGTACATTATTTTCTATAGGAATGTAGTGGAGTAAAAAGTACATTATTTTCTATAGGAATGTAGTGGAGTAAAAAGTACATTATTTTCTATAGGAATGTAGTGGAGTAAAAAATACATTATTTTCTATAGGAATGTAGTGGAGTAAAAAGTACATTATTTTCTATAGGAATGAAGTGGAGTAAAAAGTACATAATTTTTCTATAGGAATGTAGTGGAGTAAAAAGTACATTATTTTCTATAGGAATGTAGTGGAGTAAAAAGTACATTATTTTCTATAGGAATGTAGTGGAGTAAAAAGTACATTATTTTCTATAGGAATGTAGTGAAGTAAAAAAAAACGTTTTTTCTATAGGAATGTAGTGGAGTAAAAAGTACATTATTTTCTATAGGAATGTAGTGGAGTAAAAAGTACATTATTTTCTATAGGAATGTAGTGGAGTAAAATGTACATTATTTTCTATAGGAATGTAGTGGAGTAAAAAGTACATTATTTTCTATAGGAATGTAGTGAAGTAAAAAGTACATTATTTTCTATAGGAATGTAGTGGAGTAAAAAGTACATTATTTTCTATAGGAATGTGGTGGAGTAAAAAGTACATTATTTTCTATAGGAATGTAGTGGAGTAAAAAGTACATTATTTTCTATAGGAATGTAGTGGAGTAAAAAGTACAATATTTTCTATAGGAATGTAGTGGAGTAAAAAGTACATTATTTTCTATAGGAATGTAGTGAAGTAAAAAAAAAAAATTTTTCTATAGGAATGTAGTGGAGTAAAAAGTACATTATTTTCTATAGGAATGTAGTGGAGTAAAATGTACATTATTTTCTATAGGAATGTAGTGGAGTAAAAAGTACATTATTTTATTAAGAAATGTAGTGGAGTAAAAAGTACATTATTTTCTATAGGAATGTAGTGGAGTAAAAAGTGGAGTAAAAAGTACATTATTTTCTATAGGAATGTAGTGGAGTAAAAAGTACATTCTTTTCTATAGGAATGAAGTGGAGTAAAAAGTACATTATTTTCTATAGGAATGTAGTGGAGTAAAAAGTACATTGTTTTCTATAGGAATGTAGTGGAGTAAAAAGTACATTATTTTCTATAGGAATGTAGTGGAGTAAAAAGTACATTATTTTCTATAGGAATGTAGTGGAGTAAAAAGTACATTATTTTCTATAGGAATGTAGTGGAGTAAAAAGTACATTATTTTCTATAGGAATGTAGTGGAGTAAAATGTACATTATTTTCTATAGGAATGTAGTGGAGTAAAAAGTACATTATTTTCTATAGGAATGTAGTGAAGTAAAAAGTACATTATTTTCTATAGGAATGTAGTGGAGTAAAAAGTACATTATTTTCTATAGGAATGTGGTGGAGTAAAAAGTACATTATTTTCTATAGGAATGTAGTGGAGTAAAAAGTACATTACTTTCTATAGGAATGTAGTGGAGTAAAAAGTACAATATTTTCTATAGGAATGTAGTGGAGTAAAAAGTACATTATTTTCTATAGGAATGTAGTGAAGTAAAAAAAAAAAAAATTTCTATAGGAATGTAGTGGAGTAAAAAGTACATTATTTTCTATAGGAATGTAGTGGAGTAAAAAGTACATTATTTTCTATAGGAATGTAGTGGAGTAAAATGTACATTATTTTCTATAGGAATGTAGTGGAGTAAAAAGTACATTATTTTCTATAGGAATGTGGTGGAGTAAAAAGTACATTATTTTCTATAGGAATGTAGTGGAGTAAAAAGTACAATGTTTTCTATAGGAATGTAGTGGAGTAAAAAGTACATTATTTTCTATAGGAATATAGTGAAGTAAAAAAAAAAATTTTTTCTATAGGAATGTAGTGGAGTAAAAAGTACATTATTTTCTATAGGAATGTAGTGGAGTAAAAAGTGGAGTAAAAAGTACATTATTTTCTATAGGAATGAAGTGGAGTAAAAAGTACATAATTTTTCTATAGGAATGTAGTGGAGTAAAAAGTACATTATTTTCTATAGGAATGTAGTGGAGTAAAAAGTACATTATTTTCTATAGGAATGTAGTGGAGTAAAAAGTACATTATTTTCTATAGGAATGTAGTGAAGTAAAAAAAAACTTTTTTTCTATAGGAATGTAGTGGAGTAAAAAGTACATTATTTTCTATAGGAATGTAGTGGAGTAAAAAGTACATTATTTTCTATAGGAATGTAGTGGAGTAAAAAGTACATTATTTTCTATAGGAATGTGGTGGAGTAAAAAGTACATTATTTTCTATAGGAATGTAGTGGAGTAAAAAGTACATTATTTTCTATAGGAATGTAGTGGAGTAAAAACTACATTATTTTCTATAGGAATGTAGTGAAGTAAAAAAAAAATTGTTTCTATAGGAATGTAGTGGAGTAAAAAGGACATTATTTTCTATAGGAATGTAGTGGAGTAAAAAGTACATTATTTTCTATAGGAATGTAGTGGAGTAAAATGTACATTATTTTCTATAGGAATGTAGTGGAGTAAAAAGTACATTATTTTCTATAGGAATGTAGTGGAGTAAAAAGTACATTATTTTATTAAGGAATGTAGTGGAGTAAAAAGTACATTATTTTCTATAGGAATGTAGTGGAGAAAAAAGTGGAGTAAAAAGTACATTATTTTCTATAGGAATGTAGTGGAGTAAAAAGTACATTCTTTTCTATAGGAATGAAGTGGAGTAAAAAGTACATTATTTTCTATAGGAATGTAGTGGAGTAAAAAGTACATTATTTTCTATAGGAATGTAGTGAAGTAAAAAAAAAAAAATTTCTATAGGAATGTAGTGGAGTAAAAAGTACATTATTTTCTATAGGAATGTAGTGGAGTAAAAAGTACATTATTTTCTATAGCAATGTAGTGGAGTAAAAAGTACATTATTTTCTATAGGAATGTAGTGGAGTAAAAAGTACATTATTTTCTATAGGAATGTAGTGGAGTGAAAAGTACATTATTTTCTATATGAATGTAGTGGAGTAAAAAGTACATTATTTTATTAAGGAATGTAGTGGAGTAAAAAGTACATTATTTTCTATAGGAATGTAGTGAAGTAAAAAGTACATTATTTTCTATATGAATGTAGTGGAGTAAAAAGTACATTATTTTATTAAGGAATGTAGTGGAGTAAAAAGTACATTATTTTCTATAGGAATGTAGTGGAGTAAAAAGTGGAGTAAAAAGTACATTATTTTCTCTAGGAATGTAGTGGAGTAAAAAGTACATTATTTTCTATAGGAATGTAGTGGAGTAAAAAGTACATTATTTTCTATAGGAATGTAGTGGAGTAAAAAGTACATTATTTTCTATAGGAATGTAGTGGAGTAAAAAGTACATTTTTTTCTATAGGAATTTATTGGAGTAAAAAGTACATTATTTTCTATAGGAATGTAGTGAAGTAAAAAGTACATTATTTTCTATATTAATGTAGTGGAGTAAAAAGTACATTATTTTATTAAGGAATGTAGTGGAGTAAAAAGTACATTATTTTCTATAGGAATGTAGTGGAGTAAAAAGTGGAGTAAAAAGTACATTATTTTCTATAGGAATGTAGTGGAGTAAAAAGTACATTCTTTTCTATAGGAATGAAGTGGAGTAAAAAGTACATTATTTTCTATAGGAATGTAGTGGAGTAAAAAGTACATTGTTTTCTATAGGAATGTAGTGGAGTAAAAAGTACATTATTTTCTATAGGAATGTAGTGGAGTAAAAAGTACATTATTTTCTATAGGAATGTAGTGGAGTAAAAAGTACATTATTTTCTATAGGAATGTAGTGGAGTAAAAAGTACATTATTTTCTATAGGAATGTAGTGGAGTAAAATGTACATTATTTTCTATAGGAATGTAGTGGAGTAAAAAGTACATTATTTTCTATAGGAATGTAGTGAAGTAAAAAGTACATTATTTTCTATAGGAATGTAGTGGAGTAAAAAGTACATTATTTTCTATAGGAATGTGGTGGAGTAAAAACTACATTATTTTCTATAGGAATGTAGTGGAGTAAAAAGTACATTACTTTCTATAGGAATGTAGTGGAGTAAAAAGTACAATATTTTCTATAGGAATGTAGTGGAGTAAAAAGTACATTATTTTCTATAGGAATGTAGTGAAGTAAAAAAAAAAAAAATTTCTATAGGAATGTAGTGGAGTAAAAAGTACATTATTTTCTATAGGAATGTAGTGGAGTAAAAAGTACATTATTTTCTATAGGAATGTAGTGGAGTAAAATGTACATTATTTTCTATAGGAATGTAGTGGAGTAAAAAGTACATTATTTTCTATAGGAATGTGGTGGAGTAAAAAGTACATTATTTTCTATAGGAATGTAGTGGAGTAAAAAGTACATTACTTTCTATAGGAATGTAGTGGAGTAAAAAGTACAATGTTTTCTATAGGAATGTAGTGGAGTAAAAAGTACATTATTTTCTATAGGAATGTAGTGAAGTAAAATAAAAAAAAATTTCTATAGGAATGTAGTGGAGTAAAAAGTACATTATTTTCTATAGGAATGTAGTGGAGTAAAAAGTACATTATTTTCTATAGGAATGTAGTGGAGTAAAATGTACATTATTTTCTATAGGAATGTAGTGGAGTAAAAAGTACATTATTTTCTATAGGAATGTAGTGGAGTAAAAAGTGGAGTAAAAAGTACATTATTTTCTATAGGAATGAAGTGGAGTAAAAAGTACATAATTTTTCTATAGGAATGTAGTGGAGTAAAAAGTACATTATTTTCTATAGGAATGTAGTGGAGTAAAAAGTACATTATTTTCTATAGGAATGTAGTGGAGTAAAAAGTACATTATTTTCTATAGGAATGTAGTGAAGTAAAAAAAAACTTTTTTTCTATAGGAATGTAGTGGAGTAAAAAGTACATTATTTTCTATAGGAATGTAGTGGAGTAAAAAGTACATTATTTTCTATAGGAATGTAGTGGAGTAAAAAGTACATTATTTTCTATAGGAATGTGGTGGAGTAAAAAGTACATTATTTTCTATAGGAATGTAGTGGAGTAAAAAGTACATTATTTTCTATAGGAATGTAGTGGAGTAAAAAGTACATTATTTTCTATAGGAATGTAGTGAAGTAAAAAAAAAATTTTTTCTATAGGAATGTAGTGGAGTAAAAAGGACATTATTTTCTATAGGAATGTAGCGGAGTAAAAAGTACATTATTTTCTATAGGAATGTAGTGGAGTAAAATGTACATTATTTTCTATAGGAATGTAGTGGAGTAAAAAGTACATTATTTTCTATAGGAATGTAGTGGAGTAAAAAGTACATTATTTTATTAAGGAATGTAGTGGAGTAAAAAGTACATTATTTTCTATAGGAATGTAGTGGAGAAAAAAGTGGAGTAAAAAGTACATTATTTTCTATAGGAATGTAGTGGAGTAAAAAGTACATTCTTTTCTATAGGAATGAAGTGGAGTAAAAAGTACATTATTTTCTATAGGAATGTAGTGGAGTAAAAAGTACATTATTTTCTATAGGAATGTAGTGAATTAAAAAAAAAAAATTCTATAGGAATGTAGTGGAGTAAAAAGTACATTATTTTCTATAGGAATGTAGTGGAGTAAAAAGTACATTATTTTCTATAGCAATGTAGTGGAGTAAAAAGTACATTATTTTCTATAGGAATGTAGTGGAGTAAAAAGTACATTATTTTCTATAGGAATGTAGTGGAGTGAAAAGTACATTATTTTCTATATGAATGTAGTGGAGTAAAAAGTACATTATTTTATTAAGGAATGTAGTGGAGTAAAAAGTACATTATTTTCTATAGGAATGTAGTGAAGTAAAAAGTACATTATTTTCTATATGAATGTAGTGGAGTAAAAAGTACATTATTTTATTAAGGAATGTAGTGGAGTAAAAAGTACATTATTTTCTATAGGAATGTAGTGGAGTAAAAAGTGGAGTAAAAAGTACATTATTTTCTCTAGGAATGTAGTGGAGTAAAAAGTACATTATTTTCTATAGGAATGTAGTGGAGTAAAAAGTACATTATTTTCTATAGGAATGTAGTGGAGTAAAAAGTACATTATTTTCTATAGGAATGTAGTGGAGTAAAAAGTACATTTTTTTCTATAGGAATGTATTGGAGTAAAAAGTACATTATTTTCTATAGGAATGTAGTGAAGTAAAAAGTACATTATTTTCTATAGGAATGTAGTGGAGTAAAAAGTACATTATTTTATTAAGGAATGTAGTGGAGTAAAAAGTACATTATTTTCTATAGGAATGTAGTGGAGTAAAAAGAACATTATTTTCTATAGGAATGTAGTGGAGTAAAAAATACATTATTTTCTATAGGAATGTAGTGGAGTAAAAAGTATATTCTTTTCTATAGGAATGAAGTGGAGTAAAAAGTACATAATTTTTCTATAGGAATGTAGTGGAGTAAAAAGTACATTATTTTCTATAGGAATGTAGTGGAGTAAAAAGTACATTATTTTCTATAGGAATGTAGTGGAGTAAAAAGTACATTATTTTCTATATGAATGTAGTGGAGTAAAAAGTACATTATTTTATTAAGGAATGTAGTGGAGTAAAAAGTACATTATTTTCTATAGGAATGTAGTGGAGTAAAAAGTACATTATTTTCTATATGAATGTAGTGGAGTAAAAAGTACACTATTTTATTAAGAAAAGTAGTGGAGTAAAAAGTACATTATTTTCTATAGGAATGTAGTGGAGTAAAAAGTACATTATTTTCTATAGGACTGTAGTGGAGTAAAAAGTACATTATTTTCTATAGGAATGTAGTGGAGTAAAAAGTACATTATTTTATTAAGGAATGTAGTGGAGTAAAAAGTACATTATTTTCTATAGGAATGTAGTGGAGTAAAAAGAACATTATTTTCTATAGGAATGTAGTGGAGTAAAAAATACATTATTTTCTATAGGAATGTAGTGGAGTAAAAAGTACATTCTTTTCTATAGGAATGAAGTGGAGTAAAAAGTACATAATTTTTCTATAGGAATGTAGTGGAGTAAAAAGTACATTATTTTCTATAGGAATGTAGTGGAGTAAAAAGTACATTATTTTCTATAGGAATGTAGTGGAGTAAAAAGTACATTATTTTCTATAGGAATGTAGTGGAGTAAAAAGTACATTATTTTCTATAGGAATGTAGTGGAGTAAAAAGTACATTCTTTTCTATAGGAATGAAGTGGAGTAAAAAGTACATAATTTTTCTATAGGAATGTAGTGGAGTAAAAAGTACATTATTTTCTATAGGAATGTAGTGGAGTAAAAAGTACATTATTTTCTATAGGAATGTAGTGGAGTAAAAAGTACATTATTTTCTATAGGAATGTAGTGAAGTAAAAAAAAACTTTTTTTCTATAGGAATGTAGTGGAGTAAAAAGTACATTATTTTATTAAGGAATGTAGTGGAGTAAAAAGTACATTATTTTCTATAGGAATGTAGTGGAGTAAAAAGAACATTATTTTCTATAGGAATGTAGTGGAGTAAAAAATACATTATTTTCTATAGGAATGTAGTGGAGTAAAAAGTATATTCTTTTCTATAGGAATGAAGTGGAGTAAAAAGTACATAATTTTTCTATAGGAATGTAGTGGAGTAAAAAGTACATTATTTTCTATAGGAATGTAGTGGAGTAAAAAGTACATTATTTTCTATAGGAATGTAGTGGAGTAAAAAGTACATTATTTTCTATATGAATGTAGTGGAGTAAAAAGTACATTATTTTATTAAGGAATGTAGTGGAGTAAAAAGTACATTATTTTCTATAGGAATGAAGTGGAGTAAAAAGTACATAATTTTTCTATAGGAATGTAGTGGAGTAAAAAGTACATTATTTTCTATAGGAATGTAGTGGAGTAAAAAGTACATTATTTTCTATAGGAATGTAGTGGAGTAAAAAGTACATTATTTTCTATATGAATGTAGTGGAGTAAAAAGTACATTATTTTATTAAGGAATGTAGTGGAGTAAAAAGTACATTATTTTCTATATGAATGTAGTGGAGTAAAAAGTACATTATTTTATTAAGGAATGTAGTGGAGTAAAAAGTACATTATTTTCTATAGGAATGTAGTGGAGTAAAAAGTGGAGTAAAAAGTACATTATTTTCTCTAGGAATGTAGTGGAGTAAAAAGTACATTATTTTCTATAGGAATGTAGTGGAGTAAAAAGTACATTATTTTCTATAGGAATGTAGTGGAGTAAAAAGTACATTTTTTTCTATAGGAATGTATTGGAGTAAAAAGTACATTATTTTCTATAGGAATGTAGTGAAGTAAAAAGTACATTATTTTCTATAGGAATGTAGTGGAGTAAAAAGTACATTATTTTATTAAGGAATGTAGTGGAGTAAAAAGTACATTATTTTCTATAGGAATGTAGTGGAGTAAAAAGTGGAGTAAAAAGTACATTATTTTCTATAGGAATGTAGTGGAGTAAAAAGTACATTCTTTTCTATAGGAATGAAGTGGAGTAAAAAGTACATTATTTTCTATAGGAATGTAGTGGAGTAAAAAGTACATTGTTTTCTATAGGAATGTAGTGGAGTAAAAAGTACATTATTTTCTATAGGAATGTAGTGGAGTAAAAAGTACATTATTTTCTATAGGAATGTAGTGGAGTAAAAAGTACATTATTTTCTATAGGAATGTAGTGGAGTAAAAAGTACATTATTTTCTATAGGAATGTAGTGGAGTAAAATGTACATTATTTTCTATAGGAATGTAGTGGAGTAAAAAGTACATTATTTTCTATAGGAATGTAGTGAAGTAAAAAGTACATTATTTTCTATAGGAATGTAGTGGAGTAAAAAGTACATTATTTTCTATAGGAATGTGGTGGAGTAAAAAGTACATTATTTTCTATAGGAATGTAGTGGAGTAAAAAGTACATTACTTTCTATAGGAATGTAGTGGAGTAAAAAGTACAATATTTTCTATAGGAATGTAGTGGAGTAAAAAGTACATTATTTTCTATAGGAATGTAGTGAAGTAAAAAAAAAAAATTTTCTATAGGAATGTAGTGGAGTAAAAAGTACATTATTTTCTATAGGAATGTAGTGGAGTAAAAAGTACATTATTTTCTATAGGAATGTAGTGGAGTAAAATGTACATTATTTTCTATAGGAATGTAGTGGAGTAAAAAGTACATTATTTTCTATAGGAATGTGGTGGAGTAAAAAGTACATTATTTTCTATAGGAATGTAGTGGAGTAAAAAGTACATTACTTTCTATAGGAATGTAGTGGAGTAAAAAGTACAATGTTTTCTATAGGAATGTAGCGGAGTAAAAAGTACATTATTTTCTATAGGAATGTAGTGAAGTAAAATAAAAAAAAATTTCTATAGGAATGTAGTGGAGTAAAAAGTACATTATTTTCTATAGGAATGTAGTGGAGTAAAAAGTACATTATTTTCTATAGGAATGTAGTGGAGTAAAATGTACATTATTTTCTATAGGAATGTAGTGGAGTAAAAAGTACATTATTTTCTATAGGAATGTAGTGGAGTAAAAAGTGGAGTAAAAAGTACATTATTTTCTATAGGAATGTAGTGGAGTAAAATGTACATTATTTTCTATAGGAATGTAGTGGAGTAAAAAGTACATTATTTTCTATAGGAATGTAGTGGAGTAAAAAGTGGAGTAAAAAGTACATTATTTTCTATAGGAATGAAGTGGAGTAAAAAGTACATAATTTTTCTATAGGAATGTAGTGGAGTAAAAAGTATATTATTTTCTATAGGAATGTAGTGGAGTAAAAAGTACATTATTTTCTATAGGAATGTAGTGGAGTAAAAAGTACATTATTTTCTATAGGAATGTAGTGAAGTAAAAAAAAACTTTTTTTCTATAGGAATGTAGTGGAGTAAAAAGTACATTATTTTCTATAGGAATGTAGTGGAGTAAAAAGTACATTATTTTCTATAGGAATGTAGTGGAGTAAAAAGTACATTATTTTCTATAGGAATGTGGTGGAGTAAAAAGTACATTATTTTCTATAGGAATGTAGTGGAGTAAAAAGTACATTATTTTCTATAGGAATGTAGTGGAGTAAAAAGTACATTATTTTCTATAGGAATGTAGTGAAGTAAAAAAAAATTTTTTTCTATAGGAATGTAGTGGAGTAAAAAGGACATTATTTTCTATAGGAATGTAGTGGAGTAAAAAGTACATTATTTTCTATAGGAATGTAGTGGAGTAAAATGTACATTATTTTCTATAGGAATGTAGTGGAGTAAAAAGTACATTATTTTCTATAGGAATGTAGTGGAGTAAAAAGTACATTATTTTATTAAGGAATGTAGTGGAGTAAAAAGTACATTATTTTCTATAGGAATGTAGTGGAGAAAAAAGTGGAGTAAAAAGTACATTATTTTCTATAGGAATGTAGTGGAGTAAAAAGTACATTCTTTTCTATAGGAATGAAGTGGAGTAAAAAGTACATTATTTTCTATAGGAATGTAGTGGAGTAAAAAGTACATTATTTTCTATAGGAATGTAGTGAATTAAAAAAAAAAAATTCTATAGGAATGTAGTGGAGTAAAAAGTACATTATTTTCTATAGGAATGTAGTGGAGTAAAAAGTACATTATTTTCTATAGCAATGTAGTGGAGTAAAAAGTACATTATTTTCTATAGGAATGTAGTGGAGTAAAAAGTACATTATTTTCTATAGGAATGTAGTGGAGTGAAAAGTACATTATTTTCTATATGAATGTAGTGGAGTAAAAAGTACATTATTTTATTAAGGAATGTAGTGGAGTAAAAAGTACATTATTTTCTATAGGAATGTAGTGAAGTAAAAAGTACATTATTTTCTATATGAATGTAGTGGAGTAAAAAGTACATTATTTTATTAAGGAATGTAGTGGAGTAAAAAGTACATTATTTTCTATAGGAATGTAGTGGAGTAAAAAGTGGAGTAAAAAGTACATTATTTTCTCTAGGAATGTAGTGGAGTAAAAAGTACATTATTTTCTATAGGAATGTAGTGGAGTAAAAAGTACATTATTTTCTATAGGAATGTAGTGGAGTAAAAAGTACATTATTTTCTATAGGAATGTAGTGGAGTAAAAAGTACATTTTTTTCTATAGGAATGTATTGGAGTAAAAAGTACATTATTTTCTATAGGAATGTAGTGAAGTAAAAAGTACATTATTTTCTATAGGAATGTAGTGGAGTAAAAAGTACATTATTTTATTAAGGAATGTAGTGGAGTAAAAAGTACATTATTTTCTATAGGAATGTAGTGGAGTAAAAAGAACATTATTTTCTATAGGAATGTAGTGGAGTAAAAAATACATTATTTTCTATAGGAATGTAGTGGAGTAAAAAGTATATTCTTTTCTATAGGAATGAAGTGGAGTAAAAAGTACATAATTTTTCTATAGGAATGTAGTGGAGTAAAAAGTACATTATTTTCTATAGGAATGTAGTGGAGTAAAAAGTACATTATTTTCTATAGGAATGTAGTGGAGTAAAAAGTACATTATTTTCTATATGAATGTAGTGGAGTAAAAAGTACATTATTTTATTAAGGAATGTAGTGGAGTAAAAAGTACATTATTTTCTATAGGAATGTAGTGGAGTAAAAAGTACATTATTTTCTATATGAATGTAGTGGAGTAAAAAGTACACTATTTTATTAAGAAAAGTAGTGGAGTAAAAAGTACATTATTTTCTATAGGAATGTAGTGGAGTAAAAAGTACATTATTTTCTATAGGACTGTAGTGGAGTAAAAAGTACATTATTTTCTATAGGAATGTAGTGGAGTAAAAAGTACATTATTTTATTAAGGAATGTAGTGGAGTAAAAAGTACATTATTTTCTATAGGAATGTAGTGGAGTAAAAAGAACATTATTTTCTATAGGAATGTAGTGGAGTAAAAAATACATTATTTTCTATAGGAATGTAGTGGAGTAAAAAGTACATTCTTTTCTATAGGAATGAAGTGGAGTAAAAAGTACATAATTTTTCTATAGGAATGTAGTGGAGTAAAAAGTACATTATTTTCTATAGGAATGTAGTGGAGTAAAAAGTACATTATTTTCTATAGGAATGTAGTGGAGTAAAAAGTACATTATTTTCTATAGGAATGTAGTGGAGTAAAAAGTACATTATTTTCTATAGGAATGTAGTGGAGTAAAAAGTACATTCTTTTCTATAGGAATGAAGTGGAGTAAAAAGTACATAATTTTTCTATAGGAATGTAGTGGAGTAAAAAGTACATTATTTTCTATAGGAATGTAGTGGAGTAAAAAGTACATTATTTTCTATAGGAATGTAGTGGAGTAAAAAGTACATTATTTTCTATAGGAATGTAGTGAAGTAAAAAAAAACTTTTTTTCTATAGGAATGTAGTGGAGTAAAAAGTACATTATTTTATTAAGGAATGTAGTGGAGTAAAAAGTACATTATTTTCTATAGGAATGTAGTGGAGTAAAAAGAACATTATTTTCTATAGGAATGTAGTGGAGTAAAAAATACATTATTTTCTATAGGAATGTAGTGGAGTAAAAAGTATATTCTTTTCTATAGGAATGAAGTGGAGTAAAAAGTACATAATTTTTCTATAGGAATGTAGTGGAGTAAAAAGTACATTATTTTCTATAGGAATGTAGTGGAGTAAAAAGTACATTATTTTCTATAGGAATGTAGTGGAGTAAAAAGTACATTATTTTCTATATGAATGTAGTGGAGTAAAAAGTACATTATTTTATTAAGGAATGTAGTGGAGTAAAAAGTACATTATTTTCTATAGGAATGAAGTGGAGTAAAAAGTACATAATTTTTCTATAGGAATGTAGTGGAGTAAAAAGTACATTATTTTCTATAGGAATGTAGTGGAGTAAAAAGTACATTATTTTCTATAGGAATGTAGTGGAGTAAAAAGTACATTATTTTCTATATGAATGTAGTGGAGTAAAAAGTACATTATTTTATTAAGGAATGTAGTGGAGTAAAAAGTACATTATTTTCTATAGGAATGTAGTGGAGTAAAAAGTACATTATTTTCTATATGAATGTAGTGGAGTAAAATGTACATTATTTTCTATAGGAATGTAGTGGAGTAAAAAGTACATTATTTTCTATAGGAATGTAGTGAAGTAAAAAGTACATTATTTTCTATAGGAATGTAGTGGAGTAAAAAGTACATTATTTTCTATAGGAATGTGGTGGAGTAAAAAGTACATTATTTTCTATAGGAATGTAGTGGAGTAAAAAGTACATTATTTTCTATAGGAATGTAGTGGAGTAAAAAGTACAATATTTTCTATAGGAATGTAGTGGAGTAAAAAGTACATTATTTTCTATAGGAATGTAGTGAAGTAAAAAAAAAAAATTTTTCTATAGGAATGTAGTGGAGTAAAAAGTACATTATTTTCTATAGGAATGTAGTGGAGTAAAAAGTACATTATTTTCTATAGGAATGTAGTGGAGTAAAATGTACATTATTTTCTATAGGAATGTAGTGGAGTAAAAAGTACATTATTTTATTAAGAAATGTAGTGGAGTAAAAAGTACATTATTTTCTATAGGAATGTAGTGGAGTAAAAAGTGGAGTAAAAAGTACATTATTTTCTATAGGAATGTAGTGGAGTAAAAAGTACATTCTTTTCTATAGGAATGAAGTGGAGTAAAAAGTACATTATTTTCTATAGGAATGTAGTGGAGTAAAAAGTACATTGTTTTCTATAGGAATGTAGTGGAGTAAAAAGTACATTATTTTCTATAGGAATGTAGTGGAGTAAAAAGTACATTATTTTCTATAGGAATGTAGTGGAGTAAAAAGTACATTATTTTCTATAGGAATGTAGTGGAGTAAAAAGTACATTATTTTCTATAGGAATGTAGTGGAGTAAAATGTACATTATTTTCTATAGGAATGTAGTGGAGTAAAAAGTACATTATTTTCTATAGGAATGTAGTGAAGTAAAAAGTACATTATTTTCTATAGGAATGTAGTGGAGTAAAAAGTACATTATTTTCTATAGGAATGTGGTGGAGTAAAAAGTACATTATTTTCTATAGGAATGTAGTGGAGTAAAAAGTACATTACTTTCTATAGGAATGTAGTGGAGTAAAAAGTACAATATTTTCTATAGGAATGTAGTGGAGTAAAAAGTACATTATTTTCTATAGGAATGTAGTGAAGTAAAAAGTACAATATTTTCTATAGGAATGTAGTGGAGTAAAAAGTACATTATTTTCTATAGGAATGTAGTGAAGTAAAAAAAAAAAAAATTTCTATAGGAATGTAGTGGAGTAAAAAGTACATTATTTTCTATAGGAATGTAGTGGAGTAAAAAGTACATTATTTTCTATAGGAATGTAGTGGAGTAAAATGTACATTATTTTCTATAGGAATGTAGTGGAGTAAAAAGTACATTATTTTCTATAGGAATGTGGTGGAGTAAAAAGTACATTATTTTCTATAGGAATGTAGTGGAGTAAAAAGTACATTACTTTCTATAGGAATGTAGTGGAGTAAAAAGTACAATGTTTTCTATAGGAATGTAGTGGAGTAAAAAGTACATTATTTTCTATAGGAATGTAGTGAAGTAAAATAAAAAAAATTTTCTATAGGAATGTAGTGGAGTAAAAAGTACATTATTTTCTATAGGAATGTAGTGGAGTAAAAAGTACATTATTTTCTATAGGAATGTAGTGGAGTAAAATGTACATTATTTTCTATAGGAATGTAGTGGAGTAAAAAGTACATTATTTTCTATAGGAATGTAGTGGAGTAAAAAGTGGAGTAAAAAGTACATTATTTTCTATAGGAATGAAGTGGAGTAAAAAGTACATAATTTTTCTATAGGAATGTAGTGGAGTAAAAAGTACATTATTTTCTATAGGAATGTAGTGGAGTAAAAAGTACATTATTTTCTATAGGAATGTAGTGGAGTAAAAAGTACATTATTTTCTATAGGAATGTAGTGAAGTAAAAAAAAACTTTTTTTCTATAGGAATGTAGTGGAGTAAAAAGTACATTATTTTCTATAGGAATGTAGTGGAGTAAAAAGTACATTATTTTCTATAGGAATGTAGTGGAGTAAAAAGTACATTATTTTCTATAGGAATGTGGTGGAGTAAAAAGTACATTATTTTCTATAGGAATGTAGTGGAGTAAAAAGTACATTATTTTCTATAGGAATGTAGTGGAGTAAAAAGTACATTATTTTCTATAGGAATGTAGTGAAGTAAAAAAAAAAATTTTTCTATAGGAATGTAGTGGAGTAAAAAGTACATTATTTTCTATAGGAATGTAGTGGAGTAAAAAGTACATTATTTTCTATAGGAATGTAGTGGAGTAAAATGTACATTATTTTCTATAGGAATGTAGTGGAGTAAAAAGTACATTATTTTCTATAGGAATGTGGTGGAGTAAAAAGTACATTATTTTCTATAGGAATGTAGTGGAGTAAAAAGTACAATGTTTTCTATAGGAATGTAGTGGAGTAAAAAGTACATTATTTTCTATAGGAATATAGTGAAGTAAAAAAAAAAATTTTTTCTATAGGAATGTAGTGGAGTAAAAAGTACATTATTTTCTATAGGAATGTAGTGGAGTAAAAAGTGGAGTAAAAAGTACATTATTTTCTATAGGAATGAAGTGGAGTAAAAAGTACATAATTTTTCTATAGGAATGTAGTGGAGTAAAAAGTACATTATTTTCTATAGGAATGTAGTGGAGTAAAAAGTACATTATTTTCTATAGGAATGTAGTGGAGTAAAAAGTACATTATTTTCTATAGGAATGTAGTGAAGTAAAAAAAAACTTTTTTTCTATAGGAATGTAGTGGAGTAAAAAGTACATTATTTTCTATAGGAATGTAGTGGAGTAAAAAGTACATTATTTTCTATAGGAATGTAGTGGAGTAAAAAGTACATTATTTTCTATAGGAATGTGGTGGAGTAAAAAGTACATTATTTTCTATAGGAATGTAGTGGAGTAAAAAGTACATTATTTTCTATAGGAATGTAGTGGAGTAAAAACTACATTATTTTCTATAGGAATGTAGTGAAGTAAAAAAAAAATTGTTTCTATAGGAATGTAGTGGAGTAAAAAGGACATTATTTTCTATAGGAATGTAGTGGAGTAAAAAGTACATTATTTTCTATAGGAATGTAGTGGAGTAAAATGTACATTATTTTCTATAGGAATGTAGTGGAGTAAAAAGTACATTATTTTCTATAGGAATGTAGTGGAGTAAAAAGTACATTATTTTATTAAGGAATGTAGTGGAGTAAAAAGTACATTATTTTCTATAGGAATGTAGTGGAGAAAAAAGTGGAGTAAAAAGTACATTATTTTCTATAGGAATGTAGTGGAGTAAAAAGTACATTCTTTTCTATAGGAATGAAGTGGAGTAAAAAGTACATTATTTTCTATAGGAATGTAGTGGAGTAAAAAGTACATTATTTTCTATAGGAATGTAGTGAAGTAAAAAAAAAAAAATTTCTATAGGAATGTAGTGGAGTAAAAAGTACATTATTTTCTATAGGAATGTAGTGGAGTAAAAAGTACATTATTTTCTATAGCAATGTAGTGGAGTAAAAAGTACATTATTTTCTATAGGAATGTAGTGGAGTAAAAAGTACATTATTTTCTATAGGAATGTAGTGGAGTGAAAAGTACATTATTTTCTATATGAATGTAGTGGAGTAAAAAGTACATTATTTTATTAAGGAATGTAGTGGAGTAAAAAGTACATTATTTTCTATAGGAATGTAGTGAAGTAAAAAGTACATTATTTTCTATATGAATGTAGTGGAGTAAAAAGTACATTATTTTATTAAGGAATGTAGTGGAGTAAAAAGTACATTATTTTCTATAGGAATGTAGTGGAGTAAAAAGTGGAGTAAAAAGTACATTATTTTCTCTAGGAATGTAGTGGAGTAAAAAGTACATTATTTTCTATAGGAATGTAGTGGAGTAAAAAGTACATTATTTTCTATAGGAATGTAGTGGAGTAAAAAGTACATTATTTTCTATAGGAATGTAGTGGAGTAAAAAGTACATTTTTTTCTATAGGAATGTATTGGAGTAAAAAGTACATTATTTTCTATAGGAATGTAGTGAAGTAAAAAGTACATTATTTTCTATAGGAATGTAGTGGAGTAAAAAGTACATTATTTTATTAAGGAATGTAGTGGAGTAAAAAGTACATTATTTTCTATAGGAATGTAGTGGAGTAAAAAGTGGAGTAAAAAGTACATTATTTTCTATAGGAATGTAGTGGAGTAAAAAGTACATTCTTTTCTATAGGAATGAAGTGGAGTAAAAAGTACATTATTTTCTATAGGAATGTAGTGGAGTAAAAAGTACATTGTTTTCTATAGGAATGTAGTGGAGTAAAAAGTACATTATTTTCTATAGGAATGTAGTGGAGTAAAAAGTACATTATTTTCTATAGGAATGTAGTGGAGTAAAAAGTACATTATTTTCTATAGGAATGTAGTGGAGTAAAAAGTACATTATTTTCTATAGGAATGTAGTGGAGTAAAATGTACATTATTTTCTATAGGAATGTAGTGGAGTAAAAAGTACATTATTTTCTATAGGAATGTAGTGAAGTAAAAAGTACATTATTTTCTATAGGAATGTAGTGGAGTAAAAAGTACATTATTTTCTATAGGAATGTGGTGGAGTAAAAAGTACATTATTTTCTATAGGAATGTGGTGGAGTAAAAAGTACATTACTTTCTATAGGAATGTAGTGGAGTAAAAAGTACAATATTTTCTATAGGAATGTAGTGGAGTAAAAAGTACATTATTTTCTATAGGAATGTAGTGAAGTAAAAAAAAAAAAAATTTCTATAGGAATGTAGTGGAGTAAAAAGTACATTATTTTCTATAGGAATGTAGTGGAGTAAAAAGTACATTATTTTCTATAGGAATGTAGTGGAGTAAAATGTACATTATTTTCTATAGGAATGTAGTGGAGTAAAAAGTACATTATTTTCTATAGGAATGTGGTGGAGTAAAAAGTACATTATTTTCTATAGGAATGTAGTGGAGTAAAAAGTACATTACTTTCTATAGGAATGTAGTGGAGTAAAAAGTACAATGTTTTCTATAGGAATGTAGTGGAGTAAAAAGTACATTATTTTCTATAGGAATGTAGTGAAGTAAAATAAAAAAATTTTTCTATAGGAATGTAGTGGAGTAAAAAGTACATTATTTTCTATAGGAATGTAGTGGAGTAAAAAGTACATTATTTTCTATAGGAATGTAGTGGAGTAAAATGTACATTATTTTCTATAGGAATGTAGTGGAGTAAAAAGTACATTATTTTCTATAGGAATGTAGTGGAGTAAAAAGTGGAGTAAAAAGTACATTATTTTCTATAGGAATGAAGTGGAGTAAAAAGTACATAATTTTTCTATAGGAATGTAGTGGAGTAAAAAGTACATTATTTTCTATAGGAATGTAGTGGAGTAAAAAGTACATTATTTTCTATAGGAATGTAGTGGAGTAAAAAGTACATTATTTTCTATAGGAATGTAGTGAAGTAAAAAAAAACTTTTTTTCTATAGGAATGTAGTGGAGTAAAAAGTACATTATTTTCTATAGGAATGTAGTGGAGTAAAAAGTACATTATTTTCTATAGGAATGTAGTGGAGTAAAAAGTACATTATTTTCTATAGGAATGTGGTGGAGTAAAAAGTACATTATTTTCTATAGGAATGTAGTGGAGTAAAAAGTACATTATTTTCTATAGGAATGTAGTGGAGTAAAAAGTACATTATTTTCTATAGGAATGTAGTGAAGTAAAAAAAAAAATTTTTCTATAGGAATGTAGTGGAGTAAAAAGGACATTATTTTCTATAGGAATGTAGCGGAGTAAAAAGTACATTATTTTCTATAGGAATGTAGTGGAGTAAAATGTACATTATTTTCTATAGGAATGTAGTGGAGTAAAAAGTACATTATTTTCTATAGGAATGTAGTGGAGTAAAAAGTACATTATTTTATTAAGGAATGTAGTGGAGTAAAAAGTACATTATTTTCTATAGGAATGTAGTGGAGAAAAAAGTGGAGTAAAAAGTACATTATTTTCTATAGGAATGTAGTGGAGTAAAAAGTACATTCTTTTCTATAGGAATGAAGTGGAGTAAAAAGTACATTATTTTCTATAGGAATGTAGTGGAGTAAAAAGTACATTATTTTCTATAGGAATGTAGTGAATTAAAAAAAAAAAATTCTATAGGAATGTAGTGGAGTAAAAAGTACATTATTTTCTATAGGAATGTAGTGGAGTAAAAAGTACATTATTTTCTATAGCAATGTAGTGGAGTAAAAAGTACATTATTTTCTATAGGAATGTAGTGGAGTAAAAAGTACATTATTTTCTATAGGAATGTAGTGGAGTGAAAAGTACGTTATTTTCTATATGAATGTAGTGGAGTAAAAAGTACATTATTTTATTAAGGAATGTAGTGGAGTAAAAAGTACATTATTTTCTATAGGAATGTAGTGAAGTAAAAAGTACATTATTTTCTATATGAATGTAGTGGAGTAAAAAGTACATTATTTTATTAAGGAATGTAGTGGAGTAAAAAGTACATTATTTTCTATAGGAATGTAGTGGAGTAAAAAGTGGAGTAAAAAGTACATTATTTTCTCTAGGAATGTAGTGGAGTAAAAAGTACATTATTTTCTATAGGAATGTAGTGGAGTAAAAAGTACATTATTTTCTATAGGAATGTAGTGGAGTAAAAAGTACATTATTTTCTATAGGAATGTAGTGGAGTAAAAAGTACATTTTTTTCTATAGGAATGTATTGGAGTAAAAAGTACATTATTTTCTATAGGAATGTAGTGAAGTAAAAAGTACATTATTTTCTATAGGAATGTAGTGGAGTAAAAAGTACATTATTTTATTAAGGAATGTAGTGGAGTAAAAAGTACATTATTTTCTATAGGAATGTAGTGGAGTAAAATGTACATTATTTTCTATAGGAATGTAGTGGAGTAAAAAGTACATTATTTTCTATAGGAATGTAGTGGAGTAAAAAGTGGAGTAAAAAGTACATTATTTTCTATAGGAATGAAGTGGAGTAAAAAGTACATAATTTTTCTATAGGAATGTAGTGGAGTAAAAAGTACATTATTTTCTATAGGAATGTAGTGGAGTAAAAAGTACATTATTTTCTATAGGAATGTAGTGGAGTAAAAAGTACATTATTTTCTATAGGAATGTAGTGAAGTAAAAAAAAACTTTTTTTCTATAGGAATGTAGTGGAGTAAAAAGTACATTATTTTCTATAGGAATGTAGTGGAGTAAAAAGTACATTATTTTCTATAGGAATGTAGTGGAGTAAAAAGTACATTATTTTCTATAGGAATGTGGTGGAGTAAAAAGTACATTATTTTCTATAGGAATGTAGTGGAGTAAAAAGTACATTATTTTCTATAGGAATGTAGTGGAGTAAAAAGTACATTATTTTCTATAGGAATGTAGTGAAGTAAAAAAAAAAATTTTTCTATAGGAATGTAGTGGAGTAAAAAGGACATTATTTTCTATAGGAATGTAGCGGAGTAAAAAGTACATTATTTTCTATAGGAATGTAGTGGAGTAAAATGTACATTATTTTCTATAGGAATGTAGTGGAGTAAAAAGTACATTATTTTCTATAGGAATGTAGTGGAGTAAAAAGTACATTATTTTATTAAGGAATGTAGTGGAGTAAAAAGTACATTATTTTCTATAGGAATGTAGTGGAGAAAAAAGTGGAGTAAAAAGTACATTATTTTCTATAGGAATGTAGTGGAGTAAAAAGTACATTCTTTTCTATAGGAATGAAGTGGAGTAAAAAGTACATTATTTTCTATAGGAATGTAGTGGAGTAAAAAGTACATTATTTTCTATAGGAATGTAGTGAATTAAAAAAAAAAAATTCTATAGGAATGTAGTGGAGTAAAAAGTACATTATTTTCTATAGGAATGTAGTGGAGTAAAAAGTACATTATTTTCTATAGCAATGTAGTGGAGTAAAAAGTACATTATTTTCTATAGGAATGTAGTGGAGTAAAAAGTACATTATTTTCTATAGGAATGTAGTGGAGTGAAAAGTACATTATTTTCTATATGAATGTAGTGGAGTAAAAAGTACATTATTTTATTAAGGAATGTAGTGGAGTAAAAAGTACATTATTTTCTATAGGAATGTAGTGAAGTAAAAAGTACATTATTTTCTATATGAATGTAGTGGAGTAAAAAGTACATTATTTTATTAAGGAATGTAGTGGAGTAAAAAGTACATTATTTTCTATAGGAATGTAGTGGAGTAAAAAGTGGAGTAAAAAGTACATTATTTTCTCTAGGAATGTAGTGGAGTAAAAAGTACATTATTTTCTATAGGAATGTAGTGGAGTAAAAAGTACATTATTTTCTATAGGAATGTAGTGGAGTAAAAAGTACATTATTTTCTATAGGAATGTAGTGGAGTAAAAAGTACATTTTTTTCTATAGGAATGTATTGGAGTAAAAAGTACATTATTTTCTATAGGAATGTAGTGAAGTAAAAAGTACATTATTTTCTATAGGAATGTAGTGGAGTAAAAAGTACATTATTTTATTAAGGAATGTAGTGGAGTAAAAAGTACATTATTTTCTATAGGAATGTAGTGGAGTAAAAAGAACATTATTTTCTATAGGAATGTAGTGGAGTAAAAAATACATTATTTTCTATAGGAATGTAGTGGAGTAAAAAGTATATTCTTTTCTATAGGAATGAAGTGGAGTAAAAAGTACATAATTTTTCTATAGGAATGTAGTGGAGTAAAAAGTACATTATTTTCTATAGGAATGTAGTGGAGTAAAAAGTACATTATTTTCTATAGGAATGTAGTGGAGTAAAAAGTACATTATTTTCTATATGAATGTAGTGGAGTAAAAAGTACATTATTTTATTAAGGAATGTAGTGGAGTAAAAAGTACATTATTTTCTATAGGAATGTAGTGGAGTAAAAAGTACATTATTTTCTATATGAATGTAGTGGAGTAAAAAGTACACTATTTTATTAAGAAAAGTAGTGGAGTAAAAAGTACATTATTTTCTATAGGAATGTAGTGGAGTAAAAAGTACATTATTTTCTATAGGACTGTAGTGGAGTAAAAAGTACATTATTTTCTATAGGAATGTAGTGGAGTAAAAAGTACATTATTTTATTAAGGAATGTAGTGGAGTAAAAAGTACATTATTTTCTATAGGAATGTAGTGGAGTAAAAAGAACATTATTTTCTATAGGAATGTAGTGGAGTAAAAAATACATTATTTTCTATAGGAATGTAGTGGAGTAAAAAGTACATTCTTTTCTATAGGAATGAAGTGGAGTAAAAAGTACATAATTTTTCTATAGGAATGTAGTGGAGTAAAAAGTACATTATTTTCTATAGGAATGTAGTGGAGTAAAAAGTACATTATTTTCTATAGGAATGTAGTGGAGTAAAAAGTACATTATTTTCTATAGGAATGTAGTGGAGTAAAAAGTACATTATTTTCTATAGGAATGTAGTGGAGTAAAAAGTACATTCTTTTCTATAGGAATGAAGTGGAGTAAAAAGTACATAATTTTTCTATAGGAATGTAGTGGAGTAAAAAGTACATTATTTTCTATAGGAATGTAGTGGAGTAAAAAGTACATTATTTTCTATAGGAATGTAGTGGAGTAAAAAGTACATTATTTTCTATAGGAATGTAGTGAAGTAAAAAAAAACTTTTTTTCTATAGGAATGTAGTGGAGTAAAAAGTACATTATTTTATTAAGGAATGTAGTGGAGTAAAAAGTACATTATTTTCTATAGGAATGTAGTGGAGTAAAAAGAACATTATTTTCTATAGGAATGTAGTGGAGTAAAAAATACATTATTTTCTATAGGAATGTAGTGGAGTAAAAAGTATATTCTTTTCTATAGGAATGAAGTGGAGTAAAAAGTACATAATTTTTCTATAGGAATGTAGTGGAGTAAAAAGTACATTATTTTCTATAGGAATGTAGTGGAGTAAAAAGTACATTATTTTCTATAGGAATGTAGTGGAGTAAAAAGTACATTATTTTCTATATGAATGTAGTGGAGTAAAAAGTACATTATTTTATTAAGGAATGTAGTGGAGTAAAAAGTACATTATTTTCTATAGGAATGAAGTGGAGTAAAAAGTACATAATTTTTCTATAGGAATGTAGTGGAGTAAAAAGTACATTATTTTCTATAGGAATGTAGTGGAGTAAAAAGTACATTATTTTCTATAGGAATGTAGTGGAGTAAAAAGTACATTATTTTCTATATGAATGTAGTGGAGTAAAAAGTACATTATTTTATTAAGGAATGTAGTGGAGTAAAAAGTACATTATTTTCTATATGAATGTAGTGGAGTAAAAAGTACATTATTTTATTAAGGAATGTAGTGGAGTAAAAAGTACATTATTTTCTATAGGAATGTAGTGGAGTAAAAAGTGGAGTAAAAAGTACATTATTTTCTCTAGGAATGTAGTGGAGTAAAAAGTACATTATTTTCTATAGGAATGTAGTGGAGTAAAAAGTACATTATTTTCTATAGGAATGTAGTGGAGTAAAAAGTACATTTTTTTCTATAGGAATGTATTGGAGTAAAAAGTACATTATTTTCTATAGGAATGTAGTGAAGTAAAAAGTACATTATTTTCTATAGGAATGTAGTGGAGTAAAAAGTACATTATTTTATTAAGGAATGTAGTGGAGTAAAAAGTACATTATTTTCTATAGGAATGTAGTGGAGTAAAAAGTGGAGTAAAAAGTACATTATTTTCTATAGGAATGTAGTGGAGTAAAAAGTACATTCTTTTCTATAGGAATGAAGTGGAGTAAAAAGTACATTATTTTCTATAGGAATGTAGTGGAGTAAAAAGTACATTGTTTTCTATAGGAATGTAGTGGAGTAAAAAGTACATTATTTTCTATAGGAATGTAGTGGAGTAAAAAGTACATTATTTTCTATAGGAATGTAGTGGAGTAAAAAGTACATTATTTTCTATAGGAATGTAGTGGAGTAAAAAGTACATTATTTTCTATAGGAATGTAGTGGAGTAAAATGTACATTATTTTCTATAGGAATGTAGTGGAGTAAAAAGTACATTATTTTCTATAGGAATGTAGTGAAGTAAAAAGTACATTATTTTCTATAGGAATGTAGTGGAGTAAAAAGTACATTATTTTCTATAGGAATGTGGTGGAGTAAAAAGTACATTATTTTCTATAGGAATGTAGTGGAGTAAAAAGTACATTACTTTCTATAGGAATGTAGTGGAGTAAAAAGTACAATATTTTCTATAGGAATGTAGTGGAGTAAAAAGTACATTATTTTCTATAGGAATGTAGTGAAGTAAAAAAAAAAAAATTTTCTATAGGAATGTAGTGGAGTAAAAAGTACATTATTTTCTATAGGAATGTAGTGGAGTAAAAAGTACATTATTTTCTATAGGAATGTAGTGGAGTAAAATGTACATTATTTTCTATAGGAATGTAGTGGAGTAAAAAGTACATTATTTTCTATAGGAATGTGGTGGAGTAAAAAGTACATTATTTTCTATAGGAATGTAGTGGAGTAAAAAGTACATTACTTTCTATAGGAATGTAGTGGAGTAAAAAGTACAATGTTTTCTATAGGAATGTAGTGGAGTAAAAAGTACATTATTTTCTATAGGAATGTAGTGAAGTAAAATAAAAAAAAATTTCTATAGGAATGTAGTGGAGTAAAAAGTACATTATTTTCTATAGGAATGTAGTGGAGTAAAAAGTACATTATTTTCTATAGGAATGTAGTGGAGTAAAATGTACATTATTTTCTATAGGAATGTAGTGGAGTAAAAAGTACATTATTTTCTATAGGAATGTAGTGGAGTAAAAAGTGGAGTAAAAAGTACATTATTTTCTATAGGAATGAAGTGGAGTAAAAAGTACATAATTTTTCTATAGGAATGTAGTGGAGTAAAAAGTACATTATTTTCTATAGGAATGTAGTGGAGTAAAAAGTACATTATTTTCTATAGGAATGTAGTGGAGTAAAAAGTACATTATTTTCTATAGGAATGTAGTGAAGTAAAAAAAAACTTTTTTTCTATAGGAATGTAGTGGAGTAAAAAGTACATTATTTTCTATAGGAATGTAGTGGAGTAAAAAGTACATTATTTTCTATAGGAATGTAGTGGAGTAAAAAGTACATTATTTTCTATAGGAATGTGGTGGAGTAAAAAGTACATTATTTTCTATAGGAATGTAGTGGAGTAAAAAGTACATTATTTTCTATAGGAATGTAGTGGAGTAAAAAGTACATTATTTTCTATAGGAATGTAGTGAAGTAAAAAAAAAATTTTTTCTATAGGAATGTAGTGGAGTAAAAAGGACATTATTTTCTATAGGAATGTAGTGGAGTAAAAAGTACATTATTTTCTATAGGAATGTAGTGGAGTAAAATGTACATTATTTTCTATAGGAATGTAGTGGAGTAAAAAGTACATTATTTTCTATAGGAATGTAGTGGAGTAAAAAGTACATTATTTTATTAAGGAATGTAGTGGAGTAAAAAGTACATTATTTTCTATAGGAATGTAGTGGAGAAAAAAGTGGAGTAAAAAGTACATTATTTTCTATAGGAATGTAGTGGAGTAAAAAGTACATTCTTTTCTATAGGAATGAAGTGGAGTAAAAAGTACATTATTTTCTATAGGAATGTAGTGGAGTAAAAAGTACATTATTTTCTATAGGAATGTAGTGAATTAAAAAAAAAAAATTCTATAGGAATGTAGTGGAGTAAAAAGTACATTATTTTCTATAGGAATGTAGTGGAGTAAAAAGTACATTATTTTCTATAGCAATGTAGTGGAGTAAAAAGTACATTATTTTCTATAGGAATGTAGTGGAGTAAAAAGTACATTATTTTCTATAGGAATGTAGTGGAGTGAAAAGTACATTATTTTCTATATGAATGTAGTGGAGTAAAAAGTACATTATTTTATTAAGGAATGTAGTGGAGTAAAAAGTACATTATTTTCTATAGGAATGTAGTGAAGTAAAAAGTACATTATTTTCTATATGAATGTAGTGGAGTAAAAAGTACATTATTTTATTAAGGAATGTAGTGGAGTAAAAAGTACATTATTTTCTATAGGAATGTAGTGGAGTAAAAAGTGGAGTAAAAAGTACATTATTTTCTCTAGGAATGTAGTGGAGTAAAAAGTACATTATTTTCTATAGGAATGTAGTGGAGTAAAAAGTACATTATTTTCTATAGGAATGTAGTGGAGTAAAAAGTACATTATTTTCTATAGGAATGTAGTGGAGTAAAAAGTACATTTTTTTCTATAGGAATGTATTGGAGTAAAAAGTACATTATTTTCTATAGGAATGTAGTGAAGTAAAAAGTACATTATTTTCTATAGGAATGTAGTGGAGTAAAAAGTACATTATTTTATTAAGGAATGTAGTGGAGTAAAAAGTACATTATTTTCTATAGGAATGTAGTGGAGTAAAAAGAACATTATTTTCTATAGGAATGTAGTGGAGTAAAAAATACATTATTTTCTATAGGAATGTAGTGGAGTAAAAAGTATATTCTTTTCTATAGGAATGAAGTGGAGTAAAAAGTACATAATTTTTCTATAGGAATGTAGTGGAGTAAAAAGTACATTATTTTCTATAGGAATGTAGTGGAGTAAAAAGTACATTATTTTCTATAGGAATGTAGTGGAGTAAAAAGTACATTATTTTCTATATGAATGTAGTGGAGTAAAAAGTACATTATTTTATTAAGGAATGTAGTGGAGTAAAAAGTACATTATTTTCTATAGGAATGTAGTGGAGTAAAAAGTACATTATTTTCTATATGAATGTAGTGGAGTAAAAAGTACATTATTTTATTAAGGAATGTAGTGGAGTAAAAAGTACATTATTTTCTATAGGAATGTAGTGGAGTAAAAAGTACATTATTTTCTATATGAATGTAGTGGAGTAAAAAGTACACTATTTTATTAAGAAAAGTAGTGGAGTAAAAAGTACATTATTTTCTATAGGAATGTAGTGGAGTAAAAAGTACATTATTTTCTATAGGACTGTAGTGGAGTAAAAAGTACATTATTTTCTATAGGAATGTAGTGGAGTAAAAAGTACATTATTTTATTAAGGAATGTAGTGGAGTAAAAAGTACATTATTTTCTATAGGAATGTAGTGGAGTAAAAAGAACATTATTTTCTATAGGAATGTAGTGGAGTAAAAAATACATTATTTTCTATAGGAATGTAGTGGAGTAAAAAGTACATTCTTTTCTATAGGAATGAAGTGGAGTAAAAAGTACATAATTTTTCTATAGGAATGTAGTGGAGTAAAAAGTACATTATTTTCTATAGGAATGTAGTGGAGTAAAAAGTACATTATTTTCTATAGGAATGTAGTGGAGTAAAAAGTACATTATTTTCTATAGGAATGTAGTGGAGTAAAAAGTACATTATTTTCTATAGGAATGTAGTGGAGTAAAAAGTACATTCTTTTCTATAGGAATGAAGTGGAGTAAAAAGTACATAATTTTTCTATAGGAATGTAGTGGAGTAAAAAGTACATTATTTTCTATAGGAATGTAGTGGAGTAAAAAGTACATTATTTTCTATAGGAATGTAGTGGAGTAAAAAGTACATTATTTTCTATAGGAATGTAGTGAAGTAAAAAAAAACTTTTTTTCTATAGGAATGTAGTGGAGTAAAAAGTACATTATTTTATTAAGGAATGTAGTGGAGTAAAAAGTACATTATTTTCTATAGGAATGTAGTGGAGTAAAAAGAACATTATTTTCTATAGGAATGTAGTGGAGTAAAAAATACATTATTTTCTATAGGAATGTAGTGGAGTAAAAAGTATATTCTTTTCTATAGGAATGAAGTGGAGTAAAAAGTACATAATTTTTCTATAGGAATGTAGTGGAGTAAAAAGTACATTATTTTCTATAGGAATGTAGTGGAGTAAAAAGTACATTATTTTCTATAGGAATGTAGTGGAGTAAAAAGTACATTATTTTCTATATGAATGTAGTGGAGTAAAAAGTACATTATTTTATTAAGGAATGTAGTGGAGTAAAAAGTACATTATTTTCTATAGGAATGAAGTGGAGTAAAAAGTACATAATTTTTCTATAGGAATGTAGTGGAGTAAAAAGTACATTATTTTCTATAGGAATGTAGTGGAGTAAAAAGTACATTATTTTCTATAGGAATGTAGTGGAGTAAAAAGTACATTATTTTCTATATGAATGTAGTGGAGTAAAAAGTACATTATTTTATTAAGGAATGTAGTGGAGTAAAAAGTACATTATTTTCTATAGGAATGTAGTGGAGTAAAAAGTACATTATTTTCTATATGAATGTAGTGGAGTAAAAAGTACACTATTTTATTAAGAAAAGTAGTGGAGTAAAAAGTACATTATTTTCTATAGGAATGTAGTGGAGTAAAAAGTACATTATTTTCTATAGGACTGTAGTGGAGTAAAAAGTACATTATTTTCTATAGGAATGTAGTGGAGTAAAAAGTACATTATTTTATTAAGGAATGTAGTGGAGTAAAAAGTACATTATTTTCTATAGGAATGTAGTGGAGTAAAAAGAACATTATTTTCTATAGGAATGTAGTGGAGTAAAAAATACATTATTTTCTATAGGAATGTAGTGGAGTAAAAAGTACATTCTTTTCTATAGGAATGAAGTGGAGTAAAAAGTACATAATTTTTCTATAGGAATGTAGTGGAGTAAAAAGTACATTATTTTCTATAGGAATGTAGTGGAGTAAAAAGTACATTATTTTCTATAGGAATGTAGTGGAGTAAAAAGTACATTATTTTCTATAGGAATGTAGTGGAGTAAAAAGTACATTATTTTCTATAGGAATGTAGTGGAGTAAAAAGTACATTATTTTCTATAGGAATGAAGTGGAGTAAAAAGTACATAATTTTTCTATAGGAATGTAGTGGAGTAAAAAGTACATTATTTTCTATAGGAATGTAGTGGAGTAAAAAGTACATTATTTTCTATAGGAATGTAGTGGAGTAAAAAGTACATTATTTTCTATAGGAATGTAGTGAAGTAAAAAAAAACTTTTTTTCTATAGGAATGTAGTGGAGTAAAAAGTACATTATTTTCTATAGGAATGTAGTGGAGTAAAAAGTACATTATTTTCTATAGGAATGTAGTGGAGTAAAATGTACATTATTTTCTATAGGAATGTAGTGGAGTAAAAAGTACATTATTTTCTATAGGAATGTAGTGAAGTAAAAAGTACATTATTTTCTATAGGAATGTAGTGGAGTAAAAAGTACATTATTTTCTATAGGAATGTAGTGGAGTAAAAAGTACAATATTTTCTATAGGAATGTAGTGGAGTAAAAAGTACATTATTTTCTATAGGAATGTAGTGAAGTAAAACATTTTTTTTTTCTATAGGAATGTAGTGGAGTAAAAAGTACATTATTTTCTATAGGAATGTAGTGGAGTAAAAAGTACATTATTTTCTATAGGAATGTAGTGGAGTAAAATGTACATTATTTTCTATAGGAATGTAGTGGAGTAAAAAGTACATTATTTTATTAAGAAATGTAGTGGAGTAAAAAGTACATTATTTTCTATAGGAATGTAGTGGAGTAAAAAGTGGAGTAAAAAGTACATTATTTTCTATAGGAATGTAGTGGAGTAAAAAGTACATTCTTTTCTATAGGAATGAAGTGGAGTAAAAAGTACATAATTTTCTATAGGAATGTAGTAGAGTAAAAAATACATTATTTTCTATAGGAATGTAGTGGAGTAAAAAGTACATTCTTTTCTATAGGAATGAAGTGGAGTAAAAAGTACATAATTTTTCTATAGGAATGTAGTGGAGTAAAAAGTACATTATTTTCTATAGGAATGTAGTGGAGTAAAAAGTACATTATTTTCTATAGGAATGTAGTGGAGTAAAAAGTACATTATTTTCTATAGGAATGTAGTGAAGTAAAAAGTACATTATTTTCTATAGGAATGTAGTGGAGTAAAAAGTACATTATTTTCTATAGGAATGTGGTGGAGTAAAAAGTACATTATTTTCTATAGGAATGTAGTGGAGTAAAAAGTACATTATTTTCTATAGGAATGTAGTGGAGTAAAAAGTACAATATTTTCTATAGGAATGTAGTGGAGTAAAAAGTACATTATTTTCTATAGGAATGTAGTGGAGTAAAAAGTACATTCTTTTCTATAGGAATGAAGTGGAGTAAAAAGTACATAATTTTTCTATAGGAATGTAGTGGAGTAAAAAGTACATTATTTTCTATAGGAATGTAGTGGAGTAAAAAGTACATTATTTTCTATAGGAATGTAGTGGAGTAAAAAGTACATTATTTTCTATAGGAATGTAGTGAAGTAAAAAAAAACTTTTTTTCTATAGGAATGTAGTGGAGTAAAAAGTACATTATTTTCTATAGGAATGTAGTGGAGTAAAAAGTACATTATTTTCTATAGGAATGTAGTGGAGTAAAATGTACATTATTTTCTATAGGAATGTAGTGGAGTAAAAAGTACATTATTTTCTATAGGAATGTAGTGAAGTAAAAAGTACATTATTTTCTATAGGAATGTAGTGGAGTAAAAAGTACATTATTTTCTATAGGAATGTAGTGGAGTAAAAAGTACAATATTTTCTATAGGAATGTAGTGGAGTAAAAAGTACATTATTTTCTATAGGAATGTAGTGAAGTAAAACATTTTTTTTTTTCTATAGGAATGTAGTGGAGTAAAAAGTACATTATTTTCTATAGGAATGTAGTGGAGTAAAAAGTACATTATTTTCTATAGGAATGTAGTGGAGTAAAATGTACATTAATTTCTATAGGAATGTAGTGGAGTAAAAAGTACATTATTTTATTAAGAAATGTAGTGGAGTAAAAAGTACATTATTTTCTATAGGAATGTAGTGGAGTAAAAAGTGGAGTAAAAAGTACATTATTTTCTATAGGAATGTAGTGGAGTAAAAAGTACATTATTTTCTATAGGAATGTAGTGGAGTAAAAAGTACATTATTTTCTATAGGAATGTAGTGGAGTAAAAAGTACATTATTTTCTATAGGAATGTAGTGGAGTAAAAAGTACATTATTTTCTATATGAATGTAGTGGAGTAAAAAGTACATTATTTTATTAAGGAATGTAGTGGAGTAAAAAGTACATAATTTTTCTATAGGAATGTAGTGGAGTAAAAAGTACATTATTTTCTATAGGAATGTAGTGGAGTAAAAAGTGCATTATTTTCTATAGGAATGTAGTGGAGTAAAAAGTACATTATTTTCTATAGGAATGTAGTGGAGTAAAAAGTACATTATTTTCTATAGGAATGTAGTGGAGTAAAATGTACATTATTTTCTATATGAATGTAGTGGAGTAAAAAGTACATTATTTTCTATAGGAATGTAGTGAAGTAAAAAGTACATTATTTTCTATAGGAATGTAGTGGAGTAAAAAGTACATTATTTTCTATAGGAATGTGGTGGAGTAAAAAGTACATTATTTTCTATAGGAATGTAGTGGAGTAAAAAGTACATTATTTTCTATAGGAATGTAGTGGAGTAAAAAGTACAATATTTTCTATAGGAATGTAGTGGAGTAAAAAGTACATTATTTTCTATAGGAATGTAGTGAAGTAAAAAAATTTTTTTTTTCTATAGGAATGTAGTGGAGTAAAAAGTACATTATTTTCTATAGGAATGTAGTGGAGTAAAAAGTACATTATTTTCTATAGGAATGTAGTGGAGTAAAATGTACATTATTTTCTATAGGAATGTAGTGGAGTAAAAAGTACATTATTTTATTAAGAAATGTAGTGGAGTAAAAAGTACATTATTTTCTATAGGAATGTAGTGGAGTAAAAAGTGGAGTAAAAAGTACATTATTTTCTATAGGAATGTAGTGGAGTAAAAAGTACATTCTTTTCTATAGGAATGAAGTGGAGTAAAAAGTACATAATTTTCTATAGGAATGTAGTGGAGTAAAAAGTACATTGTTTTCTATAGGAATGAAGTGGAGTAAAAAGAACATTATTTTCTATAGGAATGTAGTGGAGTAAAAAATACATTATTTTCTATAGGAATGTAGTGGAGTAAAAAGTACATTCTTTTCTCTAGGAATGAAGTGGAGTAAAAAGTACATAATTTTTCTATAGGAATGTAGTGGAGTAAAAAGTACATTATTTTCTATAGGAATGTAGTGGAGTAAAAAGTACATTATTTTCTATAGGAATGTAGTGGAGTAAAAAGTACATTATTTTCTATAGGAATGTAGTGGAGTAAAAAGTACATTATTTTCTATATGAATGTAGTGGAGTAAAAAGTACATTATTTTATTAAGGAATGTAGTGGAGTAAAAAGTACATAATTTTTCTATAGGAATGTAGTGGAGTAAAAAGTACATTATTTTCTATAGGAATGTAGTGGAGTAAAAAGTACATTATTTTCTATAGGAATGTAGTGGAGTAAAAAGTACATTATTTTCTATAGGAATGTAGTGGAGTAAAAAGTACATTATTTTCTATAGCAATGTAGTGGAGTAAAAAATACATTATTTTCTATAGGAATGTAGTGGAGTAAAAAGTACATTCTTTTCTATAGGAATGAAGTGGAGTAAAAAGTAGATAATTTTTCTATAGGAATGTAGTGGAGTAAAAAGTACATTATTTTCTATAGGAATGTAGTGGAGTAAAAAGTACATTATTTTCTATAGGAATGTAGTGGAGTAAAAAGTACATTATTTTCTATAGGAATGTAGTGAAGTAAAAAAAAACTTTTTTTCTATAGGAATGTAGTGGAGTAAAAAGTACATTATTTTCTATAGGAATGTAGTGGAGTAAAAAGTACATTATTTTCTATAGGAATGTAGTGGAGTAAAATGTACATTATTTTCTATAGGAATGTAGTGGAGTAAAAAGTACATTATTTTCTATAGGAATGTAGTGAAGTAAAAAGTACATTATTTTCTATAGGAATGTGGTGGAGTAAAAAGTACATTATTTTCTATAGGAATGTAGTGGAGTAAAAAGTACATTATTTTCTATAGGAATGTAGTGGAGTAAAAAGTACAATATTTTCTATAGGAATGTAGTGGAGTAAAAAGTACATTATTTTCTATAGGAATGTAGTGAAGTAAAAAAATTTTTTTTTTCTATAGGAATGTAGTGGAGTAAAAAGTACATTATTTTCTATAGGAATGTAGTGGAGTAAAAAGTACATTATTTTCTATAGGAATGTAGTGGAGTAAAATGTACATTATTTTCTATAGGAATGTAGTGGAGTAAAAAGTACATTATTTTATTAAGAAATGTAGTGGAGTAAAAAGTACATTATTTTCTATAGGAATGTAGTGGAGTAAAAAGTGGAGTAAAAAGTACATTCTTTTCTATAGGAATGAAGTGGAGTAAAAAGTACATAATTTTCTATAGGAATGTAGTGGAGTAAAAAGTACATTGTTTTCTATAGGAATGAAGTGGAGTAAAAAGAACATTATTTTCTATAGGAATGTAGTGGAGTAAAAAATACATTATTTTCTATAGGAATGTAGTGGAGTAAAAAGTACATTCTTTTCTATAGGAATGAAGTGGAGTAAAAAGTACATAATTTTTCTATAGGAATGTAGTGGAGTAAAAAGTACATTATTTTCTATAGGAATGTAGTGGAGTAAAAAGTACATTATTTTCTATAGGAATGTAGTGGAGTAAAAAGTACATTATTTTCTATAGGAATGTAGTGGAGTAAAAAGTACATTATTTTCTATATGAATGTAGTGGAGTAAAAAGTACATTATTTTATTAAGGAATGTAGTGGAGTAAAAAGTACATTATTTTCTATAGGAATGTAGTGGAGTAAAAAGTACATTATTTTCTATATGAATGTAGTGGAGTAAAAAGTACATTATTTTATTAAGAAATGTAGTGGAGTAAAAAGTACATTATTTTCTATAGGAATCTAGTGGAGTAAAAAGTACATTATTTTCTATAGGACTGTAGTGGAGTAAAAAGTACATTATTTTCTATAGGAATGTAGTGGAGTAAAAAGTACATTATTTTATTAAGGAATGTAGTGGAGTAAAAAGTACATTATTTTCTATAGGAATGTAGTGGAGTAAAAAGAACATTATTTTCTATAGGAATGTAGTGGAGTAAAAAATACATTATTTTCTAAAGGAATGTAGTGGAGTAAAAAGTACATTCTTTTCTATAGGAATGAAGTGGAGTAAAAAGTACATAATTTTTCTATAGGAATGTAGTGGAGTAAAAAGTACATTATTTTCTATAGGAATGTAGTGGAGTAAAAAGTACATTATTTTCTATAGGAATGAAGTGGAGTAAAAAGTACATAATTTTTCTATAGGAATGTAGTGGAGTAAAAAGTACATTATTTTCTATAGGAATGTAGTGGAGTAAAAAGTACATTATTTTCTATAGGAATGTAGTGGAGTAAAAAGTACATTATTTTCTATAGGAATGTAGTGGAGTAAAAAGTACATTATTTTCTATAGGAATGTAGTGGAGTAAAAAATACATTATTTTCTATAGGAATGTAGTGGAGTAAAAAGTACATTCTTTTCTATAGGAATGAAGTGGAGTAAAAAGTACATAATTTTTCTATAGGAATGTAGTGGAGTAAAAAGTACATTATTTTCTATAGGAATGTAGTGGAGTAAAAAGTACATTATTTTCTATAGGAATGTAGTGGAGTAAAAAGTACATTATTTTCTATAGGAATGTAGTGGAGTAAAATGTACATTATTTTCTATAGGAATGTAGTGGAGTAAAAAGTACATTATTTTCTATAGGAATGTAGTGAAGTAAAAAGTACATTATTTTCTATAGGAATGTAGTGGAGTAAAAAGTACATTATTTTCTATAGGAATGTGGTGGAGTAAAAAGTACATTATTTTCTATAGGAATGTAGTGGAGTAAAAAGTACATTATTTTCTATAGGAATGTAGTGGAGTAAAAAGTACAATATTTTCTATAGGAATGTAGTGGAGTAAAAAGTACATTATTTTCTATAGGAATGTAGTGGAGTAAAATGTACATTATTTTCTATAGGAATGTAGTGGAGTAAAAAGTACATTATTTTATTAAGAAATGTAGTGGAGTAAAAAGTACATTATTTTCTATAGGAATGTAGTGGAGTAAAAAGTGGAGTAAAAAGTACATTATTTTCTATAGGAATGTAGTGGAGTAAAAAGTACATTCTTTTCTATAGGAATGAAGTGGAGTAAAAAGTACATAATTTTCTATAGGAATGTAGTGGAGTAAAAAGTACATTGTTTTCTATAGGAATGAAGTGGAGTAAAAAATACATTATTTTCTATAGGAATGTAGTGGAGTAAAAAGTATATTTTTTTCTATAGGAATGAAGTGGAGTAAAAAGTACATAATTTTTCTATAGGAATGTAGTGGAGTAAAAAGTACATTATTTTCTATAGGAATGTAGTGGAGTAAAAAGTACATTATTTTCTATAGGAATGTAGTGGAGTAAAAAGTACATTATTTTCTATAGGAATGTAGTGGAGTAAAAAGTACATTATTTTCTATATGAATGTAGTGGAGTAAAAAGTACATTATTTTATTAAGGAATGTAGTGGACTAAAAAGTACATTATTTTCTATAGGAATGTAGTGGAGTAAAAAGTACATTATTTTCTATATGAATGTAGTGGAGTAAAAAGTACATTATTTTATTAAGAAATGTAGTGGAGTAAAAAGTACATTATTTTCTATAGGAATGTAGTGGAGTAAAAAGTACATTATTTTCTATAGGACTGTAGTGGAGTAAAAAGTACATTATTTTCTATAGGAATGTAGTGGAGTAAAAAGTACATTATTTTATTAAGGAATGTAGTGGAGTAAAAAGTACATTATTTTCTATAGGAATGTAGTGGAGTAAAAAGAACATTATTTTCTATAGGAATGTAGTGGAGTAAAAAATACATTATTTTCTATAGGAATGTAGTGGAGTAAAAAGTACATTCTTTTCTATAGGAATGAAGTGGAGTAAAAAGTACATAATTTTTCTATAGGAATGTAGTGGAGTAAAAAGTACATTATTTTCTATAGGAATGTAGTGGAGTAAAAAGTACATTATTTTCTATAGGAATGTAGTGGAGTAAAAAGTACATTATTTTCTATAGGAATGTAGTGGAGTAAAAAGTACATTATTTTCTATAGGAATGTAGTGGAGTAAAAAATACATTATTTTCTATAGGAATGTAGTGGAGTAAAAAGTACATTATTTTCTATAGGAATGAAGTGGAGTAAAAAGTACATAATTTTTCTATAGGAATGTAGTGGAGTAAAAAGTACATTATTTTCTATAGGAATGTAGTGGAGTAAAAAGTACATTATTTTCTATAGGAATGTAGTGGAGTAAAAAGTACATTATTTTCTATAGGAATGTAGTGAAGTAAAAAAAAACTTTTTTTCTATAGGAATGTAGTGGAGTAAAAAGTACATTATTTTCTATAGGAATGTAGTGGAGTAAAAAGTACATTATTTTCTATAGGAATGTAGTGGAGTAAAATGTACATTATTTTCTATAGGAATGTAGTGGAGTAAAAAGTACATTATTTTCTATAGGAATGTAGTGAAGTAAAAAGTACATTATTTTCTATAGGAATGTAGTGGAGTAAAAAGTACATTATTTTCTATAGGAATGTGGTGGAGTAAAAAGTACATTATTTTCTATAGGAATGTAGTGGAGTAAAAAGTACATTATTTTCTATAGGAATGTAGTGGAGTAAAAAGTACAATATTTTCTATAGGAATGTAGTGGAGTAAAAAGTACATTATTTTCTATAGGAATGTAGTGAAGTAAAAAAATTTTTTTTTTCTATAGGAATGTAGTGGAGTAAAAAGTACATTATTTTCTATAGGAATGTAGTGGAGTAAAAAGTACATTATTTTCTATAGGAATGTAGTGGAGTAAAATGTACATTATTTTCTATAGGAATGTAGTGGAGTAAAAAGTACATTATTTTTTAAAGAAATGTAGTGGAGTAAAAAGTACATTATTTTCTATAGGAATGTAGTGGAGTAAAAAGTGGAGTAAAAAGTACATTATTTTCTATAGGAATGTAGTGGAGTAAAAAGTACATTCTTTTCTATAGGAATGAAGTGGAGTAAAAAGTACATAATTTTCTATAGGAATGTAGTGGAGTAAAAAGTACATTGTTTTCTATAGGAATGAAGTGGAGTAAAAAGAACATTATTTTCTATAGGAATGTAGTGGAGTAAAAAATACATTATTTTCTATAGGAATGTAGTGGAGTAAAAAGTACATTCTTTTCTATAGGAATGTAGTGGAGTAAAAAGTACATTATTTTCTATAGGAATGAAGTGGAGTAAAAAGTACATAATTTTTCTATAGGAATGTAGTGGAGTAAAAAGTACATTATTTTCTATAGGAATGTAGTGGAGTAAAAAGTACATTATTTTCTATAGGAATGTAGTGGAGTAAAAAGTACATTATTTTCTATAGGAATGTAGTGGAGTAAAAAGTACATTATTTTCTATAGGAATGTAGTGGAGTAAAAAATACATTATTTTCTATAGGAATGTAGTGGAGTAAAAAGTACATTCTTTTCTATAGGAATGAAGTGAAGTAAAAAGTACATAATTTTTCTATAGGAATGTAGTGGAGTAAAAAGTACATTATTTTCTATAGGAATGTAGTGGAGTAAAAAGTACATTATTTTCTATAGGAATGTAGTGGAGTAAAAAGTACATTATTTTCTATAGGAATGTAGTGGAGTAAAATGTACATTATTTTCTATAGGAATGTAGTGGAGTAAAAAGTACATTATTTTCTATAGGAATGTAGTGAAGTAAAAAGTACATTATTTTCTATAGGAATGTAGTGGAGTAAAAAGTACATTATTTTCTATAGGAATGTGGTGGAGTAAAAAGTACATTATTTTCTATAGGAATGTAGTGGAGTAAAAAGTACATTATTTTCTATAGGAATGTAGTGGAGTAAAAAGTACAATATTTTCTATAGGAATGTAGTGGAGTAAAAAGTACATTATTTTCTATAGGAATGTAGTGGAGTAAAATGTACATTATTTTCTATAGGAATGTAGTGGAGTAAAAAGTACATTATTTTATTAAGAAATGTAGTGGAGTAAAAAGTACATTATTTTCTATAGGAATGTAGTGGAGTAAAAAGTGGAGTAAAAAGTACATTATTTTCTATAGGAATGTAGTGGAGTAAAAAGTACATTCTTTTCTATAGGAATGAAGTGGAGTAAAAAGTACATAATTTTCTATAGGAATGTAGTGGAGTAAAAAGTACATTGTTTTCTATAGGAATGAAGTGGAGTAAAAAATACATTATTTTCTATAGGAATGTAGTGGAGTAAAAAGTATATTGTTTTCTATAGGAATGAAGTGGAGTAAAAAGTACATAATTTTTCTATAGGAATGTAGTGGAGTAAAAAGTACATTATTTTCTATAGGAATGTAGTGGAGTAAAAAGTACATTATTTTCTATAGGAATGTAGTGGAGTAAAAAGTACATTATTTTCTATAGGAATGTAGTGGAGTAAAAAGTACATTATTTTCTATATGAATGTAGTGGAGTAAAAAGTACATTATTTTATTAAGGAATGTAGTGGACTAAAAAGTACATTATTTTCTATAGGAATGTAGTGGAGTAAAAAGTACATTATTTTCTATATGAATGTAGTGGAGTAAAAAGTACATTATTTTATTAAGAAATGTAGTGGAGTAAAAAGTACATTATTTTCTATAGGAATGTAGTGGAGTAAAAAGTACATTATTTTCTATAGGACTGTAGTGGAGTAAAAAGTACATTATTTTCTATAGGAATGTAGTGGAGTAAAAAGTACATTATTTTATTAAGGAATGTAGTGGAGTAAAAAGTACATTATTTTCTATAGGAATGTAGTGGAGTAAAAAGAACATTATTTTCTATAGGAATGTAGTGGAGTAAAAAATACATTATTTTCTATAGGAATGTAGTGGAGTAAAAAGTACATTCTTTTCTATAGGAATGAAGTGGAGTAAAAAGTACATAATTTTTCTATAGGAATGTAGTGGAGTAAAAAGTACATTATTTTCTATAGGAATGTAGTGGAGTAAAAAGTACATTATTTTCTATAGGAATGTAGTGGAGTAAAAAGTACATTATTTTCTATAGGAATGTAGTGGAGTAAAAAGTACATTATTTTCTATAGGAATGTAGTGGAGTAAAAAATACATTATTTTCTATAGGAATGTAGTGGAGTAAAAAGTACATTATTTTCTATAGGAATGAAGTGGAGTAAAAAGTACATAATTTTTCTATAGGAATGTAGTGGAGTAAAAAGTACATTATTTTCTATAGGAATGTAGTGGAGTAAAAAGTACATTATTTTCTATAGGAATGTAGTGGAGTAAAAAGTACATTATTTTCTATAGGAATGTAGTGAAGTAAAAAAAAACTTTTTTTCTATAGGAATGTAGTGGAGTAAAAAGTACATTATTTTCTATAGGAATGTAGTGGAGTAAAAAGTACATTATTTTCTATAGGAATGTAGTGGAGTAAAATGTACATTATTTTCTATAGGAATGTAGTGGAGTAAAAAGTACATTATTTTCTATAGGAATGTAGTGAAGTAAAAAGTACATTATTTTCTATAGGAATGTAGTGGAGTAAAAAGTACATTATTTTCTATAGGAATGTGGTGGAGTAAAAAGTACATTATTTTCTATAGGAATGTAGTGGAGTAAAAAGTACATTATTTTCTATAGGAATGTAGTGGAGTAAAAAGTACAATATTTTCTATAGGAATGTAGTGGAGTAAAAAGTACATTATTTTCTATAGGAATGTAGTGAAGTAAAAAAATTTTTTTTTTCTATAGGAATGTAGTGGAGTAAAAAGTACATTATTTTCTATAGGAATGTAGTGGAGTAAAAAGTACATTATTTTCTATAGGAATGTAGTGGAGTAAAATGTACATTATTTTCTATAGGAATGTAGTGGAGTAAAAAGTACATTATTTTTTAAAGAAATGTAGTGGAGTAAAAAGTACATTATTTTCTATAGGAATGTAGTGGAGTAAAAAGTGGAGTAAAAAGTACATTATTTTCTATAGGAATGTAGTGGAGTAAAAAGTACATTCTTTTCTATAGGAATGAAGTGGAGTAAAAAGTACATAATTTTCTATAGGAATGTAGTGGAGTAAAAAGTACATTGTTTTCTATAGGAATGAAGTGGAGTAAAAAGAACATTATTTTCTATAGGAATGTAGTGGAGTAAAAAATACATAATTTTCTATAGGAATGTAGTGGAGTAAAAAGTACATTCTTTTCTATAGGAATGAAGTGGAGTAAAAAGTACATAATTTTTCTATAGGAATGTAGTGGAGTAAAAAGTACATTATTTTCTATAGGAATGTAGTGGAGTAAAAAGTACATTATTTTCTATAGGAATGTAGTGGAGTAAAAAGTACATTATTTTCTATAGGAATGTAGTGGAGTAAAAAGTACATTATTTTCTATAGGAATGTAGTGGAGTAAAAAGTACATTATTTTCTATAGGAATGTAGTGGAGTAAAAAGTACATTATTTTCTATATGAATGTAGTGGAGTAAAAAGTACATTATTTTATTAAGGAATGTAGTGGAGTAAAAAGTACATTATTTTCTATAGGAATGTAGTGGAGTAAAAAGTACATTATTTTCTATATGAATGTAGTGGAGTAAAAAGTACATTATTTTATTAAGAAATGTAGTGGAGTAAAAAGTACATTATTTTCTATAGGAATGTAGTGGAGTAAAAAGTACATTATTTTCTATAGGACTGTAGTGGAGTAAAAAGTACATTATTTTCTATAGGAATGTAGTGGAGTAAAAAGTACATTATTTTATTAAGAAATGTAGTGGAGTAAAAAGTACATTATTTTCTATAGGAATGTAGTGGAGTAAAAAGAACATTATTTTCTATAGGAATGTAGTGGAGTAAAAAATACATTATTTTCTAAAGGAATGTAGTGGAGTAAAAAGTACATTCTTTTCTATAGGAATGAAGTGGAGTAAAAAGTACATAATTTTTCTATAGGAATGTAGTGGAGTAAAAAGTACATTATTTTCTATAGGAATGTAGTGGAGTAAAAAGTACATTATTTTCTATAGGAATGAAGTGGAGTAAAAAGTACATAATTTTTCTATAGGAATGTAGTGGAGTAAAAAGTACATTATTTTCTATAGGAATGTAGTGGAGTAAAAAGTACATTATTTTCTATAGGAATGTAGTGGAGTAAAAAGTACATTATTTTCTATAGGAATGTAGTGGAGTAAAAAGTACATTATTTTCTATAGGAATGTAGTGGAGTAAAAAATACATTATTTTCTATAGGAATGTAGTGGAGTAAAAAGTACATTCTTTTCTATAGGAATGAAGTGGAGTAAAAAGTACATAATTTTTCTATAGGAATGTAGTGGAGTAAAAAGTACATTATTTTCTATAGGAATGTAGTGGAGTAAAAAGTACATTATTTTCTATAGGAATGTAGTGGAGTAAAAAGTACATTATTTTCTATAGGAATGTAGTGGAGTAAAATGTACATTATTTTCTATAGGAATGTAGTGGAGTAAAAAGTACATTATTTTCTATAGGAATGTAGTGAAGTAAAAAGTACATTATTTTCTATAGGAATGTAGTGGAGTAAAAAGTACATTATTTTCTATAGGAATGTGGTGGAGTAAAAAGTACATTATTTTCTATAGGAATGTAGTGGAGTAAAAAGTACATTATTTTCTATAGGAATGTAGTGGAGTAAAAAGTACAATATTTTCTATAGGAATGTAGTGGAGTAAAAAGTACATTATTTTCTATAGGAATGTAGTGGAGTAAAATGTACATTATTTTCTATAGGAATGTAGTGGAGTAAAAAGTACATTATTTTATTAAGAAATGTAGTGGAGTAAAAAGTACATTATTTTCTATAGGAATGTAGTGGAGTAAAAAGTGGAGTAAAAAGTACATTATTTTCTATAGGAATGTAGTGGAGTAAAAAGTACATTCTTTTCTATAGGAATGAAGTGGAGTAAAAAGTACATAATTTTCTATAGGAATGTAGTGGAGTAAAAAGTACATTGTTTTCTATAGGAATGAAGTGGAGTAAAAAGAACATTATTTTCTATAGGAATGTAGTGGAGTAAAAAGTACATTATTTTCTATAGGAATGTAGTGGAGTAAAAAGTACATTTTTTTCTATAGGAATGAAGTGGAGTAAAAAGTACATAATTTTTCTATAGGAATGTAGTGGAGTAAAAAGTACATTATTTTCTATAGGAATGTAGTGGAGTAAAAAGTACATTATTTTCTATAGGAATGTAGTGGAGTAAAAAGTACATTATTTTCTATAGGAATGTAGTGGAGTAAAAAGTACATTATTTTCTATATGAATGTAGTGGAGTAAAAAGTACATTATTTTATTAAGGAATGTAGTGGACTAAAAAGTACATTATTTTCTATAGGAATGTAGTGGAGTAAAAAGTACATTATTTTCTATATGAATGTAGTGGAGTAAAAAGTACATTATTTTATTAAGAAATGTAGTGGAGTAAAAAGTACATTATTTTCTATAGGAATGTAGTGGAGTAAAAAGTACATTATTTTCTATAGGACTGTAGTGGAGTAAAAAGTACATTATTTTCTATAGGAATGTAGTGGAGTAAAAAGTACATTATTTTATTAAGGAATGTAGTGGAGTAAAAAGTACATTATTTTCTATAGGAATGTAGTGGAGTAAAAAGTGGAGTAAAAAGTACATTATTTTCTATAGGAATGTAGTGGAGTAAAAAGTACATTCTTTTCTATAGGAATGAAGTGGAGTAAAAAGTACATAATTTTCTATAGGAATGTAGTGGAGTAAAAAGTACATTGTTTTCTATAGGAATGAAGTGGAGTAAAAAGAACATTATTTTCTATAGGAATGTAGTGGAGTAAAAAATACATTATTTTCTATAGGAATGTAGTGGAGTAAAAAGTACATTCTTTTCTATAGGAATGAAGTGGAGTAAAAAGTACATAATTTTTCTATAGGAATGTAGTGGAGTAAAAAGTACATTATTTTCTATAGGAATGTAGTGGAGTAAAAAGTACATTATTTTCTATAGGAATGTAGTGGAGTAAAAAGTACATTATTTTCTATAGGAATGTAGTGGAGTAAAAAGTACATTATTTTCTATAGGAATGTAGTGGAGTAAAAAGTACATTATTTTCTATAGGAATGTAGTGGAGTAAAAAGTACATTATTTTCTATATGAATGTAGTGGAGTAAAAAGTACATTATTTTATTAAGGAATGTAGTGGAGTAAAAAGTACATTATTTTCTATAGGAATGTAGTGGAGTAAAAAGTACATTATTTTCTATATGAATGTAGTGGAGTAAAAAGTACATTATTTTATTAAGAAATGTAGTGGAGTAAAAAGTACATTATTTTCTATAGGAATGTAGTGGAGTAAAAAGTACATTATTTTCTATAGGACTGTAGTGGAGTAAAAAGTACATTATTTTCTATAGGAATGTAGTGGAGTAAAAAGTACATTATTTTATTAAGAAATGTAGTGGAGTAAAAAGTACATTATTTTCTATAGGAATGTAGTGGAGTAAAAAGAACATTATTTTCTATAGGAATGTAGTGGAGTAAAAAATACATTATTTTCTAAAGGAATGTAGTGGAGTAAAAAGTACATTCTTTTCTATAGGAATGAAGTGGAGTAAAAAGTACATAATTTTTCTATAGGAATGTAGTGGAGTAAAAAGTACATTATTTTCTATAGGAATGTAGTGGAGTAAAAAGTACATTATTTTCTATAGGAATGAAGTGGAGTAAAAAGTACATAATTTTTCTATAGGAATGTAGTGGAGTAAAAAGTACATTATTTTCTATAGGAATGTAGTGGAGTAAAAAGTACATTATTTTCTATAGGAATGTAGTGGAGTAAAAAGTACATTATTTTCTATAGGAATGTAGTGGAGTAAAAAGTACATTATTTTCTATAGGAATGTAGTGGAGTAAAAAATACATTATTTTCTATAGGAATGTAGTGGAGTAAAAAGTACATTCTTTTCTATAGGAATGAAGTGGAGTAAAAAGTACATAATTTTTCTATAGGAATGTAGTGGAGTAAAAAGTACATTATTTTCTATAGGAATGTAGTGGAGTAAAAAGTACATTATTTTCTATAGGAATGTAGTGGAGTAAAAAGTACATTATTTTCTATAGGAATGTAGTGGAGTAAAATGTACATTATTTTCTATAGGAATGTAGTGGAGTAAAAAGTACATTATTTTCTATAGGAATGTAGTGAAGTAAAAAGTACATTATTTTCTATAGGAATGTAGTGGAGTAAAAAGTACATTATTTTCTATAGGAATGTGGTGGAGTAAAAAGTACATTATTTTCTATAGGAATGTAGTGGAGTAAAAAGTACATTATTTTCTATAGGAATGTAGTGGAGTAAAAAGTACAATATTTTCTATAGGAATGTAGTGGAGTAAAAAGTACATTATTTTCTATAGGAATGTAGTGGAGTAAAATGTACATTATTTTCTATAGGAATGTAGTGGAGTAAAAAGTACATTATTTTATTAAGAAATGTAGTGGAGTAAAAAGTACATTATTTTCTATAGGAATGTAGTGGAGTAAAAAGTGGAGTAAAAAGTACATTATTTTCTATAGGAATGTAGTGGAGTAAAAAGTACATTCTTTTCTATAGGAATGAAGTGGAGTAAAAAGTACATAATTTTCTATAGGAATGTAGTGGAGTAAAAAGTACATTGTTTTCTATAGGAATGAAGTGGAGTAAAAAGAACATTATTTTCTATAGGAATGTAGTGGAGTAAAAAGTACATTATTTTCTATAGGAATGTAGTGGAGTAAAAAGTACATTTTTTTCTATAGGAATGAAGTGGAGTAAAAAGTACATAATTTTTCTATAGGAATGTAGTGGAGTAAAAAGTACATTATTTTCTATAGGAATGTAGTGGAGTAAAAAGTACATTATTTTCTATAGGAATGTAGTGGAGTAAAAAGTACATTATTTTCTATAGGAATGTAGTGGAGTAAAAAGTACATTATTTTCTATATGAATGTAGTGGAGTAAAAAGTACATTATTTTATTAAGGAATGTAGTGGACTAAAAAGTACATTATTTTCTATAGGAATGTAGTGGAGTAAAAAGTACATTATTTTCTATATGAATGTAGTGGAGTAAAAAGTACATTATTTTATTAAGAAATGTAGTGGAGTAAAAAGTACATTATTTTCTATAGGAATGTAGTGGAGTAAAAAGTACATTATTTTCTATAGGACTGTAGTGGAGTAAAAAGTACATTATTTTCTATAGGAATGTAGTGGAGTAAAAAGTACATTATTTTATTAAGGAATGTAGTGGAGTAAAAAGTACATTATTTTCTATAGGAATGTAGTGGAGTAAAAAGAACATTATTTTCTATAGGAATGTAGTGGAGTAAAAAATACATTATTTTCTATAGGAATGTAGTGGAGTAAAAAGTACATTCTTTTCTATAGGAATGAAGTGGAGTAAAAAGTACATAATTTTTCTATAGGAATGTAGTGGAGTAAAAAGTACATTATTTTCTATAGGAATGTAGTGGAGTAAAAAGTACATTATTTTCTATAGGAATGTAGTGGAGTAAAAAGTACATTATTTTCTATAGGAATGTAGTGGAGTAAAAAGTACATTATTTTCTATAGGAATGTAGTGGAGTAAAAAATACATTATTTTCTATAGGAATGTAGTGGAGTAAAAAGTACATTATTTTCTATAGGAATGAAGTGGAGTAAAAAGTACATAATTTTTCTATAGGAATGTAGTGGAGTAAAAAGTACATTATTTTCTATAGGAATGTAGTGGAGTAAAAAGTACATTATTTTCTATAGGAATGTAGTGGAGTAAAAAGTACATTATTTTCTATAGGAATGTAGTGAAGTAAAAAAAAACTTTTTTTCTATAGGAATGTAGTGGAGTAAAAAGTACATTATTTTCTATAGGAATGTAGTGGAGTAAAAAGTACATTATTTTCTATAGGAATGTAGTGGAGTAAAATGTACATTATTTTCTATAGGAATGTAGTGGAGTAAAAAGTACATTATTTTCTATAGGAATGTAGTGAAGTAAAAAGTACATTATTTTCTATAGGAATGTAGTGGAGTAAAAAGTACATTATTTTCTATAGGAATGTGGTGGAGTAAAAAGTACATTATTTTCTATAGGAATGTAGTGGAGTAAAAAGTACATTATTTTCTATAGGAATGTAGTGGAGTAAAAAGTACAATATTTTCTATAGGAATGTAGTGGAGTAAAAAGTACATTATTTTCTATAGGAATGTAGTGAAGTAAAAAAATTTTTTTTTTCTATAGGAATGTAGTGGAGTAAAAAATACATTATTTTCTATAGGAATGTAGTGGAGTAAAAAGTACATTATTTTCTATAGGAATGAAGTGGAGTAAAAAGTACATAATTTTTCTATAGGAATGTAGTGGAGTAAAAAGTACATTATTTTCTATAGGAATGTAGTGGAGTAAAAAGTACATTATTTTCTATAGGAATGTAGTGGAGTAAAAAGTACATTATTTTCTATAGGAATGTAGTGAAGTAAAAAAAACTTTTTTTCTATAGGAATGTAGTGGAGTAAAAAGTACATTATTTTCTATAGGAATGTAGTGGAGTAAAAAGTACATTATTTTCTATAGGAATGTAGTGGAGTAAAATGTACATTATTTTCTATAGGAATGTAGTGGAGTAAAAAGTACATTATTTTCTATAGGAATGTAGTGAAGTAAAAAGTACATTATTTTCTATAGGAATGTAGTGGAGTAAAAAGTACATTATTTTCTATAGGAATGTGGTGGAGTAAAAAGTACATTATTTTCTATAGGAATGTAGTGGAGTAAAAAGTACATTATTTTCTATAGGAATGTAGTGGAGTAAAAAGTACAATATTTTCTATAGGAATGTAGTGGAGTAAAAAGTACATTATTTTCTATAGGAATGTAGTGAAGTAAAAAAAATTTTTTTTTCTATAGGAATGTAGTGGAGTAAAAAGTACATTATTTTCTATAGGAATGTAGTGGAGTAAAAAGTACATTATTTTCTATAGGAATGTAGTGGAGTAAAATGTACATTATTTTCTATAGGAATGTAGTGGAGTAAAAAGTACATTATTTTTTTAAGAAATGTAGTGGAGTAAAAAGTACATTATTTTCTATAGGAATGTAGTGGAGTAAAAAGTGGAGTAAAAAGTACATTATTTTCTATAGGAATGTAGTGGAGTAAAAAGTACATTCTTTTCTATAGGAATGAAGTGGAGTAAAAAGTACATTATTTTCTATAGGAATGTAGTGGAGTAAAAAGTACATTGTTTTCTATAGGAATGTAGTGGAGTAAAAAGTACATTATTTTCTATAGGAATGTAGTGGAGTAAAAAGTACATTATTTTCTATAGGAATGTAGTGGAGTAAAAAGTACATTATTTTCTATAGGAATGTAGTGGAGTAAAAAGTACATTATTTTATTAAGAAATGTAGTGGAGTAAAAAGTACATTATTTTATTAAGAAATGTAGTGGAGTAAAAAGTACATTATTTTCTATAGGAATGTAGTGGAGTAAAAAGTACATTATTTTCTATAGGACTGTAGTGGAGTAAAAAGTACATTATTTTCTATAGGAATGTAGTGGAGTAAAAAGTACATTATTTTATTAAGGAATGTAGTGGAGTAAAAAGTACATTATTTTCTATAGGAATGTAGTGGAGTAAAAAGTACATTATTTTCTATAGGACTGTAGTGGAGTAAAAAGTACATTATTTTCTATAGGAATGTAGTGGAGTAAAAAGTACATTATTTTATTAAGGAATGTAGTGGAGTAAAAAGTACATTATTTTCTATAGGAATGTAGTGGAGTAAAAAGTACATTCTTTTCTATAGGAATGAAGTGGAGTAAAAAGTACATAATTTTTCTATAGGAATGTAGTGGAGTAAAAAGTACATTATTTTCTATAGGAATGTAGTGGAGTAAAAAGTACATTATTTTCTATAGGAATGAAGTGGAGTAAAAAGTACATAATTTTTCTATAGGAATGTAGTGGAGTAAAAAGTACATTATTTTCTATAGGAATGTAGTGGAGTAAAAAGTACATTATTTTCTATAGGAATGTAGTGGAGTAAAAAGTACATTATTTTCTATAGGAATGTAGTGGAGTAAAAAGTACATTATTTTCTATAGGAATGTAGTGGAGTAAAAAATACATTATTTTCTATAGGAATGTAGTGGAGTAAAAAGTACATTCTTTTCTATAGGAATGAAGTGGAGTAAAAAGTACATAATTTTTCTATAGGAATGTAGTGGAGTAAAAAGTACATTATTTTCTATAGGAATGTAGTGGAGTAAAAAGTACATTATTTTCTATAGGAATGTAGTGGAGTAAAAAGTACATTATTTTCTATAGGAATGTAGTGGAGTAAAATGTACATTATTTTCTATAGGAATGTAGTGGAGTAAAAAGTACATTATTTTCTATAGGAATGTAGTGAAGTAAAAAGTACATTATTTTCTATAGGAATGTAGTGGAGTAAAAAGTACATTATTTTCTATAGGAATGTGGTGGAGTAAAAAGTACATTATTTTCTATAGGAATGTAGTGGAGTAAAAAGTACATTATTTTCTATAGGAATGTAGTGGAGTAAAAAGTACAATATTTTCTATAGGAATGTAGTGGAGTAAAAAGTACATTATTTTCTATAGGAATGTAGTGGAGTAAAATGTACATTATTTTCTATAGGAATGTAGTGGAGTAAAAAGTACATTATTTTATTAAGAAATGTAGTGGAGTAAAAAGTACATTATTTTCTATAGGAATGTAGTGGAGTAAAAAGTGGAGTAAAAAGTACATTATTTTCTATAGGAATGTAGTGGAGTAAAAAGTACATTCTTTTCTATAGGAATGAAGTGGAGTAAAAAGTACATAATTTTCTATAGGAATGTAGTGGAGTAAAAAGTACATTGTTTTCTATAGGAATGAAGTGGAGTAAAAAGAACATTATTTTCTATAGGAATGTAGTGGAGTAAAAAATACATTATTTTCTATAGGAATGTAGTGGAGTAAAAAGTACATTTTTTTCTATAGGAATGAAGTGGAGTAAAAAGTACATAATTTTTCTATAGGAATGTAGTGGAGTAAAAAGTACATTATTTTCTATAGGAATGTAGTGGAGTAAAAAGTACATTATTTTCTATAGGAATGTAGTGGAGTAAAAAGTACATTATTTTCTATAGGAATGTAGTGGAGTAAAAAGTACATTATTTTCTATATGAATGTAGTGGAGTAAAAAGTACATTATTTTATTAAGGAATGTAGTGGACTAAAAAGTACATTATTTTCTATAGGAATGTAGTGGAGTAAAAAGTACATTATTTTCTATATGAATGTAGTGGAGTAAAAAGTACATTATTTTATTAAGAAATGTAGTGGAGTAAAAAGTACATTATTTTCTATAGGAATGTAGTGGAGTAAAAAGTACATTATTTTCTATAGGACTGTAGTGGAGTAAAAAGTACATTATTTTCTATAGGAATGTAGTGGAGTAAAAAGTACATTATTTTATTAAGGAATGTAGTGGAGTAAAAAGTACATTATTTTCTATAGGAATGTAGTGGAGTAAAAAGAACATTATTTTCTATAGGAATGTAGTGGAGTAAAAAATACATTATTTTCTATAGGAATGTAGTGGAGTAAAAAGTACATTCTTTTCTATAGGAATGAAGTGGAGTAAAAAGTACATAATTTTTCTATAGGAATGTAGTGGAGTAAAAAGTACATTATTTTCTATAGGAATGTAGTGGAGTAAAAAGTACATTATTTTCTATAGGAATGTAGTGGAGTAAAAAGTACATTATTTTCTATAGGAATGTAGTGGAGTAAAAAGTACATTATTTTCTATAGGAATGTAGTGGAGTAAAAAATACATTATTTTCTATAGGAATGTAGTGGAGTAAAAAGTACATTATTTTCTATAGGAATGAAGTGGAGTAAAAAGTACATAATTTTTCTATAGGAATGTAGTGGAGTAAAAAGTACATTATTTTCTATAGGAATGTAGTGGAGTAAAAAGTACATTATTTTCTATAGGAATGTAGTGGAGTAAAAAGTACATTATTTTCTATAGGAATGTAGTGAAGTAAAAAAAAACTTTTTTTCTATAGGAATGTAGTGGAGTAAAAAGTACATTATTTTCTATAGGAATGTAGTGGAGTAAAAAGTACATTATTTTCTATAGGAATGTAGTGGAGTAAAATGTACATTATTTTCTATAGGAATGTAGTGGAGTAAAAAGTACATTATTTTCTATAGGAATGTAGTGAAGTAAAAAGTACATTATTTTCTATAGGAATGTAGTGGAGTAAAAAGTACATTATTTTCTATAGGAATGTGGTGGAGTAAAAAGTACATTATTTTCTATAGGAATGTAGTGGAGTAAAAAGTACATTATTTTCTATAGGAATGTAGTGGAGTAAAAAGTACAATATTTTCTATAGGAATGTAGTGGAGTAAAAAGTACATTATTTTCTATAGGAATGTAGTGAAGTAAAAAAATTTTTTTTTTCTATAGGAATGTAGTGGAGTAAAAAGTACATTATTTTCTATAGGAATGTAGTGGAGTAAAAAGTACATTATTTTCTATAGGAATGTAGTGGAGTAAAATGTACATTATTTTCTATAGGAATGTAGTGGAGTAAAAAGTACATTATTTTTTAAAGAAATGTAGTGGAGTAAAAAGTACATTATTTTCTATAGGAATGTAGTGGAGTAAAAAGTGGAGTAAAAAGTACATTATTTTCTATAGGAATGTAGTGGAGTAAAAAATACATTATTTTCTATAGGAATGTAGTGGAGTAAAAAGTACATTATTTTCTATAGGAATGTAGTGGAGTAAAAAGTACATTATTTTCTATAGGAATGTAGTGGAGTAAAAAGTACAATATTTTCTATAGGAATGTAGTGGAGTAAAAAGTACATTATTTTCTATAGGAATGTAGTGGAGTAAAATGTACATTATTTTCTATAGGAATGTAGTGGAGTAAAAAGTACATTATTTTATTAAGAAATGTAGTGGAGTAAAAAGTACATTATTTTCTATAGGAATGTAGTGGAGTAAAAAGTGGAGTAAAAAGTACATTATTTTCTATAGGAATGTAGTGGAGTAAAAAGTACATTCTTTTCTATAGGAATGAAGTGGAGTAAAAAGTACATAATTTTCTATAGGAATGTAGTGGAGTAAAAAGTACATTGTTTTCTATAGGAATGAAGTGGAGTAAAAAGAACATTATTTTCTATAGGAATGTAGTGGAGTAAAAAATACATTATTTTCTATAGGAATGTAGTGGAGTAAAAAGTACATTTTTTTCTATAGGAATGAAGTGGAGTAAAAAGTACATAATTTTTCTATAGGAATGTAGTGGAGTAAAAAGTACATTATTTTCTATAGGAATGTAGTGGAGTAAAAAGTACATTATTTTCTATAGGAATGTAGTGGAGTAAAAAGTACATTATTTTCTATAGGAATGTAGTGGAGTAAAAAGTACATTATTTTCTATATGAATGTAGTGGAGTAAAAAGTACATTATTTTATTAAGGAATGTAGTGGACTAAAAAGTACATTATTTTCTATAGGAATGTAGTGGAGTAAAAAGTACATTATTTTCTATATGAATGTAGTGGAGTAAAAAGTACATTATTTTATTAAGAAATGTAGTGGAGTAAAAAGTACATTATTTTCTATAGGAATGTAGTGGAGTAAAAAGTACATTATTTTCTATAGGACTGTAGTGGAGTAAAAAGTACATTATTTTCTATAGGAATGTAGTGGAGTAAAAAGTACATTATTTTATTAAGGAATGTAGTGGAGTAAAAAGTACATTATTTTCTATAGGAATGTAGTGGAGTAAAAAGAACATTATTTTCTATAGGAATGTAGTGGAGTAAAAAATACATTATTTTCTATAGGAATGTAGTGGAGTAAAAAGTACATTCTTTTCTATAGGAATGAAGTGGAGTAAAAAGTACATAATTTTTCTATAGGAATGTAGTGGAGTAAAAAGTACATTATTTTCTATAGGAATGTAGTGGAGTAAAAAGTACATTATTTTCTATAGGAATGTAGTGGAGTAAAAAGTACATTATTTTCTATAGGAATGTAGTGGAGTAAAAAGTACATTCTTTTCTATAGGAATGAAGTGGAGTGAAAAGTACATAATTTTTCTATAGGAATGTAGTGGAGTAAAAAGTACATTATTTTCTATAGGAATGTAGTGGAGTAAAAAGTACATTATTTTCTATAGGAATGTAGTGGAGTAAAAAGTACATTATTTTCTATAGGAATGTAGTGGAGTAAAAAGTACATTATTTTCTATAGGAATGTAGTGGAGTAAAAAATACATTATTTTCTATAGGAATGTAGTGGAGTAAAAAGTACATTATTTTCTATAGGAATGAAGTGGAGTAAAAAGTACATAATTTTTCTATAGGAATGTAGTGGAGTAAAAAGTACATTATTTTCTATAGGAATGTAGTGGAGTAAAAAGTACATTATTTTCTATAGGAATGTAGTGGAGTAAAAAGTACATTATTTTCTATAGGAATGTAGTGAAGTAAAAAAAAACTTTTTTTCTATAGGAATGTAGTGGAGTAAAAAGTACATTATTTTCTATAGGAATGTAGTGGAGTAAAAAGTACATTATTTTCTATAGGAATGTAGTGGAGTAAAATGTACATTATTTTCTATAGGAATGTAGTGGAGTAAAAAGTACATTATTTTCTATAGGAATGTAGTGAAGTAAAAAGTACATTATTTTCTATAGGAATGTAGTGGAGTAAAAAGTACATTATTTTCTATAGGAATGTGGTGGAGTAAAAAGTACATTATTTTCTATAGGAATGTAGTGGAGTAAAAAGTACATTATTTTCTATAGGAATGTAGTGGAGTAAAAAGTACAATATTTTCTATAGGAATGTAGTGGAGTAAAAAGTACATTATTTTCTATAGGAATGTAGTGAAGTAAAAAAAATTTTTTTTTCTATAGGAATGTAGTGGAGTAAAAAGTACATTATTTTCTATAGGAATGTAGTGGAGTAAAAAGTACATTATTTTCTATAGGAATGTAGTGGAGTAAAATGTACATTATTTTCTATAGGAATGTAGTGGAGTAAAAAGTACATTATTTTTTAAAGAAATGTAGTGGAGTAAAAAGTACATTATTTTCTATAGGAATGTAGTGGAGTAAAAAGTGGAGTAAAAAGTACATTATTTTCTATAGGAATGTAGTGGAGTAAAAAATACATTATTTTCTATAGGAATGTAGTGGAGTAAAAAGTACATTATTTTCTATAGGAATGTAGTGGAGTAAAAAGTACATTATTTTCTATAGGAATGTAGTGGAGTAAAAAGTACAATATTTTCTATAGGAATGTAGTGGAGTAAAAAGTACATTATTTTCTATAGGAATGTAGTGGAGTAAAATGTACATTATTTTCTATAGGAATGTAGTGGAGTAAAAAGTACATTATTTTATTAAGAAATGTAGTGGAGTAAAAAGTACATTATTTTCTATAGGAATGTAGTGGAGTAAAAAGTGGAGTAAAAAGTACATTATTTTCTATAGGAATGTAGTGGAGTAAAAAGTACATTCTTTTCTATAGGAATGAAGTGGAGTAAAAAGTACATAATTTTCTATAGGAATGTAGTGGAGTAAAAAGTACATTGTTTTCTATAGGAATGAAGTGGAGTAAAAAGAACATTATTTTCTATAGGAATGTAGTGGAGTAAAAAATACATTATTTTCTATAGGAATGTAGTGGAGTAAAAAGTACATTTTTTTCTATAGGAATGAAGTGGAGTAAAAAGTACATAATTTTTCTATAGGAATGTAGTGGAGTAAAAAGTACATTATTTTCTATAGGAATGTAGTGGAGTAAAAAGTACATTATTTTCTATAGGAATGTAGTGGAGTAAAAAGTACATTATTTTCTATAGGAATGTAGTGGAGTAAAAAGTACATTATTTTCTATATGAATGTAGTGGAGTAAAAAGTACATTATTTTATTAAGGAATGTAGTGGACTAAAAAGTACATTATTTTCTATAGGAATGTAGTGGAGTAAAAAGTACATTATTTTCTATATGAATGTAGTGGAGTAAAAAGTACATTATTTTATTAAGAAATGTAGTGGAGTAAAAAGTACATTATTTTCTATAGGAATGTAGTGGAGTAAAAAGTACATTATTTTCTATAGGACTGTAGTGGAGTAAAAAGTACATTATTTTCTATAGGAATGTAGTGGAGTAAAAAGTACATTATTTTATTAAGGAATGTAGTGGAGTAAAAAGTACATTATTTTCTATAGGAATGTAGTGGAGTAAAAAGAACATTATTTTCTATAGGAATGTAGTGGAGTAAAAAATACATTATTTTCTATAGGAATGTAGTGGAGTAAAAAGTACATTCTTTTCTATAGGAATGAAGTGGAGTAAAAAGTACATAATTTTTCTATAGGAATGTAGTGGAGTAAAAAGTACATTATTTTCTATAGGAATGTAGTGGAGTAAAAAGTACATTATTTTCTATAGGAATGTAGTGGAGTAAAAAGTACATTATTTTCTATAGGAATGTAGTGGAGTAAAAAGTGGAGTAAAAAGTACATTATTTTCTATAGGAATGAAGTGGAGTAAAAAGTACATAATTTTTCTATAGGAATGTAGTGGAGTAAAAAGTACATTATTTTCTATAGGAATGTAGTGGAGTAAAAAGTACATTATTTTCTATAGGAATGTAGTGGAGTAAAAAGTACATTATTTTCTATAGGAATGTAGTGAAGTAAAAAAAAACTTTTTTTCTATAGGAATGTAGTGGAGTAAAAAGTACATTATTTTCTATAGGAATGTAGTGGAGTAAAAAGTACATTATTTTCTATAGGAATGTAGTGGAGTAAAAAGTACATTATTTTCTATAGGAATGTGGTGGAGTAAAAAGTACATTATTTTCTATAGGAATGTAGTGGAGTAAAAAGTACATTATTTTCTATAGGAATGTAGTGGAGTAAAAAGTACATTATTTTCTATAGGAATGTAGTGGAGTAAAAAGTACATTATTTTCTATAGGAATGTAGTGAAGTAAAAAAAAAAAAAATTCTATAGGAATGTAGTGGAGTAAAAAGTACATTATTTTCTATAGGAATGTAGTGGAGTAAAAAGTACATTATTTTCTATAGCAATGTAGTGGAGTAAAAAGTACATTATTTTCTATAGGAATGTAGTGGAGTAAAAAGTACATTATTTTCTATAGGAATGTAGTGGAGTGAAAAGTACATTATTTTCTATATGAATGTAGTGGAGTAAAAAGTACATTATTTTATTAAGGAATGTAGTGGAGTAAAAAGTACATTATTTTCTATAGGAATGTAGTGAAGTAAAAAGTACATTATTTTCTATATGAATGTAGTGGAGTAAAAAGTACATTATTTTATTAAGGAATGTAGTGGAGTAAAAAGTACATTATTTTCTATAGGAATGTAGTGGAGTAAAAAGTGGAGTAAAAAGTACATTATTTTCTCTAGGAATGTAGTGGAGTAAAAAGTACATTATTTTCTATAGGAATGTAGTGGAGTAAAAAGTACATTATTTTCTATAGGAATGTAGTGGAGTAAAAAGTACATTATTTTCTATAGGAATGTAGTGGAGTAAAAAGTACATTTTTTTCTATAGGAATGTATTGGAGTAAAAAGTACATTATTTTCTATAGGAATGTAGTGAAGTAAAAAAAAAAAAATTCTATAGGAATGTAGTGGAGTAAAAAGTACATTATTTTCTATAGGAATGTAGTGGAGTAAAAAGTACATTATTTTCTATAGGATTGTAGTGGAGTAAAAAGTACATTATTTTCTATAGGAATGTAGTGGAGTAAAAAGTACATTATTTTCTATAGGAATGTAGTGGAGTAAAAAGTACATTATTTTCTATAGGAATGTAGTGGAGTAAAAAGTACATTATTTTCTATAGGAATGTAGTGGAGTGAAAAGTACATTATTTTCTATAGGAATGTAGTGGAGTAAAAAGTACATTATTTTATTAAGGAATGTAGTGGAGTAAAAAGTACATTATTTTCTATAGGAATGTAGTGAAGTAAAAAGTACATTATTTTCTATATGAATGTAGTGGAGTAAAAAGTACATTATTTTATTAAGGAATGTAGTGGAGTAAAAAGTACATTATTTTCTATAGGAATGTAGTGGAGTAAAAAGTGGAGTAAAAAGTACATTATTTTCTATAGGAATGTAGTGGAGTAAAAAGTACATTATTTTCTCTAGGAATGTAGTGGAGTAAAAAGTACATTATTTTCTATAGGAATGTAGTGGAGTAAAAAGTACATTATTTTCTATAGGAATGTAGTGGAGTAAAAAGTACATTATTTTCTGTAGGAATGTAGTGGAGTAAAAAGTACATTATTTTCTATAGGAATGTAGTGGAGTAAAAAGTACATTATTTTCTATATGAATGTAGTGGAGTAAAAAGTACATTATTTTATTAAGGAATGTAGTGGAGTAAAAAATACATTATTTTCTATAGGAATGTAGTGGAGTTAAAAGTACATTATTTTCTATAGGAATGTAGTGGAGTAAAATGTACATTATTTTCTATAGGAATGTAGTGGAGTAAAAAGTACATTTTTTTCTATAGGAATGTAGTGGAGTAAAAAGTACATTATTTTCTATAGGAATGTAGTGGAGTAAAAAGTACATTATTTTCTATAGGAATGTAGTGGAGTAAAAAGTACATTATTTTACTATATGAATGTAGTGGAGTAAAAAGTACATTATTTTATTAAGGAATGTAGTGGAGTAAAAAATACATTATTTTCTATAGGAATGTAGTGGAGTTAAAAGTACATTATTTTCTATAGGAATGTAGTGGAGTAAAATGTACATTATTTTCTATAGGAATGTAGTGGAGTAAAAAGTACATTATTTTCTATAGGAATGTAGTGGAGTAAAAAGTACATTATTTTCTATAGGAATGTAGTGGAGTAAAAAGTACATTATTTTATTAAGGAATGTAGTGAAGTAAAAAAAAAAAAATTTCTATAGGAATGTAGTGGAGTAAAAAGTACATTATTTTCTATAGGAATGTAGTGGAGTAAAAAGTACAATATTTTCTATAGGAATGTAGTGGAGTAAAAAGTACATTATTTTCTATAGGAATGTAGTGAAGTAAAAAGTACATTATTTTCTATAGGAATGTAGTGGAGTAAAAAGTACATTATTTTCTATAGGAATGTAGTGAAGTAAAAAAAAAAAAATTCTATAGGAATGTAGTGGAGTAAAAAGTACATTATTTTCTATAGGAATGTAGTGGAGTAAAAAGTACATTATTTTCTATAGGAATGTAGTGGAGTAAAAAGTACATTATTTTCTATAGGAATGTAGTGGAGTGAAAAGTACATTATTTTCTATATGAATGTAGTGGAGTAAAAAGTACATTATTTTATTAAGGAATGTAGTGGAGTAAAAAGTACATTATTTTCTATAGGAATGTAGTGGAGTAAAAAGTACATTATTTTCTATAGGAATGTAGTGGAGTAAAAAGTACATTATTTTCTATAGGAATGTAGTGGAGTGAAAAGTACATTATTTTCTATAGGAATGTAGTGGAGTAAAAAGTACATTATTTTATTAAGGAATGTAGTGGAGTAAAAAGTACATTATTTTCTATAGGAATGTAGTGAAGTAAAAAGTACATTATTTTCTATATGAATGTAGTGGAGTAAAAAGTACATTATTTTATTAAGGAATGTAGTGGAGTAAAAAGTACATTATTTTCTATAGGAATGTAGTGGAGTAAAAAGTGGAGTAAAAAGTACATTATTTTCTATAGGAATGTAGTGGAGTAAAAAGTACATTATTTTCTCTAGGAATGTAGTGGAGTAAAAAGTACATTATTTTCTATAGGAATGTAGTGGAGTAAAAAGTACATTATTTTCTGTAGGAATGTAGTGGAGTAAAAAGTACATTATTTTCTATAGGAATGTAGTGGAGTAAAAAGTACATTATTTTCTATATGAATGTAGTGGAGTAAAAAGTACATTATTTTATTAAGGAATGTAGTGGAGTAAAAAATACATTATTTTCTATAGGAATGTAGTGGAGTTAAAAGTACATTATTTTCTATAGGAATGTAGTGGAGTAAAATGTACATTATTTTCTATAGGAATGTAGTGGAGTAAAAAGTACATTTTTTTCTATAGGAATGTAGTGGAGTAAAAAGTACATTATTTTCTATAGGAATGTAGTGGAGTAAAAAGTACATTATTTTCTATAGGAATGTAGTGGAGTAAAAAGTACATTATTTTCTATATGAATGTAGTGGAGTAAAAAGTACATTATTTTATTAAGGAATGTAGTGGAGTAAAAAATACATTATTTTCTATAGGAATGTAGTGGAGTTAAAAGTACATTATTTTCTATAGGAATGTAGTGGAGTAAAATGTACATTATTTTCTATAGGAATGTAGTGGAGTAAAAAGTACATTATTTTCTATAGGAATGTAGTGGAGTAAAAAGTACATTATTTTCTATAGGAATGTAGTGGAGTAAAAAGTACATTATTTTCTATAGGAATGTAGTGGAGTAAAATGTACATTATTTTCTATAGGAATGTAGTGGAGTAAAAAGTACATTATTTTATTAAGAAATGTAGTGGAGTAAAAAGTACATTATTTTCTATAGGAATGTAGTGGAGTAAAAAGTGGAGTAAAAAGTACATTATTTTCTATAGGAATGTAGTGGAGTAAAAAGTACATTCTTTTCTATAGGAATGAAGTGGAGTAAAAAGTACATTATTTTCTATAGGAATGTAGTGGAGTAAAAAGTACATTGTTTTCTATAGGAATGTAGTGGAGTAAAAAGTACATTATTTTCTATAGGAATGTAGTGGAGTAAAAAGTACATTATTTTCTATAGGAATGTAGTGGAGTAAAAAGTACATTATTTTCTATAGGAATGTAGTGGAGTAAAAAGTACATTATTTTCTATAGGAATGTAGTGGAGTAAAATGTACATTATTTTCTATAGGAATGTAGTGGAGTAAAAAGTACATTATTTTCTATAGGAATGTAGTGAAGTAAAAAGTACATTATTTTCTATAGGAATGTAGTGGAGTAAAAAGTACATTATTTTCTATAGGAATGTGGTGGAGTAAAAAGTACATTATTTTCTATAGGAATGTAGTGGAGTAAAAAGTACATTACTTTCTATAGGAATGTAGTGGAGTAAAAAGTACAATATTTTCTATAGGAATGTAGTGGAGTAAAAAGTACATTATTTTCTATAGGAATGTAGTGAAGTAAAAAAAAAAAATTTTTCTATAGGAATGTAGTGGAGTAAAAAGTACATTATTTTCTATAGGAATGTAGTGGAGTAAAATGTACATTATTTTCTATAGGAATGTAGTGGAGTAAAAAGTACATTATTTTCTATAGGAATGTGGTGGAGTAAAAAGTACATTATTTTCTATAGGAATGTAGTGGAGTAAAAAGTACATTACTTTCTATAGGAATGTAGTGGAGTAAAAAGTACAATGTTTTCTATAGGAATGTAGTGGAGTAAAAAGTACATTATTTTCTATAGGAATGTAGTGAAGTAAAAAAAAAAAATTTTTCTATAGGAATGTAGTGAAGTAAAAAGTACATTATTTTCTATAGGAATGTAGTGGAGTAAAAAGTACATTATTTTCTATAGGAATGTAGTGGAGTAAAATGTACATTATTTTCTATAGGAATGTAGTGGAGTAAAAAGTACATTATTTTCTATAGGAATGTAGTGGAGTAAAAAGTGGAGTAAAAAGTACATTATTTTCTATAGGAATGAAGTGGAGTAAAAAGTACATAATTTTTCTATAGGAATGTAGTGGAGTAAAAAGTACATTATTTTCTATAGGAATGTAGTGGAGTAAAAAGTACATTATTTTCTATAGGAATGTAGTGGAGTAAAAAGTACATTATTTTCTATAGGAATGTAGTGAAGTAAAAAAAAACTTTTTTTCTATAGGAATGTAGTGGAGTAAAAAGTACATTATTTTCTATAGGAATGTAGTGGAGTAAAAAGTACATTATTTTCTATAGGAATGTAGTGGAGTAAAAAGTACATTATTTTCTATAGGAATGTGGTGGAGTAAAAAGTACATTATTTTCTATAGGAATGTAGTGGAGTAAAAAGTACATTATTTTCTATAGGAATGTAGTGGAGTAAAAAGTACATTATTTTCTATAGGAATGTAGTGAAGTAAAATGTACATTATTTTCTATAGGAATGTAGTGGAGTAAAAAGTACATTATTTTCTATAGGAATGTAGTGGAGTAAAAAGTACATTATTTTATTAAGGAATGTAGTGGAGTAAAAAGTACATTATTTTCTATAGGAATGTAGTGGAGAAAAAAGTGGAGTAAAAAGTACATTATTTTCTATAGGAATGTAGTGGAGTAAAAAGTACATTCTTTTCTATAGGAATGAAGTGGAGTAAAAAGTACATTATTTTCTATAGGAATGTAGTGGAGTAAAAAGTACATTATTTTCTATAGGAATGTAGTGAAGTAAAAAAAAAAAAATTTCTATAGGAATGTAGTGGAGTAAAAAGTACATTATTTTCTATAGGAATGTAGTGGAGTAAAAAGTACATTATTTTCTATAGCAATGTAGTGGAGTAAAAAGTACATTATTTTCTATATGAATGTAGTGGAGTAAAAAGTACATTATTTTATTAAGGAATGTAGTGGAGTAAAAAGTACATTATTTTCTATAGGAATGTAGTGAAGTAAAAAGTACATTATTTTCTATATGAATGTAGTGGAGTAAAAAGTACATTATTTTATTAAGGAATGTAGTGGAGTAAAAAGTACATTATTTTCTATAGGAATGTAGTGGAGTAAAAAGTGGAGTAAAAAGTACATTATTTTCTCTAGGAATGTAGTGGAGTAAAAAGTACATTATTTTCTATAGGAATGTAGTGGAGTAAAAAGTACATTATTTTCTATAGGAATGTAGTGGAGTAAAAAGTACATTATTTTCTATAGGAATGTAGTGGAGTAAAAAGTACATTTTTTTCTATAGGAATGTATTGGAGTAAAAAGTACATTATTTTCTATAGGAATGTAGTGAAGTAAAAAAAAAAAAAATTCTATAGGAATGTAGTGGAGTAAAAAGTACATTATTTTCTATAGGAATGTAGTGGAGTAAAAAGTACATTATTTTCTATAGGATTGTAGTGGAGTAAAAAGTACATTATTTTCTATAGGAATGTAGTGGAGTAAAAAGTACATTATTTTCTATAGGAATGTAGTGGAGTAAAAAGTACATTATTTTCTATAGGAATGTAGTGGAGTAAAAAGTACATTATTTTCTATAGGAATGTAGTGGAGTGAAAAGTACATTATTTTCTATAGGAATGTAGTGGAGTAAAAAGTACATTATTTTATTAAGGAATGTAGTGGAGTAAAAAGTACATTATTTTCTATAGGAATGTAGTGAAGTAAAAAGTACATTATTTTCTATATGAATGTAGTGGAGTAAAAAGTACATTATTTTATTAAGGAATGTAGTGGAGTAAAAAGTACATTATTTTCTATAGGAATGTAGTGGAGTAAAAAGTGGAGTAAAAAGTACATTATTTTCTATAGGAATGTAGTGGAGTAAAAAGTACATTATTTTCTCTAGGAATGTAGTGGAGTAAAAAGTACATTATTTTCTATAGGAATGTAGTGGAGTAAAAAGTACATTATTTTCTATAGGAATGTAGTGGAGTAAAAAGTACATTATTTTCTGTAGGAATGTAGTGGAGTAAAAAGTACATTATTTTCTATAGGAATGTAGTGGAGTAAAAAGTACATTATTTTCTATATGAATGTAGTGGAGTAAAAAGTACATTATTTTATTAAGGAATGTAGTGGAGTAAAAAATACATTATTTTCTATAGGAATGTAGTGGAGTTAAAAGTACATTATTTTCTATAGGAATGTAGTGGAGTAAAATGTACATTATTTTCTATAGGAATGTAGTGGAGTAAAAAGTACATTTTTTTCTATAGGAATGTAGTGGAGTAAAAAGTACATTATTTTCTATAGGAATGTAGTGGAGTAAAAAGTACATTATTTTCTATAGGAATGTAGTGGAGTAAAAAGTACATTATTTTCTATATGAATGTAGTGGAGTAAAAAGTACATTATTTTATTAAGGAATGTAGTGGAGTAAAAAATACATTATTTCCTATAGGAATGTAGTGGAGTTAAAAGTACATTATTTTCTATAGGAATGTAGTGGAGTAAAATGTACATTATTTTCTATAGGAATGTAGTGGAGTAAAAAGTACATTATTTTCTATAGGAATGTAGTGGAGTAAAAAGTACATTATTTTCTATAGGAATGTAGTGGAGTAAAAAGTACATTATTTTATTAAGGAATGTAGTGAAGTAAAAAAAAAAAAAAATTCTATAGGAATGTAGTGGAGTAAAAAGTACATTATTTTCTATAGGAATGTAGTGGAGTAAAAAGTACAATATTTTCTATAGGAATGTAGTGGAGTAAAAAGTACATTATTTTCTATAGGAATGTAGTGAAGTAAAAAGTACATTATTTTCTATAGGAATGTAGTGGAGTAAAAAGTACATTATTTTCTATAGGAATGTAGTGAAGTAAAAAGTACATTATTTTCTATAGGAATGTAGTGGAGTAAAAAGTACATTATTTTCTATAGGAATGTAGTGGAGTAAAAAGTACATTATTTTCTATAGGAATGTAGTGGAGTGAAAAGTACATTATTTTCTATATGAATGTAGTGGAGTAAAAAGTACATTATTTTATTAAGGAATGTAGTGGAGTAAAAAGTACATTATTTTCTATAGGAATGTAGTGGAGTAAAAAGTACATTATTTTCTATAGGACTGTAGTGGAGTAAAAAGTACATTATTTTCTATAGGAATGTAGTGGAGTAAAAAGTACATTATTTTATTAAGGAATGTAGTGGAGTAAAAAGTACATTATTTTCTATAGGAATGTAGTGGAGTAAAAAGTACATTATTTTCTATAGGAATGTAGTGGAGTAAAATGTACATTATTTTCTATAGGAATGTAGTGGAGAAAAAAGTACATTTTTTTCTATAGGAATGTAGTGGAGTAAAAAGTACATTATTTTCTAAAGGAATGTAGTGGAGTAAAAAGTACATTATTTTCTATAGGAATGTAGATGAGTAAAAAGTACATTATTTTCTATAGGACTGTAGTGAAGTAAAAAGTACATTATTTTCTATATGAATGTAGTGGAGTAAAAAGTACATTATTTTATTAAGGAATGTAGTGGAGTAAAAAGTACATTATTTTCTATAGGAATGTAGTGGAGTAAAAAGTACATTCTTTTCTATATGAATGTAGTGGTGTAAAAAGTACATTATTTTATTAAGGAATGTAGTGGAGTAAAAAGTACATTATTTTCTATAGGAATGTAGTGGAGTAAAAAGTGGAGTAAAAAGTACATTATTTTCTATAGGAATGTAGTGGAGTAAAAAGTACATTATTTTCTCTAGGAATGTAGTGGAGTAAAAAGTACATTATTTTCTATAGGAATGTAGTGGAGTAAAAAGTACATTATTTTCTATAGGAATGTAGTGGAGTAAAAAGTACATTATTTTCTGTAGGAATGTAGTGGAGTAAAAAGTACATTATTTTCTATAGGAATGTAGTGGAGTAAAAAGTACATTATTTTCTATATGAATGTAGTGGAGTAAAAAGTACATTATTTTATTAAGGAATGTAGTGGAGTAAAAAATACATTATTTTCTATAGGAATGTAGTGGAGTTAAAAGTACATTATTTTCTATAGGAATGTAGTGGAGTAAAATGTACATTATTTTCTATAGGAATGTAGTGGAGTAAAAAGTACATTTTTTTCTATAGGAATGTAGTGGAGTAAAAAGTACATTATTTTCTATAGGAATGTAGTGGAGTAAAAAGTACATTATTTTCTATAGGAATGTAGTGGAGTAAAAAGTACATTATTTTCTATATGAATGTAGTGGAGTAAAAAGTACATTATTTTATTAAGGAATGTAGTGGAGTAAAAAATACATTATTTCCTATAGGAATGTAGTGGAGTTAAAAGTACATTATTTTCTATAGGAATGTAGTGGAGTAAAATGTACATTATTTTCTATAGGAATGTAGTGGAGTAAAAAGTCAATTATTTTCTATAGGAATGTAGTGGAGTAAAAAGTACATTATTTTCTATAGGAATGTAGTGGAGTAAAAAGTACATTATTTTATTAAGGAATGTAGTGAAGTAAAAAAAAAAAAAAATTCTATAGGAATGTAGTGGAGTAAAAAGTACATTATTTTCTATAGGAATGTAGTGGAGTAAAAAGTACAATATTTTCTATAGGAATGTAGTGGAGTAAAAAGTACATTATTTTCTATAGGAATGTAGTGAAGTAAAAAGTACATTATTTTCTATAGGAATGTAGTGGAGTAAAAAGTACATTATTTTCTATAGGAATGTAGTGAAGTAAAAAGTACATTATTTTCTATAGGAATGTAGTGGAGTAAAAAGTACATTATTTTCTATAGGAATGTAGTGGAGTAAAAAGTACATTATTTTCTATAGGAATGTAGTGGAGTGAAAAGTACATTATTTTCTATATGAATGTAGTGGAGTAAAAAGTACATTATTTTATTAAGGAATGTAGTGGAGTAAAAAGTACATTATTTTCTATAGGAATGTAGTGGAGTAAAAAGTACATTATTTTCTATAGGACTGTAGTGGAGTAAAAAGTACATTATTTTCTATAGGAATGTAGTGGAGTAAAAAGTACATTATTTTATTAAGGAATGTAGTGGAGTAAAAAGTACATTATTTTCTATAGGAATGTAGTGGAGTAAAAAGTACATTATTTTCTATAGGAATGTAGTGGAGTAAAATGTACATTATTTTCTATAGGAATGTAGTGGAGAAAAAAGTACATTTTTTTCTATAGGAATGTAGTGGAGTAAAAAGTACATTATTTTCTAAAGGAATGTAGTGGAGTAAAAAGTACATTATTTTCTATAGGAATGTAGATGAGTAAAAAGTACATTATTTTCTATAGGACTGTAGTGAAGTAAAAAGTACATTATTTTCTATATGAATGTAGTGGAGTAAAAAGTACATTATTTTATTAAGGAATGTAGTGGAGTAAAAAGTACATTATTTTCTATAGGAATGTAGTGGAGTAAAAAGTACATTCTTTTCTATATGAATGTAGTGGTGTAAAAAGTACATTATTTTATTAAGGAATGTAGTGGAGTAAAAAGTACATTATTTTCTATAGGAATGTAGTGGAGTAAAAAGTACATTATTTTCTATAGGACTGTAGTGGAGTAAAAAGTACATTATTTTCTGTAGGAATGTAGTGGAGTAAAAAGTACATTATTTTCTATAGGAATGTAGTGGAGTAAAAAGTACATTATTTTCTATATGAATGTAGTGGAGTAAAAAGTACATTATTTTATTAAGGAATGTAGTGGAGTAAAAAATACATTATTTTCTATAGGAATGTAGTGGAGTTAAAAGTACATTATTTTCTATAGGAATGTAGTGGAGTAAAATGTACATTATTTTCTATAGGAATGTAGTGGAGTAAAAAGTACATTTTTTTCTATAGGAATGTAGTGGAGTAAAAAGTACATTATTTTCTATAGGAATGTAGTGGAGTAAAAAGTACATTATTTTCTATAGGAATGTAGTGGAGTAAAAAGTACATTATTTTCTATATGAATGTAGTGGAGTAAAAAGTACATTATTTTATTAAGGAATGTAGTGGAGTAAAAAATACATTATTTTCTATAGGAATGTAGTGGGGTTAAAAGTACATTATTTTCTATAGGAATGTAGTGGAGTAAAATGTACATTATTTTCTATAGGAATGTAGTGGAGTAAAAAGTACATTATTTTCTATAGGAATGTAGATGAGTAAAAAGTACATTATTTTCTATAGGACTGTAGTGAAGTAAAAAGTACATTATTTTCTATATGAATGTAGTGGAGTAAAAAGTACATTATTTTATTAAGGAATGTAGTGGAGTAAAAAGTACATTATTTTCTATAGGAATGTAGTGGAGTAAAAAGTACATTCTTTTCTATATGAATGTAGTGGTGTAAAAAGTACATTATTTTATTAAGGAATGTAGTGGAGTAAAAAGTACATTATTTTCTATAGGAATGTAGTGGAGTAAAAAGTACATTATTTTCTATAGGACTGTAGTGGAGTAAAAAGTACATTATTTTCTGTAGGAATGTAGTGGAGTAAAAAGTACATTATTTTCTATAGGAATGTAGTGGAGTAAAAAGTACATTATTTTCTATATGAATGTAGTGGAGTAAAAAGTACATTATTTTATTAAGGAATGTAGTGGAGTAAAAAATACATTATTTTCTATAGGAATGTAGTGGAGTTAAAAGTACATTATTTTCTATAGGAATGTAGTGGAGTAAAATGTACATTATTTTCTATAGGAATGTAGTGGAGTAAAAAGTACATTTTTTTCTATAGGAATGTAGTGGAGTAAAAAGTACATTATTTTCTATAGGAATGTAGTGGAGTAAAAAGTACATTATTTTCTATAGGAATGTAGTGGAGTAAAAAGTACATTATTTTCTATATGAATGTAGTGGAGTAAAAAGTACATTATTTTATTAAGGAATGTAGTGGAGTAAAAAATACATTATTTTCTATAGGAATGTAGTGGAGTTAAAAGTACATTATTTTCTATAGGAATGTAGTGGAGTAAAATGTACATTATTTTCTATAGGAATGTAGTGGAGTAAAAAGTACATTATTTTCTATAGGAATGTAGTGGAGTAAAAAGTACATTTTTTTCTATAGGAATGTAGTGGAGTAAAAAGTACATTATTTTATTAAGGAATGTAGTGAAGTAAAAAAAAAAAAAATTTCTATAGGAATGTAGTGGAGTAAAAAGTACATTATTTTCTATAGGAATGTAGTGGAGTAAAAAGTACAATATTTTCTATAGGAATGTAGTGGAGTAAAAAGTACATTATTTTCTATAGGAATGTAGTGGAGTAAAAAGTACATTATTTTCTATAGGAATGTAGTGGAGTAAAAAGTACATTATTTTCTATAGGAATGTAGTGGAGTAAAAAGTACATTTTTTTCTATAGGAATGTATTGGAGTAAAAAGTACATTATTTTCTATAGGAATGTAGTGAAGTAAAAAAAATAAAAATTCTATAGGAATGTAGTGGAGTAAAAAGTACATTATTTTCTATAGGAATGTAGTGGAGTAAAAAGTACATTATTTTCTATAGGATTGTAGTGGAGTAAAAAGTACATTATTTTCTATAGGAATGTAGTGGAGTAAAAAGTACATTATTTTCTATAGGAATGTAGTGGAGTAAAAAGTGGAGTAAAAAGTACATTATTTTCTATAGGAATGTAGTGGAGTAAAAAGTACATTATTTTCTCTAGGAATGTAGTGGAGTAAAAAGTACATTATTTTCTATATGAATGTAGTGGAGTAAAAAGTACATTATTTTATTAAGGAATGTAGTGGAGTAAAAAGTACATTATTTTCTATAGGAATGTAGTGGAGTAAAAAGTACATTATTTTCTATATGAATGTAGTGGAGTAAAAAGTACATTATTTTATTAAGAAATGTAGTGGAGTAAAAAGTACATTATTTTCTATAGGAATGTAGTGGAGTAAAAAGTACATTATTTTCTATAGGACTGTAGTGGAGTAAAAAGTACATTATTTTCTATAGGAATGTAGTGGAGTAAAAAGTACATTATTTTATTAAGGAATGTAGTGGAGTAAAAAGTACATTATTTTCTATAGGAATGTAGTGGAGTAAAAAGAACATTATTTTCTATAGGAATGTAGTGGAGTAAAAAATACATTATTTTCTAAAGGAATGTAGTGGAGTAAAAAGTACATTCTTTTCTATAGGAATGAAGTGGAGTAAAAAGTACATAATTTTTCTATAGGAATGTAGTGGAGTAAAAAGTACATTATTTTCTATAGGAATGTAGTGGAGTAAAAAGTACATTATTTTCTATAGGAATGAAGTGGAGTAAAAAGTACATAATTTTTCTATAGGAATGTAGTGGAGTAAAAAGTACATTATTTTCTATAGGAATGTAGTGGAGTAAAAAGTACATTATTTTCTATAGGAATGTAGTGGAGTAAAAAGTACATTATTTTCTATAGGAATGTAGTGGAGTAAAAAGTACATTATTTTCTATAGGAATGTAGTGGAGTAAAAAATACATTATTTTCTATAGGAATGTAGTGGAGTAAAAAGTACATTCTTTTCTATAGGAATGAAGTGGAGTAAAAAGTACATAATTTTTCTATAGGAATGTAGTGGAGTAAAAAGTACATTATTTTCTATAGGAATGTAGTGGAGTAAAAAGTACATTATTTTCTATAGGAATGTAGTGGAGTAAAAAGTACATTATTTTCTATAGGAATGTAGTGAAGTAAAAAAAAACTTTTTTTCTATAGGAATGTAGTGGAGTAAAAAGTACATTATTTTCTATAGGAATGTAGTGGAGTAAAAAGTACATTATTTTCTATAGGAATGTAGTGGAGTAAAATGTACATTATTTTCTATAGGAATGTAGTGGAGTAAAAAGTACATTATTTTCTATAGGAATGTAGTGAAGTAAAAAGTACATTATTTTCTATAGGAATGTAGTGGAGTAAAAAGTACATTATTTTCTATAGGAATGTGGTGGAGTAAAAAGTACATTATTTTCTATAGGAATGTAGTGGAGTAAAAAGTACATTATTTTCTATAGGAATGTAGTGGAGTAAAAAGTACAATATTTTCTATAGGAATGTAGTGGAGTAAAAAGTACATTATTTTCTATAGGAATGTAGTGGAGTAAAATGTGCATTATTTTCTATAGGAATGTAGTGGAGTAAAAAGTACATTATTTTATTAAGAAATTTAGTGGAGTAAAAAGTACATTATTTTCTATAGGAATGTAGTGGAGTAAAAAGTTGAGTAAAAAGTACATTATTTTCTATAGGAATGTAGTGGAGTAAAAAGTACATTCTTTTCTATAGGAATGAAGTGGAGTAAAAAGTACATAATTTTCTATAGGAATGTAGTGGAGTAAAAAGTACATTGTTTTCTATAGGAATGAAGTGGAGTAAAAAGAACATTATTTTCTATAGGAATGTAGTGGAGTAAAAAATACATTATTTTCTATAGGAATGTAGTGGAGTAAAAAGTACATTTTTTTCTATAGGAATGAAGTGGAGTAAAAAGTATATAATTTTTCTATAGGAATGTAGTGGAGTAAAAAGTACATTATTTTCTATAGGAATGTAGTGGAGTAAAAAGTACATTATTTTCTATAGGAATGTAGTGGAGTAAAAAGTACATTATTTTCTATAGGAATGTAGTGGAGTAAAAAGTACATTATTTTCTATATGAATGTAGTGGAGTAAAAAGTACATTATTTTATTAAGGAATGTAGTGGACTAAAAAGTACATTATTTTCTATAGGAATGTAGTGGAGTAAAAAGTACATTATTTTCTATATGAATGTAGTGGAGTAAAAAGTACATTATTTTATTAAGAAATGTAGTGGAGTAAAAAGTACATTATTTTCTATAGGAATGTAGTGGAGTAAAAAGTACATTATTTTCTATAGGACTGTAGTGGAGTAAAAAGTACATTATTTTCTATAGGAATGTAGTGGAGTAAAAAGTACATTATTTTATTAAGGAATGTAGTGGAGTAAAAAGTACATTATTTTCTATAGGAATGTAGTGGAGTAAAAATAACATTATTTTCTATAGGAATGTAGTGGAGTAAAAAATACATTATTTTCTATAGGAATGTAGTGGAGTAAAAAATACATTCTTTTCTATAGGAATGAAGTGGAGTAAAAAGTACATAATTTTTCTATAGGAATGTAGTGGAGTAAAAAGTACATTATTTTCTATAGGAATGTAGTGGAGTAAAAAGTACATTATTTTCTATAGGAATGTAGTGGAGTAAAAAGTACATTATTTTCTATAGGAATGTAGTGGAGTAAAAAGTACATTATTTTCTATAGGAATGTAGTGGAGTAAAAAATACATTATTTTCTATAGGAATGTAGTGGAGTAAAAAGTACATTATTTTCTATAGGAATGAAGTGGAGTAAAAAGTACATAATTTTTCTATAGGAATGTAGTGGAGTAAAAAGTACATTATTTTCTATAGGAATGTAGTGGAGTAAAAAGTACATTATTTTCTATATGAATGTAGTGGAGTAAAAAAAAAAAATTTTTCTATAGGAATGTAGTGGAGTAAAAAGTACATTATTTTCTATAGGAATGTAGTGGAGTAAAAAGTACATTATTTTCTATAGGAATGTAGTGGAGTAAAATGTACATTATTTTCTATAGGAATGTAGTGGAGTAAAAAGTACATTATTTTATTAAGAAATGTAGTGGAGTAAAAAGTACATTATTTTCTATAGGAATGTAGTGGAGTAAAAAGTGGAGTAAAAAGTACATTATTTTCTATAGGAATGTAGTGGAGTAAAAAGTACATTCTTTTCTATAGGAATGAAGTGGAGTAAAAAGTACATTATTTTCTATTGGAATGTAGTGGAGTAAAAAGTACATTGTTTTCTATAGGAATGTAGTGGAGTAAAAAGTACATTATTTTCTATAGGAATGTAGTGGAGTAAAAAGTACATTATTTTCTATAGGAATGTAGTGGAGTAAAAAGTACATTATTTTCTATAGGAATGTAGTGGAGTAAAATGTACATTATTTTCTATAGGAATGTAGTGGAGTAAAAAGTACATTATTTTCTATAGGAATGTAGTGAAGTAAAAAGTACATTATTTTCTATAGGAATGTAGTGGAGTAAAAAGTACATTATTTTCTATAGGAATGTGGTGGAGTAAAAAGTACATTATTTTCTATAGGAATGTAGTGGAGTAAAAAGTACATTACTTTCTATAGGAATGTAGTGGAGTAAAAGGTACAATATTTTCTATAGGAATGTAGTGGAGTAAAAAGTACATTATTTTCTATAGGAATGTAGTGAAGTAAAAAGTACATTATTTTCTATAGGAATGTAGTGGAGTAAAAAGAACATTATTTTCTATAGGAATGTAGTGGAGTAAAAAATACATTATTTTCTATAGGAATGTAGTGGAGTAAAAAATACATTCTTTTCTATAGGAATGAAGTGGAGTAAAAAGTACATAATTTTTCTATAGGAATGTAGTGGAGTAAAAAGTACATTATTTTCTATAGGAATGTAGTGGAGTAAAAAGTACATTATTTTCTATAGGAATGTAGTGGAGTAAAAAGTACATTATTTTCTATAGGAATGTAGTGAAGTAAAAAAAAACTTTTTTTCTATAGGAATGTAGTGGAGTAAAAAGTACATTATTTTCTATAGGAATGTAGTGGAGTAAAAAGTACATTATTTTCTATAGGAATGTAGTGGAGTAAAATGTACATTATTTTCTATAGGAATGTAGTGGAGTAAAAAGTACATTATTTTCTATAGGAATGTAGTGGAGTAAAAAGTACATTATTTTCTATAGGAATGTAGTGGAGTAAAAAGTACATTATTTTCTATAGGAATGTGGTGGAGTAAAAAGTACATTATTTTCTATAGGAATGTAGTGGAGTAAAAAGTACATTATTTTCTATAGGAATGTAGTGGAGTAAAAAGTACAATATTTTCTATAGGAATGTAGTGGAGTAAAAAGTACATTATTTTCTATAGGAATGTAGTGAAGTAAAAAAAAAATTTTTTTCTATAGGAATGTAGTGGAGTAAAAAGTACATTATTTTCTATAGGAATGTAGTGGAGTAAAAAGTACATTATTTTCTATAGGAATGTAGTGGAGTAAAATGTACATTATTTTCTATAGGAATGTAGTGGAGTAAAAAGTACATTATTTTATTAAGAAATGTAGTGGAGTAAAAAGTACATTATTTTCTATAGGAATGTAGTGGAGTAAAAAGTGGAGTAAAAAGTACATTATTTTCTATAGGAATGTAGTGGAGTAAAAAGTACATTCTTTTCTATAGGAATGAAGTGGAGTAAAAAGTACATTATTTTCTATTGGAATGTAGTGGAGTAAAAAGTACATTGTTTTCTATAGGAATGTAGTGGAGTAAAAAGTACATTATTTTCTATAGGAATGTAGTGGAGTAAAAAGTACATTATTTTCTATAGGAATGTAGTGGAGTAAAAAGTACATTATTTTCTATAGGAATGTAGTGGAGTAAAATGTACATTATTTTCTATAGGAATGTAGTGGAGTAAAAAGTACATTATTTTCTATAGGAATGTAGTGAAGTAAAAAGTACATTATTTTCTATAGGAATGTAGTGGAGTAAAAAGTACATTATTTTCTATAGGAATGTGGTGGAGTAAAAAGTACATTATTTTCTATAGGAATGTAGTGGAGTAAAAAGTACATTACTTTCTATAGGAATGTAGTGGAGTAAAAAGTACAATATTTTCTATAGGAATGTAGTGGAGTAAAAAGTACATTATTTTCTATAGGAATGTAGTGAAGTAAAAAAAAAAAAATTTCTATAGGAATGTAGTGGAGTAAAAAGTACATTATTTTCTATAGGAATGTAGTGGAGTAAAAAGTACATTATTTTCTATAGGAATGTAGTGGAGTAAAATGTACATTATTTTCTATAGGAATGTAGTGGAGTAAAAAGTACATTATTTTCTATAGGAATGTGGTGGAGTAAAAAGTACATTATTTTCTATAGGAATGTAGTGGAGTAAAAAGTACATTACTTTCTATAGGAATGTAGTGGAGTAAAAAGTACAATGTTTTCTATAGGAATGTAGTGGAGTAAAAAGTACATTATTTTCTATAGGAATGTAGTGGAGTAAAAAGTACATTATTTTCTATAGGAATGTAGTGGAGTAAAAAGTACATTATTTTCTATAGGAATGTAGTGGAGTGAAAAGTACATTATTTTCTATAGGAATGTAGTGGAGTAAAAAGTACATTATTTTCTATAGGAATGTGGTGGAGTAAAAAGTACATTATTTTCTATAGGAATGTAGTGGAGTAAAAAGTACATTACTTTCTATAGGAATGTAGTGGAGTAAAAAGTACATTATTTTCTATAGGAATGTAGTGGAGTAAAAAGTACATTATTTTCTATAGGAATGTAGTGGAGTAAAATGTACATTATTTTCTATAGGAATGTAGTGGAGTAAAAAGTACATTATTTTCTATAGGATTGTAGTGGAGTAAAAAGTACATTATTTTCTATAGGAATGTAGTGGAGTAAAAAGTACATTATTTTCTATAGGAATGTAGTGGAGTAAAAAGTACATTATTTTCTATAGGAATGTAGTGGAGTAAAAAGTACATTATTTTCTATAGGAATGTAGTGGAGTGAAAAGTACATTATTTTCTATAGGAATGTAGTGGAGTAAAAAGTACATTATTTTATTAAGGAATGTAGTGGAGTAAAAAGTACATTATTTTCTATAGGAATGTAGTGAAGTAAAAAGTACATTATTTTCTATATGAATGTAGTGGAGTAAAAAGTACATTATTTTATTAAGGAATGTAGTGGAGTAAAAAGTACATTATTTTCTATAGGAATGTAGTGGAGTAAAAAGTGGAGTAAAAAGTACATTATTTTCTATAGGAATGTAGTGGAGTAAAAAGTACATTATTTTCTCTAGGAATGTAGTGGAGTAAAAAGTACATTATTTTCTATAGGAATGTAGTGGAGTAAAAAGTACATTATTTTCTATAGGAATGTAGTGGAGTAAAAAGTACATTATTTTCTGTAGGAATGTAGTGGAGTAAAAAGTACATTATTTTCTATAGGAATGTAGTGGAGTAAAAAGTACATTATTTTCTATATGAATGTAGTGGAGTAAAAAGTACATTATTTTATTAAGGAATGTAGTGGAGTAAAAAATACATTATTTTCTATAGGAATGTAGTGGAGTTAAAAGTACATTATTTTCTATAGGAATGTAGTGGAGTAAAATGTACATTATTTTCTATAGGAATGTAGTGGAGTAAAAAGTACATTTTTTTCTATAGGAATGTAGTGGAGTAAAAAGTACATTATTTTCTATAGGAATGTAGTGGAGTAAAAAGTACATTATTTTCTATAGGAATGTAGTGGAGTAAAAAGTACATTATTTTCTATATGAATGTAGTGGAGTAAAAAGTACATTATTTTATTAAGGAATGTAGTGGAGTAAAAAATACATTATTTCCTATAGGAATGTAGTGGAGTTAAAAGTACATTATTTTCTATAGGAATGTAGTGGAGTAAAATGTACATTATTTTCTATAGGAATGTAGTGGAGTAAAAAGTACATTATTTTCTATAGGAATGTAGTGGAGTAAAAAGTACATTATTTTCTATAGGAATGTAGTGGAGTAAAAAGTACATTATTTTATTAAGGAATGTAGTGAAGTAAAAAAAAAAAAAAATTCTATAGGAATGTAGTGGAGTAAAAAGTACATTATTTTCTATAGGAATGTAGTGGAGTAAAAAGTACAATATTTTCTATAGGAATGTAGTGGAGTAAAAAGTACATTATTTTCTATAGGAATGTAGTGAAGTAAAAAGTACATTATTTTCTATAGGAATGTAGTGGAGTAAAAAGTACATTATTTTCTATAGGAATGTAGTGAAGTAAAAAGTACATTATTTTCTATAGGAATGTAGTGGAGTAAAAAGTACATTATTTTCTATAGGAATGTAGTGGAGTAAAAAGTACATTATTTTCTATAGGAATGTAGTGGAGTGAAAAGTACATTATTTTCTATATGAATGTAGTGGAGTAAAAAGTACATTATTTTATTAAGGAATGTAGTGGAGTAAAAAGTACATTATTTTCTATAGGAATGTAGTGGAGTAAAAAGTACATTATTTTCTATAGGACTGTAGTGGAGTAAAAAGTACATTATTTTCTATAGGAATGTAGTGGAGTAAAAAGTACATTATTTTATTAAGGAATGTAGTGGAGTAAAAAGTACATTATTTTCTATAGGAATGTAGTGGAGTAAAAAGTACATTATTTTCTATAGGAATGTAGTGGAGTAAAATGTACATTATTTTCTATAGGAATGTAGTGGAGTAAAAAGTACATTTTTTTCTATAGGAATGTAGTGGAGTAAAAAGTACATTATTTTCTAAAGGAATGTAGTGGAGTAAAAAGTACATTATTTTCTATAGGAATGTAGATGAGTAAAAAGTACATTATTTTCTATAGGACTGTAGTGAAGTAAAAAGTACATTATTTTCTATATGAATGTAGTGGAGTAAAAAGTACATTATTTTATTAAGGAATGTAGTGGAGTAAAAAGTACATTATTTTCTATAGGAATGTAGTGGAGTAAAAAGTACATTCTTTTCTATATGAATGTAGTGGTGTAAAAAGTACATTATTTTATTAAGGAATGTAGTGGAGTAAAAAGTACATTATTTTCTATAGGAATGTAGTGGAGTAAAAAGTACATTATTTTCTATAGGACTGTAGTGGAGTAAAAAGTACATTATTTTCTGTAGGAATGTAGTGGAGTAAAAAGTACATTATTTTCTATAGGAATGTAGTGGAGTAAAAAGTACATTATTTTCTATATGAATGTAGTGGAGTAAAAAGTACATTATTTTATTAAGGAATGTAGTGGAGTAAAAAATACATTATTTTCTATAGGAATGTAGTGGAGTTAAAAGTACATTATTTTCTATAGGAATGTAGTGGAGTAAAATGTACATTATTTTCTATAGGAATGTAGTGGAGTAAAAAGTACATTTTTTTCTATAGGAATGTAGTGGAGTAAAAAGTACATTATTTTCTATAGGAATGTAGTGGAGTAAAAAGTACATTATTTTCTATAGGAATGTAGTGGAGTAAAAAGTACATTATTTTCTATATGAATGTAGTGGAGTAAAAAGTACATTATTTTATTAAGGAATGTAGTGGAGTAAAAAATACATTATTTTCTATAGGAATGTAGTGGAGTTAAAAGTACATTATTTTCTATAGGAATGTAGTGGAGTAAAATGTACATTATTTTCTATAGGAATGTAGTGGAGTAAAAAGTACATTATTTTCTATAGGAATGTAGTGGAGTAAAAAGTACATTTTTTTCTATAGGAATGTAGTGGAGTAAAAAGTACATTATTTTATTAAGGAATGTAGTGAAGTAAAAAAAAAAAAAATTTCTATAGGAATGTAGTGGAGTAAAAAGTACATTATTTTCTATAGGAATGTAGTGGAGTAAAAAGTACAATATTTTCTATAGGAATGTAGTGGAGTAAAAAGTACATTATTTTCTATAGGAATGTAGTGGAGTAAAAAGTACATTATTTTCTATAGGAATGTAGTGGAGTAAAAAGTACATTATTTTCTATAGGAATGTAGTGGAGTAAAAAGTACATTTTTTTCTATAGGAATGTATTGGAGTAAAAAGTACATTATTTTCTATAGGAATGTAGTGAAGTAAAAAAAATAAAAATTCTATAGGAATGTAGTGGAGTAAAAAATACATTCTTTTCTATAGGAATGAAGTGGAGTAAAAAGTACATAATTTTTCTATAGGAATGTAGTGGAGTAAAAAGTACATTATTTTCTATAGGAATGTAGTGGAGTAAAAAGTACATTATTTTCTATAGGAATGTAGTGGAGTAAAAAGTACATTATTTTCTATAGGAATGTAGTGAAGTAAAAAAAAACTTTTTTTCTATAGGAATGTAGTGGAGTAAAAAGTACATTATTTTCTATAGGAATGTAGTGGAGTAAAAAGTACATTATTTTCTATAGGAATGTAGTGGAGTAAAATGTACATTATTTTCTATAGGAATGTAGTGGAGTAAAAAGTACATTATTTTCTATAGGAATGTAGTGGAGTAAAAAGTACATTATTTTCTATAGGAATGTAGTGGAGTAAAAAGTACATTATTTTCTATAGGAATGTGGTGGAGTAAAAAGTACATTATTTTCTATAGGAATGTAGTGGAGTAAAAAGTACATTATTTTCTATAGGAATGTAGTGGAGTAAAAAGTACAATATTTTCTATAGGAATGTAGTGGAGTAAAAAGTACATTATTTTCTATAGGAATGTAGTGAAGTAAAAAAAAAATTTTTTTCTATAGGAATGTAGTGGAGTAAAAAGTACATTATTTTCTATAGGAATGTAGTGGAGTAAAAAGTACATTATTTTCTATAGGAATGTAGTGGAGTAAAATGTACATTATTTTCTATAGGAATGTAGTGGAGTAAAAAGTACATTATTTTATTAAGAAATGTAGTGGAGTAAAAAGTACATTATTTTCTATAGGAATGTAGTGGAGTAAAAAGTGGAGTAAAAAGTACATTATTTTCTATAGGAATGTAGTGGAGTAAAAAGTACATTCTTTTCTATAGGAATGAAGTGGAGTAAAAAGTACATTATTTTCTATTGGAATGTAGTGGAGTAAAAAGTACATTGTTTTCTATAGGAATGTAGTGGAGTAAAAAGTACATTATTTTCTATAGGAATGTAGTGGAGTAAAAAGTACATTATTTTCTATAGGAATGTAGTGGAGTAAAAAGTACATTATTTTCTATAGGAATGTAGTGGAGTAAAATGTACATTATTTTCTATAGGAATGTAGTGGAGTAAAAAGTACATTATTTTCTATAGGAATGTAGTGAAGTAAAAAGTACATTATTTTCTATAGGAATGTAGTGGAGTAAAAAGTACATTATTTTCTATAGGAATGTGGTGGAGTAAAAAGTACATTATTTTCTATAGGAATGTAGTGGAGTAAAAAGTACATTACTTTCTATAGGAATGTAGTGGAGTAAAAAGTACAATATTTTCTATAGGAATGTAGTGGAGTAAAAAGTACATTATTTTCTATAGGAATGTAGTGAAGTAAAAAAAAAAAAATTTCTATAGGAATGTAGTGGAGTAAAAAGTACATTATTTTCTATAGGAATGTAGTGGAGTAAAAAGTACATTATTTTCTATAGGAATGTAGTGGAGTAAAATGTACATTATTTTCTATAGGAATGTAGTGGAGTAAAAAGTACATTATTTTCTATAGGAATGTGGTGGAGTAAAAAGTACATTATTTTCTATAGGAATGTAGTGGAGTAAAAAGTACATTACTTTCTATAGGAATGTAGTGGAGTAAAAAGTACAATGTTTTCTATAGGAATGTAGTGGAGTAAAAAGTACATTATTTTCTATAGGAATGTAGTGGAGTAAAAAGTACATTATTTTCTATAGGAATGTAGTGGAGTAAAAAGTACATTATTTTCTATAGGAATGTAGTGGAGTGAAAAGTACATTATTTTCTATAGGAATGTAGTGGAGTAAAAAGTACATTATTTTCTATAGGAATGTGGTGGAGTAAAAAGTACATTATTTTCTATAGGAATGTAGTGGAGTAAAAAGTACATTACTTTCTATAGGAATGTAGTGGAGTAAAAAGTACATTATTTTCTATAGGAATGTAGTGGAGTAAAAAGTACATTATTTTCTATAGGAATGTAGTGGAGTAAAATGTACATTATTTTCTATAGGAATGTAGTGGAGTAAAAAGTACATTATTTTCTATAGGATTGTAGTGGAGTAAAAAGTACATTATTTTCTATAGGAATGTAGTGGAGTAAAAAGTACATTATTTTCCATAGGAATGTAGTGGAGTAAAAAGTACATTATTTTCTATAGGAATGTAGTGGAGTAAAAAGTACATTATTTTCTATAGGAATGTAGTGGAGTGAAAAGTACATTATTTTCTATAGGAATGTAGTGGAGTAAAAAGTACATTATTTTATTAAGGAATGTAGTGGAGTAAAAAGTACATTATTTTCTATAGGAATGTAGTGAAGTAAAAAGTACATTATTTTCTATATGAATGTAGTGGAGTAAAAAGTACATTATTTTATTAAGGAATGTAGTGGAGTAAAAAGTACATTATTTTCTATAGGAATGTAGTGGAGTAAAAAGTGGAGTAAAAAGTACATTATTTTCTATAGGAATGTAGTGGAGTAAAAAGTACATTATTTTCTCTAGGAATGTAGTGGAGTAAAAAGTACATTATTTTCTATAGGAATGTAGTGGAGTAAAAAGTACATTATTTTCTATAGGAATGTAGTGGAGTAAAAAGTACATTATTTTCTGTAGGAATGTAGTGGAGTAAAAAGTACATTATTTTCTATAGGAATGTAGTGGAGTAAAAAGTACATTATTTTCTATATGAATGTAGTGGAGTAAAAAGTACATTATTTTATTAAGGAATGTAGTGGAGTAAAAAATACATTATTTTCTATAGGAATGTAGTGGAGTTAAAAGTACATTATTTTCTATAGGAATGTAGTGGAGTAAAATGTACATTATTTTCTATAGGAATGTAGTGGAGTAAAAAGTACATTTTTTTCTATAGGAATGTAGTGGAGTAAAAAGTACATTATTTTCTATAGGAATGTAGTGGAGTAAAAAGTACATTATTTTCTATAGGAATGTAGTGGAGTAAAAAGTACATTATTTTCTATATGAATGTAGTGGAGTAAAAAGTACATTATTTTATTAAGGAATGTAGTGGAGTAAAAAATACATTATTTCCTATAGGAATGTAGTGGAGTTAAAAGTACATTATTTTCTATAGGAATGTAGTGGAGTAAAATGTACATTATTTTCTATAGGAATGTAGTGGAGTAAAAAGTACATTATTTTCTATAGGAATGTAGTGGAGTAAAAAGTACATTATTTTCTATAGGAATGTAGTGGAGTAAAAAGTACATTATTTTATTAAGGAATGTAGTGAAGTAAAAAAAAAAAAAAATTCTATAGGAATGTAGTGGAGTAAAAAGTACATTATTTTCTATAGGAATGTAGTGGAGTAAAAAGTACAATATTTTCTATAGGAATGTAGTGGAGTAAAAAGTACATTATTTTCTATAGGAATGTAGTGAAGTAAAAAGTACATTATTTTCTATAGGAATGTAGTGGAGTAAAAAGTACATTATTTTCTATAGGAATGTAGTGAAGTAAAAAGTACATTATTTTCTATAGGAATGTAGTGGAGTAAAAAGTACATTATTTTCTATAGGAATGTAGTGGAGTAAAAAGTACATTATTTTCTATAGGAATGTAGTGGAGTGAAAAGTACATTATTTTCTATATGAATGTAGTGGAGTAAAAAGTACATTATTTTATTAAGGAATGTAGTGGAGTAAAAAGTACATTATTTTCTATAGGAATGTAGTGGAGTAAAAAGTACATTATTTTCTATAGGACTGTAGTGGAGTAAAAAGTACATTATTTTCTATAGGAATGTAGTGGAGTAAAAAGTACATTATTTAATTAAGGAATGTAGTGGAGTAAAAAGTACATTATTTTCTATAGGAATGTAGTGGAGTAAAAAGTACATTATTTTCTATAGGAATGTAGTGGAGTAAAATGTACATTATTTTCTATAGGAATGTAGTGGAGTAAAAAGTACATTTTTTTCTATAGGAATGTAGTGGAGTAAAAAGTACATTATTTTCTAAAGGAATGTAGTGGAGTAAAAAGTACATTATTTTCTATAGGAATGTAGATGAGTAAAAAGTACATTATTTTCTATAGGACTGTAGTGAAGTAAAAAGTACATTATTTTCTATATGAATGTAGTGGAGTAAAAAGTACATTATTTTATTAAGGAATGTAGTGGAGTAAAAAGTACATTATTTTCTATAGGAATGTAGTGGAGTAAAAAGTACATTCTTTTCTATATGAATGTAGTGGTGTAAAAAGTACATTATTTTATTAAGGAATGTAGTGGAGTAAAAAGTACATTATTTTCTATAGGAATGTAGTGGAGTAAAAAGTACATTATTTTCTATAGGACTGTAGTGGAGTAAAAAGTACATTATTTTCTGTAGGAATGTAGTGGAGTAAAAAGTACATTATTTTCTATAGGAATGTAGTGGAGTAAAAAGTACATTATTTTCTATATGAATGTAGTGGAGTAAAAAGTACATTATTTTATTAAGGAATGTAGTGGAGTAAAAAATACATTATTTTCTATAGGAATGTAGTGGAGTTAAAAGTACATTATTTTCTATAGGAATGTAGTGGAGTAAAATGTACATTATTTTCTATAGGAATGTAGTGGAGTAAAAAGTACATTTTTTTCTATAGGAATGTAGTGGAGTAAAAAGTACATTATTTTCTATAGGAATGTAGTGGAGTAAAAAGTACATTATTTTCTATAGGAATGTAGTGGAGTAAAAAGTACATTATTTTCTATATGAATGTAGTGGAGTAAAAAGTACATTATTTTATTAAGGAATGTAGTGGAGTAAAAAATACATTATTTTCTATAGGAATGTAGTGGAGTTAAAAGTACATTATTTTCTATAGGAATGTAGTGGAGTAAAATGTACATTATTTTCTATAGGAATGTAGTGGAGTAAAAAGTACATTATTTTCTATAGGAATGTAGTGGAGTAAAAAGTACATTTTTTTCTATAGGAATGTAGTGGAGTAAAAAGTACATTATTTTATTAAGGAATGTAGTGAAGTAAAAAAAAAAAAAATTTCTATAGGAATGTAGTGGAGTAAAAAGTACATTATTTTCTATAGGAATGTAGTGGAGTAAAAAGTACAATATTTTCTATAGGAATGTAGTGGAGTAAAAAGTACATTATTTTCTATAGGAATGTAGTGGAGTAAAAAGTACATTATTTTCTATAGGAATGTAGTGGAGTAAAAAGTACATTATTTTCTATAGGAATGTAGTGGAGTAAAAAGTACATTTTTTTCTATAGGAATGTATTGGAGTAAAAAGTACATTATTTTCTATAGGAATGTAGTGAAGTAAAAAAAATAAAAATTCTATAGGAATGTAGTGGAGTAAAAAGTACATTATTTTCTATAGGAATGTAGTGGAGTAAAAAGTACATTATTTTCTATAGGATTGTAGTGGAGTAAAAAGTACATTATTTTCTATAGGAATGTAGTGGAGTAAAAAGTACATTATTTTCTATAGGAATGTAGTGGAGTAAAAAGTACATTATTTTCTATAGGAATGTAGTGGAGTAAAAAGTACAATATTTTCTATAGGAATGTAGTGGAGTAAAAAGTACATTATTTTCTATAGGAATGTAGTGGAGTAAAATGTGCATTATTTTCTATAGGAATGTAGTGGAGTAAAAAGTACATTATTTTATTAAGAAATGTAGTGGAGTAAAAAGTACATTATTTTCTATAGGAATGTAGTGGAGTAAAAAGTTGAGTAAAAAGTACATTTTTTTCTATAGGAATGAAGTGGAGTAAAAAGTATATAATTTTTCTATAGGAATGTAGTGGAGTAAAAAGTACATTATTTTCTATAGGAATGTAGTGGAGTAAAAAGTACATTATTTTCTATAGGAATGTAGTGGAGTAAAAAGTACATTATTTTCTATAGGAATGTAGTGGAGTAAAAAGTACATTATTTTCTATATGAATGTAGTGGAGTAAAAAGTACATTATTTTATTAAGGAATGTAGTGGACTAAAAAGTACATTATTTTCTATAGGAATGTAGTGGAGTAAAAAGTACATTATTTTCTATATGAATGTAGTGGAGTAAAAAGTACATTATTTTATTAAGAAATGTAGTGGAGTAAAAAGTACATTATTTTCTATAGGAATGTAGTGGAGTAAAAAGTACATTATTTTCTATAGGACTGTAGTGGAGTAAAAAGTACATTATTTTCTATAGGAATGTAGTGGAGTAAAAAGTACATTATTTTATTAAGGAATGTAGTGGAGTAAAAAGTACATTATTTTCTATAGGAATGTAGTGGAGTAAAAAGAACATTATTTTCTATAGGAATGTAGTGGAGTAAAAAATACATTATTTTCTATAGGAATGTAGTGGAGTAAAAAATACATTCTTTTCTATAGGAATGAAGTGGAGTAAAAAGTACATAATTTTTCTATAGGAATGTAGTGGAGTAAAAAGTACATTATTTTCTATAGGAATGTAGTGGAGTAAAAAGTACATTATTTTCTATAGGAATGTAGTGGAGTAAAAAGTACATTATTTTCTATAGGAATGTAGTGGAGTAAAAAGTACATTATTTTCTATAGGAATGTAGTGGAGTAAAAAATACATTATTTTCTATAGGAATGTAGTGGAGTAAAAAGTACATTATTTTCTATAGGAATGAAGTGGAGTAAAAAGTACATAATTTTTCTATAGGAATGTAGTGGAGTAAAAAGTACATTATTTTCTATAGGAATGTAGTGGAGTAAAAAGTACATTATTTTCTATAGGAATGTAGTGGAGTAAAAAGTACATTATTTTCTATAGGAATGTAGTGAAGTAAAAAAAAACTTTTTTTCTATAGGAATGTAGTGGAGTAAAAAGTACATTATTTTCTATAGGAATGTAGTGGAGTAAAAAGTACATTATTTTCTATAGGAATGTAGTGGAGTAAAATGTACATTATTTTCTATAGGAATGTAGTGGAGTAAAAAGTACATTATTTTCTATAGGAATGTAGTGAAGTAAAAAGTACATTATTTTCTATAGGAATGTAGTGGAGTAAAAAGTACATTATTTTCTATAGGAATGTGGTGGAGTAAAAAGTACATTATTTTCTATAGGAATGTAGTGGAGTAAAAAGTACATTATTTTCTATAGGAATGTAGTGGAGTAAAAAGTACAATATTTTCTATAGGAATGTAGTGGAGTAAAAAGTACATTATTTTCTATATGAATGTAGTGGAGTAAAAAAAAAAAATTTTTCTATAGGAATGTAGTGGAGTAAAAAGTACATTATTTTCTATAGGAATGTAGTGGAGTAAAAAGTACATTATTTTCTATAGGAATGTAGTGGAGTAAAATGTACATTATTTTCTATAGGAATGTAGTGGAGTAAAAAGTACATTATTTTATTAAGAAATGTAGTGGAGTAAAAAGTACATTATTTTCTATAGGAATGTAGTGGAGTAAAAAGTGGAGTAAAAAGTACATTATTTTCTATAGGAATGTAGTGGAGTAAAAAGTACATTCTTTTCTATAGGAATGAAGTGGAGTAAAAAGTACATTATTTTCTATTGGAATGTAGTGGAGTAAAAAGTACATTGTTTTCTATAGGAATGTAGTGGAGTAAAAAGTACATTATTTTCTATAGGAATGTAGTGGAGTAAAAAGTACATTATTTTCTATAGGAATGTAGTGGAGTAAAAAGTACATTATTTTCTATAGGAATGTAGTGGAGTAAAATGTACATTATTTTCTATAGGAATGTAGTGGAGTAAAAAGTACATTATTTTCTATAGGAATGTAGTGAAGTAAAAAGTACATTATTTTCTATAGGAATGTAGTGGAGTAAAAAGTACATTATTTTCTATAGGAATGTGGTGGAGTAAAAAGTACATTATTTTCTATAGGAATGTAGTGGAGTAAAAAGTACATTACTTTCTATAGGAATGTAGTGGAGTAAAAAGTACAATATTTTCTATAGGAATGTAGTGGAGTAAAAAGTACATTATTTTCTATAGGAATGTAGTGAAGTAAAAAGTACATTATTTTCTATAGGAATGTAGTGGAGTAAAAAGAACATTATTTTCTATAGGAATGTAGTGGAGTAAAAAATACATTATTTTCTATAGGAATGTAGTGGAGTAAAAAATACATTCTTTTCTATAGGAATGAAGTGGAGTAAAAAGTACATAATTTTTCTATAGGAATGTAGTGGAGTAAAAAGTACATTATTTTCTATAGGAATGTAGTGGAGTAAAAAGTACATTATTTTCTATAGGAATGTAGTGGAGTAAAAAGTACATTATTTTCTATAGGAATGTAGTGAAGTAAAAAAAAACTTTTTTTCTATAGGAATGTAGTGGAGTAAAAAGTACATTATTTTCTATAGGAATGTAGTGGAGTAAAAAGTACATTATTTTCTATAGGAATGTAGTGGAGTAAAATGTACATTATTTTCTATAGGAATGTAGTGGAGTAAAAAGTACATTATTTTCTATAGGAATGTAGTGGAGTAAAAAGTACATTATTTTCTATAGGAATGTAGTGGAGTAAAAAGTACATTATTTTCTATAGGAATGTGGTGGAGTAAAAAGTACATTATTTTCTATAGGAATGTAGTGGAGTAAAAAGTACATTATTTTCTATAGGAATGTAGTGGAGTAAAAAGTACAATATTTTCTATAGGAATGTAGTGGAGTAAAAAGTACATTATTTTCTATAGGAATGTAGTGAAGTAAAAAAAAAATTTTTTTCTATAGGAATGTAGTGGAGTAAAAAGTACATTATTTTCTATAGGAATGTAGTGGAGTAAAAAGTACATTATTTTCTATAGGAATGTAGTGGAGTAAAATGTACATTATTTTCTATAGGAATGTAGTGGAGTAAAAAGTACATTATTTTATTAAGAAATGTAGTGGAGTAAAAAGTACATTATTTTCTATAGGAATGTAGTGGAGTAAAAAGTGGAGTAAAAAGTACATTATTTTCTATAGGAATGTAGTGGAGTAAAAAGTACATTCTTTTCTATAGGAATGAAGTGGAGTAAAAAGTACATTATTTTCTATTGGAATGTAGTGGAGTAAAAAGTACATTGTTTTCTATAGGAATGTAGTGGAGTAAAAAGTACATTATTTTCTATAGGAATGTAGTGGAGTAAAAAGTACATTATTTTCTATAGGAATGTAGTGGAGTAAAAAGTACATTATTTTCTATAGGAATGTAGTGGAGTAAAATGTACATTATTTTCTATAGGAATGTAGTGGAGTAAAAAGTACATTATTTTCTATAGGAATGTAGTGAAGTAAAAAGTACATTATTTTCTATAGGAATGTAGTGGAGTAAAAAGTACATTATTTTCTATAGGAATGTGGTGGAGTAAAAAGTACATTATTTTCTATAGGAATGTAGTGGAGTAAAAAGTACATTACTTTCTATAGGAATGTAGTGGAGTAAAAAGTACAATATTTTCTATAGGAATGTAGTGGAGTAAAAAGTACATTATTTTCTATAGGAATGTAGTGAAGTAAAAAAAAAAAAATTTCTATAGGAATGTAGTGGAGTAAAAAGTACATTATTTTCTATAGGAATGTAGTGGAGTAAAAAGTACATTATTTTCTATAGGAATGTAGTGGAGTAAAATGTACATTATTTTCTATAGGAATGTAGTGGAGTAAAAAGTACATTATTTTCTATAGGAATGTGGTGGAGTAAAAAGTACATTATTTTCTATAGGAATGTAGTGGAGTAAAAAGTACATTACTTTCTATAGGAATGTAGTGGAGTAAAAAGTACAATGTTTTCTATAGGAATGTAGTGGAGTAAAAAGTACATTATTTTCTATAGGAATGTAGTGAAGTAAAAAAAAAAAAATTTTCTATAGGAATGTAGTGGAGTAAAAAGTACATTATTTTCTATAGGAATGTAGTGGAGTAAAAAGTACATTATTTTCTATAGGAATGTAGTGGAGTAAAATGTACATTATTTTCTATAGGAATGTAGTGGAGTAAAAAGTACATTATTTTCTATAGGAATGTAGTGGAGTAAAAAGTGGAGTAAAAAGTACATTATTTTCTATAGGAATGAAGTGGAGTAAAAAGTACATAATTTTTCTATAGGAATGTAGTGGAGTAAAAAGTACATTATTTTCTATAGGAATGTAGTGGAGTAAAAAGTACATTATTTTCTATAGGAATGTAGTGGAGTAAAAAGTACATTATTTTCTATAGGAATGTAGTGAAGTAAAAAAAAACATTTTTTCTATAGGAATGTAGTGGAGTAAAAAGTACATTATTTTCTATAGGAATGTAGTGGAGTAAAAAGTACATTATTTTCTATAGGAATGTAGTGGAGTAAAAAGTACATTATTTTCTATAGGAATGTGGTGGAGTAAAAAGTACATTATTTTCTATAGGAATGTAGTGGAGTAAAAAGTACATTATTTTCTATAGGAATGTAGTGGAGTAAAAAGTACATTATTTTCTATAGGAATGTAGTGAAGTAAAAAAAAATTTTTTTCTATAGGAATGTAGTGGAGTAAAAAGGACATTATTTTCTATAGGAATGTAGTGGAGTAAAAAGTACATTATTTTCTATAGGAATGTAGTGGAGTAAAATGTACATTATTTTCTATAGGAATGTAGTGGAGTAAAAAGTACATTATTTTCTATAGGAATGTAGTGGAGTAAAAAGTACATTATTTTATTAAGGAATGTAGTGGAGTAAAAAGTACATTATTTTCTATAGGAATGTAGTGGAGAAAAAAGTGGAGTAAAAAGTACATTATTTTCTATAGGAATGTAGTGGAGTAAAAAGTACATTATTTTCTATAGGAATGAAGTGGAGTAAAAAGTACATTATTTTCTATAGGAATGTAGTGGAGTAAAAAGTACATTATTTTCTATAGGAATGTAGTGGAGTAAAAAGTACATTATTTTATTAAGGAATGTAGTGGAGTAAAAAGTACATTATTTTCTATAGGAATGTAGTGGAGAAAAAAGTGGAGTAAAAAGTACATTATTTTCTATAGGAATGTAGTGGAGTAAAAAGTACATTATTTTCTATAGGAATGTAGTGAAGTAAAAAAAAAAAAATTTCTATAGGAATGTAGTGGAGTAAAAAGTACATTATTTTCTATAGGAATGTAGTGGAGTAAAAAGTACATTATTTTCTATAGGAATGTAGTGGAGTAAAATGTACATTATTTTCTATAGGAATGTAGTGGAGTAAAAAGTACATTATTTTCTATAGGAATGTGGTGGAGTAAAAAGTACATTATTTTCTATAGGAATGTAGTGGAGTAAAAAGTACATTACTTTCTATAGGAATGTAGTGGAGTAAAAAGTACAATGTTTCCTATAGGAATGTAGTGGAGTAAAAAGTACATTATTTTCTATAGGAATGTAGTGAAGTAAAAAAAAATTTTTTTTTTATAGGAATGTAGTGGAGTAAAAAGTACATTATTTTCTATAGGAATGTAGTGGAGTAAAAAGTACATTATTTTCTATAGGAATGTAGTGGAGTAAAATGTACATTATTTTCTATAGGAATGTAGTGGAGTAAAAAGTACATTATTTTCTATAGGAATGTAGTGGAGTAAAAAGTGGAGTAAAAAGTACATTATTTTCTATAGGAATGAAGTGGAGTAAAAAGTACATAATTTTTCTATAGGAATGTAGTGGAGTAAAAAGTACATTATTTTCTATAGGAATGTAGTGGAGTAAAAAGTACATTATTTTCTATAGGAATGTAGTGGAGTAAAAAGTACATTATTTTCTATAGGAATGTAGTGAAGTAAAAAAAAACTTTTTTTCTATAGGAATGTAGTGGAGTAAAAAGTACATTATTTTCTATAGGAATGTAGTGGAGTAAAAAGTACATTATTTTCTATAGGAATGTAGTGGAGTAAAAAGTACATTATTTTCTATAGGAATGTGGTGGAGTAAAAAGTACATTATTTTCTATAGGAATGTAGTGGAGTAAAAAGTACATTATTTTCTATAGGAATGTAGTGGAGTAAAAAGTACATTATTTTCTATAGGAATGTAGTGAAGTAAAAAAAAATTTTTTTCTATAGGAATGTAGTGGAGTAAAAAGGACATTATTTTCTATAGGAATGTAGTGGAGTAAAAAGTACATTATTTTCTATAGGAATGTAGTGGAGTAAAATGTACATTATTTTCTATAGGAATGTAGTGGAGTAAAAAGTACATTATTTTCTATAGGAATGTAGTGGAGTAAAAAGTACATTATTTTATTAAGGAATGTAGTGGAGTAAAAAGTACATTATTTTCTATAGGAATGTAGTGGAGAAAAAAGTGGAGTAAAAAGTACATTATTTTCTATAGGAATGTAGTGGAGTAAAAAGTACATTATTTTCTATAGGAATGAAGTGGAGTAAAAAGTACATTATTTTCTATAGGAATGTAGTGGAGTAAAAAGTACATTATTTTCTATAGGAATGTAGTGAAGTAAAAAAAAACTTTTTTTCTATAGGAATGTAGTGGAGTAAAAAGTACATTATTTTCTATAGGAATGTAGTGGAGTAAAAAGTACATTATTTTCTATAGGAATGTAGTGGAGTAAAATGTACATTATTTTCTATAGGAATGTAGTGGAGTAAAAAGTACATTATTTTCTATAGGAATGTAGTGAAGTAAAAAGTACATTATTTTCTATAGGAATGTAGTGGAGTAAAAAGTACATTATTTTCTATAGGAATGTGGTGGAGTAAAAAGTACATTATTTTCTATAGGAATGTAGTGGAGTAAAAAGTACATTATTTTCTATAGGAATGTAGTGGAGTAAAAAGTACAATATTTTCTATAGGAATGTAGTGGAGTAAAAAGTACATTATTTTCTATAGGAATGTAGTGGAGTAAAATGTACATTATTTTCTATAGGAATGTAGTGGAGTAAAAAGTACATTATTTTATTAAGAAATGTAGTGGAGTAAAAAGTACATTATTTTCTATAGGAATGTAGTGGAGTAAAAAGTTGAGTAAAAAGTACATTATTTTCTATAGGAATGTAGTGGAGTAAAAAGTACATTCTTTTCTATAGGAATGAAGTGGAGTAAAAAGTACATAATTTTCTATAGGAATGTAGTGGAGTAAAAAGTACATTGTTTTCTATAGGAATGAAGTGGAGTAAAAAGAACATTATTTTCTATAGGAATGTAGTGGAGTAAAAAATACATTATTTTCTATAGGAATGTAGTGGAGTAAAAAGTACATTTTTTTCTATAGGAATGAAGTGGAGTAAAAAGTACATAATTTTTCTATAGGAATGTAGTGGAGTAAAAAGTACATTATTTTCTATAGGAATGTAGTGGAGTAAAAAGTACATTATTTTCTATAGGAATGTAGTGGAGTAAAAAGTACATTATTTTCTATAGGAATGTAGTGGAGTAAAAAGTACATTATTTTCTATATGAATGTAGTGGAGTAAAAAGTACATTATTTTATTAAGGAATGTAGTGGACTAAAAAGTACATTATTTTCTATAGGAATGTAGTGGAGTAAAAAGTACATTATTTTCTATATGAATGTAGTGGAGTAAAAAGTACATTATTTTATTAAGAAATGTAGTGGAGTAAAAAGTACATTATTTTCTATAGGAATGTAGTGGAGTAAAAAGTACATTATTTTCTATAGGACTGTAGTGGAGTAAAAAGTACATTATTTTCTATAGGAATGTAGTGGAGTAAAAAGTACATTATTTTATTAAGGAATGTAGTGGAGTAAAAAGTACATTATTTTCTATAGGAATGTAGTGGAGTAAAAAGAACATTATTTTCTATAGGAATGTAGTGGAGTAAAAAATACATTATTTTCTATAGGAATGTAGTGGAGTAAAAAATACATTCTTTTCTATAGGAATGAAGTGGAGTAAAAAGTACATAATTTTTCTATAGGAATGTAGTGGAGTAAAAAGTACATTATTTTCTATAGGAATGTAGTGGAGTAAAAAGTACATTATTTTCTATAGGAATGTAGTGGAGTAAAAAGTACATTATTTTCTATAGGAATGTAGTGGAGTAAAAAGTACATTATTTTCTATAGGAATGTAGTGGAGTAAAAAATACATTATTTTCTATAGGAATGTAGTGGAGTAAAAAGTACATTATTTTCTATAGGAATGAAGTGGAGTAAAAAGTACATAATTTTTCTATAGGAATGTAGTGGAGTAAAAAGTACATTATTTTCTATAGGAATGTAGTGGAGTAAAAAGTACATTATTTTCTATAGGAATGTAGTGGAGTAAAAAGTACATTATTTTCTATAGGAATGTAGTGAAGTAAAAAAAAACTTTTTTTCTATAGGAATGTAGTGGAGTAAAAAGTACATTATTTTCTATAGGAATGTAGTGGAGTAAAAAGTACATTATTTTCTATAGGAATGTAGTGGAGTAAAATGTACATTATTTTCTATAGGAATGTAGTGGAGTAAAAAGTACATTATTTTCTATAGGAATGTAGTGAAGTAAAAAGTACATTATTTTCTATAGGAATGTAGTGGAGTAAAAAGTACATTATTTTCTATAGGAATGTGGTGGAGTAAAAAGTACATTATTTTCTATAGGAATGTAGTGGAGTAAAAAGTACATTATTTTCTATAGGAATGTAGTGGAGTAAAAAGTACAATATTTTCTATAGGAATGTAGTGGAGTAAAAAGTACATTATTTTCTATATGAATGTAGTGGAGTAAAAAAAAAAAAATTTTCTATAGGAATGTAGTGGAGTAAAAAGTACATTATTTTCTATAGGAATGTAGTGGAGTAAAAAGTACATTATTTTCTATAGGAATGTAGTGGAGTAAAATGTACATTATTTTCTATAGGAATGTAGTGGAGTAAAAAGTACATTATTTTATTAAGAAATGTAGTGGAGTAAAAAGTACATTATTTTCTATAGGAATGTAGTGGAGTAAAAAGTGGAGTAAAAAGTACATTATTTTCTATAGGAATGTAGTGGAGTAAAAAGTACATTCTTTTCTATAGGAATGAAGTGGAGTAAAAAGTACATTATTTTCTATTGGAATGTAGTGGAGTAAAAAGTACATTGTTTTCTATAGGAATGTAGTGGAGTAAAAAGTACATTATTTTCTATAGGAATGTAGTGGAGTAAAAAGTACATTATTTTCTATAGGAATGTAGTGGAGTAAAAAGTACATTATTTTCTATAGGAATGTAGTGGAGTAAAATGTACATTATTTTCTATAGGAATGTAGTGGAGTAAAAAGTACATTATTTTCTATAGGAATGTAGTGAAGTAAAAAGTACATTATTTTCTATAGGAATGTAGTGGAGTAAAAAGTACATTATTTTCTATAGGAATGTGGTGGAGTAAAAAGTACATTATTTTCTATAGGAATGTAGTGGAGTAAAAAGTACATTACTTTCTATAGGAATGTAGTGGAGTAAAAAGTACAATATTTTCTATAGGAATGTAGTGGAGTAAAAAGTACATTATTTTCTATAGGAATGTAGTGAAGTAAAAAGTACATTATTTTCTATAGGAATGTAGTGGAGTAAAAAGAACATTATTTTCTATAGGAATGTAGTGGAGTAAAAAATACATTATTTTCTATAGGAATGTAGTGGAGTAAAAAATACATTCTTTTCTATAGGAATGAAGTGGAGTAAAAAGTACATAATTTTTCTATAGGAATGTAGTGGAGTAAAAAGTACATTATTTTCTATAGGAATGTAGTGGAGTAAAAAGTACATTATTTTCTATAGGAATGTAGTGGAGTAAAAAGTACATTATTTTCTATAGGAATGTAGTGGAGTAAAAAGTACATTATTTTCTATAGGAATGTAGTGAAGTAAAAAAAAACTTTTTTTCTATAGGAATGTAGTGGAGTAAAAAGTACATTATTTTCTATAGGAATGTAGTGGAGTAAAAAGTACATTATTTTCTATAGGAATGTAGTGGAGTAAAATGTACATTATTTTCTATAGGAATGTAGTGGAGTAAAAAGTACATTATTTTCTATAGGAATGTAGTGAAGTAAAAAGTACATTATTTTCTATAGGAATGTAGTGGAGTAAAAAGTACATTATTTTCTATAGGAATGTGGTGGAGTAAAAAGTACATTATTTTCTATAGGAATGTAGTGGAGTAAAAAGTACATTATTTTCTATAGGAATGTAGTGGAGTAAAAAGTACAATATTTTCTATAGGAATGTAGTGGAGTAAAAAGTACATTATTTTCTATAGGAATGTAGTGGAGTAAAATGTACATTATTTTCTATAGGAATGTAGTGGAGTAAAAAGTACATTATTTTATTAAGAAATGTAGTGGAGTAAAAAGTACATTATTTTCTATAGGAATGTAGTGGAGTAAAAAGTTGAGTAAAAAGTACATTATTTTCTATAGGAATGTAGTGGAGTAAAAAGTACATTCTTTTCTATAGGAATGAAGTGGAGTAAAAAGTACATAATTTTCTATAGGAATGTAGTGGAGTAAAAAGTACATTGTTTTCTATAGGAATGAAGTGGAGTAAAAAGAACATTATTTTCTATAGGAATGTAGTGGAGTAAAAAATACATTATTTTCTATAGGAATGTAGTGGAGTAAAAAGTACATTTTTTTCTATAGGAATGAAGTGGAGTAAAAAGTACATAATTTTTCTATAGGAATGTAGTGGAGTAAAAAGTACATTATTTTCTATAGGAATGTAGTGGAGTAAAAAGTACATTATTTTCTATAGGAATGTAGTGGAGTAAAAAGTACATTATTTTCTATAGGAATGTAGTGGAGTAAAAAGTACATTATTTTCTATATGAATGTAGTGGAGTAAAAAGTACATTATTTTATTAAGGAATGTAGTGGACTAAAAAGTACATTATTTTCTATAGGAATGTAGTGGAGTAAAAAGTACATTATTTTCTATATGAATGTAGTGGAGTAAAAAGTACATTATTTTATTAAGAAATGTAGTGGAGTAAAAAGTACATTATTTTCTATAGGAATGTAGTGGAGTAAAAAGTACATTATTTTCTATAGGACTGTAGTGGAGTAAAAAGTACATTATTTTCTATAGGAATGTAGTGGAGTAAAAAGTACATTATTTTATTAAGGAATGTAGTGGAGTAAAAAGTACATTATTTTCTATAGGAATGTAGTGGAGTAAAAAGAACATTATTTTCTATAGGAATGTAGTGGAGTAAAAAATACATTATTTTCTATAGGAATGTAGTGGAGTAAAAAATACATTCTTTTCTATAGGAATGAAGTGGAGTAAAAAGTACATAATTTTTCTATAGGAATGTAGTGGAGTAAAAAGTACATTATTTTCTATAGGAATGTAGTGGAGTAAAAAGTACATTATTTTCTATAGGAATGTAGTGGAGTAAAAAGTACATTATTTTCTATAGGAATGTAGTGGAGTAAAAAGTACATTATTTTCTATAGGAATGTAGTGGAGTAAAAAATACATTATTTTCTATAGGAATGTAGTGGAGTAAAAAGTACATTATTTTCTATAGGAATGAAGTGGAGTAAAAAGTACATAATTTTTCTATAGGAATGTAGTGGAGTAAAAAGTACATTATTTTCTATAGGAATGTAGTGGAGTAAAAAGTACATTATTTTCTATAGGAATGTAGTGGAGTAAAAAGTACATTATTTTCTATAGGAATGTAGTGAAGTAAAAAAAAACTTTTTTTCTATAGGAATGTAGTGGAGTAAAAAGTACATTATTTTCTATAGGAATGTAGTGGAGTAAAAAGTACATTATTTTCTATAGGAATGTAGTGGAGTAAAATGTACATTATTTTCTATAGGAATGTAGTGGAGTAAAAAGTACATTATTTTCTATAGGAATGTAGTGAAGTAAAAAGTACATTATTTTCTATAGGAATGTAGTGGAGTAAAAAGTACATTATTTTCTATAGGAATGTGGTGGAGTAAAAAGTACATTATTTTCTATAGGAATGTAGTGGAGTAAAAAGTACATTATTTTCTATAGGAATGTAGTGGAGTAAAAAGTACAATATTTTCTATAGGAATGTAGTGGAGTAAAAAGTACATTATTTTCTATATGAATGTAGTGGAGTAAAAAAAAAAAAATTTTCTATAGGAATGTAGTGGAGTAAAAAGTACATTATTTTCTATAGGAATGTAGTGGAGTAAAAAGTACATTATTTTCTATAGGAATGTAGTGGAGTAAAATGTACATTATTTTCTATAGGAATGTAGTGGAGTAAAAAGTACATTATTTTATTAAGAAATGTAGTGGAGTAAAAAGTACATTATTTTCTATAGGAATGTAGTGGAGTAAAAAGTGGAGTAAAAAGTACATTATTTTCTATAGGAATGTAGTGGAGTAAAAAGTACATTCTTTTCTATAGGAATGAAGTGGAGTAAAAAGTACATTATTTTCTATTGGAATGTAGTGGAGTAAAAAGTACATTGTTTTCTATAGGAATGTAGTGGAGTAAAAAGTACATTATTTTCTATAGGAATGTAGTGGAGTAAAAAGTACATTATTTTCTATAGGAATGTAGTGGAGTAAAAAGTACATTATTTTCTATAGGAATGTAGTGGAGTAAAATGTACATTATTTTCTATAGGAATGTAGTGGAGTAAAAAGTACATTATTTTCTATAGGAATGTAGTGAAGTAAAAAGTACATTATTTTCTATAGGAATGTAGTGGAGTAAAAAGTACATTATTTTCTATAGGAATGTGGTGGAGTAAAAAGTACATTATTTTCTATAGGAATGTAGTGGAGTAAAAAGTACATTACTTTCTATAGGAATGTAGTGGAGTAAAAAGTACAATATTTTCTATAGGAATGTAGTGGAGTAAAAAGTACATTATTTTCTATAGGAATGTAGTGAAGTAAAAAGTACATTATTTTCTATAGGAATGTAGTGGAGTAAAAAGAACATTATTTTCTATAGGAATGTAGTGGAGTAAAAAATACATTATTTTCTATAGGAATGTAGTGGAGTAAAAAATACATTCTTTTCTATAGGAATGAAGTGGAGTAAAAAGTACATAATTTTTCTATAGGAATGTAGTGGAGTAAAAAGTACATTATTTTCTATAGGAATGTAGTGGAGTAAAAAGTACATTATTTTCTATAGGAATGTAGTGGAGTAAAAAGTACATTATTTTCTATAGGAATGTAGTGAAGTAAAAAAAAACTTTTTTTCTATAGGAATGTAGTGGAGTAAAAAGTACATTATTTTCTATAGGAATGTAGTGGAGTAAAAGGTACATTATTTTCTATAGGAATGTAGTGGAGTAAAATGTACATTATTTTCTATAGGAATGTAGTGGAGTAAAAAGTACATTATTTTCTATAGGAATGTAGTGAAGTAAAAAGTACATTATTTTCTATAGGAATGTAGTGGAGTAAAAAGTACATTATTTTCTATAGGAATGTGGTGGAGTAAAAAGTACATTATTTTCTATAGGAATGTAGTGGAGTAAAAAGTACATTATTTTCTATAGGAATGTAGTGGAGTAAAAAGTACAATATTTTCTATAGGAATGTAGTGGAGTAAAAAGTACATTATTTTCTATAGGAATGTAGTGAAGTAAAAAAAAAATTTTTTTCTATAGGAATGTAGTGGAGTAAAAAGTACATTATTTTCTATAGGAATGTAGTGGAGTAAAAAGTACATTATTTTCTATAGGAATGTAGTGGAGTAAAATGTACATTATTTTCTATAGGAATGTAGTGGAGTAAAAAGTACATTATTTTATTAAGAAATGTAGTGGAGTAAAAAGTACATTATTTTCTATAGGAATGTAGTGGAGTAAAAAGTGGAGTAAAAAGTACATTATTTTCTATAGGAATGTAGTGGAGTAAAAAGTACATTCTTTTCTATAGGAATGAAGTGGAGTAAAAAGTACATTATTTTCTATTGGAATGTAGTGGAGTAAAAAGTACATTGTTTTCTATAGGAATGTAGTGGAGTAAAAAGTACATTATTTTCTATGGGAATGTAGTGGAGTAAAAAGTACATTATTTTCTATAGGAATGTAGTGGAGTAAAAAGTACATTATTTTCTATAGGAATGTAGTGGAGTAAAATGTACATTATTTTCTATAGGAATGTAGTGGAGTAAAAAGTACATTATTTTCTATAGGAATGTAGTGAAGTAAAAAGTACATTATTTTCTATAGGAATGTAGTGGAGTAAAAAGTACATTATTTTCTATAGGAATGTGGTGGAGTAAAAAGTACATTATTTTCTATAGGAATGTAGTGGAGTAAAAAGTACATTACTTTCTATAGGAATGTAGTGGAGTAAAAAGTACAATATTTTCTATAGGAATGTAGTGGAGTAAAAAGTACATTATTTTCTATAGGAATGTAGTGAAGTAAAAAAAAAAAAATTTCTATAGGAATGTAGTGGAGTAAAAAGTACATTATTTTCTATAGGAATGTAGTGAAGTAAAAAGTACATTATTTTCTATATGAATGTAGTGGAGTAAAAAGTACATTATTTTATTAAGGAATGTAGTGGAGTAAAAAGTACATTATTTTCTATAGGAATGTAGTGGAGTAAAAAGTACATTCTTTTCTATATGAATGTAGTGGTGTAAAAAGTACATTATTTTATTAAGGAATGTAGTGGAGTAAAAAGTACATTATTTTCTATAGGAATGTAGTGGAGTAAAAAGTACATTATTTTCTATAGGACTGTAGTGGAGTAAAAAGTACATTATTTTCTGTAGGAATGTAGTGGAGTAAAAAGTACATTATTTTCTATAGGAATGTAGTGGAGTAAAATGTACATTATTTTCTATAGGAATGTAGTGGAGTAAAAAGTACATTATTTTCTATAGGAATGTGGTGGAGTAAAAAGTACATTATTTTCTATAGGAATGTAGTGGAGTAAAAAGTACATTACTTTCTATAGGAATGTAGTGGAGTAAAAAGTACAATGTTTTCTATAGGAATGTAGTGGAGTAAAAAGTACATTATTTTCTATAGGAATGTAGTGAAGTAAAAAAAAAAATTTTTTCTATAGGAATGTAGTGGAGTAAAAAGTACATTATTTTCTATAGGAATGTAGTGGAGTAAAAAGTACATTATTTTCTATAGGAATGTAGTGGAGTAAAATGTACATTATTTTCTATAGGAATGTAGTGGAGTAAAAAGTACATTATTTTCTATAGGAATGTAGTGGAGTAAAAAGTCGAGTAAAAAGTACATTATTTTCTATAGGAATGAAGTGGAGTAAAAAGTACATAATTTTTCTATAGGAATGTAGTGGAGTAAAAAGTACATTATTTTCTATAGGAATGTAGTGGAGTAAAAAGTACATTATTTTCTATAGGAATGTAGTGGAGTAAAAAGTACATTATTTTCTATAGGAATGTAGTGAAGTAAAAAAAAACTTTTTTTCTATAGGAATGTAGTGGAGTAAAAAGTACATTATTTTCTATAGGAATGTAGTGGAGTAAAAAGTACATTATTTTCTATAGGAATGTAGTGGAGTAAAAAGTACATTATTTTCTATAGGAATGTGGTGGAGTAAAAAGTACATTATTTTCTATAGGAATGTAGTGGAGTAAAAAGTACATTATTTTCTATAGGAATGTAGTGGAGTAAAAAGTACATTATTTTCTATAGGAATGTAGTGAAGTAAAAAAAAATTTTTTTCTATAGGAATGTAGTGGAGTAAAAAGGACATTATTTTCTATAGGAATGTAGTGGAGTAAAAAGTACATTATTTTCTATAGGAATGTAGTGGAGTAAAATGTACATTATTTTCTATAGGAATGTAGTGGAGTAAAAAGTACATTATTTTCTATAGGAATGTAGTGGAGTAAAAAGTACATTATTTTATTAAGGAATGTAGTGGATTAAAAAGTACATTATTTTCTATAGGAATGTAGTGGAGAAAAAAGTGGAGTAAAAAGTACATTATTTTCTATAGGAATGTAGTGGAGTAAAAAGTACATTATTTTCTATAGGAATGAAGTGGAGTAAAAAGTACATTATTTTCTATAGGAATGTAGTGGAGTAAAAAGTACATTATTTTCTATAGGAATGTAGTGAAGTAAAAAAAAAAAAAATTCTATAGGAATGTAGTGGAGTAAAAAGTACATTATTTTCTATAGGAATGTAGTGGAGTAAAAAGTACATTATTTTCTATAGCAATGTAGTGGAGTAAAAAGTACATTATTTTCTATAGGAATGTAGTGGAGTAAAAAGTACATTATTTTCTATAGGAATGTAGTGGAGTGAAAAGTACATTATTTTCTATAGGAATGTAGTGGAGTAAAAAGTACATTATTTTCTATATGAATGTAGTGGAGTAAAAAGTACATTATTTTATTAAGGAATGTAGTGGAGTAAAAAGTACATTATTTTCTATAGGAATGTAGTGAAGTAAAAAGTACATTATTTTCTATATGAATGTAGTGGAGTAAAAAGTACATTATTTTATTAAGGAATGTAGTGGAGTAAAAAGTACATTATTTTCTATAGGAATGTAGTGGAGTAAAAAGTGGAGTAAAAAGTACATTATTTTCTCTAGGAATGTAGTGGAGTAAAAAGTACATTATTTTCTATAGGAATGTAGTGGAGTAAAAAGTACATTATTTTCTATAGGAATGTAGTGGAGTAAAAAGTACATTATTTTCTATAGGAATGTAGTGGAGTAAAAAGTACATTATTTTCTATAGGATTGTAGTGGAGTAAAAAGTACATTATTTTCTATAGGAATGTAGTGGAGTAAAAAGTACATTATTTTCTATAGGAATGTAGTGGAGTAAAAAGTACATTATTTTCTATAGGAATGTAGTGGAGTAAAAAGTACATTATTTTCTATAGGAATGTAGTGGAGTGAAAAGTACATTATTTTCAATAGGAATGTAGTGGAGTAAAAAGTACATTATTTTCTATATGAATGTAGTGGAGTAAAAAGTACATTATTTTATTAAGGAATGTAGTGGAGTAAAAAATACATTATTTCCTATAGGAATGTAGTGGAGTTAAAAGTACATTATTTTCTATAGGAATGTAGTGGAGTAAAATGTACATTATTTTCTATAGGAATGTAGTGGAGTAAAAAGTACATTATTTTCTATAGGAATGTAGTGGAGTAAAAAGTACATTATTTTCTATAGGAATGTAGTGGAGTAAAAAGTACATTATTTTATTAAGGAATGTAGTGAAGTAAAAAAAAAAAAAAATTCTATAGGAATGTAGTGGAGTAAAAAGTACATTATTTTCTATAGGAATGTAGTGGAGTAAAAAGTACAATATTTTCTATAGGAATGTAGTGGAGTAAAAAGTACATTATTTTCTATAGGAATGTAGTGAAGTAAAAAGTACATTATTTTCTATAGGAATGTAGTGGAGTAAAAAGTACATTATTTTCTATAGGAATGTAGTGAAGTAAAAAGTACATTATTTTCTATAGGAATGTAGTGGAGTAAAAAGTACATTATTTTCTATAGGAATGTAGTGGAGTAAAAAGTACATTATTTTCTATAGGAATGTAGTGGAGTGAAAAGTACATTATTTTCTATATGAATGTAGTGGAGTAAAAAGTACATTATTTTATTAAGGAATGTAGTGGAGTAAAAAGTACATTATTTTCTATAGGAATGTAGTGGAGTAAAAAGTACATTATTTTCTATAGGACTGTAGTGGAGTAAAAAGTACATTATTTTCTATAGGAATGTAGTGGAGTAAAAAGTACATTATTTTATTAAGGAATGTAGTGGAGTAAAAAGTACATTATTTTCTATAGGAATGTAGTGGAGTAAAAAGTACATTATTTTCTATAGGAATGTAGTGGAGTAAAATGTACATTATTTTCTATAGGAATGTAGTGGAGTAAAAAGTACATTTTTTTCTATAGGAATGTAGTGGAGTAAAAAGTACATTATTTTCTAAAGGAATGTAGTGGAGTAAAAAGTACATTATTTTCTATAGGAATGTAGATGAGTAAAAAGTACATTATTTTCTATAGGACTGTAGTGAAGTAAAAAGTACATTATTTTCTATATGAATGTAGTGGAGTAAAAAGTACATTATTTTATTAAGGAATGTAGTGGAGTAAAAAGTACATTATTTTCTATAGGAATGTAGTGGAGTAAAAAGTACATTCTTTTCTATATGAATGTAGTGGTGTAAAAAGTACATTATTTTATTAAGGAATGTAGTGGAGTAAAAAGTACATTATTTTCTATAGGAATGTAGTGGAGTAAAAAGTACATTATTTTCTATAGGACTGTAGTGGAGTAAAAAGTACATTATTTTCTGTAGGAATGTAGTGGAGTAAAAAGTACATTATTTTCTATAGGAATGTAGTGGAGTAAAAAGTACATTATTTTCTATATGAATGTAGTGGAGTAAAAAGTACATTATTTTATTAAGGAATGTAGTGGAGTAAAAAATACATTATTTTCTATAGGAATGTAGTGGAGTTAAAAGTACATTATTTTCTATAGGAATGTAGTGGAGTAAAATGTACATTATTTTCTATAGGAATGTAGTGGAGTAAAAAGTACATTTTTTTCTATAGGAATGTAGTGGAGTAAAAAGTACATTATTTTCTATAGGAATGTAGTGGAGTAAAAAGTACATTATTTTCTATATGAATGTAGTGGAGTAAAAAGTACATTATTTTATTAAGGAATGTAGTGGAGTAAAAAATACATTATTTTCTATAGGAATGTAGTGGAGTTAAAAGTACATTATTTTCTATAGGAATGTAGTGGAGTAAAATGTACATTATTTTCTATAGGAATGTAGTGGAGTAAAAAGTACATTATTTTCTATAGGAATGTAGTGGAGTAAAAAGTACATTTTTTTCTATAGGAATGTAGTGGAGTAAAAAGTACATTATTTTATTAAGGAATGTAGTGAAGTAAAAAAAAAAAAAATTTCTATAGGAATGTAGTGGAGTAAAAAGTACATTATTTTCTATAGGAATGTAGTGGAGTAAAAAGTACAATATTTTCTATAGGAATGTAGTGGAGTAAAAAGTACATTATTTTCTATAGGAATGTAGTGGAGTAAAAAGTACATTATTTTCTATAGGAATGTAGTGGAGTAAAAAGTACATTATTTTCTATAGGAATGTAGTGGAGTAAAAAGTACATTTTTTTCTATAGGAATGTATTGGAGTAAAAAGTACATTATTTTCTATAGGAATGTAGTGAAGTAAAAAAAATAAAAATTCTATAGGAATGTAGTGGAGTAAAAAGTACATTATTTTCTATAGGAATGTAGTGGAGTAAAAAGTACATTATTTTCTATAGGATTGTAGTGGAGTAAAAAGTACATTATTTTCTATAGGAATGTAGTGGAGTAAAAAGTACATTATTTTCTATAGGAATGTAGTGGAGTAAAAAGTGGAGTAAAAAGTACATTATTTTCTATAGGAATGTAGTGGAGTAAAAAGTACATTATTTTCTCTAGGAATGTAGTGGAGTAAAAAGTACATTATTTTCTATATGAATGTAGTGGAGTAAAAAGTACATTATTTTATTAAGGAATGTAGTGGAGTAAAAAGTACATTATTTTCTATAGGAATGTAGTGGAGTAAAAAGTACATTATTTTCTATATGAATGTAGTGGAGTAAAAAGTACATTATTTTATTAAGAAATGTAGTGGAGTAAAAAGTACATTATTTTCTATAGGAATGTAGTGGAGTAAAAAGTACATTATTTTCTATAGGACTGTAGTGGAGTAAAAAGTACATTATTTTCTATAGGAATGTAGTGGAGTAAAAAGTACATTATTTTATTAAGGAATGTAGTGGAGTAAAAAGTACATTATTTTCTATAGGAATGTAGTGGAGTAAAAAGAACATTATTTTCTATAGGAATGTAGTGGAGTAAAAAATACATTATTTTCTAAAGGAATGTAGTGGAGTAAAAAGTACATTCTTTTCTATAGGAATGAAGTGGAGTAAAAAGTACATAATTTTTCTATAGGAATGTAGTGGAGTAAAAAGTACATTATTTTCTATAGGAATGTAGTGGAGTAAAAAGTACATTATTTTCTATAGGAATGAAGTGGAGTAAAAAGTACATAATTTTTCTATAGGAATGTAGTGGAGTAAAAAGTACATTATTTTCTATAGGAATGTAGTGGAGTAAAAAGTACATTATTTTCTATAGGAATGTAGTGGAGTAAAAAGTACATTATTTTCTATAGGAATGTAGTGGAGTAAAAAGTACATTATTTTCTATAGGAATGTAGTGGAGTAAAAAATACATTATTTTCTATAGGAATGTAGTGGAGTAAAAAGTACATTCTTTTCTATAGGAATGAAGTGGAGTAAAAAGTACATAATTTTTCTATAGGAATGTAGTGGAGTAAAAAGTACATTATTTTCTATAGGAATGTAGTGGAGTAAAAAGTACATTATTTTCTATAGGAATGTAGTGGAGTAAAAAGTACATTATTTTCTATAGGAATGTAGTGAAGTAAAAAAAAACTTTTTTTCTATAGGAATGTAGTGGAGTAAAAAGTACATTATTTTCTATAGGAATGTAGTGGAGTAAAAAGTACATTATTTTCTATAGGAATGTAGTGGAGTAAAATGTACATTATTTTCTATAGGAATGTGGTGGAGTAAAAAGTACATTATTTTCTATAGGAATGTAGTGAAGTAAAAAGTACATTATTTTCTATAGGAATGTAGTGGAGTAAAAAGTACATTATTTTCTATAGGAATGTGGTGGAGTAAAAAGTACATTATTTTCTATAGGAATGTAGTGGAGTAAAAAGTACATTATTTTCTATAGGAATGTAGTGGAGTAAAAAGTACAATATTTTCTATAGGAATGTAGTGAAGTAAAAAAAATAAAAATTCTATAGGAATGTAGTGGAGTAAAAAGTACATTATTTTCTATAGGAATGTAGTGGAGTAAAAAGTACATTATTTTCTATAGGATTGTAGTGGAGTAAAAAGTACATTATTTTCTATAGGAATGTAGTGGAGTAAAAAGTACATTATTTTCTATAGGAATGTAGTGGAGTAAAAAGTGGAGTAAAAAGTACATTATTTTCTATAGGAATGTAGTGGAGTAAAAAGTACATTATTTTCTCTAGGAATGTAGTGGAGTAAAAAGTACATTATTTTCTATATGAATGTAGTGGAGTAAAAAGTACATTATTTTATTAAGGAATGTAGTGGAGTAAAAAGTACATTATTTTCTATAGGAATGTAGTGGAGTAAAAAGTACATTATTTTCTATATGAATGTAGTGGAGTAAAAAGTACATTATTTTATTAAGAAATGTAGTGGAGTAAAAAGTACATTATTTTCTATAGGAATGTAGTGGAGTAAAAAGTACATTATTTTCTATAGGACTGTAGTGGAGTAAAAAGTACATTATTTTCTATAGGAATGTAGTGGAGTAAAAAGTACATTATTTTATTAAGGAATGTAGTGGAGTAAAAAGTACATTATTTTCTATAGGAATGTAGTGGAGTAAAAAGAACATTATTTTCTATAGGAATGTAGTGGAGTAAAAAATACATTATTTTCTAAAGGAATGTAGTGGAGTAAAAAGTACATTCTTTTCTATAGGAATGAAGTGGAGTAAAAAGTACATAATTTTTCTATAGGAATGTAGTGGAGTAAAAAGTACATTATTTTCTATAGGAATGTAGTGGAGTAAAAAGTACATTATTTTCTATAGGAATGAAGTGGAGTAAAAAGTACATAATTTTTCTATAGGAATGTAGTGGAGTAAAAAGTACATTATTTTCTATAGGAATGTAGTGGAGTAAAAAGTACATTATTTTCTATAGGAATGTAGTGGAGTAAAAAGTACATTATTTTCTATAGGAATGTAGTGGAGTAAAAAGTACATTATTTTCTATAGGAATGTAGTGGAGTAAAAAATACATTATTTTCTATAGGAATGTAGTGGAGTAAAAAGTACATTCTTTTCTATAGGAATGAAGTGGAGTAAAAAGTACATAATTTTTCTATAGGAATGTAGTGGAGTAAAAAGTACATTATTTTCTATAGGAATGTAGTGGAGTAAAAAGTACATTATTTTCTATAGGAATGTAGTGGAGTAAAAAGTACATTATTTTCTATAGGAATGTAGTGAAGTAAAAAAAAACTTTTTTTCTATAGGAATGTAGTGGAGTAAAAAGTACATTATTTTCTATAGGAATGTAGTGGAGTAAAAAGTACATTATTTTCTATAGGAATGTAGTGGAGTAAAATGTACATTATTTTCTATAGGAATGTGGTGGAGTAAAAAGTACATTATTTTCTATAGGAATGTAGTGAAGTAAAAAGTACATTATTTTCTATAGGAATGTAGTGGAGTAAAAAGTACATTATTTTCTATAGGAATGTGGTGGAGTAAAAAGTACATTATTTTCTATAGGAATGTAGTGGAGTAAAAAGTACATTATTTTCTATAGGAATGTAGTGGAGTAAAAAGTACAATATTTTCTATAGGAATGTAGTGGAGTAAAAGGTACATTATTTTCTATAGGAATGTAGTGGAGTAAAATGTACATTATTTTCTATAGGAATGTAGTGGAGTAAAAAGTACATTATTTTATTAAGAAATGTAGTGGAGTAAAAAGTACATTATTTTCTATAGGAATGTAGTGGAGTAAAAAGTTGAGTAAAAAGTACATTATTTTCTATAGGAATGTAGTGGAGTAAAAAGTACATTCTTTTCTATAGGAATGAAGTGGAGTAAAAAGTACATAATTTTCTATAGGAATGTAGTGGAGTAAAAAGTACATTGTTTTCTATAGGAATGAAGTGGAGTAAAAAGAACATTATTTTCTATAGGAATGTAGTGGAGTAAAAAATACATTATTTTCTATAGGAATGTAGTGGAGTAAAAAGTACATTTTTTTCTATAGGAATGAAGTGGAGTAAAAAGTACATAATTTTTCTATAGGAATGTAGTGGAGTAAAAAGTACATTATTTTCTATAGGAATGTAGTGGAGTAAAAAGTACATTATTTTCTATAGGAATGTAGTGGAGTAAAAAGTACATTATTTTCTATAGGAATGTAGTGGAGTAAAAAGTACATTATTTTCTATATGAATGTAGTGGAGTAAAAAGTACATTATTTTATTAAGGAATGTAGTGGACTAAAAAGTACATTATTTTCTATAGGAATGTAGTGGAGTAAAAAGTACATTATTTTCTATATGAATGTAGTGGAGTAAAAAGTACATTATTTTATTAAGAAATGTAGTGGAGTAAAAAGTACATTATTTTCTATAGGAATGTAGTGGAGTAAAAAGTACATTATTTTCTATAGGACTGTAGTGGAGTAAAAAGTACATTATTTTCTATAGGAATGTAGTGGAGTAAAAAGTACATTATTTTATTAAGGAATGTAGTGGAGTAAAAAGTACATTATTTTCTATAGGAATGTAGTGGAGTAAAAAGAACATTATTTTCTATAGGAATGTAGTGGAGTAAAAAATACATTATTTTCTATAGGAATGTAGTGGAGTAAAAAATACATTCTTTTCTATGGGAATGAAGTGGAGTAAAAAGTACATAATTTTTCTATAGGAATGTAGTGGAGTAAAAAGTACATTATTTTCTATAGGAATGTAGTGGAGTAAAAAGTACATTATTTTCTATAGGAATGTAGTGGAGTAAAAAGTACATTATTTTCTATAGGAATGTAGTGGAGTAAAAAGTACATTATTTTCTATAGGAATGTAGTGGAGTAAAAAATACATTATTTTCTATAGGAATGTAGTGGAGTAAAAAGTACATTATTTTCTATAGGAATGAAGTGGAGTAAAAAGTACATAATTTTTCTATAGGAATGTAGTGGAGTAAAAAGTACATTATTTTCTATAGGAATGTAGTGGAGTAAAAAGTACATTATTTTCTATAGGAATGTAGTGGAGTAAAAAGTACATTATTTTCTATAGGAATGTAGTGAAGTAAAAAAAAACTTTTTTTCTATAGGAATGTAGTGGAGTAAAAAGTACATTATTTTCTATAGGAATGTAGTGGAGTAAAAAGTACATTATTTTCTATAGGAATGTAGTGGAGTAAAATGTACATTATTTTCTATAGGAATGTAGTGGAGTAAAAAGTACATTATTTTCTATAGGAATGAAGTGGAGTAAAAAGTACATTATTTTCTATAGGAATGTGGTGGAGTAAAAAGTACATTATTTTCTATAGGAATGTAGTGGAGTAAAAAGTACATTATTTTCTATAGGAATGTAGTGGAGTAAAAAGTACAATATTTTCTATAGGAATGTAGTGGAGTAAAAAGTACATTATTTTCTATAGGAATGTAGTGAAGTAAAAAAAAAAATTTTTTCTATAGGAATGTAGTGGAGTAAAAAGTACATTATTTTCTATAGGAATGTAGTGGAGTAAAAAGTACATTATTTTCTATAGGAATGTAGTGGAGTAAAATGTACATTATTTTCTATAGGAATGTAGTGGAGTAAAAAGTACATTATTTTCTATAGGAATGTAGTGGAGTAAAAAGTACATTATTTTCTATATGAATGTAGTGGAGTAAAAAGTACATTATTTTATTAAGGAATGTAGTGGACTAAAAAGTACATTATTTTCTATAGGAATGTAGTGGAGTAAAAAGTACATTATTTTCTATATGAATGTAGTGGAGTAAAAAGTACATTATTTTATTAAGAAATGTAGTGGAGTAAAAAGTACATTATTTTCTATAGGAATGTAGTGGAGTAAAAAGTACATTATTTTCTATAGGACTGTAGTGGAGTAAAAAGTACATTATTTTCTATAGGAATGTAGTGGAGTAAAAAGTACATTATTTTATTAAGGAATGTAGTGGAGTAAAAAGTACATTATTTTCTATAGGAATGTAGTGGAGTAAAAAGAACATTATTTTCTATAGGAATGTAGTGGAGTAAAAAATACATTATTTTCTATAGGAATGTAGTGGAGTAAAAAATACATTCTTTTCTATAGGAATGAAGTGGAGTAAAAAGTACATAATTTTTCTATAGGAATGTAGTGGAGTAAAAAGTACATTATTTTCTATAGGAATGTAGTGGAGTAAAAAGTACATTATTTTCTATAGGAATGTAGTGGAGTAAAAAGTACATTATTTTCTATAGGAATGTAGTGGAGTAAAAAGTACATTATTTTCTATAGGAATGTAGTGGAGTAAAAAATACATTATTTTCTATAGGAATGTAGTGGAGTAAAAAGTACATTATTTTCTATAGGAATGAAGTGGAGTAAAAAGTACATAATTTTTCTATAGGAATGTAGTGGAGTAAAAAGTACATTATTTTCTATAGGAATGTAGTGGAGTAAAAAGTACATTATTTTCTATAGGAATGTAGTGGAGTAAAAAGTACATTATTTTCTATAGGAATGTAGTGAAGTAAAAAAAAACTTTTTTTCTATAGGAATGTAGTGGAGTAAAAAGTACATTATTTTCTATAGGAATGTAGTGGAGTAAAAAGTACATTATTTTCTATAGGAATGTAGTGGAGTAAAATGTACATTATTTTCTATAGGAATGTAGTGGAGTAAAAAGTACATTATTTTCTATAGGAATGTAGTGAAGTAAAAAGTACATTATTTTCTATAGGAATGTAGTGGAGTAAAAAGTACATTATTTTCTATAGGAATGTGGTGGAGTAAAAAGTACATTATTTTCTATAGGAATGTAGTGGAGTAAAAAGTACATTATTTTCTATAGGAATGTAGTGGAGTAAAAAGTACAATATTTTCTATAGGAATGTAGTGGAGTAAAAAGTACATTATTTTCTATAGGAATGTAGTGAAGTAAAAAAAAAATTTTTTTCTATAGGAATGTAGTGGAGTAAAAAGTACATTATTTTCTATAGGAATGTAGTGGAGTAAAAAGTACATTATTTTCTATAGGAATGTAGTGGAGTAAAATGTACATTATTTTCTATAGGAATGTAGTGGAGTAAAAAGTACATTATTTTATTAAGAAATGTAGTGGAGTAAAAAGTACATTATTTTCTATAGGAATGTAGTGGAGTAAAAAGTGGAGTAAAAAGTACATTATTTTCTATAGGAATGTAGTGGAGTAAAAAGTACATTCATTTCTATAGGAATGAAGTGGAGTAAAAAGTACATTATTTTCTATTGGAATGTAGTGGAGTAAAAAGTACATTGTTTTCTATAGGAATGTAGTGGAGTAAAAAGTACATTATTTTCTATAGGAATGTAGTGGAGTAAAAAGTACATTATTTTCTATAGGAATGTAGTGGAGTAAAAAGTACATTATTTTCTATAGGAATGTAGTGGAGTAAAATGTACATTATTTTCTATAGGAATGTAGTGGAGTAAAAAGTACATTATTTTCTATAGGAATGTAGTGAAGTAAAAAGTACATTATTTTCTATAGGAATGTAGTGGAGTAAAAAGTACATTATTTTCTATAGGAATGTGGTGGAGTAAAAAGTACATTATTTTCTATAGGAATGTAGTGGAGTAAAAAGTACATTACTTTCTATAGGAATGTAGTGGAGTAAAAAGTACAATATTTTCTATAGGAATGTAGTGGAGTAAAAAGTACATTATTTTCTATAGGAATGTAGTGAAGTAAAAAGTACATTATTTTCTATAGGAATGTAGTGGAGTAAAAAGAACATTATTTTCTATAGGAATGTAGTGGAGTAAAAAATACATTATTTTCTATAGGAATGTAGTGGAGTAAAAAATACATTCTTTTCTATAGGAATGAAGTGGAGTAAAAAGTACATAATTTTTCTATAGGAATGTAGTGGAGTAAAAAGTACATTATTTTCTATAGGAATGTAGTGGAGTAAAAAGGACATTATTTTCTATAGGAATGTAGTGGAGTAAAAAGTACATTATTTTCTATAGGAATGTAGTGGAGTAAAATGTACATTATTTTCTATAGGAATGTAGTGGAGTAAAAAGTACATTATTTTCTATAGGAATGTAGTGGAGTAAAAAGTACATTATTTTATTAAGGAATGTAGTGGAGTAAAAAGTACATTATTTTCTATAGGAATGTAGTGGAGAAAAAAGTGGAGTAAAAAGTACATTATTTTCTATAGGAATGTAGTGGAGTAAAAAGTACATTATTTTCTATAGGAATGAAGTGGAGTAAAAAGTACATTATTTTCTATAGGAATGTAGTGGAGTAAAAAGTACATTATTTTCTATAGGAATGTAGTGAAGTAAAAAAAAAAAAAATTCTATAGGAATGTAGTGGAGTAAAAAGTACATTATTTTCTATAGGAATGTAGTGGAGTAAAAAGTACATTATTTTCTATAGCAATGTAGTGGAGTAAAAAGTACATTATTTTCTATAGGAATGTAGTGGAGTAAAAAGTACATTATTTTCTATAGGAATGTAGTGGAGTGAAAAGTACATTATTTTCTATATGAATGTAGTGGAGTAAAAAGTACATTATTTTATTAAGGAATGTAGTGGAGTAAAAAGTACATTATTTTCTATAGGAATGTAGTGAAGTAAAAAGTACATTATTTTCTATATGAATGTAGTGGAGTAAAAAGTACATTATTTTATTAAGGAATGTAGTGGAGTAAAAAGTACATTATTTTCTATAGGAATGTAGTGGAGTAAAAAGTGGAGTAAAAAGTACATTATTTTCTATAGGAATGTAGTGGAGTAAAAAGTACATTATTTTCTATAGGAATGTAGTGGAGTAAAAAGTACATTATTTTCTATAGGAATGTAGTGGAGTAAAAAGTACATTATTTTCTATAGGAATGTAGTGGAGTAAAAAGTACATTTTTTTCTATAGGAATGTATTGGAGTAAAAAGTACATTATTTTCTATAGGAATGTAGTGAAGTAAAAAAAAAAAAAATTCTATAGGAATGTAGTGGAGTAAAAAGTACATTATTTTCTATAGGAATGTAGTGGAGTAAAAAGTACATTATTTTCTATAGGATTGTAGTGGAGTAAAAAGTACATTATTTTCTATAGGAATGTAGTGGAGTAAAAAGTACATTATTTTCTATAGGAATGTAGTGGAGTAAAAAGTACATTATTTTCTATAGGAATGTAGTGGAGTAAAAAGTACATTATTTTCTATAGGAATGTAGTGGAGTGAAAAGTACATTATTTTCTATAGGAATGTAGTGGAGTAAAAAGTACATTATTTTATTAAGGAATGTAGTGGAGTAAAAAGTACATTATTTTCTATAGGAATGTAGTGAAGTAAAAAGTACATTATTTTCTATATGAATGTAGTGGAGTAAAAAGTACATTATTTTATTAAGGAATGTAGTGGAGTAAAAAGTACATTATTTTCTATAGGAATGTAGTGGAGTAAAAAGTGGAGTAAAAAGTACATTATTTTCTATAGGAATGTAGTGGAGTAAAAAGTACATTATTTTCTCTAGGAATGTAGTGGAGTAAAAAGTACATTATTTTCTATAGGAATGTAGTGGAGTAAAAAGTACATTATTTTCTATAGGAATGTAGTGGAGTAAAATGTACATTATTTTCTATAGGAATGTAGTGGAGTAAAAAGTACATTATTTTCTATAGGAATGTAGTGGAGTAAAAAGTACATTATTTTCTATATGAATGTAGTGGAGTAAAAAGTACATTATTTTATTAAGGAATGTAGTGGAGTAAAAAATACATTATTTTCTATAGGAATCTAGTGGAGTTAAAAGTACATTATTTTCTATAGGAATGTAGTGGAGTAAAATGTACATTATTTTCTATAGGAATGTAGTGGAGTAAAAAGTACATTTTTTTCTATAGGAATGTAGTGGAGTAAAAAGTACATTATTTTCTATAGGAATGTAGTGGAGTAAAAAGTACATTATTTTCTATAGGAATGTAGTGGAGTAAAAAGTACATTATTTTCTATATGAATGTAGTGGAGTAAAAAGTACATTATTTTATTAAGGAATGTAGTGGAGTAAAAAATACATTATTTTCTATAGGAATGTAGTGGAGTTAAAAGTACATTATTTTCTATAGGAATGTAGTGGAGTAAAATGTACATTATTTTCTATAGGAATGTAGTGGAGTAAAAAGTACATTATTTTCTATAGGAATGTAGTGGAGTAAAAAGTACATTATTTTCTATAGGAATGTAGTGGAGTAAAAAGTACATTATTTTATTAAGGAATGTAGTGAAGTAAAAAAAAAAAAAATTTCTATAGGAATGTAGTGGAGTAAAAAGTACATTATTTTCTATAGGAATGTAGTGGAGTAAAAAGTACAATATTTTCTATAGGAATGTAGTGGAGTAAAAAGTACATTATTTTCTATAGGAATGTAGTGAAGTAAAAAGTACATTATTTTCTATAGGAATGTAGTGGAGTAAAAAGTACATTATTTTCTATAGGAATGTAGTGGAGTGAAAAGTACATTATTTTCTATATGAATATAGTGGAGTAAAAAGTACATTATTTTATTAAGGAATGTAGTGGAGTAAAAAGTACATTATTTTCTATAGGAATGTAGTGGAGTAAAAAGTACATTATTTTCTATAGGACTGTAGTGGAGTAAAAAGTACATTATTTTCTATAGGAATGTAGTGGAGTAAAAAGTACATTATTTTATTAAGGAATGTAGTGGAGTAAAAAGTACATTATTTTCTATAGGAATGTAGTGGAGTAAAAAGTACATTATTTTCTATAGGAATGTAGTGGAGTAAAATGTACATTATTTTCTATAGGAATGTAGTGGAGTAAAAAGTACATTTTTTTCTATAGGAATGTAGTGGAGTAAAAAGTACATTATTTTCTAAAGGAATGTAGTGGAGTAAAAAGTACATTATTTTCTATAGGAATGTAGATGAGTAAAAAGTACATTATTTTCTATAGGACTGTAGTGAAGTAAAAAGTACATTATTTTCTATATGAATGTAGTGGAGTAAAAAGTACATTATTTTATTAAGGAATGTAGTGGAGTAAAAAGTACATTATTTTCTATAGGAATGTAGTGGAGTAAAAAGTACATTCTTTTCTATATGAATGTAGTGGTGTAAAAAGTACATTATTTTATTAAGGAATGTAGTGGAGTAAAAAGTACATTATTTTCTATAGGAATGTAGTGGAGTAAAAAGTACATTATTTTCTATAGGACTGTAGTGGAGTAAAAAGTACATTATTTTCTGTAGGAATGTAGTGGAGTAAAAAGTACATTATTTTCTATAGGAATGTAGTGGAGTTAAAAGTACATTATTTTCTATAGGAATGTAGTGGAGTAAAATGTACATTATTTTCTATAGGAATGTAGTGGAGTAAAAAGTACATTTTTTTCTATAGGAATGTAGTGGAGTAAAAAGTACATTATTTTCTATAGGAATGTAGTGGAGTAAAAAGTACATTATTTTCTATAGGAATGTAGTGGAGTAAAAAGTACATTATTTTCTATATGAATGTAGTGGAGTAAAAAGTACATTATTTTATTAAGGAATGTAGTGGAGTAAAAAATACATTATTTTCTATAGGAATGTAGTGGAGTTAAAAGTACATTATTTTCTATAGGAATGTAGTGGAGTAAAATGTACATTATTTTCTATAGGAATGTAGTGGAGTAAAAAGTACATTATTTTCTATAGGAATGTAGTGGAGTAAAAAGTACATTATTTTCTATAGGAATGTAGTGGAGTAAAAAGTACATTATTTTATTAAGGAATGTAGTAAAGTAAAAAAAAAAAATTTCTATAGGAATGTAGTGGAGTAAAAAGTACATTATTTTCTATAGGAATGTAGTGGAGTAAAAAGTACAATATTTTCTATAGGAATGTAGTGGAGTAAAAAGTACATTATTTTCTATAGGAATGTAGTGGAGTAAAAAGTACATTATTTTCTATAGGAATGTAGTGGAGTAAAAAGTACATTATTTTCTATAGGAATGTAGTGGAGTAAAAAGTACATTTTTTTCTATAGGAATGTATTGGAGTAAAAAGTACATTATTTTCTATAGGAATGTAGTGAAGTAAAAAAAAAAAAAATTCTATAGGACTGTAGTGGAGTAAAAAGTACATTATTTTCTATAGGAATGTAGTGGAGTAAAAAGTACATTATTTTCTATAGGATTGTAGTGGAGTAAAAAGTACATTATTTTCTATAGGAATGTAGTGGAGTAAAAAGTACATTATTTTCTATATGAATGTAGTGGAGTAAAAAGTACATTATTTTATTAAGGAATGTAGTGGAGTAAAAAGTACATTATTTTCTATAGGAATGTAGTGAAGTAAAAAGTACATTATTTTCTATATGAATGTAGTGGAGTAAAAAGTACATTATTTTATTAAGGAATGTAGTGGAGTAAAAAGTACATTATTTTCTATAGGAATGTATTGGAGTAAAAAGTGGAGTAAAAAGTACATTATTTTCTATAGGAATGTAGTGGAGTAAAAAGTACATTATTTTCTCTAGGAATGTAGTGGAGTAAAAAGTACATTATTTTCTATAGGAATGTAGTGGAGTAAAAAGTACATTATTTTCTATAGGAATGTAGTGGAGTAAAAAGTACATTATTTTCTGTAGGAATGTAGTGGAGTAAAAAGTACATTATTTTCTATAGGAATGTAGTGGAGTAAAAAGTACATTATTTTCTATATGAATGTAGTGGAGTAAAAAGTACATTATTTTATTAAGGAATGTAGTGGAGTAAAAAATACATTATTTTCTATAGGAATGTAGTGGAGTTAAAAGTACATTATTTTCTATAGGAATGTAGTGGAGTAAAATGTACATTATTTTCTATAGGAATGTAGTGGAGTAAAAAGTACATTTTTTTCTATAGGAATGTAGTGGAGTAAAAAGTACATTATTTTCTATAGGAATGTAGTGGAGTAAAAAGTACATTATTTTCTATAGGAATGTAGTGGAGTAAAAAGTACATTATTTTCTATATGAATGTAGTGGAGTAAAAAGTACATTATTTTATTAAGGAATGTAGTGGAGTAAAAAATACATTATTTTCTATAGGAATGTAGTGGAGTTAAAAGTACATTATTTTCTATAGGAATGTAGTGGAGTAAAATGTACATTATTTTCTATAGGAATGTAGTGGAGTAAAAAGTACATTATTTTCTATAGGAATGTAGTGGAGTAAAAAGTACATTATTTTCTATAGGAATGTAGTGGAGTAAAAAGTACATTATTTTATTAAGGAATGTAGTGAAGTAAAAAAAAAAAAAATTCTATAGGAATGTAGTGGAGTAAAATGTACATTATTTTCTATAGGAATGTAGTGGAGTAAAAAGTACATTATTTTCTATAGGAATGTAGTGGAGTAAAAAGTACATTATTTTCTATAGGAATGTAGTGGAGTAAAAAGTACATTATTTTATTAAGGAATGTAGTGAAGTAAAAAAAAAAAAAATTTCTATAGGAATGTAGTGGAGTAAAAAGTACATTATTTTCTATAGGAATGTAGTGGAGTAAAAAGTACATTATTTTCTATAGGAATGTAGTGGAGTAAAAAGTGCATTATTTTCTATAGGAATGTAGTGGAGTGAAAAGTACATTATTTTCTATATGAATGTAGTGGAGTAAAAAGTACATTATTTTATTAAGGAATGTAGTGGAGTAAAAAGTACATTATTTTCTATAGGAATGTAGTGGAGTAAAAAGTACATTATTTTCTATAGGACTGTAGTGGAGTAAAAAGTACATTATTTTCTATAGGAATGTAGTGGAGTAAAAAGTACATTATTTTATTAAGGAATGTAGTGGAGTAAAAAGTACATTATTTTCTATAGGAATGTAGTGGAGTAAAAAGTACATTATTTTCTATAGGAATGTAGTGGAGTAAAATGTACATTATTTTCTATAGGAATGTAGTGGAGTAAAAAGTACATTTTTTTCTATAGGAATGTAGTGGAGTAAAAAGTACATTATTTTCTAAAGGAATGTAGTGGAGTAAAAAGTACATTATTTTCTATAGGAATGTAGATGAGTAAAAAGTACATTATTTTCTATAGGACTGTAGTGAAGTAAAAAGTACATTATTTTCTATATGAATGTAGTGGAGTAAAAAGTACATTATTTTATTAAGGAATGTAGTGGAGTAAAAAGTACATTATTTTCTATAGGAATGTAGTGGAGTAAAAAGTACATTCTTTTCTATATGAATGTAGTGGTTTAAAAAGTACATTATTTTATTAAGGAATGTAGTGGAGTAAAAAGTACATTATTTTCTATAGGAATGTAGTGGAGTAAAAAGTACATTATTTTCTATAGGACTGTAGTGGAGTAAAAAGTACATTATTTTCTGTAGGAATGTAGTGGAGTAAAAAGTACATTATTTTCTATAGGAATGTAGTGGAGTTAAAAGTACATTATTTTCTATAGGAATGTAGTGGAGTAAAATGTACATTATTTTCTATAGGAATGTAGTGGAGTAAAAAGTACATTTTTTTCTATAGGAATGTAGTGGAGTAAAAAGTACATTATTTTCTATAGGAATGTAGTGGAGTAAAAAGTACATTATTTTCTATAGGAATGTAGTGGAGTAAAAAGTACATTATTTTCTATATGAATGTAGTGGAGTAAAAAGTACATTATTTTATTAAGGAATGTAGTGGAGTAAAAAATACATTATTTTCTATAGGAATGTAGTGGAGTTAAAAGTACATTATTTTCTATAGGAATGTAGTGGAGTAAAATGTACATTATTTTCTATAGGAATGTAGTGGAGTAAAAAGTACATTATTTTCTATAGGAATGTAGTGGAGTAAAAAGTACATTATTTTCTATAGGAATGTAGTGGAGTAAAAAGTACATTATTTTATTAAGGAATGTAGTAAAGTAAAAAAAAAAAAATTTCTATAGGAATGTATTGGAGTAAAAAGTACATTATTTTCTATAGGAATGTAGTGAAGTAAAAAAAAAAAAAATTCTATAGGAATGTAGTGGAGTAAAAAGTACATTATTTTCTATAGGAATGTAGTGGAGTAAAAAGTACATTATTTTCTATAGGATTGTAGTGGAGTAAAAAGTACATTATTTTCTATAGGAATGTAGTGGAGTAAAAAGTACATTATTTTCTATATGAATGTAGTGGAGTAAAAAGTACATTATTTTATTAAGGAATGTAGTGGAGTAAAAAGTACATTATTTTCTATAGGAATGTAGTGAAGTAAAAAGTACATTATTTTCTATATGAATGTAGTGGAGTAAAAAGTACATTATTTTATTAAGGAATGTAGTGGAGTAAAAAGTACATTATTTTCTATAGGAATGTATTGGAGTAAAAAGTGGAGTAAAAAGTACATTATTTTCTATAGGAATGTAGTGGAGTAAAAAGTACATTATTTTCTCTAGGAATGTAGTGGAGTAAAAAGTACATTATTTTCTATAGGAATGTAGTGGAGTAAAAAGTACATTATTTTCTATAGGAATGTAGTGGAGTAAAAAGTACACTATTTTCTGTAGGAATGTAGTGGAGTAAAAAGTACATTATTTTCTATAGGAATGTAGTGGAGTAAAAAGTACATTATTTTCTATATGAATGTAGTGGAGTAAAAAGTACATTATTTTATTAAGGAATGTAGTGGAGTAAAAAATACATTATTTTCTATAGGAATGTAGTGGAGTTAAAAGTACATTATTTTCTATAGGAATGTAGTGGAGTAAAATGTACATTATTTTCTATAGGAATGTAGTGGAGTAAAAAGTACATTTTTTTCTATAGGAATGTAGTGGAGTAAAAAGTACATTATTTTCTATAGGAATGTAGTGGAGTAAAAAGTACATTATTTTCTATAGGAATGTAGTGGAGTAAAAAGTACATTATTTTCTATATGAATGTAGTGGAGTAAAAAGTACATTATTTTATTAAGGAATGTAGTGGAGTAAAAAATACATTATTTTCTATAGGAATGTAGTGGAGTTAAAAGTACATTATTTTCTATAGGAATGTATTGGAGTAAAATGTACATTATTTTCTATAGGAATGTAGTGGAGTAAAAAGTACATTATTTTCTATAGGAATGTAGTGGAGTAAAAAGTACATTATTTTCTATAGGAATGTAGTGGAGTAAAAAGTACATTATTTTATTAAGGAATGTAGTGAAGTAAAAAAAAAAAAAATTTCTATAGGAATGTAGTGGAGTAAAAAGTACATTATTTTCTATAGGAATGTAGTGGAGTAAAAAGTACATTATTTTCTATAGGAATGTAGTGGAGTAAAAAGTGCATTATTTTCTATAGGAATGTAGTGGAGTGAAAAGTACATTATTTTCTATATGAATGTAGTGGAGTAAAAAGTACATTATTTTATTAAGGAATGTAGTGGAGTAAAAAGTACATTATTTTCTATAGGAATGTAGTGGAGTAAAAAGTACATTATTTTCTATAGGACTGTAGTGGAGTAAAAAGTACATTATTTTCTATAGGAATGTAGTGGAGTAAAAAGTACATTATTTTATTAAGGAATGTAGTGGAGTAAAAAGTACATTATTTTCTATAGGAATGTAGTGGAGTAAAAAGTACATTATTTTCTATAGGAATGTAGTGGAGTAAAAAGTACATTATTTTATTAAGGAATGTAGTGAAGTAAAAAAAAAAAAAATTTCTATAGGAATGTAGTGGAGTAAAAAGTACATTATTTTCTATAGGAATGTAGTGGAGTAAAAAGTACATTATTTTCTATAGGAATGTAGTGGAGTAAAAAGTGCATTATTTTCTATAGGAATGTAGTGGAGTGAAAAGTACATTATTTTCTATATGAATGTAGTGGAGTAAAAAGTACATTATTTTATTAAGGAATGTAGTGGAGTAAAAAGTACATTATTTTCTATAGGAATGTAGTGGAGTAAAAAGTACATTATTTTCTATAGGACTGTAGTGGAGTAAAAAGTACATTATTTTCTATAGGAATGTAGTGGAGTAAAAAGTACATTATTTTATTAAGGAATGTAGTGGAGTAAAAAGTACATTATTTTCTATAGGAATGTAGTGGAGTAAAAAGTACATTATTTTCTATAGGAATGTAGTGGAGTAAAATGTACATTATTTTCTATAGGAATGTAGTGGAGTAAAAAGTACATTTTTTTCTATAGGAATGTAGTGGAGTAAAAAGTACATTATTTTCTAAAGGAATGTAGTGGAGTAAAAAGTACATTATTTTCTATAGGAATGTAGATGAGTAAAAAGTACATTATTTTCTATAGGACTGTAGTGAAGTAAAAAGTACATTATTTTCTATATGAATGTAGTGGAGTAAAAAGTACATTATTTTATTAAGGAATGTAGTGGAGTAAAAAGTACATTATTTTCTATAGGAATGTAGTGGAGTAAAAAGTACATTCTTTTCTATATGAATGTAGTGGTGTAAAAAGTACATTATTTTATTAAGGAATGTAGTGGAGTAAAAAGTACATTATTTTCTATAGGAATGTAGTGGAGTAAAAAGTACATTATTTTCTATAGGACTGTAGTGGAGTAAAAAGTACATTATTTTCTGTAGGAATGTAGTGGAGTAAAAAGTACATTATTTTCTATAGGAATGTAGTGGAGTTAAAAGTACATTATTTTCTATAGGAATGTAGTGGAGTAAAATGTACATTATTTTCTATAGGAATGTAGTGGAGTAAAAAGTACATTTTTTTCTATAGGAATGTAGTGGAGTAAAAAGTACATTATTTTCTATAGGAATGTAGTGGAGTAAAAAGTACATTATTTTCTATAGGAATGTAGTGGAGTAAAAAGTACATTATTTTCTATATGAATGTAGTGGAGTAAAAAGTACATTATTTTATTAAGGAATGTAGTGGAGTAAAAAATACATTATTTTCTATAGGAATGTAGTGGAGTTAAAAGTACATTATTTTCTATAGGAATGTAGTGGAGTAAAATGTACATTATTTTCTATAGGAATGTAGTGGAGTAAAAAGTACATTATTTTCTATAGGAATGTAGTGGAGTAAAAAGTACATTATTTTCTATAGGAATGTAGTGGAGTAAAAAGTACATTATTTTATTAAGGAATGTAGTAAAGTAAAAAAAAAAAAATTTCTATAGGAATGTAGTGGAGTAAAAAGTACATTATTTTCTATAGGAATGTAGTGGAGTAAAAAGTACAATATTTTCTATAGGAATGTAGTGGAGTAAAAAGTACATTATTTTCTATAGGAATGTAGTGGAGTAAAAAGTACATTATTTTCTATAGGAATGTAGTGGAGTAAAAAGTACATTATTTTCTATAGGAATGTAGTGGAGTAAAAAGTACATTTTTTTCTATAGGAATGTATTGGAGTAAAAAGTACATTATTTTCTATAGGAATGTAGTGAAGTAAAAAAAAAAAAAATTCTATAGGAATGTAGTGGAGTAAAAAGTACATTATTTTCTATAGGAATGTAGTGGAGTAAAAAGTACATTATTTTCTATAGGATTGTAGTGGAGTAAAAAGTACATTATTTTCTATAGGAATGTAGTGGAGTAAAAAGTACATTATTTTCTATATGAATGTAGTGGAGTAAAAAGTACATTATTTTATTAAGGAATGTAGTGGAGTAAAAAGTACATTATTTTCTATAGGAATGTAGTGAAGTAAAAAGTACATTATTTTCTATATGAATGTAGTGGAGTAAAAAGTACATTATTTTATTAAGGAATGTAGTGGAGTAAAAAGTACATTATTTTCTATAGGAATGTATTGGAGTAAAAAGTGGAGTAAAAAGTACATTATTTTCTATAGGAATGTAGTGGAGTAAAAAGTACATTATTTTCTCTAGGAATGTAGTGGAGTAAAAAGTACATTATTTTCTATAGGAATGTAGTGGAGTAAAAAGTACATTATTTTCTATAGGAATGTAGTGGAGTAAAAAGTACATTATTTTCTGTAGGAATGTAGTGGAGTAAAAAGTACATTATTTTCTATAGGAATGTAGTGGAGTAAAAAGTACATTATTTTCTATATGAATGTAGTGGAGTAAAAAGTACATTATTTTATTAAGGAATGTAGTGGAGTAAAAAATACATTATTTTCTATAGGAATGTAGTGGAGTTAAAAGTACATTATTTTCTATAGGAATGTAGTGGAGTAAAATGTACATTATTTTCTATAGGAATGTAGTGGAGTAAAAAGTACATTTTTTTCTATAGGAATGTAGTGGAGTAAAAAGTACATTATTTTCTATAGGAATGTAGTGGAGTAAAAAGTACATTATTTTCTATAGGAATGTAGTGGAGTAAAAAGTACATTATTTTCTATATGAATGTAGTGGAGTAAAAAGTACATTATTTTATTAAGGAATGTAGTGGAGTAAAAAATACATTATTTTCTATAGGAATGTAGTGGAGTTAAAAGTACATTATTTTCTATAGGAATGTAGTGGAGTAAAATGTACATTATTTTCTATAGGAATGTAGTGGAGTAAAAAGTACATTATTTTCTATAGGAATGTAGTGGAGTAAAAAGTACATTATTTTCTATAGGAATGTAGTGGAGTAAAAAGTACATTATTTTATTAAGGAATGTAGTGAAGTAAAAAAAAAAAAAATTTCTATAGGAATGTAGTGGAGTAAAAAGTACATTATTTTCTATAGGAATGTAGTGGAGTAAAAAGTACATTATTTTCTATAGGAATGTAGTGGAGTAAAAAGTGCATTATTTTCTATAGGAATGTAGTGGAGTGAAAAGTACATTATTTTCTATATGAATGTAGTGGAGTAAAAAGTACATTATTTTATTAAGGAATGTAGTGGAGTAAAAAGTACATTATTTTCTATAGGAATGTAGTGGAGTAAAAAGTACATTATTTTCTATAGGACTGTAGTGGAGTAAAAAGTACATTATTTTCTATAGGAATGTAGTGGAGTAAAAAGTACATTATTTTATTAAGGAATGTAGTGGAGTAAAAAGTACATTATTTTCTATAGGAATGTAGTGGAGTAAAAAGTACATTATTTTCTATAGGAATGTAGTGGAGTAAAATGTACATTATTTTCTATAGGAATGTAGTGGAGTAAAAAGTACATTTTTTTCTATAGGAATGTAGTGGAGTAAAAAGTACATTATTTTCTAAAGGAATGTAGTGGAGTAAAAAGTACATTATTTTCTATAGGAATGTAGATGAGTAAAAAGTACATTATTTTCTATAGGACTGTAGTGAAGTAAAAAGTACATTATTTTCTATATGAATGTAGTGGAGTAAAAAGTACATTATTTTATTAAGGAATGTAGTGGAGTAAAAAGTACATTATTTTCTATAGGAATGTAGTGGAGTAAAAAGTACATTCTTTTCTATATGAATGTAGTGGTGTAAAAAGTACATTATTTTATTAAGGAATGTAGTGGAGTAAAAAGTACATTATTTTCTATAGGAATGTAGTGGAGTAAAAAGTACATTATTTTCTATAGGACTGTAGTGGAGTAAAAAGTACATTATTTTCTGTAGGAATGTAGTGGAGTAAAAAGTACATTATGTTCTATAGGAATGTAGTGGAGTAAAAAGTACATTATTTTCTATATGAATGTAGTGGAGTAAAAAGTACATTATTTTATTAAGGAATGTAGTGGAGTAAAAAATACATTATTTTCTATAGGAATGTAGTGGAGTTAAAAGTACATTATTTTCTATAGGAATGTAGTGGAGTAAAATGTACATTATTTTCTATAGGAATGTAGTGGAGTAAAAAGTACATTTTTTTCTATAGGAATGTAGTGGAGTAAAAAGTACATTATTTTCTATAGGAATGTAGTGGAGTAAAAAGTACATTATTTTCTATAGGAATGTAGTGGAGTAAAAAGTACATTATTTTCTATATGAATGTAGTGGAGTAAAAAGTACATTATTTTATTAAGGAATGTAGTGGAGTAAAAAATACATTATTTTCTATAGGAATGTAGTGGAGTTAAAAGTACATTATTTTCTATAGGAATGTAGTGGAGTAAAATGTACATTATTTTCTATAGGAATGTAGTGGAGTAAAAAGTACATTATTTTCTATAGGAATGTAGTGGAGTAAAAAGTACATTATTTTCTATAGGAATGTAGTGGAGTAAAAAGTACATTATTTTATTAAGGAATGTAGTGAAGTAAAAAAAAAAAAAATTCTATAGGAATGTAGTGGAGTAAAAAGTACATTATTTTCTATAGGAATGTAGTGGAGTAAAAAGTACAATATTTTCTATAGGAATGTAGTGGAGTAAAAAGTACATTATTTTCTATAGGAATGTAGTGGAGTAAAAAGTACATTATTTTCTATAGGAATGTAGTGGAGTAAAAAGTACATTATTTTCTATAGGAATGTAGTGGAGTAAAAAGTACATTTTTTTCTATAGGAATGTAGTGGAGTAAAAAGTACATTATTTTCTATAGGAATGTAGTGAAGTAAAAAAAAAAAAAATTCTATAGGAATGTAGTGGAGTAAAAAGTACATTATTTTCTATAGGAATGTAGTGGAGTAAAAAGTACATTATTTTCTATAGGATTTTAGTGGAGTAAAAAGTACATTATTTTCTATAGGAATGTAGTGGAGTAAAAAGTACATTATTTTCTATAGGAATGTAGTGGAGTAAAAAGTACATTATTTTCTATAGGAATGTAGTGGAGTAAAAAGTACATTATTTTCTATAGGAATGTAGTGGAGTGAAAAGTACATTATTTTCTATAGGAATGTAGTGGAGTAAAAAGTACATTATTTTATTAAGGAATGTAGTGGAGTAAAAAGTACATTATTTTCTATAGGAATGTAGTGAAGTAAAAAGTACATTATTTTCTATATGAATGTAGTGGAGTAAAAAGTACATTATTTTATTAAGGAATGTAGTGGAGTAAAAAGTACATTATTTTCTATAGGAATGTAGTGGAGTAAAAAGTGGAGTAAAAAGTACATTATTTTCTATAGGAATGTAGTGGAGTAAAAAGTACATTATTTTCTCTAGGAATGTAGTGGAGTAAAAAGTACATTATTTTCTATAGGAATGTAGTGGAGTAAAAAGTACATTATTTTCTGTAGGAATGTAGTGGAGTAAAAAGTACATTATTTTCTATAGGAATGTAGTGGAGTAAAAAGTACATTATTTTCTATATGAATGTAGTGGAGTAAAAAGTACATTATTTTATTAAGGAATGTAGTGGAGTAAAAAATACATTATTTTCTATAGGAATGTAGTGGAGTTAAAAGTACATTATTTTCTATAGGAATGTAGTGGAGTAAAATGTACATTATTTTCTATAGGAATGTAGTGGAGTAAAAAGTACATTTTTTTCTATAGGAATGTAGTGGAGTAAAAAGTACATTATTTTCTATAGGAATGTAGTGGAGTAAAAAGTACATTATTTTCTATAGGAATGTAGTGGAGTAAAAAGTACATTATTTTCTATATGAATGTAGTGGAGTAAAAAGTACATTATTTTATTAAGGAATGTAGTGGAGTAAAAAATACATTATTTTCTATAGGAATGTAGTGGAGTTAAAAGTACATTATTTTCTATAGGAATGTAGTGGAGTAAAATGTACATTATTTTCTATAGGAATGTAGTGGAGTAAAAAGTACATTATTTTCTATAGGAATGTAGTGGAGTAAAAAGTACATTATTTTCTATAGGAATGTAGTGGAGTAAAAAGTACATTATTTTCTATAGGAATGTAGTGGAGTAAAAAGTACATTATTTTATTAAGGAATGTAGTGAAGTAAAAAGTACATTATTTTCTATAGGAATGTAGTGGAGTAAAAAGTACATTATTTTCTATAGGAATGTAGTGAAGTAAAAAAAAAAAAATTTTCAATAGGAATGTAGTGGAGTAAAAAGTACATTATTTTCTATAGGAATGTAGTGGAGTAAAAAGTACATTATTTTCTATAGGAATGTAGTGGAGTAAAAAGTACATTATTTTCTATAGGAATGTAGTGGAGTAAAAAGTACATTATTTTCTATAGGAATGTAGTGGAGTAAAAAGTACATTATTTTCTATAGGAATGTAGTGGAGTGAAAAGTACATTATTTTCTATATGAATGTAGTGGAGTAAAAAGTACATTATTTTATTAAGGAATGTAGTGGAGTAAAAAGTACATTATTTTCTATAGGACTGTAGTGGAGTAAAAAGTACATTATTTTCTATAGGAATGTAGTGGAGTAAAAAGTACATTATTTTATTAAGGAATGTAGTGGAGTAAAAAGTACATTATTTTCTATAGGAATGTAGTGGAGTAAAAAGTACATTCTTTTCTATATGAATGTAGTGGTGTAAAAAGTACATTATTTTATTAAGGAATGTAGTGGAGTAAAAAGTACATTATTTTCTATAGGAATGTAGTGGAGTAAAAAGTACATTATTTTCTATAGGACTGTAGTGGAGTAAAAAGTACATTATTTTCTATAGGAATGTAGTGGAGTAAAAAGTACATTATTTTATTAAGGAATGTAGTGGAGTAAAAAGTACATTATTTTCTATAGGAATGTAGTGGAGTAAAAAGAACATTATTTTCTATAGGAATGTAGTGGAGTAAAAAATACATTATTTTCTATAGGAATGTAGTGGAGTAAAAAGTACATTATTTTCTATAGGAATGTAGTGGAGTAAAAAGTACATAATTTTTCTATAGGAATGTAGTGGAGTAAAAAGTACATTATTTTCTATAGGAATGTAGTGGAGTAAAAAGTACATTATTTTCTATAGGAATGTAGTGGAGTAAAAAGTACATTATTTTCTATAGGAATGTAGTGGAGTAAAAAGTACATCATTTTCTATAGGAATGTAGTGGAGTAAAATGTACATTATTTTCTATAGGAATGTAGTGGAGTAAAAAGTACATTATTTTCTATATGAATGTAGTGAAGTAAAAAGTACCTTATTTTCTATAGGAATGTAGTGGAGTAAAAAGTACATTATTTTCTATAGGAATGTGGTGGAGTAAAAAGTACATTATTTTCTATAGGAATGTAGTGGAGTAAAAAGTACATTATTTTCTATAGGAATGTAGTGGAGTAAAAAGTACAATATTTTCTATAGGAATGTAGTGGAGTAAAAAGTACATTATTTTCTATAGGAATAAAGTGAAGTAAAAAATTTTTTTTTTTCTATAGGAATGTAGTGGAGTAAAAAGTACATTATTTTCTATAGGAATGTAGTGGAGTAAAAAGTACATTATTGTCTATAGGAATGTAGTGGAGTAAAATGTACATTATTTTCTATAGGAATGTAGTGGAGTAAAAAGTACATTATTTTATTAAGGAATGTAGTGGAGTAAAAAGTACATTATTTTCTATAGGAATGTAGTGGAGTAAAAAGTGGAGTAAAAAGTACATTATTTTCTATAGGAATGTAGTGGAGTAAAAAGTACATTCTTTTCTATAGGAATGAAGTGGAGTAAAAAGTACATAATTTTCTATAGGAATGTAGTGGAGTAAAAAGTACATTGTTTTCTATAGGAATGTAGTGGAGTAAAAAGTACATTATTTTATTAAGGAATGTAGTGGAGTAAAAAGTACATTATTTTCTATAGGAATGTAGTGGAGTAAAAAGTGGAGTAAAAAGTACATTATTTTCTATAGGAATGTAGTGGAGTAAAAAGTACATTCTTTTCTATAGGAATGAAGTGGAGTAAAAAGTACATTATTTTCTATAGGAATGTAGTGGAGTAAAAAGTACATTGTTTTCTATAGGAATGTAGTGGAGTAAAAAGTACATTATTTTCTATAGGAATGTAGTGGAGTAAAAAGTACATTATTTTCTATAGGAATGTAGTGGAGTAAAAAGTACTTTATTTTCTATAGGAATGTAGTGGAGTAAAAAGTACATTATTTTCTATAGGAATGTGGTGGAGTAAAAAGTACATTATTTTCTATAGGAATGTAGTGGACTAAAAAGTACATTACTTTCTATAGGAATGTAGTGGAGTAAAAAGTACAATATTTTCTATAGGAATGTAGTGGAGTAAAAAGTACATTATTTTCTATAGGACTGTAGTGAAGTAAAAAAAAAAAAAAATTCTATAGGAATGTAGTGGAGTAAAAAGTACATTGTTTTCTATAGGAATGTAGTGGAGTAAAATGTACATTATTTTCTATAGGAATGTAGTGGAGTAAAAAGTACATTATTTTCTATAGGAATGTAGTGGAGTAAAAAGTGGAGTAAAAAGTACATTATTTTCTATAGGAATGAAGTGGAGTAAAAAGTACATAATTTTTCTATAGGAATGTAGTGGAGTAAAAAGTACATTATTTTCTATAGGAATGTAGTGGAGTAAAAAGTACATTATTTTCTATAGGAATGTAGTGGAGTAAAAAGTACATTATTTTCTATAGGAATGTAGTGGAGTAAAAAGTACATTATTTTCTAAAGGAATGTAGTGGAGTAAAAAGTACATTATTTTCTATAGGAATGTAGATGAGTAAAAAGTACATTATTTTCTATAGGACTGTAGTGAAGTAAAAAGTACATTATTTTCTATATGAATGTAGTGGAGTAAAAAGTACATTATTTTATTAAGGAATGTAGTGGAGTAAAAAGTACATTATTTTCTATAGGAATGTAGTGGAGTAAAAAGTACATTCTTTTCTATATGAATGTAGTGGTGTAAAAAGTACATTATTTTATTAAGGAATGTAGTGGAGTAAAAAGTACATTATTTTCTATAGGAATGTAGTGGAGTAAAAAGTACATTATTTTCTATAGGACTGTAGTGGAGTAAAAAGTACATTATTTTCTGTAGGAATGTAGTGGAGTAAAAAGTACATTATGTTCTATAGGAATGTAGTGGAGTAAAAAGTACATTATTTTCTATATGAATGTAGTGGAGTAAAAAGTACATTATTTTATTAAGGAATGTAGTGGAGTAAAAAATACATTATTTTCTATAGGAATGTAGTGGAGTTAAAAGTACATTATTTTCTATAGGAATGTAGTGGAGTAAAATGTACATTATTTTCTATAGGAATGTAGTGGAGTAAAAAGTACATTTTTTTCTATAGGAATGTAGTGGAGTAAAAAGTACATTATTTTCTATAGGAATGTAGTGGAGTAAAAAGTACATTATTTTCTATAGGAATGTAGTGGAGTAAAAAGTACATTATTTTCTATATGAATGTAGTGGAGTAAAAAGTACATTATTTTATTAAGGAATGTAGTGGAGTAAAAAATACATTATTTTCTATAGGAATGTAGTGGAGTTAAAAGTACATTATTTTCTATAGGAATGTAGTGGAGTAAAATGTACATTATTTTCTATAGGAATGTAGTGGAGTAAAAAGTACATTATTTTCTATAGGAATGTAGTGGAGTAAAAAGTACATTATTTTCTATAGGAATGTAGTGGAGTAAAAAGTACATTATTTTATTAAGGAATGTAGTGAAGTAAAAAAAAAAAAAAATTCTATAGGAATGTAGTGGAGTAAAAAGTACATTATTTTCTATAGGAATGTAGTGGAGTAAAAAGTACAATATTTTCTATAGGAATGTAGTGGAGTAAAAAGTACATTATTTTCTATAGGAATGTAGTGGAGTAAAAAGTACATTATTTTCTATAGGAATGTAGTGGAGTAAAAAGTACATTTTTTTCTATAGGAATGTAGTGGAGTAAAAAGTACATTATTTTCTATAGGAATGTAGTGAAGTAAAAAAAAAAAAAATTCTATAGGAATGTAGTGGAGTAAAAAGTACATTATTTTCTATAGGAATGTAGTGGAGTAAAAAGTACATTATTTTCTATAGGATTTTAGTGGAGTAAAAAGTACATTATTTTCTATAGGAATGTAGTGGAGTAAAAAGTACATTATTTTCTATAGGAATGTAGTGGAGTAAAAAGTACATTATTTTCTATAGGAATGTAGTGGAGTAAAAAGTACATTATTTTCTATAGGAATGTAGTGGAGTGAAAAGTACATTATTTTCTATAGGAATGTAGTGGAGTAAAAAGTACATTATTTTATTAAGGAATGTAGTGGAGTAAAAAGTACATTATTTTCTATAGGAATGTAGTGAAGTAAAAAGTACATTATTTTCTATATGAATGTAGTGGAGTAAAAAGTACATTATTTTATTAAGGAATGTAGTGGAGTAAAAAGTACATTATTTTCTATAGGAATGTAGTGGAGTAAAAAGTGGAGTAAAAAGTACATTATTTTCTATAGGAATGTAGTGGAGTAAAAAGTACATTATTTTCTCTAGGAATGTAGTGGAGTAAAAAGTACATTATTTTCTATAGGAATGTAGTGGAGTAAAAAGTACATTATTTTCTGTAGGAATGTAGTGGAGTAAAAAGTACATTATTTTCTATAGGAATGTAGTGGAGTAAAAAGTACATTATTTTCTATATGAATGTAGTGGAGTAAAAAGTACATTATTTTATTAAGGAATGTAGTGGAGTAAAAAATACATTATTTTCTATAGGAATGTAGTGGAGTTAAAAGTACATTATTTTCTATAGGAATGTAGTGGAGTAAAATGTACATTATTTTCTATAGGAATGTAGTGGAGTAAAAAGTACATTTTTTTCTATAGGAATGTAGTGGAGTAAAAAGTACATTATTTTCTATAGGAATGTAGTGGAGTAAAAAGTACATTATTTTCTATAGGAATGTAGTGGAGTAAAAAGTACATTATTTTCTATATGAATGTAGTGGAGTAAAAAGTACATTATTTTATTAAGGAATGTAGTGGAGTAAAAAATACATTATTTTCTATAGGAATGTAGTGGAGTTAAAAGTACATTATTTTCTATAGGAATGTAGTGGAGTAAAATGTACATTATTTTCTATAGGAATGTAGTGGAGTAAAAAGTACATTATTTTCTATAGGAATGTAGTGGAGTAAAAAGTACATTATTTTCTATAGGAATGTAGTGGAGTAAAAAGTACATTATTTTCTATAGGAATGTAGTGGAGTAAAAAGTACATTATTTTATTAAGGAATGTAGTGAAGTAAAAAGTACATTATTTTCTATAGGAATGTAGTGGAGTAAAAAGTACATTATTTTCTATAGGAATGTAGTGAAGTAAAAAAAAAAAAATTTTCAATAGGAATGTAGTGGAGTAAAAAGTACATTATTTTCTATAGGAATGTAGTGGAGTAAAAAGTACATTATTTTCTATAGGAATGTAGTGGAGTAAAAAGTACATTATTTTCTATAGGAATGTAGTGGAGTAAAAAGTACATTATTTTCTATAGGAATGTAGTGGAGTAAAAAGTACATTATTTTCTATAGGAATGTAGTGGAGTGAAAAGTACATTATTTTCTATATGAATGTAGTGGAGTAAAAAGTACATTATTTTATTAAGGAATGTAGTGGAGTAAAAAGTACATTATTTTCTATAGGACTGTAGTGGAGTAAAAAGTACATTATTTTCTATAGGAATGTAGTGGAGTAAAAAGTACATTATTTTATTAAGGAATGTAGTGGAGTAAAAAGTACATTATTTTCTATAGGAATGTAGTGGAGTAAAAAGTACATTCTTTTCTATATGAATGTAGTGGTGTAAAAAGTACATTATTTTATTAAGGAATGTAGTGGAGTAAAAAGTACATTATTTTCTATAGGAATGTAGTGGAGTAAAAAGTACATTATTTTCTATAGGACTGTAGTGGAGTAAAAAGTACATTATTTTCTATAGGAATGTAGTGGAGTAAAAAGTACATTATTTTATTAAGGAATGTAGTGGAGTAAAAAGTACATTATTTTCTATAGGAATGTAGTGGAGTAAAAAGAACATTATTTTCTATAGGAATGTAGTGGAGTAAAAAATACATTATTTTCTATAGGAATGTAGTGGAGTAAAAAGTACATTATTTTCTATAGGAATGTAGTGGAGTAAAAAGTACATAATTTTTCTATAGGAATGTAGTGGAGTAAAAAGTACATTATTTTCTATAGGAATGTAGTGGAGTAAAAAGTACATTATTTTCTATAGGAATGTAGTGGAGTAAAAAGTACATTATTTTCTATAGGAATGTAGTGGAGTAAAAAGTACATCATTTTCTATAGGAATGTAGTGGAGTAAAATGTACATTATTTTCTATAGGAATGTAGTGGAGTAAAAAGTACATTATTTTCTATATGAATGTAGTGAAGTAAAAAGTACCTTATTTTCTATAGGAATGTAGTGGAGTAAAAAGTACATTATTTTCTATAGGAATGTGGTGGAGTAAAAAGTACATTATTTTCTATAGGAATGTAGTGGAGTAAAAAGTACATTATTTTCTATAGGAATGTAGTGGAGTAAAAAGTACAATATTTTCTATAGGAATGTAGTGGAGTAAAAAGTACATTATTTTCTATAGGAATAAAGTGAAGTAAAAATTTTTTTTTTTTCTATAGGAATGTAGTGGAGTAAAAAGTACATTATTTTCTATAGGAATGTAGTGGAGTAAAAAGTACATTATTGTCTATAGGAATGTAGTGGAGTAAAATGTACATTATTTTCTATAGGAATGTAGTGGAGTAAAAAGTACATTATTTTATTAAGGAATGTAGTGGAGTAAAAAGTACATTATTTTCTATAGGAATGTAGTGGAGTAAAAAGTGGAGTAAAAAGTACATTATTTTCTATAGGAATGTAGTGGAGTAAAAAGTACATTCTTTTCTATAGGAATGAAGTGGAGTAAAAAGTACATAATTTTCTATAGGAATGTAGTGGAGTAAAAAGTACATTGTTTTCTATAGGAATGTAGTGGAGTAAAAAGTACATTATTTTATTAAGGAATGTAGTGGAGTAAAAAGTACATTATTTTCTATAGGAATGTAGTGGAGTAAAAAGTGGAGTAAAAAGTACATTATTTTCTATAGGAATGTAGTGGAGTAAAAAGTACATTCTTTTCTATAGGAATGAAGTGGAGTAAAAAGTACATTATTTTCTATAGGAATGTAGTGGAGTAAAAAGTACATTGTTTTCTATAGGAATGTAGTGGAGTAAAAAGTACATTATTTTCTATAGGAATGTAGTGGAGTAAAAAGTACATTATTTTCTATAGGAATGTAGTGGACTAAAAAGTACATTACTTTCTATAGGAATGTAGTGGAGTAAAAAGTACAATATTTTCTATAGGAATGTAGTGGAGTAAAAAGTACATTATTTTCTATAGGACTGTAGTGAAGTAAAAAAAAAAAAAAATTCTATAGGAATGTAGTGGAGTAAAAAGTACATTGTTTTCTATAGGAATGTAGTGGAGTAAAATGTACATTATTTTCTATAGGAATGTAGTGGAGTAAAAAGTACATTATTTTCTATAGGAATGTAGTGGAGTAAAAAGTGGAGTAAAAAGTACATTATTTTCTATAGGAATGAAGTGGAGTAAAAAGTACATAATTTTTCTATAGGAATGTAGTGGAGTAAAAAGTACATTATTTTCTATAGGAATGTAGTGGAGTAAAAAGTACATTATTTTCTATAGGAATGTAGTGGAGTAAAAAGTACATTATTTTCTATAGGAATGTAGTGGAGTAAAATGTACATTATTTTCTATAGGAATGTAGTGGAGTAAAAAGTACATTATTTTCTATAGGAATGTAGTGAAGTAAAAAGTACATTATTTTCTATAGGAATGTAGTGGAGTAAAAAGTACATTATTTTCTATAGGAATGTGGTGGAGTAAAAAGTACATTATTTTCTATAGGAATGTAGTGGAGTAAAAAGTACATTATTTTCTATAGGAATGTAGTGGAGTAAAAAGTACAATATTTTCTATAGGAATGTAGTGGAGTAAAAAGTACATTATTTTCTATAGGAATGTAGTGAAGTAAAAAAAAATTTTTTTCTATAGGAATGTAGTGGAGTAAAAAGGACATTATTTTCTATAGGAATGTAGTGGAGTAAAAAGTACATTATTTTCTATAGGAATGTAGTGGAGTAAAATGTACATTATTTTCTATAGGAATGTAGTGGAGTAAAAAGTACATTATTTTCTATAGGAATGTAGTGGAGTAAAAAGTACATTATTTTATTAAGGAATGTAGTGGAGTAAAAAGTACATTATTTTCTATAGGAATGTAGTGGAGAAAAAAGTGGAGTAAAAAGTACATTATTTTCTATAGGAATGTAGTGGAGTAAAAAGTACATTATTTTCTATAGGACTGTAGTGAAGTAAAAAGTACATTATTTTCTATATGAATGTAGTGGAGTAAAAAGTACATTATTTTATTAAGGAATGTAGTGGAGTAAAAAGTACATTATTTTCTATAGGAATGTAGTGGAGTAAAAAGTACATTATTTTCTATATGAATGTAGTTTAGTAAAAAGTACATTATTTTATTAAGGAATGTAGTGGAGTAAAAAGTACATTATTTTCTATAGGAATGTAGTGGAGTAAAAAGTACATTATTTTCTATAGGACTGTAGTGGAGTAAAAAGTACATTATTTTCTATAGGAATGTAGTGGAGTAAAAAGTACATTATTTTATTAAGGAATGTAGTGGAGTAAAAAATACATTATTTTCTATAGGAATGTAGTGGAGTTAAAAGTACATTATTTTCTATAGGAATGTAGTGGAGTAAAATGTACATTATTTTCTATAGGAATGTAGTGGAGTAAAAAGTACATTTTTTTCTATAGGAATGTAGTGGAGTAAAATGTACATTATTTTCTATAGGAATGTAGTGGAGTAAAAAGTACATTATTTTCTATAGGAATGTAGTGGAGTAAAAAGTGGAGTAAAAAGTACATTATTTTCTATAGGAATGAAGTGGAGTAAAAAGTACATAATTTTTCTATAGGAATGTAGTGGAGTAAAAAGTACATTATTTTCTATAGGAATGTAGTGGAGTAAAAAGTACATTATTTTCTATAGGAATGTAGTGGAGTAAAAAGTACATTATTTTCTATAGGAATGTAGTGGAGTAAAATGTACATTATTTTCTATAGGAATGTAGTGGAGTAAAAAGTACATTATTTTCTATAGGAATGTAGTGAAGTAAAAAGTACATTATTTTCTATAGGAATGTAGTGGAGTAAAAAGTACATTATTTTCTATAGGAATGTGGTGGAGTAAAAAGTACATTATTTTCTATAGGAATGTAGTGGAGTAAAAAGTACATTATTTTCTATAGGAATGTAGTGGAGTAAAAAGTACAATATTTTCTATAGGAATGTAGTGGAGTAAAAAGTACATTATTTTCTATAGGAATGTAGTGAAGTAAAAAAAAAATTTTTTCTATAGGAATGTAGTGGAGTAAAAAGGACATTATTTTCTATAGGAATGTAGTGGAGTAAAAAGTACATTATTTTCTATAGGAATGTAGTGGAGTAAAATGTACATTATTTTCTATAGGAATGTAGTGGAGTAAAAAGTACATTATTTTCTATAGGAATGTAGTGGAGTAAAAAGTACATTATTTTATTAAGGAATGTAGTGGAGTAAAAAGTACATTATTTTCTATAGGAATGTAGTGGAGAAAAAAGTGGAGTAAAAAGTACATTATTTTCTATAGGAATGTAGTGGAGTAAAAAGTACATTATTTTCTATAGGACTGTAGTGAAGTAAAAAGTACATTATTTTCTATATGAATGTAGTGGAGTAAAAAGTACATTATTTTATTAAGGAATGTAGTGGAGTAAAAAGTACATTATTTTCTATAGGAATGTAGTGGAGTAAAAAGTACATTATTTTCTATATGAATGTAGTTTAGTAAAAAGTACATTATTTTATTAAGGAATGTAGTGGAGTAAAAAGTACATTATTTTCTATAGGAATGTAGTGGAGTAAAAAGTACATTATTTTCTATAGGACTGTAGTGGAGTAAAAAGTACATTATTTTCTATAGGAATGTAGTGGAGTAAAAAGTACATTATTTTATTAAGGAATGTAGTGGAGTAAAAAATACATTATTTTCTATAGGAATGTAGTGGAGTTAAAAGTACATTATTTTCTATAGGAATGTAGTGGAGTAAAATGTACATTATTTTCTATAGGAATGTAGTGGAGTAAAAAGTACATTTTTTTCTATAGGAATGTAGTGGAGTAAAAAGTACATTATTTTCTATAGGAATGTAGTGGAGTAAAAAGTACATTATTTTCTATAGGAATGTAGTGGAGTAAAAAGTACATTATTTTCTATATGAATGTAGTGGAGTAAAAAGTACATTATTTTATTAAGGAATGTAGTGGAGTAAAAAATACATTATTTTCTATAGGAATGTAGTGGAGTTAAAAGTACATTATTTTCTATAGGAATGTAGTGGAGTAAAATGTACATTATTTTCTATAGGAATGTAGTGGAGTAAAAAGTACATTATTTTCTATAGGAATGTAGTGGAGTAAAAAGTACATTATTTTCTATAGGAATGTAGTGGAGTAAAAAGTACATTATTTTATTAAGGAATGTAGTGAAGTAAAAAAAAAAAAAATTTCTATAGGAATGTAGTGGAGTAAAAAGTACATTATTTTCTATAGGAATGTAGTGGAGTAAAAAGTACATTATTTTCTATAGGAATGTAGTGGAGTAAAAAGTACATCATTTTCTATAGGAATGTAGTGGAGTAAAATGTACATTATTTTCTATAGGAATGTAGTGGAGTAAAAAGTACATTATTTTCTATATGAATGTAGTGAAGTAAAAAGTACCTTATTTTCTATAGGAATGTAGTGGAGTAAAAAGTACATTATTTTCTATAGGAATGTGGTGGAGTAAAAAGTACATTATTTTCTATAGGAATGTAGTGGAGTAAAAAGTACATTATTTTCTATAGGAATGTAGTGGAGTAAAAAGTACAATATTTTCTATAGGAATGTAGTGGAGTAAAAAGTACATTATTTTCTATAGGAATAAAGTGAAGTAAAAATTTTTTTTTTTTCTATAGGAATGTAGTGGAGTAAAAAGTACATTATTTTCTATAGGAATGTAGTGGAGTAAAAAGTACATTATTGTCTATAGGAATGTAGTGGAGTAAAATGTACATTATTTTCTATAGGAATGTAGTGGAGTAAAAAGTACATTATTTTATTAAGGAATGTAGTGGAGTAAAAAGTACATTATTTTCTATAGGAATGTAGTGGAGTAAAAAGTGGAGTAAAAAGTACATTATTTTCTATAGGAATGTAGTGGAGTAAAAAGTACATTCTTTTCTATAGGAATGAAGTGGAGTAAAAAGTACATAATTTTCTATAGGAATGTAGTGGAGTAAAAAGTACATTGTTTTCTATAGGAATGTAGTGGAGTAAAAAGTACATTATTTTATTAAGGAATGTAGTGGAGTAAAAAGTACATTATTTTCTATAGGAATGTAGTGGAGTAAAAAGTGGAGTAAAAAGTACATTATTTTCTATAGGAATGTAGTGGAGTAAAAAGTACATTCTTTTCTATAGGAATGAAGTGGAGTAAAAAGTACATTATTTTCTATAGGAATGTAGTGGAGTAAAAAGTACATTGTTTTCTATAGGAATGTAGTGGAGTAAAAAGTACATTATTTTCTATAGGAATGTAGTGGAGTAAAAAGTACATTATTTTCTATAGGAATGTAGTGGAGTAAAAAGTACTTTATTTTCTATAGGAATGTAGTGGAGTAAAAAGTACATTATTTTCTATAGGAATGTGGTGGAGTAAAAAGTACATTATTTTCTATAGGAATGTAGTGGACTAAAAAGTACATTACTTTCTATAGGAATGTAGTGGAGTAAAAAGTACAATATTTTCTATAGGAATGTAGTGGAGTAAAAAGTACATTATTTTCTATAGGACTGTAGTGAAGTAAAAAAAAAAAAAAATTCTATAGGAATGTAGTGGAGTAAAAAGTACATTGTTTTCTATAGGAATGTAGTGGAGTAAAATGTACATTATTTTCTATAGGAATGTAGTGGAGTAAAAAGTACATTATTTTCTATAGGAATGTAGTGGAGTAAAAAGTGGAGTAAAAAGTACATTATTTTCTATAGGAATGAAGTGGAGTAAAAAGTACATAATTTTTCTATAGGAATGTAGTGGAGTAAAAAGTACATTATTTTCTATAGGAATGTAGTGGAGTAAAAAGTACATTATTTTCTATAGGAATGTAGTGGAGTAAAAAGTACATTATTTTCTATAGGAATGTAGTGGAGTAAAATGTACATTATTTTCTATAGGAATGTAGTGGAGTAAAAAGTACATTATTTTCTATAGGAATGTAGTGAAGTAAAAAGTACATTATTTTCTATAGGAATGTAGTGGAGTAAAAAGTACATTATTTTCTATAGGAATGTGGTGGAGTAAAAAGTACATTATTTTCTATAGGAATGTAGTGGAGTAAAAAGTACATTATTTTCTATAGGAATGTAGTGGAGTAAAAAGTACAATATTTTCTATAGGAATGTAGTGGAGTAAAAAGTACATTATTTTCTATAGGAATGTAGTGAAGTAAAAAAAAATTTTTTTCTATAGGAATGTAGTGGAGTAAAAAGGACATTATTTTCTATAGGAATGTAGTGGAGTAAAAAGTACATTATTTTCTATAGGAATGTAGTGGAGTAAAATGTACATTATTTTCTATAGGAATGTAGTGGAGTAAAAAGTACATTATTTTCTATAGGAATGTAGTGGAGTAAAAAGTACATTATTTTATTAAGGAATGTAGTGGAGTAAAAAGTACATTATTTTCTATAGGAATGTAGTGGAGAAAAAAGTGGAGTAAAAAGTACATTATTTTCTATAGGAATGTAGTGGAGTAAAAAGTACATTATTTTCTATAGGACTGTAGTGAAGTAAAAAGTACATTATTTTCTATATGAATGTAGTGGAGTAAAAAGTACATTATTTTATTAAGGAATGTAGTGGAGTAAAAAGTACATTATTTTCTATAGGAATGTAGTGGAGTAAAAAGTACATTATTTTCTATATGAATGTAGTTTAGTAAAAAGTACATTATTTTATTAAGGAATGTAGTGGAGTAAAAAGTACATTATTTTCTATAGGAATGTAGTGGAGTAAAAAGTACATTATTTTCTATAGGACTGTAGTGGAGTAAAAAGTACATTATTTTCTATAGGAATGTAGTGGAGTAAAAAGTACATTATTTTATTAAGGAATGTAGTGGAGTAAAAAATACATTATTTTCTATAGGAATGTAGTGGAGTTAAAAGTACATTATTTTCTATAGGAATGTAGTGGAGTAAAATGTACATTATTTTCTATAGGAATGTAGTGGAGTAAAAAGTACATTTTTTTCTATAGGAATGTAGTGGAGTAAAATGTACATTATTTTCTATAGGAATGTAGTGGAGTAAAAAGTACATTATTTTCTATAGGAATGTAGTGGAGTAAAAAGTGGAGTAAAAAGTACATTATTTTCTATAGGAATGAAGTGGAGTAAAAAGTACATAATTTTTCTATAGGAATGTAGTGGAGTAAAAAGTACATTATTTTCTATAGGAATGTAGTGGAGTAAAAAGTACATTATTTTCTATAGGAATGTAGTGGAGTAAAAAGTACATTATTTTCTATAGGAATGTAGTGGAGTAAAATGTACATTATTTTCTATAGGAATGTAGTGGAGTAAAAAGTACATTATTTTCTATAGGAATGTAGTGAAGTAAAAAGTACATTATTTTCTATAGGAATGTAGTGGAGTAAAAAGTACATTATTTTCTATAGGAATGTGGTGGAGTAAAAAGTACATTATTTTCTATAGGAATGTAGTGGAGTAAAAAGTACATTATTTTCTATAGGAATGTAGTGGAGTAAAAAGTACAATATTTTCTATAGGAATGTAGTGGAGTAAAAAGTACATTATTTTCTATAGGAATGTAGTGAAGTAAAAAAAAAATTTTTTCTATAGGAATGTAGTGGAGTAAAAAGGACATTATTTTCTATAGGAATGTAGTGGAGTAAAAAGTACATTATTTTCTATAGGAATGTAGTGGAGTAAAATGTACATTATTTTCTATAGGAATGTAGTGGAGTAAAAAGTACATTATTTTCTATAGGAATGTAGTGGAGTAAAAAGTACATTATTTTATTAAGGAATGTAGTGGAGTAAAAAGTACATTATTTTCTATAGGAATGTAGTGGAGAAAAAAGTGGAGTAAAAAGTACATTATTTTCTATAGGAATGTAGTGGAGTAAAAAGTACATTATTTTCTATAGGACTGTAGTGAAGTAAAAAGTACATTATTTTCTATATGAATGTAGTGGAGTAAAAAGTACATTATTTTATTAAGGAATGTAGTGGAGTAAAAAGTACATTATTTTCTATAGGAATGTAGTGGAGTAAAAAGTACATTATTTTCTATATGAATGTAGTTTAGTAAAAAGTACATTATTTTATTAAGGAATGTAGTGGAGTAAAAAGTACATTATTTTCTATAGGAATGTAGTGGAGTAAAAAGTACATTATTTTCTATAGGACTGTAGTGGAGTAAAAAGTACATTATTTTCTATAGGAATGTAGTGGAGTAAAAAGTACATTATTTTATTAAGGAATGTAGTGGAGTAAAAAATACATTATTTTCTATAGGAATGTAGTGGAGTTAAAAGTACATTATTTTCTATAGGAATGTAGTGGAGTAAAATGTACATTATTTTCTATAGGAATGTAGTGGAGTAAAAAGTACATTTTTTTCTATAGGAATGTAGTGGAGTAAAAAGTACATTATTTTCTATAGGAATGTAGTGGAGTAAAAAGTACATTATTTTCTATAGGAATGTAGTGGAGTAAAAAGTACATTATTTTCTATATGAATGTAGTGGAGTAAAAAGTACATTATTTTATTAAGGAATGTAGTGGAGTAAAAAATACATTATTTTCTATAGGAATGTAGTGGAGTTAAAAGTACATTATTTTCTATAGGAATGTAGTGGAGTAAAATGTACATTATTTTCTATAGGAATGTAGTGGAGTAAAAAGTACATTATTTTCTATAGGAATGTAGTGGAGTAAAAAGTACATTATTTTCTATAGGAATGTAGTGGAGTAAAAAGTACATTATTTTATTAAGGAATGTAGTGAAGTAAAAAAAAAAAAAATTTCTATAGGAATGTAGTGGAGTAAAAAGTACATTATTTTCTATAGGAATGTAGTGGAGTAAAAAGTACATTATTTTCTATAGGAATGTAGTGGAGTAAAAAGTACATTATTTTCTATAGGAATGTAGTGGAGTGAAAAGTACATTATTTTCTATATGAATGTAGTGGAGTAAAAAGTACATTATTTTATTAAGGAATGTAGTGGAGTAAAAAGTACATTATTTTCTATAGGAATGTAGTGGAGTAAAAAGTACATTATTTTCTATAGGACTGTAGTGGAGTAAAAAGTACATTATTTTCTATAGGAATGTAGTGGAGTAAAAAGTACATTATTTTATTAAGGAATGTAGTGGAGTAAAAAGTACATTATTTTCTATAGGAATGTAGTGGAGTAAAAAGTACATTATTTTCTATAGGAATGTAGTGGAGTAAAATGTACATTATTTTCTATAGGAATGTAGTGGAGTAAAAAGTACATTTTTTTCTATAGGAATGTAGTGGAGTAAAAAGTACATTATTTTCTAAAGGAATGTAGTGGAGTAAAAAGTACATTATTTTCTATAGGAATGTAGATGAGTAAAAAGTACATTATTTTCTATAGGACTGTAGTGAAGTAAAAAGTACATTATTTTCTATATGAATGTAGTGGAGTAAAAAGTACATTATTTTATTAAGGAATGTAGTGGAGTAAAAAGTACATTATTTTCTATAGGAATGTAGTGGAGTAAAAAGTACATTCTTTTCTATATGAATGTAGTGGTGTAAAAAGTACATTATTTTATTAAGGAATGTAGTGGAGTAAAAAGTACATTATTTTCTATAGGAATGTAGTGGAGTAAAAAGTACATTATTTTCTATAGGACTGTAGTGGAGTAAAAAGTACATTATTTTCTGTAGGAATGTAGTGGAGTAAAAAGTACATTATGTTCTATAGGAATGTAGTGGAGTAAAAAGTACATTATTTTCTATAGGAATGTAGTGGAGTAAAAAGTACATTATTTTCTATAGGAATGTAGTGGAGTAAAATGTACATTATTTTCTATAGGAATGTAGTGGAGTAAAAAGTACATTATTTTCTATAGGAATGTAGTGAAGTAAAAAGTACATTATTTTCTATAGGAATGTAGTGGAGTAAAAAGTACATTATTTTCTATAGGAATGTGGTGGAGTAAAAAGTACATTATTTTCTATAGGAATGTAGTGGAGTAAAAAGTACATTATTTTCTATAGGAATGTAGTGGAGTAAAAAGTACAATATTTTCTATAGGAATGTAGTGGAGTAAAAAGTACATTATTTTCTATAGGAATGTAGTGAAGTAAAAAAAAATTTTTTTCTATAGGAATGTAGTGGAGTAAAAAGGACATTATTTTCTATAGGAATGTAGTGGAGTAAAAAGTACATTATTTTCTATAGGAATGTAGTGGAGTAAAATGTACATTATTTTCTATAGGAATGTAGTGGAGTAAAAAGTACATTATTTTCTATAGGAATGTAGTGGAGTAAAAAGTACATTATTTTATTAAGGAATGTAGTGGAGTAAAAAGTACATTATTTTCTATAGGAATGTAGTGGAGAAAAAAGTGGAGTAAAAAGTACATTATTTTCTATAGGAATGTAGTGGAGTAAAAAGTACATTATTTTCTATAGGACTGTAGTGAAGTAAAAAGTACATTATTTTCTATATGAATGTAGTGGAGTAAAAAGTACATTATTTTATTAAGGAATGTAGTGGAGTAAAAAGTACATTATTTTCTATAGGAATGTAGTGGAGTAAAAAGTACATTATTTTCTATAGGACTGTAGTGGAGTAAAAAGTACATTATTTTCTATAGGAATGTAGTGGAGTAAAAAGTACATTATTTTATTAAGGAATGTAGTGGAGTAAAAAATACATTATTTTCTATAGGAATGTAGTGGAGTTAAAAGTACATTATTTTCTATAGGAATGTAGTGGAGTAAAATGTACATTATTTTCTATAGGAATGTAGTGGAGTAAAAAGTACATTTTTTTCTATAGGAATGTAGTGGAGTAAAATGTACATTATTTTCTATAGGAATGTAGTGGAGTAAAAAGTACATTATTTTCTATAGGAATGTAGTGGAGTAAAAAGTGGAGTAAAAAGTACATTATTTTCTATAGGAATGAAGTGGAGTAAAAAGTACATAATTTTTCTATAGGAATGTAGTGGAGTAAAAAGTACATTATTTTCTATAGGAATGTAGTGGAGTAAAAAGTACATTATTTTCTATAGGAATGTAGTGGAGTAAAAAGTACATTATTTTCTATAGGAATGTAGTGGAGTAAAATGTACATTATTTTCTATAGGAATGTAGTGGAGTAAAAAGTACATTATTTTCTATAGGAATGTAGTGAAGTAAAAAGTACATTATTTTCTATAGGAATGTAGTGGAGTAAAAAGTACATTATTTTCTATAGGAATGTGGTGGAGTAAAAAGTACATTATTTTCTATAGGAATGTAGTGGAGTAAAAAGTACATTATTTTCTATAGGAATGTAGTGGAGTAAAAAGTACAATATTTTCTATAGGAATGTAGTGGAGTAAAAAGTACATTATTTTCTATAGGAATGTAGTGAAGTAAAAAAAAAATTTTTTCTATAGGAATGTAGTGGAGTAAAAAGGACATTATTTTCTATAGGAATGTAGTGGAGTAAAAAGTACATTATTTTCTATAGGAATGTAGTGGAGTAAAATGTACATTATTTTCTATAGGAATGTAGTGGAGTAAAAAGTACATTATTTTCTATAGGAATGTAGTGGAGTAAAAAGTACATTATTTTATTAAGGAATGTAGTGGAGTAAAAAGTACATTATTTTCTATAGGAATGTAGTGGAGAAAAAAGTGGAGTAAAAAGTACATTATTTTCTATAGGAATGTAGTGGAGTAAAAAGTACATTATTTTCTATAGGACTGTAGTGAAGTAAAAAGTACATTATTTTCTATATGAATGTAGTGGAGTAAAAAGTACATTATTTTATTAAGGAATGTAGTGGAGTAAAAAGTACATTATTTTCTATAGGAATGTAGTGGAGTAAAAAGTACATTATTTTCTATATGAATGTAGTTTAGTAAAAAGTACATTATTTTATTAAGGAATGTAGTGGAGTAAAAAGTACATTATTTTCTATAGGAATGTAGTGGAGTAAAAAGTACATTATTTTCTATAGGACTGTAGTGGAGTAAAAAGTACATTATTTTCTATAGGAATGTAGTGGAGTAAAAAGTACATTATTTTATTAAGGAATGTAGTGGAGTAAAAAATACATTATTTTCTATAGGAATGTAGTGGAGTTAAAAGTACATTATTTTCTATAGGAATGTAGTGGAGTAAAATGTACATTATTTTCTATAGGAATGTAGTGGAGTAAAAAGTACATTTTTTTCTATAGGAATGTAGTGGAGTAAAAAGTACATTATTTTCTATAGGAATGTAGTGGAGTAAAAAGTACATTATTTTCTATAGGAATGTAGTGGAGTAAAAAGTACATTATTTTCTATATGAATGTAGTGGAGTAAAAAGTACATTATTTTATTAAGGAATGTAGTGGAGTAAAAAATACATTATTTTCTATAGGAATGTAGTGGAGTTAAAAGTACATTATTTTCTATAGGAATGTAGTGGAGTAAAATGTACATTATTTTCTATAGGAATGTAGTGGAGTAAAAAGTACATTATTTTCTATAGGAATGTAGTGGAGTAAAAAGTACATTATTTTCTATAGGAATGTAGTGGAGTAAAAAGTACATTATTTTATTAAGGAATGTAGTGAAGTAAAAAAAAAAAAAATTTCTATAGGAATGTAGTGGAGTAAAAAGTACATTATTTTCTATAGGAATGTAGTGGAGTAAAAAGTACATTATTTTCTATAGGAATGTAGTGGAGTAAAAAGTACATTATTTTCTATAGGAATGTAGTGGAGTGAAAAGTACATTATTTTCTATATGAATGTAGTGGAGTAAAAAGTACATTATTTTATTAAGGAATGTAGTGGAGTAAAAAGTACATTATTTTCTATAGGAATGTAGTGGAGTAAAAAGTACATTATTTTCTATAGGACTGTAGTGGAGTAAAAAGTACATTATTTTCTATAGGAATGTAGTGGAGTAAAAAGTACATTATTTTATTAAGGAATGTAGTGGAGTAAAAAGTACATTATTTTCTATAGGAATGTAGTGGAGTAAAAAGTACATTATTTTCTATAGGAATGTAGTGGAGTAAAATGTACATTATTTTCTATAGGAATGTAGTGGAGTAAAAAGTACATTTTTTTCTATAGGAATGTAGTGGAGTAAAAAGTACATTATTTTCTAAAGGAATGTAGTGGAGTAAAAAGTACATTATTTTCTATAGGAATGTAGATGAGTAAAAAGTACATTATTTTCTATAGGACTGTAGTGAAGTAAAAAGTACATTATTTTCTATATGAATGTAGTGGAGTAAAAAGTACATTATTTTATTAAGGAATGTAGTGGAGTAAAAAGTACATTATTTTCTATAGGAATGTAGTGGAGTAAAAAGTACATTCTTTTCTATATGAATGTAGTGGTGTAAAAAGTACATTATTTTATTAAGGAATGTAGTGGAGTAAAAAGTACATTATTTTCTATAGGAATGTAGTGGAGTAAAAAGTACATTATTTTCTATAGGACTGTAGTGGAGTAAAAAGTACATTATTTTCTGTAGGAATGTAGTGGAGTAAAAAGTACATTATGTTCTATAGGAATGTAGTGGAGTAAAAAGTACATTATTTTCTATATGAATGTAGTGGAGTAAAAAGTACATTATTTTATTAAGGAATGTAGTGGAGTAAAAAATACATTATTTTCTATAGGAATGTAGTGGAGTTAAAAGTACATTATTTTCTATAGGAATGTAGTGGAGTAAAATGTACATTATTTTCTATAGGAATGTAGTGGAGTAAAAAGTACATTTTTTTCTATAGGAATGTAGTGGAGTAAAAAGTACATTATTTTCTATAGGAATGTAGTGGAGTAAAAAGTACATTATTTTCTATAGGAATGTAGTGGAGTAAAAAGTACATTATTTTCTATATGAATGTAGTGGAGTAAAAAGTACATTATTTTATTAAGGAATGTAGTGGAGTAAAAAGTACAATATTTTCTATAGGAATGTAGTGGAGTAAAAAGTACATAATTTTCTATAGGACTGTAGTGAAGTAAAAAAAAAAAAAATTCTATAGGAATGTAGTGGAGTAAAAAGTACATTGTTTTCTATAGGAATGTAGTGGAGTAAAATGTACATTATTTTCTATAGGAATGTAGTGGAGTAAAAAGTACATTATTTTCTATAGGAATGTAGTGGAGTAAAAAGTGGAGTAAAAAGTACATTATTTTCTATAGGAATGAAGTGGAGGAAAAAGTACATAATTTTTCTATAGGAATGTAGTGGAGTAAAAAGTACATTATTTTCTATAGGAATGTAGTGGAGTAAAAAGTACATTATTTTCTATAGGAATGTAGTGGAGTAAAAAGTACATTATTTTCTATAGGAATGTAGTGGAGTAAAATGTACATTATTTTCTATAGGAATGTAGTGGAGTAAAAAGTACATTATTTTCTATAGGAATGTAGTGAAGTAAAAAGTACATTATTTTCTATAGGAATGTAGTGGAGTAAAAAGTACATTATTTTCTATAGGAATGTGGTGGAGTAAAAAGTACATTATTTTCTATAGGAATGTAGTGGAGTAAAAAGTACATTATTTTCTATAGGAATGTAGTGGAGTAAAAAGTACAATATTTTCTATAGGAATGTAGTGGAGTAAAAAGTACATTATTTTCTATAGGAATGTAGTGAAGTAAAAAAAAAATTTTTTCTATAGGAATGTAGTGGAGTAAAAAGGACATTATTTTCTATAGGAATGTAGTGGAGTAAAAAGTACATTATTTTCTATAGGAATGTAGTGGAGTAAAATGTACATTATTTTCTATAGGAATGTAGTGGAGTAAAAAGTACATTATTTTCTATAGGAATGTAGTGGAGTAAAAAGTACATTATTTTATTAAGGAATGTAGTGGAGTAAAAAGTACATTATTTTCTATAGGAATGTAGTGGAGAAAAAAGTGGAGTAAAAAGTACATTATTTTCTATAGGAATGTAGTGGAGTAAAAAGTACATTATTTTCTATAGGACTGTAGTGAAGTAAAAAGTACATTATTTTCTATATGAATGTAGTGGAGTAAAAAGTACATTATTTTATTAAGGAATGTAGTGGAGTAAAAAGTACATTATTTTCTATAGGAATGTAGTGGAGTAAAAAGTACATTATTTTCTATATGAATGTAGTTTAGTAAAAAGTACATTATTTTATTAAGGAATGTAGTGGAGTAAAAAGTACATTATTTTCTATAGGAATGTAGTGGAGTAAAAAGTACATTATTTTCTATAGGACTGTAGTGGAGTAAAAAGTACATTATTTTCTATAGGAATGTAGTGGAGTAAAAAGTACATTATTTTCTATAGGAATGTAGTGGAGTAAAAAGTGGAGTAAAAAGTACATTATTTTCTATAGGAATGAAGTGGAGTAAAAAGTACATTATTTTCTATAGGAATGTAGTGGAGTAAAAAGTACATTATTTTCTATAGGAATGTAGTGGAGTAAAATGTACATTATTTTCTATAGGAATGTAGTGGAGTAAAAAGTACATTATTTTCTATAGGAATGTAGTGAAGTAAAAAGTACATTATTTTCTATAGGAATGTAGTGGAGTAAAAAGTACATTATTTTCTATAGGAATGTGGTGGAGTAAAAAGTACATTATTTTCTATAGGAATGTAGTGGAGTAAAAAGTACATTATTTTCTATAGGAATGTAGTGGAGTAAAAAGTACAATATTTTCTATAGGAATGTAGTGGAGTAAAAAGTACATTATTTTCTATAGGAATGTAGTGAAGTAAAAAAATTTTTTTTTCTATAGGAATGTAGTGGAGTAAAAAGGACATTATTTTCTATAGGAATGTAGTGGAGTAAAAAGTACATTATTTTCTATAGGAATGTAGTGGAGTAAAATGTACATTATTTTCTATAGGAATGTAGTGGAGTAAAAAGTACATTATTTTCTATAGGAATGTAGTGGAGTAAAAAGTACATTATTTTATTAAGGAATGTAGTGGAGTAAAAAGTACATTATTTTCTATAGGAATGTAGTGGAGAAAAAAGTGGAGTAAAAAGTACATTATTTTCTATAGGAATGTAGTGGAGTAAAAAGTACATTATTTTCTATAGGACTGTAGTGAAGTAAAAAGTACATTATTTTCTATATGAATGTAGTGGAGTAAAAAGTACATTATTTTATTAAGGAATGTAGTGGAGTAAAAAGTACATTATTTTCTATAGGAATGTAGTGGAGTAAAAAGTACATTATTTTCTATATGAATGTAGTTTAGTAAAAAGTACATTATTTTATTAAGGAATGTAGTGGAGTAAAAAGTACATTATTTTCTATAGGAATGTAGTGGAGTAAAAAGTACATTATTTTCTATAGGACTGTAGTGGAGTAAAAAGTACATTATTTTCTATAGGAATGTAGTGGAGTAAAAAGTACATTATTTTATTAAGGAATGTAGTGGAGTAAAAAGTACATTATTTTCTATAGGAATGTAGTGGAGTAAAAAGTACATTATTTTCTATAGGAATGTAGTGGAGTAAAAAGTACATTATTTTCTATAGGACTGTAGTGGAGTAAAAAGTACATTATTTTCTATAGGAATGTAGTGGAGTAAAAAGTACATTATTTTATTAAGGAATGTAGTGGAGTAAAAAGTACATTATTTTCTATAGGAATGTAGTGGAGTAAAAAGTACATTATTTTCTATAGGAATGTAGTGGAGTAAAATGTACATTATTTTCTATAGGAATGTAGTGGAGTAAAAAGTACATTTTTTTCTATAGGAATGTAGTGGAGTAAAAAGTACATTATTTTCTAAAGGAATGTAGTGGAGTAAAAAGTACATTATTTTCTATAGGAATGTAGATGAGTAAAAAGTACATTATTTTCTATAGGACTGTAGTGAAGTAAAAAGTACATTATTTTCTATATGAATGTAGTGGAGTAAAAAGTACATTATTTTATTAAGGAATGTAGTGGAGTAAAAAGTACATTATTTTCTATAGGAATGTAGTGGAGTAAAAAGTACATTCTTTTCTATATGAATGTAGTGGTGTAAAAAGTACATTATTTTCTATAGGAATGTAGTGGAGTAAAAAGTACATTATTTTCTATAGGAATGTAGTGGAGTAAAAAGTACATTATTTTCTATAGGACTGTAGTGGAGTAAAAAGTACATTATTTTCTGTAGGAATGTAGTGGAGTAAAAAGTACATTATGTTCTATAGGAATGTAGTGGAGTAAAAAGTACATTATTTTCTATATGAATGTAGTGGAGTAAAAAGTACATTATTTTATTAAGGAATGTAGTGGAGTAAAAAGTACATTATTTTCTATATGAATGTAGTGGAGTTAAAAGTACATTATTTTCTATAGGAATGTAGTGGAGTAAAAAGTACAATATTTTCTATAGGAATGTAGTGGAGTAAAAAGTACATAATTTTCTATAGGACTGTAGTGAAGTAAAAAAAAAAAAAAATTCTATAGGAATGTAGTGGAGTAAAAAGTACATTGTTTTCTATAGGAATGTAGTGGAGTAAAATGTACATTATTTTCTATAGGAATGTAGTGGAGTAAAAAGTACATTATTTTCTATAGGAATGTAGTGGAGTAAAAAGTGGAGTAAAAAGTACATTATTTTCTATAGGAATGAAGTGGAGTAAAAAGTACATAATTTTTCTATAGGAATGTAGTGGAGTAAAAAGTACATTATTTTCTATAGGAATGTAGTGGAGTAAAAAGTACATTATTTTCTATAGGAATGTAGTGGAGTAAAAAGTACATTATTTTCTATAGGAATGTAGTGGAGTAAAATGTACATTATTTTCTATAGGAATGTAGTGTAGTAAAAAGTACATTATTTTCTATAGGAATGTAGTGAAGTAAAAAGTACATTATTTTCTATAGGAATGTAGTGGAGTAAAAAGTACATTATTTTCTATAGGAATGTGGTGGAGTAAAAAGTACATTATTTTCTATAGGAATGTAGTGGAGTAAAAAGTACATTATTTTCTATAGGAATGTAGTGGAGTAAAAAGTACAATATTTTCTATAGGAATGTAGTGGAGTAAAAAGTACATTATTTTCTATAGGAATGTAGTGAAGTAAAAAAAAATTTTTTTCTATAGGAATGTAGTGGAGTAAAAAGGACATTATTTTCTATAGGAATGTAGTGGAGTAAAAAGTACATTATTTTCTATAGGAATGTAGTGGAGTAAAATGTACATTATTTTCTATAGGAATGTAGTGGAGTAAAAAGTACATTATTTTCTATAGGAATGTAGTGGAGTAAAAAGTACATTATTTTATTAAGGAATGTAGTGGAGTAAAAAGTACATTATTTTCTATAGGAATGTAGTGGAGAAAAAAGTGGAGTAAAAAGTACATTATTTTCTATAGGAATGTAGTGGAGTAAAAAGTACATTATTTTCTATAGGACTGTAGTGAAGTAAAAAGTACATTATTTTCTATATGAATGTAGTGGAGTAAAAAGTACATTATTTTATTAAGGAATGTAGTGGAGTAAAAAGTACATTATTTTCTATAGGAATGTAGTGGAGTAAAAAGTACATTATTTTCTATATGAATGTAGTTTAGTAAAAAGTACATTATTTTATTAAGGAATGTAGTGGAGTAAAAAGTACATTATTTTCTATAGGAATGTAGTGGAGTAAAAAGTACATTATTTTCTATAGGACTGTAGTGGAGTAAAAAGTACATTATTTTCTATAGGAATGTAGTGGAGTAAAAAGTACATTATTTTATTAAGGAATGTAGTGGAGTAAAAAGTACATTATTTTCTATAGGAATGTAGTGGAGTAAAAAGTACATTATTTTCTATAGGAATGTAGTGGAGTAAAATGTACATTATTTTCTATAGGAATGTAGTGGAGTAAAAAGTACATTTTTTTCTATAGGAATGTAGTGGAGTAAAAAGTACATTATTTTCTAAAGGAATGTATTGGAGTAAAAAGTACATTATTTTCTATAGGAATGTAGATGAGTAAAAAGTACATTATTTTCTATAGGACTGTAGTGAAGTAAAAAGTACATTATTTTCTATATGAATGTAGTGGAGTAAAAAGTACATTATTTTATTAAGGAATGTAGTGGAGTAAAAAGTACATTATTTTCTATAGGAATGTAGTGGAGTAAAAAGTACATTATTTTCTATATGAATGTAGTGGAGTAAAAAGTACATTATTTTATTAAGGAATGTAGTGGAGTAAAAAGTACATTATTTTCTATAGGAATGTAGTGGAGTAAAAAGTACATTATTTTCTATAGGACTGTAGTGGAGTAAAAAGTACATTATTTTCTATAGGAATGTAGTGGAGTAAAAAGTACATTATTTTATTAAGGAATGTAGTGGAGTAAAAAGTACATTATTTTCTATAGGAATGTAGTGGAGTAAAAATAACATTATTTTCTATAGGAATGTAGTGGAGTAAAAAATACATTATTTTCTATAGGAATGTAGTGGAGTAAAAAGTAAATTCTTTTCTATAGGAATGAAGTGGAGTAAAAAGTACATAATTTTTCTATAGGAATGTAGTGGAGTAAAAAGTACATTATTTTCTATAGGAATGTAGTGGAGTAAAAAGTACATTATTTTCTATAGGAATGTAGTGGAGTAAAAAGTACATTATTTTCTATAGGAATGTAGTGGAGTAAAAAGTACATTATTTTCTATATGAATGTAGTGGAGTAAAAAGTACATTATTTTATTAAGGAATGTAGTGGAGTAAAAAGTACATTATTTTCTATAGGAATGTAGTGTAGTAAAAAGTACATTATTTTCTATATGAATGTAGTGGAGTAAAAAGTACACTATTTTATTAAGAAATGTAGTGGAGTAAAAAGTACATTATTTTCTATAGGAATGTAGTGGAGTAAAAAGTACATTATTTTCTATAGGACTGTAGTGGAGTAAAAAGTACATTATTTTCTATAGGAATGTAGTGGAGTAAAAAGTACATTATTTTATTAAGGAATGTAGTGGAGTAAAAAGTACATTATTTTCTATAGGAATGTAGTGGAGTAAAAAGAACATTATTTTCTATAGGAATGTAGTGGAGTAAAAAATACATTATTTTCTATAGGAATGTAGTGGAGTAAAAAGTACATTCTTTTCTATAGGAATGAAGTGGAGTAAAAAGTACATAATTTTTCTATAGGAATGTAGTGGAGTAAAAAGTACATTATTTTCTATAGGAATGTAGTGGAGTAAAAAGTACATTATTTTCTATAGGAATGTAGTGGAGTAAAAAGTACATTATTTTCTATAGGAATGTAGTGGAGTAAAAAGTACATTATTTTCTATAGGAATGTAGTGGAGTAAAAAATACATTATTTTCTATAGGAATGTAGTGGAGTAAAAAGTACATTCTTTTCTATAGGAATGAAGTGGAGTAAAAAGTACATAATTTTTCTATAGGAATGTAGTGGAGTAAAAAGTACATTATTTTCTATAGGAATGTAGTGGAGTAAAAAGTACATTATTTTCTATAGGAATGTAGTGGAGTAAAAAGTACATTATTTTCTATAGGAATGTAGTGAAGTAAAAAAAAACTTTTTTTCTATAGGAATGTAGTGGAGTAAAAAGTACATTATTTTCTATAGGAATGTAGTGGAGTAAAAAGTACATTATTTTCTATAGGAATGTAGATGAGTAAAATGTACATTTTTTTTATAGGAATGTAGTGGAGTAAAAAGTACATTATTTTCTATAGGAATGTAGTGAAGTAAAAAGTACATTATTTTCTATAGGAATGTAGTGGAGTAAAAAGTACATTATTTTCTATAGGAATGTGGTGGAGTAAAAAGTACATTATTTTCTATAGGAATGTAGTGGAGTAAAAAGTACATTATTTTCTATAGGAATGTAGTGAAGTAAAAAAAAATTTTTTTTCTATAGGAATGTAGTGGAGTAAAAAGTACATTATTTTCTATAGGAATGTAGTGAAGTAAAAAAAAAAATTTTTTCTATAGGAATGTAGTGGAGTAAAAAGTACATTATTTTCTATAGGAATGTAGTGGAGTAAAAAGTACATTATTTTCTATAGGAATGTAGTAGAGTAAAAAGTACATTATTTTCTATAGGAATGTAGTGGAGTAAAATGTACATTATTTTCTATAGGAATGTAGTGGAGTAAAAAGTACATTATTTTATTAAGAAATGTAGTGGAGTAAAAAGTACATTATTTTCTATAGGAATGTAGTGGAGTAAAAAGTGGAGTAAAAAGTACATTATTTTCTATAGGAATGTAGTGGAGTAAAAAGTACATTCTTTTCTATAGGAATGAAGTGGAGTAAAAAGTACATAATTTTCTATAGGAATGTAGTGGAGTAAAAAGTACATTGTTTTCTATAGGAATGAAGTGGAGTAAAAAGAACATTATTTTCTATAGGAATGTAGTGGAGTAAAAAATACATTATTTTCTATAGGAATGTAGTGGAGTAAAAAGTACATTCTTTTCTATAGGAATGAAGTGGAGTAAAAAGAACATAATTTTTCTATAGGAATGTAGTGGAGTAAAAAGTACATTATTTTCTATAGGAATGTAGTGGAGTAAAAAGTACATTATTTTCTATAGGAATGTAGTGGAGTAAAAAGTACATTATTTTCTATAGGAATGTAGTGGAGTAAAAAGTACATTATTTTCTATATGAATGTAGTGGAGTAAAAAGTACATTATTTTATTAAGGAATGTAGTGGAGTAAAAAGTACATTATTTTCTATAGGAATGTAGTGGAGTAAAAAGTACATTATTTTCTATATGAATGTAGTGGAGTAAAAAGTACATTATTTTATTAAGAAATGTAGTGGAGTAAAAAGTACATTATTTTCTATAGGAATGTAGTGGAGTAAAAAGTACATTATTTTCTATAGGAATGTAGTGGAGTAAAAAGTACATTATTTTCTATAGGAATGTAGTGGAGTAAAATGTACATTTTTTTTTATAGGAATGTAGTGGAGTAAAAAGTACATTATTTTCTATAGGAATGTAGTGAAGTAAAAAGTACATTATTTTCTATAGGAATGTAGTGGAGTAAAAAGTACATTATTTTCTATAGGAATGTGGTGGAGTAAAAAGTACATTATTTTCTATAGGAATGTAGTGAAGTAAAAAAAAAATTTTTTTCTATAGGAATGTAGTGGAGTAAAAAGTACATTATTTTCTATAGGAATGTAGTGAAGTAAAAAAAAATTTTTTTTCTATAGGAATGTAGTGGAGTAAAAAGTACATTATTTTCTATAGGAATGTAGTGGAGTAAAAAGTACATTATTTTCTATAGGAATGTAGTGGAGTAAAATGTACATTATTTTCTATAGGAATGTAGTGGAGTAAAAAGTACATTATTTTATTAAGAAATGTAGTGGAGTAAAAAGTACATTATTTTCTATAGGAATGTAGTGGAGTAAAAAGTGGAGTAAAAAGTACATTATTTTCTATAGGAATGTAGTGGAGTAAAAAGTACATTCTTTTCTATAGGAATGAAGTGGAGTAAAAAGTACATAATTTTCTATAGGAATGTAGTGGAGTAAAAAGTACATTGTTTTCTATAGGAATGAAGTGGAGTAAAAAGAACATTATTTTCTATAGGAATGTAGTGGAGTAAAAAATACATTATTTTCTATAGGAATGTAGTGGAGTAAAAAGTACATTATTTTCTATAGGAATGAAGTGGAGTAAAAAGAACATAATTTTTCTATAGGAATGTAGTGGAGTAAAAAGTACATTATTTTCTATAGGAATGTAGTGGAGTAAAAAGTACATTATTTTCTATAGGAATGTAGTGGAGTAAAAAGTACATTATTTTCTATAGGAATGTATTGGAGTAAAAAGTACATAATTTTCTATATGAATGTAGTGGAGTAAAAAGTACATTATTTTATTAAGGAATGTAGTGGAGTAAAAAGTACATTATTTTCTATAGGAATGTAGTGGAGTAAAAAGTACATTATTTTCTATATGAATGTAGTGGAGTAAAAAGTACATTATTTTATTAAGAAATGTAGTGGAGTAAAAAGTACATTATTTTCTATAGGAATGTAGTGGAGTAAAAAGTACATTATTTTCTATAGGACTGTAGTGGAGTAAAAAGTACATTATTTTCTATAGGAATGTAGTGGAGTAAAAAGTACATTATTTTATTAAGGAATGTAGTGGAGTAAAAAGTACATTATTTTCTATAGGAATGTAGTGGAGTAAAAAGAACATTATTTTCTATAGGAATGTAGTGGAGTAAAATGTACATTATTTTCTATAGGAATGTAGTGGAGTAAAAAGTACATTATTTTCTATAGGAATGTAGTGGAGTAAAAAGTACATTATTTTCTATAGGAATGTAGTGGAGTAAAAAATACATTATTTTCTATAGGAATGTAGTGGAGTAAAAAGTACATTATTTTCTATAGGAATGAAGTGGAGTAAAAAGTACATAATTTTTCTATAGGAATGTAGTGGAGTAAAAAGTACATTATTTTCTATAGGAATGTAGTGGAGTAAAAAGTACATTATTTTCTATAGGAATGTAGTGGAGTAAAAAGTACATTATTTTCTATAGGAATGTAGTGAAGTAAAAAGTACATTATTTTCTATAGGAATGTAGTGGAGTAAAATGTACATTATTTTCTATAGGAATGTAGTGGAGTAAAAAGTACATTATTTTCTATAGGAATGTAGTGAAGTAAAAAGTACATTATTTTCTATAGGAATGTAGTGGAGTAAAAAGTACATTATTTTCTATAGGAATGTGGTGGAGTAAAAAGTACATTATTTTCTATAGGAATGTAGTGGAGTAAAAAGTACATTATTTTCTATAGGAATGTAGTGGAGTAAAAAGTACAATATTTTCTATAGGAATGTAGTGGAGTAAAAAGTACATTATTTTCTATAGGAATGTAGTGGAGTAAAAAGTACATTATTTTCTATAGGAATGTAGTGGAGTAAAAAGTACATTATTTTCTATAGGAATGTAGTGGAGTAAAATGTACATTATTTTCTATAGGAATGTAGTGGAGTAAAAAGTACATTATTTTCTATAGGAATGTAGTGAAGTAAAAAGTACATTATTTTCTATAGGAATGTAGTGGAGTAAAAAGTACATTATTTTCTATAGGAATGTGGTGGAGTAAAAAGTACATTATTTTCTATAGGAATGTAGTGGAGTAAAAAGTACATTATTTTCTATAGGAATGTAGTGGAGTAAAAAGTACAATATTTTCTATAGGAATGTAGTGGAGTAAAAAGTACATTATTTTCTATAGGAATGTAGTGGAGTAAAATGTACATTATTTTCTATAGGAATGTAGTGGAGTAAAAAGTACATTATTTTATTAAGAAATGTAGTGGAGTAAAAAGTACATTATTTTCTATAGGAATGTAGTGGAGTAAAAAGTGGAGTAAAAAGTACATTATTTTCTATAGGAATGTAGTGGAGTAAAAAGTACATTATTTTCTATAGGAATGTAGTGAAGTAAAAAGTACATTATTTTCTATAGGAATGTAGTGGAGTAAAAAGTACATTATTTTCTATAGGAATGTGGTGGAGTAAAAAGTACATTATTTTCTATAGGAATGTAGTGGAGTAAAAAGTACATTATTTTCTATAGGAATGTAGTGGAGTAAAAAGTACAATATTTTCTATAGGAATGTAGTGGAGTAAAAAGTACATTATTTTCTATAGGAATGTAGTGGAGTAAAAAGTACATTATTTTCTATAGGAATGTAGTGGAGTAAAAAGTACATTATTTTCTATAGGAATGTAGTGGAGTAAAATGTACATTATTTTCTATAGGAATGTAGTGGAGTAAAAAGTACATTATTTTCTATAGGAATGTAGTGAAGTAAAAAGTACATTATTTTCTATAGGAATGTAGTGGAGTAAAAAGTACATTATTTTCTATAGGAATGTGGTGGAGTAAAAAGTACATTATTTTCTATAGGAATGTAGTGGAGTAAAAAGTACATTATTTTCTATAGGAATGTAGTGGAGTAAAAAGTACAATATTTTCTATAGGAATGTAGTGGAGTAAAAAGTACATTATTTTCTATAGGAATGTAGTGGAGTAAAATGTACATTATTTTCTATAGGAATGTAGTGGAGTAAAAAGTACATTATTTTATTAAGAAATGTAGTGGAGTAAAAAGTACATTATTTTCTATAGGAATGTAGTGGAGTAAAAAGTGGAGTAAAAAGTACATTATTTTCTATAGGAATGTAGTGGAGTAAAAAGTACATTCTTTTCTATAGGAATGAAGTGGAGTAAAAAGTACATAATTTTCTATAGGAATGTAGTGGAGTAAAAAGTAAATTGTTTTCTATAGGAATGAAGTGGAGTAAAAAGAACATTATTTTCTATAGGAATGTAGTGGAGTAAAAAATACATTATTTTCTATAGGAATGTAGTGGAGTAAAAAGTACATTTTTTTCTATAAGAATGAAGTGGAGTAAAAAGTACATAATTTTTCTATAGGAATGTAGTGGAGTAAAAAGTACATTATTTTCTATAGGAATATAGTGGAGTAAAAAGTACATTATTTTCTATAGGAATGTAGTGGAGTAAAAAGTACATTATTTTCTATAGGAATGTAGTGGAGTAAAAAGTACATTATTTTCTATATGAATGTAGTGGAGTAAAAAGTACATTATTTTATTAAGGAATGTAGTGGACTAAAAAGTACATTATTTTCTATAGGAATGTAGTGGAGTAAAAAGTACATTATTTTCTATATGAATGTAGTGGAGTAAAAAGTACATTATTTTATTAAGAAATATAGTGGAGTAAAAAGTACATTATTTTCTATAGGAATGTAGTGGAGTAAAAAGTACATTATTTTCTATAGGACTGTAGTGGAGTAAAAAGTACATTATTTTCTATAGGAATGTAGTGGAGTAAAAAGTACATTATTTTCTTAAGGAATGTAGTGGAGTAAAAAGTACATTATTTTCTATAGGAATGTAGTGGAGTAAAAAGAACATTATTTTCTATAGGAATGTAGTGGAGTAAAAAGTACATTATTTTCTATAGGAATGTAGTGGAGTAAAAAGTACATTATTTTCTATAGGAATGTAGTGGAGTAAAAAGTACATTATTTTCTATAGGAATGTAGTGGAGTAAAATGTACATTATTTTCTATAGGAATGTAGTGGAGTAAAAAGTACATTATTTTCTATAGGAATGTAGTGAAGTAAAAAGTACATTATTTTCTATAGGAATGTAGTGGAGTAAAAAGTACATTATTTTCTATAGGAATGTGGTGGAGTAAAAAGTACATTATTTTCTATAGGAATGTAGTGGAGTAAAAAGTACATTATTTTCTATAGGAATGTAGTGGAGTAAAAAGTACAATATTTTCTATAGGAATGTAGTGGAGTAAAAAGTACATTATTTTCTATAGGAATGTAGTGGAGTAAAATGTACATTATTTTCTATAGGAATGTAGTGGAGTAAAAAGTACATTATTTTATTAAGAAATGTAGTGGAGTAAAAAGTACATTATTTTCTATAGGAATGTAGTGGAGTAAAAAGTGGAGTAAAAAGTACATTATTTTCTATAGGAATGTAGTGGAGTAAAAAGTACATTCTTTTCTATAGGAATGAAGTGGAGTAAAAAGTACATAATTTTCTATAGGAATGTAGTGGAGTAAAAAGTAAATTGTTTTCTATAGGAATGAAGTGGAGTAAAAAGAACATTATTTTCTATAGGAATGTAGTGGAGTAAAAAATACATTATTTTCTATAGGAATGTAGTGGAGTAAAAAGTACATTTTTTTCTATAAGAATGAAGTGGAGTAAAAAGTACATAATTTTTCTATAGGAATGTAGTGGAGTAAAAAGTACATTATTTTCTATAGGAATGTAGTGGAGTAAAAAGTACATTATTTTCTATAGGAATGTAGTGGAGTAAAAAGTACATTATTTTCTATAGGAATGTAGTGGAGTAAAAAGTACATTATTTTCTATATGAATGTAGTGGAGTAAAAAGTACATTATTTTATTAAGGAATGTAGTGGACTAAAAAGTACATTATTTTCTATAGGAATGTAGTGGAGTAAAAAGTACATTATTTTCTATATGAATGTAGTGGAGTAAAAAGTACATTATTTTATTAAGAAATATAGTGGAGTAAAAAGTACATTATTTTCTATAGGAATGTAGTGGAGTAAAAAGTACATTATTTTCTATAGGACTGTAGTGGAGTAAAAAGTACATTATTTTCTATAGGAATGTAGTGGAGTAAAAAGTACATTATTTTATTAAGGAATGTAGTGGAGTAAAAAGTACATTATTTTCTATAGGAATGTAGTGGAGTAAAAATAACATTATTTTCTATAGGAATGTAGTGGAGTAAAAAATACATTATTTTCTATAGGAATGTAGTGGAGTAAAAAGTACATTCTTTTCTATAGGAATGAAGTGGAGTAAAAAGTACATAATTTTTCTATAGGAATGTAGTGGAGTAAAAAGTACATTATTTTCTATAGGAATGTAGTGGAGTAAAAAGTATATTATTTTCTATAGGAATGTAGTGGAGTAAAAAGTACATTATTTTCTATAGGAATGTAGTGGAGTAAAAAATACATTATTTTCTATAGGAATGTAGTGAAGTAAAAAAAAACTTTTTTTCTATAGGAATGTAGTGGAGTAAAAAGTACATTATTTTCTATAGGAATGTAGTGGAGTAAAAAGTACATTATTTTCTATAGGAATGTAGTGGAGTAAAATGTACATTATTTTCTATAGGAATGTAGTGGAGTAAAAAGTACATTATTTTCTATAGGAATGTAGTGAAGTAAAAAGTACATTATTTTCTATAGGAATGTAGTGGAGTAAAAAGTACATTATTTTCTATAGGAATGTGGTGGAGTAAAAAGTACATTATTTTCTATAGGAATGTAGTGGAGTAAAAAGTACATTATTTTCTATAGGAATGTAGTGGAGTAAAAAGTACAATATTTTCTATAGGAATGTAGTGAAGTAAAAAAAAACTTTTTTTCTATAGGAATGTAGTGGAGTAAAAAGTACATTATTTTCTATAGGAATGTAGTGGAGTAAAAAGTACATTATTTTCTATAGGAATGTAGTGAAGTAAAATGTACATTATTTTCTATAGGAATGTAGTGGAGTAAAAAGTACATTATTTTCTATAGGAATGTAGTGAAGTAAAAAGTACATTATTTTCTATAGGAATGTAGTGGAGTAAAAAGTACATTATTTTCTATAGGAATGTGGTGGAGTAAAAAGTACATTATTTTCTATAGGAATGTAGTGGAGTAAAAAGTACATTATTTTCTATAGGAATGTAGTGGAGTAAAAAGTACAATATTTTCTATAGGAATGTAGTGGAGTAAAAAGTACATTATTTTCTATAGGAATGTAGTGAAGTAAAAAATTTTTTTTTTTCTATAGGAATGTAGTGGAGTAAAAAGTACATTATTTTCTATAGGAATGTAGTGGAGTAAAAAGTACATTATTTTCTATAGGAATGTAGTGGAGTAAAATGTACATTATTTTCTATAGGAATGTAGTGGAGTAAAAAGTACATTATTTTATTAAGAAATGTAGTGGAGTAAAAAGTACATTATTTTCTATAGGAATGTAGTGGAGTAAAAAGTGGAGTAAAAAGTACATTATTTTCTATAGGAATGTAGTGGAGTAAAAAGTACATTATTTTCTATAGGAATGAAGTGGAGTAAAAAGTACATAATTTTCTATAGGAATGTAGTGGAGTAAAAAGTACATTGTTTTCTATCGGAATGTAGTGGAGTAAAAAGTACATTATTTTATTAAGGAATGTAGTGGAGTAAAAAGTACATTATTTTCTATACGAATGTAGTGGAGTAAAAAGTGGAGTAAAAAGTACATTATTTTCTATAGGAATGTAGTGGAGTAAAAAGTACATTCTTTTCTATAGGAATGAAGTGGAGTAAAAAGTACATTATTTTCTATAGGAATGTAGTGGAGTAAAAAGTACATTGTTTTCTATAGGAATGTAGTGGAGTAAAAAGTACATTATTTTCTATAGGAATGTAGTGGAGTAAAAAGTACATTATTTTCTATAGGAATGTAGTGGAGTAAAAAGTACATTATTTTCTATAGGAATGTAGTGGAGTAAAAAGTACATTATTTTCTATAGGAATGTAGTGGAGTAAAATGTACATTATTTTCTATAGGAATGTAGTGGAGTAAAAAGTACATTATTTTCTATAGGAATGTAGTGAAGTAAAAAGTACATTATTTTCTATAGGAATGTAGTGGAGTAAAAAGTACATTATTTTCTATAGGAATGTGGTGGAGTAAAAAGTACATTATTTTCTATAGGAATGTAGTGGAGTAAAAAGTACATTACTTTCTATAGGAATGTAGTGGAGTAAAAAGTACAATATTTTCTATAGGAATGTAGTGGAGTAAAAAGTACATTATTTTCTATAGGAATGTAGTGAAGTAAAAAAAAAAAAATTTCTATAGGAATGTAGTGGAGTAAAAAGTACATTATTTTCTATAGGAATGTAGTGGAGTAAAAAGTACATTATTTTCTATAGGAATGTAGTGGAGTAAAATGTACATTATTTTCTATAGGAATGTAGTGGAGTAAAAAGTACATTATTTTCTATAGGAATGTGGTGGAGTAAAAAGTACATTATTTTCTATAGGAATGTAGTGGAGTAAAAAGTACATTACTTTCTATAGGAATGTAGTGGAGTAAAAAGTACAATGTTTTCTATAGGAATGTAGTGGAGTAAAAAGTACATTATTTTGTATAGGAATGTAGTGAAGTAAAAAAAAAATTTTTTTCTATAGGAATGTAGTGGAGTAAAAAGTACATTATTTTCTATAGGAATGTAGTGGAGTAAAAAGTACATTATTTTCTATAGGAATGTAGTGGAGTAAAATGTACATTATTTTCTATAGGAATGTAGTGGAGTAAAAAGTACATTATTTTCTATAGGAATGTAGTGGAGTAAAAAGTGGAGTAAAAAGTACATTATTTTCTATAGGAATGAAGTGGAGTAAAAAGTACATAATTTTTCTATAGGAATGTAGTGGAGTAAAAAGTACATTATTTTCTATAGGAATGTAGTGGAGTAAAAAGTACATTATTTTCTATAGGAATGTAGTGGAGTAAAAAGTACATTATTTTCTATAGGAATGTAGTGAAGTAAAAAAAAACTTTTTTTCTATAGGAATGTAGTGGAGTAAAAAGTACATTATTTTCTATAGGAATGTAGTGGAGTAAAAAGTACATTATTTTCTATAGGAATGTAGTGGAGTAAAAAGTGGAGTAAAAAGTACATTATTTTCTATAGGAATGAAGTGGAGTAAAAAGTACATAATTTTTCTATAGGAATGTAGTGGAGTAAAAAGTACATTATTTTCTATAGGAATGTAGTGGAGTAAAAAGTACATTATTTTCTATAGGAATGTAGTGGAGTAAAAAGTACATTATTTTCTATAGGAATGTAGTGAAGTAAAAAAAAACTTTTTTTCTATAGGAATGTAGTGGAGTAAAAAGTACATTATTTTCTATAGGAATGTAGTGGAGTAAAAAGTACATTATTTTCTATAGGAATGTAGTGGAGTAAAAAGTACATTATTTTCTATAGGAATGTGGTGGAGTAAAAAGTACATTATTTTCTATAGGAATGTAGTGGAGTAAAAAGGACATTATTTTCTATAGGAATGTAGTGGAGTAAAAAGTACATTATTTTCTATAGGAATGTAGTGGAGTAAAATGTACATTATTTTCTATAGGAATGTAGTGGAGTAAAAAGTACATTATTTTCTATAGGAATGTAGTGGAGTAAAAAGTACATTATTTTATTAAGGAATGTAGTGGAGTAAAAAGTACATTATTTTCTATAGGAATGTAGTGGAGAAAAAAGTGGAGTAAAAAGTACATTATTTTCTATAGGAATGTAGTGGAGTAAAAAGTACATTCTTTTCTATAGGAATGAAGTGGAGTAAAAAGTACATTATTTTCTATAGGAATGTAGTGGAGTAAAAAGTACATTATTTTCTATAGGAATGTAGTGAAGTAAAAAAAAAAAATTCTATAGGAATGTAGTGGAGTAAAAAGTACATTATTTTCTATAGGAATGTAGTGGAGTAAAAAGTACATTATTTTCTATAGGAATGTAGTGGAGTAAAATGTACATTATTTTCTATAGGAATGTAGTGGAGTAAAAAGTACATTATTTTCTATAGGAATGTGGTGGAGTAAAAAGTACATTATTTTCTATAGGAATGTAGTGGAGTAAAAAGTACATTACTTTCTATAGGAATGTAGTGGAGTAAAAAGTACAATGTTTTCTATAGGAATGTAGTGGAGTAAAAAGTACATTATTTTCTATAGGAATGTAGTGAAGTAAAAAAAAAAAATTTTTCTATAGGAATGTAGTGGAGTAAAAAGTACATTATTTTCTATAGGAATGTAGTGGAGTAAAAAGTACATTATTTTCTATAGGAATGTAGTGGAGTAAAATGTACATTATTTTCTATAGGAATGTAGTGGAGTAAAAAGTACATTATTTTCTATAGGAATGTAGTGGAGTAAAAAGTGGAGTAAAAAGTACATTATTTTCTATAGGAATGAAGTGGAGTAAAAAGTACATAATTTTTCTATAGGAATGTAGTGGAGTAAAAAGTACATTATTTTCTATAGGAATGTAGTGGAGTAAAAAGTACATTATTTTCTATAGGAATGTAGTGGAGTAAAAAGTACATTATTTTCTATAGGAATGTAGTGAAGTAAAAAAAAACTTTTTTTCTATAGGAATGTAGTGGAGTAAAAAGTACATTATTTTCTATAGGAATGTAGTGGAGTAAAAAGTACATTATTTTCTATAGGAATGTGGTGGAGTAAAAAGTACATTATTTTCTATAGGAATGTAGTGGAGTAAAAAGTACATTATTTTCTATAGGAATGTGGTGGAGTAAAAAGTACATTATTTTCTATAGGAATGTAGTGGAGTAAAAAGTACATTATTTTCTATAGGAATGTAGTGGAGTAAAAAGTACATTATTTTCTATAGGAATGTAGTGAAGTAAAAAATTTTTTTTTTCTATAGGAATGTAGTGGAGTAAAAAGTACATTATTTTCTATAGGAATGTAGTGGAGTAAAAAGTACATTATTTTCTATAGGAATGTAGTGGAGTGAAAAGTACATTATTTTCTATATGAATGTAGTGGAGTAAAAAGTACATTATTTTATTAAGGAATGTAGTGGAGTAAAAAGTACATTATTTTCTATAGGAATGTAGTGAAGTAAAAAGTACATTATTTTCTATATGAATGTAGTGGAGTAAAAAGTACATTATTTTATTAAGGAATGTAGTGGAGTAAAAAGTACATTATTTTCTATAGGAATGTAGTGGAGTAAAAAGTGGAGTAAAAAGTACATTATTTTCTCTAGGAATGTAGTGGAGTAAAAAGTACATTATTTTCTATAGGAATGTAGTGGAGTAAAAAGTACATTATTTTCTATAGGAATGTAGTGGAGTAAAAAGTACATTATTTTCTATAGGAATGTAGTGGAGTAAAAAGTACATTATTTTCTATAGGAATGTAGTGAAGTAAAAAAAAACTTTTTTTCTATAGGAATGTAGTGGAGTAAAAAGTACATTATTTTCTATAGGAATGTAGTGGAGTAAAAAGTACATTTTTTTCTATAGGAATGTATTGGAGTAAAAAGTACATTATTTTCTATAGGAATGTAGTGAAGTAAAAAAAAAAAAAATTCTATAGGAATGTAGTGGAGTAAAAAGTACATTATTTTCTATAGGAATGTAGTGGAGTAAAAAGTACATTATTTTCTATAGGATTGTAGTGGAGTAAAAAGTACATTATTTTCTATAGGAATGTAGTGGAGTAAAAAGTACATTATTTTCTATAGGAATGTAGTGGAGTAAAAAGTACATTATTTTCTATAGGAATGTAGTGGAGTAAAAAGTACATTATTTTCTATAGGAATGTAGTGGAGTGAATAGTACATTATTTTCTATAGGAATGTAGTGGAGTAAAAAGTACATTCTTTTATTAAGGAATGTAGTGGAGTAAAAAGTACATTATTTTCTATAGGAATGTAGTGAAGTAAAAAGTACATTATTTTCTATATGAATGTAGTGGAGTAAAAAGTACATTATTTTATTAAGGAATGTAGTGGAGTAAAAAGTACATTATTTTCTATAGGAATGTAGTGGAGTAAAAAGTGGAGTAAAAAGTACATTATTTTCTATAGGAATGTAGTGGAGTAAAAAGTACATTATTTTCTATAGGAATGTAGTGGAGTAAAAAGTACATTATTTTCTATAGGAATGAAGTGGAGTAAAAAGTACATAATTTTTCTATAGGAATGTAGTGGAGTAAAAAGTACATTATTTTCTATAGGAATGTAGTGGAGTAAAAAGTACATTATTTTCTATAGGAATGTAGTGGAGAAAAAAGTACATTATTTTCTATAGGAATGTAGTGAAGTAAAAAAAAACTTTTTTTCTATAGGAATGTAGTGGAGTAAAAAGTACATTATTTTCTATAGGAATGTAGTGGAGTAAAAAGTACATTATTTTCTATAGGAATGTAGTGGAGTAAAATGTACATTATTTTCTATAGGAATGTAGTGGAGTAAAAAGTACATTATTTTCTATAGGAATGTAGTGAAGTAAAAAGTACATTATTTTCTATAGGAATGTAGTGGAGTAAAAAGTACATTATTTTCTATAGGAATGTGGTGGAGTAAAAAGTACATTATTTTCTATAGGAATGTAGTGGAGTAAAAAGTACATTATTTTCTATAGGAATGTAGTGGAGTAAAAAGTACAATATTTTCTATAGGAATGTAGTGGAGTAAAAAGTACATTATTTTATTAAGAAATGTAGTGGAGTAAAAAGTACATTATTTTCTATAGGAATGTAGTGGAGTAAAAAGTGGAGTAAAAAGTACATTATTTTCTATAGGAATGTAGTGGAGTAAAAAGTACATTCTTTTCTATAGGAATGAAGTGGAGTAAAAAGTACATAATTTTCTATAGGAATGTAGTGGAGTAAAAAGTACATTGTTTTCTATAGGAATGTAGTGGAGTAAAAAGTACATTATTTTATTAAGGAATGTAGTGGAGTAAAAAGTACATTATTTTCTATACGAATGTAGTGGAGTAAAAAGTGGAGTAAAAAGTACATTATTTTCTATAGGAATGTAGTGGAGTAAAAAGTACATTCTTTTCTATAGGAATGAAGTGGAGTAAAAAGTACATTATTTTCTATAGGAATGTAGTGGAGTAAAAAGTACATTGTTTTCTATAGGAATGTAGTGGAGTAAAAAGTACATTATTTTCTATAGGAATGTAGTGGAGTAAAAAGTACATTATTTTCTATAGGAATGTAGTGGAGTAAAAAGTACATTATTTTCTATAGGAATGTAGTGGAGTAAAATGTACATTATTTTCTATAGGAATGTAGTGGAGTAAAAAGTACATTATTTTCTATAGGAATGTAGTGAAGTAAAAAGTACATTATTTTCTATAGGAATGTAGTGGAGTAAAAAATACATTATTTTCTATAGGAATGTGGTGGAGTAAAAAGTACATTATTTTCTATAGGAATGTAGTGGAGTAAAAAGTACATTACTTTCTATAGGAATGTAGTGGAGTAAAAAGTACAATATTTTCTATAGGAATGTAGTGGAGTAAAAAGTACATTATTTTCTATAGGAATGTAGTGAAGTAAAAAAAAAAAAAAATTCTATAGGAATGTAGTGGAGTAAAAAGTACATTATTTTCTATAGGAATGTAGTGGAGTAAAAAGTACATTATTTTCTATAGGAATGTAGTGGAGTAAAATGTACATTATTTTCTATAGGAATGTAGTGGAGTAAAAAGTACATTATTTTCTATAGGAATGTGGTGGAGTAAAAAGTACATTATTTTCTATAGGAATGTAGTGGAGTAAAAAGTACATTACTTTCTATAGGAATGTAGTGGAGTAAAAAGTACAATGTTTTCTATAGGAATGTAGTGGAGTAAAAAGTACATTATTTTCTATAGGAATGTAGTGAAGTAAAAAAAAAAAAAATTTCTATAGGAATGTAGTGGAGTAAAAAGTACATTATTTTCTATAGGAATGTAGTGGAGTAAAAAGTACATTATTTTCTATAGGAATGTAGTGGAGTAAAATGTACATTATTTTCTATAGGAATGTAGTGGAGTAAAAAGTACATTATTTTCTATAGGAATGTAGTGGAGTAAAAAGTGGAGTAAAAAGTACATTATTTTCTATAGGAATGAAGTGGAGTAAAAAGTACATAATTTTTCTATAGGAATGTAGTGGAGTAAAAAGTACATTATTTTCTATAGGAATGTAGTGGAGTAAAAAGTACATTATTTTCTATAGGAATGTAGTGGAGTAAAAAGTACATTATTTTCTATAGGAATGTAGTGGAGTAAAAAGTACAATATTTTCTATAGGAATGTGGTGGAGTAAAAAGTACATTATTTTCTATAGGAATGTAGTGGAGTAAAAAGTACATTATTTTCTATAGGAATGTAGTGGAGTAAAAAGTACAATATTTTCTATAGGAATGTAGTGGAGTAAAAAGTACATTATTTTATTAAGAAATGTAGTGGAGTAAAAAGTACATTATTTTCTATAGGAATGTAGTGGAGTAAAAAGTGGAGTAAAAAGTACATTATTTTCTATAGGAATGTAGTGGAGTAAAAAGTACATTCTTTTCTATAGGAATGAAGTGGAGTAAAAAGTACATAATTTTCTATAGGAATGTAGTGGAGTAAAAAGTACATTGTTTTCTATAGGAATGTAGTGGAGTAAAAAGTACATTATTTTCTATAGGAATGTAGTGGAGTAAAAAGTACATTATTTTCTATAGGAATGTAGTGGAGTAAAATGTACATTATTTTCTATAGGAATGTAGTGGAGTAAAAAGTACATTATTTTCTATAGGAATGTAGTGGAGTAAAAAGTGGAGTAAAAAGTACATTATTTTCTATAGGAATGAAGTGGAGTAAAAAGTACATAATTTTTCTATAGGAATGTAGTGGAGTAAAAAGTACATTATTTTCTATAGGAATGTAGTGGAGTAAAAAGTACATTATTTTCTATAGGAATGTAGTGGAGTAAAAAGTACATTATTTTCTATAGGAATGTAGTGAAGTAAAAAAAAACTTTTTTTCTATAGGAATGTAGTGGAGTAAAAAGTACATTATTTTCTATAGGAATGTAGTGGAGTAAAAAGTACATTATTTTCTATAGGAATGTGGTGGAGTAAAAAGTACATTATTTTCTATAGGAATGTAGTGGAGTAAAAAGTACATTATTTTCTATAGGAATGTGGTGGAGTAAAAAGTACATTATTTTCTATAGGAATGTAGTGGAGTAAAAAGTACATTATTTTCTATAGGAATGTAGTGGAGTAAAAAGTACATTATTTTCTATAGGAATGTAGTGAAGTAAAAATTTTTTTTTTTCTATAGGAATGTAGTGGAGTAAAAAGGACATTATTTTCTATAGGAATGTAGTGGAGTAAAAAGTACATTATTTTCTATAGGAATGTAGTGGAGTAAAATGTACATTATTTTCTATAGGAATGTAGTGGAGTAAAAAGTACATTATTTTCTATAGGAATGTAGTGGAGTAAAAAGTACATTATTTTATTAAGGAATGTAGTGGAGTAAAAAGTACATTATTTTCTATAGGAATGTAGTGGAGAAAAAGTGGAGTAAAAAGTACATTATTTTCTATAGGAATGTAGTGGAGTAAAAAGTACATTCTTTTCTATAGGAATGAAGTGGAGTAAAAAGTACATTATTTTCTATAGGAATGTAGTGGAGTAAAAAGTACATTATTTTCTATAGGAATGTAGTGAAGTAAAAAAAAAAAATTTCTATAGGAATGTAGTGGAGTAAAAAGTACATTATTTTCTATAGGAATGTAGTGGAGTAAAAAGTACATTATTTTCTATAGGAATGTAGTGGAGTAAAAAGTACATTATTTTCTATAGGAATGTAGTGGAGTAAAAAGTACATTATTTTCTATAGGAATGTAGTGGAGTGAAAAGTACATTATTTTCTATATGAATGTAGTGGAGTAAAAAGTACATTATTTTATTAAGGAATGTAGTGGAGTAAAAAGTACATTATTTTCTATAGGAATGTAGTGAAGTAAAAAGTACATTATTTTCTATATGAATGTAGTGGAGTAAAAAGTACATTATTTTATTAAGGAATGTAGTGGAGTAAAAAGTACATTATTTTCTATAGGAATGTAGTGGAGTAAAAAGTGGAGTAAAAAGTACATTATTTTCTCTAGGAATGTAGTGGAGTAAAAAGTACATTATTTTCTATAGGAATGTAGTGGAGTAAAAAGTACATTATTTTCTATAGGAATGTAGTGGAGTAAAAAGTACATTATTTTCTATAGGAATGTAGTGGAGTAAAAAGTACATTATTTTCTATAGGAATGTAGTGAAGTAAAAAAAAACTTTTTTTCTATAGGAATGTAGTGGAGTAAAAAGTACATTATTTTCTATAGGAATGTAGTGGAGTAAAAAGTACATTTTTTTCTATAGGAATGTATTGGAGTAAAAAGTACATTATTTTCTATAGGAATGTAGTGAAGTAAAAAAAAAAAAAATTCTATAGGAATGTAGTGGAGTAAAAAGTACATTATTTTCTATAGGAATGTAGTGGAGTAAAAAGTACATTATTTTCTATAGGATTGTAGTGGAGTAAAAAGTACATTATTTTCTATAGGAATGTAGTGGAGTAAAAAGTACATTATTTTCTATAGGAATGTAGTGGAGTAAAAAGTACATTATTTTCTATAGGAATGTAGTGGAGTAAAAAGTACATTATTTTCTATAGGAATGTAGTGGAGTGAATAGTACATTATTTTCTATAGGAATGTAGTGGAGTAAAAAGTACATTCTTTTATTAAGGAATGTAGTGGAGTAAAAAGTACATTATTTTCTATAGGAATGTAGTGAAGTAAAAAGTACATTATTTTCTATATGAATGTAGTGGAGTAAAAAGTACATTATTTTATTAAGGAATGTAGTGGAGTAAAAAGTACATTATTTTCTATAGGAATGTAGTGGAGTAAAAAGTGGAGTAAAAAGTACATTATTTTCTATAGGAATGTAGTGGAGTAAAAAGTACATTATTTTCTATAGGAATGTAGTGGAGTAAAAAGTACATTATTTTCTATAGGAATGAAGTGGAGTAAAAAGTACATAATTTTTCTATAGGAATGTAGTGGAGTAAAAAGTACATTATTTTCTATAGGAATGTAGTGGAGTAAAAAGTACATTATTTTCTATAGGAATGTAGTGGAGAAAAAAGTACATTATTTTCTATAGGAATGTAGTGAAGTAAAAAAAAACTTTTTTTCTATAGGAATGTAGTGGAGTAAAAAGTACATTATTTTCTATAGGAATGTAGTGGAGTAAAAAGTACATTATTTTCTATAGGAATGTAGTGGAGTAAAATGTACATTATTTTCTATAGGAATGTAGTGGAGTAAAAAGTACATTATTTTCTATAGGAATGTAGTGAAGTAAAAAGTACATTATTTTCTATAGGAATGTAGTGGAGTAAAAAGTACATTATTTTCTATAGGAATGTGGTGGAGTAAAAAGTACATTATTTTCTATAGGAATGTAGTGGAGTAAAAAGTACATTATTTTCTATAGGAATGTAGTGGAGTAAAAAGTACAATATTTTCTATAGGAATGTAGTGGAGTAAAAAGTACATTATTTTATTAAGAAATGTAGTGGAGTAAAAAGTACATTATTTTCTATAGGAATGTAGTGGAGTAAAAAGTGGAGTAAAAAGTACATTATTTTCTATAGGAATGTAGTGGAGTAAAAAGTACATTCTTTTCTATAGGAATGAAGTGGAGTAAAAAGTACATAATTTTCTATAGGAATGTAGTGGAGTAAAAAGTACATTGTTTTCTATACGAATGTAGTGGAGTAAAAAGTGGAGTAAAAAGTACATTATTTTCTATAGGAATGTAGTGGAGTAAAAAGTACATTCTTTTCTATAGGAATGAAGTGGAGTAAAAAGTACATTATTTTCTATAGGAATGTAGTGGAGTAAAAAGTACATTGTTTTCTATAGGAATGTAGTGGAGTAAAAAATACATTATTTTCTATAGGAATGTGGTGGAGTAAAAAGTACATTATTTTCTATAGGAATGTAGTGGAGTAAAAAGTACATTACTTTCTATAGGAATGTAGTGGAGTAAAAAGTACAATATTTTCTATAGGAATGTAGTGGAGTAAAAAGTACATTATTTTCTATAGGAATGTAGTGAAGTAAAAAAAAAAAAAAATTCTATAGGAATGTAGTGGAGTAAAAAGTACATTATTTTCTATAGGAATGTAGTGGAGTAAAAAGTACATTATTTTCTATAGGAATGTAGTGGAGTAAAATGTACATTATTTTCTATAGGAATGTAGTGGAGTAAAAAGTACATTATTTTCTATAGGAATGTGGTGGAGTAAAAAGTACATTATTTTCTATAGGAATGTAGTGGAGTAAAAAGTACATTACTTTCTATAGGAATGTAGTGGAGTAAAAAGTACAATGTTTTCTATAGGAATGTAGTGGAGTAAAAAGTACATTATTTTCTATAGGAATGTAGTGAAGTAAAAAAAAAAAAAATTTCTATAGGAATGTAGTGGAGTAAAAAGTACATTATTTTCTATAGGAATGTAGTGGAGTAAAAAGTACATTATTTTCTATAGGAATGTAGTGGAGTAAAATGTACATTATTTTCTATAGGAATGTAGTGGAGTAAAAAGTACATTATTTTCTATAGGAATGTAGTGGAGTAAAAAGTGGAGTAAAAAGTACATTATTTTCTATAGGAATGAAGTGGAGTAAAAAGTACATAATTTTTCTATAGGAATGTAGTGGAGTAAAAAGTACATTATTTTCTATAGGAATGTAGTGGAGTAAAAAGTACATTATTTTCTATAGGAATGTAGTGGAGTAAAAAGTACATTATTTTCTATAGGAATGTAGTGAAGTAAAAAAAAACTTTTTTTCTATAGGAATGTAGTGGAGTAAAAAGTACATTATTTTCTATAGGAATGTAGTGGAGTAAAAAGTACATTATTTTCTATAGGAATGTAGTGGAGTAAAAAGTACATTATTTTCTATAGGAATGTGGTGGAGTAAAAAGTACATTTTTTTCTATAGGAATGTAGTGGAGTAAAAAGTACATTATTTTCTATAGGAATGTAGTGGAGTAAAAAGTACATTATTTTCTATAGGAATGTAGTGGAGTAAAATGTACATTATTTTCTATAGGAATGTAGTGGAGTAAAAAGTACATTATTTTCTATAGGAATGTAGTGGAGTAAAAAGTGGAGTAAAAAGTACATTATTTTCTATAGGAATGAAGTGGAGTAAAAAGTACATAATTTTTCTATAGGAATGTAGTGGAGTAAAAAGTACATTATTTTCTATAGGAATGTAGTGGAGTAAAAAGTACATTATTTTCTATAGGAATGTAGTGGAGTAAAAAGTACATTATTTTCTATAGGAATGTAGTGGAGTAAAAAGTACATTATTTTCTATAGGAATGTAGTGGAGTAAAAAGTACATTATTTTCTATAGGAATGTGGTGGAGTAAAAAGTACATTATTTTCTATAGGAATGTAGTGGAGTAAAAAGTACATTATTTTCTATAGGAATGTAGTGGAGTAAAAAGTACAATATTTTCTATAGGAATGTAGTGGAGTAAAAAGTACATTATTTTATTAAGAAATGTAGTGGAGTAAAAAGTACATTATTTTCTATAGGAATGTAGTGGAGTAAAAAGTGGAGTAAAAAGTACATTATTTTCTATAGGAATGTAGTGGAGTAAAAAGTACATTCTTTTCTATAGGAATGAAGTGGAGTAAAAAGTACATAATTTTCTATAGGAATGTAGTGGAGTAAAAAGTACATTGTTTTCTATAGGAATGTAGTGGAGTAAAAAGTACATTATTTTCTATAGGAATGTAGTGGAGTAAAAAGTACATTATTTTCTATAGGAATGAAGTGGAGTAAAAAGTACATAATTTTTCTATAGGAATGTAGTGGAGTAAAAAGTACATTATTTTCTATAGGAATGTAGTGGAGTAAAAAGTACATTATTTTCTATAGGAATGTAGTGGAGAAAAAAGTACATTATTTTCTATAGGAATGTAGTGAAGTAAAAAAAAACTTTTTTTCTATAGGAATGTAGTGGAGTAAAAAGTACATTATTTTCTATAGGAATGTAGTGGAGTAAAAAGTACATTATTTTCTATAGGAATGTAGTGGAGTAAAATGTACATTATTTTCTATAGGAATGTAGTGGAGTAAAAAGTACATTATTTTCTATAGGAATGTAGTGAAGTAAAAAGTACATTATTTTCTATAGGAATGTAGTGGAGTAAAAAGTACATTATTTTCTATAGGAATGTGGTGGAGTAAAAAGTACATTATTTTCTATAGGAATGTAGTGGAGTAAAAAGTACATTATTTTCTATAGGAATGTAGTGGAGTAAAAAGTACAATATTTTCTATAGGAATGTAGTGGAGTAAAAAGTACATTATTTTATTAAGAAATGTAGTGGAGTAAAAAGTACATTATTTTCTATAGGAATGTAGTGGAGTAAAAAGTGGAGTAAAAAGTACATTATTTTCTATAGGAATGTAGTGGAGTAAAAAGTACATTCTTTTCTATAGGAATGAAGTGGAGTAAAAAGTACATAATTTTCTATAGGAATGTAGTGGAGTAAAAAGTACATTGTTTTCTATAGGAATGTAGTGGAGTAAAAAGTACATTATTTTATTAAGGAATGTAGTGGAGTAAAAAGTACATTATTTTCTATACGAATGTAGTGGAGTAAAAAGTGGAGTAAAAAGTACATTATTTTCTATAGGAATGTAGTGGAGTAAAAAGTACATTCTTTTCTATAGGAATGAAGTGGAGTAAAAAGTACATTATTTTCTATAGGAATGTAGTGGAGTAAAAAGTACATTGTTTTCTATAGGAATGTAGTGGAGTAAAAAGTACATTATTTTCTATAGGAATGTAGTGGAGTAAAAAGTACATTATTTTCTATAGGAATGTAGTGGAGTAAAAAGTACATTATTTTCTATAGGAATGTAGTGGAGTAAAATGTACATTATTTTCTATAGGAATGTAGTGGAGTAAAAAGTACATTATTTTCTATAGGAATGTAGTGAAGTAAAAAGTACATTATTTTCTATAGGAATGTAGTGGAGTAAAAAGTACATTATTTTCTATAGGAATGTGGTGGAGTAAAAAGTACATTATTTTCTATAGGAATGTAGTGGAGTAAAAAGTACATTACTTTCTATAGGAATGTAGTGGAGTAAAAAGTACAATATTTTCTATAGGAATGTAGTGGAGTAAAAAGTACATTATTTTCTATAGGAATGTAGTGAAGTAAAAAAAAAAAAAAATTCTATAGGAATGTAGTGGAGTAAAAAGTACATTATTTTCTATAGGAATGTAGTGGAGTAAAAAGTACATTATTTTCTATAGGAATGTAGTGGAGTAAAATGTACATTATTTTCTATAGGAATGTAGTGGAGTAAAAAGTACATTATTTTCTATAGGAATGTGGTGGAGTAAAAAGTACATTATTTTCTATAGGAATGTAGTGGAGTAAAAAGTACATTACTTTCTATAGGAATGTAGTGGAGTAAAAAGTACAATGTTTTCTATAGGAATGTAGTGGAGTAAAAAGTACATTATTTTCTATAGGAATGTAGTGAAGTAAAAAAAAAAAAATTTTCTATAGGAATGTAGTGGAGTAAAAAGTACATTATTTTCTATAGGAATGTAGTGGAGTAAAAAGTACATTATTTTCTATAGGAATGTAGTGGAGTAAAATGTACATTATTTTCTATAGGAATGTAGTGGAGTAAAAAGTACATTATTTTCTATAGGAATGTAGTGGAGTAAAAAGTGGAGTAAAAAGTACATTATTTTCTATAGGAATGAAGTGGAGTAAAAAGTACATAATTTTTCTATAGGAATGTAGTGGAGTAAAAAGTACATTATTTTCTATAGGAATGTAGTGGAGTAAAAAGTACATTATTTTCTATAGGAATGTAGTGGAGTAAAAAGTACATTATTTTCTATAGGAATGTAGTGAAGTAAAAAAAAACTTTTTTTCTATAGGAATGTAGTGGAGTAAAAAGTACATTATTTTCTATAGGAATGTAGTGGAGTAAAAAGTACATTATTTTCTATAGGAATGTAGTGGAGTAAAAAGTACATTATTTTCTATAGGAATGTGGTGGAGTAAAAAGTACATTTTTTTCTATAGGAATGTAGTGGAGTAAAAAGTACATTATTTTCTATAGGAATGTAGTGGAGTAAAAAGTACATTATTTTCTATAGGAATGTAGTGGAGTAAAATGTACATTATTTTCTATAGGAATGTAGTGGAGTAAAAAGTACATTATTTTCTATAGGAATGTAGTGGAGTAAAAAGTGGAGTAAAAAGAACATTATTTTCTATAGGAATGAAGTGGAGTAAAAAGTACATAATTTTTCTATAGGAATGTAGTGGAGTAAAAAGTACATTATTTTCTATAGGAATGTAGTGGAGTAAAAAGTACATTATTTTCTATAGGAATGTAGTGGAGTAAAAAGTACATTATTTTCTATAGGAATGTAGTGAAGTAAAAAAAAACTTTTTTTCTATAGGAATGTAGTGGAGTAAAAAGTACATTATTTTCTATAGGAATGTAGTGGAGTAAAAAGTACATTATTTTCTATAGGAATGTAGTGGAGTAAAAAGTACATTATTTTCTATAGGAATGTGCTGGAGTAAAAAGTACATTATTTTCTATAGGAATGTAGTGGAGTAAAAAGTACATTATTTTCTATAGGAATGTAGTGGAGTAAAAAGGACATTATTTTCTATAGGAATGTAGTGGAGTAAAAAGTACATTATTTTCTATAGGAATGTAGTGGAGTAAAATGTACATTATTTTCTATAGGAATGTAGTGGAGTAAAAAGTACATTATTTTCTATAGGAATGTAGTGGAGTAAAAAGTACATTATTTTATTAAGGAATGTAGTGGAGTAAAAAGTACATTATTTTCTATAGGAATGTAGTGGAGAAAAAAGTGGAGTAAAAAGTAAATTATTTTCTATAGGAATGTAGTGGAGTAAAAAGTACATTCTTTTCTATAGGAATGAAGTGGAGTAAAAAGTACATTATTTTCTATAGGAATGTAGTGGAGTAAAAAGTACATTATTTTCTATAGGAATGTAGTGAAGTAAAAAAAAAAAAATTTCTATAGGAATGTAGTGGAGTAAAAAGTACATTATTTTCTATAGGAATGTAGTGGAGTAAAAAGTACATTATTTTCTATAGGAATGTAGTGGAGTAAAAAGTACATTATTTTCTATAGGAATGTAGAGGAGTAAAAAGTACATTATTTTCTATAGGAATGTAGTGGAGTAAAAAGTACATTATTTTCTATAGGAATGTAGTGGAGTGAAAAGTACATTATTTTCTATATGAATGTAGTGGAGTAAAAAGTACATTATTTTATTAAGGAATGTAGTGGAGTAAAAAGTACATTATTTTCTATAGGAATGTAGTGAAGTAAAAAGTACATTATTTTCTATATGAATGTAGTGGAATAAAAAGTACATTATTTTATTAAGGAATGTAGTGGAGTAAAAAGTACATTATTTTCTATAGGAATGTAGTGGAGTAAAAAGTGGAGTAAAAAGTACATTATTTTCTCTAGGAATGTAGTGGAGTAAAAAGTACATTATTTTCTATAGGAATGTAGTGGAGTAAAAAGTACATTATTTTCTATAGGAATGTAGTGGAGTAAAAAGTACATTATTTTCTATAGGAATGTAGTGGAGTAAAAAGTACATTATTTTCTATAGGAATGTAGTGAAGTAAAAAAAAACTTTTTTTCTATAGGAATGTAGTGGAGTAAAAAGTACATTATTTTCTATAGGAATGTAGTGGAGTAAAAAGTACATTTTTTTCTATAGGAATGTATTGGAGTAAAAAGTACATTATTTTCTATAGGAATGTAGTGAAGTAAAAAAAAAAAAAATTCTATAGGAATGTAGTGGAGTAAAAAGTACATTATTTTCTATAGGAATGTAGTGGAGTAAAAAGTACATTATTTTCTATAGGATTGTAGTGGAGTAAAAAGTACATTATTTTCTATAGGAATGTAGTGGAGTAAAAAGTACATTATTTTCTATAGGAATGTAGTGGAGTAAAAAGTACATTATTTTCTATAGGAATGTAGTGGAGTAAAAAGTACATTATTTTCTATAGGAATGTAGTGGAGTGAAAAGTACATTATTTTCTATAGGAATGTAGTGGAGTAAAAAGTACATTCTTTTATTAAGGAATGTAGTGGAGTAAAAAGTACATTATTTTCTATAGGAATGTAGTGAAGTAAAAAGTACATTATTTTCTATATGAATGTAGTGGAGTAAAAAGTACATTATTTTATTAAGGAATGTAGTGGAGTAAAAAGTACATTATTTTCTATAGGAATGTAGTGGAGTAAAAAGTGGAGTAAAAAGTACATTATTTTCTATAGGAATGTAGTGGAGTAAAAAGTACATTATTTTCTCTAGGAATGTAGTGGAGTAAAAAGTACATTATTTTCTATAGGAATGTAGTGGAGTAAAAAGTACATTATTTTCTATAGGAATGTAGTGGAGTAAAAAGTACATTATTTTCTGTAGGAATGTAGTGGAGTAAAAAGTACATTATTTTCTATAGGAATGTAGTGGAGTAAAAAGTACATTATTTTCTATATGAATGTAGTGGAGTAAAAAGTACATTATTTTATTAAGGAATGTAGTGGAGTAAAAAATACATTATTTTCTATAGGAATGTAGTGGAGTTAAAAGTACATTATTTTCTATAGGAATGTAGTGGAGTAAAATGTACATTATTTTCTATAGGAATGTAGTGGAGTAAAAAGTACATTTTTTTCTATAGGAATGTAGTGGAGTAAAAAGTACATTATTTTCTATAGGAATGTAGTGGAGTAAAAAGTACATTATTTTCTATAGGAATGTAGTGGAGTAAAAAGTACATTATTTTCTATATGAATGTAGTGGAGTAAAAAGTACATTATTTTATTAAGGAATATAGTGGAGTAAAAAATACATTATTTTCTATAGGAATGTAGTGGAGTTAAAAGTACATTATTTTCTATAGGAATGTAGTGGAGTAAAATGTACATTATTTTCTATAGGAATGTAGTGGAGTAAAAAGTACATTATTTTCTATAGGAATGTAGTGGAGTAAAAAGTACATTATTTTCTATAGGAATGTAGTGGAGTAAAAAGTACATTATTTTATTAAGGAATGTAGTGAAGTAAAAAAAAAAAAATTTCTATAGGAATGTAGTGGAGTAAAAAGTACATTATTTTCTATTGGAATGTAGTGGAGTAAAAAGTACAATATTTTCTATAGGAATGTAGTGGAGTAAAAAGTACATTATTTTCTATAGGAATGTAGTGAAGTAAAAAGTACATTATTTTCTATAGGAATGTAGTGGAGTAAAAAGTACATTATTTTCTATAGGAATGTAGTGAAGTAAAAAAAAAAAAATTTCTATAGGAATGTAGTGGAGTAAAAAGTACATTATTTTCTATAGGAATGTAGTGGAGTAAAAAGTACATTATTTTCTATAGGAATGTAGTGGAGTAAAAAGTACATTATTTTCTATAGGAATGTAGTGGAGTAAAAAGTACATTATTTTCTATAGGAATGTAGTGGAGTAAAAAGTACATTATTTTCTATAGGAATGTAGTGGAGTGAAAAGTACATTATTTTCTATATGAATGTAGTGGAGTAAAAAGTACATTATTTTATTAAGGAATGTAGTGGAGTAAAAAGTACATTATTTTATTAAGGAATGTAGTGGAGTAAAAAGTACATTATTTTCTATAGGAATGTAGTGGAGTAAAAAGTGGAGTAAAAAGTACATTATTTTCTATAGGAATGTAGTGGAGTAAAAAGTACATTATTTTCTCTAGGAATGTAGTGGAGTAAAAAGTACATTATTTTTTCTAGGAATGTAGTGGAGTAAAAAGTACATTATTTTCTATAGGAATGTAGTGGAGTAAAAAGTACATTATTTTCTATAGGAATGTAGTGGAGTAAAAAGTACATTATTTTCTATAGGAATGTAGTGGAGTAAAAAGTACATTATTTTCTATAGGAATGTAGTGGAGTAAAAAGAACATTATTTTCTATAGGAATGTAGTGGAGTAAAAAGTACATTATTTTCTATAGGAATGTAGTGGAGTAAAAAGTACATTATTTTCTATAGGAATGTAGTGGAGTAAAAAGTGGAGTAAAAAGTACATTATTTTCTATAGGAATGTAGTGGAGTAAAAAGTACATTCTTTTCTATAGGAATGAAGTGGAGTAAAAAGTACATTATTTTCTATAGGAATGTATTGGAGTAAAAAGTACATAATTTTCTATAGGAATGTAGTGGAGTAAAAAGTACATTATTTTCTATAGGAATGTAGTGAAGTAAAAAAAAAGTTTTTTTATATAGGAATGTAGTGGAGTAAAAAGTACATTATTTTCTATAGGAATGTAGTGAAGTAAAAAAGAAAAAAAATTCTATAGGAATGTAGTGGAGTAAAAAGTACATTATTTTCTATAGGAATGTAGTGGAGTAAAAAGTACATTATTTTCTATAGGAATGTAGTGGAGTAAAAAGTACATTCTTTTCTATAGGAATGAAGTGGAGTAAAAAGTACATTATTTTCTATAGGAATGTAGTGGAGTAAAAAGTACATAATTTTCTATAGGAATGTAGTGGAGTAAAAAGTACATTATTTTCTATAGGAATGTAGTGGAGTAAAAAGTACATTATTTTCTATAGGAATGTAGTGGAGTAAAAAGTACATTATTTTCTATATGAATGTAGTGGAGTAAAAAGTACATTATTTTATTAAGGAATATAGTGGAGTAAAAAATACATTATTTTCTATAGGAATGTAGTGGAGTTAAAAGTACATTATTTTCTATAGGAATGTAGTGGAGTAAAATGTACATTATTTTCTATAGGAATGTAGTGGAGTAAAAAGTACATTATTTTCTATAGGAATGTAGTGGAGTAAAAAGTACATTATTTTCTATAGGAATGTAGTGGAGTAAAAAGTACATTATTTTATTAAGGAATGTAGTGAAGTAAAAAAAAAAAAATTTCTATAGGAATGTAGTGGAGTAAAAAGTACATTATTTTCTATTGGAATGTAGTGGAGTAAAAAGTACAATATTTTCTATAGGAATGTAGTGGAGTAAAAAGTACATTATTTTCTATAGGAATGTAGTGAAGTAAAAAGTACATTATTTTCTATAGGAATGTAGTGGAGTAAAAAGTACATTATTTTCTATAGGAATGTAGTGAAGTAAAAAAAAAAAAATTTCTATAGGAATGTAGTGGAGTAAAAAGTACATTATTTTCTATAGGAATGTAGTGGAGTAAAAAGTACATTATTTTCTATAGGAATGTAGTGGAGTAAAAAGTACATTATTTTCTATAGGAATGTAGTGGAGTAAAAAGTACATTATTTTCTATAGGAATGTAGTGGAGTAAAAAGTACATTATTTTCTATAGGAATGTAGTGGAGTGAAAAGTACATTATTTTCTATATGAATGTAGTGGAGTAAAAAGTACATTATTTTATTAAGGAATGTAGTGGAGTAAAAAGTACATTATTTTATTAAGGAATGTAGTGGAGTAAAAAGTACATTATTTTCTATAGGAATGTAGTGGAGTAAAAAGTGGAGTAAAAAGTACATTATTTTCTATAGGAATGTAGTGGAGTAAAAAGTACATTATTTTCTCTAGGAATGTAGTGGAGTAAAAAGTACATTATTTTTTCTAGGAATATAGTGGAGTAAAAAGTACATTATTTTCTATAGGAATGTAGTGGAGTAAAAAGTACATTATTTTCTATAGGAATGTAGTGGAGTAAAAAGTACATTATTTTCTATAGGAATGTAGTGGAGTAAAAAGTACATTATTTTCTATAGGAATGTAGTGGAGTAAAAAGAACATTATTTTCTATAGGAATGTAGTGGAGTAAAAAGTACATTATTTTCTATAGGAATGTAGTGGAGTAAAAAGTACATTATTTTCTATAGGAATGTAGTGGAGTAAAAAGTGGAGTAAAAAGTACATTATTTTCTATAGGAATGTAGTGGAGTAAAAAGTACATTCTTTTCTATAGGAATGAAGTGGAGTAAAAAGTACATTATTTTCTATAGGAATGTATTGGAGTAAAAAGTACATAATTTTCTATAGGAATGTAGTGGAGTAAAAAGTACATTATTTTCTATAGGAATGTAGTGAAGTAAAAAAAAAGTTTTTTTATATAGGAATGTAGTGGAGTAAAAAGTACATTATTTTCTATAGGAATGTAGTGAAGTAAAAAAGAAAAAAAATTCTATAGGAATGTAGTGGAGTAAAAAGTACATTATTTTCTATAGGAATGTAGTGGAGTAAAAAGTACATTATTTTCTATAGGAATGTAGTGGAGTAAAAAGTACATTCTTTTCTATAGGAATGAAGTGGAGTAAAAAGTACATTATTTTCTATAGGAATGTAGTGGAGTAAAAAGTACATAATTTTCTATAGGAATGTAGTGGAGTAAAAAGTACATTATTTTCTATAGGAATGTAGTGAAGTAAAAAAAAAAGTTTTTTTATATAGGAATGTAGTGGAGTAAAAAGTACATTATTTTCTATAGGATTGTAGTGGAGTAAAAAGTACATTATTTTCTCTAGGAATGTAGTGGAGTAAAAAGTACATTATTTTATTAAGGAATGTAGTGGAGTAAAAAGTACATTATTTTCTATAGGAATGTAGTGGAGTAAAAAGTGGAGTAAAAAGTACATTATTTTCTATAGGAATGTAGTGGAGTAAAAAGTACATTCTTTTCTATAGGAATGAAGTGGAGTAAAAAGTACATTATTTTCTATAGGAATGTATTGGAGTAAAAAGTACATAATTTTCTATAGGAATGTAGTGGAGTAAAAAGTACATTATTTTCTATAGGAATGTAGTGAAGTAAAAAAAAAGTTTTTTTATATAGGAATGTAGTGGAGTAAAAAGTACATTATTTTCTATAGGAATGTAGTGAAGTAAAAAAGAAAAAAAATTCTATAGGAATGTAGTGGAGTAAAAAGTACATTATTTTCTATAGGAATGTAGTGGAGTAAAAAGTACATTATTTTCTATAGGAATGTAGTGGAGTAAAAAGTACATTCTTTTCTATAGGAATGAAGTGGAGTAAAAAGTACATTATTTTCTATAGGAATGTAGTGGAGTAAAAAGTACATAATTTTCTATAGGAATGTAGTGGAGTAAAAAGTACATTATTTTCTATAGGAATGTAGTGAAGTAAAAAAAAAAGTTTTTTTATATAGGAATGTAGTGGAGTAAAAAGTACATTATTTTCTATAGGATTGTAGTGGAGTAAAAAGTACATTATTTTCTCTAGGAATGTAGTGGAGTAAAAAGTACATTATTTTATTAAGGAATGTAGTGGAGTAAAAAGTACATTATTTTCTATAGGAATGTAAAGGAGTAAAAAGTACATTATTTTCTATAGGAATGTAGTGGAGTAAAAAGTACATTTTTTTCTATAGGAATGTAGTGGAGTAAAAAGTACATTATTTTCTATAGGAATGTAGTGGAGTAAAAAGTACATTATTTTCTATAGGAATGTAGTGGAGTAAAAAGTACATTATTTTCTATAGGATTGTAGTGGAGTAAAAAGTACATTATTTTCTCTAGGAAAATAGTGGAGTAAAAAGTACATTATTTTATTAAGGAATGTAGTGGAGTAAAAAGTACATTATTTTCTGTAGGAATGTAGTGGAGTAAAAAGTACATTATTTTCTATAGAAATGTAGTGGAGTAAAAAGTACATTATTTTCTATATGAATGTAGTGGAGTAAAAAGTACATTATTTTATTAAGGAATGTAGTGGAGTAAAAAATACATTATTTTCTATAGGAAAGTAGTGGAGTTAAAAGTACATTATTTTCTATAGGAATGTAGTGGAGTAAAAAGTACATTTTTTTCTATAGGAATGTAGTGGAGTAAAAAGTACATTATTTTCTATAGGAATGTAGGGGAGTAAAAAGTACATTATTTTCTATAGGAATGTAGTGAAGTAAAAAAAAAAAAAAATTCTATAGGAATGTAGTGGAGTAAAAAGTACAATATTTTCTATAGGAATGTAGTGGAGTAAAAAGTACATTATTTTCTATAGGAATGTAGTGAAGTAAAAAGTACATTATTTTCTATAGGAATGTAGTGGAGTAAAAAGTACATTATTTTCTATAGGAATGTAGTGAAGTAAAAAAAAAAAACATTTCTATAGGAATGCTGTGGAGTAAAAAGTACATTATTTTCTATAGGATTGTAGTGGAGTAAAAAGTACATTATTTTCTATAGTTATGTAGTGGAGTAAAAAGTACATTATTTTCTATAGGAATGTAGTGGAGTAAAAAGTACATTATTTTCTATAGGAATGTAGTGGAGTAAAAAGTACATTATTTTCTATAGGAATGTAGTGGAATAAAAAGTACATTATTTTCTATAGGAATGTAGTGGAGTGAAAAGTACATTATTTTCTATAGGAATGTAGTGGAGTAAAAAGTACATTATTTTATTAAGGAATGTAGTGGAGTAAAAAGTACATTATTTTCTATAGGAATGTAGTGGAGTGAAAAGTACATTCTTTTCTATAGGAATGAAGTGGAGTAAAAAGTACATTATTTTCTATAGGAATGTAGTGGAGTAAAAAGTACATAATTTTCTATAGGAATGTAGTGGAGTAAAAAGTACATTATTTTCTATAGGAATGTAGTGAAGTAAAAAAAAAAGTTTTTTTATATAGGAATGTAGTGGAGTAAAAAGTACATTATTTTCTATAGGATTGTAGTGGAGTAAAAAGTACATTATTTTCTCTAGGAATGTAGTGGAGTAAAAAGTACATTATTTTATTAAGGAATGTAGTGGAGTAAAAAGTACATTATTTTCTATAGGAATGTAAAGGAGTAAAAAGTACATTATTTTCTATAGGAATGTAGTGGAGTAAAAAGTACATTTTTTTCTATAGGAATGTAGTGGAGTAAAAAGTACATTATTTTCTATAGGAATGTAGTGAAGTAAAAAAAAAAAAAAATTCTATAGGAATGTAGTGGAGTAAAAAGTACATAATTTTCTATAGGAATGTAGTGGAGTAAAAAGTGCATAATTTTCTATAGGAATGTAGTGGAGTAAAAAGTACATTATTTTCTATAGGAATGTAGTGGAGTAAAAAGTACATTATTTTCTATAGGATTGTAGTGGAGTAAAAAGTACATTATTTTCTCTAGGAAAATAGTGGAGTAAAAAGTACATTATTTTATTAAGGAATGTAGTGGAGTAAAAAGTACATTATTTTCTGTAGGAATGTAGTGGAGTAAAAAGTACATTATTTTCTATAGGAATGTAGTGGAGTAAAAAGTACATTATTTTCTATATGAATGTAGTGGAGTAAAAAGTACATTATTTTATTAAGGAATGTAGTGGAGTAAAAAATACATTATTTTCTATAGGAATGTAGTGGAGTTAAAAGTACATTATTTTCTATAGGAATGTAGTGGAGTAAAAAGTACATTTTTTTCTATAGGAATGTAGTGGAGTAAAAAGTACATTATTTTCTATAGGAATGTAGTGGAGTAAAAAGTACAATATTTTCTATAGGAATGTAGTGGAGTAAAAAGTACATTAACTTCTATAGGAATGTAGTGAAGTAAAAAAAAAAAAAAATTCTATAGGAATGTAGTGGAGTAAAAAGTACAATATTTTCTATAGGAATGTAGTGGAGTAAAAAGTACATTATTTTCTATAGGAATGTAGTGAAGTAAAAAGTACATTATTTTCTATAGGAATGTAGTGGAGTAAAAAGTACATTATTTTCTATAGGAATGTAGTGGAGTAAAAAGTACATTATTTTCTATAGGAATGTAGTGGAGTAAAAAGTACATTATTTTCTATAGGATTGTAGTGGAGTAAAAAGTACATTATTTTCTCTAGGAAAATAGTGGAGTAAAAAGTACATTATTTTCTATAGGAATGTAGTGGAGTAAAAAGTACATTATTTTCTGTAGGAATGTAGTGGAGTAAAAAGTACATTATTTTCTATAGGAATGTAGTGGAGTAAAAAGTACATTATTTTCTATATGAATGTAGTGGAGTAAAAAGTACATTATTTTATTAAGGAATGTAGTGGAGTAAAAAATACATTATTTTCTATAGGAATGTAGTGGAGTTAAAAGTACATTATTTTCTATAGGAATGTAGTGGAGTAAAAAGTACAATATTTTCTATAGGAATGTAGTGGAGTAAAAAGTACATTATTTTCTATAGGAATGTAGTGAAGTAAAAAAAAAAAAAAATTCTATAGGAATGTAGTGGAGTAAAAAGTACAATATTTTCTATAGGAATGTAGTGGAGTAAAAAGTACATTATTTTCTATAGGAATGTAGTGAAGTAAAAAGTACATTATTTTCTATAGGAATGTAGTGGAGTAAAAAGTACATTATTTTCTATAGGAATGTAGTGGAGTAAAAAGTACATTTTTTTCTATAGGAATGTAGTGGAGTAAAAAGTACATTATTTTCTATAGGAATGTAGTGGAGTAAAAAGTACAATATTTTCTATAGGAATGTAGTGGAGTAAAAAGTACATTATTTTCTATAGGAATGTAGTGAAGTAAAAAAAAAAAAAAATTCTATAGGAATGTAGTGGAGTAAAAAGTACAATATTTTCTATAGGAATGTAGTGGAGTAAAAAGTACATTATTTTCTATAGGAAAGTAGTGAAGTAAAAAGTACATTATTTTCTATAGGAATGTAGTGGAGTAAAAAGTACATTATTTTCTATAGGAATGTAGTGGAGTAAAAAGTACATTATTTTCTATAGGAATGTAGTGGAGTAAAAAGTACATTATTTTCTATAGGATTGTAGTGGAGTAAAAAGTACATTATTTTCTCTAGGAAAATAGTGGAGTAAAAAGTACATTATTTTATTAAGGAATGTAGTGGAGTAAAAAGTACATTATTTTCTGTAGGAATGTAGTGGAGTAAAAAGTACATTATTTTCTATAGGAATGTAGTGGAGTAAAAAGTACATTATTTTCTATATGAATGTAGTGGAGTAAAAAGTACATTATTTTATTAAGGAATGTAGTGGAGTAAAAAGTACATTATTTTCTATAGGAATGCTGTGGAGTAAAAAGTACATTATTTTCTATAGGATTGTAGTGGAGTAAAAAGTACATTATTTTATTAAGGAATGTAGTGGAGTAAAAAGTGGAGTAAAAAGTACATTATTTTCTATAGGAATGTAGTGGAGTAAAAAGTACATTCTTTTCTATAGGAATGAAGTGGAGTAAAAAGTACATTATTTTCTATAGGAATGTATTGGAGTAAAAAGTACATAATTTTCTATAGGAATGTAGTGGAGTAAAAAGTACATTATTTTCTATAGGAATGTAGTGAAGTAAAAAAAAAGTTTTTTTATATAGGAATGTAGTGGAGTAAAAAGTACATTATTTTCTATAGGAATGTAGTGAAGTAAAAAAGAAAAAAAATTCTATAGGAATGTAGTGGAGTAAAAAGTACATTATTTTCTATAGGAATGTAGTGGAGTAAAAAGTACATTATTTTCTATAGGAATGTAGTGGAGTAAAAAGTACATTCTTTTCTATAGGAATGAAGTGGAGTAAAAAGTACATTATTTTCTATAGGAATGTAGTGGAGTAAAAAGTACATAATTTTCTATAGGAATGTAGTGGAGTAAAAAGTACATTATTTTCTATAGGAATGTAGTGAAGTAAAAAAAAAAGTTTTTTTATATAGGAATGTAGTGGAGTAAAAAGTACATTATTTTCTATAGGATTGTAGTGGAGTAAAAAGTACATTATTTTCTCTAGGAATGTAGTGGAGTAAAAAGTACATTATTTTATTAAGGAATGTAGTGGAGTAAAAAGTACATTATTTTCTATAGGAATGTAAAGGAGTAAAAAGTACATTATTTTCTATAGGAATGTAGTGGAGTAAAAAGTACATTTTTTTCTATAGGAATGTAGTGGAGTAAAAAGTACATTATTTTCTATAGGAATGTAGTGGAGTAAAAAGTACATTATTTTCTATAGGAATGTAGTGGAGTAAAAAGTACATTATTTTCTATAGGATTGTAGTGGAGTAAAAAGTACATTATTTTCTCTAGGAAAATAGTGGAGTAAAAAGTACATTATTTTATTAAGGAATGTAGTGGAGTAAAAAGTACATTATTTTCTGTAGGAATGTAGTGGAGTAAAAAGTACATTATTTTCTATAGAAATGTAGTGGAGTAAAAAGTACATTATTTTCTATATGAATGTAGTGGAGTAAAAAGTACATTATTTTATTAAGGAATGTAGTGGAGTAAAAAATACATTATTTTCTATAGGAAAGTAGTGGAGTTAAAAGTACATTATTTTCTATAGGAATGTAGTGGAGTAAAAAGTACATTTTTTTCTATAGGAATGTAGTGGAGTAAAAAGTACATTATTTTCTATAGGAATGTAGGGGAGTAAAAAGTACATTATTTTCTATAGGAATGTAGTGAAGTAAAAAAAAAAAAAAATTCTATAGGAATGTAGTGGAGTAAAAAGTACAATATTTTCTATAGGAATGTAGTGGAGTAAAAAGTACATTATTTTCTATAGGAATGTAGTGAAGTAAAAAGTACATTATTTTCTATAGGAATGTAGTGGAGTAAAAAGTACATTATTTTCTATAGGAATGTAGTGAAGTAAAAAAAAAAAACATTTCTATAGGAATGCTGTGGAGTAAAAAGTACATTATTTTCTATAGGATTGTAGTGGAGTAAAAAGTACATTATTTTCTATAGTTATGTAGTGGAGTAAAAAGTACATTATTTTCTATAGGAATGTAGTGGAGTAAAAAGTACATTATTTTCTATAGGAATGTAGTGGAGTAAAAAGTACATTATTTTCTATAGGAATGTAGTGGAATAAAAAGTACATTATTTTCTATAGGAATGTAGTGGAGTGAAAAGTACATTATTTTCTATAGGAATGTAGTGGAGTAAAAAGTACATTATTTTATTAAGGAATGTAGTGGAGTAAAAAGTACATTATTTTCTATAGGAATGTAGTGGAGTGAAAAGTACATTCTTTTCTATAGGAATGAAGTGGAGTAAAAAGTACATTATTTTCTATAGGAATGTAGTGGAGTAAAAAGTACATAATTTTCTATAGGAATGTAGTGGAGTAAAAAGTACATTATTTTCTATAGGAATGTAGTGAAGTAAAAAAAAAAGTTTTTTTATATAGGAATGTAGTGGAGTAAAAAGTACATTATTTTCTATAGGATTGTAGTGGAGTAAAAAGTACATTATTTTCTCTAGGAATGTAGTGGAGTAAAAAGTACATTATTTTATTAAGGAATGTAGTGGAGTAAAAAGTACATTATTTTCTATAGGAATGTAAAGGAGTAAAAAGTACATTATTTTCTATAGGAATGTAGTGGAGTAAAAAGTACATTTTTTTCTATAGGAATGTAGTGGAGTAAAAAGTACATTATTTTCTATAGGAATGTAGTGAAGTAAAAAAAAAAAAAAATTCTATAGGAATGTAGTGGAGTAAAAAGTACATAATTTTCTATAGGAATGTAGTGGAGTAAAAAGTGCATAATTTTCTATAGGAATGTAGTGGAGTAAAAAGTACATTATTTTCTATAGGAATGTAGTGGAGTAAAAAGTACATTATTTTCTATAGGATTGTAGTGGAGTAAAAAGTACATTATTTTCTCTAGGAAAATAGTGGAGTAAAAAGTACATTATTTTATTAAGGAATGTAGTGGAGTAAAAAGTACATTATTTTCTGTAGGAATGTAGTGGAGTAAAAAGTACATTATTTTCTATAGGAATGTAGTGGAGTAAAAAGTACATTATTTTCTATATGAATGTAGTGGAGTAAAAAGTACATTATTTTATTAAGGAATGTAGTGGAGTAAAAAATACATTATTTTCTATAGGAATGTAGTGGAGTTAAAAGTACATTATTTTCTATAGGAATGTAGTGGAGTAAAAAGTACATTTTTTTCTATAGGAATGTAGTGGAGTAAAAAGTACATTATTTTCTATAGGAATGTAGTGGAGTAAAAAGTACAATATTTTCTATAGGAATGTAGTGGAGTAAAAAGTACATTAACTTCTATAGGAATGTAGTGAAGTAAAAAAAAAAAAAAATTCTATAGGAATGTAGTGGAGTAAAAAGTACAATATTTTCTATAGGAATGTAGTGGAGTAAAAAGTACATTATTTTCTATAGGAATGTAGTGAAGTAAAAAGTACATTATTTTCTATAGGAATGTAGTGGAGTAAAAAGTACATTATTTTCTATAGGAATGTAGTGGAGTAAAAAGTACATTATTTTCTATAGGAATGTAGTGGAGTAAAAAGTACATTATTTTCTATAGGATTGTAGTGGAGTAAAAAGTACATTATTTTCTCTAGGAAAATAGTGGAGTAAAAAGTACATTATTTTCTATAGGAATGTAGTGGAGTAAAAAGTACATTATTTTCTGTAGGAATGTAGTGGAGTAAAAAGTACATTATTTTCTATAGGAATGTAGTGGAGTAAAAAGTACATTATTTTCTATATGAATGTAGTGGAGTAAAAAGTACATTATTTTATTAAGGAATGTAGTGGAGTAAAAAATACATTATTTTCTATAGGAATGTAGTGGAGTTAAAAGTACATTATTTTCTATAGGAATGTAGTGGAGTAAAAAGTACAATATTTTCTATAGGAATGTAGTGGAGTAAAAAGTACATTATTTTCTATAGGAATGTAGTGAAGTAAAAAAAAAAAAAAATTCTATAGGAATGTAGTGGAGTAAAAAGTACAATATTTTCTATAGGAATGTAGTGGAGTAAAAAGTACATTATTTTCTATAGGAATGTAGTGAAGTAAAAAGTACATTATTTTCTATAGGAATGTAGTGGAGTAAAAAGTACATTATTTTCTATAGGAATGTAGTGGAGTAAAAAGTACATTTTTTTCTATAGGAATGTAGTGGAGTAAAAAGTACATTATTTTCTATAGGAATGTAGTGGAGTAAAAAGTACAATATTTTCTATAGGAATGTAGTGGAGTAAAAAGTACATTATTTTCTATAGGAATGTAGTGAAGTAAAAAAAAAAAAAAATTCTATAGGAATGTAGTGGAGTAAAAAGTACAATATTTTCTATAGGAATGTAGTGGAGTAAAAAGTACATTATTTTCTATAGGAAAGTAGTGAAGTAAAAAGTACATTATTTTCTATAGGAATGTAGTGGAGTAAAAAGTACATTATTTTCTATAGGAATGTAGTGGAGTAAAAAGTACATTATTTTCTATAGGAATGTAGTGGAGTAAAAAGTACATTATTTTCTATAGGATTGTAGTGGAGTAAAAAGTACATTATTTTCTCTAGGAAAATAGTGGAGTAAAAAGTACATTATTTTATTAAGGAATGTAGTGGAGTAAAAAGTACATTATTTTCTGTAGGAATGTAGTGGAGTAAAAAGTACATTATTTTCTATAGGAATGTAGTGGAGTAAAAAGTACATTATTTTCTATATGAATGTAGTGGAGTAAAAAGTACATTATTTTATTAAGGAATGTAGTGGAGTAAAAAGTACATTATTTTCTATAGGAATGCTGTGGAGTAAAAAGTACATTATTTTCTATAGGATTGTAGTGGAGTAAAAAGTACATTATTTTATTAAGGAATGTAGTGGAGTAAAAAATACATTATTTTCTATAGGAATGTAGTGGAGTTAAAAGTACATTATTTTCTATAGGAATGTAGTGGAGTAAAAAGTACATTTTTTTCTATAGGAATGTAGTGGAGTAAAAAGTACATTATTTTCTATAGGAATGTAGTGGAGTAAAAAGTACAATATTTTCTATAGGAATGTAGTGGAGTAAAAAGTACATTATTTTCTATAGGAATGTAGTGAAGTAAAAAAAAAAAAAAATTCTATAGGAATGTAGTGGAGTAAAAAGTACAATATTTTCTATAGGAATGTAGTGGAGTAAAAATTACATTATTTTCTATAGGAATGTAGTGAAGTAAAAAGTACATTATTTTCTATAGGAATGTAGTGGAGTAAAATTACATTATTTTCTATAGGAATGTAGTGAAGTAAAAAAAAAAAACATTTCTATAGGAATGCTGTGGAGTAAAAAGTACATTATTTTCTATAGGATTGTAGTGGAGTAAAAAGTACATTATTTTCTATAGGAATGTAGTGGAGTAAAAAATACATTATTTTCAATAGGAATGTAGTGGAGTTAAAAGTACATTATTTTCTATAGGAATGTAGTGGAGTAAAATGTACATTATTTTCTATAGGAATGTAGTGGAGTAAAAAGTACATTATTTTCTATAGGAATGTAGTGGAGTGAAAAGTACATTATTTTCTATATGAATGTAGTGGAGTAAAAAGTACATTATTTTATTAAGGAATGTAGTGAAGTAAAAAAAAAAAAAAATCTATAGGAATGTAGTGGAGTAAAAAGTACATTATTTTCTATAGGAATGTAGTGGAGTAAAAAGTACATTATTTTCTATAGGAATGTAGTGGAGTAAAAGGTACATTTTTTTCTATAGGAATGTAGTGGAGTAAAAAGTACATTATTTTCTATAGGAATGTAGTGGAGTAAAAAGTACAATATTTTCTATAGGAATGTAGTGGAGTAAAAAGTACATTATTTTCTGTAGGAATGTAGTGAAGTAAAAAAAAAAAAAAGTCTATAGGAATGTAGTGGAGTAAAAAGTACAATATTTTCTATAGGAATGTAGTGGAGTAAAAAGTACATTATTTTCTATAGGAATGTAGTGAAGTAAAAAGTACATTATTTTCTATAGGAATGTAGTGGAGTAAAAAGTACATTATTTTCTATAGGAATGTAGTGAAGTAAAAAAAAAAACATTTCTATAGGAATGCTGTGGAGTAAAAAGTACATTATTTTCTATAGGATTGTAGTGTAGTAAAAAGTACATTATTTTCTATAGGAATGTAGTGGAGTAAAAAGTACATTATTTTCTATAGGAATGTAGTGGAGTAAAAAGTACATTATTTTCTATAGGAATGTAGTGGAGTAAAAAGTACATTATTTTCTATAGGAATGTAGTGGAGTAAAAAGTACATTATTTTCTATAGGAATGTAGTGGAGTGAAAAGTACATTATTTTATATAGGAATGTAGTGGAGTAAAAAGTACATTATTTTATTAAGGAATGTAGTGGAGTAAAAAGTACATTATTTTCTATAGGAATGTAGTGGAGTAAAAAGTGGAGTAAAAAGTACATTATTTTCTATAGGAATGTAGTGGAGTAAAAAGTACATTCTTTTCTATAGGAATGAAGTGGAGTAAAAAGTACATTATTTTCTATAGGAATGTAGTAGAGTAAAAAGTACATTATTTTCTATAGGAATGTAGTGGAGTGAAAAGTACATTATTTTCTATATGAATGTAGTGGAGTAAAAAGTACATTATTTTCTATAGGAATGTAGTGGAGTAAAAAGTACATTATTTTCTATAGGAATGTAGAGGAGTAAAAAGTACATTATTTTCTATAGGAATGTAGTGGAGTGAAAAGTACATTATTTTCTATATGAATGTAGTGGAGTAAAAAGTACATTATTTTATTAAGGAATGTAGTGGAGTAAAAAGTACATTATTTTCTATAGGAATGTAGTGAAGTAAAAAGTACATTATTTTCTATATGAATGTAGTGGAGTAAAAAGTACATTATTTTCAATATGAATGTAGTGGAGTAAAAAGTACATTATTTTATTAAGGAATGTAGTGGAGTAAAAAGTACATTATTTTCTATAGGAATGAAGTGGAGTAAAAAGTACATTATTTTCTATAGGAATGTAGTAGAGTAAAAAGTACATTATTTTCTATAGGAATGTAGTGGAGTGAAAAGTACATTATTTTCTATATGAATGTAGTGGAGTAAAAAGTACATTATTTTCTATAGGAATGTAGTGGAGTAAAAAGTACATTATTTTCTATAGGAATGTAGAGGAGTAAAAAGTACATTATTTTCTATATTAATGTAGTGGAGTGAAAAGTACATTATTTTCTATATGAATGTAGTGGAGTAAAAAGTACATTATTTTATTAAGGAATGTAGTGGAGTAAAAAGTACATTATTTTCTATAGGAATGTAGTGAAGTAAAAAGTACATTATTTTCTATATGAATGTAGTGGAGTAAAAAGTACATTATTTTCAATATGAATGTAGTGGAGTAAAAAGTACATTATTTTATTAAGGAATGTAGTGGAGTAAAAAGTACATTATTTTCTATAGGAATGTAGTGGAGTAAAAAGTGGAGTAAAAAGTACATTATTTTCTATAGGAATGTAGTGGAGTAAAGTACATTATTTTCTCTAGGAATGTAGTGGAGTAAAAAGTACATTATTTTCTATAGGAATGTAGTGGAGTAAAAAGTACATTATTTTCTATAGGAATGTAGTGGAGTAAAAAGTACATTATTTTCTATAGGAATGTAGTGGAGTAAAAAGTACATTTTTTTCTATAGGAATGTAGTGGAGTAAAAAGTACATTATTTTCTATAGGAATGTAGTGAATTAAAAAAAAAAAAAAATTCTATAGGAATGTAGTGGAGTAAAAAGTACATTATTTTCTATAGGAATGTAGTGGAGTAAAAAGTACATTATTTTCTATAGGAATGTAGTGGAATAAAATGTACATTATTTTCTATAGGAATGTAGTGGAGTAAAGAACATTATTTTCTATAGGAATGTAGTGGAGTAAAAAGTACATTATTTTCTATAGGAATGTAGTGGAGTAAAAAGTACATTATTTTCTATAGGAATGTAGTGGAGTAAAAAGTACATTATTTTCTATAGGAATGTAGTGGAGTGAAAAGTACATTATTTTCTATAGGAATGTAGTGGAGTAAAAAGTACATTCTTTTATTAAGGAATGTAGTGGAGTAAAAAGTACATTATTTTCTATAGGAATGTAGTGAAGTAAAAAGTACATTATTTTCTATATGAATGTAGTGGAGTAAAAAGTACATTATTTTATTAAGGAATGTAGTGGAGTAAAAAGTACATTATTTTCTATAGGAATGTAGTGGAGTAAAAAGTGGAGTAAAAAGTACATTATTTTCTATAGGAATGTAGTGGAGTAAAAAGTACATTATTTTCTCTAGGAATGTAGTGGAGTAAAAAGTACATTATTTTCTATAGGAATGTAGTGGAGTAAAAAGTACATTATTTTCTATAGGAATGTAGTGGAGTAAAAAGTACATTATTTTCTGTAGGAATGTAGTGGAGTAAAAAGTACATTATTTTCTATAGGAATGTAGTGGAGTAAAAAGTACATTATTTTCTATTTGAATGTAGTGGAGTAAAAAGTACATTATTTTATTAAGGAATGTAGTGGAGTAAAAAGTACATTATTTTCTATAGGAATGTAGTGAAGTAAAAAGTACATTATTTTCTATATGAATGTAGTGGAGTAAAAAGTACATTATTTTCAATATGAATGTAGTGGAGTAAAAAGTACATTATTTTATTAAGGAATGTAGTGGAGTAAAAAGTACATTATTTTCTATAGGAATGTAGTGGAGTAAAAAGTGGAGTAAAAAGTACATTATTTTCTATAGGAATGTAGTGGAGTAAAGTACATTATTTTCTCTAGGAATGTAGTGGAGTAAAAAGTACATTATTTTCTATAGGAATGTAGTGGAGTAAAAAGTACATTATTTTCTATAGGAATGTAGTGGAGTAAAAAGTACATTATTTTCTATAGGAATGTAGTGGAGTAAAAAGTACATTTTTTTCTATAGGAATGTAGTGGAGTAAAAAGTACATTATTTTCTATAGGAATGTAGTGAATTAAAAAAAAAAAAAAATTCTATAGGAATGTAGTGGAGTAAAAAGTACATTATTTTCTATAGGAATGTAGTGGAGTAAAAAGTACATTATTTTCTATAGGAATGTAGTGGAATAAAATGTACATTATTTTCTATAGGAATGTAGTGGAGTAAAGAACATTATTTTCTATAGGAATGTAGTGGAGTAAAAAGTACATTATTTTCTATAGGAATGTAGTGGAGTAAAAAGTACATTATTTTCTATAGGAATGTAGTGGAGTAAAAAGTACATTATTTTCTATAGGAATGTAGTGGAGTGAAAAGTACATTATTTTCTATAGGAATGTAGTGGAGTAAAAAGTACATTCTTTTATTAAGGAATGTAGTGGAGTAAAAAGTACATTATTTTCTATAGGAATGTAGTGAAGTAAAAAGTACATTATTTTCTATATGAATGTAGTGGAGTAAAAAGTACATTATTTTATTAAGGAATGTAGTGGAGTAAAAAGTACATTATTTTCTATAGGAATGTAGTGGAGTAAAAAGTGGAGTAAAAAGTACATTATTTTCTATAGGAATGTAGTGGAGTAAAAAGTACATTATTTTCTCTAGGAATGTAGTGGAGTAAAAAGTACATTATTTTCTATAGGAATGTAGTGGAGTAAAAAGTACATTATTTTCTATAGGAATGTAGTGGAGTAAAAAGTACATTATTTTCTGTAGGAATGTAGTGGAGTAAAAAGTACATTATTTTCTATAGGAATGTAGTGGAGTAAAAAGTACATTATTTTCTATTTGAATGTAGTGGAGTAAAAAGTACATTATTTTATTAAGGAATGTAGTGGAGTAAAAAATACATTATTTTCTATAGGAATGTAGTGGAGTTAAAAGTACATTATTTTCTATAGGAATGTAGTGGAGTAAAATGTACATTATTTTCTATAGGAATGTAGTGGAGTAAAAAGTACATTTTTTTCTATAGGAATGTAGTGGAGTAAAAAGTACATTATTTTCTATAGGAATGTAGTGGAGTAAAAAGTACATTATTTTCTATAGGAATGTAGTGGAGTAAAAAGTACATTATTTTCTATATGAATGTAGTGGAGTAAAAAGTACATTATTTTATTAAGGAATGTAGTGGAGTAAAAAATACATTATTTTCTATAGGAATGTAGTGGAGTTAAAAGTACATTATTTTCTATAGGAATGTAGTGGAGTAAAATGTACATTATTTTCTATAGGAATATAGTGGAGTAAAAAGTACATTATTTTCTATAGGAATGTAGTGGAGTAAAAAGTACATTATTTTCTATAGGAATGTAGTGGAGTAAAAAGTACATTATTTTATTAAGGAATGTAGTGAAGTAAAAAAAAAAAAAATTCTATAGGAATGTAGTGGAGTAAAAAGTACATTATTTTCTATAGGAATGTAGTGGAGTAAAAAGTACAATATTTTCTATAGGAATGTAGTGGAGTAAAAAGTACATTATTTTCTATAGGAATGTAGTGAAGTAAAAAGTACATTATTTTCTATAGGAATGTAGTGGAGTAAAAAGTACATTATTTTCTATAGGAATGTAGTGAAGTAAAAAAAAAAAATTTTCTATAGGAATGTAGTGGAGTAAAAAGTACATTATTTTCTATAGGATTGTAGTGGAGTAAAAAGTACATTATTTTCTATAGGAATGTAGTGGAGTAAAAAGTACATTATTTTCTATAGGAATGTAGTGGAGTAAAAAGTACATTATTTTCTATAGGAATGTAGTGGAGTAAAAAGTACATTATTTTCTATAGGAATGTAGTGGAGTAAAAAGTACATTATTTTCTATAGGAATGTAGTGGAGTGAAAAGTACATTATTTTCTATATGAATGTAGTGGAGTAAAAAGTACATTATTTTATTAAGGAATGTAGTGGAGTAAAAAGTACATTATTTTCTATAGGAATGTAGTGAAGTAAAAAGTACATTATTTTCTATATGAATGTAGTGGAGTAAAAAGTACATTATTTTATTAAGGAATGTAGTGGAGTAAAAAGTACATTATTTTCTATAGGAATGTAGTGGAGTAAAAAGTGGAGTAAAAAGTACATTATTTTCTATAGGAATGTAGTGGAGTAAAAAGTACATTATTTTCTCTAGGAATGTAGTGGAGTAAAAAGTACATTATTTTCTATAGGAATGTAGTGGAGTAAAAAGTACATTATTTTCTATAGGAATGTAGTGGAGTAAAAAGTACATTATTTTCTATAGGAATGTAGTGGAGTAAAAAGTACATTATTTTCTATAGGAATGTAGTGGAGTAAAAAGTACATTATTTTCTATAGGAATGTAGTGGAGTAAAAAGTACATTATTTTCTATAGGAATGTAGTGGAGTAAAAAGAACATTATTTTCTATAGGAATGTAGTGGAGTAAAAAGTACATTATTTTCTATAGGAATGTAGTGGAGTAAAAAGTACATTATTTTCTATAGGAATGTAGTGGAGTAAAAAGTACATTATTTTATTAAGGAATGTAGTGAAGTAAAAAAAAAAAAAATTCTATAGGAATGTAGTGGAGTAAAAAGTACATTATTTTCTATAGGAATGTAGTGGAGTAAAAAGTACAATATTTTCTATAGGAATGTAGTGGAGTAAAAAGTACATTATTTTCTATAGGAATGTAGTGAAGTAAAAAGTACATTATTTTCTATAGGAATGTAGTGGAGTAAAAAGTACATTATTTTCTATAGGAATGTAGTGAAGTAAAAAAAAAAAACATTTCTATAGGAATGCTGTGGAGTAAAAAGTACATTATTTTCTATAGGATTGTAGTGGAGTAAAAAGTACATTATTTTCTATAGGAATGTAGTGGAGTAAAAAGTACATTATTTTCTATAGGAATGTAGTGGAGTAAAAAGTACATTATTTTCTATAGGAATGTAGTGGAGTAAAAAGTACATTATTTTCTATAGGAATGTAGTGGAGTAAAAAGTACATTATTTTCTATAGGAATGTAGTGGAGTGAAAAGTACATTATTTTCTATAGGAATGTAGTGGAGTAAAAAGTACATTATTTTATTAAGGAATGTAGTGGAGTAAAAAGTACATTATTTTCTATAGGAATGTAGTGAAGTAAAAAGTACATTATTTTCTATATGAATGTAGTGGAGTAAAAAGTACATTATTTTATTAAGGAATGTAGTGGAGTAAAAAGTACATTATTTTCTATAGGAATGTAGTGGAGTAAAAAGTGGAGTAAAAAGTACATTATTTTCTATAGGAATGTAGTGGAGTAAAAAGTACATTCTTTTCTATAGGAATGAAGTGGAGTAAAAAGTACATTATTTTCTATAGGAATGTAGTAGAGTAAAAAGTACATTATTTTCTATAGGAATGTAGTGGAGTGAAAAGTACATTATTTTCTATATGAATGTAGTGGAGTAAAAAGTACATTATTTTCTATAGGAATGTAGTGGAGTAAAAAGTACATTATTTTCTATAGGAATGTAGAGGAGTAAAAAGTACATTATTTTCTATAGGAATGTAGTGGAGTGAAAAGTACATTATTTTCTATATGAATGTAGTGGAGTAAAAAGTACATTATTTTATTAAGGAATGTAGTGGAGTAAAAAGTACATTATTTTCTATAGGAATGTAGTGAAGTAAAAAGTACATTATTTTCTATATGAATGTAGTGGAGTAAAAAGTACATTATTTTCAATATGAATGTAGTGGAGTAAAAAGTACATTATTTTATTAAGGAATGTAGTGGAGTAAAAAGTACATTATTTTCTATAGGAATGTAGTGAAGTAAAAAGTGGAGTAAAAAGTACATTATTTTCTATAGGAATGTAGTGGAGTAAAGTACATTATTTTCTCTAGGAATGTAGTGGAGTAAAAAGTACATTATTTTCTATAGGAATGTAGTGGAGTAAAAAGTACATTATTTTCTATAGGAATGTAGTGGAGTAAAAAGTACATTATTTTCTATAGGAATGTAGTGGAGTAAAAAGTACATTATTTTCTATAGGAATGTAGTGGAGTAAAATGTACATTATTTTCTATAGGAATGTAGTGGAGTAAAAACAACATTATTTTCTCTAGGAATGTAGTGGAGTAAAAAGTACATTATTTTCTATAGGAATGTAGTGGAGTAAAAAGTACATTATTTTCTATAGGAATGTAGTGGAGTAAAAAGTACATTATTTTCTATAGGAATGTAGTGGAGTGAAAAGTACATTATTTTCTATAGGAATGTAGTGGAGTAAAAAGTACATTCTTTTATTAAGGAATGTAGTGGAGTAAAAAGTACATTATTTTCTATAGGAATGTAGTGAAGTAAAAAGTACATTATTTTCTATATGAATGTAGTGGAGTAAAAAGTACATTATTTTATTAAGGAATGTAGTGGAGTAAAAAGTACATTATTTTCTATAGGAATGTAGTGGAGTAAAAAGTGGAGTAAAAAGTACATTATTTTCTATAGGAATGTAGTGGAGTAAAAAGTACATTATTTTCTCTAGGAATGTAGTGGAGTAAAAAGTACATTATTTTCTATAGGAATGTAGTGGAGTAAAAAGTACATTATTTTCTATAGGAATGTAGTGGAGTAAAAAGTACATTATTTTCTGTAGGAATGTAGTGGAGTAAAAAGTACATTATTTTCTATAGGAATGTAGTGGAGTAAAAAGTACATTATTTTCTATATGAATGTAGTGGAGTAAAAAGTACATTATTTTATTAAGGAATGTAGTGGAGTAAAAAATACATTATTTTCTATAGGAATGTAGTGGAGTTAAAAGTACATTATTTTCTATAGGAATGTAGTGGAGTAAAATGTACATTATTTTCTATAGGAATGTAGTGGAGTAAAAAGTACATTTTTTTCTATAGGAATGTAGTGGAGTAAAAAGTACATTATTTTCTATAGGAATGTAGTGGAGTAAAAAGTACATTATTTTCTATAGGAATGTAGTGGAGTAAAAAATACATTATTTTCAATAGGAATGTAGTGGAGTTAAAAGTACATTATTTTCTATAGGAATGTAGTGGAGTAAAATGTACATTATTTTCTATAGGAATGTAGTGGAGTAAAAAGTACATTATTTTCTATAGGAATGTAGTGGAGTGAAAAGTACATTATTTTCTATATGAATGTAGTGGAGTAAAAAGTACATTATTTTATTAAGGAATGTAGTGAAGTAAAAAAAAAAAAAATTCTATAGGAATGTAGTGGAGTAAAAAGTACATTATTTTCTATAGGAATGTAGTGGAGTAAAAAGTACAATATTTTCTATAGGAATGTAGTGGAGTAAAAAGTACATTATTTTCTATAGGAATGTAGTGAAGTAAAAAGTACATTATTTTCTATAGGAATGTAGTGGAGTAAAAAGTACATTATTTTCTATAGGAATGTAGTGAAGTAAAAAAAAAAAATTTTCTATAGGAATGTAGTGGAGTAAAAAGTACAATATTTTCTATAGGAATGTAGTGGAGTAAAAAGTACATTATTTTATTAAGAAATGTAGTGGAGTAAAAAGTACATTATTTTCTATAGGAATGTAGTGGAGTAAAAAGTGGAGTAAAAAGTACATTATTTTCTATAGGATTGTAGTGGAGTAAAAAGTACATTATTTTCTATAGGAATGTAGTGGAGTAAAAAGTACATTATTTTCTATAGGAATGTAGTGGAGTAAAAAGTACATTATTTTCTATAGGAATGTAGTGGAGTAAAAAGTACATTATTTTCTATAGGAATGTAGTGGAGTAAAAAGTACATTATTTTCTATAGGAATGTAGTGGAGTGAAAAGTACATTATTTTCTATATGAATGTAGTGGAGTAAAAAGTACATTATTTTATTAAGGAATGTAGTGGAGTAAAAAGTACATTATTTTCTATAGGAATGTAGTGAAGTAAAAAGTACATTATTTTCTATATGAATGTAGTGGAGTAAAAAGTACATTATTTTATTAAGGAATGTAGTGGAGTAAAAAGTACATTATTTTCTATAGGAATGTAGTGGAGTAAAAAGTGGAGTAAAAAGTACATTATTTTCTATAGGAATGTAGTGGAGTAAAAAGTACATTATTTTCTCTAGGAATGTAGTGGAGTAAAAAGTACATTATTTTCTATAGGAATGTAGTGGAGTAAAAAGTACATTATTTTCTATAGGAATGTAGTGGAGTAAAAAGTACATTATTTTCTATAGGAATGTAGTGGAGTAAAAAGTACATTTTTTTCTATAGGAATGTAGTGGAGTAAAAAGTACATTATTTTCTATAGGAATGTAGTGAAGTAAAAAAAAAAAAATTCTATAGGAATGTAGTGGAGTAAAAAGTACATTATTTTCTATAGGAATGTAGTGGAGTAAAAAGTACATTATTTTCTATAGGAATGTAGTGGAGTAAAAAGTACATTATTTTCTATAGGAATGTAGTGGAGTAAAAAGTACATTATTTTCTATAGGAATGTAGTGGAGTAAAAAGTACATTATTTTCTGTAGGAATGTAGTGGAGTAAAAAGTACATTATTTTCTATAGGAATGTAGTGGAGTAAAAAGTACATTATTTTCTATAGGAATGTAGTGGAGTGAAAAGTACATTATTTTCTATATGAATGTAGTGGAGTAAAAAGTACATTATTTTATCAAGGAATGTAGTGGAGTAAAAAGTACATTATTTTCTATAGGAATGTAGTGAAGTAAAAAGTACATTATTTTCTATATGAATGTAGTGGAGTAAAAAGTACATTATTTTATTAAGGAATGTAGTGGAGTAAAAAGTACATTATTTTCTATAGGAATGTAGTGGAGTAAAAAGTGGAGTAAAAAGTACATTATTTTCTATAGGAATGTAGTGGAGTAAAAAGTACATTATTTTCTATAGGAATGTAGTGGAGTAAAAAGTGGAGTAAAAAGTACATTATTTTCTATAGGAATGTAGTGGAGTAAAAAGTACATTCTTTTCTATAGGAATGAAGTGGAGTAAAAAGTACATTATTTTCTATAGGAATGTATTGGAGTAAAAAGTACATAATTTTCTATAGGAATGTAGTGGAGTAAAAAGTACATTATTTTCTATAGGAATGTAGTGAAGTAAAAAAAAAGTGTTTTATATAGGAATGTAGTGGAGTAAAAAGTACATTATTTTCTATAGGAATGTAGTGAAGTAAAAAAGAAAAAAAATTCTATAGGAATGTAGTGGAGTAAAAAGTACATTATTTTCTATAGGAATGTAGTGGAGTAAAAAGTACATTATTTTCTATAGGAATGTAGTGGAGTAAAAAGTACATTATTTTCTATAGGAATGTAGTGGAGTGAAAAGTACATTCTTTTCTATAGGAATGTAGTGGAGTAAAAAGTGGAGTAAAAAGTACATTATTTTCTATAGGAATGTAGTGGAGTAAAAAGTACATTATTTTCTCTAGGAATGTAGTGGAGTAAAAAGTACATTATTTTCTATAGGAATGTAGTGGAGTAAAAAGTACATTATTTTCTATAGGAATGTAGTGGAGTAAAAAGTACATTATTTTCTATAGGAATGTAGTGGAGTAAAAAGTACATTTTTTTCTATAGGAATGTAGTGGAGTAAAAAGTACATTATTTTCTATAGGAATGTAGTGAAGTAAAAAAAAAAAATTCTATAGGAATGTAGTGGAGTAAAAAGTACATTATTTTCTATAGGAATGTAGTGGAGTAAAAAGTACATTATTTTCTATAGGAATGTAGTGGAGTAAAAAGAACATTGTTTTCTATAGGAATGTAGTGGAGTAAAAAGTACATTATTTTCTATAGGAATGTAGTGGAGTAAAAAGTACATTATTTTCTATAGGAATGTAGTGGAGTAAAAAGTGGAGTAAAAAGTACATTATTTTCTATAGGAATGTAGTGGAGTAAAAAGTACATTCTTTTCTATAGGAATGAAGTGGAGTAAAAAGTACATTATTTTCTATAGGAATGTATTGGAGTAAAAAGTACATAATTTTCTATAGGAATGTAGTGGAGTAAAAAGTACATTATTTTCTATAGGAATGTAGTGAAGTAAAAAAAAAGTGTTTTATATAGGAATGTAGTGGAGTAAAAAGTACATTATTTTCTATAGGAATGTAGTGAAGTAAAAAAGAAAAAAAATTCTATAGGAATGTAGTGGAGTAAAAAGTACATTATTTTCTATAGGAATGTAGTGGAGTAAAAAGTACATTATTTTCTATAGGAATGTAGTGGAGTAAAAAGTACATTATTTTCTATAGGAATGTAGTGGAGTGATAAGTACATTCTTTTCTATAGGAATGAAGTGGAGTAAAAAGTACATTATTTTCTATAGGAATGTAGTGGAGTAAAAAGTACATAATTTTCTATAGGAATGTAGTGGAGTAAAAAGTACATTATTTTCTATAGGAATGTAGTGAAGTAAAAAAAAAAGTTTTTTTATATAGGAATGTAGTGGAGTAAAAAGTACATTATTTTCTATAGGATTGTAGTGGAGTAAAAAGTACATTATTTTCTCTAGGAATGTAGTGGAGTAAAAAGTACATTATTTTATTAAGGAATGTAGTGGAGTAAAAAGTACATTATTTTCTATAGGAATGTAAAGGAGTAAAAAGTACATTATTTTCTATAGGAATGTAGTGGAGTAAAAAGTACATTTTTTTCTATAGGAATGTAGTGGAGTAAAAAGTACATTATTTTCTATAGGAATGTAGTGAAGTAAAACAAAAAAAAAATTCTATAGGAATGTAGTGGAGTAAAAAGTACATAATTTTCTATAGGAATGTAGTGGAGTAAAAAGTGCATAATTTTCTATAGGAATGTAGTGGAGTAAAAAGTACATTATTTTCTATAGGAATGTAGTGGAGTAAAAAGTACATTATTTTCTATAGGATTGTAGTGGAGTAAAAAGTACATTATTTTCTCTAGGAAAATAGTGGAGTAAAAAGTACATTATTTTATTAAGGAATGTAGTGGAGTAAAAAGTACATTATTTTCTGTAGGAATGTAGTGGAGTAAAAAGTACATTATTTTCTATAGGAATGTAGTGGAGTAAAAAGTACATTATTTTCTATATGAATGTAGTGGAGTAAAAAGTACATTATTTTATTAAGGAATGTAGTGGAGTAAAAAATACATTATTTTCTATAGGAATGTAGTGGAGTAAAAAGTACATTATTTTATTAAGGAATGTAGTGGAGTAAAAAGTACATTATTTTCTATAGGAATGTAGTGGAGTAAAAAGTGGAGTAAAAAGTACATTATTTTCTATAGGAATGTAGTGGAGTAAAAAGTACAATATTTTCTATAGGAATGTAGTGGAGTAAAAAGTACATTATTTTCTATAGGAATGTAGTGAAGTAAAAAAAAAAAAAAATTCTATAGGAATGTAGTGGAGTAAAAAGTACAATATTTTCTATAGGAATGTAGTGAAGTAAAAAGTACATTATTTTCTATAGGAATGTAGTGGAGTAAAAAGTACATTATTTTCTATAGGAATGTAGTGAAGTAAAAAAAACAAAAACATTTCTATAGGAATGCTGTGGATTAAAAAGTACATTATTTTCTATAGGATTGTAGTGGAGTAAAAAGTACATTATTTTCTATAGGAATGTAGTGGAGTAAAAAGTACATTATTTTCTATAGGAATGTAGTGGAGTAAAAAGTACATTATTTTCTATAGGAATGTAGTGGAGTAAAAAGTACATTATTTTCTATAGGAATGTAGTGGAGTAAAAAGTACATTATTTTCTATAGGAATGTAGTGGAGTGAAAAGTACATTATTTTCTATAGGAATGTAGTGGAGTAAAAAGTACATTATTTTATTAAGGAATGTAGTGGAGTAAAAAGTACATTATTTTCTATAGGAATGTAGTGAAGTAAAAAAAAAGTGTTTTATATAGGAATGTAGTGGAGTAAAAAGTACATTATTTTCTATAGGAATGTAGTGAAGTAAAAAAGAAAAAAAATTCTATAGGAATGTAGTGGAGTAAAAAGTACATTATTTTCTATAGGAATGTAGTGGAGTAAAAAGTACATTATTTTCTATAGGAATGTAGTGGAGTAAAAAGTACATTATTTTCTATAGGAATGTAGTGGAGTGATAAGTACATTCTTTTCTATAGGAATGAAGTGGAGTAAAAAGTACATTATTTTCTATAGGAATGTAGTGGAGTAAAAAGTACATAATTTTCTATAGGAATGTAGTGGAGTAAAAAGTACATTATTTTCTATAGGAATGTAGTGAAGTAAAAAAAAAAGTTTTTTTATATAGGAATGTAGTGGAGTAAAAAGTACATTATTTTCTATAGGATTGTAGTGGAGTAAAAAGTACATTATTTTCTCTAGGAATGTAGTGGAGTAAAAAGTACATTATTTTATTAAGGAATGTAGTGGAGTAAAAAGTACATTATTTTCTATAGGAATGTAAAGGAGTAAAAAGTACATTATTTTCTATAGGAATGTAGTGGAGTAAAAAGTACATTTTTTTCTATAGGAATGTAGTGGAGTAAAAAGTACATTATTTTCTATAGGAATGTAGTGAAGTAAAACAAAAAAAAAATTCTATAGGAATGTAGTGGAGTAAAAAGTACATAATTTTCTATAGGAATGTAGTGGAGTAAAAAGTGCATAATTTTCTATAGGAATGTAGTGGAGTAAAAAGTACATTATTTTCTATAGGAATGTAGTGGAGTAAAAAGTACATTATTTTCTATAGGATTGTAGTGGAGTAAAAAGTACATTATTTTCTCTAGGAAAATAGTGGAGTAAAAAGTACATTATTTTATTAAGGAATGTAGTGGAGTAAAAAGTACATTATTTTCTGTAGGAATGTAGTGGAGTAAAAAGTACATTATTTTCTATAGGAATGTAGTGGAGTAAAAAGTACATTATTTTCTATATGAATGTAGTGGAGTAAAAAGTACATTATTTTATTAAGGAATGTAGTGGAGTAAAAAATACATTATTTTCTATAGGAATGTAGTGGAGTAAAAAGTACATTATTTTATTAAGGAATGTAGTGGAGTAAAAAGTACATTATTTTCTATAGGAATGTAGTGGAGTAAAAAGTGGAGTAAAAAGTACATTATTTTCTATAGGAATGTAGTGGAGTAAAAAGTACAATATTTTCTATAGGAATGTAGTGGAGTAAAAAGTACATTATTTTCTATAGGAATGTAGTGAAGTAAAAAAAAAAAAAAATTCTATAGGAATGTAGTGGAGTAAAAAGTACAATATTTTCTATAGGAATGTAGTGAAGTAAAAAGTACATTATTTTCTATAGGAATGTAGTGGAGTAAAAAGTACATTATTTTCTATAGGAATGTAGTGAAGTAAAAAAAACAAAAACATTTCTATAGGAATGCTGTGGAGTAAAAAGTACATTATTTTCTATAGGATTGTAGTGGAGTAAAAAGTACATTATTTTCTATAGGAATGTAGTGGAGTAAAAAGTACATTATTTTCTATAGGAATGTAGTGGAGTAAAAAGTACATTATTTTCTATAGGAATGTAGTGGAGTAAAAAGTACATTATTTTCTATAGGAATGTAGTGGAGTAAAAAGTACATTATTTTCTATAGGAATGTAGTGGAGTGAAAAGTACATTATTTTCTATAGGAATGTAGTGGAGTAAAAAGTACATTATTTTATTAAGGAATGTAGTGGAGTAAAAAGTACATTATTTTCTATAGGAATGTAGTGGAGTGAAAAGTACATTCTTTTCTATAGGAATGAAGTGGAGTAAAAAGTACATTATTTTCTATAGGAATGTAGTGGAGTAAAAAGTACATTGTTTTCTATAGGAATGTAGTGGAGTAAAAAGTACATTATTTTCTATAGGAATGTAGTGAAGTAAAAAAAAAAGTTTTTTTATATAGGAATGTAGTGGAGTAAAAAGTACATTATTTTCTATAGGATTGTAGTGGAGTAAAAAGTACATTATTTTCTCTAGGAATGTAGTGGAGTAAAAAGTACATCATTTTATTAAGGAATGTAGTGGAGTAAAAAGTACATTATTTTCTATAGGAATGTAAAGGAGTAAAAAGTACATTATTTTCTATAGGAATGTAGTGGAGTAAAAAGTACATTTTTTTCTATAGGAATGTAGTGGAGTAAAAAGTACATTTTTTTCTATAGGAATGTAGTGGAGTAAAAAGTACATTATTTTCTATAGGAATGTAGTGGAGTAAAAAGTACATAATTTTCTATAGGAATGTAGTGGAGTAAAAAGTGCATAATCTTCTATAGGAATGTAGTGGAGTAAAAAGTACATTATTTTCTATAGGAATGTAGTGGAGTAAAAAGTACATTATTTTCTATATGAATGTAGTGGAGTAAAAAGTACATTATTTTATTAAGGAATGTAGTGGAGTAAAAAGTACATTATTTTCTATAGGAATGTAGTGGAGTAAAAAGTGGAGTAAAAAGTACATTATTTTCTATAGGAATGTAGTGGAGTAAAAAGTACATTCTTTTCTATAGGAATGAAGTGGAGTAAAAAGTACATTATTTTCTATAGGAATGTAGTAGAGTAAAAAGTACATTATTTTCTATAGGAATGTAGTGGAGTGAAAAGTACATTATTTTCTATATGAATGTAGTGGAGTAAAAAGTACATTATTTTCTATAGGAATGTAGTGGAGTAAAAAGTACATTATTTTCTATAGGAATGTAGAGGTGTAAAAAGTACATTATTTTCTATAGGAATGTAGTGGAGTGAAAAGTACATTATTTTCTATATGAATGTAGTGGAGTAAAAAGTACATTATTTTATTAAGGAATGTAGTGGAGTAAAAAGTACATTATTTTCTATAGGAATGTAGTGAAGTAAAAAGTACATTATTTTCTATATGAATGTAGTGGAGTAAAAAGTACATTATTTTCAATATGAATGTAGTGGAGTAAAAAGTACATTATTTTATTAAGGAATGTAGTGGAGTAAAAAGTACATTATTTTCTATAGGAATGTAGTGGAGTAAAAAGTGGAGTAAAAAGTACATTATTTTCTATAGGAATGTAGTGGAGTAAAGTACATTATTTTCTCTAGGAATGTAGTGGAGTAAAAAGTACATTATTTTCTATAGGAATGTAGTGGAGTAAAAAGTACATTATTTTCTATAGGAATGTAGTGGAGTAAAAAGTACATTATTTTCTATAGGAATGTAGTGGAGTAAAAAGTACATTTTTTTCTATAGGAATGTAGTGGAGTAAAAAGTACATTATTTTCTATAGGAATGTAGTGAAGTAAAAAAAAAAAAATATTCTATAGGAATGTAGTGGAGTAAAAAGTACATTATTTTCTATAGGAATGTAGTGGAGTAAAAAGTACATTATTTTCTATAGGAATGTAGTGGAGTAAAAAGTACATTATTTTCTATAGGAATGTAGTGGAGTAAAATGTACATTATTTTCTATAGGAATGTAGTGGAGTAAAAAGAACATTATTTTCTATAGGAATGTAGTGGAGTAAAAAGTACATTATTTTCTATAGGAATGTAGTGGAGTAAAAAGTACATTATTTTCTATAGGAATGTAGTGGAGTAAAAAGTACATTATTTTCTATAGGAATGTAGTGGAGTGAAAAGTACATTATTTTCTATAGGAATGTAGTGGAGTAAAAAGTACATTCTTTTATTAAGGAATGTAGTGGAGTAAAAAGTACATTATTTTCTATAGGAATGTAGTGAAGTAAAAAGTACATTATTTTCTATATGAATGTAGTGGAGTAAAAAGTACATTATTTTATTAAGGAATGTAGTGGAGTAAAAAGTACATTATTTTCTATAGGAATGTAGTGGAGTAAAAAGTGGAGTAAAAAGTACATTATTTTCTATAGGAATGTAGTGGAGTAAAAAGTACATTATTTTCTCTAGGAATGTAGTGGAGTAAAAAGTACATTATTTTCTATAGGAATGTAGTGGAGTAAAAAGTACATTATTTTCTATAGGAATGTAGTGGAGTAAAAAGTACATTATTTTCTGTAGGAATGTAGTGGAGTAAAAAGTACATTATTTTCTATAGGAATGTAGTGGAGTAAAAAGTACATTATTTTCTATATGAATGTAGTGGAGTAAAAAGTACATTATTTTATTAAGGAATGTAGTGGAGTAAAAAATACATTATTTTCTATAGGAATGTAGTGGAGTTAAAAGTACATTATTTTCTATAGGAATGTAGTGGAGTAAAATGTACATTATTTTCTATAGGAATGTAGTGGAGTAAAAAGTACATTTTTTTCTATAGGAATGTAGTGGAGTAAAAAGTACATTATTTTCTATAGGAATGTAGTGGAGTAAAAAGTACATTATTTTCTATAGGAATGTAGTGGAGTAAAAAATACATTATTTTCAATAGGAATGTAGTGGAGTTAAAAGTACATTATTTTCTATAGGAATGTAGTGGAGTAAAATGTACATTATTTTCTATAGGAATGTAGTGGAGTAAAAAGTACATTATTTTCTATAGGAATGTAGTGGAGTGAAAAGTACATTATTTTCTATATGAATGTAGTGGAGTAAAAAGTACATTATTTTATTAAGGAATGTAGTGAAGTAAAAAAAAAAAAAATTCTATAGGAATGTAGTGGAGTAAAAAGTACATTATTTTCTATAGGAATGTAGTGGAGTAAAAAGTACAATATTTTCTATAGGAATGTAGTGGAGTAAAAAGTACATTATTTTCTCTAGGAATGTAGTGAAGTAAAAAGTACATTATTTTCTATAGGAATGTAGTGGAGTAAAAAGTACATTATTTTCTATAGGAATGTAGTGAAGTAAAAAAAAAAAATTTCTATAGGAATGTAGTGGAGTAAAAAGTACATTATTTTCTATAGGATTGTAGTGGAGTAAAAAGTACATTATTTTCTATAGGAATGTAGTGGAGTAAAAAGTACATTATTTTCTATAGGAATGTAGTGGAGTAAAAAGTACATTATTTTCAATAGGAATGTAGTGGAGTAAAAAGTACATTATTTTCTATAGGAATGTAGTGGAGTAAAAAGTACATTATTTTCTATAGGAATGTAGTGGAGTAAAAAGTACATTATTTTCTATAGGAATGTAGTGGAGTAAAAAGTACATTATTTTCTGTAGGAATGTAGTGGAGTAAAAAGTACATTATTTTCTATAGGAATGTAGTGGAGTAAAAAGTACATTATTTTCTATAGGAATGTAGTGAAGTAAAAAGTACATTATTTTCTATATGAATGTAGTGGAGTAAAAAGTACATTATTTTATTAAGGAATGTAGTGGAGTAAAAAGTACATTATTTTCTATAGGAATGTAGTGGAGTAAAAAGTGGAGTAAAAAGTACATTATTTTCTATAGGAATGTAGTGGAGTAAAAAGTACATTATTTTCTCTAGGAATGTAGTGGAGTAAAAAGTACATTATTTTCTATAGGAATGTAGTGGAGTAAAAAGTACATTATTTTCTATAGGAATGTAGTGGAGTAAAAAGTACATTATTTTCTATAGGAATGTAGTGGAGTAAAAAGTACATTTTTTTCTATAGGAATGTAGTGGAGTAAAAAGTACATTATTTTCTATAGGAATGTAGTGAAGTAAAAAAAAAAAATTCTATAGGAATGTAGTGGAGTAAAAAGTACATTATTTTCTATAGGAATGTAGTGGAGTAAAAAGTACATTATTTTCTATAGGAATGTAGTGGAGTAAAAAGAACATTGTTTTCTATAGGAATGTAGTGGAGTAAAAAGTACATTATTTTCTATAGGAATGTAGTGGAGTAAAAAGTACATTATTTTCTATAGGAATGTAGTGGAGTAAAAAGTGGAGTAAAAAGTACATTATTTTCTATAGGAATGTAGTGGAGTAAAAAGTACATTCTTTTCTATAGGAATGAAGTGGAGTAAAAAGTACATTATTTTCTATAGGAATGTATTGGAGTAAAAAGTACATAATTTTCTATAGGAATGTAGTGGAGTAAAAAGTACATTATTTTCTATAGGAATGTAGTGAAGTAAAAAAAAAGTGTTTTATATAGGAATGTAGTGGAGTAAAAAGTACATTATTTTCTATAGGAATGTAGTGAAGTAAAAAAGAAAAAAAAATCTATAGGAATGTAGTGGAGTAAAAAGTACATTATTTTCTATAGGAATGTAGTGGAGTAAAAAGTACATTATTTTCTATAGGAATGTAGTGGAGTAAAAAGTACATTATTTTCTATAGGAATGTAGTGGAGTGAAAAGTACATTCTTTTCTATAGGAATGAAGTGGAGTAAAAAGTACATTATTTTCTATAGGAATGTAGTGGAGTAAAAAGTACATAATTTTCTATAGGAATGTAGTGGAGTAAAAAGTACATTATTTTCTATAGGAATGTAGTGAAGTAAAAAAAAAAGTTTTTTTATATAGGAATGTAGTGGAGTAAAAAGTACATTATTTTCTATAGGATTGTAGTGGAGTAAAAAGTACATTATTTTCTCTAGGAATGTAGTGGAGTAAAAAGTACATTATTTTATTAAGGAATGTAGTGGAGTAAAAAGTACATTATTTTCTATAGGAATGTAAAGGAGTAAAAAGTACATTATTTTGTATAGGAATGTAGTGGAGTAAAAAGTACATTTTTTTCTATAGGAATGTAGTGGAGTAAAAAGTACATTATTTTCTATAGGAATGTAGTGAAGTAAAAAAAAAAAAAAATTCTATAGGAATGTAGTGGAGTAAAAAGTACATAATTTTCTATAGGAATGTAGTGGAGTAAAAAGTGCATAATTTTCTATAGGAATGTAGTGGAGTAAAAAGTACATTATTTTCTATAGGAATGTAGTGGAGTAAAAAGTACATTATTTTCTATAGGATTGTAGTGGAGTAAAAAGTACATTATTTTCTCTAGGAAAATAGTGGAGTAAAAAGTACATTATTTTATTAAGGAATGTAGTGGAGTAAAAAGTACATTATTTTCTGTAGGAATGTAGTGGAGTAAAAAGTACATTATTTTCTATAGGAATGTAGTGCAGTAAAAAGTACATTATTTTCTATATGAATGTAGTGGAGTAAAAAGTACATTATTTTATTAAGGAATGTAGTGGAGTAAAAAATACATTATTTTCTATAGGAATGTAGTGGAGTAAAAAGTACATTTTTTTCTATAGGAATGTAGTGGAGTAAAAAGTACATTATTTTCTATAGGAATGTAGTGGAGTAAAAAGTACAATATTTTCTATAGGAATGTAGTGGAGTAAAAAGTACAATATTTTCTATAGGAATGTAGTGAAGTAAAAAAAAAAAAAATTCTATAGGAATGTAGTGAAGTAAAAAAAAAAAAAAATTCTATAGGAATGTAGTGGAGTAAAAAGTACAATATTTTCTATAGGAATGTAGTGGAGTAAAAAGTACATTATTTTCTATATGAATGTAGTGAAGTAAAAAGTACATTATTTTCTATAGGAATGTAGTGGAGTAAAAAGTACATTATTTTCTATAGGAATGTAGTGAAGTAAAAAAAAAAAAAACATTTCTATAGGAATGCTGTGGAGTAAAAAGTACATTATTTTCTATAGGAATGTAGTGGAGTAAAAAGTACATTATTTTCTATAGGAATGTAGTGGAGTAAAAAGTACATTTTTTTCTATAGGAATGTAGTGGAGTAAAAAGTACATTATTTTCTATAGGAATGTAGTGAAGTAAAAAAAAAAAATTCTATAGGAATGTAGTGGAGTAAAAAGTACATTATTTTCTATAGGAATGTAGTGGAGTAAAAAGTACATTATTTTCTATAGGAATGTAGTGGAGTAAAAAGAACATTGTTTTCTATAGGAATGTAGTGGAGTAAAAAGTACATTATTTTCTATAGGAATGTAGTGGAGTAAAAAGTACATTATTTTCTATAGGAATGTAGTGGAGTAAAAAGTGGAGTAAAAAGTACATTATTTTCTATAGGAATGTAGTGGAGTAAAAAGTACATTCTTTTCTATAGGAATGAAGTGGAGTAAAAAGTACATTATTTTCTATAGGAATGTATTGGAGTAAAAAGTACATAATTTTCTATAGGAATGTAGTGGAGTAAAAAGTACATTATTTTCTATAGGAATGTAGTGAAGTAAAAAAAAAGTGTTTTATATAGGAATGTAGTGGAGTAAAAAGTACATTATTTTCTATAGGAATGTAGTGAAGTAAAAAAGAAAAAAAAATCTATAGGAATGTAGTGGAGTAAAAAGTACATTATTTTCTATAGGAATGTAGTGGAGTAAAAAGTACATTATTTTCTATAGGAATGTAGTGGAGTAAAAAGTACATTATTTTCTATAGGAATGTAGTGGAGTGAAAAGTACATTCTTTTCTATAGGAATGAAGTGGAGTAAAAAGTACATTATTTTCTATAGGAATGTAGTGGAGTAAAAAGTACATAATTTTCTATAGGAATGTAGTGGAGTAAAAAGTACATTATTTTCTATAGGAATGTAGTGAAGTAAAAAAAAAAGTTTTTTTATATAGGAATGTAGTGGAGTAAAAAGTACATTATTTTCTATAGGATTGTAGTGGAGTAAAAAGTACATTATTTTCTCTAGGAATGTAGTGGAGTAAAAAGTACATTATTTTATTAAGGAATGTAGTGGAGTAAAAAGTACATTATTTTCTATAGGAATGTAAAGGAGTAAAAAGTACATTATTTTCTATAGGAATGTAGTGGAGTAAAAAGTACATTTTTTTCTATAGGAATGTAGTGGAGTAAAAAGTACATTATTTTCTATAGGAATGTAGTGAAGTAAAAAAAAAAAAAAATTCTATAGGAATGTAGTGGAGTAAAAAGTACATAATTTTCTATAGGAATGTAGTGGAGTAAAAAGTGCATAATTTTCTATAGGAATGTAGTGGAGTAAAAAGTACATTATTTTCTATAGGATTGTAGTGGAGTAAAAAGTACATTATTTTCTCTAGGAAAATAGTGGAGTAAAAAGTACATTATTTTATTAAGGAATGTAGTGGAGTAAAAAGTACATTATTTTCTGTAGGAATGTAGTGGAGTAAAAAGTACATTATTTTCTATAGGAATGTAGTGCAGTAAAAAGTACATTATTTTCTATATGAATGTAGTGGAGTAAAAAGTACATTATTTTATTAAGGAATGTAGTGGAGTAAAAAATACATTATTTTCTATAGGAATGTAGTGGAGTAAAAAGTACATTTTTTTCTATAGGAATGTAGTGGAGTAAAAAGTACATTATTTTCTATAGGAATGTAGTGGAGTAAAAAGTACAATATTTTCTATAGGAATGTAGTGGAGTAAAAAGTACAATATTTTCTATAGGAATGTAGTGAAGTAAAAAAAAAAAAAAATTCTATAGGAATGTAGTGAAGTAAAAAAAAAAAAAAATTCTATAGGAATGTAGTGGAGTAAAAAGTACAATATTTTCTATAGGAATGTAGTGGAGTAAAAAGTACATTATTTTCTATATGAATGTAGTGAAGTAAAAAGTACATTATTTTCTATAGGAATGTAGTGGAGTAAAAAGTACATTATTTTCTATAGGAATGTAGTGAAGTAAAAAAAAAAAAAACATTTCTATAGGAATGCTGTGGAGTAAAAAGTACATTATTTTCTATAGGATTGTAGTGGAGTAAAAAGTACATTATTTTCTATAGGAATGTAGTGGAGTAAAAAGTACATTATTTTCTATAGGAATGTAGTGGAGTAAAAAGTACATTATTTTCTATAGGAATGTAGTGGAGTAAAAAGTACATTATTTTCTATAGGAATGTAGTGGAGTAAAAAGTACATTATTTTCTATAGGAATGTAGTGGAGTGAAAAGTACATTATTTTCTATAGGAATGTAGTGGAGTAAAAAGTACATTATTTTATTAAGGAATGTAGTGGAGTAAAAAGTACATTATTTTCTATAGGAATGTAGTGGAGTGAAAAGTACATTCTTTTCTATAGGAATGAAGTGGAGTAAAAAGTACATTATTTTCTATAGGAATGTAGTGGAGTAAAAAGTACATTGTTTTCTATAGGAATGTAGTGGAGTAAAAAGTACATAATTTTCTATAGGAATGTAGTGGAGTAAAAAGTGCATAATTTTCTATAGGAATGTAGTGGAGTAAAAAGTACATTATTTTCTATAGGAATGTAGTGGAGTAAAAAGTACATTATTTTCTATAGGATTGTAGTGGAGTAAAAAGTACATTATTTTCTCTAGGAAAATAGTGGAGTAAAAAGTACATTATTTTATTAAGGAATGTAGTGGAGTAAAAAGTACATTATTTTCTGTAGGAATGTAGTGGAGTAAAAAGTACATTATTTTCTATAGGAATGTAGTGGAGTAAAAAGTACATTATTTTCTATATGAATGTAGTGGAGTAAAAAGTACATTATTTTATTAAGGAATGTAGTTGAGTAAAAAATACATTATTTTCTATGGGAATGTAGTGGAGTTAAAAGTACATTATTTTCTATAGGAATGTAGTGGAGTAAAAAGTACATTTTTTTCTATAGGAATGAAGTGGAGTAAAAAGTACATTATTTTCTATAGGAATGTAGTGGAGTAAAAAGTACAATATTTTCTATAGGAATGTAGTGGAGTAAAAAGTACATTATTTTCTATAGGAATGTAGTGAAGTAAAAAAAAAAAAAAATTCTATAGGAATGTAGTGGAGTAAAAAGTACAATATTTTCTATAGGAATGTAGTGGAGTAAAAAGTACATTATTTTCTATAGGAATGTAGTGAAGTAAAAAGTACATTATTTTCTATAGGAATGTAGTGGAGTAAAAAGTACATTATTTTCTATAGGAATGTAGTGAAGTAAAAAAAAAAAAATTCTATAGGAATGTAGTGGAGTAAAAAGTACATTATTTTCTATAGGAATGTAGTGGAGTAAAAAGTACATTATTTTCTATAGGAATGTAGTGGAGTAAAAAGAACATTGTTTTCTATAGGAATGTAGTGGAGTAAAAAGTACATTATTTTCTATAGGAATGTAGTGGAGTAAAAAGTACATTATTTTCTATAGGAATGTAGTGGAGTAAAAAGTGGAGTAAAAAGTACATTATTTTCTATAGGAATGTAGTGGAGTAAAAAGTACATTCTTTTCTATAGGAATGAAGTGGAGTAAAAAGTACATTATTTTCTATAGGAATGTATTGGAGTAAAAAGTACATAATTTTCTATAGGAATGTAGTGGAGTAAAAAGTACATTATTTTCTATAGGAATGTAGTGAAGTAAAAAAAAAGTGTTTTATATAGGAATGTAGTGGAGTAAAAAGTACATTATTTTCTATAGGAATGTAGTGAAGTAAAAAAGAAAAAAAAATCTATAGGAATGTAGTGGAGTAAAAAGTACATTATTTTCTATAGGAATGTAGTGGAGTAAAAAGTACATTATTTTCTATAGGAATGTAGTGGAGTAAAAAGTACATTATTTTCTATAGGAATGTAGTGGAGTGAAAAGTACATTCTTTTCTATAGGAATGAAGTGGAGTAAAAAGTACATTATTTTCTATAGGAATGTAGTGGAGTAAAAAGTACATAATTTTCTATAGGAATGTAGTGGAGTAAAAAGTACATTATTTTCTATAGGAATGTAGTGAAGTAAAAAAAAAAGTTTTTTTATATAGGAATGTAGTGGAGTAAAAAGTACATTATTTTCTATAGGATTGTAGTGGAGTAAAAAGTACATTATTTTCTCTAGGAATGTAGTGGAGTAAAAAGTACATTATTTTATTAAGGAATGTAGTGGAGTAAAAAGTACATTATTTTCTATAGGAATGTAAAGGAGTAAAAAGTACATTATTTTCTATAGGAATGTAGTGGAGTAAAAAGTACATTTTTTTCTATAGGAATGTAGTGGAGTAAAAAGTACATTATTTTCTATAGGAATGTAGTGAAGTAAAAAAAAAAAAAAATTCTATAGGAATGTAGTGGAGTAAAAAGTACATAATTTTCTATAGGAATGTAGTGGAGTAAAAAGTGCATAATTTTCTATAGGAATGTAGTGGAGTAAAAAGTACATTATTTTCTATAGGAATGTAGTGGAGTAAAAAGTACATTATTTTCTATAGGATTGTAGTGGAGTAAAAAGTACATTATTTTCTCTAGGAAAATAGTGGAGTAAAAAGTACATTATTTTATTAAGGAATGTAGTGGAGTAAAAAGTACATTATTTTCTGTAGGAATGTAGTGGAGTAAAAAGTACATTATTTTCTATAGGAATGTAGTGCAGTAAAAAGTACATTATTTTCTATATGAATGTAGTGGAGTAAAAAGTACATTATTTTATTAAGGAATGTAGTGGAGTAAAAAATACATTATTTTCTATAGGAATGTAGTGGAGTTAAAAGTACATTATTTTCTATAGGAATGTAGTGGAGTAAAAAGTACATTTTTTTCTATAGGAATGTAGTGGAGTAAAAAGTACATTATTTTCTATAGGAATGTAGTGGAGTAAAAAGTACAATATTTTCTATAGGAATGTAGTGGAGTAAAAAGTACATTATTTTCTATAGGAATGTAGTGAAGTAAAAAAAAAAAAAAATTCTATAGGAATGTAGTGGAGTAAAAAGTACAATATTTTCTATAGGAATGTAGTGGAGTAAAAAGTACATTATTTTCTATATGAATGTAGTGAAGTAAAAAGTACATTATTTTCTATAGGAATGTAGTGGAGTAAAAAGTACATTATTTTCTATAGGAATGTAGTGAAGTAAAAAAAAAAAAACATTTCTATAGGAATGCTGTGGAGTAAAAAGTACATTATTTTCTATAGGATTGTAGTGGAGTAAAAAGTACATTATTTTCTATAGGAATGTAGTGGAGTAAAAAGTACATTATTTTCTATAGGAATGTAGTGGAGTGAAAAGTACATTATTTTCTATAGGAATGTAGTGGAGTAAAAAGTACATTATTTTCTATAGGAATGTAGTGGAGTAAAAAGTACATTATTTTCTATAGGAATGTAGTGGAGTAAAAAGTACATTATTTTCTATAGGAATGTAGTGGAGTGAAAAGTACATTATTTTCTATAGGAATGTAGTGGAGTAAAAAGTACATTATTTTATTAAGGAATGTAGTGGAGTAAAAAGTACATTATTTTCTATAGGAATGTAGTGGAGTGAAAAGTACATTCTTTTCTATAGGAATGAAGTGGAGTAAAAAGTACATTATTTTCTATAGGAATGTAGTGGAGTAAAAAGTACATTGTTTTCTATAGGAATGTAGTGGAGTAAAAAGTACATAATTTTCTATAGGAATGTAGTGGAGTAAAAAGTGCATAATTTTCTATAGGAATGTAGTGGAGTAAAAAGTACATTATTTTCTATAGGAATGTAGTGGAGTAAAAAGTACATTATTTTCTATAGGATTGTAGTGGAGTAAAAAGTACATTATTTTCTCTAGGAAAATAGTGGAGTAAAAAGTACATTATTTTATTAAGGAATGTAGTGGAGTAAAAAGTACATTATTTTCTGTAGGAATGTAGTGGAGTAAAAAGTACATTATTTTCTATAGGAATGTAGTGGAGTAAAAAGTACATTATTTTCTATATGAATGTAGTGGAGTAAAAAGTACATTATTTTATTAAGGAATGTAGTTGAGTAAAAAATACATTATTTTCTATGGGAATGTAGTGGAGTTAAAAGTACATTATTTTCTATAGGAATGTAGTGGAGTAAAAAGTACATTTTTTTCTATAGGAATGTAGTGGAGTAAAAAGTACATTATTTTCTATAGGAATGTAGTGGAGTAAAAAGTACAATATTTTCTATAGGAATGTAGTGGAGTAAAAAGTACATTATTTTCTATAGGAATGTAGTGAAGTAAAAAAAAAAAAAAATTCTATAGGAATGTAGTGGAGTAAAAAGTACAATATTTTCTATAGGAATGTAGTGGAGTAAAAAGTACATTATTTTCTATAGGAATGTAGTGAAGTAAAAAGTACATTATTTTCTATAGGAATGTAGTGGAGTAAAAAGTACATTATTTTCTATAGGAATGTAGTGAAGTAAAAAAAAAAAAACATTTCTATAGGAATGCTGTGGAGTAAAAAGTACATTATTTTCTATAGGATTGTAGTGGAGTAAAAAGTAAATTATTTTCTATAGGAATGTAGTGGAGTAAAAAGTACATTATTTTCTATAGGAATGTAGTGGAGTAAAAAGTACATTATTTTCTATAGGAATGTAGTGGAGTAAAAAGTACATTATTTTCTATAGGAATGTAGTGGAGTAAAAAGTACATTATTTTCTATAGGAATGTAGTGGAGTGAAAAGTACATTATTTTCTATAGGAATGTAGTGGAGTAAAAAGTACATTATTTTATTAAGGAATGTAGTGGAGTAAAAAGTACATTATTTTCTATAGGAATGTAGTGGAGTGAAAAGTACATTCTTTTCTATAGGAATGAAGTGGAGTAAAAAGTACATAATTTTCTATAGGAATGTAGTGGAGTAAAAAGTACATTGTTTTCTATAGGAATGTAGTGGAGTAAAAAGTACATTATTTTCTATAGGAATGTAGTGAAGTAAAAAAAAAAGTTTTTTTATATAGGAATGTAGTGGAGTAAAAAGTACATTATTTTCTATAGGATTGTAGTGGAGTAAAAAGTACATTATTTTCTCTAGGAATGTAGTGGAGTAAAAAGTACATCATTTTATTAAGGAATGTAGTGGAGTAAAAAGTACATTATTTTCTATAGGAATGTAAAGGAGTAAAAAGTACATTATTTTCTATAGGAATGTAGTGGAGTAAAAAGTACATTTTTTTCTATAGGAATGTAGTGGAGTAAAAAGTACATTATTTTCTATAGGAATGTAGTGGAGTAAAAAGTACATAATATTCTATAGGAATGTAGTGGAGTAAAAAGTGCATAATTTTCTATAGGAATGTAGTGGAGTAAAAAGTACATTATTTTCTATAGGAATGTAGTGGAGTAAAAAGTACATTATTTTCTATAGGATTGTAGTGGAGTAAAATGTACATTATTTTCTCTAGGAAAATAGTGGAGTAAAAAGTACATTATTTTATTAAGGAATGTAGTGGAGTAAAAAGTACATTATTTTCTGTAGGAATGTAGTGGAGTAAAAAGTACATTATTTTCTATAGGAATGTAGTGGAGTAAAAAGTACATTATTTTCTATATGAATGTAGTGGAGTAAAAAGTACATTATTTTATTAAGGAATGTAGTGGAGTAAAAAATACATTATTTTCTATAGGAATGTAGTGGAGTTAAAAGTACATTATTTTCTATAGGAATGTAGTGGAGTAAAAAGTACATTTTTTTCTATAGGAATGTAGTGGAGTAAAAAGTACATTATTTTCTATAGGAATGTAGTGGAGTAAAAAGTACAATATTTTCTATAGGAATGTAGTGGAGTATAAAGTACATTATTTTCTATAGGAATGTAGTGAAGTAAAAAAAAAAAAATTCTATAGGAATGTAGTGGAGTAAAAAGTACAATATTTTCTATAGGAATGTAGTGGAGTAAAAAGTACATTATTTTCTATAGGAATGTAGTGAAGTAAAAAGTACATTATTTTCTATAGGAATGTAGTGGAGTAAAAAGTACATTATTTTCTATAGGAATGTAGTGAAGTAAAAAAAAAAAACATTTCTATAGGAATGCTGTGGAGTAAAAAGTACATTATTTTCTATAGGATTGTAGTGGAGTAAAAAGTACATTATTTTCTATAGGAATGTAGTGGAGTAAAAAGTACATTATTTTCTATAGGAATGTAGTGGAGTAAAAAGTACATTATTTTCTATAGGAATGTAGTGGAGTAAAAAGTACATTATTTTCTATAGGAATGTAGTGGAGTGAAAAGTACATTATTTTCTATAGGAATGTAGTGGAGTAAAAAGTACATTATTTTATTAAGGAATGTAGTGGAGTAAAAAGTACATTATTTTCTATAGGAATGTAGTGGAGTGAAAAGTACATTCTTTTCTATAGGAATGAAGTGGAGTAAAAAGTACATTATTTTCTATAGGAATGTAGTGGAGTAAAAAGTACATTGTTTTCTATAGGAATGTAGTGGAGTAAAAAGTACATAATTTTCTATAGGAATGTAGTGGAGTAAAAAGTGCATAATTTTCTATAGGAATGTAGTGGAGTAAAAAGTACATTATTTTCTATAGGAATGTAGTGGAGTAAAAAGTACATTATTTTCTATAGGATTGTAGTGGAGTAAAAAGTACATTATTTTCTCTAGGAAAATAGTGGAGTAAAAAGTACATTATTTTATTAAGGAATGTAGTGGAGTAAAAAGTACATTATTTTCTGTAGGAATGTAGTGGAGTAAAAAGTACATTATTTTCTATAGGAATGTAGTGGAGTAAAAAGTACATTATTTTCTATATGAATGTAGTGGAGTAAAAAGTACATTATTTTATTAAGGAATGTAGTTGAGTAAAAAATACATTATTTTCTATGGGAATGTAGTGGAGTTAAAAGTACATTATTTTCTATAGGAATGTAGTGGAGTAAAAAGTACATTTTTTTCTATAGGAATGTAGTGGAGTAAAAAGTACATTATTTTCTATAGGAATGTAGTGGAGTAAAAAGTACAATATTTTCTATAGGAATGTAGTGGAGTAAAAAGTACATTATTTTCTATAGGAATGTAGTGAAGTAAAAAAAAAAAAAAATTCTATAGGAATGTAGTGGAGTAAAAAGTACAATATTTTCTATAGGAATGTAGTGGAGTAAAAAGTACATTATTTTCTATAGGAATGTAGTGAAGTAAAAAGTACATTATTTTCTATAGGAATGTAGTGGAGTAAAAAGTACATTATTTTCTATAGGAATGTAGTGAAGTAAAAAAAAAAAAAACATTTCTATAGGAATGCTGTGGAGTAAAAAGTACATTATTTTCTATAGGATTGTAGTGGAGAAAAAAGTAAATTATTTTCTATAGGAATGTAGTGGAGTAAAAAGTACATTATTTTCTATAGGAATGTAGTGGAGTAAAAAGTACATTATTTTCTATAGGAATGTAGTGGAGTAAAAAGTACATTATTTTCTATAGGAATGTAGTGGAGTAAAAAGTACATTATTTTCTATAGGAATGTAGTGGAGTGAAAAGTACATTATTTTCTATAGGAATGTAGTGGAGTAAAAAGTACATTATTTTATTAAGGAATGTAGTGGAGTAAAAAGTACATTATTTTCTATAGGAATGTAGTGGAGTGAAAAGTACATTCTTTTCTATAGGAATGAAGTGGAGTAAAAAGTACATAATTTTCTATAGGAATGTAGTGGAGTAAAAAGTACATTGTTTTCTATAGGAATGTAGTGGAGTAAAAAGTACATTATTTTCTATAGGAATGTAGTGAAGTAAAAAAAAAAGTTTTTTTATATAGGAATGTAGTGGAGTAAAAAGTACATTATTTTCTATAGGATTGTAGTGGAGTAAAAAGTACATTATTTTCTCTAGGAATGTAGTGGAGTAAAAAGTACATCATTTTATTAAGGAATGTAGTGGAGTAAAAAGTACATTATTTTCTATAGGAATGTAAAGGAGTAAAAAGTACATTATTTTCTATAGGAATGTAGTGGAGTAAAAAGTACATTTTTTTCTATAGGAATGTAGTGGAGTAAAAAGTACATTATTTTCTATAGGAATGTAGTGGAGTAAAAAGTACATAATATTCTATAGGAATGTAGTGGAGTAAAAAGTGCATAATTTTCTATAGGAATGTAGTGGAGTAAAAAGTACATTATTTTCTATAGGAATGTAGTGGAGTAAAAAGTACATTATTTTCTATAGGATTGTAGTGGAGTAAAATGTACATTATTTTCTCTAGGAAAATAGTGGAGTAAAAAGTACATTATTTTATTAAGGAATGTAGTGGAGTAAAAAGTACATTATTTTCTGTAGGAATGTAGTGGAGTAAAAAGTACATTATTTTCTATAGGAATGTAGTGGAGTAAAAAGTACATTATTTTCTATATGAATGTAGTGGAGTAAAAAGTACATTATTTTATTAAGGAATGTAGTGGAGTAAAAAATACATTATTTTCTATAGGAATGTAGTGGAGTTAAAAGTACATTATTTTCTATAGGAATGTAGTGGAGTAAAAAGTACATTTTTTTCTATAGGAATGTAGTGGAGTAAAAAGTACATTATTTTCTATAGGAATGTAGTGGAGTAAAAAGTACAATATTTTCTATAGGAATGTAGTGGAGTATAAAGTACATTATTTTCTATAGGAATGTAGTGAAGTAAAAAAAAAAAAATTCTATAGGAATGTAGTGGAGTAAAAAGTACAATATTTTCTATAGGAATGTAGTGGAGTAAAAATTACATTATTTTCTATAGGAATGTAGTGAAGTAAAAAGTACATTATTTTCTATAGGAATGTAGTGGAGTAAAAAGTACATTATTTTCTATAGGAATGTAGTGAAGTAAAAAAAAAAAACATTTCTATAGGAATGCTGTGGAGTAAAAAGTACATTATTTTCTATAGGATTGTAGTGGAGTAAAAAGTACATTATTTTCTATAGGAATGTAGTGGAGTAAAAAGTACATTATTTTCTATAGGAATGTAGTGGAGTAAAAAGTACATTATTTTCTATAGGAATGTAGTGGAGTAAAAAGTACATTATTTTATTAAGGAATGTAGTGGAGTAAAAAGTACATTATTTTCTATAGGAATGTAAAGGAGTAAAAAGTACATTATTTTCTATAGGAATGTAGTGGAGTAAAAAGTACATTATTTTCTATAGGAATGTAGTGGAGTAAAAAGTACATTATTTTCTATAGGATTGTAGTGGAGTAAAAAGTACATTATTTTCTGTAGGAAAATAGTGGAGTAAAAAGTACATTATTTTATTAAGGAATGTAGTGGAGTAAAAAGTACATTATTTTCTGTAGGAATGTAGTGGAGTAAAAAGTACATTATTTTCTATAGGAATGTAGTGGAGTAAAAAGTACATTATTTTCTATATGAATGTAGTGGAGTAAAAAGTACATTATTTTATTAAGGAATGTAGTGGAGTAAAAAATACATTATTTTCTATAGGAATGTAGTGGAGTTAAAAGTACATTATTTTCTATAGGAATGTAGTGGAGTAAAAAGTACATTTTTTTCTATAGGAATGTAGTGGAGTAAAAAGTACATTATTTTCTATAGGAATGTAGTGGAGTAAAAAGTACAATATTTTCTATAGGAATGTAGTGGAGTAAAAAGTACATTATTTTCTATAGGAATGTAGTGAAGTAAAAAAAAAAAAAATTCTATAGGAATGTAGTGGAGTAAAAAGTACAATATTTTCTATAGGAATGTAGTGGAGTAAAAAGTACATTATTTTCTATAGGAATGTAGTGAAGTAAAAAGTACATTATTTTCTATCGGAATGTAGTGGAGTAAAAAGTACATTATTTTCTATATGAATGTAGTGAAGTAAAAAAAAAAAACATTTCTATAGGAATGCTGTGGAGTAAAAAGTACATTATTTTCTATAGGATTGTAGTGGAGTAAAAAGTACATTATTTTCTATAGGAATGTAGAAGAGTAAAAAGTACATTATTTTCTATAGGAATGTAGTGGAGTAAAAAGTACATTATTTTCTATAGGAATGTAGTGGAGTAAAAAGTACATTATTTTCTATAGGAATGTAGTGGAGTAAAAAGTACATTATTTTCTATAGGAATGTAGTGGAGTGAAAAGTACATTATTTTCTATAGGAATGTAGTGGAGTAAAAAGTACATTATTTTATTAAGGAATGTAGTGGAGTAAAAAGTACATTATCTTCTATAGGAATGTAGTGGAGTGAAAAGTACATTCTTTTCTATAGGAATGAAGTGGAGTAAAAAGTACATTATTTTCTATAGGAATGTAGTGGAGTAAAAAGTACATAATTTTCTATAGGAATGTAGTGGAGTAAAAAGTACATTATTTTCTATAGGAATGTAGTGAAGTAAAAAAAAAAGTTTTTTTATATAGGAATGTAGTGGAGTAAAAAGTACATTATTTTCTATAGGATTGTAGTGGAGTAAAAAGTACATTATTTTCTCTAGGAATGTAGTGGAGTAAAAAGTACATTATTTTATTAAGGAATGTAGTGGAGTAAAAAGTACATTATTTTCTATAGGAATGTAAAGGAGTAAAAAGTACATTATTTTCTATAGGAATGTAGTGGAGTAAAAAGTACATTTTTTTCTATAGGAATGTAGTGGAGTAAAAAGTACATTATTTTCTATAGGAATGTAGTGAAGTAAAAAAAAAAAAAAATTCTATAGGAATGTAGTGGAGTAAAAAGTACATAATTTTCTATAGGAATGTAGTGGAGTAAAAAGTGCATAATTTTCTATAGGAATGTAGTGGAGTAAAAAGTACATTATTTTCTATAGGAATGTAGTGGAGTAAAAAGTACATTATTTTCTATAGGATTGTAGTGGAGTAAAATGTACATTATTTTCTCTAGGAAAATAGTGGAGTAAAAAGTACATTATTTTATTAAGGAATGTAGTGGAGTAAAAAGTACATTATTTTCTGTAGGAATGTAGTGGAGTAAAAAGTACATTATTTTCTATAGGAATGTAGTGGAGTAAAAAGTACATTATTTTCGATATGAATGTAGTGGAGTAAAAAGTACATTATTTTATTAAGGAATGTAGTGGAGTAAAAAGTACATTATTTTCTATAGGAATGTAGTGGAGTGAAAAGTACATTCTTTTCTATAGGAATGAAGTGGAGTAAAAAGTACATAATTTTCTATAGGAATGTAGTGGAGTAAAAAGTACATTGTTTTCTATAGGAATGTAGTGGAGTAAAAAGTACATTATTTTCTATAGGAATGTAGTGAAGTAAAAAAAAAAGTTTTTTTATATAGGAATGTAGTGGAGTAAAAAGTACATTATTTTCTATAGGATTGTAGTGGAGTAAAAAGTACATTATTTTCTCTAGGAATGTAGTGGAGTAAAAAGTACATCATTTTATTAAGGAATGTAGTGGAGTAAAAAGTACATTATTTTCTATAGGAATGTAAAGGAGTAAAAAGTACATTATTTTCTATAGGAATGTAGTGGAGTAAAAAGTACATTTTTTTCTATAGGAATGTAGTGGAGTAAAAAGTACATTATTTTCTATAGGAATGTAGTGGAGTAAAAAGTACATAATATTCTATAGGAATGTAGTGGAGTAAAAAGTGCATAATTTTCTATAGGAATGTAGTGGAGTAAAAAGTACATTATTTTCTATAGGAATGTAGTGGAGTAAAAAGTACATTATTTTCTATAGGATTGTAGTGGAGTAAAATGTACATTATTTTCTCTAGGAAAATAGTGGAGTAAAAAGTACATTATTTTATTAAGGAATGTAGTGGAGTAAAAAGTACATTATTTTCTGTAGGAATGTAGTGGAGTAAAAAGTACATTATTTTCTATAGGAATGTAGTGGAGTAAAAAGTACATTATTTTCTATATGAATGTAGTGGAGTAAAAAGTACATTATTTTATTAAGGAATGTAGTGGAGTAAAAAATACATTATTTTCTATAGGAATGTAGTGGAGTTAAAAGTACATTATTTTCTATAGGAATGTAGTGGAGTAAAAAGTACATTTTTTTCTATAGGAATGTAGTGGAGTAAAAAGTACATTATTTTCTATAGGAATGTAGTGGAGTAAAAAGTACATTATTTTCTATAGGAATGTAGTGGAGTAAAAAGTACATTTTTTTCTATAGGAATGTAGTGGAGTAAAAAGTACATTATTTTCTATAGGAATGTAGTGGAGTAAAAAGTACAATATTTTCTATAGGAATGTAGTGGAGTATAAAGTACATTATTTTCTATAGGAATGTAGTGAAGTAAAAAAAAAAAAATTCTATAGGAATGTAGTGGAGTAAAAAGTACAATATTTTCTATAGGAATGTAGTGGAGTAAAAAGTACATTATTTTCTATAGGAATGTAGTGAAGTAAAAAGTACATTATTTTCTATAGGAATGTAGTGGAGTAAAAAGTACATTATTTTCTATAGGAATGTAGTGAAGTAAAAAAAAAAAACATTTCTATAGGAATGCTGTGGAGTAAAAAGTACATTATTTTCTATAGGATTGTAGTGGAGTAAAAAGTACATTATTTTCTATAGGAATGTAGTGGAGTAAAAAGTACATTATTTTCTATAGGAATGTAGTGGAGTAAAAAGTACATTATTTTCTATAGGAATGTAGTGGAGTAAAAAGTACATTATTTTCTATAGGAATGTAGTGGAGTGAAAAGTACATTATTTTCTATAGGAATGTAGTGGAGTAAAAAGTACATTATTTTATTAAGGAATGTAGTGGAGTAAAAAGTACATTATTTTCTATAGGAATGTAGTGGAGTGAAAAGTACATTCTTTTCTATAGGAATGAAGTGGAGTAAAAAGTACATTATTTTCTATAGGAATGTAGTGGAGTAAAAAGTACATTGTTTTCTATAGGAATGTAGTGGAGTAAAAAGTACATAATTTTCTATAGGAATGTAGTGGAGTAAAAAGTGCATAATTTTCTATAGGAATGTAGTGGAGTAAAAAGTACATTATTTTCTATAGGAATGTAGTGGAGTAAAAAGTACATTATTTTCTATAGGATTGTAGTGGAGTAAAAAGTACATTATTTTCTCTAGGAAAATAGTGGAGTAAAAAGTACATTATTTTATTAAGGAATGTAGTGGAGTAAAAAGTACATTATTTTCTGTAGGAATGTAGTGGAGTAAAAAGTACATTATTTTCTATAGGAATGTAGTGGAGTAAAAAGTACATTATTTTCTATATGAATGTAGTGGAGTAAAAAGTACATTATTTTATTAAGGAATGTAGTTGAGTAAAAAATACATTATTTTCTATGGGAATGTAGTGGAGTTAAAAGTACATTATTTTCTATAGGAATGTAGTGGAGTAAAAAGTACATTTTTTTCTATAGGAATGTAGTGGAGTAAAAAGTACATTATTTTCTATAGGAATGTAGTGGAGTAAAAAGTACAATATTTTCTATAGGAATGTAGTGGAGTAAAAAGTACATTATTTTCTATAGGAATGTAGTGAAGTAAAAAAAAAAAAAAATTCTATAGGAATGTAGTGGAGTAAAAAGTACAATATTTTCTATAGGAATGTAGTGGAGTAAAAAGTACATTATTTTCTATAGGAATGTAGTGAAGTAAAAAGTACATTATTTTCTATAGGAATGTAGTGGAGTAAAAAGTACATTATTTTCTATAGGAATGTAGTGAAGTAAAAAAAAAAAAAACATTTCTATAGGAATGCTGTGGAGTAAAAAGTACATTATTTTCTATAGGATTGTAGTGGAGTAAAAAGTAAATTATTTTCTATAGGAATGTAGTGGAGTAAAAAGTACATTATTTTCTATAGGAATGTAGTGGAGTAAAAAGTACATTATTTTCTATAGGAATGTAGTGGAGTAAAAAGTACATTATTTTCTATAGGAATGTAGTGGAGTAAAAAGTACATTATTTTCTATAGGAATGTAGTGGAGTGAAAAGTACATTATTTTCTATAGGAATGTAGTGGAGTAAAAAGTACATTATTTTATTAAGGAATGTAGTGGAGTAAAAAGTAAATTATTTTCTATAGGAATGTAGTGGAGTGAAAAGTACATTCTTTTCTATAGGAATGAAGTGGAGTAAAAAGTACATAATTTTCTATAGGAATGTAGTGGAGTAAAAAGTACATTATTTTCTATAGGAATGTAGTGAAGTAAAAAAAAAAGTTTTTTTATATAGGAATGTAGTGGAGTAAAAAGTACATTATTTTCTATAGGATTGTAGTGGAGTAAAAAGTACATTATTTTCTCTAGGAATGTAGTGGAGTAAAAAGTACATTATTTTATTAAGGAATGTAGTGGAGTAAAAAGTACATTATTTTCTATAGGAATGTAAAGGAGTAAAAAGTACATTATTTTCTATAGGAATGTAGTGGAGTAAAAAGTACATTTTTTTCTATAGGAATGTAGTGGAGTAAAAAGTACATTATTTTCTATAGGAATGTAGTGAAGTAAAAAAAAAAAAAAATTCTATAGGAATGTAGTGGAGTAAAAAGTACATAATTTTCTATAGGAATGTAGTGGAGTAAAAAGTGCATAATTTTCTATAGGAATGTAGTGGAGTAAAAAGTACATTATTTTCTATAGGAATGTAGTGGAGTAAAAAGTACATTATTTTCTATAGGATTGTAGTGGAGTAAAATGTACATTATTTTCTCTAGGAAAATAGTGGAGTAAAAAGTACATTATTTTATTAAGGAATGTAGTGGAGTAAAAAGTACATTATTTTCTGTAGGAATGTAGTGGAGTAAAAAGTACATTATTTTCTATAGGAATGTAGTGGAGTAAAAAGTACATTGTTTTCTATAGGAATGTAGTGGAGTAAAAAGTACATTATTTTCTATAGGAATGTAGTGAAGTAAAAAAAAAAGTTTTTTTATATAGGAATGTAGTGGAGTAAAAAGTACATTATTTTCTATAGGATTGTAGTGGAGTAAAAAGTACATTATTTTCTCTAGGAATGTAGTGGAGTAAAAAGTACATCATTTTATTAAGGAATGTAGTGGAGTAAAAAGTACATTATTTTCTATAGGAATGTAAAGGAGTAAAAAGTACATTATTTTCTATAGGAATGTAGTGGAGTAAAAAGTACATTTTTTTCTATAGGAATGTAGTGGAGTAAAAAGTACATTATTTTCTATAGGAATGTAGTGGAGTAAAAAGTACATAATATTCTATAGGAATGTAGTGGAGTAAAAAGTGCATAATTTTCTATAGGAATGTAGTGGAGTAAAAAGTACATTATTTTCTATAGGAATGTAGTGGAGTAAAAAGTACATTATTTTCTATAGGATTGTAGTGGAGTAAAATGTACATTATTTTCTCTAGGAAAATAGTGGAGTAAAAAGTACATTATTTTATTAAGGAATGTAGTGGAGTAAAAAGTACATTATTTTCTGTAGGAATGTAGTGGAGTAAAAAGTACATTATTTTCTATAGGAATGTAGTGGAGTAAAAAGTACATTATTTTCTATATGAATGTAGTGGAGTAAAAAGTACATTATTTTATTAAGGAATGTAGTGGAGTAAAAAATACATTATTTTCTATAGGAATGTAGTGGAGTTAAAAGTACATTATTTTCTATAGGAATGTAGTGGAGTAAAAAGTACATTTTTTTCTATAGGAATGTAGTGGAGTAAAAAGTACATTATTTTCTATAGGAATGTAGTGGAGTAAAAAGTACAATATTTTCTATAGGAATGTAGTGGAGTATAAAGTACATTATTTTCTATAGGAATGTAGTGAAGTAAAAAAAAAAAAATTCTATAGGAATGTAGTGGAGTAAAAAGTACAATATTTTCTATAGGAATGTAGTGGAGTAAAAAGTACATTATTTTCTATAGGAATGTAGTGAAGTAAAAAGTACATTATTTTCTATAGGAATGTAGTGGAGTAAAAAGTACATTATTTTCTATAGGAATGTAGTGAAGTAAAAAAAAAAAACATTTCTATAGGAATGCTGTGGAGTAAAAAGTACATTATTTTCTATAGGATTGTAGTGGAGTAAAAAGTACATTATTTTCTATAGGAATGTAGTGGAGTAAAAAGTACATTATTTTCTATAGGAATGTAGTGGAGTAAAAAGTACATTATTTTCTATAGGAATGTAGTGGAGTAAAAAGTACATTATTTTCTATAGGAATGTAGTGGAGTGAAAAGTACATTATTTTCTATAGGAATGTAGTGGAGTAAAAAGTACATTATTTTATTAAGGAATGTAGTGGAGTAAAAAGTACATTATTTTCTATAGGAATGTAGTGGAGTGAAAAGTACATTCTTTTCTATAGGAATGAAGTGGAGTAAAAAGTACATTATTTTCTATAGGAATGTAGTGGAGTAAAAAGTACATTGTTTTCTATAGGAATGTAGTGGAGTAAAAAGTACATAATTTTCTATAGGAATGTAGTGGAGTAAAAAGTGCATAATTTTCTATAGGAATGTAGTGGAGTAAAAAGTACATTATTTTCTATAGGAATGTAGTGGAGTAAAAAGTACATTATTTTCTATAGGATTGTAGTGGAGTAAAAAGTACATTATTTTCTCTAGGAAAATAGTGGAGTAAAAAGTACATTATTTTATTAAGGAATGTAGTGGAGTAAAAAGTACATTATTTTCTGTAGGAATGTAGTGGAGTAAAAAGTACATTATTTTCTATAGGAATGTAGTGGAGTAAAAAGTACATTATTTTCTATATGAATGTAGTGGAGTAAAAAGTACATTATTTTATTAAGGAATGTAGTTGAGTAAAAAATACATTATTTTCTATGGGAATGTAGTGGAGTTAAAAGTACATTATTTTCTATAGGAATGTAGTGGAGTAAAAAGTACATTTTTTTCTATAGGAATGTAGTGGAGTAAAAAGTACATTATTTTCTATAGGAATGTAGTGGAGTAAAAAGTACAATATTTTCTATAGGAATGTAGTGGAGTAAAAAGTACATTATTTTCTATAGGAATGTAGTGAAGTAAAAAAAAAAAAAAATTCTATAGGAATGTAGTGGAGTAAAAAGTACAATATTTTCTATAGGAATGTAGTGGAGTAAAAAGTACATTATTTTCTAAAGGAATGTAGTGAAGTAAAAAGTACATTATTTTCTATAGGAATGTAGTGGAGTAAAAAGTACATTATTTTCTATAGGAATGTAGTGAAGTAAAAAAAAAAAAAACATTTCTATAGGAATGCTGTGGAGTAAAAAGTACATTATTTTCTATAGGATTGTAGTGGAGTAAAAAGTAAATTATTTTCTATAGGAATGTAGTGGAGTAAAAAGTACATTATTTTCTATAGGAATGTAGTGGAGTAAAAAGTACATTATTTTCTATAGGAATGTAGTGGAGTAAAAAGTACATTATTTTCTATAGGAATGTAGTGGAGTAAAAAGTACATTATTTTCTATAGGAATGTAGTGGAGTGAAAAGTACATTATTTTCTATAGGAATGTAGTGGAGTAAAAAGTACATTATTTTATTAAGGAATGTAGTGGAGTAAAAAGTACATTATTTTCTATAGGAATGTAGTGGAGTGAAAAGTACATTCTTTTCTATAGGAATGAAGTGGAGTAAAAAGTACATAATTTTCTATAGGAATGTAGTGGAGTAAAAAGTACATTGTTTTCTATAGGAATGTAGTGGAGTAAAAAGTACATTATTTTCTATAGGAATGTAGTGAAGTAAAAAAAAAAGTTTTTTTATATAGGAATGTAGTGGAGTAAAAAGTACATTATTTTCTATAGGATTGTAGTGGAGTAAAAAGTACATTATTTTCTCTAGGAATGTAGTGGAGTAAAAAGTACATCATTTTATTAAGGAATGTAGTGGAGTAAAAAGTACATTATTTTCTATAGGAATGTAAAGGAGTAAAAAGTACATTATTTTCTATAGGAATGTAGTGGAGTAAAAAGTACATTTTTTTCTATAGGAATGTAGTGGAGTAAAAAGTACATTATTTTCTATAGGAATGTAGTGGAGTAAAAAGTACATAATATTCTATAGGAATGTAGTGGAGTAAAAAGTGCATAATTTTCTATAGGAATGTAGTGGAGTAAAAAGTACATTATTTTCTATAGGAATGTAGTGGAGTAAAAAGTACATTATTTTCTATAGGATTGTAGTGGAGTAAAATGTACATTATTTTCTCTAGGAAAATAGTGGAGTAAAAAGTACATTATTTTATTAAGGAATGTAGTGGAGTAAAAAGTACATTATTTTCTGTAGGAATGTAGTGGAGTAAAAAGTACATTATTTTCTATAGGAATGTAGTGGAGTAAAAAGTACATTATTTTCTATATGAATGTAGTGGAGTAAAAAGTACATTATTTTATTAAGGAATGTAGTGGAGTAAAAAATACATTATTTTCTATAGGAATGTAGTGGAGTTAAAAGTACATTATTTTCTATAGGAATGTAGTGGAGTAAAAAGTACATTTTTTTCTATAGGAATGTAGTGGAGTAAAAAGTACATTATTTTCTATAGGAATGTAGTGGAGTAAAAAGTACAATATTTTCTATAGGAATGTAGTGGAGTATAAAGTACATTATTTTCTATAGGAATGTAGTGAAGTAAAAAAAAAAAAATTCTATAGGAATGTAGTGGAGTAAAAAGTACAATATTTTCTATAGGAATGTAGTGGAGTAAAAAGTACATTATTTTCTATAGGAATGTAGTGAAGTAAAAAGTACATTATTTTCTATAGGAATGTAGTGGAGTAAAAAGTACATTATTTTCTATAGGAATGTAGTGAAGTAAAAAAAAAAAACATTTCTATAGGAATGCTGTGGAGTAAAAAGTACATTATTTTCTATAGGATTGTAGTGGAGTAAAAAGTACATTATTTTCTATAGGAATGTAGTGGAGTAAAAAGTACATTATTTTCTATAGGAATGTAGTGGAGTAAAAAGTACATTATTTTCTATAGGAATGTAGTGGAGTAAAAAGTACATTATTTTATTAAGGAATGTAGTGGAGTAAAAAGTACATTATTTTCTATAGGAATGTAAAGGAGTAAAAAGTACATTATTTTCTATAGGAATGTAGTGGAGTAAAAAGTACATTTTTTTCTATAGGAATGTAGTGGAGTAAAAAGTACATTATTTTCTATAGGAATGTAGTGAAGTAAAAAAAAAAAAAATTCTATAGGAATGTAGTGGAGTAAAAAGTACATAATTTTCTATAGGAATGTAGTGGAGTAAAAAGTGCATAATTGTCTATAGGAATGTAGTGGAGTAAAAAGTACATTATTTTCTATAGGAATGTAGTGGAGTAAAAAGTACATTATTTTCTATAGGATTGTAGTGGAGTAAAAAGTACATTATTTTCTGTAGGAAAATAGTGGAGTAAAAAGTACATTATTTTATTAAGGAATGTAGTGGAGTAAAAAGTACATTATTTTCTGTAGGAATGTAGTGGAGTAAAAAGTACATTATTTTCTATAGGAATGTAGTGGAGTAAAAAGTACATTATTTTCTATATGAATGTAGTGGAGTAAAAAGTACATTATTTTATTAAGGAATGTAGTGGAGTAAAAAATACATTATTTTCTATAGGAATGTAGTGGAGTTAAAAGTACATTATTTTCTATAGGAATGTAGTGGAGTAAAAAGTACATTTTTTTCTATAGGAATGTAGTGGAGTAAAAAGTACATTATTTTCTATAGGAATGTAGTGGAGTAAAAAGTACAATATTTTCTATAGGAATGTAGTGGAGTAAAAAGTACATTATTTTCTATAGGAATGTAGTGAAGTAAAAAAAAAAAAAATTCTATAGGAATGTAGTGGAGTAAAAAGTACAATATTTTCTATAGGAATGTAGTGGAGTAAAAAGTACATTATTTTCTATAGGAATGTAGTGGAGTAAAAAGTACATTATTTTCTATATGAATGTAGTGGAGTAAAAAGTACATAATTTTCTATAGGAATGTAGTGGAGTAAAAAGTACATTATTTTCTATAGGAATGTAGTGAAGTAAAAAAAAAAGTTTTTTTATATAGGAATGTAGTGGAGTAAAAAGTACATTATTTTCTATAGGATTGTAGTGGAGTAAAAAGTACATTATTTTCTCTAGGAATGTAGTGGAGTAAAAAGTACATTATTTTATTAAGGAATGTAGTGGAGTAAAAAGTACATTATTTTCTATAGGAATGTAAAGGAGTAAAAAGTACATTATTTTCTATAGGAATGTAGTGGAGTAAAAAGTACATTTTTTTCTATAGGAATGTAGTGGAGTAAAAAGTACATTATTTTCTATAGGAATGTAGTGAAGTAAAAAAAAAAAAAAATTCTATAGGAATGTAGTGGAGTAAAAAGTACATAATTTTCTATAGGAATGTAGTGGAGTAAAAAGTGCATAATTTTCTATAGGAATGTAGTGGAGTAAAAAGTACATTATTTTCTATAGGAATGTAGTGGAGTAAAAAGTACATTATTTTCTATAGGATTGTAGTGGAGTAAAATGTACATTATTTTCTCTAGGAAAATAGTGGAGTAAAAAGTACATTATTTTATTAAGGAATGTAGTGGAGTAAAAAGTACATTATTTTCTGTAGGAATGTAGTGGAGTAAAAAGTACATTATTTTCTATAGGAATGTAGTGGAGTAAAAAGTACATTATTTTCGATATGAATGTAGTGGAGTAAAAAGTACATTATTTTATTAAGGAATGTAGTGGAGTAAAAAATACATTATTTTCTATAGGAATGTAGTGGAGTTAAAAGTACATTATTTTCTATAGGAATGTAGTGGAGTAAAAAGTACATTTTTTTCTATAGGAATGTAGTGGAGTAAAAAGTACATTATTTTCTATAGGAATGTAGTGGAGTAAAAAGTACAATATTTTCTATAGGAATGTAGTGGAGTAAAAAGTACATTATTTTCTATAGGAATGTAGTGAAGTGAAAAAAAAAAAAAATTCTATAGGAATGTAGTGGAGTAAAAAGTACAATATTTTCTATAGGAATGTAGTGGAGTAAAAAGTACATTATTTTCTATAGGAATGTAGTGAAGTAAAAAGTACATTATTTTCTATAGGAATGTAGTGGAGTAAAAAGTACATTATTTTCTATAGGAATGTAGTGAAGTAAAAAAAAAAAACATTTCTATAGGAATGCTGTGGAGTAAAAAGTACATTATTTTCTATAGGATTGTAGTGGAGTAAAAAGTACATTATTTTCTATAGGAATGTAGTGGAGTAAAAAGTACATTATTTTCTATAGGAATGTAGTGGAGTAAAAAGTACATTATTTTCTATAGGAATGTAGTGAAGTAAAAAAAAAAGTTTTTTTATATAGGAATGTAGTGGAGTAAAAAGTACATTATTTTCTATAGGATTGTAGTGGAGTAAAAAGTACATTATTTTCTCTAGGAATGTAGTGGAGTAAAATGTACATTTTTTTCTATAGGAATGTAGTGGAGTAAAAAGTACATTATTTTCTATAGGATTGTAGTGGAGTAAAATGTACATTATTTTCTCTAGGAATGTAGTGGAGTTAAAAGTACATTATTTTCTATAGGAATGTAGTGGAGTAAAAAGTACATTTTTTTCTATAGGAATGTAGTGGAGTAAAAAGTACATTATTTTCTATAGGAATGTAGTGGAGTAAAAAGTACATTATTTTCTATATGAATGTAGTGGAGTAAAAAGTACATTATTTTATTAAGGAATGTAGTGGAGTAAAAAATACATTATTTTCTATAGGAATGTAGTGGAGTTAAAAGTACATTATTTTCTATAGGAATGTAGTGGAGTAAAAAGTACATTTTTTTCTATAGGAATGTAGTGGAGTAAAAAGTACATTATTTTCTATAGGAATGTAGTGAAGTAAAAAGTACATTATTTTCTATAGGAATGTAGTGGAGTAAAAAGTACATTATTTTCTATAGGAATGTAGTGAAGTAAAAAAAAAAAACATTTCTATAGGAATGCTGTGGAGTAAAAAGTACATTATTTTCTATAGGATTGTAGTGGAGTAAAAAGTACATTATTTTCTATAGGAATGTAGTGGAGTAAAAAGTACATTATTTTCTATAGGAATGTAGTGGAGTAAAAAGTACATTATTTTCTATAGGAATGTAGTGGAGTAAAAAGTACATTATTTTCTATAGGAATGTAGTGGAGTAAAAAGTACATTATTTTCTATAGGAATGTAGTGGAGTGAAAAGTACATTATTTTCTATAGGAATGTAGTGGAGTAAAAAGTACATTATTTTATTAAGGAATGTAGTGGAGTAAAAAGTACATTATTTTCTATAGGAATGTAGTGAAGTAAAAAGTACATTATTTTCTATATGAATGTAGTGGAGTAAAAAGTACATTATTTTATTAAGGAATGTAGTGGAGTAAAAAGTACATTATTTTCTATAGGAATGTAGTGGAGTAAAAAGTGGAGTAAAAAGTACATTATTTTCTATAGGAATGTAGTGGAGTAAAAAGTACATTCTTTTCTATAGGAATGAAGTGGAGTAAAAAGTACATTATTTTCTATAGGAATGTAGTAGAGTAAAAAGTACATTATTTTCTATAGGAATGTAGTGGAGTGAAAAGTACATTATTTTCTATATGAATGTAGTGGAGTAAAAAGTACATTATTTTCTATAGGAATGTAGTGGAGTAAAAAGTACATTATTTTCTATAGGAATGTAGAGGAGTAAAAAGTACATTATTTTCTATAGGAATGTAGTGGAGTGAAAAGTACATTATTTTCTATATGAATGTAGTGGAGTAAAAAGTACATTATTTTATTAAGGAATGTAGTGGAGTAAAAAGTACATTATTTTCTATAGGAATGTAGTGAAGTAAAAAGTACATTATTTTCTATATGAATGTAGTGGAGTAAAAAGTACATTATTTTCTATATGAATGTAGTGGAGTAAAAAGTACATTATTTTATTAAGGAATGTAGTGGAGTAAAAAGTACATTATTTTCTATAGGAATGTAGTGGAGTAAAAAGTGGAGTAAAAAGTACATTATTTTCTATAGGAATGTAGTGGAGTAAAGTACATTATTTTCTCTAGGAATGTAGTGGAGTAAAAAGTACATTATTTTCTATAGGAATGTAGTGGAGTAAAAAGTACATAATTTTCTATAGGAATGTAGTGGAGTAAAAAGTACATTATTTTCTATAGGAATGTAGTGGAGTAAAAAGTACATTATTTTCTATAGGAATGTAGTAGAGTAAAAAGTACATTATTTTCTATAGGAATGTAGTGGAGTAAAAAGTACATTATTTTCTATAGGAATGTAGTGGAGTTAAAAGTACATTATTTTCTATAGGAATGTAGTGGAGTAAAATGTACATTATTTTCTATAGGAATGTAGTGGAGTAAAAAGTACATTATTTTATTAAGGAATGTAGTGGAGTAAAAAGTACATTATTTTCTATAGGAATGTAGTGGAGTAAAAAGTGGAGTAAAAAGTACATTATTTTCTATAGGAATGTAGTAGAGTAAAAAGTACATTATTTTCTATAGGAATGTAGTGGAGTAAAAAGTACATTATTTTCTATAGGAATGTAGTGGAGTAAAAAGTACATTATTTTCTATAGGAATGTAGTGGAGTAAAATGTACATTATTTTCTATAGGAATGTAGTGGAGTAAAAAGTACATTATTTTATTAAGGAATGTAGTGGAGTAAAAAGTACATTATTTTCTATAGGAATGTAGTGGAGTAAAAAGTGGAGTAAAAAGTACATTATTTTCTATAGGAATGTAGTGGAGTAAAAAGTACATTCTTTTCTATAGGAATGAAGTGGAGTAAAAAGTACATAATTTTCTATAGGAATGTAGTGGAGTAAAAAGTACATTGTTTTCTATAGGAATGTAGTGGAGTAAAAAGTACATTATTTTATTAAGGAATGTAGTGGAGTAAAAAGTACATTATTTTCTATAGGAATGTAGTGGAGTAAAAAGTGGAGTAAAAAGTACATTATTTTCTATAGGAATGTAGTGGAGTAAAAAGTACATTCTTTTCTATAGGAATGAAGTGGAGTAAAAAGTACATTATTTTCTATAGGAATGTAGTGGAGTAAAAAGTACATTGTTTTCTATAGGAATGTAGTGGAGTAAAAAGTACATTATTTTCTATAGGAATGTAGTGGAGTAAAAAGTACATTATTTTCTATAGGAATGTAGTGGAGTAAAAAGTACATTATTTTCTATAGGAATGTAGTGGAGTAAAAAGTACATTATTTTCTATAGGAATGTGGTGGAGTAAAAAGTACATTATTTTCTATAGGAATGTAGTGGACTAAAAAGTACATTACTTTCTATAGGAATGTAGTGGAGTAAAAAGTACAATATTTTCTATAGGAATGTAGTGGAGTAAAAAGTACATTATTTTCTATAGGAATGTAGTGAAGTAAAAAAAAAAAAAATTCTATAGGAATGTAGTGGAGTAAAAAGTACATTGTTTTCTATAGGAATGTAGTGGAGTAAAATGTACATTATTTTCTATAGGAATGTAGTGGAGTAAAAAGTACATTATTTTCTATAGGAATGTAGTGGAGTAAAAAGTGGAGTAAAAAGTACATTATTTTCTATAGGAATGAAGTGGAGTAAAAAGTACATAATTTTTCTATAGGAATGTAGTGGAGTAAAAAGTACATTATTTTCTATAGGAATGTAGTGGAGTAAAAAGTACATTATTTTCTATAGGAATGTAGTGGAGTAAAAAGTACATTATTTTCTATAGGATGTAGTGAAGTAAAAAGTACATTATTTTCTATAGGAATGTAGTGAAGTAAAAAGTACATTATTTTCTATAGGAATGTAGTGGAGTAAAAAGTACATTATTTTCTATAGGAATGTGGTGGAGTAAAAAGTACATTATTTTCTATAGGAATGTAGTGGAGTGAAAAGTACATTATTTTCTATATGAATGTAGTGGAGTAAAAAGTACATTATTTTATTAAGGAATGTAGTGGAGTAAAAAGTACATTATTTTCTATAGGAATGTAGTGAAGTAAAAAGTACATTATTTTCTATATGAATGTAGTGGAGTAAAAAGTACATTATTTTCTATATGAATGTAGTGGAGTAAAAAGTACATTATTTTATTAAGGAATGTAGTGGAGTAAAAAGTACATTATTTTCTATAGGAATGTAGTGGAGTAAAAAGTGGAGTAAAAAGTACATTATTTTCTATAGGAATGTAGTGGAGTAAAGTACATTATTTTCTCTAGGAATGTAGTGGAGTAAAAAGTACATTATTTTCTATAGGAATGTAGTGGAGTAAAAAGTACATAATTTTCTATAGGAATGTAGTGGAGTAAAAAGTACATTATTTTCTATAGGAATGTAGTGGAGTAAAAAGTACATTATTTTCTATAGGAATGTAGTAGAGTAAAAAGTACATTATTTTCTATAGGAATGTAGTGGAGTAAAAAGTACATTATTTTCTATAGGAATGTAGTGGAGTTAAAAGTACATTATTTTCTATAGGAATGTAGTGGAGTAAAATGTACATTATTTTCTATAGGAATGTAGTGGAGTAAAAAGTACATTATTTTATTAAGGAATGTAGTGGAGTAAAAAGTACATTATTTTCTATAGGAATGTAGTGGAGTAAAAAGTGGAGTAAAAAGTACATTATTTTCTATAGGAATGTAGTAGAGTAAAAAGTACATTATTTTCTATAGGAATGTAGTGGAGTAAAAAGTACATTATTTTCTATAGGAATGTAGTGGAGTAAAAAGTACATTATTTTCTATAGGAATGTAGTGGAGTAAAATGTACATTATTTTCTATAGGAATGTAGTGGAGTAAAAAGTACATTATTTTATTAAGGAATGTAGTGGAGTAAAAAGTACATTATTTTCTATAGGAATGTAGTGGAGTAAAAAGTGGAGTAAAAAGTACATTATTTTCTATAGGAATGTAGTGGAGTAAAAAGTACATTCTTTTCTATAGGAATGAAGTGGAGTAAAAAGTACATAATTTTCTATAGGAATGTAGTGGAGTAAAAAGTACATTGTTTTCTATAGGAATGTAGTGGAGTAAAAAGTACATTATTTTATTAAGGAATGTAGTGGAGTAAAAAGTACATTATTTTCTATAGGAATGTAGTGGAGTAAAAAGTGGAGTAAAAAGTACATTATTTTCTATAGGAATGTAGTGGAGTAAAAAGTACATTCTTTTCTATAGGAATGAAGTGGAGTAAAAAGTACATTATTTTCTATAGGAATGTAGTGGAGTAAAAAGTACATTGTTTTCTATAGGAATGTAGTGGAGTAAAAAGTACATTATTTTCTATAGGAATGTAGTGGAGTAAAAAGTACATTATTTTCTATAGGAATGTGGTGGAGTAAAAAGTACATTATTTTCTATAGGAATGTAGTGGACTAAAAAGTACATTACTTTCTATAGGAATGTAGTGGAGTAAAAAGTACAATATTTTCTATAGGAATGTAGTGGAGTAAAAAGTACATTATTTTCTATAGGAATGTAGTGAAGTAAAAAAAAAAAAAATTCTATAGGAATGTAGTGGAGTAAAAAGTACATTGTTTTCTATAGGAATGTAGTGGAGTAAAATGTACATTATTTTCTATAGGAATGTAGTGGAGTAAAAAGTACATTATTTTCTATAGGAATGTAGTGGAGTAAAAAGTGGAGTAAAAAGTACATTATTTTCTATAGGAATGAAGTGGAGTAAAAAGTACATAATTTTTCTATAGGAATGTAGTGGAGTAAAAAGTACATTATTTTCTATAGGAATGTAGTGGAGTAAAAAGTACATTATTTTCTATAGGAATGTAGTGGAGTAAAAAGTACATTATTTTCTATAGGATGTAGTGAAGTAAAAAGTACATTATTTTCTATAGGAATGTAGTGAAGTAAAAAGTACATTATTTTCTATAGGAATGTAGTGGAGTAAAAAGTACATTATTTTCTATAGGAATGTGGTGGAGTAAAAAGTACATTATTTTCTATAGGAATGTAGTGGAGTAAAAAGTACATTATTTTCTATAGGAATGTAGTGGAGTAAAAAGTACATTATTTTCTATAGGAATGTAGTGGAGTGAAAAGTACATTATTTTCTATAGGAATGTAGTGGAGTAAAAAGTACATTATTTTATTAAGGAATGTAGTGGAGTAAAAAGTACATTATTTTCTATAGGAATGTAGTGAAGTAAAAAGTACATTATTTTCTATATGAATGTAGTGGAGTAAAAAGTACATTATTTTATTAAGGAATGTAGTGGAGTAAAAAGTACATTATTTTCTATAGGAATGTAGTGGAGTAAAAAGTGGAGTAAAAAGTACATTATTTTCTATAGGAATGTAGTGGAGTAAAAAGTACATTCTTTTCTATAGGAATGAAGTGGAGTAAAAAGTACATTATTTTCTATAGGAATGTAGTAGAGTAAAAAGTACATTATTTTCTATAGGAATGTAGTGGAGTGAAAAGTACATTATTTTCTATATGAATGTAGTGGAGTAAAAAGTACATTATTTTCTATAGGAATGTAGTGGAGTAAAAAGTACATTATTTTCTATAGGAATGTAGAGGAGTAAAAAGTACATTATTTTCTATAGGAATGTAGTGGAGTGAAAAGTACATTATTTTCTATATGAATGTAGTGGAGTAAAAAGTACATTATTTTATTAAGGAATGTAGTGGAGTAAAAAGTACATTATTTTCTATAGGAATGTAGTGAAGTAAAAAGTACATTATTTTCTATATGAATGTAGTGGAGTAAAAAGTACATTATTTTCTATATGAATGTAGTGGAGTAAAAAGTACATTATTTTATTAAGGAATGTAGTGGAGTAAAAAGTACATTATTTTCTATAGGAATGTAGTGGAGTAAAAAGTGGAGTAAAAAGTACATTATTTTCTATAGGAATGTAGTGGAGTAAAGTACATTATTTTCTCTAGGAATGTAGTGGAGTAAAAAGTACATTATTTTCTATAGGAATGTAGTGGAGTAAAAAGTACATAATTTTCTATAGGAATGTAGTGGAGTAAAAAGTACATTATTTTCTATAGGAATGTAGTGGAGTAAAAAGTACATTATTTTCTATAGGAATGTAGTAGAGTAAAAAGTACATTATTTTCTATAGGAATGTAGTGGAGTAAAAAGTACATTATTTTCTATAGGAATGTAGTGGAGTTAAAAGTACATTATTTTCTATAGGAATGTAGTGGAGTAAAATGTACATTATTTTCTATAGGAATGTAGTGGAGTAAAAAGTACATTATTTTATTAAGGAATGTAGTGGAGTAAAAAGTACATTATTTTCTATAGGAATGTAGTGGAGTAAAAAGTGGAGTAAAAAGTACATTATTTTCTATAGGAATGTAGTAGAGTAAAAAGTACATTATTTTCTATAGGAATGTAGTGGAGTAAAAAGTACATTATTTTCTATAGGAATGTAGTGGAGTAAAAAGTACATTATTTTCTATAGGAATGTAGTGGAGTAAAATGTACATTATTTTCTATAGGAATGTAGTGGAGTAAAAAGTACATTATTTTATTAAGGAATGTAGTGGAGTAAAAAGTACATTATTTTCTATAGGAATGTAGTGGAGTAAAAAGTGGAGTAAAAAGTACATTATTTTCTATAGGAATGAAGTGGAGTAAAAAGTACATTCTTTTCTATAGGAATGAAGTGGAGTAAAAAGTACATTATTTTCTATAGGAATGTAGTGGAGTAAAAAGTACATTGTTTTCTATAGGAATGTAGTGGAGTAAAAAGTACATTATTTTCTATAGGAATGTAGTGGAGTAAAAAGTACATTATTTTCTATAGGAATGTAGTGGAGTAAAAAGTACATTATTTTCTATAGGAATGTAGTGGAGTAAAAAGTACATTATTTTCTATAGGAATGTGGTGGAGTAAAAATTACATTATTTTCTATAGGAATGTAGTGGACTAAAAAGTACATTACTTTCTATAGGAATGTAGTGGAGTAAAAAGTACAATATTTTCTATAGGAATGTAGTGGAGTAAAAAGTACATTATTTTCTATAGGAATGTAGTGAAGTAAAAAATAAAAAAAATTCTATAGGAATGTAGTGGAGTAAAAAGTACATTGTTTTCTATAGGAATGTAGTGGAGTAAAATGTACATTATTTTCTATAGGAATGTAGTGGAGTAAAAAGTACATTATTTTCTATAGGAATGTAGTGGAGTAAAAAGTGGAGTAAAAAGTACATTATTTTCTATAGGAATGAAGTGGAGTAAAAAGTACATAATTTTTCTATAGGAATGTAGTGGAGTAAAAAGTACATTATTTTCTATAGGAATGTAGTGGAGTAAAAAGTACATTATTTTCTATAGGAATGTAGTGGAGTAAAAAGTACATTATTTTCTATAGGAATGTAGTGAAGTAAAAAGTACATTATTTTCTATAGGAATGTAGTGAAGTAAAAAGTACATTATTTTCTATAGGAATGTAGTGGAGTAAAAAGTACATTATTTTCTATAGGAATGTGGTGGAGTAAAAAGTACATTATTTTCTATAGGAATGTAGTGGAGTAAAAAGTACATTATTTTCTATAGGAATGTAGTGGAGTAAAAAGTACAATATTTTCTATAGGAATGTAGTGGAGTAAAAAGTACATTATTTTCTATAGGAATGTAGTGAAGTAAAAAAATTTTTTTTTCTATAGGAATGTAGTGGAGTAAAAAGGACATTATTTTCTATAGGAATGTAGTGGAGTAAAAAGTACATTATTTTCTATAGGAATGTAGTGGAGTAAAATGTACATTATTTTCTATAGGAATGTAGTGGAGTAAAAAGTACATTATTTTCTATAGGAATGTAGTGGAGTAAAAAGTACATTATTTTATTAAGGAATGTAGTGGAGTAAAAAGTACATTATTTTCTATAGGAATGTAGTGGAGAAAAAAGTGGAGTAAAAAGTACATTATTTTCTATAGGAATGTAGTGGAGTAAAAAGTACATTATTTTCTATAGGACTGTAGTGAAGTAAAAAGTACATTATTTTCTATATGAATGTAGTGGAGTAAAAAGTACATTATTTTATTAAGGAATGTAGTGGAGTAAAAAGTACATTATTTTCTATAGGAATGTAGTGGAGTAAAAAGTACATTATTTTCTATATGAATGTAGTTTAGTAAAAAGTACATTATTTTATTAAGGAATGTAGTGGAGTAAAAAGTACATTATTTTCTATAGGAATGTAGTGGAGTAAAAAGTACATTATTTTCTATAGGACTGTAGTGGAGTAAAAAGTACCTTATTTTCTATAGGAATGTAGTGGAGTAAAAAGTACATTATTTTATTAAGGAATATAGTGGAGTAAAAAGTACATTATTTTCTATAGGAATGTAGTGGAGTAAAAAGTACATTATTTTCTATAGGAATGTAGTGGAGTAAAATGTACATTATTTTCTATAGGAATGTAGTGGAGTAAAAAGTACATTTTTTTCTATAGGAATGTAGTGGAGTAAAAAGTACATTATTTTCTAAAGGAATGTAGTGGAGTAAAAAGTACATTATTTTCTATAGGAATGTAGATGAGTAAAAAGTACATTATTTTCTATAGGACTGTAGTGAAGTAAAAAGTACATTATTTTCTATATGAATGTAGTGGAGTAAAAAGTACATTATTTTATTAAGGAATGTAGTGGAGTAAAAAGTACATTATTTTCTATAGGAATGTAGTGGAGTTAAAAGTACATTATTTTCTATAGGAATGTAGTGGAGTAAAATGTACATTATTTTCTATAGGAATGTAGTGGAGTAAAAAGTACATTATTTTATTAAGGAATGTAGTGGAGTAAAAAGTACATTATTTTCTATAGGAATGTAGTGGAGTAAAAAGTGGAGTAAAAAGTACATTATTTTCTATAGGAATGTAGTAGAGTAAAAAGTACATTATTTTCTATAGGAATGTAGTGGAGTAAAAAGTACATTATTTTCTATAGGAATGTAGTGGAGTAAAAAGTACATTATTTTCTATAGGAATGTAGTGGAGTAAAATGTACATTATTTTCTATAGGAATGTAGTGGAGTAAAAAGTACATTATTTTATTAAGGAATGTAGTGGAGTAAAAAGTACATTATTTTCTATAGGAATGTAGTGGAGTAAAAAGTGGAGTAAAAAGTACATTATTTTCTATAGGAATGTAGTGGAGTAAAAAGTACATTATTTTCTATAGGAATGTAGTGGAGTAAAAAGTACATTATTTTCTATAGGAATGTAGTGGAGTAAAAAGTACATTATTTTCTATAGGAATGTGGTGGAGTAAAAAGTACATTATTTTCTATAGGAATGTAGTGGACTAAAAAGTACATTACTTTCTATAGGAATGTAGTGGAGTAAAAAGTACAATATTTTCTATAGGAATGTAGTGGAGTAAAAAGTACATTATTTTCTATAGGAATGTAGTGAAGTAAAAAAAAAAAAAAATTCTATAGGAATGTAGTGGAGTAAAAAGTACATTGTTTTCTATAGGAATGTAGTGGAGTAAAATGTACATTATTTTCTATAGGAATGTAGTGGAGTAAAAAGTACATTATTTTCTATAGGAATGTAGTGGAGTAAAAAGTGGAGTAAAAAGTACATTATTTTCTATAGGAATGAAGTGGAGTAAAAAGTACATAATTTTCCTATAGGAATGTAGTGGAGTAAAAAGTACATTATTTTCTATAGGAATGTAGTGGAGTAAAAAGTACATTATTTTCTATAGGAATGTAGTGGAGTAAAAAGTACATTATTTTCTATAGGAATGTAGTGAAGTAAAAAGTACATTATTTTCTATAGGAATGTAGTGAAGTAAAAAGTACATTATTTTCTATAGGAATGTAGTGGAGTAAAAAGTACATTATTTTCTATAGGAATGTGGTGGAGTAAAAAGTACATTATTTTCTATAGGAATGTAGTGGAGTAAAAAGTACATTATTTTCTATAGGAATGTAGTGGAGTAAAAAGTACAATATTTTCTATAGGAATGTAGTGGAGTAAAAAGTACATTATTTTCTATAGGAATGTAGTGAAGTAAAAAAATTTTTTTTTCTATAGGAATGTAGTGGAGTAAAAAGGACATTATTTTCTATAGGAATGTAGTGGAGTAAAAAGTACAATATTTTCTATAGGAATGTAGTGGAGTAAAAAGTACATTATTTTCTATAGGAATGTAGTGAAGTAAAAAGTACATTATTTTCTATAGGAATGTAGTGGAGTAAAAAGTACATTATTTTCTATAGGAATGTAGTGAAGTAAAAAAAAAAAACATTTCTATAGGAATGCTGTGGAGTAAAAAGTACATTATTTTCTATAGGATTGTAGTGGAGTAAAAAGTACATTATTTTCTATAGGAATGTAGTGGAGTAAAAAGTACATTATTTTCTATAGGAATGTAGTGGAGTAAAAAGTACATTATTTTCTATAGGAATGTAGTGGAGTAAAAAGTACATTATTTTCTATAGGAATGTAGTGGAGTAAAAAGTACATTATTTTCTATAGGAATGTAGTGGAGTGAAAAGTACATTATTTTCTATAGGAATGTAGTGGAGTAAAAAGTACATTATTTTATTAAGGAATGTAGTGGAGTAAAAAGTACATTATTTTCTATAGGAATGTAGTGAAGTAAAAAGTACATTATTTTCTATATGAATGTAGTGGAGTAAAAAGTACATTATTTTATTAAGGAATGTAGTGGAGTAAAAAGTACATTATTTTCTATAGGAATGTAGTGGAGTAAAAAGTGGAGTAAAAAGTACATTATTTTCTATAGGAATGTAGTGGAGTAAAAAGTACATTCTTTTCTATAGGAATGAAGTGGAGTAAAAAGTACATTATTTTCTATAGGAATGTAGTAGAGTAAAAAGTACATTATTTTCTATAGGAATGTAGTGGAGTGAAAAGTACATTATTTTCTATATGAATGTAGTGGAGTAAAAAGTACATTATTTTCTATAGGAATGTAGTGGAGTAAAAAGTACATTATTTTCTATAGGAATGTAGAGGAGTAAAAAGTACATTATTTTCTATAGGAATGTAGTGGAGTGAAAAGTACATTATTTTCTATATGAATGTAGTGGAGTAAAAAGTACATTATTTTATTAAGGAATGTAGTGGAGTAAAAAGTACATTATTTTCTATAGGAATGTAGTGAAGTAAAAAGTACATTATTTTCTATATGAATGTAGTGGAGTAAAAAGTACATTATTTTCTATATGAATGTAGTGGAGTAAAAAGTACATTATTTTATTAAGGAATGTAGTGGAGTAAAAAGTACATTATTTTCTATAGGAATGTAGTGGAGTAAAAAGTGGAGTAAAAAGTACATTATTTTCTATAGGAATGTAGTGGAGTAAAGTACATTATTTTCTCTAGGAATGTAGTGGAGTAAAAAGTACATTATTTTCTATAGGAATGTAGTGGAGTAAAAAGTACATAATTTTCTATAGGAATGTAGTGGAGTAAAAAGTACATTATTTTCTATAGGAATGTAGTGGAGTAAAAAGTACATTATTTTCTATAGGAATGTAGTAGAGTAAAAAGTACATTATTTTCTATAGGAATGTAGTGGAGTAAAAAGTACATTATTTTCTATAGGAATGTAGTGGAGTTAAAAGTACATTATTTTCTATAGGAATGTAGTGGAGTGAAAAGTACATTATTTTCTATATGAATGTAGTGGAGTAAAAAGGACATTATTTTCTATAGGAATGTAGTGGAGTAAAAAGTACATTATTTTCTATAGGAATGTAGTGGAGTAAAATGTACATTATTTTCTATAGGAATGTAGTGGAGTAAAAAGTACATTATTTTCTATAGGAATGTAGTGGAGTAAAAAGTACATTATTTTATTAAGGAATGTAGTGGAGTAAAAAGTACATTATTTTCTATAGGAATGTAGTGGAGAAAAAAGTGGAGTAAAAAGTACATTATTTTCTATAGGAATGTAGTGGAGTAAAAAGTACATTATTTTCTATAGGACTGTAGTGAAGTAAAAAGTACATTATTTTCTATATGAATGTAGTGGAGTAAAAAGTACATTATTTTATTAAGGAATGTAGTGGAGTAAAAAGTACATTATTTTCTATAGGAATGTAGTGGAGTAAAAAGTACATTATTTTCTATATGAATGTAGTTTAGTAAAAAGTACATTATTTTATTAAGGAATGTAGTGGAGTAAAAAGTACATTATTTTCTATAGGAATGTAGTGGAGTAAAAAGTACATTATTTTCTATAGGACTGTAGTGGAGTAAAAAGTACATTATTTTCTATAGGAATGTAGTGGAGTAAAAAGTACATTATTTTATTAAGGAATATAGTGGAGTAAAAAGTACATTATTTTCTATAGGAATGTAGTGGAGTAAAAAGTACATTATTTTCTATAGGAATGTAGTGGAGTAAAATGTACATTATTTTCTATAGGAATGTAGTGGAGTAAAAAGTACATTTTTTTCTATAGGAATGTAGTGGAGTAAAAAGTACATTATTTTCTAAAGGAATGTAGTGGAGTAAAAAGTACATTATTTTCTATAGGAATGTAGATGAGTAAAAAGTACATTATTTTCTATAGGACTGTAGTGAAGTAAAAAGTACATTATTTTCTATATGAATGTAGTGGAGTAAAAAGTACATTATTTTATTAAGGAATGTAGTGGAGTAAAAAGTACATTATTTTCTATAGGAATGTAGTGGAGTAAAAAGTACATTATTTTCTATATGAATGTAGTGGAGTAAAAAGTACATTATTTTATTAAGGAATGTAGTGGAGTAAAAAGTACATTATTTTCTATAGGAATGTAGTGGAGTAAAAAGTACATTATTTTCTATAGGACTGTAGTGGAGTAAAAAGTACATTATTTTCTATAGGAATGTAGTGGAGTAAAAAGTACATTATTTTATTAAGGAATGTAGTGGAGTAAAAAGTACATTATTTTCTATAGGAATGTAGTGGAGTAAAAAGAACATTATTTTCTATAGGAATGTAGTGGAGTAAAAAATACATTATTTTCTATAGGAATGTAGTGGAGTAAAAAGTATATTCTTTTCTATAGGAATGAAGTGGAGTAAAAAGTACATAATTTTTCTATAGGAATGTAGTGGAGTAAAAAGTACATTATTTTCTATAGGAATGTAGTGGAGTAAAAAGTACATTATTTTCTATAGGAATGTAGTGGAGTAAAAAGTACATTATTTTCTATAGGAATGTAGTGGAGTAAAAAGTACATTATTTTCTATATGAATGTAGTGGAGTAAAAAGTACATTATTTTATTAAGGAATGTAGTGGAGTAAAAAGTACATTATTTTCTATAGGAATGTAGTGGAGTAAAAAGTACATTATTTTCTATATGAATGTAGTGGAGTAAAAAGTACACTATTTTATTAAGAAATGTAGTGGAGTAAAAAGTACATTATTTTCTATAGGAATGTAGTGGAGTAAAAAGTACATTATTTTCTATAGGACTGTAGTGGAGTAAAAAGTACATTATTTTCTATAGGAATGTAGTGGAGTAAAAAGTACATTATTTTATTAAGGAATGTAGTGGAGTAAAAAGTACATTATTTTCTATAGGAATGTAGTGGAGTAAAAAGAACATTATTTTCTATAGGAATGTAGTGGAGTAAAAAATACATTATTTTCTATAGGAATGTAGTGGAGTAAAAAGTACATTCTTTTCTATAGGAATGAAGTGGAGTAAAAAGTACATAATTTTTCTATAGGAATGTAGTGGAGTAAAAAGTACATTATTTTCTATAGGAATGTAGTGGAGTAAAAAGTAAATTATTTTCTATAGGAATGTAGTGGAGTAAAAAGTACATTATTTTCTATAGGAATGTAGTGAAGTAAAAAAAAACTTTTTTTCTATAGGAATGTAGTGGAGTAAAAAGTACATTATTTTCTATAGGAATGTAGTGGAGTAAAAAGTACATTATTTTCTATAGGAATGTAGTGGAGTAAAATGTACATTTTTTTTTATAGGAATGTAGTGGAGTAAAAAGTACATTATTTTCTATAGGAATGTAGTGAAGTAAAAAGTACATTATTTTCTATAGGAATGTAGTGGAGTAAAAAGTACATTATTTTCTATAGGAATGTGGTGGAGTAAAAAGTACATTATTTTCTATAGGAATGTAGTGGAGTAAAAAGTACATTATTTTCTATAGGAATGTAGTGAAGTAAAAACATTTTTTTTCTATAGGAATGTAGTGGAGTAAAAAGTACATTATTTTCTATAGGAATGTAGTGAAGTAAAAAAAATTTTTTTTTCTATAGGAATGTAGTGGAGTAAAAAGTACAGTATTTTCTATAGGAATGTAGTGGAGTAAAAAGTACATTATTTTCTATAGGAATGTAGTGGAGTAAAATGTACATTATTTTCTATAGGAATGTAGTGGAGTAAAAAGTACATTATTTTATTAAGAAATGTAGTGGAGTAAAAAGTACATTATTTTCTATAGGAATGTAGTGGAGTAAAAAGTGGAGTAAAAAGTACATTATTTTCTATAGGAATGTAGTGGAGTAAAAAGTACATTCTTTTCTATAGGAATGAAGTGGAGTAAAAAGTACATAATTTTCTATAGGAATGTAGTGGAGTAAAAAGTACATTGTTTTCTATAGGAATGAAGTGGAGTAAAAAGAACATTATTTTCTATAGGAATGTAGTGGAGTAAAAAATACATTATTTTCTATAGGAATGTAGTGGAGTAAAAAGTACATTCTTTTCTATAGGAATGAAGTGGAGTAAAAAGTACATAATTTTTCTATAGGAATGTAGTGGAGTAAAAAGTACATTATTTTCTATAGGAATGTAGTGGAGTAAAAAGTACATTATTTTCTATAGGAATGTAGTGGAGTAAAAAGTACATTATTTTCTATAGGAATGTAGTGGAGTAAAAAGTACATTATTTTCTATATGAATGTAGTGGAGTAAAAAGTACATTATTTTATTAAGGAATGTAGTGGAGTAAAAAGTACATTATTTTCTATAGGAATGTAGTGGAGTAAAAAGTACATTATTTTCTATATGAATGTAGTGGAGTAAAAAGTACATTATTTTATTAAGAAATGTAGTGGAGTAAAAAGTACATTATTTTCTATAGGAATGTAGTGGAGTAAAAAGTACATTATTTTCTATAGGACTGTAGTGGAGTAAAAAGTACATTATTTTCTATAGGAATGTAGTGGAGTAAAAAGTACATTATTTTATTAAGGAATGTAGTGGAGTAAAAAGTACATTATTTTCTATAGGAATGTAGTGGAGTAAAAAATACATTATTTTCTAAAGGAATGTAGTGGAGTAAAAAGTATATTCTTTTCTATAGGAATGAAGTGGAGTAAAAAGTACATAATTTTTCTATAGGAATGTAGTGGAGTAAAAAGTACATTATTTTCTATAGGAATGTAGTGGAGTAAAAAGTACATTATTTTCTATAGGAATGAAGTTGAGTAAAAAGTACATAATTTTTCTATAGGAATGTAGTGGAGTAAAAAGTACATTATTTTCTATAGGAATGTAGTGGAGTAAAAAGTACATTATTTTCTATAGGAATGTAGTGGAGTAAAAAGTACATTATTTTCTATAGGAATGTAGTGGAGTAAAAAGTACATTATTTTCTATAGGAATGTAGTGGAGTAAAAAATACATTATTTTCTATAGGAATGTAGTGGAGTAAAAAGTACATTCTTTTCTATAGGAATGAAGTGGAGTAAAAAGTACATAATTTTTCTATAGGAATGTAGTGGAGTAAAAAGTACATTATTTTCTATAGGAATGTAGTGGAGTAAAAAGTACATTATTTTCTATAGGAATGTAGTGGAGTAAAAAGTACATTATTTTCTATAGGAATGTAGTGAAGTAAAAAAAAACTTTTTTTCTATAGGAATGTAGTGGAGTAAAAAGTACATTATTTTCTATAGGAATGTAGTGGAGTAAAAAGTACATTATTTTCTATAGGAATGTAGTGGAGTAAAATGTACATTATTTTCTATAGGAATGTAGTGGAGTAAAAAGTACATTATTTTCTATAGGAATGTAGTGAAGTAAAAAGTACATTATTTTCTATAGGAATGTAGTGGAGTAAAAAGTACATTATTTTCTATAGGAATGTGGTGGAGTAAAAAGTACATTATTTTCTATAGGAATGTAGTGGAGTAAAAAGTACATTATTTTCTATAGGAATGTAGTGGAGTAAAAAGTACAATATTTTCTATAGGAATGTAGTGGAGTAAAAAGTACATTATTTTCTATAGGAATGTAGTGGAGTAAAAAGTACATTATTTTATTAAGAAATGTAGTGGAGTAAAAAGTACATTATTTTCTATAGGAATGTAGTGGAGTAAAAAGTACATTATTTTCTATAGGAATGTAGTGGAGTAAAAAGTACATTCTTTTCTATAGGAATGAAGTGGAGTAAAAAGTACATAATTTTCTATAGGAATGTAGTGGAGTAAAAAGTACATTGTTTTCTATAGGAATGAAGTGGAGTAAAAAGAACATTATTTTCTATAGGAATGTAGTGGAGTAAAAAATACATTATTTTCTATAGGAATGTAGTGGAGTAAAAAGTACATTTTTTTCTATAGGAATGAAGTGGAGTAAAAAGTACATAATTTTTCTATAGGAATGTAGTGGAGTAAAAAGTACATTATTTTCTATAGGAATGTAGTGGAGTAAAAAGTACATTATTTTCTATAGGAATGTAGTGGAGTAAAAAGTACATTATTTTCTATAGGAATGTAGTGGAGTAAAAAGTACATTATTTTCTATATGAATGTAGTGGAGTAAAAAGTACATTATTTTATTAAGGAATGTAGTGGACTAAAAAGTACATTATTTTCTATAGGAATGTAGTGGACTAAAAAGTACATTATTTTCTATATGAATGTAGTGGAGTAAAAAGTACATTATTTTATTAAGAAATATAGTGGAGTAAAAAGTACATTATTTTCTATAGGAATGTAGTGGAGTAAAAAGTACATTATTTTCTATAGGACTGTAGTGGAGTAAAAAGTACATTATTTTCTATAGGAATGTAGTGGAGTAAAAAGTACATTATTTTATTAAGGAATGTAGTGGAGTAAAAAGTACATTATTTTCTATAGGAATGTAGTGGAGTAAAAAGAACATTATTTTCTATAGGAATGTAGTGGAGTAAAAAATACATTATTTTCTATATGAATGTAGTTTAGTAAAAAGTACATTATTTTATTAAGGAATGTAGTGGAGTAAAAAGTACATTATTTTCTATAGGAATGTAGTGGAGTAAAAAGTACATTATTTTCTATAGGACTGTAGTGGAGTAAAAAGTACATTATTTTCTATAGGAATGTAGTGGAGTAAAAAGTACATTATTTTATTAAGGAATGTAGTGGAGTAAAAAGTACATTATTTTCTATAGGAATGTAGTGGAGTAAAAAGTACATTATTTTCTATAGGAATGTAGTGGAGTAAAATGTACATTATTTTCTATAGGAATGTAGTGGAGTAAAAAGTACATTTTTTTCTATAGGAATGTAGTGGAGTAAAAAGTACATTATTTTCTAAAGGAATGTAGTGGAGTAAAAAGTACATTATTTTCTATAGGAATGTAGATGAGTAAAAAGTACATTATTTTCTATAGGACTGTAGTGAAGTAAAAAGTACATTATTTTCTATATGAATGTAGTGGAGTAAAAAGTACATTATTTTATTAAGGAATGTAGTGGAGTAAAAAGTACATTATTTTCTATAGGAATGTAGTGGAGTAAAAAGTACATTATTTTCTATATGAATGTAGTGGAGTAAAAAGTACATTATTTTATTAAGGAATGTAGTGGAGTAAAAAGTACATTATTTTCTATAGGAATGTAGTGGAGTAAAAAGTACATTATTTTCTATAGGACTGTAGTGGAGTAAAAAGTACATTATTTTCTATAGGAATGTAGTGGAGTAAAAAGTACATTATTTTATTAAGGAATGTAGTGGAGTAAAAAGTACATTATTTTCTATAGGAATGTAGTGGAGTAAAAAGAACATTATTTTCTATAGGAATGTAGTGGAGTAAAAAATACATTATTTTCTATAGGAATGTAGTGGAGTAAAAAGTATATTCTTTTCTATAGGAATGAAGTGGAGTAAAAAGTACATAATTTTTCTATAGGAATGTAGTGGAGTAAAAAGTACATTATTTTCTATAGGAATGTAGTGGAGTAAAAAGTACATTATTTTCTATAGGAATGTAGTGGAGTAAAAAGTACATTATTTTCTATAGGAATGTAGTGGAGTAAAAAGTACATTATTTTCTATATGAATGTAGTGGAGTAAAAAGTACATTATTTTATTAAGGAATGTAGTGGAGTAAAAAGTACATTATTTTCTATAGGAATGTAGTGGAGTAAAAAGTACATTATTTTCTATATGAATGTAGTGGAGTAAAAAGTACACTATTTTATTAAGAAATGTAGTGGAGTAAAAAGTACATTATTTTCTATAGGAATGTAGTGGAGTAAAAAGTACATTATTTTCTATAGGACTGTAGTGGAGTAAAAAGTACATTATTTTCTATAGGAATGTAGTGGAGTAAAAAGTACATTATTTTATTAAGGAATGTAGTGGAGTAAAAAGTACATTATTTTCTATAGGAATGTAGTGGAGTAAAAAGAACATTATTTTCTATAGGAATGTAGTGGAGTAAAAAATACATTATTTTCTATAGGAATGTAGTGGAGTAAAAAGTACATTCTTTTCTATAGGAATGAAGTGGAGTAAAAAGTACATAATTTTTCTATAGGAATGTAGTGGAGTAAAAAGTACATTATTTTCTATAGGAATGTAGTGGAGTAAAAAGTACATTATTTTCTATAGGAATGTAGTGGAGTAAAAAGTACATTATTTTCTATAGGAATGTAGTGGAGTAAAAAATACATTATTTTCTAAAGGAATGTAGTGGAGTAAAAAGTACATTATTTTCTATAGGAATGTAGTGGAGTAAAAAGTACATTATTTTCTATAGGAATGTAGTGAAGTAAAAAAATTTTTTTTTCTATAGGAATGTAGTGGAGTAAAAAGTACATTATTTTCTATAGGAATGTAGTGAAGTAAAAAAAAAAATTTTTTCTATAGGAATGTAGTGGAGTAAAAAGTACATTATTTTCTATAGGAATGTAGTGGAGTAAAAAGTACATTATTTTCTATAGGAATGTAGTGGAGTAAAATGTACATTATTTTCTATAGGAATGTAGTGGAGTAAAAAGTACATTATTTTATTAAGAAATGTAGTGGAGTAAAAAGTACATTATTTTCTATAGGAATGTAGTGGAGTAAAAAGTGGAGTAAAAAGTACATTATTTTCTATAGGAATGTAGTGGAGTAAAAAGTACATTCTTTTCTATAGGAATGAAGTGGAGTAAAAAGTACATAATTTTCTATAGGAATGTAGTGGAGTTAAAAGTACATTGTTTTCTATAGGAATGAAGTGGAGTAAAAAGAACATTATTTTCTATAGGAATGTAGTGGAGTAAAAAATACATTATTTTCTATAGGAATGTAGTGGAGTAAAAAGTACATTCTTTTCTATAGGAATGAAGTGGAGTAAAAAGTACATAATTTTTCTATAGGAATGTAGTGGAGTAAAAAGTACATTATTTTCTATAGGAATGTAGTGGAGTAAAAAGTACATTATTTTCTATAGGAATGTAGTGGAGTAAAAAGTACATTATTTTCTATAGGAATGTAGTGGAGTAAAAAGTACATTATTTTCTATATGAATGTAGTGGAGTAAAAAGTACATTATTTTATTAAGGAATGTAGTGGAGTAAAAAGTACATTATTTTCTATAGGAATGTAGTGGAGTAAAAAGTACATTGTTTTCTATATGAATGTAGTGGAGTAAAAAGTACATTATTTTATTAAGAAATGTAGTGGAGTAAAAAGTACATTATTTTCTATAGGAATGTAGTGGAGTAAAAAGTACATTATTTTCTATAGGACTGTAGTGGAGTAAAAAGTACATTATTTTCTATAGGAATGTAGTGGAGTAAAAAGTACATTATTTTATTAAGGAATGTAGTGGAGTAAAAAGTACATTATTTTCTATAGGAATGTAGTGGAGTAAAAAGAACATTATTTTCTATAGGAATGTAGTGGAGTAAAAAATACATTATTTTCTAAAGGAATGTAGTGGAGTAAAAAGTACATTCTTTTCTATAGGAATGAAGTGGAGTAAAAAGTACATAATTTTTCTATAGGAATGTAGTGGAGTAAAAAGTACATTATTTTCTATAGGAATGTAGTGGAGTAAAAAGTACATTATTTTCTATAGGAATGAAGTTGAGTAAAAAGTACATAATTTTTCTATAGGAATGTAGTGGAGTAAAAAGTACATTATTTTCTATAGGAATGTAGTGGAGTAAAAAGTACAATATTTTCTATAGGAATGTAGTGGAGTAAAAAGTACATTATTTTCTATAGGAATGTAGTGGAGTAAAAAGTACATTATTTTATTAAGAAATGTAGTGGAGTAAAAAGTACATTATTTTCTATAGGAATGTAGTGGAGTAAAAAGTACATTATTTTCTATAGGACTGTAGTGGAGTAAAAAGTACATTATTTTCTATAGGAATGTAGTGGAGTAAAAAGTACATTATTTTATTAAGGAATGTAGTGGAGTAAAAAGTACATTATTTTCTATAGGAATGTAGTGGAGTAAAAAGAACATTATTTTCTATAGGAATGTAGTGGAGTAAAAAATACATTATTTTCTATAGGAATGTAGTGGAGTAAAAAGTACATTCTTTTCTATAGGAATGAAGTGGAGTAAAAAGTACATAATTTTTCTATAGGAATGTAGTGGAGTAAAAAGTACATTATTTTCTATAGGAATGTAGTGGAGTAAAAAGTACATTATTTTCTATAGGAATGTAGTGGAGTAAAAAGTACATTATTTTCTATAGGAATGTAGTGGAGTAAAAAATACATTATTTTCTAAAGGAATGTAGTGGAGTAAAAAGTACATTCTTTTCTATAGGAATGTAGTGGAGTAAAAAGTACATTATTTTCTATAGGAATGTAGTGAAGTAAAAAATTTTTTTTTTCTATAGGAATGTAGTGGAGTAAAAAGTACATTATTTTCTATAGGAATGTAGTGAAGTAAAAAAAAATTTTTTTTCTATAGGAATGTAGTGGAGTAAAAAGTACATTATTTTCTATAGGAATGTAGTGGAGTAAAAAGTACATTATTTTCTATAGGAATGTAGTGGAGTAAAATGTACATTATTTTCTATAGGAATGTAGTGGAGTAAAAAGTACATTATTTTATTAAGAAATGTAGTGGAGTAAAAAGTACATTATTTTCTATAGGAATGTAGTGGAGTAAAAAGTGGAGTAAAAAGTACATTATTTTCTATAGGAATGTAGTGGAGTAAAAAGTACATTCTTTTCTATAGGAATGAAGTGGAGTAAAAAGTACATAATTTTCTATAGGAATGTAGTGGAGTAAAAAGTACATTGTTTTCTATAGGAATGAAGTGGAGTAAAAAGAACATTATTTTCTATAGGAATGTAGTGGAGTAAAAAATACATTATTTTCTATAGGAATGTAGTGGAGTAAAAAGTACATTCTTTTCTATAGGAATGAAGTGGAGTAAAAAGTACATAATTTTTCTATAGGAATGTAGTGGAGTAAAAAGTACATTATTTTCTATAGGAATGTAGTGGAGTAAAAAGTACATTATTTTCTATAGGAATGTAGTGGAGTAAAAAGTACATTATTTTCTATAGGAATGTAGTGGAGTAAAAAGTACATTATTTTCTATATGAATGTAGTGGAGTAAAAAGTACATTATTTTATTAAGGAATGTAGTGGAGTAAAAAGTACATTATTTTCTATAGGAATGTAGTGGAGTAAAAAGTACATTATTTTCTATATGAATGTAGTGGAGTAAAAAGTACATTATTTTATTAAGAAATGTAGTGGAGTAAAAAGTACATTATTTTCTATAGGAATGTAGTGGAGTAAAAAGTACATTATTTTCTATAGGACTGTAGTGGAGTAAAAAGTACATTATTTTCTATAGGAATGTAGTGGAGTAAAAAGTACATTATTTTATTAAGGAATGTAGTGGAGTAAAAAGTACATTATTTTCTATAGGAATGTAGTGGAGTAAAAAGAACATTATTTTCTATAGGAATGTAGTGGAGTAAAAAATACATTATTTTCTAAAGGAATGTAGTGGAGTAAAAAGTACATTCTTTTCTATAGGAATGAAGTGGAGTAAAAAGTACATAATTTTTCTATAGGAATGTAGTGGAGTAAAAAGTACATTATTTTCTATAGGAATGTAGTGGAGTAAAAAGTACATTATTTTCTATAGGAATGAAGTTGAGTAAAAAGTACATAATTTTTCTATAGGAATGTAGTGGAGTAAAAAGTACATTATTTTCTATAGGAATGTAGTGGAGTAAAAAGTACAATATTTTCTATAGGAATGTAGTGGAGTAAAAAGTACATAATTTTCTATAGGAATGTAGTGGAGTAAAAAGTACATTATTTTATTAAGAAATGTAGTGGAGTAAAAAGTACATTATTTTCTATAGGAATGTAGTGGAGTAAAAAGTACATTATTTTCTATAGGAATGTAGTGGAGTAAAATGTACATTATTTTCTATAGGAATGTAGTGGAGTAAAAAGTACATTTTTTTCTATAGGAATGTAGTGGAGTAAAAAGTACATTATTTTCTAAAGGAATGTAGTGGAGTAAAAAGTACATTATTTTCTATAGGAATGTAGATGAGTAAAAAGTACATTATTTTCTATAGGACTGTAGTGAAGTAAAAAGTACATTATTTTCTATATGAATGTAGTGGAGTAAAAAGTACATTATTTTATTAAGGAATGTAGTGGAGTAAAAAGTACATTATTTTCTATAGGAATGTAGTGGAGTAAAAAGTACATTATTTTCTATATGAATGTAGTGGAGTAAAAAGTACATTATTTTATTAAGGAATGTAGTGGAGTAAAAAGTACATTATTTTCTATAGGAATGTAGTGGAGTAAAAAGTACATTATTTTCTATAGGACTGTAGTGGAGTAAAAAGTACATTATTTTCTATAGGAATGTAGTGGAGTAAAAAGTACATTATTTTATTAAGGAATGTAGTGGAGTAAAAAGTACATTATTTTCTATAGGAATGTAGTGGAGTAAAAAGAACATTATTTTCTATAGGAATGTAGTGGAGTAAAAAATACATTATTTTCTATAGGAATGTAGTGGAGTAAAAAGTATATTCTTTTCTATAGGAATGAAGTGGAGTAAAAAGTACATAATTTTTCTATAGGAATGTAGTGGAGTAAAAAGTACATTATTTTCTATAGGAATGTAGTGGAGTAAAAAGTACATTATTTTCTATAGGAATGTAGTGGAGTAAAAAGTACATTATTTTCTATAGGAATGTAGTGGAGTAAAAAGTACATTATTTTCTATATGAATGTAGTGGAGTAAAAAGTACATTATTTTATTAAGGAATGTAGTGGAGTAAAAAGTACATTATTTTCTATAGGAATGTAGTGGAGTAAAAAGTACATTATTTTCTATATGAATGTAGTGGAGTAAAAAGTACACTATTTTATTAAGAAATGTAGTGGAGTAAAAAGTACATTATTTTCTATAGGAATGTAGTGGAGTAAAAAGTACATTATTTTCTATAGGACTGTAGTGGAGTAAAAAGTACATTATTTTCTATAGGAATGTAGTGGAGTAAAAAGTACATTATTTTATTAAGGAATGTAGTGGAGTAAAAAGTACATTATTTTCTATAGGAATGTAGTGGAGTAAAAAGAACATTATTTTCTATAGGAATGTAGTGGAGTAAAAAATACATTATTTTCTATAGGAATGTAGTGGAGTAAAAAGTACATTCTTTTCTATAGGAATGAAGTGGAGTAAAAAGTACATAATTTTTCTATAGGAATGTAGTGGAGTAAAAAGTACATTATTTTCTATAGGAATGTAGTGGAGTAAAAAGTACATTATTTTCTATAGGAATGTAGTGGAGTAAAAAGTACATTATTTTCTATAGGAATGTAGTGGAGTAAAAAATACATTATTTTCTAAAGGAATGTAGTGGAGTAAAAAGTACATTCTTTTCTATAGGAATGTAGTGGAGTAAAAAGTACATTATTTTCTATAGGAATGTAGTGAAGTAAAAAAATTTTTTTTTCTATAGGAATGTAGTGGAGTAAAAAGTACATTATTTTCTATAGGAATGTAGTGAAGTAAAAAAAAAATTTTTTTCTATAGGAATGTAGTGGAGTAAAAAGTACATTATTTTCTATAGGAATGTAGTGGAGTAAAAAGTACATTATTTTCTATAGGAATGTAGTGGAGTAAAATGTACATTATTTTCTATAGGAATGTAGTGGAGTAAAAAGTACATTATTTTATTAAGAAATGTAGTGGAGTAAAAAGTACATTATTTTCTATAGGAATGTAGTGGAGTAAAAAGTGGAGTAAAAAGTACATTATTTTCTATAGGAATGTAGTGGAGTAAAAAGTACATTCTTTTCTATAGGAATGAAGTGGAGTAAAAAGTACATAATTTTCTATAGGAATGTAGTGGAGTAAAAAGTACATTGTTTTCTATAGGAATGAAGTGGAGTAAAAAGAACATTATTTTCTATAGGAATGTAGTGGAGTAAAAAATACATTATTTTCTAAAGGAATGTAGTGGAGTAAAAAGTACATTCTTTTCTATAGGAATGAAGTGGAGTAAAAAGTACATAATTTTTCTATAGGAATGTAGTGGAGTAAAAAGTACATTATTTTCTATAGGAATGTAGTGGAGTAAAAAGTACATTATTTTCTATAGGAATGTAGTGGAGTAAAAAGTACATTATTTTCTATAGGAATGTAGTGGAGTAAAAAGTACATTATTTTCTATATGAATGTAGTGGAGTAAAAAGTACATTATTTTATTAAGGAATGTAGTGGAGTAAAAAGTACATTATTTTCTATAGGAATGTAGTGGAGTAAAAAGTACATTGTTTTCTATATGAATGTAGTGGAGTAAAAAGTACATTATTTTATTAAGAAATGTAGTGGAGTAAAAAGTACATTATTTTCTATAGGAATGTAGTGGAGTAAAAAGTACATTATTTTCTATAGGACTGTAGTGGAGTAAAAAGTACATTATTTTCTATAGGAATGTAGTGGAGTAAAAAGTACATTATTTTATTAAGGAATGTAGTGGAGTAAAAAGTACATTATTTTCTATAGGAATGTAGTGGAGTAAAAAGAACATTATTTTCTATAGGAATGTAGTGGAGTAAAAAATACATTATTTTCTAAAGGAATGTAGTGGAGTAAAAAGTACATTCTTTTCTATAGGAATGAAGTGGAGTAAAAAGTACATAATTTTTCTATAGGAATGTAGTGGAGTAAAAAGTACATTATTTTCTATAGGAATGTAGTGGAGTAAAAAGTACATTATTTTCTATAGGAATGAAGTTGAGTAAAAAGTACATAATTTTTCTATAGGAATGTAGTGGAGTAAAAAGTACATTATTTTCTATAGGAATGTAGTGGAGTAAAAAGTACAATATTTTCTATAGGAATATAGTGGAGTAAAAAGTACATTATTTTCTATAGGAATGTAGTGGAGTAAAAAGTACATTATTTTATTAAGAAATGTAGTGGAGTAAAAAGTACATTATTTTCTATAGGAATGTAGTGGAGTAAAAAGTACATTATTTTCTATAGGACTGTAGTGGAGTAAAAAGTACATTATTTTCTATAGGAATGTAGTGGAGTAAAAAGTACATTATTTTATTAAGGAATGTAGTGGAGTAAAAAGTACATTATTTTCTATAGGAATGTAGTGGAGTAAAAAGAACATTATTTTCTATAGGAATGTAGTGGAGTAAAAAATACATTATTTTCTATAGGAATGTAGTGGAGTAAAAAGTACATTCTTTTCTATAGGAATGAAGTGGAGTAAAAAGTACATAATTTTTCTATAGGAATGTAGTGGAGTAAAAAGTACATTATTTTCTATAGGAATGTAGTGGAGTAAAAAGTACATTATTTTCTATAGGAATGTAGTGGAGTAAAAAGTACATTATTTTCTATAGGAATGTAGTGGAGTAAAAAATACATTATTTTCTAAAGGAATGTAGTGGAGTAAAAAGTACATTCTTTTCTATAGGAATGTAGTGGAGTAAAAAGTACATTATTTTCTATAGGAATGTAGTGAAGTAAAAAAATTTTTTTTTCTATAGGAATGTAGTGGAGTAAAAAGTACATTATTTTCTATAGGAATGTAGTGAAGTAAAAAAAAATTTTTTTTCTATAGGAATGTAGTGGAGTAAAAAGTACATTATTTTCTATAGGAATGTAGTGGAGTAAAAAGTACATTATTTTCTATAGGAATGTAGTGGAGTAAAATGTACATTATTTTCTATAGGAATGTAGTGGAGTAAAAAGTACATTATTTTATTAAGAAATGTAGTGGAGTAAAAAGTACATTATTTTCTATAGGAATGTAGTGGAGTAAAAAGTGGAGTAAAAAGTACATTATTTTCTATAGGAATGTAGTGGAGTAAAAAGTACATTCTTTTCTATAGGAATGAAGTGGAGTAAAAAGTACATAATTTTCTATAGGAATGTAGTGGAGTAAAAAGTACATTGTTTTCTATAGGAATGAAGTGGAGTAAAAAGAACATTATTTTCTATAGGAATGTAGTGGAGTAAAAAATACATTATTTTCTATAGGAATGTAGTGGAGTAAAAAGTACATTCTTTTCTATAGGAATGAAGTGGAGTAAAAAGTACATAATTTTTCTATAGGAATGTAGTGGAGTAAAAAGTACATTATTTTCTATAGGAATGTAGTGGAGTAAAAAGTACATTATTTTCTATAGGAATGTAGTGGAGTAAAAAGTACATTATTTTCTATAGGAATGTAGTGGAGTAAAAAGTACATTATTTTCTATATGAATGTAGTGGAGTAAAAAGTACATTATTTTATTAAGGAATGTAGTGGAGTAAAAAGTACATTATTTTCTATAGGAATGTAGTGGAGTAAAAAGTACATTATTTTCTATATGAATGTAGTGGAGTAAAAAGTACATTATTTTATTAAGAAATGTAGTGGAGTAAAAAGTACATTATTTTCTATAGGAATGTAGTGGAGTAAAAAGTACATTATTTTCTATAGGACTGTAGTGGAGTAAAAAGTACATTATTTTCTATAGGAATGTAGTGGAGTAAAAAGTACATTATTTTATTAAGGAATGTAGTGGAGTAAAAAGTACATTATTTTCTATAGGAATGTAGTGGAGTAAAAAGAACATTATTTTCTATAGGAATGTAGTGGAGTAAAAAATACATTATTTTCTAAAGGAATGTAGTGGAGTAAAAAGTACATTCTTTTCTATAGGAATGAAGTGGAGTAAAAAGTACATAATTTTTCTATAGGAATGTAGTGGAGTAAAAAGTACATTATTTTCTATAGGAATGTAGTGGAGTAAAAAGTACATTATTTTCTATAGGAATGAAGTTGAGTAAAAAGTACATAATTTTTCTATAGGAATGTAGTGGAGTAAAAAGAACATTATTTTCTATAGGAATGTAGTGGAGTAAAAAATACATTATTTTCTATAGGAATGTAGTGGAGTAAAAAGTATATTCTTTTCTATAGGAATGAAGTGGAGTAAAAAGTACATAATTTTTCTATAGGAATGTAGTGGAGTAAAAAGTACATTATTTTCTATAGGAATGTAGTGGAGTAAAAAGTACATTATTTTCTATAGGAATGTAGTGGAGTAAAAAGTACATTATTTTCTATAGGAATGTAGTGGAGTAAAAAGTACATTATTTTCTATATGAATGTAGTGGAGTAAAAAGTACATTATTTTATTAAGGAATGTAGTGGAGTAAAAAGTACATTATTTTCTATAGGAATGTAGTGGAGTAAAAAGTACATTATTTTCTATATGAATGTAGTGGAGTAAAAAGTACACTATTTTATTAAGAAATGTAGTGGAGTAAAAAGTACATTATTTTCTATAGGAATGTAGTGGAGTAAAAAGTACATTATTTTCTATAGGACTGTAGTGGAGTAAAAAGTACATTATTTTCTATAGGAATGTAGTGGAGTAAAAAGTACATTATTTTCTATAGGAATGTAGTGGAGTAAAAAGTACATTATTTTCTATAGGAATGTAGTGGAGTAAAAAGTACATTATTTTCTATAGGAATGTAGTGGAGTAAAAAATACATTATTTTCTAAAGGAATGTAGTGGAGTAAAAAGTACATTCTTTTCTATAGGAATGTAGTGGAGTAAAAAGTACATTATTTTCTATAGGAATGTAGTGAAGTAAAAAAATTTTTTTTTCTATAGGAATGTAGTGGAGTAAAAAGTACATTATTTTCTATAGGAATGTAGTGAAGTAAAAAAAAAAATTTTTTCTATAGGAATGTAGTGGAGTAAAAAGTACATTATTTTCTATAGGAATGTAGTGGAGTAAAAAGTACATTATTTTCTATAGGAATGTAGTGGAGTAAAATGTACATTATTTTCTATAGGAATGTAGTGGAGTAAAAAGTACATTATTTTATTAAGAAATGTAGTGGAGTAAAAAGTACATTATTTTCTATAGGAATGTAGTGGAGTAAAAAGTGGAGTAAAAAGTACATTATTTTCTATAGGAATGTAGTGGAGTAAAAAGTACATTCTTTTCTATAGGAATGAAGTGGAGTAAAAAGTACATAATTTTCTATAGGAATGTAGTGAAGTAAAAAGTACATTGTTTTCTATAGGAATGAAGTGGAGTAAAAAGAACATTATTTTCTATAGGAATGTAGTGGAGTAAAAAATACATTATTTTCTATAGGAATGTAGTGGAGTAAAAAGTACATTCTTTTCTATAGGAATGAAGTGGAGTAAAAAGTACATAATTTTTCTATAGGAATGTAGTGGAGTAAAAAGTACATTATTTTCTATAGGAATGTAGTGGAGTAAAAAGTACATTATTTTCTATAGGAATGTAGTGGAGTAAAAAGTACATTATTTTCTATAGGAATGTAGTGGAGTAAAAAGTACATTATTTTCTATATGAATGTAGTGGAGTAAAAAGTACATTATTTTATTAAGGAATGTAGTGGAGTAAAAAGTACATTATTTTCTATAGGAATGTAGTGGAGTAAAAAGTACATTGTTTTCTATATGAATGTAGTGGAGTAAAAAGTACATTATTTTATTAAGAAATGTAGTGGAGTAAAAAGTACATTATTTTCTATAGGAATGTAGTGGAGTAAAAAGTACATTATTTTCTATAGGACTGTAGTGGAGTAAAAAGTACATTATTTTCTATAGGAATGTAGTGGAGTAAAAAGTACATTATTTTATTAAGGAATGTAGTGGAGTAAAAAGTACATTATTTTCTATAGGAATGTAGTGGAGTAAAAAGAACATTATTTTCTATAGGAATGTAGTGGAGTAAAAAATACATTATTTTCTAAAGGAATGTAGTGGAGTAAAAAGTACATTCTTTTCTATAGGAATGAAGTGGAGTAAAAAGTACATAATTTTTCTATAGGAATGTAGTGGAGTAAAAAGTACATTATTTTCTATAGGAATGTAGTGGAGTAAAAAGTACATTATTTTCTATAGGAATGAAGTTGAGTAAAAAGTACATAATTTTTCTATAGGAATGTAGTGGAGTAAAAAGTACATTATTTTCTATAGGAATGTAGTGGAGTAAAAAGTACAATATTTTCTATAGGAATGTAGTGGAGTAAAAAGTACATTATTTTCTATAGGAATGTAGTGGAGTAAAAAGTACATTATTTTATTAAGAAATGTAGTGGAGTAAAAAGTACATTATTTTCTATAGGAATGTAGTGGAGTAAAAAGTACATTATTTTCTATAGGACTGTAGTGGAGTAAAAAGTATATTATTTTCTATAGGAATGTAGTGGAGTAAAAAGTACATTATTTTATTAAGGAATGTAGTGGAGTAAAAAGTACATTATTTTCTATAGGAATGTAGTGGAGTAAAAAGAACATTATTTTCTATAGGAATGTAGTGGAGTAAAAAATACATTATTTTCTATAGGAATGTAGTGGAGTAAAAAGTACATTCTTTTCTATAGGAATGAAGTGGAGTAAAAAGTACATAATTTTTCTATAGGAATGTAGTGGAGTAAAAAGTACATTATTTTCTATAGGAATGTAGTGGAGTAAAAAGTACATTATTTTCTATAGGAATGTAGTGGAGTAAAAAGTACATTATTTTCTATAGGAATGTAGTGGAGTAAAAAATACATTATTTTCTAAAGGAATGTAGTGGAGTAAAAAGTACATTCTTTTCTATAGGAATGTAGTGGAGTAAAAAGTACATTATTTTCTATAGGAATGTAGTGAAGTAAAAAATTTTTTTTTTCTATAGGAATGTAGTGGAGTAAAAAGTACATTATTTTCTATAGGAATGTAGTGAAGTAAAAAAAAAATTTTTTTCTATAGGAATGTAGTGGAGTAAAAAGTACATTATTTTCTATAGGAATGTAGTGGAGTAAAAAGTACATTATTTTCTATAGGAATGTAGTGGAGTAAAATGTACATTATTTTCTATAGGAATGTAGTGGAGTAAAAAGTACATTATTTTATTAAGAAATGTAGTGGAGTAAAAAGTACATTATTTTCTATAGGAATGTAGTGGAGTAAAAAGTGGAGTAAAAAGTACATTATTTTCTATAGGAATGTAGTGGAGTAAAAAGTACATTCTTTTCTATAGGAATGAAGTGGAGTAAAAAGTACATAATTTTCTATAGGAATGTAGTGGAGTAAAAAGTACATTGTTTTCTATAGGAATGAAGTGGAGTAAAAAGAACATTATTTTCTATAGGAATGTAGTGGAGTAAAAAATACATTATTTTCTATAGGAATGTAGTGGAGTAAAAATACATTCTTTTCTATAGGAATGAAGTGGAGTAAAAAGTACATAATTTTTCTATAGGAATGTAGTGGAGTAAAAAGTACATTATTTTCTATAGGAATGTAGTGGAGTAAAAAGTACATTATTTTCTATAGGAATGTAGTGGAGTAAAAAGTACATTATTTTCTATAGGAATGTAGTGGAGTAAAAAGTACATTATTTTCTATATGAATGTAGTGGAGTAAAAAGTACATTATTTTATTAAGGAATGTAGTGGAGTAAAAAGTACATTATTTTCTATAGGAATGTAGTGGAGTAAAAAGTACATTATTTTCTATATGAATGTAGTGGAGTAAAAAGTACATTATTTTATTAAGAAATGTAGTGGAGTAAAAAGTACATTATTTTCTATAGGAATGTAGTGGAGTAAAAAGTACATTATTTTCTATAGGACTGTAGTGGAGTAAAAAGTACATTATTTTCTATAGGAATGTAGTGGAGTAAAAAGTACATTATTTTATTAAGGAATGTAGTGGAGTAAAAAGTACATTATTTTCTATAGGAATGTAGTGGAGTAAAAAGAACATTATTTTCTATAGGAATGTAGTGGAGTAAAAAATACATTATTTTCTAAAGGAATGTAGTGGAGTAAAAAGTACATTCTTTTCTATAGGAATGAAGTGGAGTAAAAAGTACATAATTTTTCTATAGGAATGTAGTGGAGTAAAAAGTACATTATTTTCTATAGGAATGTAGTGGAGTAAAAAGTACATTATTTTCTATAGGAATGAAGTTGAGTAAAAAGTACATAATTTTTCTATAGGAATGTAGTGGAGTAAAAAGTACATTATTTTCTATAGGAATGTAGTGGAGTAAAAAGTACAATATTTTCTATAGGAATGTAGTGGAGTAAAAAGTACATAATTTTCTATAGGAATGTAGTGGAGTAAAAAGTACATTATTTTATTAAGAAATGTAGTGGAGTAAAAAGTACATTATTTTCTATAGGAATGTAGTGGAGTAAAAAGTACATTATTTTCTATAGGAATGTAGTGGAGTAAAAAGTACATTCTTTTCTATAGGAATGAAGTGGAGTAAAAAGTACATAATTTTCTATAGGAATGTAGTGGAGTAAAAAGTACATTGTTTTCTATAGGAATGAAGTGGAGTAAAAAGAACATTATTTTCTATAGGAATGTAGTGGAGTAAAAAATACATTATTTTCTATAGGAATGTAGTGGAGTAAAAAGTACATTTTTTTCTATAGGAATGAAGTGGAGTAAAAAGTACATAATTTTTCTATAGGAATGTAGTGGAGTAAAAAGTACATTATTTTCTATAGGAATGTAGTGGAGTAAAAAGTACATTATTTTCTATAGGAATGTAGTGGAGTAAAAAGTACATTATTTTCTATAGGAATGTAGTGGAGTAAAAAGTACATTATTTTCTATATGAATGTAGTGGAGTAAAAAGTACATTATTTTATTAAGGAATGTAGTGGACTAAAAAGTACATTATTTTCTATAGGAATGTAGTGGAGTAAAAAGTACATTATTTTCTATATGAATGTAGTGGAGTAAAAAGTACATTATTTTATTAAGAAATATAGTGGAGTAAAAAGTACATTATTTTCTATAGGAATGTAGTGGAGTAAAAAGTACATTATTTTCTATAGGACTGTAGTGGAGTAAAAAGTACATTATTTTCTATAGGAATGTAGTGGAGTAAAAAGTACATTATTTTATTAAGGAATGTAGTGGAGTAAAAAGTACATTATTTTCTATAGGAATGTAGTGGAGTAAAAAGAACATTATTTTCTATAGGAATGTAGTGGAGTAAAAAATACATTATTTTCTATATGAATGTAGTTTAGTAAAAAGTACATTATTTTATTAAGGAATGTAGTGGAGTAAAAAGTACATTATTTTCTATAGGAATGTAGTGGAGTAAAAAGTACATTATTTTCTATAGGACTGTAGTGGAGTAAAAAGTACATTATTTTCTATAGGAATGTAGTGGAGTAAAAAGTACATTATTTTATTAAGGAATGTAGTGGAGTAAAAAGTACATTATTTTCTATAGGAATGTAGTGGAGTAAAAAGTACATTATTTTCTATAGGAATGTAGTGGAGTAAAATGTACATTATTTTCTATAGGAATGTAGTGGAGTAAAAAGTACATTTTTTTCTATAGGAATGTAGTGGAGTAAAAAGTACATTATTTTCTAAAGGAATGTAGTGGAGTAAAAAGTACATTATTTTCTATAGGAATGTAGATGAGTAAAAAGTACATTATTTTCTATAGGACTGTAGTGAAGTAAAAAGTACATTATTTTCTATATGAATGTAGTGGAGTAAAAAGTACATTATTTTATTAAGGAATGTAGTGGAGTAAAAAGTACATTATTTTCTATAGGAATGTAGTGGAGTAAAAAGTACATTATTTTCTATATGAATGTAGTGGAGTAAAAAGTACATTATTTTATTAAGGAATGTAGTGGAGTAAAAAGTACATTATTTTCTATAGGAATGTAGTGGAGTAAAAAGTACATTATTTTCTATAGGACTGTAGTGGAGTAAAAAGTACATTATTTTCTATAGGAATGTAGTGGAGTAAAAAGTACATTATTTTATTAAGGAATGTAGTGGAGTAAAAAGTACATTATTTTCTATAGGAATGTAGTGGAGTAAAAAGAACATTATTTTCTATAGGAATGTAGTGGAGTAAAAAATACATTATTTTCTATAGGAATGTAGTGGAGTAAAAAGTATATTCTTTTCTATAGGAATGAAGTGGAGTAAAAAGTACATAATTTTTCTATAGGAATGTAGTGGAGTAAAAAGTACATTATTTTCTATAGGAATGTAGTGGAGTAAAAAGTACATTATTTTCTATAGGAATGTAGTGGAGTAAAAAGTACATTATTTTCTATAGGAATGTAGTGGAGTAAAAAGTACATTATTTTCTATATGAATGTAGTGGAGTAAAAAGTACATTATTTTATTAAGGAATGTAGTGGAGTAAAAAGTACATTATTTTCTATAGGAATGTAGTGGAGTAAAAAGTACATTATTTTCTATATGAATGTAGTGGAGTAAAAAGTACACTATTTTATTAAGAAATGTAGTGGAGTAAAAAGTACATTATTTTCTATAGGAATGTAGTGGAGTAAAAAGTACATTATTTTCTATAGGACTGTAGTGGAGTAAAAAGTACATTATTTTCTATAGGAATGTAGTGGAGTAAAAAGTACATTATTTTATTAAGGAATGTAGTGGAGTAAAAAGTACATTATTTTCTATAGGAATGTAGTGGAGTAAAAAGAACATTATTTTCTATAGGAATGTAGTGGAGTAAAAAATACATTATTTTCTATAGGAATGTAGTGGAGTAAAAAGTACATTCTTTTCTATAGGAATGAAGTGGAGTAAAAAGTACATAATTTTTCTATAGGAATGTAGTGGAGTAAAAAGTACATTATTTTCTATAGGAATGTAGTGGAGTAAAAAGTACATTATTTTCTATAGGAATGTAGTGGAGTAAAAAGTACATTATTTTCTATAGGAATGTAGTGGAGTAAAAAATACATTATTTTCTAAAGGAATGTAGTGGAGTAAAAAGTACATTCTTTTCTATAGGAATGAAGTGGAGTAAAAAGTACATAATTTTTCTATAGGAATGTAGTGGAGTAAAAAGTACATTATTTTCTATAGGAATGTAGTGGAGTAAAAAGTACATTATTTTCTATAGGAATGTAGTGAAGTAAAAAAAAACTTTTTTTCTATAGGAATGTAGTGGAGTAAAAAGTACATTATTTTCTATAGGAATGTAGTGGAGTAAAAAGTACATTATTTTCTATAGGAATGTAGTGGAGTAAAATTTACATTTTTTTTTATAGGAATGTAGTGGAGTAAAAAGTACATTATTTTCTATAGGAATGTAGTGAAGTAAAAAGTACATTATTTTCTATAGGAATGTAGTGGAGTAAAAAGTACATTATTTTCTATAGGAATGAAGTGGAGTAAAAAGTACATAATTTTTCTATAGGAATGTAGTGGAGTAAAAAGTACATTATTTTCTATAGGAATGTAGTGGAGTAAAAAGTACATTATTTTCTATAGGAATGTAGTGAAGTAAAAAAAAACTTTTTTTCTATAGGAATGTAGTGGAGTAAAAAGTACATTATTTTCTATAGGAATGTAGTGGAGTAAAAAGTACATTATTTTCTATAGGAATGTAGTGGAGTAAAATTTACATTTTTTTTTATAGGAATGTAGTGGAGTAAAAAGTACATTATTTTCTATAGGAATGTAGTGGAGTAAAAAGTACATTATTTTCTATAGGAATGTAGTGAAGTAAAAATTTTTTTTTTTCTATAGGAATGTAGTGGAGTAAAAAGTACATTATTTTCTATAGGAATGTAGTGAAGTAAAAAAAAATTTTTTTTCTATAGGAATGTAGTGGAGTAAAAAGTACATTATTTTCTATAGGAATTTAGTGGAGTAAAAAGTACATTATTTTCTATAGGAATGTAGTGGAGTAAAATGTACATTATTTTCTATAGGAATGTAGTGGAGTAAAAAGTACATTATTTTATTAAGAAATGTAGTGGAGTAAAAAGTACATTATTTTCTATAGGAATGTAGTGGAGTAAAAAGTGGAGTAAAAAGTACATTATTTTCTATAGGAATGTAGTGGAGTAAAAAGTACATTCTTTTCTATAGGAATGAAGTGGAGTAAAAAGTACATAATTTTCTATAGGAATGTAGTGGAGTAAAAAGTACATTGTTTTCTATAGGAATGAAGTGGAGTAAAAAGAACATTATTTTCTATAGGAATGTAGTGGAGTAAAAAATACATTATTTTCTATAGGAATGTAGTGGAGTAAAAAGTACATTCTTTTCTATAGGAATGAAGTGGAGTAAAAAGTACATAATTTTTCTATAGGAATGTAGTGGAGTAAAAAGTACATTATTTTCTATAGGAATGTAGTGGAGTAAAAAGTACATTATTTTCTATAGGAATGTAGTGGAGTAAAAAGTACATTATTTTCTATAGGAATGTAGTGGAGTAAAAAGTACATTATTTTCTATATGAATGTAGTGGAGTAAAAAGTACATTATTTTATTAAGGAATGTAGTGGAGTAAAAAGTACATTATTTTCTATAGGAATGTAGTGGAGTAAAAAGTACATTATTTTCTATATGAATGTAGTGGAGTAAAAAGTACATTATTTTATTAAGAAATGTAGTGGAGTAAAAAGTACATTATTTTCTATAGGAATGTAGTGGAGTAAAAAGTACATTATTTTCTATAGGACTGTAGTGGAGTAAAAAGTACATTATTTTCTATAGGAATGTAGTGGAGTAAAAAGTACATTATTTTATTAAGGAATGTAGTGGAGTAAAAAGTACATTATTTTCTATAGGAATGTAGTGGAGTAAAAAGTACATAATTTTTCTATAGGAATGTAGTGGAGTAAAAAGTACATTATTTTCTATAGGAATGTAGTGGAGTAAAAAGTACATTATTTTCTATAGGAATGTAGTGGAGTAAAAAGTACATTATTTTCTATATGAATGTAGTGGAGTAAAAAGTACATTATTTTATTAAGGAATGTAGTGGACTAAAAAGTACATTATTTTCTATAGGAATGTAGTGGAGTAAAAAGTACATTATTTTCTATATGAATGTAGTGGAGTAAAAAGTACATTATTTTATTAAGAAATATAGTGGAGTAAAAAGTACATTATTTTCTATAGGAATGTAGTGGAGTAAAAAGTACATTATTTTCTATAGGACTGTAGTGGAGTAAAAAGTACATTATTTTCTATAGGAATGTAGTGGAGTAAAAAGTACATTATTTTATTAAGGAATGTAGTGGAGTAAAAAGTACATTATTTTCTATAGGAATGTAGTGGAGTAAAAAGAACATTATTTTCTATAGGAATGTAGTGGAGTAAAAAATACATTATTTTCTATAGGAATGTAGTGGAGTAAAAAGTACATTCTTTTCTATAGGAATGAAGTGGAGTAAAAAGTACATAATTTTTCTATAGGAATGTAGTGGAGTAAAAAGTACATTATTTTCTATAGGAATGTAGTGGAGTAAAAAGTACATTATTTTCTATAGGAATGTAGTGGAGTAAAAAGTACATTATTTTCTATAGGAATGTAGTGGAGTAAAAAGTACATTATTTTCTATATGAATGTAGTGGAGTAAAAAGTACATTATTTTATTAAGGAATGTAGTGGAGTAAAAAGTACATTATTTTCTATAGGAATGTAGTGGAGTAAAAAGTACATTATTTTCTATATGAATGTAGTGGAGTAAAAAGTACACTATTTTATTAAGAAATGTAGTGGAGTAAAAAGTACATTATTTTATTAAGGAATGTAGTGGAGTAAAAAGTACATTATTTTCTATAGGAATGTAGTGGAGTAAAAAGAACATTATTTTCTATAGGAATGTAGTGGAGTAAAAAATACATTATTTTCTATAGGAATGTAGTGGAGTAAAAAGTACATTCTTTTCTATAGGAATGAAGTGGAGTAAAAAGTACATAATTTTTCTATAGGAATGTAGTGGAGTAAAAAGTACATTATTTTCTATAGGAATGTAGTGGAGTAAAAAGTACATTATTTTCTATAGGAATGTAGTGGAGTAAAAAGTACATTATTTTCTATAGGAATGTGGTGGAGTAAAAAGTACATTATTTTCTATAGGAATGTAGTGGAGTAAAAAGTACATTATTTTCTATAGGAATGTAGTGGAGTAAAAAGTACAATATTTTCTATAGGAATGTAGTGGAGTAAAAAGTACATTATTTTCTATAGGAATGTAGTGGAGTAAAATGTACATTATTTTCTATAGGAATGTAGTGGAGTAAAAAGTACATTATTTTATTAAGAAATGTAGTGGAGTAAAAAGTACATTATTTTCTATAGGAATGTAGTGGAGTAAAAAGTGGAGTAAAAAGTACATTATTTTCTATAGGAATGTAGTGGAGTAAAAAGTACATTATTTTCTATAGGAATGAAGTGGAGTAAAAAGTACATAATTTTCTATAGGAATGTAGTGGAGTAAAAAGTACATTGTTTTCTATAGGAATGAAGTGGAGTAAAAAGAACATTATTTTCTATAGGAATGTAGTGGAGTAAAAAATACATTATTTTCTATAGGAATGTAGTGGAGTAAAAAGTACATTTTTTTCTCTAGGAATGAAGTGGAGTAAAAAGTACATAATTTTTCTATAGGAATGTAGTGGAGTAAAAAGTACATTATTTTCTATAGGAATGTAGTGGAGTAAAAAGTACATTATTTTCTATAGGAATGTAGTGGAGTAAAAAGTACATTATTTTCTATAGGAATGTAGTGGAGTAAAAAGTACATTATTTTCTATATGAATGTAGTGGAGTAAAAAGTACATTATTTTATTAAGGAATGTAGTGGACTAAAAAGTACATTATTTTCTATAGGAATGTAGTGGAGTAAAAAGTACATTATTTTCTATATGAATGTAGTGGAGTAAAAAGTACATTATTTTATTAAGAAATATAGTGGAGTAAAAAGTACATTATTTTCTATAGGAATGTAGTGGAGTAAAAAGTACATTATTTTCTATAGGACTGTAGTGGAGTAAAAAGTACATTATTTTCTATAGGAATGTAGTGGAGTAAAAAGTACATTATTTTATTAAGGAATGTAGTGGAGTAAAAAGTACATTATTTTCTATAGGAATGTAGTGGAGTAAAAAGAACATTATTTTCTATAGGAATGTAGTGGAGTAAAAAATACATTATTTTCTATAGGAATGTAGTGGAGTAAAAAGTACATTCTTTTCTATAGGAATGAAGTGGAGTAAAAAGTACATAATTTTTCTATAGGAATGTAGTGGAGTAAAAAGTACATTATTTTCTATAGGAATGTAGTGGAGTAAAAAGTACATTATTTTCTATAGCAATGTAGTGGAGTAAAAAGTACATTATTTTCTATAGGAATGTAGTGGAGTAAAAAGTACATTATTTTCTATATGAATGTAGTGGAGTAAAAAGTACATTATTTTATTAAGGAATGTAGTGGAGTAAAAAGTACATTATTTTCTATAGGAATGTAGTGGAGTAAAAAGTACATTATTTTCTATATGAATGTAGTGGAGTAAAAAGTACACTATTTTATTAAGAAATGTAGTGGAGTAAAAAGTACATTATTTTCTATAGGAATGTAGTGGAGTAAAAAGTACATTATTTTCTATAGGACTGTAGTGGAGTAAAAAGTACATTATTTTCTATAGGAATGTAGTGGAGTAAAAAGTACATTATTTTATTAAGGAATGTAGTGGAGTAAAAAGTACATTATTTTCTATAGGACTGTAGTGGAGTAAAAAGTACATTATTTTCTATAGGAATGTAGTGGAGTAAAAAGTACATTATTTTATTAAGGAATGTAGTGGAGTAAAAAGTACATTATTTTCTATAGGAATGTAGTGGAGTAAAAAGAACATTATTTTCTATAGGAATGTAGTGGAGTAAAAAATACATTATTTTCTATAGGAATGTAGTGGAGTAAAAAGTACATTCTTTTCTATAGGAATGAAGTGGAGTAAAAAGTACATAATTTTTCTATAGGAATGTAGTGGAGTAAAAAGTACATTATTTTCTATAGGAATGTAGTGGAGTAAAAAGTACATTATTTTCTATAGGAATGTAGTGGAGTAAAAAGTACATTATTTTCTATAGGAATGTAGTGGAGTAAAAAGTACATTATTTTCTAAAGGAATGTAGTGGAGTAAAAAATACATTATTTTCTATAGGAATGTAGTGGAGTAAAAAGTACATTCTTTTCTATAGGAATGAAGTGGAGTAAAAAGTACATAATTTTTCTATAGGAATGTAGTGGAGTAAAAAGTACATTATTTTCTATAGGAATGTAGTGGAGTAAAAAGTACATTATTTTCTATAGGAATGTAGTGGAGTAAAAAGTACATTATTTTCTATAGGAATGTAGTGAAGTAAAAAAAAACTTTTTTTCTATAGGAATGTAGTGGAGTAAAAAGTACATTATTTTCTATAGGAATGTAGTGGAGTAAAAAGTACATTATTTTCTATAGGAATGTAGTGGAGTAAAATGTACATTTTTTTTTATAGGAATGTAGTGGAGTAAAAAGTACATTATTTTCTATAGGAATGTAGTGAAGTAAAAAGTACATTATTTTCTATAGGAATGTAGTGGAGTAAAAAGTAAATTATTTTCTATAGGAATGTGGTGGAGTAAAAAGTACATTATTTTCTATAGGAATGTAGTGGAGTAAAAAGTACATTATTTTCTATAGGAATGTAGTGAAGTAAAAACATTTTTTTTTTCTATAGGAATGTAGTGGAGTAAAAAGTACATTATTTTCTATAGGAATGTAGTGGAGTAAAAAGTACATTATTTTCTATAGGAATGTAGTGGAGAAAAAATGTACATTATTTTCTATAGGAATGTAGTGGAGTAAAAAGTACATTATTTTATTAAGAAATGTAGTGGAGTAAAAAGTACATTATTTTCTATAGGAATGTAGTGGAGTAAAAAGTGGAGTAAAAAGTACATTATTTTCTATAGGAATGTAGTGGAGTAAAAAGTACATTATTTTCTATAGGAATGAAGTGGAGTAAAAAGTACATAATTTTCTATAGGAATGTAGTGCAGTAAAAAGTACATTGTTTTCTATAGGAATGAAGTGGAGTAAAAAGTACATAATTTTTCTATAGGAATGTAGTGGAGTAAAAAGTACATTATTTTCTATAGGAATGTAGTGGAGTAAAAAGTACATTATTTTCTATAGGAATGTAGTGGAGTAAAAAGTACATTATTTTCTATAGGAATGTAGTGGAGTAAAAAGTACATTATTTTCTATATGAATGTAGTGGAGTAAAAAGTACATTATTTTATTAAGGAATGTAGTGGAGTAAAAAGTACATTATTTTCTATATGAATGTAGTGGAGTAAAAAGTACATTATTTTATTAAGAAATGTAGTGGAGTAAAAAGTACATTATTTTCTATAGGAATGTAGTGGAGTAAAAAGTACATTATTTTCTATAGGACTGTAGTGGAGTAAAAAGTACATTATTTTCTATAGGAATGTAGTGGAGTAAAAAGTACATTATTTTATTAAGGAATGTAGTGGAGTAAAAAGTACATTATTTTCTATAGGAATGTAGTGGAGTAAAAAGAACATTATTTTCTATAGGAATGTAGTGGAGTAAAAAATACATTATTTTCTAAAGGAATGTAGTGGAGTAAAAAGTATATTCTTTTCTATAGGAATGAAGTGGAGTAAAAAGTACATAATTTTTCTATAGGAATGTAGTGGAGTAAAAAGTACATTATTTTCTATAGGAATGTAGTGGAGTAAAAAGTACATTATTTTCTATAGGAATGAAGTTGAGTAAAAAGTACATAATTTTTCTATAGGAATGTAGTGGAGTAAAAAGTACATTATTTTCTATAGGAATGTAGTGGAGTAAAAAGTACATTATTTTCTATAGGAATGTAGTGGAGTAAAAAGTACATTATTTTCTATAGGAATGTAGTGGAGTAAAAAGTACATTATTTTCTATAGGAATGTAGTGGAGTAAAAAATACATTATTTTCTATAGGAATGTAGTGGAGTAAAAAGTACATTCTTTTCTATAGGAATGAAGTGGAGTAAAAAGTACATAATTTTTCTATAGGAATGTAGTGGAGTAAAAAGTACATTATTTTCTATAGGAATGTAGTGGAGTAAAAAGTACATTATTTTCTATAGGAATGTAGTGGAGTAAAAAGTACATTATTTTCTATAGGAATGTAGTGAAGTAAAAAAAAACGTTTTTTCTATAGGAATGTAGTGGAGTAAAAAGTACATTATTTTCTATAGGAATGTAGTGGAGTAAAAAGTACATTATTTTCTATAGGAATGTAGTGGAGTAAAATGTACATTATTTTCTATAGGAATGTAGTGGAGTAAAAAGTACATTATTTTCTATAGGAATGTAGTGAAGTAAAAAGTACATTATTTTCTATAGGAATGTAGTGGAGTAAAAAGTACATTATTTTCTATAGGAATGTGGTGGAGTAAAAAGTACATTATTTTCTATAGGAATGTAGTGGAGTAAAAAGTACATTATTTTCTATAGGAATGTAGTGGAGTAAAAAGTACAATATTTTCTATAGGAATGTAGTGGAGTAAAAAGTACATTATTTTCTATAGGAATGTAGTGGAGTAAAAAGTACATTATTTTATTAAGAAATGTAGTGGAGTAAAAAGTACATTATTTTCTATAGGAATGTAGTGGAGTAAAAAGTACATTATTTTCTATAGGAATGTAGTGGAGTAAAAAGTACATTCTTTTCTATAGGAATGAAGTGGAGTAAAAAGTACATAATTTTCTATAGGAATGTAGTGGAGTAAAAAGTACATTGTTTTCTATAGGAATGAAGTGGAGTAAAAATAACATTATTTTCTATAGGAATGTAGTGGAGTAAAAAATACATTATTTTCTATAGGAATGTAGTGGAGTAAAAAGTACATTTTTTTCTATAGGAATGAAGTGGAGTAAAAAGTACATAATTTTTCTATAGGAATGTAGTGGAGTAAAAAGTACATTATTTTCTATAGGAATGTAGTGGAGTAAAAAGTACATTATTTTCTATAGGAATGTAGTGGAGTAAAAAGTACATTATTTTCTATAGGAATGTAGTGGAGTAAAAAGTACATTATTTTCTATATGAATGTAGTGGAGTAAAAAGTACATTATTTTATTAAGGAATGTAGTGGACTAAAAAGTACATTATTTTCTATAGGAATGTAGTGGAGTAAAAAGTACATTATTTTCTATATGAATGTAGTGGAGTAAAAAGTACATTATTTTATTAAGAAATATAGTGGAGTAAAAAGTACATTATTTTCTATAGGAATGTAGTGGAGTAAAAAGTACATTATTTTCTATAGGACTGTAGTGGAGTAAAAAGTACATTATTTTCTATAGGAATGTAGTGGAGTAAAAAGTACATTATTTTATTAAGGAATGTAGTGGAGTAAAAAGTACATTATTTTCTATAGGAATGTAGTGGAGTAAAAAGAACATTATTTTCTATAGGAATGTAGTGGAGTAAAAAATACATTATTTTCTATATGAATGTAGTTTAGTAAAAAGTACATTATTTTATTAAGGAATGTAGTGGAGTAAAAAGTACATTATTTTCTATAGGAATGTAGTGGAGTAAAAAGTACATTATTTTCTATAGGACTGTAGTGGAGTAAAAAGTACATTATTTTCTATAGGAATGTAGTGGAGTAAAAAGTACATTATTTTATTAAGGAATGTAGTGGAGTAAAAAGTACATTATTTTCTATAGGAATGTAGTGGAGTAAAAAGTACATTATTTTCTATAGGAATGTAGTGGAGTAAAATGTACATTATTTTCTATAGGAATGTAGTGGAGTAAAAAGTACATTTTTTTCTATAGGAATGTAGTGGAGTAAAAAGTACATTATTTTCTAAAGGAATGTAGTGGAGTAAAAAGTACATTATTTTCTATAGGAATGTAGATGAGTAAAAAGTACATTATTTTCTATAGGACTGTAGTGAAGTAAAAAGTACATTATTTTCTATATGAATGTAGTGGAGTAAAAAGTACATTATTTTATTAAGGAATGTAGTGGAGTAAAAAGTACATTATTTTCTATAGGAATGTAGTGGAGTAAAAAGTACATTATTTTCTATATGAATGTAGTGGAGTAAAAAGTACATTATTTTATTAAGGAATGTAGTGGAGTAAAAAGTACATTATTTTCTATAGGAATGTAGTGGAGTAAAAAGTACATTATTTTCTATAGGACTGTAGTGGAGTAAAAAGTACATTATTTTCTATAGGAATGTAGTGGAGTAAAAAGTACATTATTTTATTAAGGAATGTAGTGGAGTAAAAAGTACATTATTTTCTATAGGAATGTAGTGGAGTAAAAAGAACATTATTTTCTATAGGAATGTAGTGGAGTAAAAAATACATTATTTTCTATAGGAATGTAGTGGAGTAAAAAGTATATTCTTTTCTATAGGAATGAAGTGGAGTAAAAAGTACATAATTTTTCTATAGGAATGTAGTGGAGTAAAAAGTACATTATTTTCTATAGGAATGTAGTGGAGTAAAAAGTACATTATTTTCTATAGGAATGTAGTGGAGTAAAAAGTACATTATTTTCTATAGGAATGTAGTGGAGTAAAAAATACATTATTTTCTATATGAATGTAGTGGAGTAAAAAGTACATTATTTTATTAAGGAATGTAGTGGAGTAAAAAGTACATTATTTTCTATAGGAATGTAGTGGAGTAAAAAGTACATTATTTTCTATATGAATGTAGTGGAGTAAAAAGTACACTATTTTATTAAGAAATGTAGTGGAGTAAAAAGTACATTATTTTCTATAGGAATGTAGTGGAGTAAAAAGTACATTATTTTCTATAGGACTGTAGTGGAGTAAAAAGTACATTATTTTCTATAGGAATGTAGTGGAGTAAAAAGTACATTATTTTATTAAGGAATGTAGTGGAGTAAAAAGTACATTATTTTCTATAGGAATGTAGTGGAGTAAAAAGAACATTATTTTCTATAGGAATGTAGTGGAGTAAAAAATACATTATTTTCTATAGGAATGTAGTGGAGTAAAAAGTACATTCTTTTCTATAGGAATGAAGTGGAGTAAAAAGTACATAATTTTTCTATAGGAATGTAGTGGAGTAAAAAGTACATTATTTTCTATAGGAATGTAGTGGAGTAAAAAGTACATTATTTTCTATAGGAATGTAGTGGAGTAAAAAGTACATTATTTTCTATAGGAATGTAGTGGAGTAAAAAATACATTATTTTCTAAAGGAATGTAGTGGAGTAAAAAGTACATTCTTTTCTATAGGAATGAAGTGGAGTAAAAAGTACATAATTTTTCTATAGGAATGTAGTGGAGTAAAAAGTACATTATTTTCTATAGGAATGTAGTGGAGTAAAAAGTACATTATTTTCTATAGGAATGTAGTGAAGTAAAAAAAAACTTTTTTTCTATAGGAATGTAGTGGAGTAAAAAGTACATTATTTTCTATAGGAATGTAGTGGAGTAAAAAGTACATTATTTTCTATAGGAATGTAGTGGAGTAAAATGTACATTTTTTTTTATAGGAATGTAGTGGAGTAAAAAGTACATTATTTTCTATAGGAATGTAGTGAAGTAAAAAGTACATTATTTTCTATAGGAATGTAGTGGAGTAAAAAGTACATTATTTTCTATAGGAATGTGGTGGAGTAAAAAGTACATTATTTTCTATAGGAATGTAGTGGAGTAAAAAGTACATTATTTTCTATAGGAATGTAGTGAAGTAAAAAAATTTTTTTTTTCTATAGGAATGTAGTGGAGTAAAAAGTACATTATTTTCTATAGGAATGTAGTGAAGTAAAAAAAATTTTTTTTTCTATAGGAATGTAGTGGAGTAAAAAGTACATTATTTTCTATAGGAATGTAGTGGAGTAAAAAGTACATTATTTTCTATAGGAATGTAGTGGAGTAAAATGTACATTATTTTCTATAGGAATGTAGTGGAGTAAAAAGTACATTATTTTATTAAGAAATGTAGTGGAGTAAAAAGTACATTATTTTCTATAGGAATGTAGTGGAGTAAAAAGTGGAGTAAAAAGTACATTATTTTCTATAGGAATGTAGTGGAGTAAAAAGTACATTCTTTTCTATAGGAATGAAGTGGAGTAAAAAGTACATAATTTTCTATAGGAATGTAGTGGAGTAAAAAGTACATTGTTTTCTATAGGAATGAAGTGGAGTAAAAAGAACATTATTTTCTATAGGAATGTAGTGGAGTAAAAAATACATTATTTTCTATAGGAATGTAGTGGAGTAAAAAGTACATTCTTTTCTATAGGAATGAAGTGGAGTAAAAAGTACATAATTTTTCTATAGGAATGTAGTGGAGTAAAAAGTACATTATTTTCTATAGGAATGTAGTGGAGTAAAAAGTACATTATTTTCTATAGGAATGTAGTGGAGTAAAAAGTACATTATTTTCTATAGGAATGTAGTGGAGTAAAAAGTACATTATTTTCTATATGAATGTAGTGGAGTAAAAAGTACATTATTTTATTAAGGAATGTAGTGGAGTAAAAAGTACATTATTTTCTATAGGAATGTAGTGGAGTAAAAAGTACATTATTTTCTATATGAATGTAGTGGAGTAAAAAGTACATTATTTTATTAAGAAATGTAGTGGAGTAAAAAGTACATTATTTTCTATAGGAATGTAGTGGAGTAAAAAGTACATTATTTTCTATAGGACTGTAGTGGAGTAAAAAGTACATTATTTTCTATAGGAATGTAGTGGAGTAAAAAGTACATTATTTTATTAAGGAATGTAGTGGAGTAAAAAGTACATTATTTTCTATAGGAATGTAGTGGAGTAAAAAGAACATTATTTTCTATAGGAATGTAGTGGAGTAAAAAATACATTATTTTCTAAAGGAATGTAGTGGAGTAAAAAGTACATTCTTTTCTATAGGAATGAAGTGGAGTAAAAAGTACATAATTTTTCTATAGGAATGTAGTGGAGTAAAAAGTACATTATTTTCTATAGGAATGTAGTGGAGTAAAAAGTACATTATTTTCTATAGGAATGTAGTGGAGTAAAAAGTACATTATTTTCTAAAGGAATGTAGTGGAGTAAAAAATACATTATTTTCTATAGGAATGTAGTGGAGTAAAAAGTACATTCTTTTCTATAGGAATGAAGTGGAGTAAAAAGTACATAATTTTTCTATAGGAATGTAGTGGAGTAAAAAGTACATTATTTTCTATAGGAATGTAGTGGAGTAAAAAGTACATTATTTTCTATAGGAATGTAGTGGAGTAAAAAGTACATTATTTTCTATAGGAATGTAGTGAAGTAAAAAAAAACTTTTTTTCTATAGGAATGTAGTGGAGTAAAAAGTACATTATTTTCTATAGGAATGTAGTGGAGTAAAAAGTACATTATTTTCTATAGGAATGTAGTGGAGTAAAATGTACATTTTTTTTTATAGGAATGTAGTGGAGTAAAAAGTACATTATTTTCTATAGGAATGTAGTGAAGTAAAAAGTACATTATTTTCTATAGGAATGTAGTGGAGTAAAAAGTACATTATTTTCTATAGGAATGTGGTGGAGTAAAAAGTACATTATTTTCTATAGGAATGTAGTGGAGTAAAAAGTACATTATTTTCTATAGGAATGTAGTGAAGTAAAAACTTTTTTTTTTCTATAGGAATGTAGTGGAGTAAAAAGTACATTATTTTCTATAGGAATGTAGTGGAGTAAAAAGTACATTATTTTCTATAGGAATGTAGTGGAGTAAAATGTACATTATTTTCTATAGGAATGTAGTGGAGTAAAAAGTACATTATTTTATTAAGAAATGTAGTGGAGTAAAAAGTACATTATTTTCTATAGGAATGTAGTGGAGTAAAAAGTGGAGTAAAAAGTACATTATTTTCTATAGGAATGTAGTGGAGTAAAAAGTACATTATTTTCTATAGGAATGAAGTGGAGTAAAAAGTACATAATTTTCTATAGGAATGTAGTGGAGTAAAAAGTACATTGTTTTCTATAGGAATGAAGTGGAGTAAAAAGAACATTATTTTCTATAGGAATGTAGTGGAGTAAAAAATACATTATTTTCTATAGGAATGTAGTGGAGTAAAAAGTACATTCTTTTCTATAGGAATGAAGTGGAGTAAAAAGTACATAATTTTTCTATAGGAATGTAGTGGAGTAAAAAGTACATTATTTTCTATAGGAATGTAGTGGAGTAAAAAGTACATTATTTTCTATAGGAATGTAGTGGAGTAAAAAGTACATTATTTTCTATAGGAATGTAGTGGAGTAAAAAGTACATTATTTTCTATATGAATGTAGTGGAGTAAAAAGTACATTATTTTATTAAGGAATGTAGTGGAGTAAAAAGTACATTATTTTCTATAGGAATGTAGTGGAGTAAAAAGTACATTATTTTCTATATGAATGTAGTGGAGTAAAAAGTACATTATTTTATTAAGAAATGTAGTGGAGTAAAAAGTACATTATTTTCTATAGGAATGTAGTGGAGTAAAAAGTACATTATTTTCTATAGGACTGTAGTGGAGTAAAAAGTACATTATTTTCTATAGGAATGTAGTGGAGTAAAAAGTACATTATTTTATTAAGGAATGTAGTGGAGTAAAAAGTACATTATTTTCTATAGGAATGTAGTGGAGTAAAAAGAACATTATTTTCTATAGGAATGTAGTGGAGTAAAAAATACATTATTTTCTAAAGGAATGTAGTGGAGTAAAAAGTATATTCTTTTCTATAGGAATGAAGTGGAGTAAAAAGTACATAATTTTTCTATAGGAATGTAGTGGAGTAAAAAGTACATTATTTTCTATAGGAATGTAGTGGAGTAAAAAGTACATTATTTTCTATAGGAATGAAGTTGAGTAAAAAGTACATAATTTTTCTATAGGAATGTAGTGGAGTAAAAAGTACATTATTTTCTATAGGAATGTAGTGGAGTAAAAAGTACATTATTTTCTATAGGAATGTAGTGGAGTAAAAAGTACATTATTTTCTATAGGAATGTAGTGGAGTAAAAAGTACATTATTTTCTATAGGAATGTAGTGGAGTAAAAAATACATTATTTTCTATAGGAATGTAGTGGAGTAAAAAGTACATTCTTTTCTATAGGAATGAAGTGGAGTAAAAAGTACATAATTTTTCTATAGGAATGTAGTGGAGTAAAAAGTACATTATTTTCTATAGGAATGTAGTGGAGTAAAAAGTACATTATTTTCTATAGGAATGTAGTGGAGTAAAAAGTACATTATTTTCTATAGGAATGTAGTGAAGTAAAAAAAAACTTTTTTTCTATAGGAATGTAGTGGAGTAAAAAGTACATTATTTTCTATAGGAATGTAGTGGAGTAAAAAGTACATTATTTTCTATAGGAATGTAGTGGAGTAAAATGTACATTATTTTCTATAGGAATGTAGTGGAGTAAAAAGTACATTATTTTCTATAGGAATGTAGTGAAGTAAAAAGTACATTATTTTCTATAGGAATGTAGTGGAGTAAAAAGTACATTATTTTCTATAGGAATGTGGTGGAGTAAAAAGTACATTATTTTCTATAGGAATGTAGTGGAGTAAAAAGTACATTATTTTCTATAGGAATGTAGTGGAGTAAAAAGTAAAATATTTTCTATAGGAATGTAGTGGAGTAAAAAGTACATTATTTTCTATAGGAATGTAGTGGAGTAAAAAGTACATTATTTTATTAAGAAATGTAGTGGAGTAAAAAGTACATTATTTTCTATAGGAATGTAGTGGAGTAAAAAGTACATTATTTTCTATAGGAATGTAGTGGAGTAAAAAGTACATTCTTTTCTATAGGAATGAAGTGGAGTAAAAAGTACATAATTTTCTATAGGAATGTAGTGGAGTAAAAAGTACATTGTTTTCTATAGGAATGAAGTGGAGTAAAAAGAACATTATTTTCTATAGGAATGTAGTGGAGTAAAAAATACATTATTTTCTATAGGAATGTAGTGGAGTAAAAAGTACATTTTTTTCTATAGGAATGAAGTGGAGTAAAAAGTACATAATTTTTCTATAGGAATGTAGTGGAGTAAAAAGTACATTATTTTCTATAGGAATGTAGTGGAGTAAAAAGTACATTATTTTCTATAGGAATGTAGTGGAGTAAAAAGTACATTATTTTCTATAGGAATGTAGTGGAGTAAAAAGTACATTATTTTCTATATGAATGTAGTGGAGTAAAAAGTACATTATTTTATTAAGGAATGTAGTGGACTAAAAAGTACATTATTTTCTATAGGAATGTAGTGGAGTAAAAAGTACATTATTTTCTATATGAATGTAGTGGAGTAAAAAGTACATTATTTTATTAAGAAATATAGTGGACTAAAAAGTACATTATTTTCTATAGGAATGTAGTGGAGTAAAAAGTACATTATTTTCTATAGGACTGTAGTGGAGTAAAAAGTACATTATTTTCTATAGGAATGTAGTGGAGTAAAAAGTACATTATTTTATTAAGGAATGTAGTGGAGTAAAAAGTACATTATTTTCTATAGGAATGTAGTGGAGTAAAAAGAACATTATTTTCTATAGGAATGTAGTGGAGTAAAAAATACATTATTTTCTATATGAATGTAGTTTAGTAAAAAGTACATTATTTTATTAAGGAATGTAGTGGAGTAAAAAGTACATTATTTTCTATAGGAATGTAGTGGAGTAAAAAGTACATTATTTTCTATAGGACTGTAGTGGAGTAAAAAGTACATTATTTTCTATAGGAATGTAGTGGAGTAAAAAGTACATTATTTTATTAAGGAATGTAGTGGAGTAAAAAGTACATTATTTTCTATAGGAATGTAGTGGAGTAAAAAGTACATTATTTTCTATAGGAATGTAGTGGAGTAAAATGTACATTATTTTCTATAGGAATGTAGTGGAGTAAAAAGTACATTTTTTTCTATAGGAATGTAGTGGAGTAAAAAGTACATTATTTTCTAAAGGAATGTAGTGGAGTAAAAAGTACATTATTTTCTATAGGAATGTAGATGAGTAAAAAGTACATTATTTTCTATAGGACTGTAGTGAAGTAAAAAGTACATTATTTTCTATATGAATGTAGTGGAGTAAAAAGTACATTATTTTATTAAGGAATGTAGTGGAGTAAAAAGTACATTATTTTCTATAGGAATGTAGTGGAGTAAAAAATACATTATTTTCTATAGGAATGTAGTGGAGTAAAAAGTATATTATTTTCTATAGGAATGAAGTGGAGTAAAAAGTACATAATTTTTCTATAGGAATGTAGTGGAGTAAAAAGTACATTATTTTCTATAGGAATGTAGTGGAGTAAAAAGTACATTATTTTCTATAGGAATGTAGTGGAGTAAAAAGTACATTATTTTCTATAGGAATGTAGTGGAGTAAAAAGTACATTATTTTCTATATGAATGTAGTGGAGTAAAAAGTACATTATTTTATTAAGGAATGTAGTGGAGTAAAAAGTACATTATTTTCTATAGGAATGTAGTGGAGTAAAAAGTACATTATTTTCTATATGAATGTAGTGGAGTAAAAAGTACACTATTTTATTAAGAAATGTAGTGGAGTAAAAAGTACATTATTTTCTATAGGAATGTAGTGGAGTAAAAAGTACATTATTTTCTATAGGACTGTAGTGGAGTAAAAAGTACATTATTTTCTATAGGAATGTAGTGGAGTAAAAAGTACATTATTTTATTAAGGAATGTAGTGGAGTAAAAAGTACATTATTTTCTATAGGAATGTAGTGGAGTAAAAAGAACATTATTTTCTATAGGAATGTAGTGGAGTATAAAATACATTATTTTCTATAGGAATGTAGTGGAGTAAAAAGTACATTCTTTTCTATAGGAATGAAGTGGAGTAAAAAGTACATAATTTTTCTATAGGAATGTAGTGGAGTAAAAAGTACATTATTTTCTATAGGAATGTAGTGGAGTAAAAAGTACATTATTTTCTATAGGAATGTAGTGGAGTAAAAAGTACATTATTTTCTATAGGAATGTAGTGGAGTAAAAAATACATTATTTTCTAAAGGAATGTAGTGGAGTAAAAAGTACATTCTTTTCTATAGGAATGTAGTGGAGTAAAAAGTACATTATTTTCTATAGGAATGTAGTGAAGTAAAAATTTTTTTTTTTCTATAGGAATGTAGTGGAGTAAAAAGTACATTATTTTCTATAGGAATGTAGTGAAGTAAAAAAAAAAATGTTTTCTATAGGAATGTAGTGGAGTAAAAAGTACATTATTTTCTATAGGAATGTAGTGGAGTAAAAAGTACATTATTTTCTATAGGAATGTAGTGGAGTAAAATGTACATTATTTTCTATAGGAATGTAGTGGAGTAAAAAGTACATTATTTTATTAAGAAATGTAGTGGAGTAAAAAGTACATTATTTTCTATAGGAATGTAGTGGAGTAAAAAGTGGAGTAAAAAGTACATTATTTTCTATAGGAATGTAGTGGAGTAAAAAGTACATTATTTTCTATAGGAATGAAGTGGAGTAAAAAGTACATAATTTTCTATAGGAATGTAGTGGAGTAAAAAGTACATTGTTTTCTATAGGAATGAAGTGGAGTAAAAAGAACATTATTTTCTATAGGAATGTAGTGGAGTAAAAAATACATTATTTTCTATAGGAATGTAGTGGAGTAAAAAGTACATTCTTTTCTATAGGAATGAAGTGGAGTAAAAAGTACATAATTTTTCTATAGGAATGTAGTGGAGTAAAAAGTACATTATTTTCTATAGGAATGTAGTGGAGTAAAAAGTACATTATTTTCTATAGGAATGTAGTGGAGTAAAAAGTACATTATTTTCTATAGGAATGTAGTGGAGTAAAAAGTACATTATTTTCTATATGAATGTAGTGGAGTAAAAAGTACATTATTTTATTAAGGAATGTAGTGGAGTAAAAAGTACATTATTTTCTATAGGAATGTAGTGGAGTAAAAAGTACATTATTTTCTATATGAATGTAGTGGAGTAAAAAGTACATTATTTTATTAAGAAATGTAGTGGAGTAAAAAGTACATTATTTTCTATAGGAATGTAGTGGAGTAAAAAGTACATTATTTTCTATAGGACTGTAGTGGAGTAAAAAGTACATTATTTTCTATAGGAATGTAGTGGAGTAAAAAGTACATTATTTTATTAAGGAATGTAGTGGAGTAAAAAGTACATTATTTTCTATAGGAATGTAGTGGAGTAAAAAGAACATTATTTTCTATAGGAATGTAGTGGAGTAAAAAATACATTATTTTCTAAAGGAATGTAGTGGAGTAAAAAGTATATTCTTTTCTATAGGAATGAAGTGGAGTAAAAAGTACATAATTTTTCTATAGGAATGTAGTGGAGTAAAAAGTACATTATTTTCTATAGGAATGTAGTGGAGTAAAAAGTACATTATTTTCTATAGGAATGAAGTTGAGTAAAAAGTACATAATTTTTCTATAGGAATGTAGTGGAGTAAAAAGTACATTATTTTCTATAGGAATGTAGTGGAGTAAAAAGTACATTATTTTCTATAGGAATGTAGTGGAGTAAAAAGTACATTATTTTCTATAGGAATGTAGTGGAGTAAAAAGTACATTATTTTCTATAGGAATGTAGTGGAGTAAAAAATACATTATTTTCTATAGGAATGTAGTGGAGTAAAAAGTACATTCTTTTCTATAGGAATGAAGTGGAGTAAAAAGTACATAATTTTTCTATAGGAATGTAGTGGAGTAAAAAGTACATTATTTTCTATAGGAATGTAGTGGAGTAAAAAGTACATTATTTTCTATAGGAATGTAGTGGAGTAAAAAGTACATTATTTTCTATAGGAATGTAGTGAAGTAAAAAAAAACTTTTTTTCTATAGGAATGTAGTGGAGTAAAAAGTACATTATTTTCTATAGGAATGTAGTGGAGTAAAAAGTACATTATTTTCTATAGGAATGTAGTGGAGTAAAATGTACATTATTTTCTATAGGAATGTAGTGGAGTAAAAAGTACATTATTTTCTATAGGAATGTAGTGAAGTAAAAAGTACATTATTTTCTATAGGAATGTAGTGGAGTAAAAAGTACATTATTTTCTATAGGAATGTGGTGGAGTAAAAAGTACATTATTTTCTATAGGAATGTAGTGGAGTAAAAAGTACATTATTTTCTATAGGAATGTAGTGGAGTAAAAAGTAAAATATTTTCTATAGGAATGTAGTGGAGTAAAAAGTACATTATTTTCTATAGGAATGTAGTGGAGTAAAAAGTACATTATTTTATTAAGAAATGTAGTGGAGTAAAAAGTACATTATTTTCTATAGGAATGTAGTGGAGTAAAAAGTACATTATTTTCTATAGGAATGTAGTGGAGTAAAAAGTACATTCTTTTCTATAGGAATGAAGTGGAGTAAAAAGTACATAATTTTCTATAGGAATGTAGTGGAGTAAAAAGTACATTGTTTTCTATAGGAATGAAGTGGAGTAAAAAGAACATTATTTTCTATAGGAATGTAGTGGAGTAAAAAATACATTATTTTCTATAGGAATGTAGTGGAGTAAAAAGTACATTTTTTTCTATAGGAATGAAGTGGAGTAAAAAGTACATAATTTTTCTATAGGAATGTAGTGGAGTAAAAAGTACATTATTTTCTATAGGAATGTAGTGGAGTAAAAAGTACATTATTTTCTATAGGAATGTAGTGGAGTAAAAAGTACATTATTTTCTATAGGAATGTAGTGGAGTAAAAAGTACATTATTTTCTATATGAATGTAGTGGAGTAAAAAGTACATTATTTTATTAAGGAATGTAGTGGACTAAAAAGTACATTATTTTCTATAGGAATGTAGTGGAGTAAAAAGTACATTATTTTCTATATGAATGTAGTGGAGTAAAAAGTACATTATTTTATTAAGAAATATAGTGGACTAAAAAGTACATTATTTTCTATAGGAATGTAGTGGAGTAAAAAGTACATTATTTTCTATAGGACTGTAGTGGAGTAAAAAGTACATTATTTTCTATAGGAATGTAGTGGAGTAAAAAGTACATTATTTTATTAAGGAATGTAGTGGAGTAAAAAGTACATTATTTTCTATAGGAATGTAGTGGAGTAAAAAGAACATTATTTTCTATAGGAATGTAGTGGAGTAAAAAATACATTATTTTCTATATGAATGTAGTTTAGTAAAAAGTACATTATTTTATTAAGGAATGTAGTGGAGTAAAAAGTACATTATTTTCTATAGGAATGTAGTGGAGTAAAAAGTACATTATTTTCTATAGGACTGTAGTGGAGTAAAAAGTACATTATTTTCTATAGGAATGTAGTGGAGTAAAAAGTACATTATTTTATTAAGGAATGTAGTGGAGTAAAAAGTACATTATTTTCTATAGGAATGTAGTGGAGTAAAAAGTACATTATTTTCTATAGGAATGTAGTGGAGTAAAATGTACATTATTTTCTATAGGAATGTAGTGGAGTAAAAAGTACATTTTTTTCTATAGGAATGTAGTGGAGTAAAAAGTACATTATTTTCTAAAGGAATGTAGTGGAGTAAAAAGTACATTATTTTCTATAGGAATGTAGATGAGTAAAAAGTACATTATTTTCTATAGGACTGTAGTGAAGTAAAAAGTACATTATTTTCTATATGAATGTAGTGGAGTAAAAAGTACATTATTTTATTAAGGAATGTAGTGGAGTAAAAAGTACATTATTTTCTATAGGAATGTAGTGGAGTAAAAAATACATTATTTTCTATAGGAATGTAGTGGAGTAAAAAGTATATTATTTTCTATAGGAATGAAGTGGAGTAAAAAGTACATAATTTTTCTATAGGAATGTAGTGGAGTAAAAAGTACATTATTTTCTATAGGAATGTAGTGGAGTAAAAAGTACATTATTTTCTATAGGAATGTAGTGGAGTAAAAAGTACATTATTTTCTATAGGAATGTAGTGGAGTAAAAAGTACATTATTTTCTATATGAATGTAGTGGAGTAAAAAGTACATTATTTTATTAAGGAATGTAGTGGAGTAAAAAGTACATTATTTTCTATAGGAATGTAGTGGAGTAAAAAGTACATTATTTTCTATATGAATGTAGTGGAGTAAAAAGTACACTATTTTATTAAGAAATGTAGTGGAGTAAAAAGTACATTATTTTCTATAGGAATGTAGTGGAGTAAAAAGTACATTATTTTCTATAGGACTGTAGTGGAGTAAAAAGTACATTATTTTCTATAGGAATGTAGTGGAGTAAAAAGTACATTATTTTATTAAGGAATGTAGTGGAGTAAAAAGTACATTATTTTCTATAGGAATGTAGTGGAGTAAAAAGAACATTATTTTCTATAGGAATGTAGTGGAGTATAAAATACATTATTTTCTATAGGAATGTAGTGGAGTAAAAAGTACATTCTTTTCTATAGGAATGAAGTGGAGTAAAAAGTACATAATTTTTCTATAGGAATGTAGTGGAGTAAAAAGTACATTATTTTCTATAGGAATGTAGTGGAGTAAAAAGTACATTATTTTCTATAGGAATGTAGTGGAGTAAAAAGTACATTATTTTCTATAGGAATGTAGTGGAGTAAAAAATACATTATTTTCTAAAGGAATGTAGTGGAGTAAAAAGTACATTCTTTTCTATAGGAATGTAGTGGAGTAAAAAGTACATTATTTTCTATAGGAATGTAGTGAAGTAAAAATTTTTTTTTTTCTATAGGAATGTAGTGGAGTAAAAAGTACATTATTTTCTATAGGAATGTAGTGAAGTAAAAAAAAAAATGTTTTCTATAGGAATGTAGTGGAGTAAAAAGTACATTATTTTCTATAGGAATGTAGTGGAGTAAAAAGTACATTATTTTCTATAGGAATGTAGTGGAGTAAAATGTACATTATTTTCTATAGGAATGTAGTGGAGTAAAAAGTACATTATTTTATTAAGAAATGTAGTGGAGTAAAAAGTACATTATTTTCTATAGGAATGTAGTGGAGTAAAAAGTGGAGTAAAAAGTACATTATTTTCTATAGGAATGTAGTGGAGTAAAAAGTACATTCTTTTCTATAGGAATGAAGTGGAGTAAAAAGTACATAATTTTCTATAGGAATGTAGTGGAGTAAAAAGTACATTGTTTTCTATAGGAATGAAGTGGAGTAAAAAGAACATTATTTTCTATAGGAATGTAGTGGAGTAAAAAATACATTATTTTCTATAGGAATGTAGTGGAGTAAAAAGTACATTCTTTTCTATAGGAATGAAGTGGAGTAAAAAGTACATAATTTTTCTATAGGAATGTAGTGGAGTAAAAAGTACATTATTTTCTATAGGAATGTAGTGGAGTAAAAAGTACATTATTTTCTATAGGAATGTAGTGGAGTAAAAAGTACATTATTTTCTATAGGAATGTAGTGGAGTAAAAAGTACATTATTTTCTATATGAATGTAGTGGAGTAAAAAGTACATTATTTTATTAAGGAATGTAGTGGAGTAAAAAGTACATTATTTTCTATAGGAATGTAGTGGAGTAAAAAGTACATTGTTTTCTATATGAATGTAGTGGAGTAAAAAGTACATTATTTTATTAAGAAATGTAGTGGAGTAAAAAGTACATTATTTTCTATAGGAATGTAGTGGAGTAAAAAGTACATTATTTTCTATAGGACTGTAGTGGAGTAAAAAGTACATTATTTTCTATAGGAATGTAGTGGAGTAAAAAGTACATTATTTTATTAAGGAATGTAGTGGAGTAAAAAGTACATTATTTTCTATAGGAATGTAGTGGAGTAAAAAGAACATTATTTTCTATAGGAATGTAGTGGAGTAAAAAATACATTATTTTCTAAAGGAATGTAGTGGAGTAAAAAGTACATTCTTTTCTATAGGAATGAAGTGGAGTAAAAAGTACATAATTTTTCTATAGGAATGTAGTGGAGTAAAAAGTACATTATTTTCTATAGGAATGTAGTGGAGTAAAAAGTACATTATTTTCTATAGGAATGAAGTTGAGTAAAAAGTACATAATTTTTCTATAGGAATGTAGTGGAGTAAAAAGTACATTATTTTCTATAGGAATGTAGTGGAGTAAAAAGTACAATATTTTCTATAGGAATGTAGTGGAGTAAAAAGTACATTATTTTCTATAGGAATGTAGTGGAGTAAAAAGTACATTATTTTATTAAGAAATGTAGTGGAGTAAAAAGTACATTATTTTCTATAGGAATGTAGTGGAGTAAAAAGTACATTATTTTCTATAGGACTGTAGTGGAGTAAAAAGTACATTATTTTCTATAGGAATGTAGTGGAGTAAAAAGTACATTATTTTATTAAGGAATGTAGTGGAGTAAAAAGTACATTATTTTCTATAGGAATGTAGTGGAGTAAAAAGAACATTATTTTCTATAGGAATGTAGTGGAGTAAAAAATACATTATTTTCTATAGGAATGTAGTGGAGTAAAAAGTACATTCTTTTCTATAGGAATGAAGTGGAGTAAAAAGTACATAATTTTTCTATAGGAATGTAGTGGAGTAAAAAGTACATTATTTTCTATAGGAATGTAGTGGAGTAAAAAGTACATTATTTTCTATAGGAATGTAGTGGAGTAAAAAGTACATTATTTTCTATAGGAATGTAGTGGAGTAAAAAATACATTATTTTCTAAAGGAATGTAGTGGAGTAAAAAGTACATTCTTTTCTATAGGAATGTAGTGGAGTAAAAAGTACATTATTTTCTATAGGAATGTAGTGAAGTAAAAATTTTTTTTTTTCTATAGGAATGTAGTGGAGTAAAAAGTACATTATTTTCTATAGGAATGTAGTGAAGTAAAAAAAAAATTTTTTTCTATAGGAATGTAGTGGAGTAAAAAGTACATTATTTTCTATAGGAATGTAGTGGAGTAAAAAGTACATTATTTTCTATAGGAATGTAGTGGAGTAAAATGTACATTATTTTCTATAGGAATGTAGTGGAGTAAAAAGTACATTATTTTATTAAGAAATGTAGTGGAGTAAAAAGTACATTATTTTCTATAGGAATGTAGTGGAGTAAAAAGTGGAGTAAAAAGTACATTATTTTCTATAGGAATGTAGTGGAGTAAAAAGTACATTCTTTTCTATAGGAATGAAGTGGAGTAAAAAGTACATAATTTTCTATAGGAATGTAGTGGAGTAAAAAGTACATTGTTTTCTATAGGAATGAAGTGGAGTAAAAAGAACATTATTTTCTATAGGAATGTAGTGGAGTAAAAAATACATTATTTTCTATAGGAATGTAGTGGAGTAAAAAGTACATTCTTTTCTATAGGAATGAAGTGGAGTAAAAAGTACATAATTTTTCTATAGGAATGTAGTGGAGTAAAAAGTACATTATTTTCTATAGGAATGTAGTGGAGTAAAAAGTACATTATTTTCTATAGGAATGTAGTGGAGTAAAAAGTACATTATTTTCTATAGGAATGTAGTGGAGTAAAAAGTACATTATTTTCTATATGAATGTAGTGGAGTAAAAAGTACATTATTTTATTAAGGAATGTAGTGGAGTAAAAAGTACATTATTTTCTATAGGAATGTAGTGGAGTAAAAAGTACATTATTTTCTATATGAATGTAGTGGAGTAAAAAGTACATTATTTTATTAAGAAATGTAGTGGAGTAAAAAGTACATTATTTTCTATAGGAATGTAGTGGAGTAAAAAGTACATTATTTTCTATAGGACTGTAGTGGAGTAAAAAGTACATTATTTTCTATAGGAATGTAGTGGAGTAAAAAGTACATTATTTTATTAAGGAATGTAGTGGAGTAAAAAGTACATTATTTTCTATAGGAATGTAGTGGAGTAAAAAGAACATTATTTTCTATAGGAATGTAGTGGAGTAAAAAATACATTATTTTCTAAAGGAATGTAGTGGAGTAAAAAGTACATTCTTTTCTATAGGAATGAAGTGGAGTAAAAAGTACATAATTTTTCTATAGGAATGTAGTGGAGTAAAAAGTACATTATTTTCTATAGGAATGTAGTGGAGTAAAAAGTACATTATTTTCTATAGGAATGAAGTTGAGTAAAAAGTACATAATTTTTCTATAGGAATGTAGTGGAGTAAAAAGTACATTATTTTCTATAGGAATGTAGTGGAGTAAAAAGTACAATATTTTCTATAGGAATGTAGTGGAGTAAAAAGTACATAATTTTCTATAGGAATGTAGTGGAGTAAAAAGTACATTATTTTATTAAGAAATGTAGTGGAGTAAAAAGTACATTATTTTCTATAGGAATGTAGTGGAGTAAAAAGTACATTATTTTCTATAGGAATGTAGTGGAGTAAAAAGTACATTCTTTTCTATAGGAATGAAGTGGAGTAAAAAGTACATAATTTTCTATAGGAATGTAGTGGAGTAAAAAGTACATTGTTTTCTATAGGAATGAAGTGGAGTAAAAAGAACATTATTTTCTATAGGAATGTAGTGGAGTAAAAAATACATTATTTTCTATAGGAATGTAGTGGAGTAAAAAGTACATTTTTTTCTATAGGAATGAAGTGGAGTAAAAAGTACATAATTTTTCTATAGGAATGTAGTGGAGTAAAAAGTACATTATTTTCTATAGGAATGTAGTGGAGTAAAAAGTACATTATTTTCTATAGGAATGTAGTGGAGTAAAAAGTACATTATTTTCTATAGGAATGTAGTGGAGTAAAAAGTACATTATTTTCTATATGAATGTAGTGGAGTAAAAAGTACATTATTTTATTAAGGAATGTAGTGGACTAAAAAGTACATTATTTTCTATAGGAATGTAGTGGAGTAAAAAGTACATTATTTTCTATATGAATGTAGTGGAGTAAAAAGTACATTATTTTATTAAGAAATATAGTGGAGTAAAAAGTACATTATTTTCTATAGGAATGTAGTGGAGTAAAAAGTACATTATTTTCTATAGGACTGTAGTGGAGTAAAAAGTACATTATTTTCTATAGGAATGTAGTGGAGTAAAAAGTACATTATTTTATTAAGGAATGTAGTGGAGTAAAAAGTACATTATTTTCTATAGGAATGTAGTGGAGTAAAAAGAACATTATTTTCTATAGGAATGTAGTGGAGTAAAAAATACATTATTTTCTATATGAATGTAGTTTAGTAAAAAGTACATTATTTTATTAAGGAATGTAGTGGAGTAAAAAGTACATTATTTTCTATAGGAATGTAGTGGAGTAAAAAGTACATTATTTTCTATAGGACTGTAGTGGAGTAAAAAGTACATTATTTTCTATAGGAATGTAGTGGAGTAAAAAGTACATTATTTTATTAAGGAATGTAGTGGAGTAAAAAGTACATTATTTTCTATAGGAATGTAGTGGAGTAAAAAGTACATTATTTTCTATAGGAATGTAGTGGAGTAAAATGTACATTATTTTCTATAGGAATGTAGTGGAGTAAAAAGTACATTTTTTTCTATAGGAATGTAGTGGAGTAAAAAGTACATTATTTTCTAAAGGAATGTAGTGGAGTAAAAAGTACATTATTTTCTATAGGAATGTAGATGAGTAAAAAGTACATTATTTTCTATAGGACTGTAGTGAAGTAAAAAGTACATTATTTTCTATATGAATGTAGTGGAGTAAAAAGTACATTATTTTATTAAGGAATGTAGTGGAGTAAAAAGTACATTATTTTCTATAGGAATGTAGTGGAGTAAAAAGTACATTATTTTCTATATGAATGTAGTGGAGTAAAAAGTACATTATTTTATTAAGGAATGTAGTGGAGTAAAAAGTACATTATTTTCTATAGGAATGTAGTGGAGTAAAAAGTACATTATTTTCTATAGGACTGTAGTGGAGTAAAAAGTACATTATTTTCTATAGGAATGTAGTGGAGTAAAAAGTACATTATTTTATTAAGGAATGTAGTGGAGTAAAAAGTACATTATTTTCTATAGGAATGTAGTGGAGTAAAAAGAACATTATTTTCTATAGGAATGTAGTGGAGTAAAAAATACATTATTTTCTATAGGAATGTAGTGGAGTAAAAAGTACATTATTTTCTATAGGAATGTAGTGGAGTAAAAAGTACATTATTTTCTATAGGAATGTAGTGGAGTAAAAAGTACATTATTTTCTATAGGAATGTAGTGGAGTAAAAAGTACATTATTTTCTATATGAATGTAGTGGAGTAAAAAGTACATTATTTTATTAAGGAATGTAGTGGAGTAAAAAGTACATTATTTTCTATAGGAATGTAGTGGAGTAAAAAGTACATTATTTTCTATATGAATGTAGTGGAGTAAAAAGTACACTATTTTATTAAGAAATGTAGTGGAGTAAAAAGTACATTATTTTCTATAGGAATGTAGTGGAGTAAAAAGTACATTATTTTCTATAGGACTGTAGTGGAGTAAAAAGTACATTATTTTCTATAGGAATGTAGTGGAGTAAAAAGTACATTATTTTATTAAGGAATGTAGTGGAGTAAAAAGTACATTATTTTCTATAGGAATGTAGTGGAGTAAAAAGAACATTATTTTCTATAGGAATGTAGTGGAGTAAAAAATACATTATTTTCTATAGGAATGTAGTGGAGTAAAAAGTACATTCTTTTCTATAGGAATGAAGTGGAGTAAAAAGTCCATAATTTTTCTATAGGAATGTAGTGGAGTAAAAAGTACATTATTTTCTATAGGAATGTAGTGGAGTAAAAAGTACATTATTTTCTATAGGAATGTAGTGGAGTAAAAAGTACATTATTTTCTATAGGAATGTAGTGGAGTAAAAAATACATTATTTTCTAAAGGAATGTAGTGGAGTAAAAAGTACATTCTTTTCTATAGGAATGAAGTGGAGTAAAAAGTACATAATTTTTCTATAGGAATGTAGTGGAGTAAAAAGTACATTATTTTCTATAGGAATGTAGTGGAGTAAAAAGTACATTATTTTCTATAGGAATGTAGTGAAGTAAAAAAAAACTTTTTTTCTATAGGAATGTAGTGGAGTAAAAAGTACATTATTTTCTATAGGAATGTAGTGGAGTAAAAAGTACATTATTTTCTATAGGAATGTAGTGGAGTAAAATTTACATTTTTTTTTATAGGAATGTAGTGGAGTAAAAAGTACATTATTTTCTATAGGAATGTAGTGAAGTAAAAAGTACATTATTTTCTATAGGAATGTAGTGGAGTAAAAAGTACATTATTTTCTATAGGAATGAAGTGGAGTAAAAAGTACATAATTTTTCTATAGGAATGTAGTGGAGTAAAAAGTACATTATTTTCTATAGGAATGTAGTGGAGTAAAAAGTACATTATTTTCTATAGGAATGTAGTGAAGTAAAAAAAAACTTTTTTTCTATAGGAATGTAGTGGAGTAAAAAGTACATTATTTTCTATAGGAATGTAGTGGAGTAAAAAGTACTTTATTTTCTATAGGAATGTAGTGGAGTAAAATTTACATTTTTTTTTATAGGAATGTAGTGGAGTAAAAAGTACATTAGTTTCTATAGGAATGTAGTGAAGTAAAAAGTACATTATTTTCTATAGGAATGTAGTGGAGTAAAAAGTACATAATTTTCTATAGGAATGTGGTGGAGTAAAAAGTACATTATTTTCTATAGGAATGTAGTGGAGTAAAAAGTACATTATTTTCTATAGGAATGTAGTGAAGTAAAAATTTTTTTTTTTCTATAGGAATGTAGTGGAGTAAAAAGTACATTATTTTCTATAGGAATGTAGTGAAGTAAAAAATTTTTTTTTTTCTATAGGAATGTAGTGGAGTAAAAAGTACATTATTTTCTATAGGAATGTAGTGGAGTAAAAAGTACATTATTTTCTATAGGAATGTAGTGGAGTAAAATGTACATTATTTTCTATAGGAATGTAGTGGAGTAAAAAGTACATTATTTTATTAAGAAATGTAGTGGAGTAAAAAGTACATTATTTTCTATAGGAATGTAGTGGAGTAAAAAGTGGAGTAAAAAGTACATTATTTTCTATAGGAATGTAGTGGAGTAAAAAGTACATTCTTTTCTATAGGAATGAAGTGGAGTAAAAAGTACATAATTTTCTATAGGAATGTAGTGGAGTAAAAAGTACATTGTTTTCTATAGGAATGAAGTGGAGTAAAAAGAACATTATTTTCTATAGGAATGTAGTGGAGTAAAAAATACATTATTTTCTATAGGAATGTAGTGGAGTAAAAAGTACATTCTTTTCTATAGGAATGAAGTGGAGTAAAAAGTACATAATTTTTCTATAGGAATGTAGTGGAGTAAAAAGTACATTATTTTCTATAGGAATGTAGTGGAGTAAAAAGTACATTATTTTCTATAGGAATGTAGTGGAGTAAAAAGTACATTATTTTCTATAGGAATGTAGTGGAGTAAAAAGTACATTATTTTCTATATGAATGTAGTGGAGTAAAAAGTACATTATTTTATTAAGGAATGTAGTGGAGTAAAAAGTACATTATTTTCTATAGGAATGTAGTGGAGTAAAAAGTACATTATTTTCTATATGAATGTAGTGGAGTAAAAAGTACATTATTTTATTAAGAAATGTAGTGGAGTAAAAAGTACATTATTTTCTATAGGAATGTAGTGGAGTAAAAAGTACATTATTTTCTATAGGACTGTAGTGGAGTAAAAAGTACATTATTTTCTATAGGAATGTAGTGGAGTAAAAAGTACATTATTTTATTAAGGAATGTAGTGGAGTAAAAAGTACATTATTTTCTATAGGAATGTAGTGGAGTAAAAAGTACATAATTTTTCTATAGGAATGTAGTGGAGTAAAAAGTACATTATTTTCTATAGGAATGTAGTGGAGTAAAAAGTACATTATTTTCTATAGGAATGTAGTGGAGTAAAAAGTACATTATTTTCTATATGAATGTAGTGGAGTAAAAAGTACATTATTTTATTAAGGAATGTAGTGGACTAAAAAGTACATTATTTTCTATAGGAATGTAGTGGAGTAAAAAGTATATTATTTTCTATATGAATGTAGTGGAGTAAAAAGTACATTATTTTATTAAGAAATATAGTGGAGTAAAAAGTACATTATTTTCTATAGGAATGTAGTGGAGTAAAAAGTACATTATTTTCTATAGGACTGTAGTGGAGTAAAAAGTACATTATTTTCTATAGGAATGTAGTGGAGTAAAAAGTACATTATTTTCTATATGAATGTAGTGGAGTAAAAAGTACATTATTTTCTATAGGAATGTAGTGGAGTAAAAAGTACATTATTTTCTATAGGAATGTAGTGGAGTAAAAAGTACATTATTTTCTATATGAATGTAGTGGAGTAAAAAGTACACTATTTTATTAAGAAATGTAGTGGAGTAAAAAGTACATTATTTTCTATAGGAATGTAGTGGAGTAAAAAGTACATTATTTTCTATAGGACTGTAGTGGAGTAAAAAGTACATTATTTTCTATAGGAATGTAGTGGAGTAAAAAGTACATTATTTTATTAAGGAATGTAGTGGAGTAAAAAGTACATTATTTTCTATAGGACTGTAGTGGAGTAAAAAGTACATTATTTTCTATAGGAATGTAGTGGAGTAAAAAGTACATTATTTTATTAAGGAATGTAGTGGAGTAAAAAGTACATTATTTTCTATAGGAATGTAGTGGAGTAAAAAGAACATTATTTTCTATATGAATGTAGTGGAGTAAAAAGTACATTATTTTATTAAGGAATGTAGTGGAGTAAAAAGTACATTATTTTCTATAGGAATGTAGTGGAGTAAAAAATACATTATTTTCTATAGGAATGTAGTGGAGTAAAAAGTATATTATTTTCTATAGGAATGAAGTGGAGTAAAAAGTACATAATTTTTCTATAGGAATGTAGTGGAGTAAAAAGTACATTATTTTCTATAGGAATGTAGTGGAGTAAAAAGTACATTATTTTCTATAGGAATGTAGTGGAGTAAAAAGTACATTATTTTCTATAGGAATGTAGTGGAGTAAAAAGTACATTATTTTCTATATGAATGTAGTGGAGTAAAAAGTACATTATTTTATTAAGGAATGTAGTGGAGTAAAAAGTACATTATTTTCTATAGGAATGTAGTGGAGTAAAAAGTACATTATTTTCTATATGAATGTAGTGGAGTAAAAAGTACACTATTTTATTAAGAAATGTAGTGGAGTAAAAAGTACATTATTTTCTATAGGAATGTAGTGGAGTAAAAAGTACATTATTTTCTATAGGACTGTAGTGGAGTAAAAAGTACATTATTTTCTATAGGAATGTAGTGGAGTAAAAAGTACATTATTTTATTAAGGAATGTAGTGGAGTAAAAAGTACATTATTTTCTATAGGAATGTAGTGGAGTAAAAAGAACATTATTTTCTATAGGAATGTAGTGGAGTATAAAATACATTATTTTCTATAGGAATGTAGTGGAGTAAAAAGTACATTCTTTTCTATAGGAATGAAGTGGAGTAAAAAGTACATAATTTTTCTATAGGAATGTAGTGGAGTAAAAAGTACATTATTTTCTATAGGAATGTAGTGGAGTAAAAAGTACATTATTTTCTATAGGAATGTAGTGGAGTAAAAAGTACATTATTTTCTATAGGAATGTAGTGGAGTAAAAAATACATTATTTTCTAAAGGAATGTAGTGGAGTAAAAAGTACATTCTTTTCTATAGGAATGTAGTGGAGTAAAAAGTACATTATTTTCTATAGGAATGTAGTGAAGTAAAAAAATTTTTTTTTCTATAGGAATGTAGTGGAGTAAAAAGTACATTATTTTCTATAGGAATGTAGTGAAGTAAAAAAAAAATTTTTTTCTATAGGAATGTAGTGGAGTAAAAAGTACATTATTTTCTATAGGAATGTAGTGGAGTAAAAAGTACATTATTTTCTATAGGAATGTAGTGGAGTAAAATGTACATTATTTTCTATAGGAATGTAGTGGAGTAAAAAGTACATTATTTTATTAAGAAATGTAGTGGAGTAAAAAGTACATTATTTTCTATAGGAATGTAGTGGAGTAAAAAGTGGAGTAAAAAGTACATTATTTTCTATAGGAATGTAGTGGAGTAAAAAGTACATTCTTTTCTATAGGAATGAAGTGGAGTAAAAAGTACATAATTTTCTATAGGAATGTAGTGGAGTAAAAAGTACATTGTTTTCTATAGGAATGAAGTGGAGTAAAAAGAACATTATTTTCTATAGGAATGTAGTGGAGTAAAAAATACATTATTTTCTATAGGAATGTAGTGGAGTAAAAAGTACATTCTTTTCTATAGGAATGAAGTGGAGTAAAAAGTACATAATTTTTCTATAGGAATGTAGTGGAGTAAAAAGTACATTATTTTCTATAGGAATGTAGTGGAGTAAAAAGTACATTATTTTCTATAGGAATGTAGTGGAGTAAAAAGTACATTATTTTCTATAGGAATGTAGTGGAGTAAAAAGTACATTATTTTCTATATGAATGTAGTGGAGTAAAAAGTACATTATTTTATTAAGGAATGTAGTGGAGTAAAAAGTACATTATTTTCTATAGGAATGTAGTGGAGTAAAAAGTACATTGTTTTCTATATGAATGTAGTGGAGTAAAAAGTACATTATTTTATTAAGAAATGTAGTGGAGTAAAAAGTACATTATTTTCTATAGGAATGTAGTGGAGTAAAAAGTACATTATTTTCTATAGGACTGTAGTGGAGTAAAAAGTACATTATTTTCTATAGGAATGTAGTGGAGTAAAAAGTACATTATTTTATTAAGGAATGTAGTGGAGTAAAAAGTACATTATTTTCTATAGGAATGTAGTGGAGTAAAAAGAACATTATTTTCTATAGGAATGTAGTGGAGTAAAAAATACATTATTTTCTAAAGGAATGTAGTGGAGTAAAAAGTACATTCTTTTCTATAGGAATGAAGTGGAGTAAAAAGTACATAATTTTTCTATAGGAATGTAGTGGAGTAAAAAGTACATTATTTTCTATAGGAATGTAGTGGAGTAAAAAGTACATTATTTTCTATAGGAATGAAGTTGAGTAAAAAGTACATAATTTTTCTATAGGAATGTAGTGGAGTAAAAAGTACATTATTTTCTATAGGAATGTAGTGGAGTAAAAAGTACAATATTTTCTATAGGAATGTAGTGGAGTAAAAAGTACATTATTTTCTATAGGAATGTAGTGGAGTAAAAAGTACATTATTTTATTAAGAAATGTAGTGGAGTAAAAAGTACATTATTTTCTATAGGAATGTAGTGGAGTAAAAAGTACATTATTTTCTATAGGACTGTAGTGGAGTAAAAAGTACATTATTTTCTATAGGAATGTAGTGGAGTAAAAAGTACATTATTTTATTAAGGAATGTAGTGGAGTAAAAAGTACATTATTTTCTATAGGAATGTAGTGGAGTAAAAAGAACATTATTTTCTATAGGAATGTAGTGGAGTAAAAAATACATTATTTTCTATAGGAATGTAGTGGAGTAAAAAGTACATTCTTTTCTATAGGAATGAAGTGGAGTAAAAAGTACATAATTTTTCTATAGGAATGTAGTGGAGTAAAAAGTACATTATTTTCTATAGGAATGTAGTGGAGTAAAAAGTACATTATTTTCTATAGGAATGTAGTGGAGTAAAAAGTACATTATTTTCTATAGGAATGTAGTGGAGTAAAAAATACATTATTTTCTAAAGGAATGTAGTGGAGTAAAAAGTACATTCTTTTCTATAGGAATGTAGTGGAGTAAAAAGTACATTATTTTCTATAGGAATGTAGTGAAGTAAAAAATTTTTTTTTTCTATAGGAATGTAGTGGAGTAAAAAGTACATTATTTTCTATAGGAATGTAGTGAAGTAAAAAAAAATTTTTTTTCTATAGGAATGTAGTGGAGTAAAAAGTACATTATTTTCTATAGGAATGTAGTGGAGTAAAAAGTACATTATTTTCTATAGGAATGTAGTGGAGTAAAATGTACATTGTTTTCTATATGAATGTAGTGGAGTAAAAAGTACATTATTTTATTAAGAAATGTAGTGGAGTAAAAAGTACATTATTTTCTATAGGAATGTAGTGGAGTAAAAAGTACATTATTTTCTATAGGACTGTAGTGGAGTAAAAAGTACATTATTTTCTATAGGAATGTAGTGGAGTAAAAAGTACATTATTTTATTAAGGAATGTAGTGGAGTAAAAAGTACATTATTTTCTATAGGAATGTAGTGGAGTAAAAAGAACATTATTTTCTATAGGAATGTAGTGGAGTAAAAAATACATTATTTTCTAAAGGAATGTAGTGGAGTAAAAAGTACATTCTTTTCTATAGGAATGAAGTGGAGTAAAAAGTACATAATTTTTCTATAGGAATGTAGTGGAGTAAAAAGTACATTATTTTCTATAGGAATGTAGTGGAGTAAAAAGTACATTATTTTCTATAGGAATGAAGTTGAGTAAAAAGTACATAATTTTTCTATAGGAATGTAGTGGAGTAAAAAGTACATTATTTTCTATAGGAATGTAGTGGAGTAAAAAGTACAATATTTTCTATAGGAATGTAGTGGAGTAAAAAGTACATTATTTTCTATAGGAATGTAGTGGAGTAAAAAGTACATTATTTTATTAAGAAATGTAGTGGAGTAAAAAGTACATTATTTTCTATAGGAATGTAGTGGAGTAAAAAGTACATTATTTTCTATAGGACTGTAGTGGAGTAAAAAGTACATTATTTTCTATAGGAATGTAGTGGAGTAAAAAGTACATTATTTTATTAAGGAATGTAGTGGAGTAAAAAGTACATTATTTTCTATAGGAATGTAGTGGAGTAAAAAGAACATTATTTTCTATAGGAATGTAGTGGAGTAAAAAATACATTATTTTCTATAGGAATGTAGTGGAGTAAAAAGTACATTCTTTTCTATAGGAATGAAGTGGAGTAAAAAGTACATAATTTTTCTATAGGAATGTAGTGGAGTAAAAAGTACATTATTTTCTATAGGAATGTAGTGGAGTAAAAAGTACATTCTTTTCTATAGGAATGTAGTGGAGTAAAAAGTACATTATTTTCTATAGGAATGTAGTGGAGTAAAAAATACATTATTTTCTAAAGGAATGTAGTGGAGTAAAAAGTACATTCTTTTCTATAGGAATGTAGTGGAGTAAAAAGTACATTATTTTCTATAGGAATGTAGTGAAGTAAAAAATTTTTTTTTTCTATAGGAATGTAGTGGAGTAAAAAGTACATTATTTTCTATAGGAATGTAGTGAAGTAAAAAAAAATTTTTTTTCTATAGGAATGTAGTGGAGTAAAAAGTACATTATTTTCTATAGGAATGTAGTGGAGTAAAAAGTACATTATTTTCTATAGGAATGTAGTGGAGTAAAATGTACATTATTTTCTATAGGAATGTAGTGGAGTAAAAAGTACATTATTTTATTAAGAAATGTAGTGGAGTAAAAAGTACATTATTTTCTATAGGAATGTAGTGGAGTAAAAAGTGGAGTAAAAAGTACATTATTTTCTATAGGAATGTAGTGGAGTAAAAAGTACATTCTTTTCTATAGGAATGAAGTGGAGTAAAAAGTACATAATTTTCTATAGGAATGTAGTGGAGTAAAAAGTACATTGTTTTCTATAGGAATGAAGTGGAGTAAAAAGAACATTATTTTCTATAGGAATGTAGTGGAGTAAAAAATACATTATTTTCTATAGGAATGTAGTGGAGTAAAAAGTACATTCTTTTCTATAGGAATGAAGTGGAGTAAAAAGTACATAATTTTTCTATAGGAATGTAGTGGAGTAAAAAGTACATTATTTTCTATAGGAATGTAGTGGAGTAAAAAGTACATTATTTTCTATAGGAATGTAGTGGAGTAAAAAGTACATTATTTTCTATAGGAATGTAGTGGAGTAAAAAGTACATTATTTTCTATATGAATGTAGTGGAGTAAAAAGTACATTATTTTATTAAGGAATGTAGTGGAGTAAAAAGTACATTATTTTCTATAGGAATGTAGTGGAGTAAAAAGTACATTATTTTCTATATGAATGTAGTGGAGTAAAAAGTACATTATTTTATTAAGAAATGTAGTGGAGTAAAAAGTACATTATTTTCTATAGGAATGTAGTGGAGTAAAAAGTACATTATTTTCTATAGGACTGTAGTGGAGTAAAAAGTACATTATTTTCTATAGGAATGTAGTGGAGTAAAAAGTACATTATTTTATTAAGGAATGTAGTGGAGTAAAAAGTACATTATTTTCTATAGGAATGTAGTGGAGTAAAAAGAACATTATTTTCTATAGGAATGTAGTGGAGTAAAAAATACATTATTTTCTAAAGGAATGTAGTGGAGTAAAAAGTACATTCTTTTCTATAGGAATGAAGTGGAGTAAAAAGTACATAATTTTTCTATAGGAATGTAGTGGAGTAAAAAGTACATTATTTTCTATAGGAATGTAGTGGAGTAAAAAGTACATTATTTTCTATAGGAATGAAGTTGAGTAAAAAGTACATAATTTTTCTATAGGAATGTAGTGGAGTAAAAAGTACATTATTTTCTATAGGAATGTAGTGGAGTAAAAAGTACAATATTTTCTATAGGAATGTAGTGGAGTAAAAAGTACATAATTTTCTATAGGAATGTAGTGGAGTAAAAAGTACATTATTTTATTAAGAAATGTAGTGGAGTAAAAAGTACATTATTTTCTATAGGAATGTAGTGGAGTAAAAAGTACATTATTTTCTATAGGAATGTAGTGGAGTAAAAAGTACATTCTTTTCTATAGGAATGAAGTGGAGTAAAAAGTACATAATTTTCTATAGGAATGTAGTGGAGTAAAAAGTACATTGTTTTCTATAGGAATGAAGTGGAGTAAAAAGAACATTATTTTCTATAGGAATGTAGTGGAGTAAAAAATACATTATTTTCTATAGGAATGTAGTGGAGTAAAAAGTACATTTTTTTCTATAGGAATGAAGTGGAGTAAAAAGTACATAATTTTTCTATAGGAATGTAGTGGAGTAAAAAGTACATTATTTTCTATAGGAATGTAGTGGAGTAAAAAGTACATTATTTTCTATAGGAATGTAGTGGAGTAAAAAGTACATTATTTTCTATAGGAATGTAGTGGAGTAAAAAGTACATTATTTTCTATATGAATGTAGTGGAGTAAAAAGTACATTATTTTATTAAGGAATGTAGTGGACTAAAAAGTACATTATTTTCTATAGGAATGTAGTGGAGTAAAAAGTACATTATTTTCTATATGAATGTAGTGGAGTAAAAAGTACATTATTTTATTAAGAAATATAGTGGAGTAAAAAGTACATTATTTTCTATAGGAATGTAGTGGAGCAAAAAGTACATTATTTTCTATAGGACTGTAGTGGAGTAAAAAGTACATTATTTTCTATAGGAATGTAGTGGAGTAAAAAGTACATTATTTTATTAAGGAATGTAGTGGAGTAAAAAGTACATTATTTTCTATAGGAATGTAGTGGAGTAAAAAGAACATTATTTTCTATAGGAATGTAGTGGAGTAAAAAATACATTATTTTCTATATGAATGTAGTTTAGTAAAAAGTACATTATTTTATTAAGGAATGTAGTGGAGTAAAAAGTACATTATTTTCTATAGGAATGTAGTGGAGTAAAAAGTACATTATTTTCTATAGGACTGTAGTGGAGTAAAAAGTACATTATTTTCTATAGGAATGTAGTGGAGTAAAAAGTACATTATTTTATTAAGGAATGTAGTGGAGTAAAAAGTACATTATTTTCTATAGGAATGTAGTGGAGTAAAAAGTACATTATTTTCTATAGGAATGTAGTGGAGTAAAATGTACATTATTTTCTATAGGAATGTAGTGGAGTAAAAAGTACATTTTTTTCTATAGGAATGTAGTGGAGTAAAAAGTACATTATTTTCTAAAGGAATGTAGTGGAGTAAAAAGTACATTATTTTCTATAGGAATGTAGATGAGTAAAAAGTACATTATTTTCTATAGGACTGTAGTGAAGTAAAAAGTACATTATTTTCTATATGAATGTAGTGGAGTAAAAAGTACATTATTTTATTAAGGAATGTAGTGGAGTAAAAAGTACATTATTTTCTATAGGAATGTAGTGGAGTAAAAAGTACATTATTTTCTATATGAATGTAGTGGAGTAAAAAGTACATTATTTTATTAAGGAATGTAGTGGAGTAAAAAGTACATTATTTTCTATAGGAATGTAGTGGAGTAAAAAGTACATTATTTTCTATAGGACTGTAGTGGAGTAAAAAGTACATTATTTTCTATAGGAATGTAGTGGAGTAAAAAGTACATTATTTTATTAAGGAATGTAGTGGAGTAAAAAGTACATTATTTTCTATAGGAATGTAGTGGAGTAAAAAGAACATTATTTTCTATAGGAATGTAGTGGAGTAAAAAATACATTATTTTCTATAGGAATGTAGTGGAGTAAAAAGTACATTATTTTCTATAGGAATGTAGTGGAGTAAAAAGTACATTATTTTCTATAGGAATGTAGTGGAGTAAAAAGTACATTATTTTCTATAGGAATGTAGTGGAGTAAAAAGTACATTATTTTCTATATGAATGTAGTGGAGTAAAAAGTACATTATTTTATTAAGGAATGTAGTGGAGTAAAAAGTACATTATTTTCTATAGGAATGTAGTGGAGTAAAAAGTACATTATTTTCTATATGAATGTAGTGGAGTAAAAAGTACACTATTTTATTAAGAAATGTAGTGGAGTAAAAAGTACATTATTTTCTATAGGAATGTAGTGGAGTAAAAAGTACATTATTTTCTATAGGACTGTAGTGGAGTAAAAAGTACATTATTTTCTATAGGAATGTAGTGGAGTAAAAAGTACATTATTTTATTAAGGAATGTAGTGGAGTAAAAAGTACATTATTTTCTATAGGAATGTAGTGGAGTAAAAAGAACATTATTTTCTATAGGAATGTAGTGGAGTAAAAAATACATTATTTTCTATAGGAATGTAGTGGAGTAAAAAGTACATTCTTTTCTATAGGAATGAAGTGGAGTAAAAAGTCCATAATTTTTCTATAGGAATGTAGTGGAGTAAAAAGTACATTATTTTCTATAGGAATGTAGTGGAGTAAAAAGTACATTATTTTCTATAGGAATGTAGTGGAGTAAAAAGTACATTATTTTCTATAGGAATGTAGTGGAGTAAAAAATACATTATTTTCTAAAGGAATGTAGTGGAGTAAAAAGTACATTCTTTTCTATAGGAATGAAGTGGAGTAAAAAGTACATAATTTTTCTATAGGAATGTAGTGGAGTAAAAAGTACATTATTTTCTATAGGAATGTAGTGGAGTAAAAAGTACATTATTTTCTATAGGAATGTAGTGAAGTAAAAAAAAACTTTTTTTCTATAGGAATGTAGTGGAGTAAAAAGTACATTATTTTCTATAGGAATGTAGTGGAGTAAAAAGTACATTATTTTCTATAGGAATGTAGTGGAGTAAAATTTACATTTTTTTTTATAGGAATGTAGTGGAGTAAAAAGTACATTATTTTCTATAGGAATGTAGTGAAGTAAAAAGTACATTATTTTCTATAGGAATGTAGTGGAGTAAAAAGTACATTATTTTCTATAGGAATGAAGTGGAGTAAAAAGTACATAATTTTTCTATAGGAATGTAGTGGAGTAAAAAGTACATTATTTTCTATAGGAATGTAGTGGAGTAAAAAGTACATTATTTTCTATAGGAATGTAGTGAAGTAAAAAAAAACTTTTTTTCTATAGGAATGTAGTGGAGTAAAAAGTACATTATTTTCTATAGGAATGTAGTGGAGTAAAAAGTACTTTATTTTCTATAGGAATGTAGTGGAGTAAAATTTACATTTTTTTTTATAGGAATGTAGTGGAGTAAAAAGTACATTAGTTTCTATAGGAATGTAGTGAAGTAAAAAGTACATTATTTTCTATAGGAATGTAGTGGAGTAAAAAGTACATAATTTTCTATAGGAATGTGGTGGAGTAAAAAGTACATTATTTTCTATAGGAATGTAGTGGAGTAAAAAGTACATTATTTTCTATAGGAATGTAGTGAAGTAAAAATTTTTTTTTTTCTATAGGAATGTAGTGGAGTAAAAAGTACATTATTTTCTATAGGAATGTAGTGAAGTAAAAAAATTTTTTTTTTCTATAGGAATGTAGTGGAGTAAAAAGTACATTATTTTCTATAGGAATGTAGTGGAGTAAAAAGTACATTATTTTCTATAGGAATGTAGTGGAGTAAAATGTACATTATTTTCTATAGGAATGTAGTGGAGTAAAAAGTACATTATTTTATTAAGAAATGTAGTGGAGTAAAAAGTACATTATTTTCTATAGGAATGTAGTGGAGTAAAAAGTGGAGTAAAAAGTACATTATTTTCTATAGGAATGTAGTGGAGTAAAAAGTACATTCTTTTCTATAGGAATGAAGTGGAGTAAAAAGTACATAATTTTCTATAGGAATGTAGTGGAGTAAAAAGTACATTGTTTTCTATAGGAATGAAGTGGAGTAAAAAGAACATTATTTTCTATAGGAATGTAGTGGAGTAAAAAATACATTATTTTCTATAGGAATGTAGTGGAGTAAAAAGTACATTCTTTTCTATAGGAATGAAGTGGAGTAAAAAGTACATAATTTTTCTATAGGAATGTAGTGGAGTAAAAAGTACATTATTTTCTATAGGAATGTAGTGGAGTAAAAAGTACATTATTTTCTATAGGAATGTAGTGGAGTAAAAAGTACATTATTTTCTATAGGAATGTAGTGGAGTAAAAAGTACATTATTTTCTATATGAATGTAGTGGAGTAAAAAGTACATTATTTTATTAAGGAATGTAGTGGAGTAAAAAGTATATTATTTTCTATAGGAATGTAGTGGAGTAAAAAGTACATTATTTTCTATATGAATGTAGTGGAGTAAAAAGTACATTATTTTATTAAGAAATGTAGTGGAGTAAAAAGTACATTATTTTCTATAGGAATGTAGTGGAGTAAAAAGTACATTATTTTCTATAGGACTGTAGTGGAGTAAAAAGTACATTATTTTCTATAGGAATGTAGTGGAGTAAAAAGTACATTATTTTATTAAGGAATGTAGTGGAGTAAAAAGTACATTATTTTCTATAGGAATGTAGTGGAGTAAAAAGTACATAATTTTTCTATAGGAATGTAGTGGAGTAAAAAGTACATTATTTTCTATAGGAATGTAGTGGAGTAAAAAGTACATTATTTTCTATAGGAATGTAGTGGAGTAAAAAGTACATTATTTTCTATATGAATGTAGTGGAGTAAAAAGTACATTATTTTATTAAGGAATGTAGTGGACTAAAAAGTACATTATTTTCTATAGGAATGTAGTGGAGTAAAAAGTATATTATTTTCTATATGAATGTAGTGGAGTAAAAAGTACATTATTTTATTAAGAAATATAGTGGAGTAAAAAGTACATTATTTTCTATAGGAATGTAGTGGAGTAAAAAGTACATTATTTTCTATAGGACTGTAGTGGAGTAAAAAGTACATTATTTTCTATAGGAATGTAGTGGAGTAAAAAGTACATTATTTTCTATATGAATGTAGTGGAGTAAAAAGTACATTATTTTCTATAGGAATGTAGTGGAGTAAAAAGTACATTATTTTCTATAGGAATGTAGTGGAGTAAAAAGTACATTATTTTCTATATGAATGTAGTGGAGTAAAAAGTACACTATTTTATTAAGAAATGTAGTGGAGTAAAAAGTACATTATTTTCTATAGGAATGTAGTGGAGTAAAAAGTACATTATTTTCTATAGGACTGTAGTGGAGTAAAAAGTACATTATTTTCTATAGGAATGTAGTGGAGTAAAAAGTACATTATTTTATTAAGGAATGTAGTGGAGTAAAAAGTACATTATTTTCTATAGGACTGTAGTGGAGTAAAAAGTACATTATTTTCTATAGGAATGTAGTGGAGTAAAAAGTACATTATTTTATTAAGGAATGTAGTGGAGTAAAAAGTACATTATTTTCTATAGGAATGTAGTGGAGTAAAAAGAACATTATTTTCTATAGGAATGTAGTGGAGTAAAAAATACATTATTTTCTATAGGAATGTAGTGGAGTAAAAAGTACATTCTTTTCTATAGGAATGAAGTGGAGTAAAAAGTACATAATTTTTCTATAGGAATGTAGTGGAGTAAAAAGTACATTATTTTCTATAGGAATGTAGTGGAGTAAAAAGTACATTATTTTCTATATGAATGTAGTGGAGTAAAAAGTACACTATTTTATTAAGAAATGTAGTGGAGTAAAAAGTACATTATTTTCTATAGGAATGTAGTGGAGTAAAAAGTACATTATTTTCTATAGGACTGTAGTGGAGTAAAAAGTACATTATTTTCTATAGGAATGTAGTGGAGTAAAAAGTACATTATTTTATTAAGGAATGTAGTGGAGTAAAAAGTACATTATTTTCTATAGGAATGTAGTGGAGTAAAAAGAACATTATTTTCTATAGGAATGTAGTGGAGTAAAAAATACATTATTTTCTATAGGAATGTAGTGGAGTAAAAAGTACATTCTTTTCTATAGGAATGAAGTGGAGTAAAAAGTACATAATTTTTCTATAGGAATGTAGTGGAGTAAAAAGTACATTATTTTCTATAGGAATGTAGTGGAGTAAAAAGTACATTATTTTCTATAGGAATGTAGTGGAGTAAAAAGTACATTATTTTCTATAGGAATGTAGTGGAGTAAAAAATACATTATTTTCTAAAGGAATGTAGTGGAGTAAAAAGTACATTCTTTTCTATAGGAATGAAGTGGAGTAAAAAGTACATAATTTTTCTATAGGAATGTAGTGGAGTAAAAAGTACATTATTTTCTATAGGAATGTAGTGGAGTAAAAAGTACATTATTTTCTATAGGAATGTAGTGAAGTAAAAAAAAACTTTTTTTCTATAGGAATGTAGTGGAGTAAAAAGTACATTATTTTCTATAGGAATGTAGTGGAGTAAAAAGTACATTATTTTCTATAGGAATGTAGTGGAGTAAAATGTACATTTTTTTTTATAGGAATGTAGTGGAGTAAAAAGTACATTATTTTCTATAGGAATGTAGTGAAGTAAAAAGTACATTATTTTCTATAGGAATGTAGTGGAGTAAAAAGTACATTATTTTCTATAGGAATGTGGTGGAGTAAAAAGTACATTATTTTCTATAGGAATGTAGTGGAGTAAAAAGTACATTATTTTCTATAGGAATGTAGTGAAGTAAAAAAATTTTTTTTTTCTATAGGAATGTAGTGGAGTAAAAAGTACATTATTTTCTATAGGAATGTAGTGAAGTAAAAAAAAAATTTTTTTCTATAGGAATGTAGTGGAGTAAAAAGTACATTATTTTCTATAGGAATGTAGTGGAGTAAAAAGTACATTATTTTCTATAGGAATGTAGTGGAGTAAAATGTACATTATTTTCTATAGGAATGTAGTGGAGTAAAAAGTACATTATTTTATTAAGAAATGTAGTGGAGTAAAAAGTACATTATTTTCTATAGGAATGTAGTGGAGTAAAAAGTGGAGTAAAAAGTACATTATTTTCTATAGGAATGTAGTGGAGTAAAAAGTACATTCTTTTCTATAGGAATGAAGTGGAGTAAAAAGTACATAATTTTCTATAGGAATGTAGTGGAGTAAAAAGTACATTGTTTTCTATAGGAATGAAGTGGAGTAAAAAGAACATTATTTTCTATAGGAATGTAGTGGAGTAAAAAATACATTATTTTCTATAGGAATGTAGTGGAGTAAAAAGTACATTTTTTTCTATAGGAATGAAGTGGAGTAAAAAGTACATAATTTTTCTATAGGAATGTAGTGGAGTAAAAAGTACATTATTTTCTATAGGAATGTAGTGGAGTAAAAAGTACATTATTTTCTATAGGAATGTAGTGGAGTAAAAAGTACATTATTTTCTATAGGAATGTAGTGGAGTAAAAAGTACATTATTTTCTATATGAATGTAGTGGAGTAAAAAGTACATTATTTTATTAAGGAATGTAGTGGACTAAAAAGTACATTATTTTCTATAGGAATGTAGTGGAGTAAAAAGTACATTATTTTCTATATGAATGTAGTGGAGTAAAAAGTACATTATTTTATTAAGAAATATAGTGGAGTAAAAAGTACATTATTTTCTATAGGAATGTAGTGGAGTAAAAAGTACATTATTTTCTATAGGACTGTAGTGGAGTAAAAAGTACATTATTTTCTATAGGAATGTAGTGGAGTAAAAAGTACATTATTTTATTAAGGAATGTAGTGGAGTAAAAAGTACATTATTTTCTATAGGAATGTAGTGGAGTAAAAAGAACATTATTTTCTATAGGAATGTAGTGGAGTAAAAAATACATTATTTTCTATATGAATGTAGTTTAGTAAAAAGTACATTATTTTATTAAGGAATGTAGTGGAGTAAAAAGTACATTATTTTCTATAGGAATGTAGTGGAGTAAAAAGTACATTATTTTCTATATGAATGTAGTGGAGTAAAAAGTACATTATTTTATTAAGGAATGTAGTGGACTAAAAAGTACATTATTTTCTATAGGAATGTAGTGGAGTAAAAAGTACATTATTTTCTATATGAATGTAGTGGAGTAAAAAGTACATTATTTTATTAAGAAATATAGTGGAGTAAAAAGTACATTATTTTCTATAGGAATGTAGTGGAGTAAAAAGTACATTATTTTCTATAGGACTGTAGTGGAGTAAAAAGTACATTATTTTCTATAGGAATGTAGTGGAGTAAAAAGTACATTATTTTATTAAGGAATGTAGTGGAGTAAAAAGTACATTATTTTCTATAGGAATGTAGTGGAGTAAAAAGAACATTATTTTCTATAGGAATGTAGTGGAGTAAAAAATACATTATTTTCTATATGAATGTAGTTTAGTAAAAAGTACATTATTTTATTAAGGAATGTAGTGGAGTAAAAAGTACATTATTTTCTATAGGAATGTAGTGGAGTAAAAAATACATTATTTTCTATAGGAATGTAGTGGAGTAAAAAGTATATTCTTTTCTATAGGAATGAAGTGGAGTAAAAAGTACATAATTTTTCTATAGGAATGTAGTGGAGTAAAAAGTACATTATTTTCTATAGGAATGTAGTGGAGTAAAAAGTACATTATTTTCTATAGGAATGTAGTGGAGTAAAAAGTACATTATTTTCTATAGGAATGTAGTGGAGTAAAAAATACATTATTTTCTATATGAATGTAGTGGAGTAAAAAGTACATTATTTTATTAAGGAATGTAGTGGAGTAAAAAGTACATTATTTTCTATAGGAATGTAGTGGAGTAAAAAGTACATTATTTTCTATATGAATGTAGTGGAGTAAAAAGTACACTATTTTATTAAGAAATGTAGTGGAGTAAAAAGTACATTATTTTCTATAGGAATGTAGTGGAGTAAAAAGTACATTATTTTCTATAGGACTGTAGTGGAGTAAAAAGTACATTATTTTCTATAGGAATGTAGTGGAGTAAAAAGTACATTATTTTATTAAGGAATGTAGTGGAGTAAAAAGTACATTATTTTCTATAGGAATGTAGTGGAGTAAAAAGAACATTATTTTCTATAGGAATGTAGTGGAGTAAAAAATACATTATATTCTATAGGAATGTAGTGGAGTAAAAAGTACATTCTTTTCTATAGGAATGAAGTGGAGTAAAAAGTACATAATTTTTCTATAGGAATGTAGTGGAGTAAAAAGTACATTATTTTCTATAGGAATGTAGTGGAGTAAAAAGTACATTATTTTCTATAGGAATGTAGTGGAGTAAAAAGTACATTATTTTCTATAGGAATGTAGTGGAGTAAAAAATACATTATTTTCTAAAGGAATGTAGTGGAGTAAAAAGTACATTCTTTTCTATAGGAATGAAGTGGAGTAAAAAGTACATAATTTTTCTATAGGAATGTAGTGGAGTAAAAAGTACATTATTTTCTATAGGAATGTAGTGGAGTAAAAAGTACATTATTTTCTATAGGAATGTAGTGAAGTAAAAAAAAACTTTTTTTCTATAGGAATGTAGTGGAGTAAAAAGTACATTATTTTCTATAGGAATGTAGTGGAGTAAAAAGTACATTATTTTCTATAGGAATGTAGTGGAGTAAAATGTACATTTTTTTTTATAGGAATGTAGTGGAGTAAAAAGTACATTATTTTCTATAGGAATGTAGTGAAGTAAAAAGTACATTATTTTCTATAGGAATGTAGTGGAGTAAAAAGTACATTATTTTCTATAGGAATGTGGTGGAGTAAAAAGTACATTATTTTCTATAGGAATGTAGTGGAGTAAAAAGTACATTATTTTCTATAGGAATGTAGTGGAGTAAAAAGTACAATATTTTCTATAGGAATGTAGTGGAGTAAAAAGTACATTATTTTCTATAGGAATGTAGTGGAGTAAAAAGTACATTATTTTATTAAGAAATGTAGTGGAGTAAAAAGTACATTATTTTCTATAGGAATGTAGTGGAGTAAAAAGTACATTATTTTCTATAGGAATGTAGTGGAGTAAAAAGTACATTCTTTTCTATAGGAATGAAGTGGAGTAAAAAGTACATAATTTTCTATAGGAATGTAGTGGAGTAAAAAGTACATTGTTTTCTATAGGAATGAAGTGGAGTAAAAAGAACATTATTTTCTATAGGAATGTAGTGGAGTAAAAAATACATTATTTTCTATAGGAATGTAGTGGAGTAAAAAGTACATTTTTTTCTATAGGAATGAAGTGGAGTAAAAAGTACATAATTTTTCTATAGGAATGTAGTGGAGTAAAAAGTACATTATTTTCTATAGGAATGTAGTGGAGTAAAAAGTACATTATTTTCTATAGGAATGTAGTGGAGTAAAAAGTACATTATTTTCTATAGGAATGTAGTGGAGTAAAAAGTACATTATTTTCTATATGAATGTAGTGGAGTAAAAAGTACATTATTTTATTAAGGAATGTAGTGGACTAAAAAGTACATTATTTTCTATAGGAATGTAGTGGAGTAAAAAGTACATTATTTTCTATATGAATGTAGTGGAGTAAAAAGTACATTATTTTATTAAGAAATATAGTGGAGTAAAAAGTACATTATTTTCTATAGGAATGTAGTGGAGTAAAAAGTACATTATTTTCTATAGGACTGTAGTGGAGTAAAAAGTACATTATTTTCTATAGGAATGTAGTGGAGTAAAAAGTACATTATTTTATTAAGGAATGTAGTGGAGTAAAAAGTACATTATTTTCTATAGGAATGTAGTGGAGTAAAAAGAACATTATTTTCTATAGGAATGTAGTGGAGTAAAAAATACATTATTTTCTATATGAATGTAGTTTAGTAAAAAGTACATTATTTTATTAAGGAATGTAGTGGAGTAAAAAGTACATTATTTTCTATAGGAATGTAGTGGAGTAAAAAATACATTATTTTCTATAGGAATGTAGTGGAGTAAAAAGTATATTCTTTTCTATAGGAATGAAGTGGAGTAAAAAGTACATAATTTTTCTATAGGAATGTAGTGGAGTAAAAAGTACATTATTTTCTATAGGAATGTAGTGGAGTAAAAAGTACATTATTTTCTATAGGAATGTAGTGGAGTAAAAAATACATTATTTTCTATATGAATGTAGTGGAGTAAAAAGTACATTATTTTATTAAGGAATGTAGTGGAGTAAAAAGTACATTATTTTCTATAGGAATGTAGTGGAGTAAAAAGTACATTATTTTCTATATGAATGTAGTGGAGTAAAAAGTACACTATTTTATTAAGAAATGTAGTGGAGTAAAAAGTACATTATTTTCTATAGGAATGTAGTGGAGTAAAAAGTACATTATTTTCTATAGGACTGTAGTGGAGTAAAAAGTACATTATTTTCTATAGGAATGTAGTGGAGTAAAAAGTACATTATTTTATTAAGGAATGTAGTGGAGTAAAAAGTACATTATTTTCTATAGGAATGTAGTGGAGTAAAAAGAACATTATTTTCTATAGGAATGTAGTGGAGTAAAAAATACATTATATTCTATAGGAATGTAGTGGAGTAAAAAGTACATTCTTTTCTATAGGAATGAAGTGGAGTAAAAAGTACATAATTTTTCTATAGGAATGTAGTGGAGTAAAAAGTACATTATTTTCTATAGGAATGTAGTGGAGTAAAAAGTACATTATTTTCTATAGGAATGTAGTGGAGTAAAAAGTACATTATTTTCTATAGGAATGTAGTGGAGTAAAAAATACATTATTTTCTAAAGGAATGTAGTGGAGTAAAAAGTACATTCTTTTCTATAGGAATGAAGTGGAGTAAAAAGTACATAATTTTTCTATAGGAATGTAGTGGAGTAAAAAGTACATTATTTTCTATAGGAATGTAGTGGAGTAAAAAGTACATTATTTTCTATAGGAATGTAGTGAAGTAAAAAAAAACTTTTTTTCTATAGGAATGTAGTGGAGTAAAAAGTACATTATTTTCTATAGGAATGTAGTGGAGTAAAAAGTACATTATTTTCTATAGGAATGTAGTGGAGTAAAATGTACATTTTTTTTTATAGGAATGTAGTGGAGTAAAAAGTACATTATTTTCTATAGGAATGTAGTGAAGTAAAAAGTACATTATTTTCTATAGGAATGTAGTGGAGTAAAAAGTACATTATTTTCTATAGGAATGTGGTGGAGTAAAAAGTACATTATTTTCTATAGGAATGTAGTGGAGTAAAAAGTACATTATTTTCTATAGGAATGTAGTGAAGTAAAAAATTTTTTTTTTTCTATAGGAATGTAGTGGAGTAAAAAGTACATTATTTTCTATAGGAATGTAGTGAAGTAAAAAAAAATTTTTTTTCTATAGGAATGTAGTGGAGTAAAAAGTACATTATTTTCTATAGGAATGTAGTGGAGTAAAAAGTACATTATTTTCTATAGGAATGTAGTGGAGTAAAATGTACATTATTTTCTATAGGAATGTAGTGGAGTAAAAAGTACATTATTTTATTAAGAAATGTAGTGGAGTAAAAAGTACATTATTTTCTATAGGAATGTAGTGGAGTAAAAAGTGGAGTAAAAAGTACATTATTTTCTATAGGAATGTAGTGGAGTAAAAAGTACATTCTTTTCTATAGGAATGAAGTGGAGTAAAAAGTACATAATTTTCTATAGGAATGTAGTGGAGTAAAAAGTACATTGTTTTCTATAGGAATGAAGTGGAGTAAAAAGAACATTATTTTCTATAGGAATGTAGTGGAGTAAAAAATACATTATTTTCTATAGGAATGTAGTGGAGTAAAAAGTACATTCTTTTCTATAGGAATGAAGTGGAGTAAAAAGTACATAATTTTTCTATAGGAATGTAGTGGAGTAAAAAGTACATTATTTTCTATAGGAATGTAGTGGAGTAAAAAGTACATTATTTTCTATAGGAATGTAGTGGAGTAAAAAGTACATTATTTTCTATAGGAATGTAGTGGAGTAAAAAGTACATTATTTTCTATATGAATGTAGTGGAGTAAAAAGTACATTATTTTATTAAGGAATGTAGTGGAGTAAAAAGTACATTATTTTCTATAGGAATGTAGTGGAGTAAAAAGTACATTATTTTCTATATGAATGTAGTGGAGTAAAAAGTACATTATTTTATTAAGAAATGTAGTGGAGTAAAAAGTACATTATTTTCTATAGGAATGTAGTGGAGTAAAAAGTACATTATTTTCTATAGGACTGTAGTGGAGTAAAAAGTACATTATTTTCTATAGGAATGTAGTGGAGTAAAAAGTACATTATTTTATTAAGGAATGTAGTGGAGTAAAAAGTACATTATTTTCTATAGGAATGTAGTGAAGTAAAAAAAAACTTTTTTTCTATAGGAATGTAGTGGAGTAAAAAGTACATTATTTTCTATAGGAATGTAGTGGAGTAAAAAGTACATTATTTTCTATAGGAATGTAGTGGAGTAAAATGTACATTATTTTCTATAGGAATGTAGTGGAGTAAAAAGTACATTATTTTCTATAGGAATGTAGTGAAGTAAAAAGTACATTATTTTCTATAGGAATGTAGTGGAGTAAAAAGTACATTATTTTCTATAGGAATGTGGTGGAGTAAAAAGTACATTATTTTCTATAGGAATGTAGTGGAGTAAAAAGTACATTATTTTCTATAGGAATGTAGTGGAGTAAAAAGTACAATATTTTCTATAGGAATGTAGTGGAGTAAAAAGTACATTATTTTCTATAGGAATGTAGTGGAGTAAAATGTACATTATTTTCTATAGGAATGTAGTGGAGTAAAAAGTACATTATTTTATTAAGAAATGTAGTGGAGTAAAAAGTACATTATTTTCTATAGGAATGTAGTGGAGTAAAAAGTGGAGTAAAAAGTACATTATTTTCTATAGGAATGTAGTGGAGTAAAAAGTACAATATTTTCTATAGGAATGTAGTGGAGTAAAAAGTACATTATTTTCTATAGGAATGTAGTGGAGTAAAAAGTACATTATTTTATTAAGAAATGTAGTGGAGTAAAAAGTACATTATTTTCTATAGGAATGTAGTGGAGTAAAAAGTACATTATTTTCTATAGGAATGTAGTGGAGTAAAAAGTACATTCTTTTCTATAGGAATGAAGTGGAGTAAAAAGTACATAATTTTCTATAGGAATGTAGTGGAGTAAAAAGTACATTGTTTTCTATAGGAATGAAGTGGAGTAAAAAGAACATTATTTTCTATAGGAATGTAGTGGAGTAAAAAATACATTATTTTCTATAGGAATGTAGTGGAGTAAAAAGTACATTTTTTTCTATAGGAATGAAGTGGAGTAAAAAGTACATAATTTTTCTATAGGAATGTAGTGGAGTAAAAAGTACATTATTTTCTATAGGAATGTAGTGGAGTAAAAAGTACATTATTTTCTATAGGAATGTAGTGGAGTAAAAAGTACATTATTTTCTATAGGAATGTAGTGGAGTAAAAAGTACATTATTTTCTATATGAATGTAGTGGAGTAAAAAGTACATTATTTTATTAAGGAATGTAGTGGACTAAAAAGTACATTATTTTCTATAGGAATGTAGTGGAGTAAAAAGTACATTATTTTCTATATGAATGTAGTGGAGTAAAAAGTACATTATTTTATTAAGAAATATAGTGGAGTAAAAAGTACATTATTTTCTATAGGAATGTAGTGGAGTAAAAAGTACATTATTTTCTATAGGACTGTAGTGGAGTAAAAAGTACATTATTTTCTATAGGAATGTAGTGGAGTAAAAAGTACATTATTTTATTAAGGAATGTAGTGGAGTAAAAAGTACATTATTTTCTATAGGAATGTAGTGGAGTAAAAAGAACATTATTTTCTATAGGAATGTAGTGGAGTAAAAAATACATTATTTTCTATATGAATGTAGTTTAGTAAAAAGTACATTATTTTATTAAGGAATGTAGTGGAGTAAAAAGTACATTATTTTCTATAGGAATGTAGTGGAGTAAAAAATACATTATTTTCTATAGGAATGTAGTGGAGTAAAAAGTATATTCTTTTCTATAGGAATGAAGTGGAGTAAAAAGTACATAATTTTTCTATAGGAATGTAGTGGAGTAAAAAGTACATTATTTTCTATAGGAATGTAGTGGAGTAAAAAGTACATTATTTTCTATAGGAATGTAGTGGAGTAAAAAGTACATTATTTTCTATAGGAATGTAGTGGAGTAAAAAATACATTATTTTCTATATGAATGTAGTGGAGTAAAAAGTACATTATTTTATTAAGGAATGTAGTGGAGTAAAAAGTACATTATTTTCTATAGGAATGTAGTGGAGTAAAAAGTACATTATTTTCTATATGAATGTAGTGGAGTAAAAAGTACACTATTTTATTAAGAAATGTAGTGGAGTAAAAAGTACATTATTTTCTATAGGAATGTAGTGGAGTAAAAAGTACATTATTTTCTATAGGACTGTAGTGGAGTAAAAAGTACATTATTTTCTATAGGAATGTAGTGGAGTAAAAAGTACATTATTTTATTAAGGAATGTAGTGGAGTAAAAAGTACATTATTTTCTATAGGAATGTAGTGGAGTAAAAAGAACATTATTTTCTATAGGAATGTAGTGGAGTAAAAAATACATTATATTCTATAGGAATGTAGTGGAGTAAAAAGTACATTCTTTTCTATAGGAATGAAGTGGAGTAAAAAGTACATAATTTTTCTATAGGAATGTAGTGGAGTAAAAAGTACATTATTTTCTATAGGAATGTAGTGGAGTAAAAAGTACATTATTTTCTATAGGAATGTAGTGGAGTAAAAAGTACATTATTTTCTATAGGAATGTAGTGGAGTAAAAAATACATTATTTTCTAAAGGAATGTAGTGGAGTAAAAAGTACATTCTTTTCTATAGGAATGAAGTGGAGTAAAAAGTACATAATTTTTCTATAGGAATGTAGTGGAGTAAAAAGTACATTATTTTCTATAGGAATGTAGTGGAGTAAAAAGTACATTATTTTCTATAGGAATGTAGTGAAGTAAAAAAAAACTTTTTTTCTATAGGAATGTAGTGGAGTAAAAAGTACATTATTTTCTATAGGAATGTAGTGGAGTAAAAAGTACATTATTTTCTATAGGAATGTAGTGGAGTAAAATGTACATTTTTTTTTATAGGAATGTAGTGGAGTAAAAAGTACATTATTTTCTATAGGAATGTAGTGAAGTAAAAAGTACATTATTTTCTATAGGAATGTAGTGGAGTAAAAAGTACATTATTTTCTATAGGAATGTGGTGGAGTAAAAAGTACATTATTTTCTATAGGAATGTAGTGGAGTAAAAAGTACATTATTTTCTATAGGAATGTAGTGAAGTAAAAAATTTTTTTTTTTCTATAGGAATGTAGTGGAGTAAAAAGTACATTATTTTCTATAGGAATGTAGTGAAGTAAAAAAAAATTTTTTTTCTATAGGAATGTAGTGGAGTAAAAAGTACATTATTTTCTATAGGAATGTAGTGGAGTAAAAAGTACATTATTTTCTATAGGAATGTAGTGGAGTAAAATGTACATTATTTTCTATAGGAATGTAGTGGAGTAAAAAGTACATTATTTTATTAAGAAATGTAGTGGAGTAAAAAGTACATTATTTTCTATAGGAATGTAGTGGAGTAAAAAGTGGAGTAAAAAGTACATTATTTTCTATAGGAATGTAGTGGAGTAAAAAGTACATTCTTTTCTATAGGAATGAAGTGGAGTAAAAAGTACATAATTTTCTATAGGAATGTAGTGGAGTAAAAAGTACATTGTTTTCTATAGGAATGAAGTGGAGTAAAAAGAACATTATTTTCTATAGGAATGTAGTGGAGTAAAAAATACATTATTTTCTATAGGAATGTAGTGGAGTAAAAAGTACATTCTTTTCTATAGGAATGAAGTGGAGTAAAAAGTACATAATTTTTCTATAGGAATGTAGTGGAGTAAAAAGTACATTATTTTCTATAGGAATGTAGTGGAGTAAAAAGTACATTATTTTCTATAGGAATGTAGTGGAGTAAAAAGTACATTATTTTCTATAGGAATGTAGTGGAGTAAAAAGTACATTATTTTCTATATGAATGTAGTGGAGTAAAAAGTACATTATTTTATTAAGGAATGTAGTGGAGTAAAAAGTACATTATTTTCTATAGGAATGTAGTGGAGTAAAAAGTACATTATTTTCTATATGAATGTAGTGGAGTAAAAAGTACATTATTTTATTAAGAAATGTAGTGGAGTAAAAAGTACATTATTTTCTATAGGAATGTAGTGGAGTAAAAAGTACATTATTTTCTATAGGACTGTAGTGGAGTAAAAAGTACATTATTTTCTATAGGAATGTAGTGGAGTAAAAAGTACATTATTTTATTAAGGAATGTAGTGGAGTAAAAAGTACATTATTTTCTATAGGAATGTAGTGAAGTAAAAAAAAACTTTTTTTCTATAGGAATGTAGTGGAGTAAAAAGTACATTATTTTCTATAGGAATGTAGTGGAGTAAAAAGTACATTATTTTCTATAGGAATGTAGTGGAGTAAAATGTACATTATTTTCTATAGGAATGTAGTGGAGTAAAAAGTACATTATTTTCTATAGGAATGTAGTGAAGTAAAAAGTACATTATTTTCTATAGGAATGTAGTGGAGTAAAAAGTACATTATTTTCTATAGGAATGTGGTGGAGTAAAAAGTACATTATTTTCTATAGGAATGTAGTGGAGTAAAAAGTACATTATTTTCTATAGGAATGTAGTGGAGTAAAAAGTACAATATTTTCTATAGGAATGTAGTGGAGTAAAAAGTACATTATTTTCTATAGGAATGTAGTGGAGTAAAATGTACATTATTTTCTATAGGAATGTAGTGGAGTAAAAAGTACATTATTTTATTAAGAAATGTAGTGGAGTAAAAAGTACATTATTTTCTATAGGAATGTAGTGGAGTAAAAAGTGGAGTAAAAAGTACATTATTTTCTATAGGAATGTAGTGGAGTAAAAAGTACATTATTTTCTATAGGAATGAAGTGGAGTAAAAAGTACATAATTTTCTATAGGAATGTAGTGGAGTAAAAAGTACATTGTTTTCTATAGGAATGAAGTGGAGTAAAAAGAACATTATTTTCTATAGGAATGTAGTGGAGTAAAAAATACATTATTTTCTATAGGAATGTAGTGGAGTAAAAAGTACATTTTTTTCTCTAGGAATGAAGTGGAGTAAAAAGTACATAATTTTTCTATAGGAATGTAGTGGAGTAAAAAGTACATTATTTTCTATAGGAATGTAGTGGAGTAAAAAGTACATTATTTTCTATAGGAATGTAGTGGAGTAAAAAGTACATTATTTTCTATATGAATGTAGTGGAGTAAAAAGTACATTATTTTATTAAGGAATGTAGTGGACTAAAAAGTACATTATTTTCTATAGGAATGTAGTGGAGTAAAAAGTACATTATTTTCTATATGAATGTAGTGGAGTAAAAAGTACATTATTTTATTAAGAAATATAGTGGAGTAAAAAGTACATTATTTTCTATAGGAATGTAGTGGAGTAAAAAGTACATTATTTTCTATAGGACTGTAGTGGAGTAAAAAGTACATTATTTTCTATAGGAATGTAGTGGAGTAAAAAGTACATTATTTTATTAAGGAATGTAGTGGAGTAAAAAGTACATTATTTTCTATAGGAATGTAGTGGAGTAAAAAGAACATTATTTTCTATAGGAATGTAGTGGAGTAAAAAATACATTATTTTCTATAGGAATGTAGTGGAGTAAAAAGTACATTCTTTTCTATAGGAATGAAGTGGAGTAAAAAGTACATAATTTTTCTATAGGAATGTAGTGGAGTAAAAAGTACATTATTTTCTATAGGAATGTAGTGGAGTAAAAAGTACATTATTTTCTATAGGAATGTAGTGGAGTAAAAAGTACATTATTTTCTATAGGAATGTAGTGGAGTAAAAAGTACATTATTTTCTATAGGAATGTAGTGGAGTAAAAAATACATTATTTTCTATAGGAATGTAGTGAAGTAAAAAGTACATTATTTTCTATAGGAATGTAGTGGAGTAAAAAGTACATTATTTTCTATAGGAATGTGGTGGAGTAAAAAGTACATTATTTTCTATAGGAATGTAGTGGAGTAAAAAGTACATTCTTTTCTATAGGAATGAAGTGGAGTAAAAAGTACATAATTTTTCTATAGGAATGTAGTGGAGTAAAAAGTACATTATTTTCTATAGGAATGTAGTGGAGTAAAAAGTACATTATTTTCTATAGGAATGTAGTGAAGTAAAAAAAACCTTTTTTTCTATAGGAATGTAGTGGAGTAAAAAGTACATTATTTTCTATAGGAATGTAGTGGAGTAAAAAGTACATTATTTTCTATAGGAATGTAGTGGAGTAAAATGTACATTATTTTCTATAGGAATGTAGTGGAGTAAAAAGTACATTATTTTCTATAGGAATGTAGTGAAGTAAAAAGTACATTATTTTCTATAGGAATGTAGTGGAGTAAAAAGTACATTATTTTCTATAGGAATGTGGTGGAGTAAAAAGTACATTATTTTCTATAGGAATGTAGTGGAGTAAAAAGTACATTATTTTCTATAGGAATGTAGTGGAGTAAAAAGTACAATATTTTCTATAGGAATGTAGTGGAGTAAAAAGTACATTATTTTCTATAGGAATGTAGTGAAGTAAAAAAAAAAAATTTTCTATAGGAATGTAGTGGAGTAAAAAGTACATTATTTTCTATAGGAATGTAGTGGAGTAAAAAGTACATTATTTTCTATAGGAATGTAGTGGAGTAAAATGTACATTATTTTCTATAGGAATGTAGTGGAGTAAAAAGTACATTATTTTATTAAGAAATGTAGTGGAGTAAAAAGTACATTATTTTCTATAGGAATGTAGTGGAGTAAAAAGTGGAGTAAAAAGTACATTATTTTCTATAGGAATGTAGTGGAGTAAAAAGTACATTATTTTCTATAGGAATGAAGTGGAGTAAAAAGTACATAATTTTCTATAGGAATGTAGTGGAGTAAAAAGTACATTGTTTTCTATAGGAATGAAGTGGAGTAAAAAGAACATTATTTTCTATAGGAATGTAGTGGAGTAAAAAATACATTATTTTCTATAGGAATGTAGTGGAGTAAAAAGTACATTTTTTTCTCTAGGAATGAAGTGGAGAAAAAAGTACATAATTTTTCTATAGGAATGTAGTGGAGTAAAAAGTACATTATTTTCTATAGGAATGTAGTGGAGTAAAAAGTACATTATTTTCTATAGGAATGTAGTGGAGTAAAAAGTACATTATTTTCTATAGGAATGTAGTGGAGTAAAAAGTACATTATTTTCTATATGAATGTAGTGGAGTAAAAAGTACATTATTTTATTAAGGAATGTAGTGGACTAAAAAGTACATTATTTTCTATAGGAATGTAGTGGAGTAAAAAGTACATTATTTTCTATATGAATGTAGTGGAGTAAAAAGTACATTATTTTATTAAGAAATATAGTGGAGTAAAAAGTACATTATTTTCTATAGGAATGTAGTGGAGTAAAAAGTACATTATTTTCTATAGGACTGTAGTGGAGTAAAAAGTACATTATTTTCTATAGGAATGTAGTGGAGTAAAAAGTACATTATTTTATTAAGGAATGTAGTGGAGTAAAAAGTACATTATTTTCTATAGGAATGTAGTGGAGTAAAAAGAACATTATTTTCTATAGGAATGTAGTGGAGTAAAAAATACATTATTTTCTATAGGAATGTAGTGGAGTAAAAAGTACATTCTTTTCTATAGGAATGAAGTGGAGTAAAAAGTACATAATTTTTCTATAGGAATGTAGTGGAGTAAAAAGTACATTATTTTCTATAGGAATGTAGTGGAGTAAAAAGTACATTATTTTCTATAGGAATGTAGTGGAGTAAAAAGTACATTATTTTCTATAGGAATGTAGTGGAGTAAAAAGTACATTATTTTCTATAGGAATGTAGTGGAGTAAAAAATACATTATTTTCTATAGGAATGTAGTGAAGTAAAAAGTACATTATTTTCTATAGGAATGTAGTGGAGTAAAAAGTACATTATTTTCTATAGGAATGTGGTGGAGTAAAAAGTACATTATTTTCTATAGGAATGTAGTGGAGTAAAAAGTACATTCTTTTCTATAGGAATGAAGTGGAGTAAAAAGTACATAATTTTTCTATAGGAATGTAGTGGAGTAAAAAGTACATTATTTTCTATAGGAATGTAGTGGAGTAAAAAGTACATTATTTTCTATAGGAATGTAGTGGAGTAAAAAGTACATTATTTTCTATAGGAATGTAGTGAAGTAAAAAAAAAACTTTTTTTCTATAGGAATGTAGTGGAGTAAAAAGTACATTATTTTCTATAGGAATGTAGTGGAGTAAAAAGTACATTATTTTCTATAGGAATGTAGTGGAGTAAAATGTACATTATTTTCTATAGGAATGTAGTGGAGTAAAAAGTACATTATTTTCTATAGGAATGTAGTGAAGTAAAAAGTACATTATTTTCTATAGGAATGTAGTGGAGTAAAAAGTACATTATTTTCTATAGGAATGTGGTGGAGTAAAAAGTACATTATTTTCTATAGGAATGTAGTGGAGTAAAAAGTACATTATTTTCTATAGGAATGTAGTGGAGTAAAAAGTACAATATTTTCTATAGGAATGTAGTGGAGTAAAAAGTACATTATTTTCTATAGGAATGTAGTGAAGTAAAAAAAAAAAATTTTTCTATAGGAATGTAGTGGAGTAAAAAGTACATTATTTTCTATAGGAATGTAGTGGAGTAAAAAGTACATTATTTTCTATAGGAATGTAGTGGAGTAAAATGTACATTATTTTCTATAGGAATGTAGTGGAGTAAAAAGTACATTATTTTATTAAGAAATGTAGTGGAGTAAAAAGTACATTATTTTCTATAGGAATGTAGTGGAGTAAAAAGTGGAGTAAAAAGTACATTATTTTCTATAGGAATGTAGTGGAGTAAAAAGTACATTCTTTTCTATAGGAATGAAGTGGAGTAAAAAGTACATAATTTTCTATAGGAATGTAGTGGAGTAAAAAGTACATTGTTTTCTATAGGAATGTAGTGGAGTAAAAAGTACATTATTTTATTAAGGAATGTAGTGGAGTAAAAAGTACATTATTTTCTATACGAATGTAGTGGAGTAAAAAGTGGAGTAAAAAGTACATTATTTTCTATAGGAATGTAGTGGAGTAAAAAGTACATTCTTTTCTATAGGAATGAAGTGGAGTAAAAAGTACATTATTTTCTATAGGAATGTAGTGGAGTAAAAAGTACATTGTTTTCTATAGGAATGTAGTGGAGTAAAAAGTACATTATTTTCTATAGGAATGTAGTGGAGTAAAAAGTACATTATTTACTATAGGAATGTAGTGGAGTAAAAAGTACATTATTTTCTATAGGAATGTAGTGGAGTAAAAAGTACATTATTTTCTATAGGAATGTAGTGGAGTAAAATGTACATTATTTTCTATAGGAATGTAGTGGAGTAAAAAGTACATTATTTTCTATAGGAATGTGGTGGAGTAAAAAGTACATTATTTTCTATAGGAATGTAGTGGAGTAAAAAGTACATTACTTTCTATAGGAATGTAGTGGAGTAAAAAGTACATTTTTTTCTATAGGAATGTAGTGGAGTAAAAAGTACATTATTTTCTATAGGAATGTAGTGAAGTAAAAAAAAAAAAATTTTCTATAGGAATGTAGTGGAGTAAAAAGTACATTATTTTCTATAGGAATGTAGTGGAGTAAAAAGTACATTATTTTCTATAGGAATGTAGTGGAGTAAAATGTACATTATTTTCTATAGGAATGTAGTGGAGTAAAAAGTACATTATTTTCTATAGGAATGTGGTGGAGTAAAAAGTACATTATTTTCTATAGGAATGTAGTGGAGTAAAAAGTACATTACTTTCTATAGGAATGTAGTGGAGTAAAAAGTACAATGTTTTCTATAGGAATGTAGTGGAGTAAAAAGTACATTATTTTCTATAGGAATGTAGTGAAGTAAAAAAAAAAAAATTTTCTATAGGAATGTAGTGGAGTAAAAAGTACATTATTTTCTATAGGAATGTAGTGGAGTAAAAAGTACATTATTTTCTATAGGAATGTAGTGGAGTAAAATGTACATTATTTTCTATAGGAATGTAGTGGAGTAAAAAGTACATTATTTTCTATAGGAATGTAGTGGAGTAAAAAGTACATTATTTTCTATAGGAATGAAGTGGAGTAAAAAGTACATAATTTTTCTATAGGAATGTAGTGGAGTAAAAAGTACATTATTTTCTATAGGAATGTAGTGGAGTAAAAAGTACATTATTTTCTATAGGAATGTAGTGGAGTAAAAAGTACATTATTTTCTATAGGAATGTAGTGAAGTAAAAAAAAACTTTTTTTCTATAGGAATGTAGTGGAGTAAAAAGTACATTATTTTCTATAGGAATGTAGTGGAGTAAAAAGTACATTATTTTCTATAGGAATGTAGTGGAGTAAAAAGTACATTATTTTCTATAGGAATGTGGTGGAGTAAAAAGTACATTATTTTCTATAGGAATGTAGTGGAGTAAAAAGTACATTATTTTCTATAGGAATGTAGTGGAGTAAAAAGTACATTATTTTCTATAGGAATGTAGTGAAGTAAAAAAAAATTTTTTTCTATAGCAATGTAGTGGAGTAAAAAGGACATTATTTTCTATAGGAATGTAGTGGAGTAAAAAGTACATTATTTTCTATAGGAATGTAGTGGAGTAAAATGTACATTATTTTCTATAGGAATGTAGTGGAGTAAAAAGTACATTATTTTCTATAGGAATGTAGTGGAGTAAAAAGTACATTATTTTATTAAGGAATGTAGTGGAGTAAAAAGTACATTATTTTCTATAGGAATGTAGTGGAGAAAAAAGTGGAGTGAAAAGTACATTATTTTCTATAGGAATGTAGTGGAGTAAAAATTACATTCTTTTCTATAGGAATGAAGTGGAGTAAAAAGTACATTATTTTCTATAGGAATGTAGTGGAGTAAAAAGTACATTATTTTCTATAGGAATGTAGTGAAGTAAAAAAAAAAAAATGTCTATAGGAATGTAGTGGAGTAAAAAGTACATTATTTTCTATAGGAATGTAGTGGAGTAAAAAGTACATTATTTTCTATAGGAATGTAGTGGAGTAAAAAGTACATTATTTTCTATAGGAATGTAGTGGAGTAAAAAGTACATTATTTTCTATAGGAATGTAGTGGAGTAAAAAGTACATTATTTTCTATAGGAATGTAGTGGAGTGAAAAGTACATTATTTTCTATATGAATGTAGTGGAGTAAAAAGTACATTATTTTATTAAGGAATGTAGTGGAGTAAAAAGTACATTATTTTCTATAGGAATGTAGTGAAGTAAAAAGTACATTATTTTCTATATGAATGTAGTGGAGTAAAAAGTACATTATTTTATTAAGGAATGTAGTGGAGTAAAAAGTACATTATTTTCTATAGGAATGTAGTGGAGTAAAAAGTGGAGTAAAAAGTACATTATTTTCTCTAGGAATGTAGTGGAGTAAAAAGTACATTATTTTCTATAGGAATGTAGTGGAGTAAAAAGTACATTATTTTCTATAGGAATGTAGTGGAGTAAAAAGTACATTATTTTCTATAGGAATGTAGTGGAGTAAAAAGTACATTATTTTCTATAGGAATGTAGTGAAGTAAAAAAAAACTTTTTTTCTATAGGAATGTAGTGGAGTAAAAAGTACATTATTTTCTATAGGAATGTAGTGGAGTAAAAAGTACATTTTTTCTATAGGAATGTATTGGAGTAAAAAGTACATTATTTTCTATAGGAATGTAGTGAAGAAAAAAAAAAAAAAATTCTATAGGAATGTAGTGGAGTAAAAAGTACATTATTTTCTATAGGAATGTAGTGGAGTAAAAAGTACATTATTTTCTATAGGATTGTAGTGGAGTAAAAAGTACATTATTTTCTATAGGAATGTAGTGGAGTAAAAAGTACATTATTTTCTATAGGAATGTAGTGGAGTAAAAAGTACATTACTTTCTATAGGAATGTAGTGGAGTAAAAAGTACAATGTTTTCTATAGGAATGTAGTGGAGTAAAAAGTACATTATTTTCTATAGGAATGTAGTGAAGTAAAAAAAAAAAAAATTTCTATAGGAATGTAGTGGAGTAAAAAGTACATTATTTTCTATAGGAATGTAGTGGAGTAAAAAGTACATTATTTTCTATAGGAATGTAGTGGAGTAAAATGTACATTATTTTCTATAGGAATGTAGTGGAGTAAAAAGTACATTATTTTCTATAGGAATGTAGTGGAGTAAAAAGTACATTATTTTCTATAGGAATGAAGTGGAGTAAAAAGTACATAATTTTTCTATAGGAATGTAGTGGAGTAAAAAGTACATTATTTTCTATAGGAATGTAGTGGAGTAAAAAGTACATTATTTTCTATAGGAATGTAGTGGAGTAAAAAGTACATTATTTTCTATAGGAATGTAGTGAAGTAAAAAAAAACTTTTTTTCTATAGGAATGTAGTGGAGTAAAAAGTACATTATTTTCTATAGGAATGTAGTGGAGTAAAAAGTACATTATTTTCTATAGGAATGTAGTGGAGTAAAAAGTACATTATTTTCTATAGGAATGTGGTGGAGTAAAAAGTACATTATTTTCTATAGGAATGTAGTGGAGTAAAAAGTACATTATTTTCTATAGGAATGTAGTGGAGTAAAAAGTACATTATTTTCTATAGGAATGTAGTGAAGTAAAAAAAAATTTTTTTCTATAGGAATGTAGTGGAGTAAAAAGGACATTATTTTCTATAGGAATGTAGTGGAGTAAAAAGTACATTATTTTCTATAGGAATGTAGTGGAGTAAAATGTACATTATTTTCTATAGGAATGTAGTGGAGTAAAAAGTACATTATTTTATTAAGGAATGTAGTGGAGTAAAAAGTACATTATTTTCTATAGGAATGTAGTGGAGAAAAAAGTGGAGTGAAAAGTACATTATTTTCTATAGGAATGTAGTGGAGTAAAAATTACATTCTTTTCTATAGGAATGAAGTGGAGTAAAAAGTACATTATTTTCTATAGGAATGTAGTGGAGTAAAAAGTACATTATTTTCTATAGGAATGTAGTGAAGTAAAAAAAAAAAAATGTCTATAGGAATGTAGTGGAGTAAAAAGTACATTATTTTCTATAGGAATGTAGTGGAGTAAAAAGTACATTATTTTCTATAGGAATGTAGTGGAGTAAAAAGTACATTATTTTCTATAGGAATGTAGTGGAGTAAAAAGTACATTATTTTCTATAGGAATGTAGTGGAGTAAAAAGTACATTATTTTCTATAGGAATGTAGTGGAGTGAAAAGTACATTATTTTCTATATGAATGTAGTGGAGTAAAAAGTACATTATTTTATTAAGGAATGTAGTGGAGTAAAAAGTACATTATTTTCTATAGGAATGTAGTGAAGTAAAAAGTACATTATTTTCTATATGAATGTAGTGGAGTAAAAAGTACATTATTTTATTAAGGAATGTAGTGGAGTAAAAAGTACATTATTTTCTATAGGAATGTAGTGGAGTAAAAAGTGGAGTAAAAAGTACATTATTTTCTCTAGGAATGTAGTGGAGTAAAAAGTACATTATTTTCTATAGGAATGTAGTGGAGTAAAAAGTACATTATTTTCTATAGGAATGTAGTGGAGTAAAAAGTACATTATTTTCTATAGGAATGTAGTGGAGTAAAAAGTACATTATTTTCTATAGGAATGTAGTGAAGTAAAAAAAAACTTTTTTTCTATAGGAATGTAGTGGAGTAAAAAGTACATTATTTTCTATAGGAATGTAGTGGAGTAAAAAGTACATTTTTTCTATAGGAATGTATTGGAGTAAAAAGTACATTATTTTCTATAGGAATGTAGTGAAGAAAAAAAAAAAAATTCTATAGGAATGTAGTGGAGTAAAAAGTACATTATTTTCTATAGGAATGTAGTGGAGTAAAAAGTACATTATTTTCTATAGGATTGTAGTGGAGTAAAAAGTACATTATTTTCTATAGGAATGTAGTGGAGTAAAAAGTACATTATTTTCTATAGGAATGTAGTGGAGTAAAAAGTACATTATTTTCTATAGGAATGTAGTGGAGTAAAAAGTACATTATTTTCTATAGGAATGTAGTGGAGTGAAAAGTACATTATTTTCTATAGGAATGTAGTGGAGTAAAAAGTACATTCTTTTATTAAGGAATGTAGTGGAGTAAAAAGTACATTATTTTCTATAGGAATGTAGTGAAGTAAAAAGTACATTATTTTCTATATGAATGTAGTGGAGTAAAAAGTACATTATTTTATTAAGGAATGTAGTGGAGTAAAAAAAAAACTTTTTTTCTATAGGAATGTAGTGGAGTAAAAAGTACATTATTTTCTATAGGAATGTAGTGAAGTAAAAAGTACATTATTTTCTATAGGAATGTAGTGGAGTAAAAAGTACATTATTTTCTATAGGAATGTGGTGGAGTAAAAAGTACATTATTTTCTATAGGAATGTAGTGGAGTAAAAAGTACATTATTTTCTATAGGAATGTAGTGGAGTAAAAAGTACAATATTTTCTATAGGAATGTAGTGGAGTAAAAAGTACATTATTTTCTATAGGAATGTAGTGAAGTAAAAAAAAAAAATTTTTCTATAGGAATGTAGTGGAGTAAAAAGTACATTATTTTCTATAGGAATGTAGTGGAGTAAAAAGTACATTATTTTCTATAGGAATGTAGTGGAGTAAAATGTACATTATTTTCTATAGGAATGTAGTGGAGTAAAAAGTACATTATTTTATTAAGAAATGTAGTGGAGTAAAAAGTACATTATTTTCTATAGGAATGTAGTGGAGTAAAAAGTGGAGTAAAAAGTACATTATTTTCTATAGGAATGTAGTGGAGTAAAAAGTACATTCTTTTCTATAGGAATGAAGTGGAGTAAAAAGTACATAATTTTCTATAGGAATGTAGTGGAGTAAAAAGTACATTGTTTTCTATAGGAATGTAGTGGAGTAAAAAGTACATTATTTTATTAAGGAATGTAGTGGAGTAAAAAGTACATTATTTTCTATACGAATGTAGTGGAGTAAAAAGTGGAGTAAAAAGTACATTATTTTCTATAGGAATGTAGTGGAGTAAAAAGTACATTCTTTTCTATAAGAATGAAGTGGAGTAAAAAGTACATTATTTTCTATAGGAATGTAGTGGAGTAAAAAGTACATTGTTTTCTATAGGAATGTAGTGGAGTAAAAAGTACATTATTTTCTATAGGAATGTAGTGGAGTAAAAAGTACATTATTTTCTATAGGAATGTAGTGGAGTAAAAAGTACATTATTTTCTATAGGAATGTAGTGGAGTAAAAAGTACATTATTTTCTATAGGAATGTAGTGGAGTAAAATGTACATTATTTTCTATAGGAATGTAGTGGAGTAAAAAGTACATTATTTTCTATAGGAATGTAGTGAAGTAAAAAGTACATTATTTTCTATAGGAATGTAGTGGAGTAAAAAGTACATTTTTTTCTATAGGAATGTAGTGGAGTAAAAAGTACATTATTTTCTATAGGAATGCAGTGGAGTAAAAAGTACATACTTTCTATAGGAATGTAGTGGAGTAAAAAGTACAATGTTTTCTATAGGAATGTAGTGGAGTAAAAAGTACATTATTTTCTATAGGAATGTAGTGAAGTAAAAAAAAAAAATTTTTCTATAGGAATGTAGTGGAGTAAAAAGTACATTATTTTCTATAGGAATGTAGTGGAGTAAAAAGTACATTATTTTCTATAGGAATGTAGTGGAGTAAAATGTACATTATTTTCTATAGGAATGTAGTGGAGTAAAAAGTACATTATTTTCTATAGGAATGTAGTGGAGTAAAAAGTGGAGTAAAAAGTACATTATTTTCTATAGGAATGAAGTGGAGTAAAAAGTACATAATTTTTCTATAGGAATGTAGTGGAGTAAAAAGTACATTATTTTCTATAGGAATGTAGTGGAGTAAAAAGTACATTATTTTCTACAGGAATGTAGTGGAGTAAAAAGTACATTATTTTCTATAGGAATGTAGTGAAGTAAAAAAAAACTTTTTTTCTATAGAAATGTAGTGGAGTAAAAAGTACATTATTTTCTATAGGAATGTAGTGGAGTAAAAAGTACATTATTTTCTATAGGAATGTAGTGGAGTAAAAAGTACATTATTTTCTATAGGAATGTGGTGGAGTAAAAAGTACATTATTTTCTATAGGAATGTAGTGGAGTAAAAAGTACATTATTTTCTATAGGAATGTAGTGGAGTAAAAAGTACATTATTTTCTATAGGAATGTAGTGAAGTAAAAAAAAATTTTTTTCTATAGGAATGTAGTGGAGTAAAAAGGACATTATTTTCTATAGGAATGTAGTGGAGTAAAAAGTACATTATTTTCTATAGGAATGTAGTGGAGTAAAATGTACATTATTTTCTATAGGAATGTAGTGGAGTAAAAAGTACATTATTTTCTATAGGAATGTAGTGGAGTAAAAAGTACATTATTTTATTAAGGAATGTAGTGGAGTAAAAAGTACATTATTTTCTATAGGAATGTAGTGGAGAAAAAAGTGGAGTAAAAAGTACATTATTTTCTATAGGAATGTAGTGGAGTTAAAAGTACATTATTTTCTATAGGAATGTGGTGGAGTAAAAAGTACATTATTTTCTATAGGAATGTAGTGGAGTAAAAAGTACATTATTTTCTATAGGAATGTAGTGGAGTAAAAAGTACAATATTTTCTATAGGAATGTAGTGGAGTAAAAAGTACATTATTTTCTATAGGAATGTAGTGGAGTAAAAAGTACATTATTTTATTAAGGAATGTAGTGGAGTAAAAAAAAAACTTTTTTTCTATAGGAATGTAGTGGAGTAAAAAGTACATTATTTTCTATAGGAATGTAGTGGAGTAAAAAGTACATTATTTTCTATAGGAATGTAGTGGAGTAAAAAGTACAATATGTTCTATAGGAATGTAGTGGAGTAAAAAGTACATTATTTTCTATAGGAATGTAGTGAAGTAAAAAAAAAAAATTTTTCTATAGGAATGTAGTGGAGTAAAAAGTACATTATTTTCTATAGGAATGTAGTGGAGTAAAAAGTACATTATTTTCTATAGGAATGTAGTGGAGTAAAATGTACATTATTTTCTATAGGAATGTAGTGGAGTAAAAAGTACATTATTTTATTAAGAAATGTAGTGGAGTAAAAAGTACATTATTTTCTATAGGAATGTAGTGGAGTAAAAAGTGGAGTAAAAAGTACATTATTTTCTATAGGAATGTAGTGGAGTAAAAAGTACATTCTTTTCTATAGGAATGAAGTGGAGTAAAAAGTACATAATTTTCTATAGGAATGTAGTGGAGTAAAAAGTACATTGTTTTCTATAGGAATGTAGTGGAGTAAAAAGTACATTATTTTATTAAGGAATGTAGTGGAGTAAAAAGTACATTATTTTCTATACGAATGTAGTGGAGTAAAAAGTGGAGTAAAAAGTACATTATTTTCTATAGGAATGTAGTGGAGTAAAAAGTACATTCTTTTCTATAAGAATGAAGTGGAGTAAAAAGTACATTATTTTCTATAGGAATGTAGTGGAGTAAAAAGTACATTGTTTTCTATAGGAATGTAGTGGAGTAAAAAGTACATTATTTTCTATAGGAATGTAGTGGAGTAAAAAGTACATTATTTTCTATAGGAATGTAGTGGAGTAAAAAGTACATTATTTTCTATAGGAATGTAGTGGAGTAAAAAGTACATTATTTTCTATAGGAATGTAGTGGAGTAAAATGTACATTATTTTCTATAGGAATGTAGTGGAGTAAAAAGTACATTATTTTCTATAGGAATGTAGTGAAGTAAAAAGTACATTATTTTCTATAGGAATGTAGTGGAGTAAAAAGTACATTATTTTCTATAGGAATGTGGTGGAGTAAAAAGTACATTATTTTCTATAGGAATGTAGTGGAGTAAAAAGTACATTACTTTCTATAGGAATGTAGTGGAGTAAAAAGTACAATATTTTCTATAGGAATGTAGTGGAGTAAAAAGTACATTATTTTCTATAGGAATGTAGTGAAGTAAAAAAAAAAAAAATTTCTATAGGAATGTAGTGGAGTAAAAAGTACATTATTTTCTATAGGAATGTAGTGGAGTAAAAAGTACATTATTTTCTATAGGAATGTAGTGGAGTAAAATGTACATTATTTTCTATAGGAATGTAGTGGAGTAAAAAGTACATTATTTTCTATAGGAATGTGGTGGAGTAAAAAGTACATTATTTTCTATAGGAATGTAGTGGAGTAAAAAGTACATTACTTTCTATAGGAATGTAGTGGAGTAAAAAGTACAATGTTTTCTATAGGAATGTAGTGGAGTAAAAAGTACATTATTTTCTATAGGAATGTAGTGGAGTAAAAAGTACATTATTTTATTAAGGAATGTAGTGGAGTAAAAAGTACATTATTTTCTATAGGAATGTAGTGGAGAAAAAAGTGGAGTGAAAAGTACATTATTTTCTATAGGAATGTAGTGGAGTAAAAATTACATTCTTTTCTATAGGAATGAAGTGGAGTAAAAAGTACATTATTTTCTATAGGAATGTAGTGGAGTAAAAAGTACATTATTTTCTATAGGAATGTAGTGAAGTAAAAAAAAAAAAATGTCTATAGGAATGTAGTGGAGTAAAAAGTACATTATTTTCTATAGGAATGTAGTGGAGTAAAAAGTACATTATTTTCTATAGGAATGTAGTGGAGTAAAAAGTACATTATTTTCTATAGGAATGTAGTGGAGTAAAAAGTACATTATTTTCTATAGGAATGTAGTGGAGTAAAAAGTACATTATTTTCTATAGGAATGTAGTGGAGTGAAAAGTACATTATTTTCTATATGAATGTAGTGGAGTAAAAAGTACATTATTTTATTAAGGAATGTAGTGGAGTAAAAAGTACATTATTTTCTATAGGAATGTAGTGAAGTAAAAAGTACATTATTTTCTATATGAATGTAGTGGAGTAAAAAGTACATTATTTTATTAAGGAATGTAGTGGAGTAAAAAGTACATTATTTTCTATAGGAATGTAGTGGAGTAAAAAGTGGAGTAAAAAGTACATTATTTTCTCTAGGAATGTAGTGGAGTAAAAAGTACATTATTTTCTATAGGAATGTAGTGGAGTAAAAAGTACATTATTTTCTATAGGAATGTAGTGGAGTAAAAAGTACATTATTTTCTATAGGAATGTAGTGGAGTAAAAAGTACATTATTTTCTATAGGAATGTAGTGAAGTAAAAAAAAACTTTTTTTCTATAGGAATGTAGTGGAGTAAAAAGTACATTATTTTCTATAGGAATGTAGTGGAGTAAAAAGTACATTTTTTCTATAGGAATGTATTGGAGTAAAAAGTACATTATTTTCTATAGGAATGTAGTGAAGAAAAAAAAAAAAAAATTCTATAGGAATGTAGTGGAGTAAAAAGTACATTATTTTCTATAGGAATGTAGTGGAGTAAAAAGTACATTATTTTCTATAGGATTGTAGTGGAGTAAAAAGTACATTATTTTCTATAGGAATGTAGTGGAGTAAAAAGTACATTATTTTCTATAGGAATGTAGTGGAGTAAAAAGTACATTACTTTCTATAGGAATGTAGTGGAGTAAAAAGTACAATGTTTTCTATAGGAATGTAGTGGAGTAAAAAGTACATTATTTTCTATAGGAATGTAGTGAAGTAAAAAAAAAAAAAATTTCTATAGGAATGTAGTGGAGTAAAAAGTACATTATTTTCTATAGGAATGTAGTGGAGTAAAAAGTACATTATTTTCTATAGGAATGTAGTGGAGTAAAATGTACATTATTTTCTATAGGAATGTAGTGGAGTAAAAAGTACATTATTTTCTATAGGAATGTAGTGGAGTAAAAAGTACATTATTTTCTATAGGAATGAAGTGGAGTAAAAAGTACATAATTTTTCTATAGGAATGTAGTGGAGTAAAAAGTACATTATTTTCTATAGGAATGTAGTGGAGTAAAAAGTACATTATTTTCTATAGGAATGTAGTGGAGTAAAAAGTACATTATTTTCTATAGGAATGTAGTGAAGTAAAAAAAAACTTTTTTTCTATAGGAATGTAGTGGAGTAAAAAGTACATTATTTTCTATAGGAATGTAGTGGAGTAAAAAGTACATTATTTTCTATAGGAATGTAGTGGAGTAAAAAGTACATTATTTTCTATAGGAATGTGGTGGAGTAAAAAGTACATTATTTTCTATAGGAATGTAGTGGAGTAAAAAGTACATTATTTTCTATAGGAATGTAGTGGAGTAAAAAGTACATTATTTTCTATAGGAATGTAGTGAAGTAAAAAAAAATTTTTTTCTATAGGAATGTAGTGGAGTAAAAAGGACATTATTTTCTATAGGAATGTAGTGGAGTAAAAAGTACATTATTTTCTATAGGAATGTAGTGGAGTAAAATGTACATTATTTTCTATAGGAATGTAGTGGAGTAAAAAGTACATTATTTTATTAAGGAATGTAGTGGAGTAAAAAGTACATTATTTTCTATAGGAATGTAGTGGAGAAAAAAGTGGAGTGAAAAGTACATTATTTTCTATAGGAATGTAGTGGAGTAAAAATTACATTCTTTTCTATAGGAATGAAGTGGAGTAAAAAGTACATTATTTTCTATAGGAATGTAGTGGAGTAAAAAGTACATTATTTTCTATAGGAATGTAGTGAAGTAAAAAAAAAAAAATGTCTATAGGAATGTAGTGGAGTAAAAAGTACATTATTTTCTATAGGAATGTAGTGGAGTAAAAAGTACATTATTTTCTATAGGAATGTAGTGGAGTAAAAAGTACATTATTTTCTATAGGAATGTAGTGGAGTAAAAAGTACATTATTTTCTATAGGAATGTAGTGGAGTAAAAAGTACATTATTTTCTATAGGAATGTAGTGGAGTGAAAAGTACATTATTTTCTATATGAATGTAGTGGAGTAAAAAGTACATTATTTTATTAAGGAATGTAGTGGAGTAAAAAGTACATTATTTTCTATAGGAATGTAGTGAAGTAAAAAGTACATTATTTTCTATATGAATGTAGTGGAGTAAAAAGTACATTATTTTATTAAGGAATGTAGTGGAGTAAAAAGTACATTATTTTCTATAGGAATGTAGTGGAGTAAAAAGTGGAGTAAAAAGTACATTATTTTCTCTAGGAATGTAGTGGAGTAAAAAGTACATTATTTTCTATAGGAATGTAGTGGAGTAAAAAGTACATTATTTTCTATAGGAATGTAGTGGAGTAAAAAGTACATTATTTTCTATAGGAATGTAGTGGAGTAAAAAGTACATTATTTTCTATAGGAATGTAGTGAAGTAAAAAAAAACTTTTTTTCTATAGGAATGTAGTGGAGTAAAAAGTACATTATTTTCTATAGGAATGTAGTGGAGTAAAAAGTACATTTTTTCTATAGGAATGTATTGGAGTAAAAAGTACATTATTTTCTATAGGAATGTAGTGAAGAAAAAAAAAAAAATTCTATAGGAATGTAGTGGAGTAAAAAGTACATTATTTTCTATAGGAATGTAGTGGAGTAAAAAGTACATTATTTTCTATAGGATTGTAGTGGAGTAAAAAGTACATTATTTTCTATAGGAATGTAGTGGAGTAAAAAGTACATTATTTTCTATAGGAATGTAGTGGAGTAAAAAGTACATTATTTTCTATAGGAATGTAGTGGAGTAAAAAGTACATTATTTTCTATAGGAATGTAGTGGAGTGAAAAGTACATTATTTTCTATAGGAATGTAGTGGAGTAAAAAGTACATTCTTTTATTAAGGAATGTAGTGGAGTAAAAAGTACATTATTTTCTATAGGAATGTAGTGAAGTAAAAAGTACATTATTTTCTATATGAATGTAGTGGAGTAAAAAGTACATTATTTTATTAAGGAATGTAGTGGAGTAAAAAAAAAACTTTTTTTCTATAGGAATGTAGTGGAGTAAAAAGTACATTATTTTCTATAGGAATGTAGTGAAGTAAAAAGTACATTATTTTCTATAGGAATGTAGTGGAGTAAAAAGTACATTATTTTCTATAGGAATGTGGTGGAGTAAAAAGTACATTATTTTCTATAGGAATGTAGTGGAGTAAAAAGTACATTATTTTCTATAGGAATGTAGTGGAGTAAAAAGTACAATATTTTCTATAGGAATGTAGTGGAGTAAAAAGTACATTATTTTCTATAGGAATGTAGTGAAGTAAAAAAAAAAAATTTTTCTATAGGAATGTAGTGGAGTAAAAAGTACATTATTTTCTATAGGAATGTAGTGGAGTAAAAAGTACATTATTTTCTATAGGAATGTAGTGGAGTAAAATGTACATTATTTTCTATAGGAATGTAGTGGAGTAAAAAGTACATTATTTTATTAAGAAATGTAGTGGAGTAAAAAGTACATTATTTTCTATAGGAATGTAGTGGAGTAAAAAGTGGAGTAAAAAGTACATTATTTTCTATAGGAATGTAGTGGAGTAAAAAGTACATTCTTTTCTATAGGAATGAAGTGGAGTAAAAAGTACATAATTTTCTATAGGAATGTAGTGGAGTAAAAAGTACATTGTTTTCTATAGGAATGTAGTGGAGTAAAAAGTACATTATTTTATTAAGGAATGTAGTGGAGTAAAAAGTACATTATTTTCTATACGAATGTAGTGGAGTAAAAAGTGGAGTAAAAAGTACATTATTTTCTATAGGAATGTAGTGGAGTAAAAAGTACATTCTTTTCTATAAGAATGAAGTGGAGTAAAAAGTACATTATTTTCTATAGGAATGTAGTGGAGTAAAAAGTACATTGTTTTCTATAGGAATGTAGTGGAGTAAAAAGTACATTATTTTCTATAGGAATGTAGTGGAGTAAAAAGTACATTATTTTCTATAGGAATGTAGTGGAGTAAAAAGTACATTATTTTCTATAGGAATGTAGTGGAGTAAAAAGTACATTATTTTCTATAGGAATGTAGTGGAGTAAAATGTACATTATTTTCTATAGGAATGTAGTGGAGTAAAAAGTACATTATTTTCTATAGGAATGTAGTGAAGTAAAAAGTACATTATTTTCTATAGGAATGTAGTGGAGTAAAAAGTACATTTTTTTCTATAGGAATGTAGTGGAGTAAAAAGTACATTATTTTCTATAGGAATGCAGTGGAGTAAAAAGTACATACTTTCTATAGGAATGTAGTGGAGTAAAAAGTACAATGTTTTCTATAGGAATGTAGTGGAGTAAAAAGTACATTATTTTCTATAGGAATGTAGTGAAGTAAAAAAAAAAAATTTTTCTATAGGAATGTAGTGGAGTAAAAAGTACATTATTTTCTATAGGAATGTAGTGGAGTAAAAAGTACATTATTTTCTATAGGAATGTAGTGGAGTAAAATGTACATTATTTTCTATAGGAATGTAGTGGAGTAAAAAGTACATTATTTTCTATAGGAATGTAGTGGAGTAAAAAGTGGAGTAAAAAGTACATTATTTTCTATAGGAATGAAGTGGAGTAAAAAGTACATAATTTTTCTATAGGAATGTAGTGGAGTAAAAAGTACATTATTTTCTATAGGAATGTAGTGGAGTAAAAAGTACATTATTTTCTACAGGAATGTAGTGGAGTAAAAAGTACATTATTTTCTATAGGAATGTAGTGAAGTAAAAAAAAACTTTTTTTCTATAGAAATGTAGTGGAGTAAAAAGTACATTATTTTCTATAGGAATGTAGTGGAGTAAAAAGTACATTATTTTCTATAGGAATGTAGTGGAGTAAAAAGTACATTATTTTCTATAGGAATGTGGTGGAGTAAAAAGTACATTATTTTCTATAGGAATGTAGTGGAGTAAAAAGTACATTATTTTCTATAGGAATGTAGTGGAGTAAAAAGTACATTATTTTCTATAGGAATGTAGTGAAGTAAAAAAAAAATTTTTTCTATAGGAATGTAGTGGAGTAAAAAGGACATTATTTTCTATAGGAATGTAGTGGAGTAAAAAGTACATTATTTTCTATAGGAATGTAGTGGAGTAAAATGTACATTATTTTCTATAGGAATGTAGTGGAGTAAAAAGTACATTATTTTCTATAGGAATGTAGTGGAGTAAAAAGTACATTATTTTATTAAGGAATGTAGTGGAGTAAAAAGTACATTATTTTCTATAGGAATGTAGTGGAGAAAAAAGTGGAGTAAAAAGTACATTATTTTCTATAGGAATGTAGTGGAGTTAAAAGTACATTATTTTCTATAGGAATGTGGTGGAGTAAAAAGTACATTATTTTCTATAGGAATGTAGTGGAGTAAAAAGTACATTATTTTCTATAGGAATGTAGTGGAGTAAAAAGTACAATATTTTCTATAGGAATGTAGTGGAGTAAAAAGTACATTATTTTCTATAGGAATGTAGTGGAGTAAAAAGTACATTATTTTATTAAGGAATGTAGTGGAGTAAAAAAAAAACTTTTTTTCTATAGGAATGTAGTGGAGTAAAAAGTACATTATTTTCTATAGGAATGTAGTGGAGTAAAAAGTACATTATTTTCTATAGGAATGTAGTGGAGTAAAAAGTACAATATGTTCTATAGGAATGTAGTGGAGTAAAAAGTACATTATTTTCTATAGGAATGTAGTGAAGTAAAAAAAAAAAATTTTTCTATAGGAATGTAGTGGAGTAAAAAGTACATTATTTTCTATAGGAATGTAGTGGAGTAAAAAGTACATTATTTTCTATAGGAATGTAGTGGAGTAAAATGTACATTATTTTCTATAGGAATGTAGTGGAGTAAAAAGTACATTATTTTATTAAGAAATGTAGTGGAGTAAAAAGTACATTATTTTCTATAGGAATGTAGTGGAGTAAAAAGTGGAGTAAAAAGTACATTATTTTCTATAGGAATGTAGTGGAGTAAAAAGTACATTCTTTTCTATAGGAATGAAGTGGAGTAAAAAGTACATAATTTTCTATAGGAATGTAGTGGAGTAAAAAGTACATTGTTTTCTATAGGAATGTAGTGGAGTAAAAAGTACATTATTTTATTAAGGAATGTAGTGGAGTAAAAAGTACATTATTTTCTATACGAATGTAGTGGAGTAAAAAGTGGAGTAAAAAGTACATTATTTTCTATAGGAATGTAGTGGAGTAAAAAGTACATTCTTTTCTATAAGAATGAAGTGGAGTAAAAAGTACATTATTTTCTATAGGAATGTAGTGGAGTAAAAAGTACATTGTTTTCTATAGGAATGTAGTGGAGTAAAAAGTACATTATTTTCTATAGGAATGTAGTGGAGTAAAAAGTACATTATTTTCTATAGGAATGTAGTGGAGTAAAAAGTACATTATTTTCTATAGGAATGTAGTGGAGTAAAAAGTACATTATTTTCTATAGGAATGTAGTGGAGTAAAATGTACATTATTTTCTATAGGAATGTAGTGGAGTAAAAAGTACATTATTTTCTATAGGAATGTAGTGAAGTAAAAAGTACATTATTTTCTATAGGAATGTAGTGGAGTAAAAAGTACATTATTTTCTATAGGAATGTGGTGGAGTAAAAAGTACATTATTTTCTATAGGAATGTAGTGGAGTAAAAAGTACATTACTTTCTATAGGAATGTAGTGGAGTAAAAAGTACAATATTTTCTATAGGAATGTAGTGGAGTAAAAAGTACATTATTTTCTATAGGAATGTAGTGAAGTAAAAAAAAAAAAAATTTCTATAGGAATGTAGTGGAGTAAAAAGTACATTATTTTCTATAGGAATGTAGTGGAGTAAAAAGTACATTATTTTCTATAGGAATGTAGTGGAGTAAAATGTACATTATTTTCTATAGGAATGTAGTGGAGTAAAAAGTACATTATTTTCTATAGGAATGTGGTGGAGTAAAAAGTACATTATTTTCTATAGGAATGTAGTGGAGTAAAAAGTACATTACTTTCTATAGGAATGTAGTGGAGTAAAAAGTACAATGTTTTCTATAGGAATGTAGTGGAGTAAAAAGTACATTATTTTCTATAGGAATGTAGTGAAGTAAAAAAAAAAAATTTTTCTATAGGAATGTAGTGGAGTAAAAAGTACATTATTTTCTATAGGAATGTAGTGGAGTAAAAAGTACATTATTTTCTATAGGAATGTAGTGGAGTAAAATGTACATTATTTTCTATAGGAATGTAGTGGAGTAAAAAGTACATTATTTTCTATAGGAATGTAGTGGAGTAAAAAGTGGAGTAAAAAGTACATTATTTTCTATAGGAATGAAGTGGAGTAAAAAGTACATAATTTTTCTATAGGAATGTAGTGGAGTAAAAAGTACATTATTTTCTATAGGAATGTAGTGGAGTAAAAAGTACATTATTTTCTACAGGAATGTAGTGGAGTAAAAAGTACATTATTTTCTATAGGAATGTAGTGAAGTAAAAAAAAACTTTTTTTCTATAGGAATGTAGTGGAGTAAAAAGTACATTATTTTCTATAGGAATGTAGTGGAGTAAAAAGTACATTATTTTCTATAGGAATGTAGTGGAGTAAAAAGTACATTATTTTCTATAGGAATGTGGTGGAGTAAAAAGTACATTATTTTCTATCGGAATGTAGTGGAGTAAAAAGTACATTATTTTCTATAGGAATGTAGTGGAGTAAAAAGTATATTATTTTCTATAGGAATGTAGTGAAGTAAAAAAAAAAATTTTTCTATAGGAATGTAGTGGAGTAAAAAGGACATTATTTTCTATAGGAATGTAGTGGAGTAAAAAGTACATTATTTTCTATAGGAATGTAGTGGAGTAAAATGTACATTATTTTCTATAGGAATGTAGTGGAGTAAAAAGTACATTATTTTCTATAGGAATGTAGTGGAGTAAAAAGTACATTATTTTATTAAGGAATGTAGTGGAGTAAAAAGTACATTATTTTCTATAGGAATGTAGTGGAGAAAAAAGTGGAGTAAAAAGTACATTATTTTCTATAGGAATGTAGTGGAGTTAAAAGTACATTATTTTCTATAGGAATGTGGTGGAGTAAAAAGTACATTATTTTCTATAGGAATGTAGTGGAGTAAAAAGTACATTATTTTCTATAGGAATGTAGTGGAGTAAAAAGTACAATATTTTCTATAGGAATGTAGTGGAGTAAAAAGTACATTATTTTCTATAGGAATGTAGTGAAGTAAAAAAAAAATTTTTTTCTATAGGAATGTAGTGGAGTAAAATGTACATTATTTTCTATAGGAATGTAGTGGAGTAAAAAGTACATTATTTTCTATAGGAATGTAGTGTAGTAAAATGTACATTATTTTCTATAGGAATGTAGTGGAGTAAAAAGTACATTATTTTATTAAGAAATGTAGTGGAGTAAAAAGTACATTATTTTCTATAGGAATGTAGTGGAGTAAAAAGTGGAGTAAAAAGTACATTATTTTCTATAGGAATGTAGTGGAGTAAAAAGTACATTCTTTTCTATAGGAATGAAGTGGAGTAAAAAGTACATTATTTTCTATAGGAATGTAGTGGAGTAAAAAGTACATTGTTTTCTATAGGAATGTAGTGGAGTAAAAAGTACATTATTTTCTATAGGAATGTAGTGGAGTAAAAAGTACACTATTTTCTATAGGAATGTAGTGGAGTAAAAAGTACATTATTTTCTATAGGAATGTAGTGGAGTAAAAAGTACATTATTTTCTATAGGAATGTAGTGGAGTAAAATGTACATTATTTTCTATAGGAATGTAGTGGAGTAAAAAGTACATTATTTTCTATAGGAATGTAGTGAAGTAAAAAGTACATTATTTTCTATAGGAATGTAGTGGAGTAAAAAGTACATTATTTTCTATAGGAATGTGGTGGAGTAAAAAGTACATTATTTTCTATAGGAATGTAGTGGAGTAAAAAGTACATTACTTTCTATAGGAATGTAGTGGAGTAAAAAGTACAATATTTTCTATAGGAATGTAGTGGAGTAAAAAGTACATTATTTTCTATAGGAATGTAGTGAAGTAAAAAAAAAAAAAAATTCTATAGGAATGTAGTGGAGTAAAAAGTACATTATTTTCTATAGGAATGTAGTGGAGTAAAAAGTACATTATTTTCTATAGGAATGTAGTGGAGTAAAATGTACATTATTTTCTATAGGAATGTAGTGGAGTAAAAAGTACATTATTTTCTATAGGAATGTGGTGGAGTAAAAAGTACATTATTTTCTATAGGAATGTAGTGGAGTAAAAAGTACATTACTTTCTATAGGAATGTAGTGGAGTAAAAAGTACAATGTTTTCTATAGGAATGTAGTGGAGTAAAAAGTACATTATTTTCTATAGGAATGTAGTGAAGTAAAAAAAAAAAATTTTTCTATAGGAATGTAGTGGAGTAAAAAGTACATTATTTTCTATAGGAATGTAGTGGAGTAAAAAGTACATTATTTTCTATAGGAATGTAGTGGAGTAAAATGTACATTATTTTCTATAGGAATGTAGTGGAGTAAAAAGTGGAGTAAAAAGTACATTATTTTCTATAGGAATGTAGTGGAGTAAAAAGTACATTCTTTTCTATAGGAATGAAGTGGAGTAAAAAGTACATTATTTTCTATAGGAATGTAGTGGAGTAAAAAGTACATTATTTTCTATAGGAATGTAGTGGAGTAAAAAGTACATTATTTTCTATAGGAATGTAGTGAAGTAAAAAAAAAAAAATTTCTATAGGAATGTAGTGGAGTAAAAAGTACATTATTTTCTCTAGGAATGTAGTGGAGTAAAAAGTACATTATTTTCTATAGGAATGTAGTGGAGTAAAAAGTACATTATTTTCTATAGGAATGTAGTGGAGTAAAAAGTACATTATTTTCTATAGGAATGTAGTGGAGTAAAAAGTACATTATTTTCTATAGGAATGTAGTGGAGTGAAAAGTACATTATTTTCTATATGAATGTAGTGGAGTAAAAAGTACATTATTTTATTAAGGAATGTAGTGGAGTAAAAAGTACATTATTTTCTATAGGAATGTAGTGAAGTAAAAAGTACATTATTTTCTATATGAATGTAGTGGAATAAAAAGTACATTATTTTATTAAGGAATGTAGTGGAGTAAAAAGTACATTATTTTCTATAGGAATGTAGTGGAGTAAAAAGTGGAGTAAAAAGTACATTATTTTCTATAGGAATGTAGTGGAGTAAAAAGTACATTATTTTCTATAGGAATGTAGTGGAGTAAAAAGTACATTATTTTCTATAGGAATGTAGTGGAGTAAAAAGTACATTATTTTCTATAGGAATGTAGTGGAGTAAAAAGTACATTATTTTCTATAGGAATGTAGTGAAGTAAAAAAAAACTTTTTTTCTATAGGAATGTAGTGGAGTAAAAAGTACATTATTTTATTAAGTAATGTAGTGGAGTAAAAAGTACATTTTTTTCTATAGGAATGTATTGGAGTAAAAAGTACATTATTTTCTATAGGAATGTAGTGAAGTAAAAAAAAAAAAAATTCTATAGGAATGTAGTGGAGTAAAAAGTACATTATTTTCTATAGGAATGTAGTGGAGTAAAAAGTACATTATTTTCTATAGGATTGTAGTGGAGTAAAAAGTACATTATTTTCTATAGGAATGTAGTGGAGTAAAAAGTACATTATTTTCTATAGGAATGTAGTGGAGTAAAAAGTACATTATTTTCTATAGGAATGTAGTGGAGTAAAAAGTACATTATTTTCTATAGGAATGTAGTGGAGTGAAAAGTACATTATTTTCTATAGGAATGTAGTGGAGTAAAAAGTACATTCTTTTATTAAGGAATGTAGTGGAGTAAAAAGTACATTATTTTCTATAGGAATGTAGTGAAGTAAAAAGTACATTATTTTCTATATGAATGTAGTGGAGTAAAAAGTACATTATTTTATTAAGGAATGTAGTGGAGTAAAAAGTACATTATTTTCTATAGGAATGTAGTGGAGTAAAAAGTGGAGTAAAAAGTACATTATTTTCTATAGGAATGTAGTGGAGTAAAAAGTACATTATTTTCTCTAGGAATGTAGTGGAGTAAAAAGTACATTATTTTCTATAGGAATGTAGTGGAGTAAAAAGTACATTATTTTCTATAGGAATGTAGTCAAGTAAAAAGTACATTATTTTCTGTAGGAATGTAGTGGAGTAAAAAGTACATTATTTTCTATAGGAATGTAGTGGAGTAAAAAGTACATTATTTTCTATATGAATGTAGTGGAGTAAAAAGTACATTATTTTATTAAGGAATGTAGTGGAGTAAAAAATACATTATTTTCTATAGGAATGTAGTGGAGTTAAAAGTACATTATTTTCTATAGGAATGTAGTGGAGTAAAATGTACATTATTTTCTATAGGAATGTAGTGGAGTAAAAAGTACATTTTTTTCTATAGGAATGTAGTGGAGTAAAAAGTACATTATTTTCTATAGGAATGTAGTGGAGTAAAAAGTACATTATTTTCTATAGGAATGTAGTGGAGTAAAAAGTACATTATTTTCTATATGAATGTAGTGGAGTAAAAAGTACATTATTTTATTAAGGAATATAGTGGAGTAAAAAATACATTATTTTCTATAGGAATGTAGTGGAGTTAAAAGTACATTATTTTCTATAGGAATGTAGTGGAGTAAAATGTACATTATTTTCTATAGGAATGTAGTGGAGTAAAAAGTACATTATTTTCTATAGGAATGTAGTGGAGTAAAAAGTACATTATTTTATTAAGGAATGTAGTGAAGTAAAAAAAAAAAAAAATTCTATAGGAATGTAGTGGAGTAAAAAGTACATTATTTTCTATAGGAATGTAGTGGAGTAAAAAGTACAATATTTTCTATAGGAATGTAGTGGAGTAAAAAGTACATTATTTTCTATAGGAATGTAGTGAAGTAAAAAGTACATTATTTTCTATAGGAATGTAGTGGAGTAAAAAGTACATTATTTTCTATAGGAATGTAGTGAAGTAAAAAAAAAAAAATTTCTATAGGAATGTAGTGGAGTAAAAAGTACATTATTTTCTATAGGAATGTAGTGGAGTAAAAAGTACATTATTTTCTATAGGAATGTAGTGGAGTAAAAAGTACATTATTTTCTATAGGAATGTAGTGGAGTAAAAAGTACATTATTTTCTATAGGAATGTAGTGGAGTAAAAAGTACATTATTTTCTATAGGAATGTAGTGGAGTGAAACGTACATTATTTTCTATATGAATGTAGTGGAGTAAAAAGTACATTATTTTATTAAGGAATGTAGTGGAGTAAAAAGTACATTATTTTCTATAGGAATGTAGTGAAGTAAAAAGTACATTATTTTCTATATGAATGTAGTGGAGTAAAAAGTACATTATTTTATTAAGGAATGTAGTGGAGTAAAAAGTACATTATTTTCTATAGGAATGTAGTGGAGTAAAAAGTGGAGTAAAAAGTACATTATTTTCTATAGGAATGTAATGGAGTAAAAAGTACATTATTTTCTCTAGGAATGTAGTGGAGTAAAAAGTACATTATTTTCTCTAGGAATGTAGTGGAGTAAAAAGTACATTATTTTCTATAGGAATGTAGTGGAGTAAAAAGTACATTATTTTCTATAGGAATGTAGTGGAGTAAAAAGTACATTATTTTCTATAGGAATGTAGTGGAGTAAAAAGTATATTTTTTTCTATAGGAATGTAGTGGAGTAAAAAGTACATTATTTTCTATAGGAATGTAGTGAAGTAAAAAAAAAAAAATTCTATAGGAATGTAGTGGAGTAAAAAGTACATTATTTTCTATAGGAATGTAGTGGAGTAAAAAGTACATTATTTTCTATAGGAATGTAGTGGAGTAAAAAGTACATTATTTTCTATAGGAATGTAGTGGAGTAAAAAGTACATTATTTTCTATAGGAATGTAGTGGAGTAAAAAGAACATTATTTTCTATAGGAATGTAGTGGAGTAAAAAGTACATTATTTTCTATAGGAATGTAGTGGAGTAAAAAGTACATTATTTTCTATAGGAATGTAGTGGAGTAAAAAGTGGAGTAAAAAGTACATTATTTTCTATAGGAATGTAGTGGAGTAAAAAGTACATTCTTTTCTATAGGAATGAAGTGGAGTAAAAAGTACATTATTTTCTATAGGAATGTATTGGAGTAAAAAGTACATAATTTTCTATAGGAATGTAGTGGAGTAAAAAGTACATTATTTTCTATAGGAATGTAGTGAAGTAAAAAAAAAGTTTTTTTATATAGGAATGTAGTGGAGTAAAAAGTACATTATTTTCTATAGGAATGTAGTGAAGTAAAAAAAAAAAAAATTCTATAGGAATGTAGTGGAGTAAAAAGTACATTATTTTCTATAGGAATGTAGTGGAGTAAAAAGTACATTATTTTCTATAGGAATGTAGTGGAGTAAAAAGTACATTATTTTCTATAGGAATGTAGTGTAGTGAAAAGTACATTCTTTTCTATAGGAATTAAGTGGAGTAAAAAGTACATTATTTTCTATAGGAATGTAGTGGAGTAAAAAGTACATAATTTTCTATAGGAATGTAGTGGAGTAAAAACTACATTATTTTCTATAGGAATGTAGTGAAGTAAAAAAAAAAGTTTTTTTATATAGGAATGTAGTGGAGTAAAAAGTACATTATTTTCTATAGGATTGTAGTGGAGTAAAAAGTACATTATTTTCTCTAGGAATGTAGTGGAGTAAAAAGTACATTATTTTATTAAGGAATGTAGTGGAGTAAAAAGTACATTATTTTCTATAGGAATGTAAAGGAGTAAAAAGTACATTATTTTCTATAGGAATGTAGTGGAGTAAAAAGTACATTTTTTTCTATAGGAATGTAGTGGAGTAAAAAGTACATTATTTTCTATAGGAATGTAGTGGAGTAAAAAGTACATTATTTTCTATAGGAATGTAGTGGAGTAAAAAGTACATTATTTTCTATAGGATTGTAGTGGAGTAAAAAGTACATTATTTTCTCTAGGAAAATAGTGGAGTAAAAAGTACATTATTTTATTAAGGAATGTAGTGGAGTAAAAAGTACATTATTTTCTGTAGGAATGTAGTGGAGTAAAAAGTACATTATTTTCTATAGAAATGTAGTGGAGTAAAAAGTACATTATTTTCTATATGAATGTAGTGGAGTAAAAAGTACATTTTTTTATTAAGGAATGTAGTGGAGTAAAAAATACATTATTTTCTATAGGAATGTAGTGGAGTTAAAAGTACATTATTTTCTATAGGAATGTAGTGGAGTAAAAAGTACATTTTTTTCTATAGGAATGTAGTGGAGTAAAAAGTACATTATTTTCTATAGGAATGTAGTGGAGTAAAAAGTACAATATTTTCTATAGGAATGTAGTGGAGTAAAAAGTACATTATTTTCTATAGGAATGTAGTGAAGTAAAAAAAAAAAAAAATTCTATAGGAATGTAGTGGAGTAAAAAGTACAATATTTTCTATAGGAATGTAGTGGAGTAAAAAGTACATTATTTTCTATAGGAATGTAGTGAAGTAAAAAGTACATTATTTTCTATAGGAATGTAGTGGAGTAAAAAGTACATTATTTTCTATAGGAATGTAGTGAAGTAAAAAAAAAAAACATTTCTATAGGAATGCTGTGGAGTAAAAAGTACATTATTTTCTATAGGATTGTAGTGGAGTAAAAAGTACATTATTTTCTATAGTTATGTAGTGGAGTAAAAAGTACATTATTTTCTATAGGAATGTAGTGGAGTAAAAAGTACATTATTTTCTATAGGAATGTAGTGGAGTAAAAAGTACATTATTTTCTATAGGAATGTAGTGGAGTAAAAAGTACATTATTTTCTATAGGAATGTAGTGGAGTGAAAAGTACATTATTTTCTATAGGAATGTAGTGGAGTAAAAAGTACATTATTTTATTAAGGAATGTAGTGGAGTAAAAAGTACATTATTTTCTATAGGAATGTAGTGGAGTGAAAAGTACATTCTTTTCTATAGGAATGAAGTGGAGTAAAAAGTACATTATTTTCTATAGGAATGTAGTGGAGTAAAAAGTACATAATTTTCTATAGGAATGTAGTGGAGTAAAAAGTACATTATTTTCTATAGGAATGTAGTGAAGTAAAAAAAAAAGTTTTTTTATATAGGAATGTAGTGGAGTAAAAAGTACATTATTTTCTATAGGATTGTAGTGGAGTAAAAAGTACATTATTTTCTCTAGGAATGTAGTGGAGTAAAAAGTACATTATTTTATTAAGGAATGTAGTGGAGTAAAAAGTACATTATTTTCTATAGGAATGTAAAGGAGTAAAAAGTACATTATTTTCTATAGGAATGTAGTGGAGTAAAAAGTACATTTTTTTCTATAGGAATGTAGTGGAGTAAAAAGTACATTATTTTCTATAGGAATGTAGTGAAGTAAAAAAAAAAAAAATTCTATAGGAATGTAGTGGAGTAAAAAGTACATAATTTTCTATAGGAATGTAGTGGAGTAAAAAGTGCATAATTTTCTATAGGAATGTAGTGGAGTAAAAAGTACATTATTTTCTATAGGAATGTAGTGGAGTAAAAAGTACATTATTTTCTATAGGATTGTAGTGGAGTAAAAAGTACATTATTTTCTCTAGGAAAATAGTGGAGTAAAAAGTACATTATTTTATTAAGGAATGTAGTGGAGTAAAAAGTACATTATTTTCTGTAGGAATGTAGTGGAGTAAAAAGTACATTATTTTCTATAGGAATGTAGTGGAGTAAAAAGTACATTATTTTCTATATGAATGTAGTGGAGTAAAAAGTACATTATTTTCTATATGAATGTAGTGGAGTAAAAAGTACATTATTTTATTAAGGAATGTAGTGGAGTAAAAAATACATTATTTTCTATAGGAATGTAGTGGAGTTAAAAGTACATTATTTTCTATAGGAATGTAGTGGAGTAAAAAGTACATTTTTTTCTATAGGAATGTAGTGGAGTAAAAAGTACATTATTTTCTATAGGAATGTAGTGGAGTAAAAAGTACAATATTTTCTATAGGAATGTAGTGGAGTAAAAAGTACATTATTTTCTATAGGAATGTAGTGAAGTAAAAAAAAAAAAAAATTCTATAGGAATGTAGTGGAGTAAAAAGTACAATATTTTCTATAGGAATGTAGTGGAGTAAAAAGTACATTATTTTCTATAGGAATGTAGTGAAGTAAAAAGTACATTATTTTCTATAGGAATGTAGTGGAGTAAAAAGTACATTATTTTCTATAGGAATGTAGTGGAGTAAAAAGTACATTATTTTCTATAGGAATGTAGTGGAGTAAAAAGTACATTATTTTCTATAGGATTGTAGTGGAGTAAAAAGTACATTATTTTCTCTAGGAAAATAGTGGAGTAAAAAGTACATTATTTTATTAAGGAATGTAGTGGAGTAAAAAGTACATTATTTTCTGTAGGAATGTAGTGGAGTAAAAAGTACATTATTTTCTATAGGAATGTAGTGGAGTAAAAAGTACATTATTTTCTATATGAATGTAGTGGAGTAAAAAGTACATTATTTTATTAAGGAATGTAGTGGAGTAAAAAATACATTATTTTCTATAGGAATGTAGTGGAGTTAAAAGTACATTATTTTCTATAGGAATGTAGTGGAGTAAAAAGTACATTTTTTTCTATAGGAATGTAGTGGAGTAAAAAGTACATTATTTTCTATAGGAATGTAGTGGAGTAAAAAGTACAATATTTTCTATAGGAATGTAGTGGAGTAAAAAGTACATTATTTTCTATAGGAATGTAGTGAAGTAAAAAAATAAAAAAATTCTATAGGAATGTAGTGGAGTAAAAAGTACAATATTTTCTATAGGAATGTAGTGGAGTAAAAAGTACATTATTTTCTATAGGAATGTAGTGAAGTAAAAAGTACATTATTTTCTATAGGAATGTAGTGGAGTAAAAAGTACATTATTTTCTATAGGAATGTAGTGGAGTAAAAAGTACATTATTTTCTATAGGAATGTAGTGGAGTAAAAAGTACATTATTTTCTATAGGATTGTAGTGGAGTAAAAAGTACATTATTTTCTCTAGGAAAATAGTGGAGTAAAAAGTACATTATTTTATTAAGGAATGTAGTGGAGTAAAAAGTACATTATTTTCTGTAGGAATGTAGTGGAGTAAAAAGTACATTATTTTCTATAGGAATGTAGTGGAGTAAAAAGTACATTATTTTCTATATGAATGTAGTGGAGTAAAAAGTACATTATTTTATTAAGGAATGTAGTGGAGTAAAAAGTACATTATTTTCTATAGGAATGCTGTGGAGTAAAAAGTACATTATTTTCTATAGGATTGTAGTGGAGTAAAAAGTACATTATTTTATTAAGGAATGTAGTGGAGTAAAAAATACATTATTTTCTATAGGAATGTAGTGGAGTTAAAAGTACATTATTTTCTATAGGAATGTAGTGGAGTAAAAAGTACATTTTTTTCTATAGGAATGTAGTGGAGTAAAAAGTACATTATTTTCTATAGGAATGTAGTGGAGTAAAAAGTACAATATTTTCTATAGGAATGTAGTGGAGTAAAAAGTACATTATTTTCTATAGGAATGTAGTGAAGTAAAAAAAAAAAAAATTCTATAGGAATGTAGTGGAGTAAAAAGTACAATATTTTCTATAGGAATGTAGTGGAGTAAAAAGTACATTATTTTCTATAGGAATGTAGTGAAGTAAAAAGTACATTATTTTCTATAGGAATGTAGTGGAGTAAAAAGTACATTATTTTCTATAGGAATGTAGTGAAGTAAAAAAAAAAAACATTTCTATAGGAATGCTGTGGAGTAAAAAGTACATTATTTTCTATAGGATTGTAGTGGAGTAAAAAGTACATTATTTTCTATAGGAATGTAGTGGAGTAAAAAGTACATTATTTTCTATAGGAATGTAGTGGAGTAAAAAGTACATTATTTTCTATAGGAATGTAGTGGAGTAAAAAGTACATTATTTTCTATAGGAATGTAGTGGAGTAAAAAGTACATTATTTTATATAGGAATGTAGTGGAGTGAAAAGTACATTATTTTATATAGGAATGTAGTGGAGTAAAAAGTACATTATTTTATTAAGGAATGTAGTGGAGTAAAAAGTACATTATTTTCTATAGGAATGTAGTGGAGTAAAAAGTACATTATTTTCTATAGGATTGTAGTGGAGTAAAAAGTACATTATTTTCTCTAGGAAAATAGTGGAGTAAAAAGTACATTATTTTATTAAGGAATGTAGTGGAGTAAAAAGTACATTATTTTCTGTAGGAATGTAGTGGAGTAAAAAGTACATTATTTTCTATAGGAATGTAGTGGAGTAAAAAGTACATTATTTTCTATATGAATGTAGTGGAGTAAAAAGTACATTATTTTATTAAGGAATGTAGTGGAGTAAAAAGTACATTATTTTCTATAGGAATGCTGTGGAGTAAAAAGTACATTATTTTCTATAGGATTGTAGTGGAGTAAAAAGTACATTATTTTATTAAGGAATGTAGTGGAGTAAAAAATACATTATTTTCTATAGGAATGTAGTGGAGTTAAAAGTACATTATTTTCTATAGGAATGTAGTGGAGTAAAAAGTACATTTTTTTCTATAGGAATGTAGTGGAGTAAAAAGTACATTATTTTCTATAGGAATGTAGTGGAGTAAAAAGTACAATATTTTCTATAGGAATGTAGTGGAGTAAAAAGTACATTATTTTCTATAGGAATGTAGTGAAGTAAAAAAAAAAAAAATTCTATAGGAATGTAGTGGAGTAAAAAGTACAATATTTTCTATAGGATTGTAGTGGAGTAAAAAGTACATTATTTTCTATAGGAATGTAGTGAAGTAAAAAGTACATTATTTTCTATAGGAATGTAGTGGAGTAAAAAGTACATTATTTTCTATAGGAATGTAGTGAAGTAAAAAGTACATTATTTTCTATAGGAATGTAGTGGAGTAAAAAGTACATTATTTTCTATAGGAATGTAGTGAAGTAAAAAAAAAAAACATTTCTATAGGAATGCTGTGGAGTAAAAAGTACATTATTTTCTATAGGATTGTAGTGGAGTAAAAAGTACATTATTTTCTATAGGAATGTAGTGGAGTAAAAAGTACATTATTTTCTATAGGAATGTAGTGGAGTAAAAAGTACATTATTTTCTATAGGAATGTAGTGGAGTAAAAAGTACATTATTTTCTATAGGAATGTAGTGGAGTAAAAAGTACATTATTTTATATAGGAATGTAGTGGAGTGAAAAGTACATTATTTTATATAGGAATGTAGTGGAGTAAAAAGTACATTATTTTATTAAGGAATGTAGTGGAGTAAAAAGTACATTATTTTCTATAGGAATGTAGTGGAGTAAAAAGTACATTATTTTCTATAGGATTGTAGTGGAGTAAAAAGTACATTATTTTCTCTAGGAAAATAGTGGAGTAAAAAGTACATTATTTTATTAAGGAATGTAGTGGAGTAAAAAGTACATTATTTTCTGTAGGAATGTAGTGGAGTAAAAAGTACATTATTTTCTATAGGAATGTAGTGGAGTAAAAAGTACATTATTTTCTATATGAATGTAGTGGAGTAAAAAGTACATTATTTTATTAAGGAATGTAGTGGAGTAAAAAGTACATTATTTTCTATAGGAATGCTGTGGAGTAAAAAGTACATTATTTTCTATAGGATTGTAGTGGAGTAAAAAGTACATTATTTTATTAAGGAATGTAGTGGAGTAAAAAATACATTATTTTCTATAGGAATGTAGTGGAGTTAAAAGTACATTATTTTCTATAGGAATGTAGTGGAGTAAAAAGTACATTTTTTTCTATAGGAATGTAGTGGAGTAAAAAGTACATTATTTTCTATAGGAATGTAGTGGAGTAAAAAGTACAATATTTTCTATAGGAATGTAGTGGAGTAAAAAGTACATTATTTTCTATAGGAATGTAGTGAAGTAAAAAAAAAAAAAATTCTATAGGAATGTAGTGGAGTAAAAAGTACAATATTTTCTATAGGATTGTAGTGGAGTAAAAAGTACATTATTTTCTATAGGAATGTAGTGAAGTAAAAAGTACATTATTTTCTATAGGAATGTAGTGGAGTAAAAAGTACATTATTTTCTATAGGAATGTAGTGAAGTAAAAAAAAAAAACATTTCTATAGGAATGCTGTGGAGTAAAAAGTACATTATTTTCTATAGGATTGTAGTGGAGTAAAAAGTACATTATTTTCTATAGGAATGTAGTGGAGTTAAAAGTACATTATTTTCTATAGGAATGTAGTGGAGTAAAAAGTACATTATTTTCTATAGGAATGTAGTGAAGTAAAAAGTACATTATTTTCTATATGAATGTAGTGGAGTAAAAAGTACATTATTTTATTAAGGAATGTAGTGGAGTAAAAAGTACATTATTTTCTATAGGAATGTAGTGGAGTAAAAAGTGGAGTAAAAAGTACATTATTTTCTATAGGAATGTAGTGGAGTAAAAAGTACATTATTTTCTCTAGGAATGTAGTGGAGTAAAAAGTACATTATTTTCTATAGGAATGTAGTGGAGTAAAAAGTACATTATTTTCTATAGGAATGTAGTGGAGTAAAAAGTACATTATTTTCTGTAGGAATGTAGTGGAGTAAAAAGTACATTATTTTCTATAGGAATGTAGTGGAGTAAAAAGTACATTATTTTCTATATGAATGTAGTGGAGTAAAAAGTACATTATTTTATTAAGGAATGTAGTGGAGTAAAAAATACATTATTTTCTATAGGAATGTAGTGGAGTTAAAAGTACATTATTTTCTATAGGAATGTAGTGGAGTAAAATGTACATTATTTTCTATAGGAATGTAGTGGAGTAAAAAGTACATTTTTTTCTATAGGAATGTAGTGGAGTAAAAAGTACATTATTTTCTATAGGAATGTAGTGGAGTAAAAAGTACATTATTTTCTATAGGAATGTAGTGGAGTAAAAAGTACATTATTTTCTATATGAATGTAGTGGAGTAAAAAGTACATTATTTTCTATAGGAATGTAGTGGAGTAAAAAGTACATTATTTTCTATAGGAATGTAGTGAAGTAAAAAAAAAAAATTTTCTATAGGAATGTAGTGGAGTAAAAAGTACATTATTTTCTATAGGATTGTAGTGGAGTAAAAAGTACATTATTTTCTATAGGAATGTAGTGGAGTAAAAAGTACATTATTTTCTATAGGAATGTAGTGGAGTAAAAAGTACATTATTTTCTATAGGAATGTAGTGGAGTAAAAAGTACATTATTTTCTATATGAATGTAGTGGAGTAAAAAGTACATTATTTTATTAAGGAATGTAGTGGAGTAAAAAGTACATTATTTTCTATAGGAATGTAGTGAAGTAAAAAGTACATTATTTTCTATATGAATGTAGTGGAGTAAAAAGTACATTATTTTATTAAGGAATGTAGTGGAGTAAAAAGTACATTATTTTCTATAGGAATGTAGTGGAGTAAAAAGTGGAGTAAAAAGTACATTATTTTCTATAGGAATGTAGTGGAGTAAAAAGTACATTATTTTCTCTAGGAATGTAGTGGAGTAAAAAGTACATTATTTTCTATAGGAATGTAGTGGAGTAAAAAGTACATTATTTTCTATAGGAATGTAGTGGAGTAAAAAGAACATTATTTTCTATAGGAATGTAGTGGAGTAAAAAGTACATTATTTTCTATAGGAATGTAGTGGAGTAAAAAGTACATTATTTTCTATAGGAATGTAGTGGAGTAAAAAGTGGAGTAAAAAGTACATTATTTTCTATAGGAATGTAGTGGAGTAAAAAGTACATTCTTTTCTATAGGAATGAAGTGGAGTAAAAAGTACATTATTTTCTATAGGAATGTAGTGGAGTAAAAAGTACATAATTTTCTATAGGAATGTAGTGGAGTAAAAAGTACATTATTTTCTATAGGAATGTAGTGAAGTAAAAAAAAAAAAAAATTCTATAGGAATGTAGTGGAGTAAAAAGTACATTATTTTCTATAGGAATGTAGTGGAGTAAAAAGTACATTATTTTCTATAGGAATGTAGTGGAGTAAAATGTACATTATTTTCTATAGGAATGTAGTGGAGTAAAAAGAACATTATTTTCTATAGGAATGTAGTGGAGTAAAAAGTACATTATTTTCTATAGGAATGTAGTGGAGTAAAAAGTACATTATTTTCTATAGGAATGTAGTGGAGTAAAAAGTACATTATTTTCTATAGGAATGTAGTGGAGTGAAAAGTACATTATTTTCTATAGGAATGTAGTGGAGTAAAAAGTACATTCTTTTATTAAGGAATGTAGTGGAGTAAAAAGTACATTATTTTCTATAGGAATGTAGTGAAGTAAAAAGTACATTATTTTCTATATGAATGTAGTGGAGTAAAAAGTACATTATTTTATTAAGGAATGTAGTGGAGTAAAAAGTACATTATTTTCTATAGGAATGTAGTGGAGTAAAAAGTGGAGTAAAAAGTACATTATTTTCTATAGGAATGTAGTGGAGTAAAAAGTACATTATTTTCTCTAGGAATGTAGTAGAGTAAAAAGTACATTATTTTCTATAGGAATGTAGTGGAGTAAAAAGTACATTATTTTCTATAGGAATGTAGTGGAGTAAAAAGTACATTATTTTCTGTAGGAATGTAGTGGAGTAAAAAGTACATTATTTTCTATAGGAATGTAGTGGAGTAAAAAGTACATTATTTTCTATATGAATGTAGTGGAGTAAAAAGTACATTATTTTATTAAGGAATGTAGTGGAGTAAAAAATACATTATTTTCTATAGGAATGTAGTGGAGTAAAATGTACATTATTTTCTATAGGAATGTAGTGGAGTAAAAAGTACATTTTTTTCTATAGGAATGTAGTGGAGTAAAAAGTACATTATTTTCTATAGGAATGTAGTGGAGTAAAAAGTACATTATTTTCTATAGGAATGTAGTGGAGTAAAAAGTACATTATTTTCTATATGAATGTAGTGGAGTAAAAAGTACATTATTTTATTAAGGAATGTAGTGGAGTAAAAAATACATTATTTTCTATAGGAATGTAGTGGAGTTAAAAGTACATTATTTTCTATATGAATGTAGTGGAGTAAAAAGTACATTATTTTATTAAGGAATGTAGTGGAGTAAAAAGTACATTATTTTCTATAGGAATGTAGTGGAGTAAAAAGTGGAGTAAAAAGTACATTATTTTCTATAGGAATGTAGTGGAGTAAAAAGTACATTATTTTCTCTAGGAATGTAGTAGAGTAAAAAGTACATTATTTTCTATAGGAATGTAGTGGAGTAAAAAGTACATTATTTTCTATAGGAATGTAGTGGAGTAAAAAGTACATTATTTTCTGTAGGAATGTAGTGGAGTAAAAAGTACATTATTTTCTATAGGAATGTAGTGGAGTAAAAAGTACATTATTTTCTATATGAATGTAGTGGAGTAAAAAGTACATTATTTTATTAAGGAATGTAGTGGAGTAAAAAATACATTATTTTCTATAGGAATGTAGTGGAGTAAAATGTACATTATTTTCTATAGGAATGTAGTGGAGTAAAAAGTACATTTTTTTCTATAGGAATGTAGTGGAGTAAAAAGTACATTATTTTCTATAGGAATGTAGTGGAGTAAAAAGTACATTATTTTCTATAGGAATGTAGTGGAGTAAAAAGTACATTATTTTCTATATGAATGTAGTGGAGTAAAAAGTACATTATTTTATTAAGGAATGTAGTGGAGTAAAAAATACATTATTTTCTATAGGAATGTAGTGGAGTTAAAAGTACATTATTTTCTATAGGAATGTAGTGGAGTAAAATGTACATTATTTTCTATAGGAATATAGTGGAGTAAAAAGTACATTATTTTCTATAGGAATGTAGTGGAGTAAAAAGTACATTATTTTCTATAGGAATGTAGTGGAGTAAAAAGTACATTATTTTATTAAGGAATGTAGTGAAGTAAAAAAAAAAAAAATTCTATAGGAATGTAGTGGAGTAAAAAGTACATTATTTTCTATAGGAATGTAGTGGAGTAAAAAGTACAATATTTTCTATAGGAATGTAGTGGAGTAAAAAGTACATTATTTTCTATAGGAATGTAGTGGAGTAAAAAGTACATTTTTTTCTATAGGAATGTAGTGGAGTAAAAAGTACATTATTTTCTATAGGAATGTAGTGGAGTAAAAAGTACAATATTTTCTATAGGAATGTAGTGGAGTAAAAAGTACATTATTTTCTATAGGAATGTAGTGAAGTAAAAAAAAAAAAAATTCTATAGGAATGTAGTGGAGTAAAAAGTACAATATTTTCTATAGGAATGTAGTGGAGTAAAAAGTACATTATTTTCTATAGGAATGTAGTGAAGTAAAAAGTACATTATTTTCTATAGGAATGTAGTGGAGTAAAAAGTACATTATTTTCTATAGGAATGTAGTGAAGTAAAAAAAAAAACATTTCTATAGGAATGCTGTGGAGTAAAAAGTACATTATTTTCTATAGGATTGTAGTGGAGTAAAAAGTACATTATTTTCTATAGGAATGTAGTGGAGTAAAAAGTACATTATTTTCTATAGGAATGTAGTGGAGTAAAAAGTACATTATTTTCTATAGGAATGTAGTGAAGTAAAAAGTACATTATTTTCTATATGAATGTAGTGGAGTAAAAAGTACATTATTTTATTAAGGAATGTAGTGGAGTAAAAAGTACATTATTTTCTATAGGAATGTAGTGGAGTAAAAAGTGGAGTAAAAAGTACATTATTTTCTATAGGAATGTAGTGGAGTAAAAAGTACATTATTTTCTCTAGGAATGTAGTGGAGTAAAAAGTACATTATTTTCTATAGGAATGTAGTGGAGTAAAAAGTACATTATTTTCTATAGGAATGTAGTGGAGTAAAAAGTACATTATTTTCTGTAGGAATGTAGTGGAGTAAAAAGTACATTATTTTCTATAGGAATGTAGTGGAGTAAAAAGTACATTATTTTCTATATGAATGTAGTGGAGTAAAAAGTACATTATTTTATTAAGGAATGTAGTGGAGTAAAAAATACATTATTTTCTATAGGAATGTAGTGGAGTTAAAAGTACATTATTTTCTATAGGAATGTAGTGGAGTAAAATGTACATTATTTTCTATAGGAATGTAGTGGAGTAAAAAGTACATTTTTTTCTATAGGAATGTAGTGGAGTAAAAAGTACATTATTTTCTATAGGAATGTAGTGGAGTAAAAAGTACATTATTTTCTATAGGAATGTAGTGGAGTAAAAAGTACATTATTTTCTATATGAATGTAGTGGAGTAAAAAGTACATTATTTTATTAAGGAATGTAGTGGAGTAAAAAATACATTATTTTCTATAGGAATGTAGTGGAGTTAAAAGTACATTATTTTCTATAGGAATGTAGTGGAGTAAAATGTACATTATTTTCTATAGGAATATAGTGGAGTAAAAAGTACATTATTTTCTATAGGAATGTAGTGGAGTAAAAAGTACATTATTTTCTATAGGAATGTAGTGGAGTAAAAAGTACATTATTTTATTAAGGAATGTAGTGAAGTAAAAAAAAAAAATTCTATAGGAATGTAGTGGAGTAAAAAGTACATTATTTTCTATAGGAATGTAGTGGAGTAAAAAGTACAATATTTTCTATAGGAATGTAGTGGAGTAAAAAGTACATTATTTTCTATAGGAATGTAGTGAAGTAAAAAGTACATTATTTTCTCTAGGAATGTAGTGGAGTAAAAAGTACATTATTTTCTATAGGAATGTAGTGAAGTAAAAAAAAAAAATTTTCTATAGGAATGTAGTGGAGTAAAAAGTACATTATTTTCTATAGGATTGTAGTGGAGTAAAAAGTACATTATTTTCTATAGGAATGTAGTGGAGTAAAAAGTACATTATTTTCTATAGGAATGTAGTGGAGTAAAAAGTACATTATTTTCTATAGGAATGTAGTGGAATAAAAAGTACATTATTTTCTATAGGAATGTAGTGGAGTAAAAAGTACATTATTTTCTATAGGAATGTAGTGGAGTGAAAAGTACATTATTTTCTATATGAATGTAGTGGAGTAAAAAGTACATTATTTTATTAAGGAATGTAGTGGAGTAAAAAGTACATTATTTTCTATAGGAATGTAGTGAAGTAAAAAGTACATTATTTTCTATATGAATGTAGTGGAGTAAAAAGTACATTATTTTATTAAGGAATGTAGTGGAGTAAAAAGTACATTATTTTCTATAGGAATGTAGTGGAGTAAAAAGTGGAGTAAAAAGTACATTATTTTCTATAGGAATGTAGTGGAGTAAAAAGTACATTATTTTCTCTAGGAATGTAGTGGAGTAAAAAGTACATTATTTTCTATAGGAATGTAGTGGAGTAAAAAGTACATTATTTTCTATAGGAATGTAGTGGAGTAAAAAGAACATTATTTTCTATAGGAATGTAGTGGAGTAAAAAGTACATTATTTTCTATAGGAATGTAGTGGAGTAAAAAGTACATTATTTTCTATAGGAATGTAGTGGAGTAAAAAGTGGAGTAAAAAGTACATTATTTTCTATAGGAATGTAGTGGAGTAAAAAGTACATTCTTTTCTATAGGAATGAAGTGGAGTAAAAAGTACATTATTTTCTATAGGAATGTAGTGGAGTAAAAAGTACATAATTTTCTATAGGAATGTAGTGGAGTAAAAAGTACATTATTTTCTATAGGAATGTAGTGAAGTAAAAAAAAAAAAAATTCTATAGGAATGTAGTGGAGTAAAAAGTACATTATTTTCTATAGGAATGTAGTGGAGTAAAAAGTACATTATTTTCTATAGGAATGTAGTGGAGTAAAATGTACATTATTTTCTATAGGAATGTAGTGGAGTAAAAAGAACATTATTTTCTATAGGAATGTAGTGGAGTAAAAAGTACATTATTTTCTATAGGAATGTAGTGGAGTAAAAAGTACATTATTTTCTATAGGAATGTAGTGGAGTAAAAAGTACATTATTTTCTATAGGAATGTAGTGGAGTGAAAAGTACATTATTTTCTATAGGAATGTAGTGGAGTAAAAAGTACATTCTTTTATTAAGGAATGTAGTGGAGTAAAAAGTACATTATTTTCTATAGGAATGTAGTGAAGTAAAAAGTACATTATTTTCTATATGAATGTAGTGGAGTAAAAAGTACATTATTTTATTAAGGAATGTAGTGGAGTAAAAAGTACATTATTTTCTATAGGAATGTAGTGGAGTAAAAAGTGGAGTAAAAAGTACATTATTTTCTATAGGAATGTAGTGGAGTAAAAAGTACATTATTTTCTCTAGGAATGTAGTAGAGTAAAAAGTACATTATTTTCTATAGGAATGTAGTGGAGTAAAAAGTACATTATTTTCTATAGGAATGTAGTGGAGTAAAAAGTACATTATTTTCTGTAGGAATGTAGTGGAGTAAAAAGTACATTATTTTCTATAGGAATGTAGTGGAGTAAAAAGTACATTATTTTCTATATGAATGTAGTGGAGTAAAAAGTACATTATTTTATTAAGGAATGTAGTGGAGTAAAAAATACATTATTTTCTATAGGAATGTAGTGGAGTAAAATGTACATTATTTTCTATAGGAATGTAGTGGAGTAAAAAGTACATTTTTTTCTATAGGAATGTAGTGGAGTAAAAAGTACATTATTTTCTATAGGAATGTAGTGGAGTAAAAAGTACATTATTTTCTATAGGAATGTAGTGGAGTAAAAAGTACATTATTTTCTATATGAATGTAGTGGAGTAAAAAGTACATTATTTTATTAAGGAATGTAGTGGAGTAAAAAATACATTATTTTCTATAGGAATGTAGTGGAGTTAAAAGTACATTATTTTCTATAGGAATGTAGTGGAGTAAAATGTACATTATTTTCTATAGGAATATAGTGGAGTAAAAAGTACATTATTTTCTATAGGAATGTAGTGGAGTAAAAAGTACATTATTTTCTATAGGAATGTAGTGGAGTAAAAAGTACATTATTTTATTAAGGAATGTAGTGAAGTAAAAAAAAAAAAAATTCTATAGGAATGTAGTGGAGTAAAAAGTACATTATTTTCTATAGGAATGTAGTGGAGTAAAAAGTACAATATTTTCTATAGGAATGTAGTGGAGTAAAAAGTACATTATTTTCTATAGGAATGTAGTGAAGTAAAAAGTACATTATTTTCTATAGGAATGTAGTGGAGTAAAAAGTACATTATTTTCTATAGGAATGTAGTGAAGTAAAAAAAAAAAATTTTCTATAGGAATGTAGTGGAGTAAAAAGTACATTATTTTCTATAGGATTGTAGTGGAGTAAAAAGTACATTATTTTCTATAGGAATGTAGTGGAGTAAAAAGTACATTATTTTCTATAGGAATGTAGTGGAGTAAAAAGTACATTATTTTCTATAGGAATGTAGTGGAGTAAAAAGTACATTATTTTCTATAGGAATGTAGTGGAGTAAAAAGTACATTATTTTCTATAGGAATGTAGTGGAGTGAAAAGTACATTATTTTCTATATGAATGTAGTGGAGTAAAAAGTACATTATTTTATTAAGGAATGTAGTGGAGTAAAAAGTACATTATTTTCTATAGGAATGTAGTGAAGTAAAAAGTACATTATTTTCTATATGAATGTAGTGGAGTAAAAAGTACATTATTTTATTAAGGAATGTAGTGGAGTAAAAAGTACATTATTTTCTATAGGAATGTAGTGGAGTAAAAAGTGGAGTAAAAAGTACATTATTTTCTATAGGAATGTAGTGGAGTAAAAAGTACATTATTTTCTCTAGGAATGTAGTGGAGTAAAAAGTACATTATTTTCTATAGGAATGTAGTGGAGTAAAAAGTACATTATTTTCTATAGGAATGTAGTGGAGTAAAAAGTACATTATTTTCTATAGGAATGTAGTGGAGTAAAAAGTACATTTTTTTCTATAGGAATGTAGTGGAGTAAAAAGTACATTATTTTCTATAGGAATGTAGTGAAGTAAAAAGTACATTATTTTCTATAGGAATGTAGTGGAGTAAAAAGTACATTATTTTCTATAGGAATGTAGTGAAGTAAAAAAAAAAAATTTTCTATAGGAATGTAGTGGAGTAAAAAGTACATTATTTTCTATAGGATTGTAGTGGAGTAAAAAGTACATTATTTTCTATAGGAATGTAGTGGAGTAAAAAGTACATTATTTTCTATAGGAATGTAGTGGAGTAAAAAGTGAATTATTTTCTATAGGAATGTAGTGGAGTAAAAAGTACATTATTTTCTATAGGAATGTAGTGGAGTAAAAAGTACATTATTTTCTATAGGAATGTAGTGGAGTGAAAAGTACATTATTTTCTATAGGAATGTAGTGGAGTAAAAAGTACATTCTTTTATTAAGGAATGTAGTGGAGTAAAAAGTACATTATTTTCTATAGGAATGTAGTGAAGTAAAAAGTACATTATTTTCTATATGAATGTAGTGGAGTAAAAAGTACATTATTTTATTAAGGAATGTAGTGGAGTAAAAAGTACATTATTTTCTATAGGAATGTAGTGAAGTAAAAAAAAAAAATTTTCTATAGGAATGTAGTGGAGTAAAAAGTACATTATTTTCTATAGGATTGTAGTGGAGTAAAAAGTACATTATTTTCTATAGGAATGTAGTGGAGTAAAAAGTACATTATTTTCTATAGGAATGTAGTGGAGTAAAAAGTACATTATTTTCTATAGGAATGTAGTGGAGTAAAAAGTACATTATTTTCTATAGGAATGTAGTGGAGTAAAAAGTACATTATTTTCTATAGGAATGTAGTGGAGTGAAAAGTACATTATTTTCTATATGAATGTAGTGGAGTAAAAAGTACATTATTTTATTAAGGAATGTAGTGGAGTAAAAAGTACATTATTTTCTATAGGAATGTAGTGAAGTAAAAAGTACATTATTTTCTATATGAATGTAGTGGAGTAAAAAGTACATTATTTTATTAAGGAATGTAGTGGAGTAAAAAGTACATTATTTTCTATAGGAATGTAGTGGAGTAAAAAGTGGAGTAAAAAGTACATTATTTTCTATAGGAATGTAGTGGAGTAAAAAGTACATTATTTTCTCTAGGAATGTAGTGGAGTAAAAAGTACATTATTTTCTATAGGAATGTAGTGGAGTAAAAAGTACATTATTTTCTATAGGAATGTAGTGGAGTAAAAAGTACATTATTTTCTATAGGAATGTAGTGGAGTAAAAAGTACATTTTTTTCTATAGGAATGTAGTGGAGTAAAAAGTACATTATTTTCTATAGGAATGTAGTGAAGTAAAAAGTACATTATTTTCTATAGGAATGTAGTGGAGTAAAAAGTACATTATTTTCTATAGGAATGTAGTGAAGTAAAAAAAAAAAATTTTCTATAGGAATGTAGTGGAGTAAAAAGTACATTATTTTCTATAGGATTGTAGTGGAGTAAAAAGTACATTATTTTCTATAGGAATGTAGTGGAGTAAAAAGTACATTATTTTCTATAGGAATGTAGTGGAGTAAAAAGTGAATTATTTTCTATAGGAATGTAGTGGAGTAAAAAGTACATTATTTTCTATAGGAATGTAGTGGAGTAAAAAGTACATTATTTTCTATAGGAATGTAGTGGAGTGAAAAGTACATTATTTTCTATATGAATGTAGTGGAGTAAAAAGTACATTATTTTATTAAGGAATGTAGTGGAGTAAAAAGTACATTATTTTCTATAGGAATGTAGTGAAGTAAAAAGTACATTATTTTCTATATGAATGTAGTGGAGTAAAAAGTACATTATTTTATTAAGGAATGTAGTGGAGTAAAAAGTACATTATTTTCTATAGGAATGTAGTGGAGTAAAAAGTGGAGTAAAAAGTACATTATTTTCTATAGGAATGTAGTGGAGTAAAAAGTACATTATTTTCTCTAGGAATGTAGTGGAGTAAAAAGTACATTATTTTCTATAGGAATGTAGTGGAGTAAAAAGTACATTATTTTCTATAGGAATGTAGTGGAGTAAAAAGTACATTATTTTCTATAGGAATGTAGTGGAGTAAAAAGTACATTTTTTTCTATAGGAATGTAGTGGAGTAAAAAGTACATTATTTTCTATAGGAATGTAGTGAAGTAAAAAAAAAAAAATTCTATAGGAATGTAGTGGAGTAAAAAGTACATTATTTTCTATAGGAATGTAGTGGAGTAAAAAGTACATTATTTTCTATAGGAATGTAGTGGAGTAAAAAGAACATTATTTTCTATAGGAATGTAGTGGAGTAAAAAGTACATTATTTTCTATAGGAATGTAGTGGAGTAAAAAGTACATTATTTTCTATAGGAATGTAGTGGAGTAAAAAGTGGAGTAAAAAGTACATTATTTTCTATAGGAATGTAGTGGAGTAAAAAGTACATTCTTTTCTATAGGAATGAAGTGGAGTAAAAAGTACATTATTTTCTATAGGAATGTAGTGGAGTAAAAAGTACATAATTTTCTATAGGAATGTAGTGGAGTAAAAAGTACATTATTTTCTATAGGAATGTAGTGAAGTAAAAAAAAAAAAAAATTCTATAGGAATGTAGTGGAGTAAAAAGTACATTATTTTCTATAGGAATGTAGTGGAGTAAAAAGTACATTATTTTCTATAGGAATGTAGTGGAGTAAAATGTACATTATTTTCTATAGGAATGTAGTGGAGTAAAAAGAACATTATTTTCTATAGGAATGTAGTGGAGTAAAAAGTACATTATTTTCTATAGGAATGTAGTGGAGTAAAAAGTACATTATTTTCTATAGGAATGTAGTGGAGTAAAAAGTACATTATTTTCTATAGGAATGTAGTGGAGTGAAAAGTACATTATTTTCTATAGGAATGTAGTGGAGTAAAAAGTACATTCTTTTATTAAGGAATGTAGTGGAGTAAAAAGTACATTATTTTCTATAGGAATGTAGTGAAGTAAAAAGTACATTATTTTCTATATGAATGTAGTGGAGTAAAAAGTACATTATTTTATTAAGGAATGTAGTGGAGTAAAAAGTACATTATTTTCTATAGGAATGTAGTGGAGTAAAAAGTGGAGTAAAAAGTACATTATTTTCTATAGGAATGTAGTGGAGTAAAAAGTACATTATTTTCTCTAGGAATGTAGTGGAGTAAAAAGTACATTATTTTCTATAGGAATGTAGTGGAGTAAAAAGTACATTATTTTCTATAGGAATGTAGTGGAGTAAAAAGTACATTATTTTCTGTAGGAATGTAGTGGAGTAAAAAGTACATTATTTTCTATAGGAATGTAGTGGAGTAAAAAGTACATTATTTTCTATATGAATGTAGTGGAGTAAAAAGTACATTATTTTATTAAGGAATGTAGTGGAGTAAAAAATACATTATTTTCTATAGGAATGTAGTGGAGTAAAATGTACATTATTTTCTATAGGAATGTAGTGGAGTAAAAAGTACATTTTTTTCTATAGGAATGTAGTGGAGTAAAAAGTACATTATTTTCTATAGGAATGTAGTGGAGTTAAAAGTACATTATTTTCTATAGGAATGTAGTGGAGTAAAATGTACATTATTTTCTATAGGAATATAGTGGAGTAAAAAGTACATTATTTTCTATAGGAATGTAGTGGAGTAAAAAGTACATTATTTTCTATAGGAATGTAGTGGAGTAAAAAGTACATTATTTTATTAAGGAATGTAGTGAAGTAAAAAAAAAAAAATTCTATAGGAATGTAGTGGAGTAAAAAGTACATTATTTTCTATAGGAATGTAGTGAAGTAAAAAGTACATTATTTTCTATATGAATGTAGTGGAGTAAAAAGTACATTATTTTATTAAGGAATGTAGTGGAGTAAAAAGTACATTATTTTCTATAGGAATGTAGTGGAGTAAAAAGTGGAGTAAAAAGTACATTATTTTCTATAGGAATGTAGTGGAGTAAAAAGTACATTATTTTCTCTAGGAATGTAGTGGAGTAAAAAGTACATTATTTTCTATAGGAATGTAGTGGAGTAAAAAGTACATTATTTTCTATAGGAATGTAGTGGAGTAAAAAGTACATTATTTTCTGTAGGAATGTAGTGGAGTAAAAAGTACATTATTTTCTATAGGAATGTAGTGGAGTAAAAAGTACATTATTTTCTATATGAATGTAGTGGAGTAAAAAGTACATTATTTTATTAAGGAATGTAGTGGAGTAAAAAATACATTATTTTCTATAGGAATGTAGTGGAGTAAAATGTACATTATTTTCTATAGGAATGTAGTGGAGTAAAAAGTACATTTTTTTCTATAGGAATGTAGTGGAGTAAAAAGTACATTATTTTCTATAGGAATGTAGTGGAGTAAAAAGTACATTATTTTCTATATGAATGTAGTGGAGTAAAAAGTACATTATTTTATTAAGGAATGTAGTGGAGTAAAAAATACATTATTTTCTATAGGAATGTAGTGGAGTAAAATGTACATTATTTTCTATAGGAATGTAGTGGAGTAAAAAGTACATTTTTTTCTATAGGAATGTAGTGGAGTAAAAAGTACATTATTTTCTATAGGAATGTAGTGGAGTAAAAAGTACATTATTTTCTATAGGAATGTAGTTGAGTAAAAAGTACATTATTTTCTATATGAATGTAGTGGAGTAAAAAGTACATTATTTTATTAAGGAATGTAGTGGAGTAAAAAATACATTATTTTCTATAGGAATGTAGTGGAGTTAAAAGTACATTATTTTCTATAGGAATGTAGTGGAGTAAAATGTACATTATTTTCTATAGGAATATAGTGGAGTAAAAAGTACATTATTTTCTATAGGAATGTAGTGGAGTAAAAAGTACATTATTTTCTATAGGAATGTAGTGGAGTAAAAAGTACATTATTTTATTAAGGAATGTAGTGAAGTAAAAAATACATTATTTTCTATAGGAATGTAGTGGAGTAAAAAGTACATTATTTTCTATAGGAATGTAGTGGAGTGAAAAGTACATTATTTTCTATATGAATGTAGTGGAGTAAAAAGTACATTATTTTATTAAGGAATGTAGTGGAGTAAAAAGTACATTATTTTCTATAGGAATGTAGTGAAGTAAAAAGTACATTATTTTCTATATGAATGTAGTGGAGTAAAAAGTACATTATTTTATTAAGGAATGTAGTGGAGTAAAAAGTACATTATTTTCTATAGGAATGTAGTGGAGTAAAAAGTGGAGTAAAAAGTACATTATTTTCTATAGGAATGTAGTGGAGTAAAAAGTACATTATTTTCTCTAGGAATGTAGTGGAGTAAAAAGTACATTATTTTCTATAGGAATGTAGTGGAGTAAAAAGTACATTATTTTCTATAGGAATGTAGTGGAGTAAAAAGTACATTATTTTCTATAGGAATGTAGTGGAGTAAAAAGTACATTTTTTTCTATAGGAATGTAGTGGAGTAAAAAGTACATTATTTTCTATAGGAATGTAGTGGAGTAAAAAGTGGAGTAAAAAGTACATTATTTTCTATAGGAATGTAGTGGAGTAAAAAGTACATTCTTTTCTATAGGAATGAAGTGGAGTAAAAAGTACATTATTTTCTATAGGAATGTATTGGAGTAAAAAGTACATAATTTTCTATAGGAATGTAGTGGAGTAAAAAGTACATTATTTTCTATAGGAATGTAGTGAAGTAAAAAAAAAAATAATTCTATAGGAATGTAGTGGAGTAAAAAGTACATTATTTTCTATAGGAATGTAGTGGAGTAAAAAGTACATTATTTTCTATAGGAATGTAGTGGAGTAAAAAGTACATTATTTTCTATAGGAATGTAGTGGAGTGAAAAGTACATTCTTTTCTATAGGAATGAAGTGGAGTAAAAAGTACATTCTTTTCTATAGGAATGTAGTGGAGTAAAAAGTACATAATTTTCTATAGGAATGTAGTGGAGTAAAAAGTACATTATTTTCTATAGGAATGTAGTGAAGTAAAAAAAAAAGTTTTTTTATATAGGAATGTAGTGGAGTAAAAAGTACATTATTTTCTATAGGATTGTAGTGGAGTAAAAAGTACATTATTTTCTCTAGGAATGTAGTGGAGTAAAAAGTACATTATTTTATTAAGGAATGTAGTGGAGTAAAAAGTACATTATTTTCTATAGGAATGTAAAGGAGTAAAAAGTACATTATTTTCTATAGGAATGTAGTGGAGTAAAAAGTACATTTTTTTCTATAGGAATGTAGTGGAGTAAAAAGTACATTATTTTCTATAGGAATGTAGTGGAGTAAAAAGTGCATAATTTTCTATAGGAATGTAGTGAAGTAAAAAGTACATTATTTTCTATAGGAATGTAGTGGAGTAAAAAGTACATTATTTTCTATAGGATTGTAGTGGAGTAAAAAGTACATTATTTTCTCTAGGAAAATAGTGGAGTAAAAAGTACATTATTTTATTAAGGAATGTAGTGGAGTAAAAAGTACATTATTTTCTGTAGGAATGTAGTGGAGTAAAAACTACATTATTTTCTATAGGAATGTAGTGGAGTAAAAAGTACATTATTTTCTATATGAATGTAGTGGAGTAAAAAGTACATTATTTTATTAAGGAATGTAGTGGAGTAAAAAATACATTATTTTCTATAGGAATGTAGTGGAGTTAAAAGTACATTATTTTCTATAGGAATTTAGTGGAGTAAAAAGTACATTTTTTTCTATAGGAATGTAGTGGAGTAAAAAGTACATTTTTTTCTATAGGAATGTAGTGGAGTAAAAAGTACATTATTTTCTATAGGAATGTAGTGGAGTAAAAAGTACATTATTTTCTATAGGAATGTAGTGAAGTAAAAAAAAAAAAAAATTCTATAGGAATGTAGTGGAGTAAAAAGTACAATATTTTCTATAGGAATGTAGTGGAGTAAAAAGTACATTATTTTCTATAGGAATGTAGTGAAGTAAAAAGTACATTATTTTCTATAGGAATGTAGTGAAGTAAAAAGTACATTATTTTCTATAGGAATGTAGTGAAGTAAAAAAAAAAAACATTTCTATAGGAATGCTGTGGAGTAAAAAGTACATTATTTTCTATAGGATTGTAGTGGAGTAAAAAGTACATTATTTTCTATAGGAATGTAGTGGAGTAAAAAGTACATTATTTTCTATAGGAATGTAGTGGAGTAAAAAGTACATTATTTTCTATAGGAATGTAGTGGAGTAAAAAGTACATTATTTTCTATAGGAATGTAGTGGAGTGAAAAGTACATTATTTTCTATAGGAATGTAGTGGAGTAAAAAGTACATTATTTTCTATAGGAATGTAGTGGAGTAAAAAGTACATTATTTTCTATAGGAATGTAGTGGAGTGAAAAGTACATTCTTTTCTATAGGAATGAAGTGGAGTAAAAAGTACATTATTTTCTATAGGAATGTAGTGGAGTAAAAAGTACATTATTTTATTAAGGAATGTAGTGGAGTAAAAAGTACATTATTTTCTATAGGAATGTAGTGGAGTAAAAAATACATTATTTTCTATAGGACTGTAGTGAAGTAAAAAGTACATTATTTTCAATATGAATGTAGTGGAGTAAAAAGTACATTATTTTATTAAGGAATATAGTGGAGTAAAAAGTACATTATTTTCTATAGGAATGTAGTGGAGTAAAAAGTACATTATTTTATATAGGAATGTAGTGGAGTAAAAAGTACATTATTTTCTATAGGATTGTAGTGGAGTAAAAAGTACATTATTTTCTCTAGGAATGTAGTGGAGTAAAAAGTACATTATTTTATTAAGGAATGTAGTGGAGTAAAAAGTACATTATTTTCTATAGGAATGTAAAGGAGTAAAAAGTACATTATTTTCTATAGGAATGTAGTGGAGTAAAAAGTACATTTTTTTCTATAGGAATGTAGTGGAGTAAAAAGTACATTATTTTCTATAGGAATGTAGTGGAGTAAAAAGTACATTATTTTCTATAGGAATGTAGTGAAGTAAAAAAAAAAGTTTTTTTATATAGGAATGTAGTGGAGTAAAAAGTACATTATTTTCTATAGGATTGTAGTGGAGTAAAAAGTACATTATTTTCTCTAGGAATGTAGTGGAGTAAAAAGTACATTATTTTATTAAGGAATGTAGTGGAGTAAAAAGTACATTATTTTCTATAGGAATGTAAAGGAGTAAAAAGTACATTATTTTCTATAGGAATGTAGTGGAGTAAAAAGTACATTTTTTTCTATAGGAATGTAGTGGAGTAAAAAGTACATTATTTTCTATAGGAATGTAGTGGAGTAAAAAGTACATTATTTTCTATAGGATTGTAGTGGAGTAAAAAGTACATTATTTTCTCTAGGAAAATAGTGGAGTAAAAAGTACATTATTTTATTAGGAATGTAGTGGAGTAAAAAGTACATTATTTTCTGTAGGAATGTAGTGGAGTAAAAAGTACATTATTTTCTATAGGAATGTAGTGGAGTAAAAAGTACATTATTTTCTATATGAATGTAGTGGAGTAAAAAGTACATTATTTTATTAAGGAATGTAGTGGAGTAAAAAATACATTATTTTCTATAGGAATGTAGTGGAGTTAAAAGTACATTATTTTCTATAGGAATGTAGTGGAGTAAAAAGTACATTTTTTCTATAGGAATGTAGTGGAGTAAAAAGTACATTATTTTCTATAGGAATGTAGTGGAGTAAAAAGTACAATATTTTCTATAGGAATGTAGTGGAGTAAAAAGTACATTATTTTCTATAGGAATGTAGTGAAGTAAAAAAAAAAAAAAATTCTATAGGAATGTAGTGGAGTAAAAAGTACAATATTTTCTATAGGAATGTAGTGGAGTAAAAAGTACATTATTTTCTATAGGAATGTAGTGAAGTAAAAAGTACATTATTTTCTATAGGAATGTAGTGGAGTAAAAAGTACATTATTTTCTATAGGAATGTAGTGGAGTGAAAAGTACATTATTTTCTATATGAATGTAGTGGAGTAAAAAGTACATTATTTTATTAAGGAATGTAGTGGAGTAAAAAGTACATTATTTTCTATAGGAATGTAGTGAAGTAAAAAGTACATTATTTTCTATATGAATGTAGTGGAGTAAAAAGTACATTATTTTATTAAGGAATGTAGTGGAGTAAAAAGTACATTATTTTCTATAGGAATGTAGTGGAGTAAAAAGTGGAGTAAAAAGTACATTATTTTCTATAGGAATGTAGTGGAGTAAAAAGTGGAGTAAAAAGTACATTATTTTCTATAGGAATGTAGTGGAGTAAAAAGTACATTATTTTCTCTAGGAATGTAGTGGAGTAAAAAGTACATTATTTTCTATAGGAATGTAGTGGAGTAAAAAGTACATTATTTTCTATAGGAATGTAGTGGAGTAAAAAGTACATTATTTTCTATAGGAATGTAGTGGAGTAAAAAGTACATTTTTTTCTATAGGAATGTAGTGGAGTAAAAAGTACATTATTTTCTATAGGAATGTAGTGAAGTAAAAAGTACATTATTTTCTATAGGAATGTAGTGGAGTAAAAAGTACATTATTTTCTATAGGAATGTAGTGAAGTAAAAAAAAAAAATTTTCTATAGGAATGTAGTGGAGTAAAAAGTACATTATTTTCTATAGGATTGTAGTGGAGTAAAAAGTACATTATTTTCTATAGGAATGTAGTGGAGTAAAAAGTACATTATTTTCTATAGGAATGTAGTGGAGTAAAAAGTGAATTATTTTCTATAGGAATGTAGTGGAGTAAAAAGTACATTATTTTCTATAGGAATGTAGTGGAGTAAAAAGTACATTATTTTCTATAGGAATGTAGTGGAGTGAAAAGTACATTATTTTCTATATGAATGTAGTGGAGTAAAAAGTACATTATTTTATTAAGGAATGTAGTGGAGTAAAAAGTACATTATTTTCTATAGGAATGTAGTGAAGTAAAAAGTACATTATTTTCTATATGAATGTAGTGGAGTAAAAAGTACATTATTTTATTAAGGAATGTAGTGGAGTAAAAAGTACATTATTTTCTATAGGAATGTAGTGGAGTAAAAAGTACATTATTTTCTCTAGGAATGTAGTGGAGTAAAAAGTACATTATTTTCTATAGGAATGTAGTGGAGTAAAAAGTACATTATTTTCTATAGGAATGTAGTGGAGTAAAAAGTACATTATTTTCTATAGGAATGTAGTGAAGTAAAAAGTACATTATTTTCTATAGGAATGTAGTGGAGTAAAAAGTACATTATTTTCTATAGGAATGTAGTGAAGTAAAAAAAAAAAATTTTCTATAGGAATGTAGTGGAGTAAAAAGTACATTATTTTCTATAGGATTGTAGTGGAGTAAAAAGTACATTATTTTCTATAGGAATGTAGTGGAGTAAAAAGTACATTATTTTCTATAGGAATGTAGTGGAGTAAAAAGTGAATTATTTTCTATAGGAATGTAGTGGAGTAAAAAGTACATTATTTTCTATAGGAATGTAGTGGAGTAAAAAGTACATTATTTTCTATAGGAATGTAGTGGAGTGAAAAGTACATTATTTTCTATATGAATGTAGTGGAGTAAAAAGTACATTATTTTATTAAGGAATGTAGTGGAGTAAAAAGTACATTATTTTCTATAGGAATGTAGTGAAGTAAAAAGTACATTATTTTCTATATGAATGTAGTGGAGTAAAAAGTACATTATTTTATTAAGGAATGTAGTGGAGTAAAAAGTACATTATTTTCTATAGGAATGTAGTGGAGTAAAAAGTACATTATTTTCTCTAGGAATGTAGTGGAGTAAAAAGTACATTATTTTCTATAGGAATGTAGTGGAGTAAAAAGTACATTATTTTCTATAGGAATGTAGTGGAGTAAAAAGTACATTATTTTCTATAGGAATGTAGTGAAGTAAAAAGTACATTATTTTCTATAGGAATGTAGTGGAGTAAAAAGTACATTATTTTCTATAGGAATGTAGTGAAGTAAAAAAAAAAAATTTTCTATAGGAATGTAGTGGAGTAAAAAGTACATTATTTTCTATAGGATTGTAGTGGAGTAAAAAGTACATTATTTTCTATAGGAATGTAGTGGAGTAAAAAGTACATTATTTTCTATAGGAATGTAGTGGAGTAAAAAGTGAATTATTTTCTATAGGAATGTAGTGGAGTAAAAAGTACATTATTTTCTATAGGAATGTAGTGGAGTAAAAAGTACATTATTTTCTATAGGAATGTAGTGGAGTGAAAAGTACATTATTTTCTATATGAATGTAGTGGAGTAAAAAGTACATTATTTTATTAAGGAATGTAGTGGAGTAAAAAGTACATTATTTTCTATAGGAATGTAGTGAAGTAAAAAGTACATTATTTTCTATATGAATGTAGTGGAGTAAAAAGTACATTATTTTATTAAGGAATGTAGTGGAGTAAAAAGTACATTATTTTCTATAGGAATGTAGTGGAGTAAAAAGTACATTATTTTCTCTAGGAATGTAGTGGAGTAAAAAGTACATTATTTTCTATAGGAATGTAGTGGAGTAAAAAGTACATTATTTTCTATAGGAATGTAGTGGAGTAAAAAGTACATTATTTTCTATAGGAATGTAGTGGAGTAAAAAGTACATTTTTTTCTATAGGAATGTAGTGGAGTAAAAAGTACATTATTTTCTATAGGAATGTAGTGAAGTAAAAAAAAAAAAATTCTATAGGAATGTAGTGGAGTAAAAAGTACATTATTTTCTATAGGAATGTAGTGGAGTAAAAAGTACATTATTTTCTATAGGAATGTAGTGGAGTAAAAAGAACATTATTTTCTATAGGAATGTAGTGGAGTAAAAAGTACATTATTTTCTATAGGAATGTAGTGGAGTAAAAAGTACATTATTTTCTATAGGAATGTAGTGGAGTAAAAAGTGGAGTAAAAAGTACATTATTTTCTATAGGAATGTAGTGGAGTAAAAAGTACATTCTTTTCTATAGGAATGAAGTGGAGTAAAAAGTACATTATTTTCTATAGGAATGTAGTGGAGTAAAAAGTACATAATTTTCTATAGGAATGTAGTGGAGTAAAAAGTACATTATTTTCTATAGGAATGTAGTGAAGTAAAAAAAAAAAAAATTCTATAGGAATGTAGTGGAGTAAAAAGTACATTATTTTCTATAGGAATGTAGTGGAGTAAAAAGTACATTATTTTCTATAGGAATGTAGTGGAGTAAAATGTACATTATTTTCTATAGGAATGTAGTGGAGTAAAAAGAACATTATTTTCTATAGGAATGTAGTGGAGTAAAAAGTACATTATTTTCTATAGGAATGTAGTGGAGTAAAAAGTACATTATTTTCTATAGGAATGTAGTGGAGTAAAAAGTACATTATTTTCTATAGGAATGTAGTGGAGTGAAAAGTACATTATTTTCTATAGGAATGTAGTGGAGTAAAAAGTACATTCTTTTATTAAGGAATGTAGTGGAGTAAAAAGTACATTATTTTCTATAGGAATGTAGTGAAGTAAAAAGTACATTATTTTCTATATGAATGTAGTGGAGTAAAAAGTACATTATTTTATTAAGGAATGTAGTGGAGTAAAAAGTACATTATTTTCTATAGGAATGTAGTGGAGTAAAAAGTGGAGTAAAAAGTACATTATTTTCTATAGGAATGTAGTGGAGTAAAAAGTACATTATTTTCTCTAGGAATGTAGTGGAGTAAAAAGTACATTATTTTCTATAGGAATGTAGTGGAGTAAAAAGTACATTATTTTCTATAGGAATGTAGTGGAGTAAAAAGTACATTATTTTCTGTAGGAATGTAGTGGAGTAAAAAGTACATTATTTTCTATAGGAATGTAGTGGAGTAAAAAGTACATTATTTTCTATATGAATGTAGTGGAGTAAAAAGTACATTATTTTATTAAGGAATGTAGTGGAGTAAAAAATACATTATTTTCTATAGGAATGTAGTGGAGTAAAATGTACATTATTTTCTATAGGAATGTAGTGGAGTAAAAAGTACATTTTTTTCTATAGGAATGTAGTGGAGTAAAAAGTACATTATTTTCTATAGGAATGTAGTGGAGTAAAAAGTACATTATTTTCTATAGGAATGTAGTTGAGTAAAAAGTACATTATTTTCTATATGAATGTAGTGGAGTAAAAAGTACATTATTTTATTAAGGAATGTAGTGGAGTAAAAAATACATTATTTTCTATAGGAATGTAGTGGAGTTAAAAGTACATTATTTTCTATAGGAATGTAGTGGAGTAAAATGTACATTATTTTCTATAGGAATATAGTGGAGTAAAAAGTACATTATTTTCTATAGGAATGTAGTGGAGTAAAAAGTACATTATTTTCTATAGGAATGTAGTGGAGTAAAAAGTACATTATTTTATTAAGGAATGTAGTGAAGTAAAAAAAAAAAAATTCTATAGGAATGTAGTGGAGTAAAAAGTACATTATTTTCTATAGGAATGTAGTGAAGTAAAAAGTACATTATTTTCTATATGAATGTAGTGGAGTAAAAAGTACATTATTTTATTAAGGAATGTAGTGGAGTAAAAAGTACATTATTTTCTATAGGAATGTAGTGGAGTAAAAAGTGGAGTAAAAAGTACATTATTTTCTATAGGAATGTAGTGGAGTAAAAAGTACATTATTTTCTCTAGGAATGTAGTGGAGTAAAAAGTACATTATTTTCTATAGGAATGTAGTGGAGTAAAAAGTACATTATTTTCTATAGGAATGTAGTGGAGTAAAAAGTACATTATTTTCTGTAGGAATGTAGTGGAGTAAAAAGTACATTATTTTCTATAGGAATGTAGTGGAGTAAAAAGTACATTATTTTCTATAGGAATGTAGTGGAGTAAAAAGTACATTATTTTATTAAGGAATGTAGTGGAGTAAAAAATACATTATTTTCTATAGGAATGTAGTGGAGTAAAATGTACATTATTTTCTATAGGAATGTAGTGGAGTAAAAAGTACATTTTTTTCTATAGGAATGTAGTGGAGTAAAAAGTACATTATTTTCTATAGGAATGTAGTGGAGTAAAAAGTACATTATTTTCTATATGAATGTAGTGGAGTAAAAAGTACATTATTTTATTAAGGAATGTAGTGGAGTAAAAAATACATTATTTTCTATAGGAATGTAGTGGAGTAAAATGTACATTATTTTCTATAGGAATGTAGTGGAGTAAAAAGTACATTTTTTTCTATAGGAATGTAGTGGAGTAAAAAGTACATTATTTTCTATAGGAATGTAGTGGAGTAAAAAGTACATTATTTTCTATAGGAATGTAGTTGAGTAAAAAGTACATTATTTTCTATATGAATGTAGTGGAGTAAAAAGTACATTATTTTATTAAGGAATGTAGTGGAGTAAAAAATACATTATTTTCTATAGGAATGTAGTGGAGTTAAAAGTACATTATTTTCTATAGGAATGTAGTGGAGTAAAATGTACATTATTTTCTATAGGAATATAGTGGAGTAAAAAGTACATTATTTTCTATAGGAATGTAGTGGAGTAAAAAGTACATTATTTTCTATAGGAATGTAGTGGAGTAAAAAGTACATTATTTTATTAAGGAATGTAGTGAAGTAAAAAATACATTATTTTCTATAGGAATGTAGTGGAGTAAAAAGTACATTATTTTCTATAGGAATGTAGTGGAGTGAAAAGTACATTATTTTCTATATGAATGTAGTGGAGTAAAAAGTACATTATTTTATTAAGGAATGTAGTGGAGTAAAAAGTACATTATTTTCTATAGGAATGTAGTGAAGTAAAAAGTACATTATTTTCTATATGAATGTAGTGGAGTAAAAAGTACATTATTTTATTAAGGAATGTAGTGGAGTAAAAAGTACATTATTTTCTATAGGAATGTAGTGGAGTAAAAAGTGGAGTAAAAAGTACATTATTTTCTATAGGAATGTAGTGGAGTAAAAAGTACATTATTTTCTCTAGGAATGTAGTGGAGTAAAAAGTACATTATTTTCTATAGGAATGTAGTGGAGTAAAAAGTACATTATTTTCTATAGGAATGTAGTGGAGTAAAAAGTACATTATTTTCTATAGGAATGTAGTGGAGTAAAAAGTACATTTTTTTCTATAGGAATGTAGTGGAGTAAAAAGTACATTATTTTCTATAGGAATGTAGTGGAGTAAAAAGTGGAGTAAAAAGTACATTATTTTCTATAGGAATGTAGTGGAGTAAAAAGTACATTCTTTTCTATAGGAATGAAGTGGAGTAAAAAGTACATTATTTTCTATAGGAATGTATTGGAGTAAAAAGTACATAATTTTCTATAGGAATGTAGTGGAGTAAAAAGTACATTATTTTCTATAGGAATGTAGTGAAGTAAAAAAAAAAATAATTCTATAGGAATGTAGTGGAGTAAAAAGTACATTATTTTCTATAGGAATGTAGTGGAGTAAAAAGTACATTATTTTCTATAGGAATGTAGTGGAGTAAAAAGTACATTATTTTCTATAGGAATGTAGTGGAGTGAAAAGTACATTCTTTTCTATAGGAATGAAGTGGAGTAAAAAGTACATTCTTTTCTATAGGAATGTAGTGGAGTAAAAAGTACATAATTTTCTATAGGAATGTAGTGGAGTAAAAAGTACATTATTTTCTATAGGAATGTAGTGAAGTAAAAAAAAAAGTTTTTTTATATAGGAATGTAGTGGAGTAAAAAGTACATTATTTTCTATAGGATTGTAGTGGAGTAAAAAGTACATTATTTTCTCTAGGAATGTAGTGGAGTAAAAAGTACATTATTTTATTAAGGAATGTAGTGGAGTAAAAAGTACATTATTTTCTATAGGAATGTAAAGGAGTAAAAAGTACATTATTTTCTATAGGAATGTAGTGGAGTAAAAAGTACATTTTTTTCTATAGGAATGTAGTGGAGTAAAAAGTACATTATTTTCTATAGGAATGTAGTGGAGTAAAAAGTGCATAATTTTCTATAGGAATGTAGTGAAGTAAAAAGTACATTATTTTCTATAGGAATGTAGTGGAGTAAAAAGTACATTATTTTCTATAGGATTGTAGTGGAGTAAAAAGTACATTATTTTCTCTAGGAAAATAGTGGAGTAAAAAGTACATTATTTTATTAAGGAATGTAGTGGAGTAAAAAGTACATTATTTTCTGTAGGAATGTAGTGGAGTAAAAACTACATTATTTTCTATAGGAATGTAGTGGAGTAAAAAGTACATTATTTTCTATATGAATGTAGTGGAGTAAAAAGTACATTATTTTATTAAGGAATGTAGTGGAGTAAAAAATACATTATTTTCTATAGGAATGTAGTGGAGTTAAAAGTACATTATTTTCTATAGGAATTTAGTGGAGTAAAAAGTACATTTTTTTCTATAGGAATGTAGTGGAGTAAAAAGTACATTTTTTTCTATAGGAATGTAGTGGAGTAAAAAGTACATTATTTTCTATAGGAATGTAGTGGAGTAAAAAGTACATTATTTTCTATAGGAATGTAGTGAAGTAAAAAAAAAAAAAAATTCTATAGGAATGTAGTGGAGTAAAAAGTACAATATTTTCTATAGGAATGTAGTGGAGTAAAAAGTACATTATTTTCTATAGGAATGTAGTGAAGTAAAAAGTACATTATTTTCTATAGGAATGTAGTGAAGTAAAAAGTACATTATTTTCTATAGGAATGTAGTGAAGTAAAAAAAAAAAACATTTCTATAGGAATGCTGTGGAGTAAAAAGTACATTATTTTCTATAGGATTGTAGTGGAGTAAAAAGTACATTATTTTCTATAGGAATGTAGTGGAGTAAAAAGTACATTATTTTCTATAGGAATGTAGTGGAGTAAAAAGTACATTATTTTCTATAGGAATGTAGTGGAGTAAAAAGTACATTATTTTCTATAGGAATGTAGTGGAGTGAAAAGTACATTATTTTCTATAGGAATGTAGTGGAGTAAAAAGTACATTATTTTCTATAGGAATGTAGTGGAGTAAAAAGTACATTATTTTCTATAGGAATGTAGTGGAGTGAAAAGTACATTCTTTTCTATAGGAATGAAGTGGAGTAAAAAGTACATTATTTTCTATAGGAATGTAGTGGAGTAAAAAATACATTATTTTCTATAGGACTGTAGTGAAGTAAAAAGTACATTATTTTCAATATGAATGTAGTGGAGTAAAAAGTACATTATTTTATTAAGGAATATAGTGGAGTAAAAAGTACATTATTTTCTATAGGAATGTAGTGGAGTAAAAAGTACATTATTTTATATAGGAATGTAGTGGAGTAAAAAGTACATTATTTTCTATAGGATTGTAGTGGAGTAAAAAGTACATTATTTTCTCTAGGAATGTAGTGGAGTAAAAAGTACATTATTTTATTAAGGAATGTAGTGGAGTAAAAAGTACATTATTTTCTATAGGAATGTAAAGGAGTAAAAAGTACATTATTTTCTATAGGAATGTAGTGGAGTAAAAAGTACATTTTTTTCTATAGGAATGTAGTGGAGTAAAAAGTACATTATTTTCTATAGGAATGTAGTGGAGTAAAAAGTACATTATTTTCTATAGGAATGTAGTGAAGTAAAAAAAAAAGTTTTTTTATATAGGAATGTAGTGGAGTAAAAAGTACATTATTTTCTATAGGATTGTAGTGGAGTAAAAAGTACATTATTTTCTCTAGGAATGTAGTGGAGTAAAAAGTACATTATTTTATTAAGGAATGTAGTGGAGTAAAAAGTACATTATTTTCTATAGGAATGTAAAGGAGTAAAAAGTACATTATTTTCTATAGGAATGTAGTGGAGTAAAAAGTACATTTTTTTCTATAGGAATGTAGTGGAGTAAAAAGTACATTATTTTCTATAGGAATGTAGTGGAGTAAAAAGTACATTATTTTCTATAGGATTGTAGTGGAGTAAAAAGTACATTATTTTCTCTAGGAAAATAGTGGAGTAAAAAGTACATTATTTTATTAGGAATGTAGTGGAGTAAAAAGTACATTATTTTCTGTAGGAATGTAGTGGAGTAAAAAGTACATTATTTTCTATAGGAATGTAGTGGAGTAAAAAGTACATTATTTTCTATATGAATGTAGTGGAGTAAAAAGTACATTATTTTATTAAGGAATGTAGTGGAGTAAAAAATACATTATTTTCTATAGGAATGTAGTGGAGTTAAAAGTACATTATTTTCTATAGGAATGTAGTGGAGTAAAAAGTACATTTTTTCTATAGGAATGTAGTGGAGTAAAAAGTACATTATTTTCTATAGGAATGTAGTGGAGTAAAAAGTACAATATTTTCTATAGGAATGTAGTGGAGTAAAAAGTACATTATTTTCTATAGGAATGTAGTGAAGTAAAAAAAAAAAAAAATTCTATAGGAATGTAGTGGAGTAAAAAGTACAATATTTTCTATAGGAATGTAGTGGAGTAAAAAGTACATTATTTTCTATAGGAATGTAGTGAAGTAAAAAGTACATTATTTTCTATAGGAATGTAGTGGAGTAAAAAGTACATTATTTTCTATAGGAATGTAGTGGAGTGAAAAGTACATTATTTTCTATATGAATGTAGTGGAGTAAAAAGTACATTATTTTATTAAGGAATGTAGTGGAGTAAAAAGTACATTATTTTCTATAGGAATGTAGTGAAGTAAAAAGTACATTATTTTCTATATGAATGTAGTGGAGTAAAAAGTACATTATTTTATTAAGGAATGTAGTGGAGTAAAAAGTACATTATTTTCTATAGGAATGTAGTGGAGTAAAAAGTGGAGTAAAAAGTACATTATTTTCTATAGGAATGTAGTGGAGTAAAAAGTACATTATTTTCTCTAGGAATGTAGTGGAGTAAAAAGTACATTATTTTCTATAGGAATGTAGTGGAGTAAAAAGTACATTATTTTCTATAGGAATGTAGTGGAGTAAAAAGTACATTATTTTCTATAGGAATGTAGTGGAGTAAAAAGTACATTTTTTTCTATAGGAATGTAGTGGAGTAAAAAGTACATTATTTTCTATAGGAATGTAGTGAAGTAAAAAAAAAAAAAATTCTATAGGAATGTAGTGGAGTAAAAAGAACATTATTTTCTATAGGAATGTAGTGGAGTAAAAAGTACATTATTTTCTATAGGAATGTAGTGGTGTAAAAAGAACATTATTTTCTATAGGAATGTAGTGGAGTAAAAAGTACATTATTTTCTATAGGAATGTAGTGGAGTAAAAAGTACATTATTTTCTATAGGAATGTAGTGGAGTAAAAAGTGGAGTAAAAAGTACATTATTTTCTATAGGAATGTAGTGGAGTAAAAAGTACATTCTTTTCTATAGGAATGAAGTGGAGTAAAAAGTACATTATTTTCTATAGGAATGTATTGGAGTAAAAAGTACATAATTTTCTATAGGAATGTAGTGGAGTAAAAAGTACATTATTTTCTATAGGAATGTAGTGAAGTAAAAAAAAAAAAAATTCTATAGGAATGTAGTGGAGTAAAAAGTACATTATTTTCTATAGGAATGTAGTGGAGTAAAAAGTACATTATTTTCTATAGGAATGTAGTGGAGTAAAAAGTACATTATTTTCTATAGGAATGTAGTGGAGTGAAAAGTACATTCTTTTCTATAGGAATGAAGTGGAGTAAAAAGTACATTCTTTTCTATAGGAATGTAGTGGAGTAAAAAGTACATAATTTTCTATAGGAATGTAGTGGAGTAAAAAGTACATTATTTTCTATAGGAATGTAGTGAAGTAAAAAAAAAAGTTTTTTTATATAGGAATGTAGTGGAGTAAAAAGTACATTATTTTCTATAGGATTGTAGTGGAGTAAAAAGTACATTATTTTCTCTAGGAATGTAGTGGAGTAAAAAGTACATTATTTTATTAAGGAATGTAGTGGAGTAAAAAGTACATTATTTTCTATAGGAATGTAAAGGAGTAAAAAGTACATTATTTTCTATAGGAATGTAGTGGAGTAAAAAGTACATTTTTTTCTATAGGAATGTAGTGGAGTAAAAAGTACATTATTTTCTATAGGAATGTAGTGGAGTAAAAAGTGCATAATTTTCTATAGGAATGTAGTGAAGTAAAAAGTACATTATTTTCTATAGGAATGTAGTGGAGTAAAAAGTACATTATTTTCTATAGGATTGTAGTGGAGTAAAAAGTACATTATTTTCTCTAGGAAAATAGTGGAGTAAAAAGTACATTATTTTATTAAGGAATGTAGTGGAGTAAAAAGTACATTATTTTCTGTAGGAATGTAGTGGAGTAAAAACTACATTATTTTCTATAGGAATGTAGTGGAGTAAAAAGTACATTATTTTCTATATGAATGTAGTGGAGTAAAAAGTACATTATTTTATTAAGGAATGTAGTGGAGTAAAAAATACATTATTTTCTATAGGAATGTAGTGGAGTTAAAAGTACATTATTTTCTATAGGAATTTAGTGGAGTAAAAAGTACATTTTTTTCTATAGGAATGTAGTGGAGTAAAAAGTACATTATTTTCTATAGGAATGTAGTGGAGTAAAAAGTACATTATTTTCTATAGGAATGTAGTGAAGTAAAAAAAAAAAAAAATTCTATAGGAATGTAGTGGAGTAAAAAGTACAATATTTTCTATAGGAATGTAGTGGAGTAAAAAGTACATTATTTTCTATAGGAATGTAGTGAAGTAAAAAGTACATTATTTTCTATAGGAATGTAGTGAAGTAAAAAGTACATTATTTTCTATAGGAATGTAGTGAAGTAAAAAAAAAAAACATTTCTATAGGAATGCTGTGGAGTAAAAAGTACATTATTTTCTATAGGATTGTAGTGGAGTAAAAAGTACATTATTTTCTATAGGAATGTAGTGCAGTAAAAAGTACATTATTTTCTATAGGAATGTAGTGGAGTAAAAAGTACATTATTTTCTATAGGAATGTAGTGGAGTAAAAAGTACATTATTTTCTATAGGAATGTAGTGGAGTGAAAAGTACATTATTTTCTATAGGAATGTAGTGGAGTAAAAAGTACATTATTTTCTATAGGAATGTAGTGGAGTAAAAAGTACATTATTTTCTATAGGAATGTAGTGGAGTGAAAAGTACATTCTTTTCTATAGGAATGAAGTGGAGTAAAAAGTACATTATTTTCTATAGGAATGTAGTGGAGTAAAAAGTACATTATTTTATTAAGGAATGTAGTGGAGTAAAAAGTACATTATTTTCTATAGGAATGTAGTGGAGTAAAAAATACATTATTTTCTATAGGACTGTAGTGAAGTAAAAAGTACATTATTTTCAATATGAATGTAGTGGAGTAAAAAGTACATTATTTTATTAAGGAATATAGTGGAGTAAAAAGTACATTATTTTCTATAGGAATGTAGTGGAGTAAAAAGTACATTATTTTATATAGGAATGTAGTGGAGTAAAAAGTACATTATTTTCTATAGGATTGTAGTGGAGTAAAAAGTACATTATTTTCTCTAGGAATGTAGTGGAGTAAAAAGTACATTATTTTATTAAGGAATGTAGTGGAGTAAAAAGTACATTATTTTCTATAGGAATGTAAAGGAGTAAAAAGTACATTATTTTCTATAGGAATGTAGTGGAGTAAAAAGTACATTTTTTTCTATAGGAATGTAGTGGAGTAAAAAGTACATTATTTTCTATAGGAATGTAGTGGAGTAAAAAGTACATTATTTTCTATAGGAATGTAGTGAAGTAAAAAAAAAAGTTTTTTTATATAGGAATGTAGTGGAGTAAAAAGTACATTATTTTCTATAGGATTGTAGTGGAGTAAAAAGTACATTATTTTCTCTAGGAATGTAGTGGAGTAAAAAGTACATTATTTTATTAAGGAATGTAGTGGAGTAAAAAGTACATTATTTTCTATAGGAATGTAAAGGAGTAAAAAGTACATTATTTTCTATAGGAATGTAGTGGAGTAAAAAGTACATTTTTTTCTATAGGAATGTAGTGGAGTAAAAAGTACATTATTTTCTATAGGAATGTAGTGGAGTAAAAAGTACATTATTTTCTATAGGATTGTAGTGGAGTAAAAAGTACATTATTTTCTCTAGGAAAATAGTGGAGTAAAAAGTACATTATTTTATTAGGAATGTAGTGGAGTAAAAAGTACATTATTTTCTGTAGGAATGTAGTGGAGTAAAAAGTACATTATTTTCTATAGGAATGTAGTGGAGTAAAAAGTACATTATTTTCTATATGAATGTAGTGGAGTAAAAAGTACATTATTTTATTAAGGAATGTAGTGGAGTAAAAAATACATTATTTTCTATAGGAATGTAGTGGAGTTAAAAGTACATTATTTTCTATAGGAATGTAGTGGAGTAAAAAGTACATTTTTTCTATAGGAATGTAGTGGAGTAAAAAGTACATTATTTTCTATAGGAATGTAGTGGAGTAAAAAGTACAATATTTTCTATAGGAATGTAGTGGAGTAAAAAGTACATTATTTTCTATAGGAATGTAGTGAAGTAAAAAAAAAAAAAAATTCTATAGGAATGTAGTGGAGTAAAAAGTACAATATTTTCTATAGGAATGTAGTGGAGTAAAAAGTACATTATTTTCTATAGGAATGTAGTGAAGTAAAAAGTACATTATTTTCTATAGGAATGTAGTGGAGTAAAAAGTACATTATTTTCTATAGGAATGTAGTGAAGTAAAAAAAAAACATTTCTATAGGAATGCTGTGGAGTAAAAAGTACATTATTTTCTATAGGATTGTAGTGGAGTAAAAAGTACATTATTTTCTATAGGAATGTAGTGGAGTAAAAAGTACATTATTTTCTATAGGAATGTAGTGGAGTAAAAAGTACATTATTTTCTATAGGAATGTAGTGGAGTAAAAAGTACATTATTTTCTATAGGAATGTAGTGGAGTAAAAAGTACATTATTTTCTATAGGAATGTAGTGGAGTGAAAAGTACATTATTTTCTATAGGAATGTAGTGGAGTAAAAAGTACATTATTTTATTAAGGAATGTAGTGGAGTAAAAAGTACATTATTTTCTATAGGAATGTAGTGAAGTAAAAAGTACATTATTTTCTATATGAATGTAGTGGAGTAAAAAGTACATTATTTTATTAAGGAATGTAGTGGAGTAAAAAGTACATTATTTTCTATAGGAATGTAGTGGAGTAAAAAGTACATTATTTTCTATAGGAATGTAGTGGAGTAAAAAGTACATTATTTTCTATAGGAATGTAGTGGAGTGAAAAGTACATTATTTTCTATAGGAATGTAGTGGAGTAAAAAGTACATTATTTTCTATAGGAATGTAGTGGAGTAAAAAGTACATTATTTTCTATAGGAATGTAGTGGAGTGAAAAGTACATTCTTTTCTATAGGAATGAAGTGGAGTAAAAAGTACATTATTTTCTATAGGAATGTAGTGGAGTAAAAAGTACATTATTTTATTAAGGAATGTAGTGGAGTAAAAAGTACATTATTTTCTATAGGAATGTAGTGGAGTAAAAAATACATTATTTTCTATAGGACTGTAGTGAAGTAAAAAGTACATTATTTTCAATATGAATGTAGTGGAGTAAAAAGTACATTATTTTATTAAGGAATATAGTGGAGTAAAAAGTACATTATTTTCTATAGGAATGTAGTGGAGTAAAAAGTACATTATTTTCTATAGGAATGTAGTGGAGTAAAAAGTACATTATTTTCTATAGGAATGTAGTGAAGTAAAAAAAAAAGTTTTTTTTATATAGGAATGTAGTGGAGTAAAAAGTACATTATTTTCTATAGGATTGTAGTGGAGTAAAAAGTACATTATTTTCTCTAGGAATGTAGTGGAGTAAAAAGTACATTATTTTATTAAGGAATGTAGTGGAGTAAAAAGTACATTATTTTCTATAGGAATGTAAAGGAGTAAAAAGTACATTATTTTCTATAGGAATGTAGTGGAGTAAAAAGTACATTTTTTTCTATAGGAATGTAGTGGAGTAAAAAGTACATTATTTTCTATAGGAATGTAGTGGAGTAAAAAGTGCATAATTTTCTATAGGAATGTAGTGGAGTAAAAAGTACATTATTTTCTATAGGAATGTAGTGAAGTAAAAAAAAAAGTTTTTTTTATATAGGAATGTAGTGGAGTAAAAAGTACATTATTTTCTATAGGATTGTAGTGGAGTAAAAAGTACATTATTTTCTCTAGGAATGTAGTGGAGTAAAAAGTACATTATTTTATTAAGGAATGTAGTGGAGTAAAAAGTACATTATTTTCTATAGGAATGTAAAGGAGTAAAAAGTACATTATTTTCTATAGGAATGTAGTGGAGTAAAAAGTACATTTTTTTCTATAGGAATGTAGTGGAGTAAAAAGTACATTATTTTCTATAGGAATGTAGTGGAGTAAAAAGTGCATAATTTTCTATAGGAATGTAGTGGAGTAAAAAGTACATTATTTTCTATAGGAATGTAGTGGAGTAAAAAGTACATTATTTTCTATAGGATTGTAGTGGAGTAAAAAGTACATTATTTTCTCTAGGAAAATAGTGGAGTAAAAAGTACATTATTTTATTAGGAATGTAGTGGAGTAAAAAGTACATTATTTTCTGTAGGAATGTAGTGGAGTAAAAAGTACATTATTTTCTATAGGAATGTAGTGGAGTAAAAAGTACATTATTTTCTATATGAATGTAGTGGAGTAAAAAGTACATTATTTTATTAAGGAATGTAGTGGAGTAAAAAATACATTATTTTCTATAGGAATGTAGTGGAGTTAAAAGTACATTATTTTCTATAGGAATGTAGTGGAGTAAAAAGTACATTTTTTTCTATAGGAATGTAGTGGAGTAAAAAGTACATTATTTTCTATAGGAATGTAGTGGAGTAAAAAGTACAATATTTTCTATAGGAATGTAGTGGAGTAAAAAGTACATTATTTTCTATAGGAATGTAGTGAAGTAAAAAAAAAAAAAATTCTATAGGAATGTAGTGGAGTAAAAAGTACAATATTTTCTATAGGAATGTAGTGGAGTAAAAAGTACATTATTTTCTATAGGAATGTAGTGAAGTAAAAAGTACATTATTTTCTATAGGAATGTAGTGGAGTAAAAAGTACATTATTTTCTATAGGAATGTAGTGAAGTAAAAAAAAAAAACATTTCTATAGGAATGCTGTGGAGTAAAAAGTACATTATTTTCTATAGGATTGTAGTGGAGTAAAAAGTACATTATTTTCTATAGGAATGTAGTGGAGTAAAAAGTACATTATTTTCTATAGGAATGTAGTGGAGTAAAAAGTACATTATTTTCTATAGGAATGTAGTGGAGTAAAAAGTACATTATTTTCTATAGGAATGTAGTGGAGTAAAAAGTACATTATTTTCTATAGGAATGTAGTGGAGTGAAAAGTACATTATTTTCTATAGGAATGTAGTGGAGTAAAAAGTACATTATTTTATTAAGGAATGTAGTGGAGTAAAAAGTACATTATTTTCTATAGGAATGTAGTGAAGTAAAAAGTACATTATTTTCTATATGAATGTAGTGGAGTAAAAAGTACATTATTTTATTAAGGAATGTAGTGGAGTAAAAAGTACATTATTTTCTATAGGAATGTAGTGGAGTAAAAAGTGGAGTAAAAAGTACATTATTTTCTATAGGAATGTAGTGGAGTAAAAAGTACATTCTTTTCTATAGGAATGAAGTGGAGTAAAAAGTACATTATTTTCTATAGGAATGTAGTAGAGTAAAAAGTACATTATTTTCTATAGGAATGTAGTGGAGTGAAAAGTACATTATTTTCTATATGAATGTAGTGGAGTAAAAAGTACATTATTTTCTATAGGAATGTAGTGGAGTAAAAAGTACATTATTTTCTATAGGAATGTAGAGGAGTAAAAAGTACATTATTTTCTATAGGAATGTAGTGGAGTGAAAAGTACATTATTTTCTATATGAATGTAGTGGAGTAAAAAGTACATTATTTTATTAAGGAATGTAGTGGAGTAAAAAGTACATTATTTTCTATAGGAATGTAGTGAAGTAAAAAGTACATTATTTTCTATATGAATGTAGTGGAGTAAAAAGTACATTATTTTCAATATGAATGTAGTGGAGTAAAAAGTACATTATTTTATTAAGGAATGTAGTGGAGAAAAAAGTACATTATTTTCTATAGGAATGTAGTGGAGTAAAAAGTGGAGTAAAAAGTACATTATTTTCTATAGGAATGTAGTGGAGTAAAGTACATTATTTTCTCTAGGAATGTAGTGGAGTAAAAAGTACATTATTTTCTATAGGAATGTAGTGGAGTAAAAAGTACATTATTTTCTATAGGAATGTAGTGGAGTAAAAAGTACATTATTTTCTATAGGAATGTAGTGGAGTAAAATGTACATTATTTTCTATAGGAATGTAGTGGAGTAAAAAGAACATTATTTTCTATAGGAATGTAGTGGAGTAAAAAGTACATTATTTTCTATAGGAATGTAGTGGAGTAAAAAGTACATTATTTTCTATAGGAATGTAGTGGAGTGAAAAGTACATTATTTTCTATAGGAATGTAGTGGAGTAAAAAGTACATTCTTTTATTAAGGAATGTAGTGGAGTAAAAAGTACATTATTTTCTATAGGAATGTAGTGAAGTAAAAAGTACATTATTTTCTATATGAATGTAGTGGAGTAAAAAGTACATTATTTTATTAAGGAATGTAGTGGAGTAAAAAGTACATTATTTTCTATAGGAATGTAGTGGAGTAAAAAGTGGAGTAAAAAGTACATTATTTTCTATAGGAATGTAGTGGAGTAAAAAGTACATTATTTTCTCTAGGAATGTAGTGGAGTAAAAAGTACATTATTTTCTATAGGAATGTAGTGGAGTAAAAAGTACATTATTTTCTATAGGAATGTAGTGGAGTAAAAAGTACATTATTTTCTGTAGGAATGTAGTGGAGTAAAAAGTACATTATTTTCTATAGGAATGTAGTGGAGTAAAAAGTACATTATTTTCTATATGAATGTAGTGGAGTAAAAAGTACATTATTTTATTAAGGAATGTAGTGGAGTAAAAAATACATTATTTTCTATAGGAATGTAGTGGAGTTAAAAGTACATTATTTTCTATAGGAATGTAGTGGAGTAAAATGTACATTATTTTCTATAGGAATGTAGTGGAGTAAAAAGTACATTTTTTTCTATAGGAATGTAGTGGAGTAAAAAGTACATTATTTTCTATAGGAATGTAGTGGAGTAAAAAGTACATTATTTTCTATAGGAATGTAGTGGAGTAAAAAGTACATTATTTTCTATATGAATGTAGTGGAGTAAAAAGTACATTATTTTATTAAGGAATGTAGTGGAGTAAAAAATACATTATTTTCTATAGGAATGTAGTGGAGTTAAAAGTACATTATTTTCTATAGGAATGTAGTGGAGTAAAATGTACATTATTTTCTATAGGAATGTAGTGGAGTAAAAAGTACATTATTTTCTATAGGAATGTAGTGGAGTGAAAAGTACATTATTTTCTATATGAATGTAGTGGAGTAAAAAGTACATTATTTTATTAAGGAATGTAGTGAAGTAAAAAAAAAAAAAATTCTATAGGAATGTAGTGGAGTAAAAAGTACATTATTTTCTATAGGAATGTAGTGGAGTAAAAAGTACAATATTTTCTATAGGAATGTAGTGGAGTAAAAAGTACATTATTTTCTATAGGAATGTAGTGAAGTAAAAAGTACATTATTTTCTATAGGAATGTAGTGGAGTAAAAAGTACATTATTTTCTATAGGAATGTAGTGAAGTAAAAAAAAAAAAAATTCTATAGGAATGTAGTGGAGTAAAAAGTACATTATTTTCTATAGGATTGTAGTGGAGTAAAAAGTACATTATTTTCTATAGGAATGTAGTGGAGTAAAAAGTACATTATTTTCTATAGGAATGTAGTGGAGTAAAAAGTACATTATTTTCTATAGGAATGTAGTGGAGTAAAAAGTACATTATTTTCTATAGGATTGTAGTGGAGTAAAAAGTACATTATTTTCTCTAGGAAAATAGTGGAGTAAAAAGTACATTATTTTATTAGGAATGTAGTGGAGTAAAAAGTACATTATTTTCTGTAGGAATGTAGTGGAGTAAAAAGTACATTATTTTCTATAGGAATGTAGTGGAGTAAAAAGTACATTATTTTCTATATGAATGTAGTGGAGTAAAAAGTACATTATTTTATTAAGGAATGTAGTGGAGTAAAAAATACATTATTTTCTATAGGAATGTAGTGGAGTTAAAAGTACATTATTTTCTATAGGAATGTAGTGGAGTAAAAAGTACATTTTTTTCTATAGGAATGTAGTGGAGTAAAAAGTACATTATTTTCTATAGGAATGTAGTGGAGTAAAAAGTACAATATTTTCTATAGGAATGTAGTGGAGTAAAAAGTACATTATTTTCTATAGGAATGTAGTGAAGTAAAAAAAAAAAAAATTCTATAGGAATGTAGTGGAGTAAAAAGTACAATATTTTCTATAGGAATGTAGTGGAGTAAAAAGTACATTATTTTCTATAGGAATGTAGTGAAGTAAAAAGTACATTATTTTCTATAGGAATGTAGTGGAGTAAAAAGTACATTATTTTCTATAGGAATGTAGTGAAGTAAAAAAAAAAAACATTTCTATAGGAATGCTGTGGAGTAAAAAGTACATTATTTTCTATAGGATTGTAGTGGAGTAAAAAGTACATTATTTTCTATAGGAATGTAGTGGAGTAAAAAGTACATTATTTTCTATAGGAATGTAGTGGAGTAAAAAGTACATTATTTTCTATAGGAATGTAGTGGAGTAAAAAGTACATTATTTTCTATAGGAATGTAGTGGAGTAAAAAGTACATTATTTTCTATAGGAATGTAGTGGAGTGAAAAGTACATTATTTTCTATAGGAATGTAGTGGAGTAAAAAGTACATTATTTTATTAAGGAATGTAGTGGAGTAAAAAGTACATTATTTTCTATAGGAATGTAGTGAAGTAAAAAGTACATTATTTTCTATATGAATGTAGTGGAGTAAAAAGTACATTATTTTATTAAGGAATGTAGTGGAGTAAAAAGTACATTATTTTCTATAGGAATGTAGTGGAGTAAAAAGTGGAGTAAAAAGTACATTATTTTCTATAGGAATGTAGTGGAGTAAAAAGTACATTCTTTTCTATAGGAATGAAGTGGAGTAAAAAGTACATTATTTTCTATAGGAATGTAGTAGAGTAAAAAGTACATTATTTTCTATAGGAATGTAGTGGAGTGAAAAGTACATTATTTTCTATATGAATGTAGTGGAGTAAAAAGTACATTATTTTCTATAGGAATGTAGTGGAGTAAAAAGTACATTATTTTCTATAGGAATGTAGAGGAGTAAAAAGTACATTATTTTCTATAGGAATGTAGTGGAGTGAAAAGTACATTATTTTCTATATGAATGTAGTGGAGTAAAAAGTACATTATTTTATTAAGGAATGTAGTGGAGTAAAAAGTACATTATTTTCTATAGGAATGTAGTGAAGTAAAAAGTACATTATTTTCTATATGAATGTAGTGGAGTAAAAAGTACATTATTTTCAATATGAATGTAGTGGAGTAAAAAGTACATTATTTTATTAAGGAATGTAGTGGAGAAAAAAGTACATTATTTTCTATAGGAATGTAGTGGAGTAAAAAGTGGAGTAAAAAGTACATTATTTTCTATAGGAATGTAGTGGAGTAAAGTACATTATTTTCTCTAGGAATGTAGTGGAGTAAAAAGTACATTATTTTCTATAGGAATGTAGTGGAGTAAAAAGTACATTATTTTCTATAGGAATGTAGTGGAGTAAAAAGTACATTATTTTCTATAGGAATGTAGTGGAGTAAAATGTACATTATTTTCTATAGGAATGTAGTGGAGTAAAAAGAACATTATTTTCTATAGGAATGTAGTGGAGTAAAAAGTACATTATTTTCTATAGGAATGTAGTGGAGTAAAAAGTACATTATTTTCTATAGGAATGTAGTGGAGTGAAAAGTACATTATTTTCTATAGGAATGTAGTGGAGTAAAAAGTACATTCTTTTATTAAGGAATGTAGTGGAGTAAAAAGTACATTATTTTCTATAGGAATGTAGTGAAGTAAAAAGTACATTATTTTCTATATGAATGTAGTGGAGTAAAAAGTACATTATTTTATTAAGGAATGTAGTGGAGTAAAAAGTACATTATTTTCTATAGGAATGTAGTGGAGTAAAAAGTGGAGTAAAAAGTACATTATTTTCTATAGGAATGTAGTGGAGTAAAAAGTACATTATTTTCTCTAGGAATGTAGTGGAGTAAAAAGTACATTATTTTCTATAGGAATGTAGTGGAGTAAAAAGTACATTATTTTCTATAGGAATGTAGTGGAGTAAAAAGTACATTATTTTCTGTAGGAATGTAGTGGAGTAAAAAGTACATTATTTTCTATAGGAATGTAGTGGAGTAAAAAGTACATTATTTTCTATATGAATGTAGTGGAGTAAAAAGTACATTATTTTATTAAGGAATGTAGTGGAGTAAAAAATACATTATTTTCTATAGGAATGTAGTGGAGTTAAAAGTACATTATTTTCTATAGGAATGTAGTGGAGTAAAATGTACATTATTTTCTATAGGAATGTAGTGGAGTAAAAAGTACATTTTTTTCTATAGGAATGTAGTGGAGTAAAAAGTACATTATTTTCTATAGGAATGTAGTGGAGTAAAAAGTACATTATTTTCTATAGGAATGTAGTGGAGTAAAAAGTACATTATTTTCTATATGAATGTAGTGGAGTAAAAAGTACATTATTTTATTAAGGAATGTAGTGGAGTAAAAAATACATTATTTTCTATAGGAATGTAGTGGAGTTAAAAGTACATTATTTTCTATAGGAATGTAGTGGAGTAAAATGTACATTATTTTCTATAGGAATGTAGTGGAGTAAAAAGTACATTATTTTCTATAGGAATGTAGTGGAGTGAAAAGTACATTATTTTCTATATGAATGTAGTGGAGTAAAAAGTACATTATTTTATTAAGGAATGTAGTGAAGTAAAAAAAAAAAAAATTCTATAGGAATGTAGTGGAGTAAAAAGTACATTATTTTCTATAGGAATGTAGTGGAGTAAAAAGTACAATATTTTCTATAGGAATGTAGTGGAGTAAAAAGTACATTATTTTCTATAGGAATGTAGTGAAGTAAAAAGTACATTATTTTCTATAGGAATGTAGTGGAGTAAAAAGTACATTATTTTCTATAGGAATGTAGTGAAGTAAAAAAAAAAAAAATTCTATAGGAATGTAGTGGAGTAAAAAGTACATTATTTTCTATAGGATTGTAGTGGAGTAAAAAGTACATTATTTTCTATAGGAATGTAGTGGAGTAAAAAGTACATTATTTTCTATAGGAATGTAGTGGAGTAAAAAGTACATTATTTTCTATAGGAATGTAGTGGAGTAAAAAGTACATTATTTTCTATAGGAATGTAGTGGAGTAAAAAGTACATTATTTTCTATAGGAATGTAGTGGAGTGAAAAGTACATTATTTTCTATATGAATGTAGTGGAGTAAAAAGTACATTATTTTATTAAGGAATGTAGTGGAGTAAAAAGTACATTATTTTCTATAGGAATGTAGTGAAGTAAAAAGTACATTATTTTCTATATGAATGTAGTGGAGTAAAAAGTACATTATTTTATTAAGGAATGTAGTGGAGTAAAAAGTACATTATTTTCTATAGGAATGTAGTGGAGTAAAAAGTGGAGTAAAAAGTACATTATTTTCTATAGGAATGTAGTGGAGTAAAAAGTACATTATTTTCTCTAGGAATGTAGTGGAGTAAAAAGTACATTATTTTCTATAGGAATGTAGTGGAGTAAAAAGTACATTATTTTCTCTAGGAATGTAGTGGAGTAAAAAGTACATTATTTTATTAAGGAATGTAGTGGAGTAAAAAGTACATTATTTTCTATAGGAATGTAAAGGAGTAAAAAGTACATTATTTTCTATAGGAATGTAGTGGAGTAAAAAGTACATTTTTTTCTATAGGAATGTAGTGGAGTAAAAAGTACATTATTTTCTATAGGAATGTAGTGAAGTAAAAAAAAAAAAAAATTCTATAGGAATGTAGTGGAGTAAAAAGTACATAATTTTCTATAGGAATGTAGTGGAGTAAAAAGTGCATAATTTTCTATAGGAATGTAGTGGAGTAAAAAGTACATTATTTTCTATAGGAATGTAGTGGAGTAAAAAGTACATTATTTTCTCTAGGAAAATAGTGGAGTAAAAAGTACATTATTTTATTAAGGAATGTAGTGGAGTAAAAAGTACATTATTTTCTGTAGGAATGTAGTGGAGTAAAAAGTACATTATTTTCTATAGGAATGTAGTGGAGTAAAAAGTACATTATTTTCTATATGAATGTAGTGGAGTAAAAAGTACATTATTTTATTAAGGAATGTAGTGGAGTAAAAAGTACATTATTTTCTATAGGAATGTAGTGAAGTAAAAAGTACATTATTTTCTATATGAATGTAGTGGAGTAAAAAGTACATTATTTTATTAAGGAATGTAGTGGAGTAAAAAGTACATTATTTTCTATAGGAATGTAGTGGAGTAAAAAGTGGAGTAAAAAGTACATTATTTTCTATAGGAATGTAGTGGAGTAAAAAGTACATTATTTTCTCTAGGAATGTAGTGGAGTAAAAAGTACATTATTTTCTATAGGAATGTAGTGGAGTAAAAAGTACATTATTTTCTCTAGGAATGTAGTGGAGTAAAAAGTACATTATTTTATTAAGGAATGTAGTGGAGTAAAAAGTACATTATTTTCTATAGGAATGTAAAGGAGTAAAAAGTACATTATTTTCTATAGGAATGTAGTGGAGTAAAAAGTACATTTTTTTCTATAGGAATGTAGTGGAGTAAAAAGTACATTATTTTCTATAGGAATGTAGTGAAGTAAAAAAAAAAAAAAATTCTATAGGAATGTAGTGGAGTAAAAAGTACATAATTTTCTATAGGAATGTAGTGGAGTAAAAAGTGCATAATTTTCTATAGGAATGTAGTGGAGTAAAAAGTACATTATTTTCTATAGGAATGTAGTGGAGTAAAAAGTACATTATTTTCTCTAGGAAAATAGTGGAGTAAAAAGTACATTATTTTATTAAGGAATGTAGTGGAGTAAAAAGTACATTATTTTCTGTAGGAATGTAGTGGAGTAAAAAGTACATTATTTTCTATAGGAATGTAGTGGAGTAAAAAGTACATTATTTTCTATATGAATGTAGTGGAGTAAAAAGTACATTATTTTATTAAGGAATGTAGTGGAGTAAAAAATACATTATTTTCTATAGGAATGTAGTGGAGTTAAAAGTACATTATTTTCTATAGGAATGTAGTGGAGTAAAAAGTACATTTTTTTCTATAGGAATGTAGTGGAGTAAAAAGTACATTATTTTCTATAGGAATGTAGTGGAGTAAAAAGTACAATATTTTCTATAGGAATGTAGTGGAGTAAAAAGTACATTATTTTCTATAGGAATGTAGTGAAGTAAAAAAAAAAAAAATTTCTATAGGAATGTAGTGGAGTAAAAAGTACAATATTTTCTATAGGAATGTAGTGGAGTAAAAAGTACATTATTTTCTATAGGAATGTAGTGAAGTAAAAAGTACATTATTTTCTATAGGAATGTAGTGGAGTAAAAAGTACATTATTTTCTATAGGAATGTAGTGAAGTAAAAAAAAAAAACATTTCTATAGGAATGCTGTGGAGTAAAAAGTACATTATTTTCTATAGGATTGTAGTGGAGTAAAAAGTACATTATTTTCTATAGGAATGTAGTGGAGTAAAAAGTACATTATTTTCTATAGGAATGTAGTGGAGTAAAAAGTACATTATTTTCTATAGGAATGTAGTGGAGTAAAAAGTACATTATTTTCTATAGGAATGTAGTGGAGTAAAAAGTACATTATTTTCTATAGGAATGTAGTGGAGTGAAAAGTACATTATTTTCTATAGGAATGTAGTGGAGTAAAAAGTACATTATTTTATTAAGGAATGTAGTGGAGTAAAAAGTACATTATTTTCTATAGGAATGTAGTGGAGTGAAAAGTACATTCTTTTCTATAGGAATGAAGTGGAGTAAAAAGTACATTATTTTCTATAGGAATGTAGTGGAGTAAAAAGTACATAATTTTCTATAGGAATGTAGTGGACTAAAAAGTACATTATTTTCTATAGGAATGTAGTGAAGTAAAAAAAAAAGTTTTTTTATATAGGAATGTAGTGGAGTAAAAAGTACATTATTTTCTATAGGATTGTAGTGGAGTAAAAAGTACATTATTTTCTCTAGGAATGTAGTGGAGTAAAAAGTACATTATTTTATTAAGGAATGTAGTGGAGTAAAAAGTACATTATTTTATTAAGGAATGTAGTGGAGTAAAAAGTACATTATTTTCTATAGGAATGTAGTGGAGTAAAAAGTACATTTTTTTCTATAGGAATGTAGTGGAGTAAAAAGTACATTATTTTCTATAGGAATGTAGTGAAGTAAAAAAAAAAAAAAATTCTATAGGAATGTAGTGGAGTAAAAAGTACATAATTTTCTATAGGAATGTAGTGGAGTAAAAAGTGCATAATTTTCTATAGGAATGTAGTGGAGTAAAAAGTACATTATTTTCTATAGGAATGTAGTGGAGTAAAAAGTACATTATTTTCTATAGGATTGTAGTGGAGTAAAATGTACATTATTTTCTCTAGGAAAATAGTGGAGTAAAAAGTACATTATTTTATTAAGGAATGTAGTGGAGTAAAAAGTACATTATTTTCTGTAGGAATGTAGTGGAGTAAAAAGTACATTATTTTCTATAGGAATGTAGTGGAGTAAAAAGTACATTATTTTCTATATGAATGTAGTGGAGTAAAAAGTACATTATTTTATTAAGGAATGTAGTGGAGTAAAAAATACATTATTTTCTATAGGAATGTAGTGGAGTTAAAAGTACATTATTTTCTATAGGAATGTAGTGGAGTAAAAAGTACATTTTTTTCTATAGGAATGTAGTGGAGTAAAAAGTACATTATTTTCTATAGGAATGTAGTGGAGTAAAAAGTACAATATTTTCTATAGGAATGTAGTGGAGTAAAAAGTACATTATTTTCTATAGGAATGTAGTGAAGTGAAAAAAAAAAAAATTCTATAGGAATGTAGTGGAGTAAAAAGTACAATATTTTCTATAGGAATGTAGTGGAGTAAAAAGTACATTATTTTCTATAGGAATGTAGTGAAGTAAAAAGTACATTATTTTCTATAGGAATGTAGTGGAGTAAAAAGTACATTATTTTCTATAGGAATGTAGTGAAGTAAAAAAAAAAAACATTTCTATAGGAATGCTGTGGAGTAAAAAGTACATTATTTTCTATAGGAATGTAGTGGAGTAAAAAGTACATTATTTTCTATAGGAATGTAGTGGAGTGAAAAGTACATTATTTTCTATAGGAATGTAGTGGAGTAAAAAGTACATTATTTTATTAAGGAATGTAGTGGAGTAAAAAGTACATTATTTTCTATAGGAATGTAGTGAAGTAAAAAGTACATTATTTTCTATATGAATGTAGTGGAGTAAAAAGTACATTATTTTATTAAGGAATGTAGTGGAGTAAAAAGTACATTATTTTCTATAGGAATGTAGTGGAGTAAAAAGTGGAGTAAAAAGTACATTATTTTCTATAGGAATGTAGTGGAGTAAAAAGTACATTCTTTTCTATAGGAATGAAGTGGAGTAAAAAGTACATTATTTTCTATAGGAATGTAGTAGAGTAAAAAGTACATTATTTTCTATAGGAATGTAGTGGAGTGAAAAGTACATTATTTTCTATATGAATGTAGTGGAGTAAAAAGTACATTATTTTCTATAGGAATGTAGTGGAGTAAAAAGTACATTATTTTCTATAGGAATGTAGAGGAGTAAAAAGTACATTATTTTCTATAGGAATGTAGTGGAGTGAAAAGTACATTATTTTCTATATGAATGTAGTGGAGTAAAAAGTACATTATTTTATTAAGGAATGTAGTGGAGTAAAAAGTACATTATTTTCTATAGGAATGTAGTGAAGTAAAAAGTACATTATTTTCTATATGAATGTAGTGGAGTAAAAAGTACATTATTTTCTATATGAATGTAGTGGAGTAAAAAGTACATTATTTTCTATAGGAATGTAGTGGAGTAAAAAGTGGAGTAAAAAGTACATTATTTTCTATAGGAATGTAGTGGAGTAAAGTACATTATTTTCTCTAGGAATGTAGTGGAGTAAAAAGTACATTATTTTCTATAGGAATGTAGTGGAGTAAAAAGTACATTATTTTCTATAGGAATGTAGTGGAGTAAAAAGTACATTATTTTCTATAGGAATGTAGTGGAGTAAAAAGTACATTTTTTTCTATAGGAATGTAGTGGAGTAAAAAGTACATTATTTTCTATAGGAATGTAGTGGAGTAAAAAGTACATTATTTTCTATAGGAATGTAGTGGAGTAAAATGTACATTATTTTCTATAGGAATGTAGTGGAGTAAAAAGAACATTATTTTCTATAGGAATGTAGTGGAGTAAAAAGTACATTATTTTCTATAGGAATGTAGTGGAGTAAAAAGTACATTATTTTCTATAGGAATGTAGTGGAGTGAAAAGTACATTATTTTCTATAGGAATGTAGTGGAGTAAAAAGTACATTATTTTATTAAGGAATGTAGTGGAGTAAAAAGTACATTATTTTCTATAGGAATGTAGTGAAGTAAAAAGTACATTATTTTCTATATGAATGTAGTGGAGTAAAAAGTACATTATTTTATTAAGGAATGTAGTGGAGTAAAAAGTACATTATTTTCTATAGGAATGTAGTGGAGTAAAAAGTGGAGTAAAAAGTACATTATTTTCTATAGGAATGTAGTGGAATTAAAAAGTACATTCTTTTCTATAGGAATGAAGTGGAGTAAAAAGTACATTATTTTCTATAGGAATGTAGTAGAGTAAAAAGTACATTATTTTCTATAGGAATGTAGTGGAGTGAAAAGTACATTATTTTCTATATGAATGTAGTGGAGTAAAAAGTACATTATTTTCTATAGGAATGTAGTGGAGTAAAAAGTACATTATTTTCTATAGGAATGTAGTGAAGTAAAAAGTACATTATTTTCTATATGAATGTAGTGGAGTAAAAAGTACATTATTTTCTATATGAATGTAGTGGAGTAAAAAGTACATTATTTTATTAGGGAATGTAGTGGAGTAAAAAGTACATTATTTTCTATAGGAATGTAGTGGAGTAAAAAGTGGAGTAAAAAGTACATTATTTTCTATAGGAATGTAGTGGAGTAAAGTACATTATTTTCTCTAGGAATGTAGTGGAGTAAAAAGTACATTATTTTCTATAGGAATGTAGTGGAGTAAAAAGTACATTATTTTCTATAGGAATGTAGTGGAGTAAAAAGTACATTATTTTCTATAGGAATGTAGTGGAGTAAAAAGTACATTTTTTTCTATAGGAATGTAGTGGAGTAAAAAGTACATTATTTTCTATAGGAATGTAGTGGAGTAAAAAGTACATTATTTTCTATAGGAATGTAGTGGAGTAAAATGTACATTATTTTCTATAGGAATGTAGTGGAGTAAAAAGTACATTATTTTCTATAGGAATGTAGTGGAGTAAAATGTACATTATTTTCTATAGGAATGTAGTGGAGTAAAAAGTACATTATTTTCTATAGGAATGTAGTGGAGTAAAAAGTGGAGTAAAAAGTACATTATTTTCTATAGGAATGTAGTGGAGTAAAAAGTACATAATTTTCTATAGGAATGTAGTGGAGTAAAAAGTACATTTTTTTCTATAGGAATGTAGTGGAGTAAAAAGTACATTATTTTCTATAGGAATGTAGTGGAGTAAAAAGTACATTTTTTTCTATAGGAATGTAGTGGAGTAAAAAGTACATTATTTTCTATAGGAATGTAGTGGAGTAAAAAGTACATTATTTTCTATAGGAATGTAGTGGAGTAAAATGTACATTATTTTCTATAGGAATGTAGTGGAGTAAAAAGTACATTATTTTCTATAGGAATGTAGTGGAGTAAAAAGTGGAGTAAAAAGTACATTATTTTCTATAGGAATGTAGTGGAGTAAAAAGTACATAATTTTCTATAGGAATGTAGTGGAGTAAAAAGTACATTATTTTCTATAGGAATGTAGTGAAGTAAAAAAAAAGTTTTTTTATATAGGAATGTAGTGGAGTAAAAAGTACATTATTTTCTATAGGAATGTAGTGAAGTAAAAAAGAAAAAAATTTCTATAGGAATGTAGTGGAGTAAAAAGTACATTTTTTTCTATAGGAATGTAGTGGAGTAAAAAGTACATTATTTTCTATAGGAATGTAGTGGAGTAAAAAGTACATTATTTTCTATAGGAATGTAGTGGAGTAAAAAGTACATTATTTTCTATAGGAATGTAGTGGAGTAAAAAGTACATTATTTTCTATAGGAATGTAGTGGAGTAAAAAGTGGAGTAAAAAGTACATTATTTTCTATAGGAATGTAGTGGAGTAAAAAGTACATAATTTTCTATAGGAATGTAGTGGAGTAAAAAGTACATTATTTTCTATAGGAATGTAGTGAAGTAAAAAAAAAGTTTTTTTATATAGGAATGTAGTGGAGTAAAAAGTACATTATTTTCTATAGGAATGTAGTGAAGTAAAAAAGAAAAAAATTTCTATAGGAATGTAGTGGAGTAAAAAGTACATTATTTTCTATAGGAATGTAGTGGAGTAAAAAGTACATTATTTTCTATAGGAATGTAGTGGAGTAAAAAGTACATAATTTTCTATAGGAATGTAGTGGAGTAAAAAGTACATTTTTTTCTATAGGAATGTAGTGGAGTAAAAAGTACATTATATTCTATAGGAATGTAGTGGAGTAAAAAGTACATTCTTTTCTATAGGAATGAAGTGGAGTAAAAAGTACATTATTTTCTATAGGAATGTAGTGGAGTAAAAAGTACATAATTTTCTATAGGAATGTAGTGGAGTAAAAAGTACATTATTTTCTATAGGAATGTAGTGGAGTAAAAAGTACATTTTTTTCTATAGGAATGTAGTGGAGTAAAAAGTACATTATTTTCTATAGGAATGTAGTGGAGTAAAAAGTACATAATTTTCTATAGGAATGTAGTGGAGTAAAAAGTACATTTTTTTCTATAGGAATGTAGTGGAGTAAAAAGTACATAATTTTCTATAGGAATGTAGTGGAGTAAAAAGTACATTTTTTTCTATAGGAATGTAGTGGAGTAAAAAGTACATTATTTTCTATAGGAATGTAGTGGAGTAAAAAGTACATTATTTTCTATAGGAATGAAGTGGAGTAAAAAGTACATTTTTTTATATAGGAATGTAGTGGAGTAAAAAGTACATTATTTTCTATAGGATTGTAGTGGAGTAAAAAGTACATTATTTTCTCTAGGAATGTAGTGGAGTAAAAAGTACATTATTTTATTAAGGAATGTAGTGGAGTAAAAAGTACATTATTTTCTATAGGAATGTAGTGGAGTAAAAAGTACATTTTTTTCTATAGGAATGTAGTGGAATAAAAAGTACATTATTTTCTATAGGAATGTAGTGAAGTAAAAAAAAAAAAAAATTCTATAGGAATGTAGTGGAGTAAAAAGTACATAATTTTCTATAGGAATGTAGTGGAGTAAAAAGTGCATAATTTTCTATAGGAATGTAGTGGAGTAAAAAGTACATTATTTTCTATAGGAATGTAGTGAAGTAAAAAAAAAGTTTTTTTATATAGGAATGTAGTGGAGTAAAAAGTACATTATTTTCTATAGGATTGTAGTGGAGTAAAAAGTACATTATTTTCTCTAGGAATGTAGTGGAGTAAAAAGTACATTATTTTATTAAGGAATGTAGTGGAGTAAAAAGTACATTATTTTCTGTAGGAATGTAGTGGAGTAAAAAGTACATTATTTTCTATAGGAATGTAGTGGAGTAAAAAGTACATAATTTTCTATAGGAATGTAGTGGAGTAAAAAGTGCATAATTTTCTATAGGAATGTAGTGGAGTAAAAAGTACATTATTTTCTATAGGAATGTAGTGAAGTAAAAAAAAAGTTTTTTTATATAGGAATGTATTGGAGTAAAAAGTACATTATTTTCTATAGGATTGTAGTGGAGTAAAAAGTACATTATTTTCTCTAGGAATGTAGTGGAGTAAAAAGTACATTATTTTATTAAGGAATGTAGTGGAGTAAAAAGTACATTATTTTCTGTAGGAATGTAGTGGAGTAAAAAGTACATTATTTTCTATAGGAATGTAGTGGAGTAAAAAGTACATTATTTTCTTTATGAATGTAGTGGAGTAAAAAGTACATTATTTTATTAAGGAATGTAGTGGAGTAAAAAATACATTATTTTCTATAGGAATGTAGTGGAGTTAAAAGTACATTATTTTCTATAGGAATGTAGTGGAGTAAAATATACATTATTTTCTATAGGAATGTAGTGGAGTAAAAAGTACATTATTTTCTATAGGAATGTAGTGAAGTAAAAAAAAAAAAAATTCTATAGGAATGTAGTGGAGTAAAAAATACATTATTTTCTATAGGAATGTAGTGGAGTTAAAAGTACATTATTTTCTATAGGAATGTAGTGGAGTAAAAAGTACATTATTTTCTATAGGATTGTAGTGGAGTAAAAAGTACATTATTTTCTCTAGGAATGTAGTGGAGTAAAAAGTACATTATTTTATTAAGGAATGTAGTGGAGTAAAAAGTACATTATTTTCTGTAGGAATGTAGTGGAGTAAAAAGTACATTATTTTCTATAGGAATGTAGTGGAGTAAAAAGTACATTATTTTCTATAGGAATGTAGTGGAGTAAAAAGTGCATAATTTTCTATAGGAATGTAGTGGAGTAAAAAGTACATTATTTTCTATAGGAATGTAGTGAAGTAAAAAAAAAGTTTTTTTATATAGGAATGTATTGGAGTAAAAAGTACATTATTTTCTATAGGATTGTAGTGGAGTAAAAAGTACATTATTTTCTCTAGGAATGTAGTGGAGTAAAAAGTACATTATTTTATTAAGGAATGTAGTGGAGTAAAAAGTACATTATTTTCTGTAGGAATGTAGTGGAGTAAAAAGTACATTATTTTCTATAGGAATGTAGTGGAGTAAAAAGTACATTATTTTCTATATGAATGTAGTGGAGTAAAAAGTACATTATTTTATTAAGGAATGTAGTGGAGTAAAAAATACATTATTTTCTATAGGAATGTAGTGGAGTTAAAAGTACATTATTTTCTATAGGAATGTAGTGGAGTAAAATATACATTATTTTCTATAGGAATGTAGTGGAGTAAAAAGTACATTTTTTTCTATAGGAATGTAGTGGAGTAAAAAGTACATTATTTTCTATAGGAATGTAGTGGAGTAAAAAGTACATTATTTTCTATAGGAATGTAGTGGAGTAAAAAGTACAATATTTTCTATAGGAATGTAGTGGAGTAAAAAGTGGAGTAAAAAGTACATTATTTTCTATAGGAATGTAGTGGAGTAAAGTACATTATTTTCTCTAGGAATGTAGTGGAGTAAAAAGTACATTATTTTCTATAGGAATGTAGTGGAGTAAAAAGTACATTATTTTCTATAGGAATGTAGTGGAGTAAAAAGTACATTATTTTCTATAGGAATGTAGTGGAGTAAAAAGTACATTTTTTTCTATAGGAATGTAGTGGAGTAAAAAGTACATTATTTTCTATAGGAATGTAGTGGAGTAAAAAGTACATTATTTTCTATAGGAATGTAGTGGAGTAAAATGTACATTATTTTCTATAGGAATGTAGTGGAGTAAAAAGAACATTATTTTCTATAGGAATGTAGTGGAGTAAAAAGTACATTATTTTCTATAGGAATGTAGTGGAGTAAAAAGTACATTATTTTCTATAGGAATGTAGTGGAGTGAAAAGTACATTATTTTCTATAGGAATGTAGTGGAGTAAAAAGTACATTATTTTATTAAGGAATGTAGTGGAGTAAAAAGTACATTATTTTCTATAGGAATGTAGTGAAGTAAAAAGTACATTATTTTCTATATGAATGTAGTGGAGTAAAAAGTACATTATTTTATTAAGGAATGTAGTGGAGTAAAAAGTACATTATTTTCTATAGGAATGTAGTGGAGTAAAAAGTGGAGTAAAAAGTACATTATTTTCTATAGGAATGTAGTGGAGTAAAAAGTACATTCTTTTCTATAGGAATGAAGTGGAGTAAAAAGTACATTATTTTCTATAGGAATGTAGTAGAGTAAAAAGTACATTATTTTCTATAGGAATGTAGTGGAGTGAAAAGTACATTATTTTCTATATGAATGTAGTGGAGTAAAAAGTACATTATTTTCTATAGGAATGTAGTGGAGTAAAAAGTACATTATTTTCTATAGGAATGTAGTGAAGTAAAAAGTACATTATTTTCTATATGAATGTAGTGGAGTAAAAAGTACATTATTTTCTATATGAATGTAGTGGAGTAAAAAGTACATTATTTTATTAAGGAATGTAGTGGAGTAAAAAGTACATTATTTTCTATAGGAATGTAGTGGAGTAAAAAGTGGAGTAAAAAGTACATTATTTTCTATAGGAATGTAGTGGAGTAAAGTACATTATTTTCTCTAGGAATATAGTGGAGTAAAAAGTACATTATTTTCTATAGGAATGTAGTGGAGTAAAAAGTACATTATTTTCTATAGGAATGTAGTGGAGTAAAAAGTACATTATTTTCTATAGGAATGTAGTGGAGTAAAAAGTACATTTTTTTCTATAGGAATGTAGTGGAGTAAAAAGTACATTATTTTCTATAGGAATGTAGTGGAGTAAAAAGTGGAGTAAAAAGTACATTATTTTCTATAGGAATGTAGTGGAGTAAAAAGTACATAATTTTCTATAGGAATGTAGTGGAGTAAAAAGTACATTATTTTCTATAGGAATGTAGTGAAGTAAAAAAAAAGTTTTTTTATATAGGAATGTAGTGGAGTAAAAAGTACATTATTTTCTATAGGAATGTAGTGAAGTAAAAAAGAAAAAAAATTCTATAGGAATGTAGTGGAGTAAAAAGTACATTATTTTCTATAGGAATGTAGTGGAGTAAAAAGTACATTATTTTCTATAGGAATGTAGTGGAGTAAAAAGTACATAATTTTCTATAGGAATGTAGTGGAGTAAAAAGTACATTTTTTTCTATAGGAATGTAGTGGAGTAAAAAGTACATTATATTCTATAGGAATGTAGTGGAGTAAAAAGTACATTCTTTTCTATAGGAATGAAGTGGAGTAAAAAGTACATTATTTTCTATAGGAATGTAGTGGAGTAAAAAGTACATAATTTTCTATAGGAATGTAGTGGAGTAAAAAGTACATTATTTTCTATAGGAATGTAGTGGAGTAAAAAGTACATTTTTTTCTATAGGAATGTAGTGGAGTAAAAAGTACATTATTTTCTATAGGAATGTAGTGGAGTAAAAAGTACATAATTTTCTATAGGAATGTAGTGGAGTAAAAAGTACATTTTTTTCTATAGGAATGTAGTGGAGTAAAAAGTACATTATTTTCTATAGGAATGTAGTGGAGTAAAAAGTACATTATTTTCTATAGGAATGTAGTGGAGTAAAAAGTACATAATTTTCTATAGGAATGTAGTGGAGTAAAAAGTACATTTTTTTCTATAGGAATGTAGTGGAGTAAAAAGTACATAATTTTCTATAGGAATGTAGTGGAGTAAAAAGTACATTATTTTCTATAGGAATGAAGTGGAGTAAAAAGTACATTTTTTTATATAGGAATGTAGTGGAGTAAAAAGTACATTATTTTCTATAGGATTGTAGTGGAGTAAAAAGTACATTATTTTCTCTAGGAATGTAGTGGAGTAAAAAGTACATTATTTTATTAAGGAATGTAGTGGAGTAAAAAGTACATTATTTTCTATAGGAATGTAGTGGAGTAAAAAGTACATTTTTTTCTATAGGAATGTAGTGGAATAAAAAGTACATTATTTTCTATAGGAATGTAGTGAAGTAAAAAAAAAAAAAAATTCTATAGGAATGTAGTGGAGTAAAAAGTACATAATTTTCTATAGGAATGTAGTGGAGTAAAAAGTGCATAATTTTCTATAGGAATGTAGTGGAGTAAAAAGTACATTATTTTCTCTAGGAATGTAGTGGAGTAAAAAAAAAGTTTTTTTATATAGGAATGTAGTGGAGTAAAAAGTACATTATTTTCTATAGGATTGTAGTGGAGTAAAAAGTACATTATTTTCTCTAGGAATGTAGTGGAGTAAAAAGTACATTATTTTATTAAGGAATGTAGTGGAGTAAAAAGTACATTATTTTCTGTAGGAATGTAGTGGAGTAAAAAGTACATTATTTTCTATAGGAATGTAGTGGAGTAAAAAGTACATAATTTTCTATAGGAATGTAGTGGAGTAAAAAGTGCATAATTTTCTATAGGAATGTAGTGGAGTAAAAAGTACATTATTTTCTATAGGAATGTAGTGAAGTAAAAAAAAAAGTTTTTTTATATAGGAATGTATTGGAGTAAAAAGTACATTATTTTCTATAGGATTGTAGTGGAGTAAAAAGTACATTATTTTCTCTAGGAATGTAGTGGAGTAAAAAGTACATTATTTTATTAAGGAATGTAGTGGAGTAAAAAGTACATTATTTTCTGTAGGAATGTAGTGGAGTAAAAAGTACATTATTTTCTATAGGAATGTAGTGGAGTAAAAAGTACATTATTTTATTAAGGAATGTAGTGGAGTAAAAAGTACATTATTTTCTGTAGGAATGTAGTGGAGTAAAAAGTACATTATTTTCTATATGAATGTAGTGGAGTAAAAAGTACATTATTTTATTAAGGAATGTAGTGGAGTAAAAAATACATTATTTTCTATAGGAATGTAGTGGAGTTAAAAGTACATTATTTTCTATAGGAATGTAGTGGAGTAAAATATACATTATTTTCTATAGGAATGTAGTGGAGTAAAAAGTACATTATTTTCTATAGGAATGTAGTGAAGTAAAAAAAAAAAAAATTCTATAGGAATGTAGTGGAGTAAAAAATACATTATTTTCTATAGGAATGTAGTGGAGTTAAAAGTACATTATTTTCTATAGGAATGTAGTGGAGTAAAATATACATTATTTTCTATAGGAATGTAGTGGAATAAAAAGTACATTATTTTCTATAGGAATGTAGTGAAGTAAAAAAAAAAAAAAATTCTATAGGAATGTAGTGGAGTAAAAAGTACATAATTTTCTATAGGAATGTAGTGGAGTAAAAAGTGCATAATTTTCTATAGGAATGTAGTGGAGTAAAAAGTACATTATTTTCTATAGGAATGTAGTGAAGTAAAAAAAAAGTTTTTTTATATAGGAATGTAGTGGAGTAAAAAGTACATTATTTTCTATAGGATTGTAGTGGAGTAAAAAGTACATTATTTTCTCTAGGAATGTAGTGGAGTAAAAAGTACATTATTTTATTAAGGAATGTAGTGGAGTAAAAAGTACATTATTTTCTGTAGGAATGTAGTGGAGTAAAAAGTACATTATTTTCTATAGGAATGTAGTGGAGTAAAAAGTACATAATTTTCTATAGGAATGTAGTGGAGTAAAAAGTGCATTATTTTCTATAGGAATGTAGTGGAGTAAAAAGTACATTATTTTCTATAGGAATGTAGTGAAGTAAAAAAAAAGTTTTTTTATATAGGAATGTATTGGAGTAAAAAGTACATTATTTTCTATAGGATTGTAGTGGAGTAAAAAGTACATTATTTTCTCTAGGAATGTAGTGGAGTAAAAAGTACATTATTTTATTAAGGAATGTAGTGGAGTAAAAAGTACATTATTTTCTGTAGGAATGTAGTGGAGTAAAAAGTACATTATTTTCTATAGGAATGTAGTGGAGTAAAAAGTACATTATTTTCTATATGAATGTAGTGGAGTAAAAAGTACATTATTTTATTAAGGAATGTAGTGGAGTAAAAAATACATTATTTTCTATAGGAATGTAGTGGAGTTAAAAGTACATTATTTTCTATAGGAATGTAGTGGAGTAAAATATACATTATTTTCTATAGGAATGTAGTGGAGTAAAAAGTACATTTTTTTCTATAGGAATGTAGTGGAGTAAAAAGTACATTATTTTCTATAGGAATGTAGTGGAGTAAAAAGTACATTATTTTCTATAGGAATGTAGTGGAGTAAAAAGTACAATATTTTCTATAGGAATGTAGTGGAGTAAAAAGTACATTATTTTCTATAGGAATGTAGTGAAGTAAAAAAAAAAATTCTATAGGAATGTAGTGGAGTAAAAAGTACAATATTTTCTATAGGAATGTAGTGGAGTAAAAAGTACAATATTTTCTATAGGAATGTAGTGGAGTAAAAAGTACATTATTTTCTATAGGAATGTAGTGAAGTAAAAAGTACATTATTTTCTATAGGAATGTAGTGGAGTAAAAAGTACATTATTTTCTATAGGAATGTAGTGAAGTAAAAAAAAAAAACATTTCTATAGGAATGCTGTGGAGTAAAAAGTACATTATTTTCTATAGGATTGTAGTGGAGTAAAAAGTACATTATTTTCTATAGGAATGTAGTGGAGTAAAAAGTACATTATTTTCTATAGGAATGTAGTGGAGTAAAAAGTACATTATTTTCTATAGGAATGTAGTGGAGTAAAAAGTATATTATTTTCTATAGGAATGTAGTGGAGTAAAAAGTACATTATTTTCTATAGGAATGTAGTGGAGTAAAAAGTACATTATTTTCTATAGGAATGTAGTGGAGTAAAAAGTATATTATTTTCTATAGGAATGTAGTGGAGTAAAAAGTACATTATTTTCTATAGGAATGTAGTGGAGTGAAAAGTACATTATTTTATTAAGGAATGTAGTGGAGTAAAAAGTACATTATTTTCTATAGGAATGTAGTGGAGTAAAAAGTACATTATTTTCTATAGGAATGTAGTGGAGTAAAAAGTACATTATTTTCTATAGGAATGTAGTGGAGTAAAAAGTGGAGTAAAAAGTACATTATTTTATTAAGGAATGTAGTGGAGTAAAAAGTACATTATTTTCTATAGGAATGTAGTGAAGTAAAAAGTACATTATTTTCTATATGAATGTAGTGGAGTAAAAAGTACATTATTTTATTAAGGAATGTAGTGGAGTAAAAAGTACATTATTTTCTATAGGAATGTAGTGGAGTAAAAAGTGGAGTAAAAAGTACATTATTTTCTATAGGAATGTAGTGGAGTAAAAAGTACATTCTTTTCTATAGGAATGAAGTGGAGTAAAAAGTACATTATTTTCTATATGAATGTAGTGGAGTAAAAAGTACATTATTTTATTAAGGAATGTAGTGGAGTAAAAAGTACATTATTTTCTATAGGAATGTAGTGGAGTAAAAAGTGGAGTAAAAAGTACATTATTTTCTATAGGAATGTAGTGGAGTAAAAAGTACATCATTTTCTATAGGAATGTAGTGGAGTAAAAAGTACATTATTTTCTATAGGAATGTAGTGGAGTGAAAAGTACATTATTTTATTAAGGAATGTAGTGGAGTAAAAAGTACATTATTTTCTATAGGAATGTAGTGGAGTAAAAAGTACATTATTTTCTATAGGAATGTAGTGGAGTAAAAAGTACATTATTTTCTATAGGAATGTAGTGGAGTAAAAAGTACATTATTTTCTATAGGAATGTAGTGGAGTAAAAAGTACATTATTTTCTATAGGAATGTAGTGGAGTAAAAAGTACATTTTTTTCTATAGGAATGTAGTGGAGTAAAAAGTACATTATTTTCTATAGGAATGTAGTGGAGTAAAAAGTACATTATTTTCTATAGGAATGTAGTGAAGTAAAAAAAAAAAAAATTCTATAGGAATGTAGTGGAGTAAAAAGTACATAATTTTCTATAGGAATGTAGTGGAGTAAAAAGTGCATAATTTTCTATAGGAATGTAGTGGAGTAAAAAGTACATTATTTTCTATAGGAATGTAGTGAAGTAAAAAAAAAGCTTTTTTATATAGGAATGTAGTGGAGTAAAAAGTACATTATTTTCTATAGGATTGTAGTGGAGTAAAAAGTACATTATTTTCTCTAGGAATGTAGTGGAGTAAAAAGTACATTATTTTATTAAGGAATGTAGTGGAGTAAAAAATACATTATTTTCTATAGGAATGTAGTGGAGTAAAAAGTACATTATTTTCTATAGGAATGTAGTGAAGTAAAAAAAAAAAAATTCTATAGGAATGTAGTGGAGTAAAAAGTACAATATTTTCTATAGGAATGTAGTGGAGTAAAAAGTACAATATTTTCTATAGGAATGTAGTGGAGTAAAAAGTACATTATTTTCTATAGGAATGTAGTGAAGTAAAAAGTACATTATTTTCTATAGGAATGTAGTGGAGTAAAAAGTACATTATTTTCTATAGGAATGTAGTGGAGTAAAAAGTACATTATTTTCTATAGGAATGTAGTGGAGTAAAAAGTACATTATTTTCTATAGGAATGTAGTGGAGTGAAAAGTACATTATTTTATTAAGGAATGTAGTGGAGTAAAAAGTACATTATTTTCTATAGGAATGTAGTGGAGTAAAAAGTACATTATTTTCTATAGGAATGTAGTGGAGTAAAAAGTACATTATTTTCTATAGGAATGTAGTGGAGTAAAAAGTGGAGTAAAAAGTACATTATTTTATTAAGGAATGTAGTGGAGTAAAAAGTACATTATTTTCTATAGGAATGTAGTGAAGTAAAAAGTACATTATTTTCTATATGAATGTAGTGGAGTAAAAAGTACATTATTTTATTAAGGAATGTAGTGGAGTAAAAAGTACATTATTTTCTATAGGAATGTAGTGGAGTAAAAAGTGGAGTAAAAAGTACATTATTTTCTATAGGAATGTAGTGGAGTAAAAAGTACATTCTTTTCTATAGGAATGAAGTGGAGTAAAAAGTACATTATTTTCTATATGAATGTAGTGGAGTAAAAAGTACATTATTTTATTAAGGAATGTAGTGGAGTAAAAAGTACATTATTTTCTATAGGAATGTAGTGGAGTAAAAAGTGGAGTAAAAAGTACATTATTTTCTATAGGAATGTAGTGGAGTAAAAAGTACATCATTTTCTATAGGAATGTAGTGGAGTAAAAAGTACATTATTTTCTATAGGAATGTAGTGGAGTGAAAAGTACATTATTTTATTAAGGAATGTAGTGGAGTAAAAAGTACATTATTTTCTATAGGAATGTAGTGGAGTAAAAAGTACATTATTTTCTATAGGAATGTAGTGGAGTAAAAAGTACATTATTTTCTATAGGAATGTAGTGGAGTAAAAAGTACATTATTTTCTATAGGAATGTAGTGGAGTAAAAAGTACATTATTTTCTATAGGAATGTAGTGGAGTAAAAAGTACATTTTTTTCTATAGGAATGTAGTGGAGTAAAAAGTACATTATTTTCTATAGGAATGTAGTGGAGTAAAAAGTACATTATTTTCTATAGGAATGTAGTGAAGTAAAAAAAAAAAAAATTCTATAGGAATGTAGTGGAGTAAAAAGTACATAATTTTCTATAGGAATGTAGTGGAGTAAAAAGTGCATAATTTTCTATAGGAATGTAGTGGAGTAAAAAGTACATTATTTTCTATAGGAATGTAGTGAAGTAAAAAAAAAGCTTTTTTATATAGGAATGTAGTGGAGTAAAAAGTACATTATTTTCTATAGGATTGTAGTGGAGTAAAAAGTACATTATTTTCTCTAGGAATGTAGTGGAGTAAAAAGTACATTATTTTATTAAGGAATGTAGTGGAGTAAAAAATACATTATTTTCTATAGGAATGTAGTGGAGTAAAAAGTACATTATTTTCTATAGGAATGTAGTGAAGTAAAAAAAAAAAAATTCTATAGGAATGTAGTGGAGTAAAAAGTACAATATTTTCTATAGGAATGTAGTGGAGTAAAAAGTACAATATTTTCTATAGGAATGTAGTGGAGTAAAAAGTACATTATTTTCTATAGGAATGTAGTGAAGTAAAAAGTACATTATTTTCTATAGGAATGTAGTGGAGTAAAAAGTACATTATTTTCTATAGGAATGTAGTGGAGTAAAAAGTACATTATTTTCTATAGGAATGTAGTGGAGTAAAAAGTACATTATTTTCTATAGGAATGTAGTGGAGTGAAAAGTACATTATTTTATTAAGGAATGTAGTGGAGTAAAAAGTACATTATTTTCTATAGGAATGTAGTGGAGTAAAAAGTACATTATTTTCTATAGGAATGTAGTGGAGTAAAAAGTACATTATTTTCTATAGGAATGTAGTGGAGTAAAAAGTGGAGTAAAAAGTACATTATTTTATTAAGGAATGTAGTGGAGTAAAAAGTACATTATTTTCTATAGGAATGTAGTGAAGTAAAAAGTACATTATTTTCTATATGAATGTAGTGGAGTAAAAAGTACATTATTTTATTAAGGAATGTAGTGGAGTAAAAAGTACATTATTTTCTATAGGAATGTAGTGGAGTAAAAAGTGGAGTAAAAAGTACATTATTTTCTATAGGAATGTAGTGGAGTAAAAAGTACATTCTTTTCTATAGGAATGAAGTGGAGTAAAAAGTACATTATTTTCTATATGAATGTAGTGGAGTAAAAAGTACATTATTTTATTAAGGAATGTAGTGGAGTAAAAAGTACATTATTTTCTATAGGAATGTAGTGGAGTAAAAAGTGGAGTAAAAAGTACATTATTTTCTATAGGAATGTAGTGGAGTAAAAAGTACATCATTTTCTATAGGAATGTAGTGGAGTAAAAAGTACATTATTTTCTATAGGAATGTAGTGGAGTGAAAAGTACATTATTTTATTAAGGAATGTAGTGGAGTAAAAAGTACATTATTTTCTATAGGAATGTAGTGGAGTAAAAAGTACATTATTTTCTATAGGAATGTAGTGGAGTAAAAAGTACATTATTTTCTATAGGAATGTAGTGAAGTAAAAAGTACATTATTTTCTATATGAATGTAGTGGAGTAAAAAGTACATTATTTTATTAAGGAATGTAGTGGAGTAAAAAGTACATTATTTTCTATAGGAATGTAGTGGAGTAAAAAGTGGAGTAAAAAGTACATTATTTTCTATAGGAATGTAGTGGAGTAAAAAGTACATCATTTTCTATAGGAATGTAGTGGAGTAAAAAGTACATTATTTTCTATAGGAATGTAGTGGAGTGAAAAGTACATTATTTTATTAAGGAATGTAGTGGAGTAAAAAGTACATTATTTTATTAAGGAATGTAGTGGAGTAAAAAGTACATTATTTTCTATAGGAATGTAGTGGAGTAAAAAGTACATTATTTTCTATAGGAATGTAGTGAAGTAAAAAGTACATTATTTTCTATATGAATGTAGTGGAGTAAAAAGTACATTATTTTATTAAGGAATGTAGTGGAGTAAAAAGTACATTATTTTCTATAGGAATGTAGTGGAGTAAAAAGTGGAGTAAAAAGTACATTATTTTCTATAGGAATGTAGTGGAGTAAAAAGTACATTCTTTTCTATAGGAATGAAGTGGAGTAAAAAGTACATTATTTTCTATATGAATGTAGTGGAGTAAAAAGTACATTATTTTATTAAGGAATGTAGTGGAGTAAAAAGTACATTATTTTCTATAGGAATGTAGTGGAGTAAAAAGTGGAGTAAAAAGTACATTATTTTCTATAGGAATGTAGTGGAGTAAAAAGTACATCATTTTCTATAGGAATGTAGTGGAGTAAAAAGTACATTATTTTCTATAGGAATGTAGTGGAGTGAAAAGTACATTATTTTATTAAGGAATGTAGTGGAGTAAAAAGTACATTATTTTCTATAGGAATGTAGTGGAGTAAAAAGTACATTATTTTCTATAGGAATGTAGTGGAGTAAAAAGTACATTATTTTCTATAGGAATGTAGTGGAGTAAAAAGTACATTATTTTCTATAGGAATGTAGTGGAGTAAAAAGTACATTATTTTCTATAGGAATGTAGTGGAGTAAAAAGTACATTTTTTTCTATAGGAATGTAGTGGAGTAAAAAGTACATTATTTTCTATAGGAATGTAGTGGAGTAAAAAGTACATTATTTTCTATAGGAATGTAGTGAAGTAAAAAAAAAAAAAATTCTATAGGAATGTAGTGGAGTAAAAAGTACATAATTTTCTATAGGAATGTAGTGGAGTAAAAAGTGCATAATTTTCTATAGGAATGTAGTGGAGTAAAAAGTACATTATTTTCTATAGGAATGTAGTGAAGTAAAAAAAAAGCTTTTTTATATAGGAATGTAGTGGAGTAAAAAGTACATTATTTTCTATAGGATTGTAGTGGAGTAAAAAGTACATTATTTTCTCTAGGAATGTAGTGGAGTAAAAAGTACATTATTTTATTAAGGAATGTAGTGGAGTAAAAAATACATTATTTTCTATAGGAATGTAGTGGAGTAAAAAGTACATTATTTTCTATAGGAATGTAGTGAAGTAAAAAAAAAAAAATTCTATAGGAATGTAGTGGAGTAAAAAGTACAATATTTTCTATAGGAATGTAGTGGAGTAAAAAGTACAATATTTTCTATAGGAATGTAGTGGAGTAAAAAGTACATTATTTTCTATAGGAATGTAGTGAAGTAAAAAGTACATTATTTTCTATAGGAATGTAGTGGAGTAAAAAGTACATTATTTTCTATAGGAATGTAGTGGAGTAAAAAGTACATTATTTTCTATAGGAATGTAGTGGAGTAAAAAGTACATTATTTTCTATAGGAATGTAGTGGAGTGAAAAGTACATTATTTTATTAAGGAATGTAGTGGAGTAAAAAGTACATTATTTTCTATAGGAATGTAGTGGAGTAAAAAGTACATTATTTTCTATAGGAATGTAGTGGAGTAAAAAGTACATTATTTTCTATAGGAATGTAGTGGAGTAAAAAGTGGAGTAAAAAGTACATTATTTTATTAAGGAATGTAGTGGAGTAAAAAGTACATTATTTTCTATAGGAATGTAGTGAAGTAAAAAGTACATTATTTTCTATATGAATGTAGTGGAGTAAAAAGTACATTATTTTATTAAGGAATGTAGTGGAGTAAAAAGTACATTATTTTCTATAGGAATGTAGTGGAGTAAAAAGTGGAGTAAAAAGTACATTATTTTCTATAGGAATGTAGTGGAGTAAAAAGTACATTCTTTTCTATAGGAATGAAGTGGAGTAAAAAGTACATTATTTTCTATATGAATGTAGTGGAGTAAAAAGTACATTATTTTATTAAGGAATGTAGTGGAGTAAAAAGTACATTATTTTCTATAGGAATGTAGTGGAGTAAAAAGTGGAGTAAAAAGTACATTATTTTCTATAGGAATGTAGTGGAGTAAAAAGTACATCATTTTCTATAGGAATGTAGTGGAGTAAAAAGTACATTATTTTCTATAGGAATGTAGTGGAGTGAAAAGTACATTATTTTATTAAGGAATGTAGTGGAGTAAAAAGTACATTATTTTCTATAGGAATGTAGTGGAGTAAAAAGTACATTATTTTCTATAGGAATGTAGTGGAGTAAAAAGTACATTATTTTCTATAGGAATGTAGTGGAGTAAAAAGTACATTATTTTCTATAGGAATGTAGTGGAGTAAAAAGTACATTATTTTCTATAGGAATGTAGTGGAGTAAAAAGTACATTTTTTTCTATAGGAATGTAGTGGAGTAAAAAGTACATTATTTTCTATAGGAATGTAGTGGAGTAAAAAGTACATTATTTTCTATAGGAATGTAGTGAAGTAAAAAAAAAAAAAATTCTATAGGAATGTAGTGGAGTAAAAAGTACATAATTTTCTATAGGAATGTAGTGGAGTAAAAAGTGCATAATTTTCTATAGGAATGTAGTGGAGTAAAAAGTACATTATTTTCTATAGGAATGTAGTGAAGTAAAAAAAAAGTTTTTTTATATAGGAATGTAGTGGAGTAAAAAGTACATTATTTTCTATAGGATTGTAGTGGAGTAAAAAGTACATTATTTTCTCTAGGAATGTAGTGGAGTAAAAAGTACATTATTTTATTAAGGAATGTAGTGGAGTAAAAAGTACATTATTTTCTGTAGGAATGTAGTGGAGTAAAAAGTACATTATTTTCTATAGGAATGTAGTGGAGTAAAAAGTACATAATTTTCTATAGGAATGTAGTGGAGTAAAAAGTGCATAATTTTCTATAGGAATGTAGTGGAGTAAAAAGTACATTATTTTCTATAGGAATGTAGTGAAGTAAAAAAAAAGTTTTTTTATATAGGAATGTAGTGGAGTAAAAAGTACATTATTTTCTATAGGATTGTAGTGGAGTAAAAAGTACATTATTTTCTCTAGGAATGTAGTGGAGTAAAAAGTACATTATTTTATTAAGGAATGTAGTGGAGTAAAAAGTACATTATTTTCTATAGGAATGTAGTGGAGTAAAAAGTACATTATTTTCTATATGAATGTAGTGGAGTAAAAAGTACATTATTTTATTAAGGAATGTAGTGGAGTAAAAAATACATTATTTTCTATAGGAATGTAGTGGAGTTAAAAGTACATTATTTTCTATAGGAATGTAGTGGAGTAAAAAGTACATTATTTTCTATAGGAATGTAGAGGAGTAAAAAGTACATTATTTTCTATAGGAATGTAGTGGAGTGAAAAGTACATTATTTTCTATATGAATGTAGTGGAGTAAAAAGTACATTATTTTATTAAGGAATGTAGTGGAGTAAAAAGTACATTATTTTCTATAGGAATGTAGTGAAGTAAAAAGTACATTATTTTCTATATGAATGTAGTGGAGTAAAAAGTACATTATTTTCTATATGAATGTAGTGGAGTAAAAAGTACATTATTTTATTAAGGAATGTAGTGGAGTAAAAAGTACATTATTTTCTATAGGAATGTAGTGGAGTAAAAAGTGGAGTAAAAAGTACATTATTTTCTATAGGAATGTAGTGGAGTAAAGTACATTATTTTCTCTAGGAATGTAGTGGAGTAAAAAGTACATTATTTTCTATAGGAATGTAGTGGAGTAAAAAGTACATTATTTTCTATAGGAATGTAGTGGAGTAAAAAGTACATTATTTTCTATAGGAATGTAGTGGAGTAAAAAGTACATTTTTTTCTATAGGAATGTAGTGGAGTAAAAAGTACATTTTTTTCTATAGGAATGTAGTGGAGTAAAAAGTACATTATTTTCTATAGGAATGTAGTGGAGTAAAATGTACATTATTTTCTATAGGAATGTAGTGGAGTAAAAAGAACATTATTTTCTATAGGAATGTAGTGGAGTAAAAAGTACATTATTTTCTATAGGAATGTAGTGGAGTAAAAAGTACATTATTTTCTATAGGAATGTAGTGGAGTAAAAAGTGGAGTAAAAAGTACATTATTTTCTATAGGAATGTAGTGGAGTAAAAAGTACATAATTTTCTATAGGAATGTAGTGGAGTAAAAAGTACATTATTTTCTATAGGAATGTAGTGAAGTAAAAAAAAAGTTTTTTTATATAGGAATGTAGTGGAGTAAAAAGTACATTATTTTCTATAGGAATGTAGTGAAGTAAAAAAGAAAAAAAATTCTATAGGAATGTAGTGGAGTAAAAAGTACATTATTTTCTATAGGAATGTAGTGGAGTAAAAAGTACATTATTTTCTATAGGAATGTAGTGGAGTAAAAAGTACATAATTTTCTATAGGAATGTAGTGGAGTAAAAAGTACATTTTTTTCTATAGGAATGTAGTGGAGTAAAAAGTACATTATTTTCTATAGGAATGTAGTGGAGTAAAAAGTACATTCTTTTCTATAGGAATGAAGTGGAGTAAAAAGTACATTATTTTCTATAGGAATGTAGTGGAGTAAAAAGTACATAATTTTCTATAGGAATGTAGTGGAGTAAAAAGTACATTATTTTCTATAGGAATGTAGTGGAGTAAAAAGTACATTTTTTTCTATAGGAATGTAGTGGAGTAAAAAGTACATTATTTTCTATAGGAATGTAGTGGAGTAAAAAGTACATAATTTTCTATAGGAATGTAGTGGAGTAAAAAGTACATTTTTTTCTATAGGAATGTAGTGGAGTAAAAAGTACATTATTTTCTATAGGAATGTAGTGGAGTAAAAAGTACATTATTTTCTATAGGAATGTAGTGGAGTAAAAAGTACATTATTTTCTATAGGAATGAAGTGGAGTAAAAAGTACATTTTTTTATATAGGAATGTAGTGGAGTAAAAAGTACATTATTTTCTATAGGAATGTAGTGGAGTAAAAAGTACATAATTTTCTATAGGAATGTAGTGGAGTAAAAAGTACATTTTTTTCTATAGGAATGTAGTGGAGTAAAAAGTACATTATTTTCTATAGGAATGTAGTGGAGTAAAAAGTACATTCTTTTCTATAGGAATGAAGTGGAGTAAAAAGTACATTATTTTCTATAGGAATGTAGTGGAGTAAAAAGTACATAATTTTCTATAGGAATGTAGTGGAGTAAAAAGTACATTATTTTCTATAGGAATGTAGTGGAGTAAAAAGTACATTTTTTTCTATAGGAATGTAGTGGAGTAAAAAGTACATTATTTTCTATAGGAATGTAGTGGAGTAAAAAGTACATTATTTTCTATAGGAATGTAGTGGAGTAAAAAGTACATTATTTTCTATAGGAATGTAGTGGAGTAAAAAGTACATTATTTTCTATAGGAATGTAGTGGAGTAAAAAGTACATTATTTTCTATAGGAATGTAGTGGAGTAAAAAGTACATTTTTTTCTATAGGAATGTAGTGGAGTAAAAAGTACATTATTTTCTATAGGAATGTAGTGGAGTAAAAAGTACATTATTTTCTATAGGAATGTAGTGAAGTAAAAAAAAAAAAAATTCTATAGGAATGTAGTGGAGTAAAAAGTACATAATTTTCTATAGGAATGTAGTGGAGTAAAAAGTGCATAATTTTCTATAGGAATGTAGTGGAGTAAAAAGTACATTATTTTCTATAGGAATGTAGTGAAGTAAAAAAAAAGCTTTTTTATATAGGAATGTAGTGGAGTAAAAAGTACATTATTTTCTATAGGATTGTAGTGGAGTAAAAAGTACATTATTTTCTCTAGGAATGTAGTGGAGTAAAAAGTACATTATTTTATTAAGGAATGTAGTGGAGTAAAAAATACATTATTTTCTATAGGAATGTAGTGGAGTAAAAAGTACATTATTTTCTATAGGAATGTAGTGAAGTAAAAAAAAAAAAATTCTATAGGAATGTAGTGGAGTAAAAAGTACAATATTTTCTATAGGAATGTAGTGGAGTAAAAAGTACAATATTTTCTATAGGAATGTAGTGGAGTAAAAAGTACATTATTTTCTATAGGAATGTAGTGAAGTAAAAAGTACATTATTTTCTATAGGAATGTAGTGGAGTAAAAAGTACATTATTTTCTATAGGAATGTAGTGGAGTAAAAAGTACATTATTTTCTATAGGAATGTAGTGGAGTAAAAAGTACATTATTTTCTATAGGAATGTAGTGGAGTGAAAAGTACATTATTTTATTAAGGAATGTAGTGGAGTAAAAAGTACATTATTTTCTATAGGAATGTAGTGGAGTAAAAAGTACATTATTTTCTATAGGAATGTAGTGGAGTAAAAAGTACATTATTTTCTATAGGAATGTAGTGGAGTAAAAAGTGGAGTAAAAAGTACATTATTTTATTAAGGAATGTAGTGGAGTAAAAAGTACATTATTTTCTATAGGAATGTAGTGAAGTAAAAAGTACATTATTTTCTATATGAATGTAGTGGAGTAAAAAGTACATTATTTTATTAAGGAATGTAGTGGAGTAAAAAGTACATTATTTTCTATAGGAATGTAGTGGAGTAAAAAGTGGAGTAAAAAGTACATTATTTTCTATAGGAATGTAGTGGAGTAAAAAGTACATTCTTTTCTATAGGAATGAAGTGGAGTAAAAAGTACATTATTTTCTATATGAATGTAGTGGAGTAAAAAGTACATTATTTTATTAAGGAATGTAGTGGAGTAAAAAGTACATTATTTTCTATAGGAATGTAGTGGAGTAAAAAGTGGAGTAAAAAGTACATTATTTTCTATAGGAATGTAGTGGAGTAAAAAGTACATCATTTTCTATAGGAATGTAGTGGAGTAAAAAGTACATTATTTTCTATAGGAATGTAGTGGAGTGAAAAGTACATTATTTTATTAAGGAATGTAGTGGAGTAAAAAGTACATTATTTTCTATAGGAATGTAGTGGAGTAAAAAGTACATTATTTTCTATAGGAATGTAGTGGAGTAAAAAGTACATTATTTTCTATAGGAATGTAGTGGAGTAAAAAGTACATTATTTTCTATAGGAATGTAGTGGAGTAAAAAGTACATTATTTTCTATAGGAATGTAGTGGAGTAAAAAGTACATTTTTTTCTATAGGAATGTAGTGGAGTAAAAAGTACATTATTTTCTATAGGAATGTAGTGGAGTAAAAAGTACATTATTTTCTATAGGAATGTAGTGAAGTAAAAAAAAAAAAAATTCTATAGGAATGTAGTGGAGTAAAAAGTACATAATTTTCTATAGGAATGTAGTGGAGTAAAAAGTGCATAATTTTCTATAGGAATGTAGTGGAGTAAAAAGTACATTATTTTCTATAGGAATGTAGTGAAGTAAAAAAAAAGTTTTTTTATATAGGAATGTAGTGGAGTAAAAAGTACATTATTTTCTATAGGATTGTAGTGGAGTAAAAAGTACATTATTTTCTCTAGGAATGTAGTGGAGTAAAAAGTACATTATTTTATTAAGGAATGTAGTGGAGTAAAAAGTACATTATTTTCTGTAGGAATGTAGTGGAGTAAAAAGTACATTATTTTCTATAGGAATGTAGTGGAGTAAAAAGTACATAATTTTCTATAGGAATGTAGTGGAGTAAAAAGTGCATAATTTTCTATAGGAATGTAGTGGAGTAAAAAGTACATTATTTTCTATAGGAATGTAGTGAAGTAAAAAAAAAAGTTTTTTTATATAGGAATGTAGTGGAGTAAAAAGTACATTATTTTCTATAGGATTGTAGTGGAGTAAAAAGTACATTATTTTCTCTAGGAATGTAGTGGAGTAAAAAGTACATTATTTTATTAAGGAATGTAGTGGAGTAAAAAGTACATTATTTTCTATAGGAATGTAGTGGAGTAAAAAGTACATTATTTTCTATATGAATGTAGTGGAGTAAAAAGTACATTATTTTATTAAGGAATGTAGTGGAGTAAAAAATACATTATTTTCTATAGGAATGTAGTGGAGTTAAAAGTACATTATTTTCTATAGGAATGTAGTGGAGTAAAAAGTACATTATTTTCTATAGGAATGTAGAGGAGTAAAAAGTACATTATTTTCTATAGGAATGTAGTGGAGTGAAAAGTACATTATTTTCTATATGAATGTAGTGGAGTAAAAAGTACATTATTTTATTAAGGAATGTAGTGGAGTAAAAAGTACATTATTTTCTATAGGAATGTAGTGAAGTAAAAAGTACATTATTTTCTATATGAATGTAGTGGAGTAAAAAGTACATTATTTTCTATATGAATGTAGTGGAGTAAAAAGTACATTATTTTATTAAGGAATGTAGTGGAGTAAAAAGTACATTATTTTCTATAGGAATGTAGTGGAGTAAAAAGTGGATTAAAAAGTACATTATTTTCTATAGGAATGTAGTGGAGTAAAGTACATTATTTTCTCTAGGAATGTAGTGGAGTAAAAAGTACATTATTTTCTATAGGAATGTAGTGGAGTAAAAAGTACATTATTTTCTATAGGAATGTAGTGGAGTAAAAAGTACATTATTTTCTATAGGAATGTAGTGGAGTAAAAAGTACATTTTTTTCTATAGGAATGTAGTGGAGTAAAAAGTACATTTTTTTCTATAGGAATGTAGTGGAGTAAAAAGTACATTATTTTCTATAGGAATGTAGTGGAGTAAAATGTACATTATTTTCTATAGGAATGTAGTGGAGTAAAAAGAACATTATTTTCTATAGGAATGTAGTGGAGTAAAAAGTACATTATTTTCTATAGGAATGTAGTGGAGTAAAAAGTACATTATTTTCTATAGGAATGTAGTGGAGTAAAAAGTGGAGTAAAAAGTACATTATTTTCTATAGGAATGTAGTGGAGTAAAAAGTACATAATTTTCTATAGGAATGTAGTGGAGTAAAAAGTACATTATTTTCTATAGGAATGTAGTGAAGTAAAAAAAAAGTTTTTTTATATAGGAATGTAGTGGAGTAAAAAGTACATTATTTTCTATAGGAATGTAGTGAAGTAAAAAAGAAAAAAAATTCTATAGGAATGTAGTGGAGTAAAAAGTACATTATTTTCTATAGGAATGTAGTGGAGTAAAAAGTACATTATTTTCTATAGGAATGTAGTGGAGTAAAAAGTACATAATTTTCTATAGGAATGTAGTGGAGTAAAAAGTACATTTTTTTCTATAGGAATGTAGTGGAGTAAAAAGTACATTATTTTCTATAGGAATGTAGTGGAGTAAAAAGTACATTCTTTTCTATAGGAATGAAGTGGAGTAAAAAGTACATTATTTTCTATAGGAATGTAGTGGAGTAAAAAGTACATAATTTTCTATAGGAATGTAGTGGAGTAAAAAGTACATTATTTTCTATAGGAATGTAGTGGAGTAAAAAGTACATTTTTTTCTATAGGAATGTAGTGGAGTAAAAAGTACATTATTTTCTATAGGAATGTAGTGGAGTAAAAAGTACATAATTTTCTATAGGAATGTAGTGGAGTAAAAAGTACATTTTTTTCTATAGGAATGTAGTGGAGTAAAAAGTACATTATTTTCTATAGGAATGTAGTGGAGTAAAAAGTACATTATTTTCTATAGGAATGTAGTGGAGTAAAAAGTACATTATTTTCTATAGGAATGAAGTGGAGTAAAAAGTACATTTTTTTATATAGGAATGTAGTGGAGTAAAAAGTACATTATTTTCTATATGATTGTAGTGGAGTAAAAAGTACATTATTTTCTCTAGGAATGTAGTGGAGTAAAAAGTACATTATTTTATTAAGGAATGTAGTGGAGTAAAAAGTACATTATTTTCTATAGGAATGTAGTGGAGTAAAAAGTACATTTTTTTCTATAGGAATGTAGTGGAATAAAAAGTACATTATTTTCTATAGGAATGTAGTGAAGTAAAAAGTACATTATTTTCTATAGGAATGTAGTGAAGTAAAAAAAAAGTTTTTTTATATAGGAATGTAGTGGAGTAAAAAGTACATTATTTTCTATAGGAATGTAGTGAAGTAAAAAAGAAAAAAAATTCTATAGGAATGTAGTGGAGTAAAAAGTACATTATTTTCTATAGGAATGTAGTGGAGTAAAAAGTACATAATTTTCTATAGGAATGTAGTGGAGTAAAAAGTGCATAATTTTCTATAGGAATGTAGTGGAGTAAAAAGTACATTATTTTCTATAGGAATGTAGTGAAGTAAAAAAAAAGTTTTTTTATATAGGAATGTAGTGGAGTAAAAAGTACATTATTTTCTATAGGATTGTAGTGGAGTAAAAAGTACATTATTTTCTCTAGGAATGTAGTGGAGTAAAAAGTACATTATTTTATTAAGGAATGTAGTGGAGTAAAAAGTACATTATTTTCTATAGGAATGTAGTGGAGTAAAAAGTACATTATTTTCTATATGAATGTAGTGGAGTAAAAAGTACATTATTTTATTAAGGAATGTAGTGGAGTAAAAAATACATTATTTTCTATAGGAATGTAGTGGAGTTAAAAGTACATTATTTTCTATAGGAATGTAGTGGAGTAAAAAGTACATTATTTTCTATAGGAATGTAGAGGAGTAAAAAGTACATTATTTTCTATAGGAATGTAGTGGAGTGAAAAGTACATTATTTTCTATATGAATGTAGTGGAGTAAAAAGTACATTATTTTATTAAGGAATGTAGTGGAGTAAAAAGTACATTATTTTCTATAGGAATGTAGTGAAGTAAAAAGTACATTATTTTCTATATGAATGTAGTGGAGTAAAAAGTACATTATTTTCTATATGAATGTAGTGGAGTAAAAAGTACATTATTTTATTAAGGAATGTAGTGGAGTAAAAAGTACATTATTTTCTATAGGAATGTAGTGGAGTAAAAAGTGGAGTAAAAAGTACATTATTTTCTATAGGAATGTAGTGGAGTAAAGTACATTATTTTCTCTAGGAATGTAGTGGAGTAAAAAGTACATTATTTTCTATAGGAATGTAGTGGAGTAAAAAGTACATTATTTTCTATAGGAATGTAGTGGAGTAAAAAGTACATTATTTTCTATAGGAATGTAGTGGAGTAAAAAGTACATTTTTTTCTATAGGAATGTAGTGGAGTAAAAAGTACATTTTTTTCTATAGGAATGTAGTGGAGTAAAAAGTACATTATTTTCTATAGGAATGTAGTGGAGTAAAATGTACATTATTTTCTATAGGAATGTAGTGGAGTAAAAAGAACATTATTTTCTATAGGAATGTAGTGGAGTAAAAAGTACATTATTTTCTATAGGAATGTAGTGGAGTAAAAAGTACATTATTTTCTATAGGAATGTAGTGGAGTAAAAAGTGGAGTAAAAAGTACATTATTTTCTATAGGAATGTAGTGGAGTAAAAAGTACATAATTTTCTATAGGAATGTAGTGGAGTAAAAAGTACATTATTTTCTATAGGAATGTAGTGAAGTAAAAAAAAAGTTTTTTTATATAGGAATGTAGTGGAGTAAAAAGTACATTATTTTCTATAGGAATGTAGTGAAGTAAAAAAGAAAAAAAATTCTATAGGAATGTAGTGGAGTAAAAAGTACATTATTTTCTATAGGAATGTAGTGGAGTAAAAAGTACATTATTTTCTATAGGAATGTAGTGGAGTAAAAAGTACATAATTTTCTATAGGAATGTAGTGGAGTAAAAAGTACATTTTTTTCTATAGGAATGTAGTGGAGTAAAAAGTACATTATTTTCTATAGGAATGTAGTGGAGTAAAAAGTACATTCTTTTCTATAGGAATGAAGTGGAGTAAAAAGTACATTATTTTCTATAGGAATGTAGTGGAGTAAAAAGTACATAATTTTCTATAGGAATGTAGTGGAGTAAAAAGTACATTATTTTCTATAGGAATGTAGTGGAGTAAAAAGTACATTTTTTTCTATAGGAATGTAGTGGAGTAAAAAGTACATTATTTTCTATAGGAATGTAGTGGAGTAAAAAGTACATAATTTTCTATAGGAATGTAGTGGAGTAAAAAGTACATTTTTTTCTATAGGAATGTAGTGGAGTAAAAAGTACATTATTTTCTATAGGAATGTAGTGGAGTAAAAAGTACATTATTTTCTATAGGAATGTAGTGGAGTAAAAAGTACATAATTTTCTATAGGAATGTAGTGGAGTAAAAAGTACATTTTTTTCTATAGGAATGTAGTGGAGTAAAAAGTACATTATTTTCTATAGGAATGTAGTGGAGTAAAAAGTACATTATTTTCTATAGGAATGAAGTGGAGTAAAAAGTACATTTTTTTATATAGGAATGTAGTGGAGTAAAAAGTACATTATTTTCTATATGATTGTAGTGGAGTAAAAAGTACATTATTTTCTCTAGGAATGTAGTGGAGTAAAAAGTACATTATTTTATTAAGGAATGTAGTGGAGTAAAAAGTACATTATTTTCTATAGGAATGTAGTGGAGTAAAAAGTACATTTTTTTCTATAGGAATGTAGTGGAATAAAAAGTACATTATTTTCTATAGGAATGTAGTGAAGTAAAAAAAAAGTTTTTTTATATAGGAATGTAGTGGAGTAAAAAGTACATTATTTTCTATAGGAATGTAGTGAAGTAAAAAAGAAAAAAAATTCTATAGGAATGTAGTGGAGTAAAAAGTACATTATTTTCTATAGGAATGTAGTGGAGTAAAAAGTACATTATTTTCTATAGGAATGTAGTGGAGTAAAAAGTACATAATTTTCTATAGGAATGTAGTGGAGTAAAAAGTACATTTTTTTCTATAGGAATGTAGTGGAGTAAAAAGTACATTATATTCTATAGGAATGTAGTGGAGTAAAAAGTACATTCTTTTCTATAGGAATGAAGTGGAGTAAAAAGTACATTATTTTCTATAGGAATGTAGTGGAGTAAAAAGTACATAATTTTCTATAGGAATGTAGTGGAGTAAAAAGTACATTATTTTCTATAGGAATGTAGTGGAGTAAAAAGTACATTTTTTTCTATAGGAATGTAGTGGAGTAAAAAGTACATTATTTTCTATAGGAATGTAGAGGAGTAAAAAGTACATAATTTTCTATAGGAATGTAGTGGAGTAAAAAGTACATTTTTTTCTATAGGAATGTAGTGGAGTAAAAAGTACATTATTTTCTATAGGAATGTAGTGGAGTAAAAAGTACATTATTTTCTATAGGAATGTAGTGGAGTAAAAAGTACATAATTTTCTATAGGAATGTAGTGGAGTAAAAAGTACATTTTTTTCTATAGGAATGTAGTGGAGTAAAAAGTACATAATTTTCTATAGGAATGTAGTGGAGTAAAAAGTACATTATTTTCTATAGGAATGAAGTGGAGTAAAAAGTACATTTTTTTATATAGGAATGTAGTGGAGTAAAAAGTACATTATTTTCTATAGGATTGTAGTGGAGTAAAAAGTACATTATTTTCTCTAGGAATGTAGTGGAGTAAAAAGTACATTATTTTATTAAGGAATGTAGTGGAGTAAAAAGTACATTATTTTCTATAGGAATGTAGTGGAGTAAAAAGTACATTATTTTCTCTAGGAATGTAGTGAAGTAAAAAAAAAGTTTTTTTTATATAGGAATGTAGTGAAGTAAAAAAAAAGTTTTTTTATATAGGAATGTAGTGGAGTAAAAAGTACATTATTTTCTATAGGATTGTAGTGGAGTAAAAAGTACATTATTTTCTCTAGGAATGTAGTGGAGTAAAAAGTACATTATTTTATTAAGGAATGTAGTGAAGTAAAAAGTACATTATTTTCTATAGGAATGAAGTGGAGTAAAAAGTACATTTTTTTATATAGGAATGTAGTGGAGTAAAAAGTACATTATTTTCTATAGGATTGTAGTGGAGTAAAAAGTACATTATTTTCTCTAGGAATGTAGTGGAGTAAAAAGTACATTATTTTATTAAGGAATGTAGTGGAGTAAAAAGTACATTATTTTCTATAGGAATGTAGTGGAGTAAAAAGTACATTTTTTTCTATAGGAATGTAGTGGAATAAAAAGTACATTATTTTCTATAGGAATGTAGTGGAGTAAAAAGTACATTATTTTCTCTAGGAATGTAGTGAAGTAAAAAAAAAGTTTTTTTATATAGGAATGTAGTGGAGTAAAAAGTACATTATTTTCTATAGGATTGTAGTGGAGTAAAAAGTACATTATTTTCTCTAGGAATGTAGTGGAGTAAAAAGTACATTATTTTATTAAGGAATGTAGTGAAGTAAAAAGTACATTATTTTCTATAGGAATGTAGTGGAGTAAAAAGTACATAATTTTCTCTAGGAATGTAGTGGAGTAAAAAGTACATTATTTTCTGTAGGAATGTAGTGGAGTAAAAAGTACATTATTTTCTATAGGAATGTAGTGGAGTAAAAAGTACATAATTTTCTATAGGAATGTAGTGGAGTAAAAAGTGCATAATTTTCTATAGGAATGTAGTGGAGTAAAAAGTACATTATTTTCTATAGGAATGTAGTGAAGTAAAAAAAAAAGTTTTTTTATATAGGAATGTATTGGAGTAAAAAGTACATTATTTTCTATAGGATTGTAGTGGAGTAAAAAGTACATTATTTTCTCTAGGAATGTAGTGGAGTAAAAAGTACATTATTTTATTAAGGAATGTAGTGGAGTAAAAAGTACATTATTTTCTGTAGGAATGTAGTGGAGTAAAAAGTACATTATTTTCTATAGGAATGTAGTGGAGTAAAAAGTACATTATTTTCTATATGAATGTAGTGGAGTAAAAAGTACATTATTTTATTAAGGAATGTAGTGGAGTAAAAAATACATTATTTTCTATAGGAATGTAGTGGAGTTAAAAGTACATTATTTTCTATAGGAATGTAGTGGAGTAAAATATACATTATTTTCTATAGGAATGTAGTGGAGTAAAAAGTACATTATTTTCTATAGGAATGTAGTGAAGTAAAAAAAAAAAAATTCTATAGGAATGTAGTGGAGTAAAAAATACATTATTTTCTATAGGAATGTAGTGGAGTTAAAAGTACATTATTTTCTATAGGAATGTAGTGGAGTAAAATATACATTATTTTCTATAGGAATGTAGTGGAATAAAAAGTACATTATTTTCTATAGGAATGTAGTGAAGTAAAAAAAAAAAAAAATTCTATAGGAATGTAGTGGAGTAAAAAGTACATAATTTTCTATAGGAATGTAGTGGAGTAAAAAGTGCATAATTTTCTATAGGAATGTAGTGGAGTAAAAAGTACATTATTTTCTATAGGAATGTAGTGAAGTAAAAAAAAAGTTTTTTTATATAGGAATTTAGTGGAGTAAAAAGTACATTATTTTCTATAGGATTGTAGTGGAGTAAAAAGTACATTATTTTCTCTAGGAATGTAGTGGAGTAAAAAGTACATTATTTTATTAAGGAATGTAGTGGAGTAAAAAGTACATTATTTTCTGTAGGAATGTAGTGGAGTAAAAAGTACATTATTTTCTATAGGAATGTAGTGGAGTAAAAAGTACATAATTTTCTATAGGAATGTAGTGGAGTAAAAAGTGCATAATTTTCTATAGGAATGTAGTGGAGTAAAAAGTACATTATTTTCTATAGGAATGTAGTGAAGTAAAAAAAAAGTTTTTTTATATAGGAATGTATTGGAGTAAAAAGTACATTATTTTCTATAGGATTGTAGTGGAGTAAAAAGTACATTATTTTCTCTAGGAATGTAGTGGAGTAAAAAGTACATTATTTTATTAAGGAATGTAGTGGAGTAAAAAGTACATTATTTTCTGTAGGAATGTAGTGGAGTAAAAAGTACATTATTTTCTATAGGAATGTAGTGGAGTAAAAAGTACATTATTTTCTATATGAATGTAGTGGAGTAAAAAGTACATCATTTTATTAAGGAATGTAGTGGAGTAAAAAATACATTATTTTCTATAGGAATGTAGTGGAGTTAAAAGTACATTATTTTCTATAGGAATGTAGTGGAGTAAAAAGTACATTTTTTTCTATAGGAATGTAGTGGAGTAAAAAGTACATTATTTTCTATAGGAATGTAGTGGAGTAAAAAGTACATTATTTTCTATAGGAATGTAGTGGAGTAAAAAGTACAATATTTTCTATAGGAATGTAGTGGAGTAAAAAGTACATTATTTTCTATAGGAATGTAGTGAAGTAAAAAAAAAAAAATTCTATAGGAATGTAGTGGAGTAAAAAGTACAATATTTTCTATAGGAATGTAGTGGAGTAAAAAGTACAATATTTTCTATAGGAATGTAGTGGAGTAAAAAGTACATTATTTTCTATAGGAATGTAGTGAAGTAAAAAGTACATTATTTTCTATAGGAATGTAGTGGAGTAAAAAGTACATTATTTTCTATAGGAATGTAGTGAAGTAAAAAAAAAAAACATTTCTATAGGAATGCTGTGGAGTAAAAAGTACATTATTTTCTATAGGATTGTAGTGGAGTAAAAAGTACATTATTTTCTATAGGAATGTAGTGGAGTAAAAAGTACATTATTTTCTATAGGAATGTAGTGGAGTAAAAAGTACATTATTTTCTATAGGAATGTAGTGGAGTAAAAAGTATATTATTTTCTATAGGAATGTAGTGGAGTAAAAAGTACATTATTTTCTATAGGAATGTAGTGGAGTAAAAAGTACATTATTTTCTATAGGAATGTAGTGGAGTAAAAAGTATATTATTTTCTATAGGAATGTAGTGGAGTAAAAAGTACATTATTTTCTATAGGAATGTAGTGGAGTGAAAAGTACATTATTTTATTAAGGAATGTAGTGGAGTAAAAAGTACATTATTTTCTATAGGAATGTAGTGGAGTAAAAAGTACATTATTTTCTATAGGAATGTAGTGGAGTAAAAAGTACATTATTTTCTATAGGAATGTAGTGGAGTAAAAAGTGGAGTAAAAAGTACATTATTTTATTAAGGAATGTAGTGGAGTAAAAAGTACATTATTTTCTATAGGAATGTAGTGAAGTAAAAAGTACATTATTTTCTATATGAATGTAGTGGAGTAAAAAGTACATTATTTTATTAAGGAATGTAGTGGAGTAAAAAGTACATTATTTTCTATAGGAATGTAGTGGAGTAAAAAGTGGAGTAAAAAGTACATTATTTTCTATAGGAATGTAGTGGAGTAAAAAGTACATTCTTTTCTATAGGAATGAAGTGGAGTAAAAAGTACATTATTTTCTATATGAATGTAGTGGAGTAAAAAGTACATTATTTTATTAAGGAATGTAGTGGAGTAAAAAGTACATTATTTTCTATAGGAATGTAGTGGAGTAAAAAGTGGAGTAAAAAGTACATTATTTTCTATAGGATTGTAGTGGAGTAAAAAGTACATCATTTTCTATAGGAATGTAGTGGAGTAAAAAGTACATTATTTTCTATAGGAATGTAGTGGAGTGAAAAGTACATTATTTTATTAAGGAATGTAGTGGAGTAAAAAGTACATTATTTTCTATAGGAATGTAGTGGAGTAAAAAGTACATTATTTTCTATAGGAATGTAGTGGAGTAAAAAGTACATTATTTTCTATAGGAATGTAGTGGAGTAAAAAGTACATTATTTTCTATAGGAATGTAGTGGAGTAAAAAGTACATTATTTTCTATAGGAATGTAGTGGAGTAAAAAGTACATTTTTTTCTATAGGAATGTAGTGGAGTAAAAAGTACATTATTTTCTATAGGAATGTAGTGGAGTAAAAAGTACATTATTTTCTATAGGAATGTAGTGAAGTAAAAAAAAAAAAAATTCTATAGGAATGTAGTGGAGTAAAAAGTACATAATTTTCTATAGGAATGTAGTGGAGTAAAAAGTGCATAATTTTCTATAGGAATGTAGTGGAGTAAAAAGTACATTATTTTCTATAGGAATGTAGTGAAGTAAAAAAAAAGTTTTTTTATATAGGAATGTAGTGGAGTAAAAAGTACATTATTTTCTATAGGATTGTAGTGGAGTAAAAAGTACATTATTTTCTCTAGGAATGTAGTGGAGTAAAAAGTACATTATTTTATTAAGGAATGTAGTGGAGTAAAAAGTACATTATTTTCTCTAGGAATGTAGTGGAGTAAAAAGTACATTATTTTCTATAGGAATGTAGTGGAGTAAAAAGTACATAATTTTCTATAGGAATGTAGTGGAGTAAAAAGTGCATAATTTTCTATAGGAATGTAGTGGAGTAAAAAGTACATTATTTTCTATAGGAATGTAGTGAAGTAAAAAAAAAGTTTTTTTATATAGGAATGTAGTGGAGTAAAAAGTACATTATTTTCTATAGGATTGTAGTGGAGTAAAAAGTACATTATTTTCTCTAGGAATGTAGTGGAGTAAAAAGTACATTATTTTATTAAGGAATGTAGTGGAGTAAAAAGTACATTATTTTCTATAGGAATGTAGTGGAGTAAAAAGTACATTATTTTCTATATGAATGTAGTGGAGTAAAAAGTACATTATTTTATTAAGGAATGTAGTGGAGTAAAAAATACATTATTTTCTATAGGAATGTAGTGGAGTAAAAAGTACATTATTTTCTATAGGAATGTAGTGAAGTAAAAAAAAAAAAATTCTATAGGAATGTAGTGGAGTAAAAAGTACAATATTTTCTATAGGAATGTAGTGGAGTAAAAAGTACAATATTTTCTATAGGAATGTAGTGGAGTAAAAAGTACATTATTTTCTATAGGAATGTAGTGAAGTAAAAAGTACATTATTTTCTATAGGAATGTAGTGGAGTAAAAAGTACATTATTTTCTATAGGAATGTAGTGGAGTAAAAAGTACATTATTTTCTATAGGAATGTAGTGGAGTAAAAAGTACATTATTTTCTATAGGAATGTAGTGGAGTGAAAAGTACATTATTTTATTAAGGAATGTAGTGGAGTAAAAAGTACATTATTTTCTATAGGAATGTAGTGGAGTAAAAAGTACATTATTTTCTATAGGAATGTAGTGGAGTAAAAAGTACATTATTTTCTATAGGAATGTAGTGGAGTAAAAAGTGGAGTAAAAAGTACATTATTTTATTAAGGAATGTAGTGGAGTAAAAAGTACATTATTTTCTATAGGAATGTAGTGAAGTAAAAAGTACATTATTTTCTATATGAATGTAGTGGAGTAAAAAGTACATTATTTTATTAAGGAATGTAGTGGAGTAAAAAGTACATTATTTTCTATAGGAATGTAGTGGAGTAAAAAGTGGAGTAAAAAGTACATTATTTTCTATAGGAATGTAGTGGAGTAAAAAGTACATTCTTTTCTATAGGAATGAAGTGGAGTAAAAAGTACATTATTTTCTATATGAATGTAGTGGAGTAAAAAGTACATTATTTTATTAAGGAATGTAGTGGAGTAAAAAGTACATTATTTTCTATAGGAATGTAGTGGAGTAAAAAGTGGAGTAAAAAGTACATTATTTTCTATAGGAATGTAGTGGAGTAAAAAGTACATCATTTTCTATAGGAATGTAGTGGAGTAAAAAGTACATTATTTTCTATAGGAATGTAGTGGAGTGAAAAGTACATTATTTTATTAAGGAATGTAGTGGAGTAAAAAGTACATTATTTTCTATAGGAATGTAGTGGAGTAAAAAGTACATTATTTTCTATAGGAATGTAGTGGAGTAAAAAGTACATTATTTTCTATAGGAATGTAGTGGAGTAAAAAGTACATTATTTTCTATAGGAATGTAGTGGAGTAAAAAGTACATTATTTTCTATAGGAATGTAGTGGAGTAAAAAGTACATTTTTTTCTATAGGAATGTAGTGGAGTAAAAAGTACATTATTTTCTATAGGAATGTAGTGGAGTAAAAAGTACATTATTTTCTATAGGAATGTAGTGAAGTAAAAAAAAAAAAAATTCTATAGGAATGTAGTGGAGTAAAAAGTACATAATTTTCTATAGGAATGTAGTGGAGTAAAAAGTGCATAATTTTCTATAGGAATGTAGTGGAGTAAAAAGTACATTATTTTCTATAGGAATGTAGTGAAGTAAAAAAAAAGTTTTTTTATATAGGAATGTAGTGGAGTAAAAAGTACATTATTTTCTATAGGATTGTAGTGGAGTAAAAAGTACATTATTTTCTCTAGGAATGTAGTGGAGTAAAAAGTACATTATTTTCTATAGGAATGTAGTGGAGTAAAAAGTGCATAATTTTCTATAGGAATGTAGTGGAGTAAAAAGTACATTATTTTCTATAGGAATGTAGTGAAGTAAAAAAAAAGTTTTTTTATATAGGAATGTAGTGGAGTAAAAAGTACATTATTTTCTATAGGATTGTAGTGGAGTAAAAAGTACATTATTTTCTCTAGGAATGTAGTGGAGTAAAAAGTACATTATTTTATTAAGGAATGTAGTGGAGTAAAAAGTACATTATTTTCTATAGGAATGTAGTGGAGTAAAAAGTACATTATTTTCTATATGAATGTAGTGGAGTAAAAAGTACATTATTTTATTAAGGAATGTAGTGGAGTAAAAAATACATTATTTTCTATAGGAATGTAGTGGAGTTAAAAGTACATTATTTTCTATAGGAATGTAGTGGAGTAAAAAGTACATTATTTTCTATAGGAATGTAGAGGAGTAAAAAGTACATTATTTTCTATAGGAATGTAGTGGAGTGAAAAGTACATTATTTTCTATATGAATGTAGTGGAGTAAAAAGTACATTATTTTATTAAGGAATGTAGTGGAGTAAAAAGTACATTATTTTCTATAGGAATGTAGTGAAGTAAAAAGTACATTATTTTCTATATGAATGTAGTGGAGTAAAAAGTACATTATTTTCTATATGAATGTAGTGGAGTAAAAAGTACATTATTTTATTAAGGAATGTAGTGGAGTAAAAAGTACATTATTTTCTATAGGAATGTAGTGGAGTAAAAAGTGGAGTAAAAAGTACATTATTTTCTATAGGAATGTAGTGGAGTAAAGTACATTATTTTCTCTAGGAATGTAGTGGAGTAAAAAGTACATTATTTTCTATAGGAATGTAGTGGAGTAAAAAGTACATTATTTTCTATAGGAATGTAGTGGAGTAAAAAGTACATTATTTTCTATAGGAATGTAGTGGAGTAAAAAGTACATTTTTTTCTATAGGAATGTAGTGGAGTAAAAAGTACATTATTTTCTATAGGAATGCAGTGGAGTAAAAAGTACATTATTTTCTATAGGAATGTAGTGGAGTAAAATGTACATTATTTTCTATAGGAATGTAGTGGAGTAAAAAGAACATTATTTTCTATAGGAATTAGTGGAGTAAAAAGTACATTATTTTCTATAGGAATGTAGTGGAGTAAAAAGTACATTATTTTCTATAGGAATGTAGTGGAGTAAAAAGTGGAGTAAAAAGTACATTATTTTCTATAGGAATGTAGTGGAGTAAAAAGTACATAATTTTCTATAGGAATGTAGTGGAGTAAAAAGTACATTATTTTCTATAGGAATGTAGTGAAGTAAAAAAAAAGTTTTTTTATATAGGAATGTAGTGGAGTAAAAAGTACATTATTTTCTATAGGAATGTAGTGAAGTAAAAAAGAAAAAAAATTCTATAGGAATGTAGTGGAGTAAAAAGTACATTATTTTCTATAGGAATGTAGTGGAGTAAAAAGTACATTATTTTCTATAGGAATGTAGTGGAGTAAAAAGTACATAATTTTCTATAGGAATGTAGTGGAGTAAAAAGTACATTTTTTTCTATAGGAATGTAGTGGAGTAAAAAGTACATTATTTTCTATAGGAATGTAGTGGAGTAAAAAGTACATTCTTTTCTATAGGAATGAAGTGGAGTAAAAAGTACATTATTTTCTATAGGAATGTAGTGGAGTAAAAAGTACATAATTTTCTATAGGAATGTAGTGGAGTAAAAAGTACATTATTTTCTATAGGAATGTAGTGGAGTAAAAAGTACATTTTTTTCTATAGGAATGTAGTGGAGTAAAAAGTACATTATTTTCTATAGGAATGTAGTGGAGTAAAAAGTACATAATTTTCTATAGGAATGTAGTGGAGTAAAAAGTACATTTTTTTCTATAGGAATGTAGTGGAGTAAAAAGTACATTATTTTCTATAGGAATGTAGTGGAGTAAAAAGTACATTATTTTCTATAGGAATGTAGTGGAGTAAAAAGTACATAATTTTCTATAGGAATGTAGTGGAGTAAAAAGTACATTTTTTTCTATAGGAATGTAGTGGAGTAAAAAGTACATTATTTTCTATAGGAATGTAGTGGAGTAAAAAGTACATTATTTTCTATAGGAATGAAGTGGAGTAAAAAGTACATTTTTTTATATAGGAATGTAGTGGAGTAAAAAGTACATTATTTTCTATAGGATTGTAGTGGAGTAAAAAGTACATTATTTTCTCTAGGAATGTAGTGGAGTAAAAAGTACATTATTTTATTAAGGAATGTAGTGGAGTAAAAAGTACATTATTTTCTATAGGAATGTAGTGGAGTAAAAAGTACATTTTTTTCTATAGGAATGTAGTGGAATAAAAAGTACATTATTTTCTATAGGAATGTAGTGAAGTAAAAAAAAAAAAAAATTCTATAGGAATGTAGTGGAGTAAAAAGTACATTATTTTCTCTAGGAATGTAGTGGAGTAAAAAGTACATTATTTTATTAAGGAATGTAGTGGAGTAAAAAGTACATTATTTTCTGTAGGAATGTAGTGGAGTAAAAAGTACATTATTTTCTATAGGAATGTAGTGGAGTAAAAAGTACATAATTTTCTATAGGAATGTAGTGGAGTAAAAAGTGCATAATTTTCTATAGGAATGTAGTGGAGTAAAAAGTACATTATTTTCTATAGGAATGTAGTGAAGTAAAAAAAAAGTTTTTTTATATAGGAATGTATTGGAGTAAAAAGTACATTATTTTCTATAGGATTGTAGTGGAGTAAAAAGTACATTATTTTCTCTAGGAATGTAGTGGAGTAAAAAGTACATTATTTTATTAAGGAATGTAGTGGAGTAAAAAGTACATTATTTTCTGTAGGAATGTAGTGGAGTAAAAAGTACATTATTTTCTATAGGAATGTAGTGGAGTAAAAAGTACATTATTTTCTATATGAATGTAGTGGAGTAAAAAGTACATTATTTTATTAAGGAATGTAGTGGAGTAAAAAATACATTATTTTCTATAGGAATGTAGTGGAGTAAAAAGTACATTATTTTCTATAGGAATGTAGAGGAGTAAAAAGTACATTATTTTCTATAGGAATGTAGTGGAGTGAAAAGTACATTATTTTCTATATGAATGTAGTGGAGTAAAAAGTACATTATTTTATTAAGGAATGTAGTGGAGTAAAAAGTACATTATTTTATTAAGGAATGTAGTGGAGTAAAAAGTACATTATTTTCTGTAGGAATGTAGTGGAGTAAAAAGTACATTATTTTCTATATGAATGTAGTGGAGTAAAAAGTACATTATTTTATTAAGGAATGTAGTGGAGTAAAAAATACATTATTTTCTATAGGAATGTAGTGGAGTTAAAAGTACATTATTTTCTATAGGAATGTAGTGGAGTAAAAAGTACATTATTTTCTATAGGAATGTAGAGGAGTAAAAAGTACATTATTTTCTATAGGAATGTAGTGGAGTGAAAAGTACATTATTTTCTATATGAATGTAGTGGAGTAAAAAGTACATTATTTTATTAAGGAATGTAGTGGAGTAAAAAGTACATTATTTTCTATAGGAATGTAGTGAAGTAAAAAGTACATTATTTTCTATATGAATGTAGTGGAGTAAAAAGTACATTATTTTCTATATGAATGTAGTGGAGTAAAAAGTACATTATTTTATTAAGGAATGTAGTGGAGTAAAAAGTACATTATTTTCTATAGGAATGTAGTGGAGTAAAGTACATTATTTTCTCTAGGAATGTAGTGGAGTAAAAAGTACATTATTTTCTATAGGAATGTAGTGGAGTAAAAAGTACATTATTTTCTATAGGAATGTAGTGGAGTAAAAAGTACATTATTTTCTATAGGAATGTAGTGGAGTAAAAAGTACATATTTTTCTATAGGAATGTAGTGGAGTAAAAAGTACATTATTTTCTATAGGAATGTAGTGGAGTAAAAAGTACATTATTTTCTATAGGAATGTAGTGGAGTAAAATGTACATTATTTTCTATAGGAATGTAGTGGAGTAAAAAGAACATTATTTTCTATAGGAATGTAGTGGAGTAAAAAGTACATTATTTTCTATAGGAATGTAGTGGAGTAAAAAGTACATTATTTTCTATAGGAATGTAGTGGAGTAAAAAGTGGAGTAAAAAGTACATTATTTTCTATAGGAATGTAGTGGAGTAAAAAGTACATAATTTTCTATAGGAATGTAGTGGAGTAAAAAGTACATTATTTTCTATAGGAATGTAGTGAAGTAAAAAAAAAGTTTTTTTATATAGGAATGTAGTGGAGTAAAAAGTACATTATTTTCTATAGGAATGTAGTGAAGTAAAAAAGAAAAAAAATTCTATAGGAATGTAGTGGAGTAAAAAGTACATTATTTTCTATAGGAATGTAGTGGAGTAAAAAGTACATTATTTTCTATAGGAATGTAGTGGAGTAAAAAGTACATTATTTTCTATAGGAATGTAGTGGAGTAAAAAGTACATTATTTTCTATAGGAATGTAGTGGAGTAAAAAGTACATAATTTTCTATAGGAATGTAGTGGAGTAAAAAGTACATTTTTTTCTATAGGAATGTAGTGGAGTAAAAAGTACATTATTTTCTATAGGAATGTAGTGGAGTAAAAAGTACATTATTTTCTATAGGAATGAAGTGGAGTAAAAAGTACATTTTTTTATATAGGAATGTAGTGGAGTAAAAAGTACATTATTTTCTATAGGATTGTAGTGGAGTAAAAAGTACATTATTTTCTCTAGGAATGTAGTGGAGTAAAAAGTACATTATTTTATTAAGGAATGTAGTGGAGTAAAAAGTACATTATTTTCTATAGGAATGTAGTGGAGTAAAAAGTACATTTTTTTCTATAGGAATGTAGTGGAATAAAAAGTACATTATTTTCTATAGGAATGTAGTGAAGTAAAAAAAATAAAAAATTCTATAGGAATGTAGTGGAGTAAAAAGTACATTATTTTCTCTAGGAATGTAGTGGAGTAAAAAGTACATTATTTTATTAAGGAATGTAGTGGAGTAAAAAGTACATTATTTTCTGTAGGAATGTAGTGGAGTAAAAAGTACATTATTTTCTATAGGAATGTAGTGGAGTAAAAAGTACATAATTTTCTATAGGAATGTAGTGGAGTAAAAAGTGCATAATTTTCTATAGGAATGTAGTGGAGTAAAAAGTACATTATTTTCTATAGGAATGTAGTGAAGTAAAAAAAAAGTTTTTTTATATAGGAATGTATTGGAGTAAAAAGTACATTATTTTCTATAGGATTGTAGTGGAGTAAAAAGTACATTATTTTCTCTAGGAATGTAGTGGAGTAAAAAGTACATTATTTTATTAAGGAATGTAGTGGAGTAAAAAGTACATTATTTTCTGTAGGAATGTAGTGGAGTAAAAAGTACATTATTTTCTATAGGAATGTAGTGGAGTAAAAAGTACATTATTTTCTATATGAATGTAGTGGAGTAAAAAGTACATTATTTTATTAAGGAATGTAGTGGAGTAAAAAATACATTATTTTCTATAGGAATGTAGTGGAGTAAAAAGTACATTATTTTCTATAGGAATGTAGAGGAGTAAAAAGTACATTATTTTCTATAGGAATGTAGTGGAGTGAAAAGTACATTATTTTCTATATGAATGTAGTGGAGTAAAAAGTACATTATTTTATTAAGGAATGTAGTGGAGTAAAAAGTACATTATTTTATTAAGGAATGTAGTGGAGTAAAAAGTACATTATTTTCTGTAGGAATGTAGTGGAGTAAAAAGTACATTATTTTCTATATGAATGTAGTGGAGTAAAAAGTACATTATTTTATTAAGGAATGTAGTGGAGTAAAAAATACATTATTTTCTATAGGAATGTAGTGGAGTTAAAAGTACATTATTTTCTATAGGAATGTAGTGGAGTAAAAAGTACATTATTTTCTATAGGAATGTAGAGGAGTAAAAAGTACATTATTTTCTATAGGAATGTAGTGGAGTGAAAAGTACATTATTTTCTATATGAATGTAGTGGAGTAAAAAGTACATTATTTTATTAAGGAATGTAGTGGAGTAAAAAGTACATTATTTTCTATAGGAATGTAGTGGAGTAAAAAGTGGAGTAAAAAGTACATTATTTTCTATAGGAATGTAGTGGAGTAAAGTACATTATTTTCTCTAGGAATGTAGTGGAGTAAAAAGTACATTATTTTCTATAGGAATGTAGTGGAGTAAAAAGTACATTATTTTCTATAGGAATGTAGTGGAGTAAAAAGTACATTATTTTCTATAGGAATGTAGTGGAGTAAAAAGTACATATTTTTCTATAGGAATGTAGTGGAGTAAAAAGTACATTATTTTCTATAGGAATGTAGTGGAGTAAAAAGTACATTATTTTCTATAGGAATGTAGTGGAGTAAAATGTACATTATTTTCTATAGGAATGTAGTGGAGTAAAAAGAACATTATTTTCTATAGGAATGTAGTGGAGTAAAAAGTACATTATTTTCTATAGGAATGTAGTGGAGTAAAAAGTGGAGTAAAAAGTACATTATTTTCTATAGGAATGTAGTGGAGTAAAAAGTACATAATTTTCTATAGGAATGTAGTGGAGTAAAAAGTACATTATTTTCTATAGGAATGTAGTGAAGTAAAAAAAAAGTTTTTTTATATAGGAATGTAGTGGAGTAAAAAGTACATTATTTTCTATAGGAATGTAGTGAAGTAAAAAAGAAAAAAAATTCTATAGGAATGTAGTGGAGTAAAAAGTACATTATTTTCTATAGGAATGTAGTGGAGTAAAAAGTACATTATTTTCTATAGGAATGTAGTGGAGTAAAAAGTACATAATTTTCTATAGGAATGTAGTGGAGTAAAAAGTACATTTTTTTCTATAGGAATGTAGTGGAGTAAAAAGTACATTATTTTCTATAGGAATGTAGTGGAGTAAAAAGTACATTCTTTTCTATAGGAATGTAGTGGAGTAAAAAGTACATAATTTTCTATAGGAATGTAGTGGAGTAAAAAGTACATTTTTTTCTATAGGAATGTAGTGGAGTAAAAAGTACATTATTTTCTATAGGAATGTAGTGGAGTAAAAAGTACATTATTTTCTATAGGAATGAAGTGGAGTAAAAAGTACATTTTTTTATATAGGAATGTAGTGGAGTAAAAAGTACATTATTTTCTATAGGATTGTAGTGGAGTAAAAAGTACATTATTTTCTCTAGGAATGTAGTGGAGTAAAAAGTACATTATTTTATTAAGGAATGTAGTGGAGTAAAAAGTACATTATTTTCTATAGGAATGTAGTGGAGTAAAAAGTACATTTTTTTCTATAGGAATGTAGTGGAATAAAAAGTACATTATTTTCTATAGGAATGTAGTGAAGTAAAAAAAAAAAAAAATTCTATAGGAATGTAGTGGAGTAAAAAGTACATAATTTTCTATAGGAATGTAGTGGAGTAAAAAGTGCATAATTATCTATAGGAATGTAGTGGAGTAAAAAGTACATTATTTTCTATAGGAATGTAGTGAAGTAAAAAAAAAGTTTTTTTATATAGGAATGTAGTGGAGTAAAAAGTACATTATTTTCTATAGGATTGTAGTGGAGTAAAAAGTACATTATTTTCTCTAGGAATGTAGTGGAGTAAAAAGTACATTATTTTATTAAGGAATGTAGTGGAGTAAAAAGTACATTATTTTCTGTAGGAATGTAGTGGAGTAAAAAGTACATTATTTTCTATAGGAATGTAGTGGAGTAAAAAGTACATAATTTTCTATAGGAATGTAGTGGAGTAAAAAGTGCATAATTTTCTATAGGAATGTAGTGGAGTAAAAAGTACATTATTTTCTATAGGAATGTAGTGAAGTAAAAAAAAAGTTTTTTTATATAGGAATGTATTGGAGTAAAAAGTACATTATTTTCTATAGGATTGTAGTGGAGTAAAAAGTACATTATTTTCTCTAGGAATGTAGTGGAGTAAAAAGTACATTATTTTATTAAGGAATGTAGTGGAGTAAAAAGTACATTATTTTCTGTAGGAATGTAGTGAAGTAAAAAAGAAAAAAAATTCTATAGGAATGTAGTGGAGTAAAAAGTACATTATTTTCTATAGGAATGTAGTGGAGTAAAAAGTACATTATTTTCTATAGGAATGTAGTGGAGTAAAAAGTACATAATTTTCTATAGGAATGTAGTGGAGTAAAAAGTACATTATTTTCTATATGAATGTAGTGGAGTAAAAAGTACATTATTTTATTAAGGAATGTAGTGGAGTAAAAAATACATTATTTTCTATAGGAATGTAGTGGAGTTAAAAGTACATTATTTTCTATAGGAATGTAGTGGAGTAAAAAGTACATTCTTTTCTATAGGAATGAAGTGGAGTAAAAAGTACATTATTTTCTATAGGAATGTAGTGGAGTAAAAAGTACATAATTTTCTATAGGAATGTAGTGGAGTAAAAAGTACATTATTTTCTATAGGAATGTAGTGGAGTAAAAAGTACATTTTTTTCTATAGGAATGTAGTGGAGTAAAAAGTACATTATTTTCTATAGGAATGTAGTGGAGTAAAAAGTACATAATTTTCTATAGGAATGTAGTGGAGTAAAAAGTACATTTTTTTCTATAGGAATGTAGTGGAGTAAAAAGTACATTATTTTCTATAGGAATGTAGTGGAGTAAAAAGTACATTATTTTCTATAGGAATGTAGTGGAGTAAAAAGTACATTATTTTCTATAGGAATGTAGTGAAGTAAAAAAAAAGTTTTTTTATATAGGAATGTAGTGGAGTAAAAAGTACATTATTTTCTATAGGAATGTAGTGAAGTAAAAAAGAAAAAAAATTCTATAGGAATGTAGTGGAGTAAAAAGTACATTATTTTCTATAGGAATGTAGTGGAGTAAAAAGTACATTATTTTCTATAGGAATGTAGTGGAGTAAAAAGTACATAATTTTCTATAGGAATGTAGTGGAGTAAAAAGTACATTTTTTTCTATAGGAATGTAGTGGAGTAAAAAGTACATTATTTTCTATAGGAATGTAGTGGAGTAAAAAGTACATTCTTTTCTATAGGAATGAAGTGGAGTAAAAAGTACATTATTTTCTATAGGAATGTAGTGGAGTAAAAAGTACATAATTTTCTATAGGAATGTAGTGGAGTAAAAAGTACATTATTTTCTATAGGAATGTAGTGGAGTAAAAAGTACATTTTTTTCTATAGGAATGTAGTGGAGTAAAAAGTACATTATTTTCTATAGGAATGTAGTGGAGTAAAAAGTACATTATTTTCTATAGGAATGTAGTGGAGTAAAAAGTACATAATTTTCTATAGGAATGTAGTGGAGTAAAAAGTACATTTTTTTCTATAGGAATGTAGTGGAGTAAAAAGTACATTATTTTCTATAGGAATGTAGTGGAGTAAAAAGTACATTATTTTCTATAGGAATGAAGTGGAGTAAAAAGTACATTTTTTTATATAGGAATGTAGTGGAGTAAAAAGTACATTATTTTCTATAGGATTGTAGTGGAGTAAAAAGTACATTATTTTCTCTAGGAATGTAGTGGAGTAAAAAGTACATTATTTTATTAAGGAATGTAGTGGAGTAAAAAGTACATTATTTTCTATAGGAATGTAGTGGAGTAAAAAGTACATTTTTTTCTATAGGAATGTAGTGGAATAAAAAGTACATTATTTTCTATAGGAATGTAGTGAAGTAAAAAAAAAAAAAAATTCTATAGGAATGTAGTGGAGTAAAAAGTACATTATTTTCTCTAGGAATGTAGTGGAGTAAAAAGTACATTATTTTATTAAGGAATGTAGTGGAGTAAAAAGTACATTATTTTCTGTAGGAATGTAGTGGAGTAAAAAGTACATTATTTTCTATAGGAATGTAGTGGAGTAAAAAGTACATAATTTTCTATAGGAATGTAGTGGAGTAAAAAGTGCATAATTTTCTATAGGAATGTAGTGGAGTAAAAAGTACATTATTTTCTATAGGAATGTAGTGAAGTAAAAAAAAAGTTTTTTTATATAGGAATGTATTGGAGTAAAAAGTACATTATTTTCTATAGGATTGTAGTGGAGTAAAAAGTACATTATTTTCTCTAGGAATGTAGTGGAGTAAAAAGTACATTATTTTATTAAGGAATGTAGTGGAGTAAAAAGTACATTATTTTCTGTAGGAATGTAGTGGAGTAAAAAGTACATTATTTTCTATAGGAATGTAGTGGAGTAAAAAGTACATTATTTTCTATATGAATGTAGTGGAGTAAAAAGTACATTATTTTATTAAGGAATGTAGTGGAGTAAAAAATACATTATTTTCTATAGGAATGTAGTGGAGTAAAAAGTACATTATTTTCTATAGGAATGTAGAGGAGTAAAAAGTACATTATTTTCTATAGGAATGTAGTGGAGTGAAAAGTACATTATTTTCTATATGAATGTAGTGGAGTAAAAAGTACATTATTTTATTAAGGAATGTAGTGGAGTAAAAAGTACATTATTTTATTAAGGAATGTAGTGGAGTAAAAAGTACATTATTTTCTGTAGGAATGTAGTGGAGTAAAAAGTACATTATTTTCTATATGAATGTAGTGGAGTAAAAAGTACATTATTTTATTAAGGAATGTAGTGGAGTAAAAAATACATTATTTTCTATAGGAATGTAGTGGAGTTAAAAGTACATTATTTTCTATAGGAATGTAGTGGAGTAAAAAGTACATTATTTTCTATAGGAATGTAGAGGAGTAAAAAGTACATTATTTTCTATAGGAATGTAGTGGAGTGAAAAGTACATTATTTTCTATATGAATGTAGTGGAGTAAAAAGTACATTATTTTATTAAGGAATGTAGTGGAGTAAAAAGTACATTATTTTCTATAGGAATGTAGTGAAGTAAAAAGTACATTATTTTCTATATGAATGTAGTGGAGTAAAAAGTACATTATTTTCTATATGAATGTAGTGGAGTAAAAAGTACATTATTTTATTAAGGAATGTAGTGGAGTAAAAAGTACATTATTTTCTATAGGAATGTAGTGGAGTAAAAAGTGGAGTAAAAAGTACATTATTTTCTATAGGAATGTAGTGGAGTAAAGTACATTATTTTCTCTAGGAATGTAGTGGAGTAAAAAGTACATTATTTTCTATAGGAATGTAGTGGAGTAAAAAGTACATTATTTTCTATAGGAATGTAGTGGAGTAAAAAGTACATTATTTTCTATAGGAATGTAGTGGAGTAAAAAGTACATATTTTTCTATAGGAATGTAGTGGAGTAAAAAGTACATTATTTTCTATAGGAATGTAGTGGAGTAAAAAGTACATTATTTTCTATAGGAATGTAGTGGAGTAAAATGTACATTATTTTCTATAGGAATGTAGTGGAGTAAAAAGAACATTATTTTCTATAGGAATGTAGTGGAGTAAAAAGTACATTATTTTCTATAGGAATGTAGTGGAGTAAAAAGTACATTATTTTCTATAGGAATGTAGTGGAGTAAAAAGTGGAGTAAAAAGTACATTATTTTCTATAGGAATGTAGTGGAGTAAAAAGTACATAATTTTCTATAGGAATGTAGTGGAGTAAAAAGTACATTATTTTCTATAGGAATGTAGTGAAGTAAAAAAAAAGTTTTTTTATATAGGAATGTAGTGGAGTAAAAAGTACATTATTTTCTATAGGAATGTAGTGAAGTAAAAAAGAAAAAAAATTCTATAGGAATGTAGTGGAGTAAAAAGTACATTATTTTCTATAGGAATGTAGTGGAGTAAAAAGTACATTATTTTCTATAGGAATGTAGTGGAGTAAAAAGTACATTATTTTCTATAGGAATGTAGTGGAGTAAAAAGTACATTATTTTCTATAGGAATGTAGTGGAGTAAAAAGTACATAATTTTCTATAGGAATGTAGTGGAGTAAAAAGTACATTTTTTTCTATAGGAATGTAGTGGAGTAAAAAGTACATTATTTTCTATAGGAATGTAGTGGAGTAAAAAGTACATTATTTTCTATAGGAATGAAGTGGAGTAAAAAGTACATTTTTTTATATAGGAATGTAGTGGAGTAAAAAGTACATTATTTTCTATAGGATTGTAGTGGAGTAAAAAGTACATTATTTTCTCTAGGAATGTAGTGGAGTAAAAAGTACATTATTTTATTAAGGAATGTAGTGGAGTAAAAAGTACATTATTTTCTATAGGAATGTAGTGGAGTAAAAAGTACATTTTTTTCTATAGGAATGTAGTGGAATAAAAAGTACATTATTTTCTATAGGAATGTAGTGAAGTAAAAAAAATAAAAAATTCTATAGGAATGTAGTGGAGTAAAAAGTACATTATTTTCTCTAGGAATGTAGTGGAGTAAAAAGTACATTATTTTATTAAGGAATGTAGTGGAGTAAAAAGTACATTATTTTCTGTAGGAATGTAGTGGAGTAAAAAGTACATTATTTTCTATAGGAATGTAGTGGAGTAAAAAGTACATAATTTTCTATAGGAATGTAGTGGAGTAAAAAGTGCATAATTTTCTATAGGAATGTAGTGGAGTAAAAAGTACATTATTTTCTATAGGAATGTAGTGAAGTAAAAAAAAGTTTTTTTATATAGGAATGTATTGGAGTAAAAAGTACATTATTTTCTATAGGATTGTAGTGGAGTAAAAAGTACATTATTTTCTCTAGGAATGTAGTGGAGTAAAAAGTACATTATTTTATTAAGGAATGTAGTGGAGTAAAAAGTACATTATTTTCTGTAGGAATGTAGTGGAGTAAAAAGTACATTATTTTCTATAGGAATGTAGTGGAGTAAAAAGTACATTATTTTCTATATGAATGTAGTGGAGTAAAAAGTACATTATTTTATTAAGGAATGTAGTGGAGTAAAAAATACATTATTTTCTATAGGAATGTAGTGGAGTAAAAAGTACATTATTTTCTATAGGAATGTAGAGGAGTAAAAAGTACATTATTTTCTATAGGAATGTAGTGGAGTGAAAAGTACATTATTTTCTATATGAATGTAGTGGAGTAAAAAGTACATTATTTTATTAAGGAATGTAGTGGAGTAAAAAGTACATTATTTTATTAAGGAATGTAGTGGAGTAAAAAGTACATTATTTTCTGTAGGAATGTAGTGGAGTAAAAAGTACATTATTTTCTATATGAATGTAGTGGAGTAAAAAGTACATTATTTTATTAAGGAATGTAGTGGAGTAAAAAATACATTATTTTCTATAGGAATGTAGTGGAGTTAAAAGTACATTATTTTCTATAGGAATGTAGTGGAGTAAAAAGTACATTATTTTCTATAGGAATGTAGAGGAGTAAAAAGTACATTATTTTCTATAGGAATGTAGTGGAGTGAAAAGTACATTATTTTCTATATGAATGTAGTGGAGTAAAAAGTACATTATTTTATTAAGGAATGTAGTGGAGTAAAAAGTACATTATTTTCTATAGGAATGTAGTGGAGTAAAAAGTGGAGTAAAAAGTACATTATTTTCTATAGGAATGTAGTGGAGTAAAGTACATTATTTTCTCTAGGAATGTAGTGGAGTAAAAAGTACATTATTTTCTATAGGAATGTAGTGGAGTAAAAAGTACATTATTTTCTATAGGAATGTAGTGGAGTAAAAAGTACATTATTTTCTATAGGAATGTAGTGGAGTAAAAAGTACATATTTTTCTATAGGAATGTAGTGGAGTAAAAAGTACATTATTTTCTATAGGAATGTAGTGGAGTAAAAAGTACATTATTTTCTATAGGAATGTAGTGGAGTAAAATGTACATTATTTTCTATAGGAATGTAGTGGAGTAAAAAGAACATTATTTTCTATAGGAATGTAGTGGAGTAAAAAGTACATTATTTTCTATAGGAATGTAGTGGAGTAAAAAGTGGAGTAAAAAGTACATTATTTTCTATAGGAATGTAGTGGAGTAAAAAGTACATAATTTTCTATAGGAATGTAGTGGAGTAAAAAGTACATTATTTTCTATAGGAATGTAGTGAAGTAAAAAAAAAGTTTTTTTATATAGGAATGTAGTGGAGTAAAAAGTACATTATTTTCTATAGGAATGTAGTGAAGTAAAAAAGAAAAAAAATTCTATAGGAATGTAGTGGAGTAAAAAGTACATTATTTTCTATAGGAATGTAGTGGAGTAAAAAGTACATTATTTTCTATAGGAATGTAGTGGAGTAAAAAGTACATAATTTTCTATAGGAATGTAGTGGAGTAAAAAGTACATTTTTTTCTATAGGAATGTAGTGGAGTAAAAAGTACATTATTTTCTATAGGAATGTAGTGGAGTAAAAAGTACATTCTTTTCTATAGGAATGTAGTGGAGTAAAAAGTACATAATTTTCTATAGGAATGTAGTGGAGTAAAAAGTACATTTTTTTCAATAGGAATGTAGTGGAGTAAAAAGTACATTATTTTCTATAGGAATGTAGTGGAGTAAAAAGTACATTCTTTTCTATAGGAATGAAGTGGAGTAAAAAGTACATTTTTTTATATAGGAATGTAGTGGAGTAAAAAGTACATTATTTTCTATAGGATTGTAGTGGAGTAAAAAGTACATTATTTTCTCTAGGAATGTAGTGGAGTAAAAAGTACATTATTTTATTAAGGAATGTAGTGGAGTAAAAAGTACATTATTTTCTATAGGAATGTAGTGGAGTAAAAAGTACATTTTTTTCTATAGGAATGTAGTGGAATAAAAAGTACATTATTTTCTATAGGAATGTAGTGAAGTAAAAAAAAAAAAAAATTCTATAGGAATGTAGTGGAGTAAAAAGTACATAATTTTCTATAGGAATGTAGTGGAGTAAAAAGTGCATAATTTTCTATAGGAATGTAGTGGAGTAAAAAGTACATTATTTTCTATAGGAATGTAGTGAAGTAAAAAAAAAGTTTTTTTATATAGGAATGTAGTGGAGTAAAAAGTACATTATTTTCTATAGGATTGTAGTGGAGTAAAAAGTACATTATTTTCTCTAGGAATGTAGTGGAGTAAAAAGTACATTATTTTATTAAGGAATGTAGTGGAGTAAAAAGTACATTATTTTCTGTAGGAATGTAGTGGAGTAAAAAGTACATTATTTTCTATAGGAATGTAGTGGAGTAAAAAGTACATAATTTTCTATAGGAATGTAGTGGAGTAAAAAGTGCATAATTTTCTATAGGAATGTAGTGGAGTAAAAAGTACATTATTTTCTATAGGAATGTAGTGAAGTAAAAAAAAAGTTTTTTTATATAGGAATGTATTGGAGTAAAAAGTACATTATTTTCTATAGGATTGTAGTGGAGTAAAAAGTACATTATTTTCTCTAGGAATGTAGTGGAGTAAAAAGTACATTATTTTATTAAGGAATGTAGTGGAGTAAAAAGTACATTATTTTCTGTAGGAATGTAGTGAAGTAAAAAAGAAAAAAAATTCTATAGGAATGTAGTGGAGTAAAAAGTACATTATTTTCTATAGGAATGTAGTGGAGTAAAAAGTACATTATATTCTATAGGAATGTAGTGGAGTAAAAAGTACATAATTTTCTATAGGAATGTAGTGGAGTAAAAAGTACATTATTTTCTATATGAATGTAGTGGAGTAAAAAGTACATTATTTTATTAAGGAATGTAGTGGAGTAAAAAATACATTATTTTCTATAGGAATGTAGTGGAGTTAAAAGTACATTATTTTCTATAGGAATGTAGTGGAGTAAAAAGTACATTCTTTTCTATAGGAATGAAGTGGAGTAAAAAGTACATTATTTTCTATAGGAATGTAGTGGAGTAAAAAGTACATAATTTTCTATAGGAATGTAGTGGAGTAAAAAGTACATTATTTTCTATAGGAATGTAGTGGAGTAAAAAGTACATTTTTTTCTATAGGAATGTAGTGGAGTAAAAAGTACATTATTTTCTATAGGAATGTAGTGGAGTAAAAAGTACATAATTTTCTATAGGAATGTAGTGGAGTAAAAAGTACATTTTTTTCTATAGGAATGTAGTGGAGTAAAAAGTACATTATTTTCTATAGGAATGTAGTGGAGTAAAAAGTACATTATTTTCTATAGGAATGTAGTGGAGTAAAAAGTACATTATTTTCTATAGGAATGTAGTGAAGTAAAAAAAAAGTTTTTTTATATAGGAATGTAGTGGAGTAAAAAGTACATTATTTTCTATAGGAATGTAGTGAAGTAAAAAAGAAAAAAAATTCTATAGGAATGTAGTGGAGTAAAAAGTACATTATTTTCTATAGGAATGTAGTGGAGTAAAAAGTACATTATTTTCTATAGGAATGTAGTGGAGTAAAAAGTACATAATTTTCTATAGGAATGTAGTGGAGTAAAAAGTACATTTTTTTCTATAGGAATGTAGTGGAGTAAAAAGTACATTATTTTCTATAGGAATGTAGTGGAGTAAAAAGTACATTCTTTTCTATAGGAATGAAGTGGAGTAAAAAGTACATTATTTTCTATAGGAATGTAGTGGAGTAAAAAGTACATAATTTTCTATAGGAATGTAGTGGAGTAAAAAGTACATTATTTTCTATAGGAATGTAGTGGAGTAAAAAGTACATTTTTTTCTATAGGAATGTAGTGGAGTAAAAAGTACATTATTTTCTATAGGAATGTAGTGGAGTAAAAAGTACATAATTTTCTATAGGAATGTAGTGGAGTAAAAAGTACATTTTTTTCTATAGGAATGTAGTGGAGTAAAAAGTACATTATTTTCTATAGGAATGTAGTGGAGTAAAAAGTACATTATTTTCTATAGGAATGTAGTGGAGTAAAAAGTACATAATTTTCTATAGGAATGTAGTGGAGTAAAAAGTACATTTTTTTCTATAGGAATGTAGTGGAGTAAAAAGTACATTATTTTCTATAGGAATGTAGTGGAGTAAAAAGTACATTATTTTCTATAGGAATGAAGTGGAGTAAAAAGTACATTTTTTTATATAGGAATGTAGTGGAGTAAAAAGTACATTATTTTCTATAGGATTGTAGTGGAGTAAAAAGTACATTATTTTCTCTAGGAATGTAGTGGAGTAAAAAGTACATTATTTTATTAAGGAATGTAGTGGAGTAAAAAGTACATTATTTTCTATAGGAATGTAGTGGAGTAAAAAGTACATTTTTTTCTATAGGAATGTAGTGGAATAAAAAGTACATTATTTTCTATAGGAATGTAGTGAAGTAAAAAAAAAAAAAAATTCTATAGGAATGTAGTGGAGTAAAAAGTACATTATTTTCTCTAGGAATGTAGTGGAGTAAAAAGTACATTATTTTATTAAGGAATGTAGTGGAGTAAAAAGTACATTATTTTCTGTAGGAATGTAGTGGAGTAAAAAGTACATTATTTTCTATAGGAATGTAGTGGAGTAAAAAGTACATAATTTTCTATAGGAATGTAGTGGAGTAAAAAGTGCATAATTTTCTATAGGAATGTAGTGGAGTAAAAAGTACATTATTTTCTATAGGAATGTAGTGAAGTAAAAAAAAAGTTTTTTTATATAGGAATGTATTGGAGTAAAAAGTACATTATTTTCTATAGGATTGTAGTGGAGTAAAAAGTACATTATTTTCTCTAGGAATGTAGTGGAGTAAAAAGTACATTATTTTATTAAGGAATGTAGTGGAGTAAAAAGTACATTATTTTCTGTAGGAATGTAGTGGAGTAAAAAGTACATTATTTTCTATAGGAATGTAGTGGAGTAAAAAGTACATTATTTTCTATATGAATGTAGTGGAGTAAAAAGTACATTATTTTATTAAGGAATGTAGTGGAGTAAAAAATACATTATTTTCTATAGGAATGTAGTGGAGTAAAAAGTACATTATTTTCTATAGGAATGTAGAGGAGTAAAAAGTACATTATTTTCTATAGGAATGTAGTGGAGTGAAAAGTACATTATTTTCTATATGAATGTAGTGGAGTAAAAAGTACATTATTTTATTAAGGAATGTAGTGGAGTAAAAAGTACATTATTTTATTAAGGAATGTAGTGGAGTAAAAAGTACATTATTTTCTGTAGGAATGTAGTGGAGTAAAAAGTACATTATTTTCTATATGAATGTAGTGGAGTAAAAAGTACATTATTTTATTAAGGAATGTAGTGGAGTAAAAAATACATTATTTTCTATAGGAATGTAGTGGAGTTAAAAGTACATTATTTTCTATAGGAATGTAGTGGAGTAAAAAGTACATTATTTTCTATAGGAATGTAGAGGAGTAAAAAGTACATTATTTTCTATAGGAATGTAGTGGAGTGAAAAGTACATTATTTTCTATATGAATGTAGTGGAGTAAAAAGTACATTATTTTATTAAGGAATGTAGTGGAGTAAAAAGTACATTATTTTCTATAGGAATGTAGTGAAGTAAAAAGTACATTATTTTCTATATGAATGTAGTGGAGTAAAAAGTACATTATTTTCTATATGAATGTAGTGGAGTAAAAAGTACATTATTTTATTAAGGAATGTAGTGGAGTAAAAAGTACATTATTTTCTATAGGAATGTAGTGGAGTAAAAAGTGGAGTAAAAAGTACATTATTTTCTATAGGAATGTAGTGGAGTAAAGTACATTATTTTCTCTAGGAATGTAGTGGAGTAAAAAGTACATTATTTTCTATAGGAATGTAGTGGAGTAAAAAGTACATTATTTTCTATAGGAATGTAGTGGAGTAAAAAGTACATTATTTTCTATAGGAATGTAGTGGAGTAAAAAGTACATATTTTTCTATAGGAATGTAGTGGAGTAAAAAGTACATTATTTTCTATAGGAATGTAGTGGAGTAAAAAGTACATTATTTTCTATAGGAATGTAGTGGAGTAAAATGTACATTATTTTCTATAGGAATGTAGTGGAGTAAAAAGAACATTATTTTCTATAGGAATGTAGTGGAGTAAAAAGTACATTATTTTCTATAGGAATGTAGTGGAGTAAAAAGTACATTATTTTCTATAGGAATGTAGTGGAGTAAAAAGTGGAGTAAAAAGTACATTATTTTCTATAGGAATGTAGTGGAGTAAAAAGTACATAATTTTCTATAGGAATGTAGTGGAGTAAAAAGTACATTATTTTCTATAGGAATGTAGTGAAGTAAAAAAAAAGTTTTTTTATATAGGAATGTAGTGGAGTAAAAAGTACATTATTTTCTATAGGAATGTAGTGAAGTAAAAAAGAAAAAAAATTCTATAGGAATGTAGTGGAGTAAAAAGTACATTATTTTCTATAGGAATGTAGTGGAGTAAAAAGTACATTATTTTCTATAGGAATGTAGTGGAGTAAAAAGTACATAATTTTCTATAGGAATGTAGTGGAGTAAAAAGTACATTTTTTTCTATAGGAATGTAGTGGAGTAAAAAGTACATTATTTTCTATAGGAATGTAGTGGAGTAAAAAGTACATTCTTTTCTATAGGAATGAAGTGGAGTAAAAAGTACATTATTTTCTATAGGAATGTAGTGGAGTAAAAAGTACATAATTTTCTATAGGAATGTAGTGGAGTAAAAAGTACATTATTTTCTATAGGAATGTAGTGGAGTAAAAAGTACATTTTTTTCTATAGGAATGTAGTGGAGTAAAAAGTACATTATTTTCTATAGGAATGTAGTGGAGTAAAAAGTACATAATTTTCTATAGGAATGTAGTGGAGTAAAAAGTACATTTTTTTCTATAGGAATGTAGTGGAGTAAAAAGTACATTATTTTCTATAGGAATGTAGTGGAGTAAAAAGTACATAATTTTCTATAGGAATGTAGTGGAGTAAAAAGTACATTTTTTTCTATAGGAATGTAGTGGAGTAAAAAGTACATTATTTTCTATAGGAATGTAGTGGAGTAAAAAGTACATTATTTTCTATAGGAATGAAGTGGAGTAAAAAGTACATTTTTTTATATAGGAATGTAGTGGAGTAAAAAGTACATTATTTTCTATAGGATTGTAGTGGAGTAAAAAGTACATTATTTTCTCTAGGAATGTAGTGGAGTAAAAAGTACATTATTTTCTATAGGAATGTAGTGGAGTAAAAAGTACATATTTTTCTATAGGAATGTAGTGGAGTAAAAAGTACATTATTTTCTATAGGAATGTAGTGGAGTAAAAAGTACATTATTTTCTATAGGAATGTAGTGGAGTAAAATGTACATTATTTTCTATAGGAATGTAGTGGAGTAAAAAGAACATTATTTTCTATAGGAATGTAGTGGAGTAAAAAGTACATTATTTTCTATAGGAATGTAGTGGAGTAAAAAGTACATTATTTTCTATAGGAATGTAGTGGAGTAAAAAGTGGAGTAAAAAGTACATTATTTTCTATAGGAATGTAGTGGAGTAAAAAGTACATAATTTTCTATAGGAATGTAGTGGAGTAAAAAGTACATTATTTTCTATAGGAATGTAGTGAAGTAAAAAAAAAGTTTTTTTATATAGGAATGTAGTGGAGTAAAAAGTACATTATTTTCTATAGGAATGTAGTGAAGTAAAAAAGAAAAAAAATTCTATAGGAATGTAGTGGAGTAAAAAGTACATTATTTTCTATAGGAATGTAGTGGAGTAAAAAGTACATTATTTTCTATAGGAATGTAGTGGAGTAAAAAGTACATAATTTTCTATAGGAATGTAGTGGAGTAAAAAGTACATTTTTTTCAATAGGAATGTAGTGGAGTAAAAAGTACATTATTTTCTATAGGAATGTAGTGGAGTAAAAAGTACATTCTTTTCTATAGGAATGAAGTGGAGTAAAAAGTACATTATTTTCTATAGGAATGTAGTGGAGTAAAAAGTACATAATTTTCTATAGGAATGTAGTGGAGTAAAAAGTACATTATTTTCTATAGGAATGTAGTGGAGTAAAAAGTACATTTTTTTCTATAGGAATGTAGTGGAGTAAAAAGTACATTATTTTCTATAGGAATGTAGTGGAGTAAAAAGTACATAATTTTCTATAGGAATGTAGTGGAGTAAAAAGTACATTTTTTTCTATAGGAATGTAGTGGAGTAAAAAGTACATTATTTTCTATAGGAATGTAGTGGAGTAAAAAGTACATTATTTTCTATAGGAATGTAGTGGAGTAAAAAGTACATAATTTTCTATAGGAATGTAGTGGAGTAAAAAGTACATTTTTTTCTATAGGAATGTAGTGGAGTAAAAAGTACATTATTTTCTATAGGAATGTAGTGGAGTAAAAAGTACATTATTTTCTATAGGAATGAAGTGGAGTAAAAAGTACATTTTTTTATATAGGAATGTAGTGGAGTAAAAAGTACATTATTTTCTATAGGATTGTAGTGGAGTAAAAAGTACATTATTTTCTCTAGGAATGTAGTGGAGTAAAAAGTACATTATTTTATTAAGGAATGTAGTGGAGTAAAAAGTACATTATTTTCTATAGGAATGTAGTGGAGTAAAAAGTACATTTTTTTCTATAGGAATGTAGTGGAATAAAAAGTACATTATTTTCTATAGGAATGTAGTGAAGTAAAAAAAAAAAAAAATTCTATAGGAATGTAGTGGAGTAAAAAGTACATAATTTTCAATAGGAATGTAGTGGAGTAAAAAGTGCATAATTTTCTATAGGAATGTAGTGGAGTAAAAAGTACATTATTTTCTATAGGAATGTAGTGAAGTAAAAAAAAAGTTTTTTTATATAGGAATGTAGTGGAGTAAAAAGTACATTATTTTCTATAGGATTGTAGTGGAGTAAAAAGTACATTATTTTCTCTAGGAATGTAGTGGAGTAAAAAGTACATTATTTTATTAAGGAATGTAGTGGAGTAAAAAGTACATTATTTTCTGTAGGAATGTAGTGGAGTAAAAAGTACATTATTTTCTATAGGAATGTAGTGGAGTAAAAAGTACATAATTTTCTATAGGAATGTAGTGGAGTAAAAAGTGCATAATTTTCTATAGGAATGTAGTGGAGTAAAAAGTACATTATTTTCTATAGGAATGTAGTGAAGTAAAAAAAAAGTTTTTTTATATAGGAATGTATTGGAGTAAAAAGTACATTATTTTCTATAGGATTGTAGTGGAGTAAAAAGTACATTATTTTCTCTAGGAATGTAGTGGAGTAAAAAGTACATTATTTTATTAAGGAATGTAGTGGAGTAAAAAGTACATTATTTTCTGTAGGAATGTAGTGGAGTAAAAAGTACATTATTTTCTATAGGAATGTAGTGGAGTAAAAAGTACATTATTTTCTATATGAATGTAGTGGAGTAAAAAGTACATTATTTTATTAAGGAATGTAGTGGAGTAAAAAATACATTATTTTCTATAGGAATGTAGTGGAGTTAAAAGTACATTATTTTCTATAGGAATGTAGTGGAGTAAAAAGTACATTCTTTTCTATAGGAATGAAGTGGAGTAAAAAGTACATTATTTTCTATAGGAATGTAGTGGAGTAAAAAGTACATAATTTTCTATAGGAATGTAGTGGAGTAAAAAGTACATTATTTTCTATAGGAATGTAGTGGAGTAAAAAGTACATTTTTTTCTATAGGAATGTAGTGGAGTAAAAAGTACATTATTTTCTATAGGAATGTAGTGGAGTAAAAAGTACATAATTTTCTATAGGAATGTAGTGGAGTAAAAAGTACATTTTTTTCTATAGGAATGTAGTGGAGTAAAAAGTACATTATTTTCTATAGGAATGTAGTGGAGTAAAAAGTACATTATTTTCTATAGGAATGTAGTGGAGTAAAAAGTACATTATTTTCTATAGGAATGTAGTGAAGTAAAAAAAAAGTTTTTTTATATAGGAATGTAGTGGAGTAAAAAGTACATTATTTTCTATAGGAATGTAGTGAAGTAAAAAAGAAAAAAAATTCTATAGGAATGTAGTGGAGTAAAAAGTACATTATTTTCTATAGGAATGTAGTGGAGTAAAAAGTACATTATTTTCTATAGGAATGTAGTGGAGTAAAAAGTACATAATTTTCTATAGGAATGTAGTGGAGTAAAAAGTACATTTTTTTCTATAGGAATGTAGTGGAGTAAAAAGTACATTATTTTCTATAGGAATGTAGTGGAGTAAAAAGTACATTCTTTTCTATAGGAATGAAGTGGAGTAAAAAGTACATTATTTTCTATAGGAATGTAGTGGAGTAAAAAGTACATAATTTTCTATAGGAATGTAGTGGAGTAAAAAGTACATTATTTTCTATAGGAATGTAGTGGAGTAAAAAGTACATTTTTTTCTATAGGAATGTAGTGGAGTAAAAAGTACATTATTTTCTATAGGAATGTAGTGGAGTAAAAAGTACATAATTTTCTATAGGAATGTAGTGGAGTAAAAAGTACATTTTTTTCTATAGGAATGTAGTGGAGTAAAAAGTACATTATTTTCTATAGGAATGTAGTGGAGTAAAAAGTACATTATTTTCTATAGGAATGTAGTGGAGTAAAAAGTACATAATTTTCTATAGGAATGTAGTGGAGTAAAAAGTACATTTTTTTCTATAGGAATGTAGTGGAGTAAAAAGTATATTATTTTCTATAGGAATGTAGTGGAGTAAAAAGTACATTATTTTCTATAGGAATGAAGTGGAGTAAAAAGTACATTTTTTTATATAGGAATGTAGTGGAGTAAAAAGTACATTATTTTCTATAGGATTGTAGTGGAGTAAAAAGTACATTATTTTCTCTAGGAATGTAGTGGAGTAAAAAGTACATTATTTTATTAAGGAATGTAGTGGAGTAAAAAGTACATTATTTTCTATAGGAATGTAGTGGAGTAAAAAGTACATTTTTTTCTATAGGAATGTAGTGGAATAAAAAGTACATTATTTTCTATAGGAATGTAGTGAAGTAAAAAAAAAAAAAAATTCTATAGGAATGTAGTGGAGTAAAAAGTACATTATTTTCTCTAGGAATGTAGTGGAGTAAAAAGTACATTATTTTATTAAGGAATGTAGTGGAGTAAAAAGTACATTATTTTCTGTAGGAATGTAGTGGAGTAAAAAGTACATTATTTTCTATAGGAATGTAGTGGAGTAAAAAGTGCATAATTTTCTATAGGAATGTAGTGGAGTAAAAAGTACATTATTTTCTATAGGAATGTAGTGAAGTAAAAAAAAAGTTTTTTATATAGGAATGTATTGGAGTAAAAAGTACATTATTTTCTATAGGATTGTAGTGGAGTAAAAAGTACATTATTTTCTCTAGGAATGTAGTGGAGTAAAAAGTACATTATTTTATTAAGGAATGTAGTGGAGTAAAAAGTACATTATTTTCTGTAGGAATGTAGTGGAGTAAAAAGTACATTATTTTCTATAGGAATGTAGTGGAGTAAAAAGTACATTATTTTCTATATGAATGTAGTGGAGTAAAAAGTACATTATTTTATTAAGGAATGTAGTGGAGTAAAAAATACATTATTTTCTATAGGAATGTAGTGGAGTAAAAAGTACATTATTTTCTATAGGAATGTAGAGGAGTAAAAAGTACATTATTTTCTATAGGAATGTAGTGGAGTGAAAAGTACATTATTTTCTATATGAATGTAGTGGAGTAAAAAGTACATTATTTTATTAAGGAATGTAGTGGAGTAAAAAGTACATTATTTTATTAAGGAATGTAGTGGAGTAAAAAGTACATTATTTTCTGTAGGAATGTAGTGGAGTAAAAAGTACATTATTTTCTATATGAATGTAGTGGAGTAAAAAGTACATTATTTTATTAAGGAATGTAGTGGAGTAAAAAATACATTATTTTCTATAGGAATGTAGTGGAGTTAAAAGTACATTATTTTCTATATGAATGTAGTGGAGTAAAAAGTACATTATTTTCTATATGAATGTAGTGGAGTAAAAAGTACATTATTTTATTAAGGAATGTAGTGGAGTAAAAAGTACATTATTTTCTATAGGAATGTAGTGGAGTAAAAAGTGGAGTAAAAAGTACATTATTTTCTATAGGAATGTAGTGGAGTAAAGTACATTATTTTCTCTAGGAATGTAGTGGAGTAAAAAGTACATTATTTTCTATAGGAATGTAGTGGAGTAAAAAGTACATTATTTTCTATAGGAATGTAGTGGAGTAAAATGTACATTATTTTCTATAGGAATGTAGTGGAGTAAAAAGAACATTATTTTCTATAGGAATGTAGTGGAGTAAAAAGTACATTATTTTCTATAGGAATGTAGTGGAGTAAAAAGTACATTATTTTCTATAGGAATGTAGTGGAGTAAAAAGTGGAGTAAAAAGTACATTATTTTCTATAGGAATGTAGTGGAGTAAAAAGTACATAATTTTCTATAGGAATGTAGTGGAGTAAAAAGTACATTATTTTCTATAGGAATGTAGTGAAGTAAAAAAAAAGTTTTTTTATATAGGAATGTAGTGGAGTAAAAAGTACATTATTTTCTATAGGAATGTAGTGAAGTAAAAAAGAAAAAAAATTCTATAGGAATGTAGTGGAGTAAAAAGTACATTATTTTCTATAGGAATGTAGTGGAGTAAAAAGTACATTATTTTCTATAGGAATGTAGTGGAGTAAAAAGTACATAATTTTCTATAGGAATGTAGTGGAGTAAAAAGTACATTTTTTTCTATAGGAATGTAGTGGAGTAAAAAGTACATTATTTTCTATAGGAATGTAGTGGAGTAAAAAGTACATTCTTTTCTATAGGAATGAAGTGGAGTAAAAAGTACATTATTTTCTATAGGAATGTAGTGGAGTAAAAAGTACATAATTTTCTATAGGAATGTAGTGGAGTAAAAAGTACATTATTTTCTATAGGAATGTAGTGGAGTAAAAAGTACATTTTTTTCTATAGGAATGTAGTGGAGTAAAAAGTGCATAATTTTCTATAGGAATGTAGTGGAGTAAAAAGTACATTATTTTCTATAGGAATGTAGTGAAGTAAAAAAAAAGTTTTTTTATATAGGAATGTATTGGAGTAAAAAGTACATTATTTTCTATAGGATTGTAGTGGAGTAAAAAGTACATTATTTTCTCTAGGAATGTAGTGGAGTAAAAAGTACATTATTTTATTAAGGAATGTAGTGGAGTAAAAAGTACATTATTTTCTGTAGGAATGTAGTGGAGTAAAAAGTACATTATTTTCTATAGGAATGTAGTGGAGTAAAAAGTACATTATTTTCTATATGAATGTAGTGGAGTAAAAAGTACATTATTTTATTAAGGAATGTAGTGGAGTAAAAAATACATTATTTTCTATAGGAATGTAGTGGAGTTAAAAGTACATTATTTTCTATAGGAATGTAGTGGAGTAAAAAGTACATTCTTTTCTATAGGAATGAAGTGGAGTAAAAAGTACATTATTTTCTATAGGAATGTAGTGGAGTAAAAAGTACATAATTTTCTATAGGAATGTAGTGGAGTAAAAAGTACATTATTTTCTATAGGAATGTAGTGGAGTAAAAAGTACATTTTTTTCTATAGGAATGTAGTGGAGTAAAAAGTACATTATTTTCTATAGGAATGTAGTGGAGTAAAAAGTACATAATTTTCTATAGGAATGTAGTGGAGTAAAAAGTACATTTTTTTCTATAGGAATGTAGTGGAGTAAAAAGTACATTATTTTCTATAGGAATGTAGTGGAGTAAAAAGTACATTTTTTTCTATAGGAATGTAGTGGAGTAAAAAGTACATTATTTTCTATAGGAATGTAGTGGAGTAAAAAGTACATTATTTTCTATAGGAATGAAGTGGAGTAAAAAGTACATTTTTTTATATAGGAATGTAGTGGAGTAAAAAGTACATTATTTTCTATAGGATTGTAGTGGAGTAAAAAGTACATTATTTTCTCTAGGAATGTAGTGGAGTAAAAAGTACATTATTTTATTAAGGAATGTAGTGGAGTAAAAAGTACATTATTTTCTATAGGAATGTAGTGGAGTAAAAAGTACATTTTTTTCTATAGGAATGTAGTGGAATAAAAAGTACATTATTTTCTATAGGAATGTAGTGAAGTAAAAAAAAAAAAAAATTCTATAGGAATGTAGTGGAGTAAAAAGTACATAATTTTCTATAGGAATGTAGTGGAGTAAAAAGTACATTATTTTCTATAGGAATGTAGTGGAGTAAAGTACATTATTTTCTCTAGGAATGTAGTGGAGTAAAAAGTACATTATTTTCTATAGGAATGTAGTGGAGTAAAAAGTACATTATTTTCTATAGGAATGTAGTGGAGTAAAAAGTACATTATTTTCTATAGGAATGTAGTGGAGTAAAAAGTACATATTTTTCTATAGGAATGTAGTGGAGTAAAAAGTACATTATTTTCTATAGGAATGTAGTGGAGTAAAAAGTACATTATTTTCTATAGGAATGTAGTGGAGTAAAATGTACATTATTTTCTATAGGAATGTAGTGGAGTAAAAAGAACATTATTTTCTATAGGAATGTAGTGGAGTAAAAAGTACATTATTTTCTATAGGAATGTAGTGGAGTAAAAAGTACATTATTTTCTATAGGAATGTAGTGGAGTAAAAAGTGGAGTAAAAAGTACATTATTTTCTATAGGAATGTAGTGGAGTAAAAAGTACATAATTTTCTATAGGAATGTAGTGGAGTAAAAAGTACATTATTTTCTATAGGAATGTAGTGAAGTAAAAAAAAAGTTTTTTTATATAGGAATGTAGTGGAGTAAAAAGTACATTATTTTCTATAGGAATGTAGTGAAGTAAAAAAGAAAAAAAATTCTATAGGAATGTAGTGGAGTAAAAAGTACATTATTTTCTATAGGAATGTAGTGGAGTAAAAAGTACATTATTTTCTATAGGAATGTAGTGGAGTAAAAAGTACATAATTTTCTATAGGAATGTAGTGGAGTAAAAAGTACATTTTTTTCTATAGGAATGTAGTGGAGTAAAAAGTACATTATTTTCTATAGGAATGTAGTGGAGTAAAAAGTACATTCTTTTCTATAGGAATGAAGTGGAGTAAAAAGTACATTATTTTCTATAGGAATGTAGTGGAGTAAAAAGTACATAATTTTCTATAGGAATGTAGTGGAGTAAAAAGTACATTATTTTCTATAGGAATGTAGTGGAGTAAAAAGTACATTTTTTTCTATAGGAATGTAGTGGAGTAAAAAGTGCATAATTTTCTATAGGAATGTAGTGGAGTAAAAAGTACATTATTTTCTATAGGAATGTAGTGAAGTAAAAAAAAAGTTTTTTTATATAGGAATGTATTGGAGTAAAAAGTACATTATTTTCTATAGGATTGTAGTGGAGTAAAAAGTACATTATTTTCTCTAGGAATGTAGTGGAGTAAAAAGTACATTATTTTATTAAGGAATGTAGTGGAGTAAAAAGTACATTATTTTCTGTAGGAATGTAGTGGAGTAAAAAGTACATTATTTTCTATAGGAATGTAGTGGAGTAAAAAGTACATTATTTTCTATATGAATGTAGTGGAGTAAAAAGTACATTATTTTATTAAGGAATGTAGTGGAGTAAAAAATACATTATTTTCTATAGGAATGTAGTGGAGTTAAAAGTACATTATTTTCTATAGGAATGTAGTGGAGTAAAAAGTACATTCTTTTCTATAGGAATGAAGTGGAGTAAAAAGTACATTATTTTCTATAGGAATGTAGTGGAGTAAAAAGTACATAATTTTCTATAGGAATGTAGTGGAGTAAAAAGTACATTATTTTCTATAGGAATGTAGTGGAGTAAAAAGTACATTTTTTTCTATAGGAATGTAGTGGAGTAAAAAGTACATTATTTTCTATAGGAATGTAGTGGAGTAAAAAGTACATAATTTTCTATAGGAATGTAGTGGAGTAAAAAGTACATTTTTTTCTATAGGAATGTAGTGGAGTAAAAAGTACATTATTTTCTATAGGAATGTAGTGGAGTAAAAAGTACATTTTTTTCTATAGGAATGTAGTGGAGTAAAAAGTACATTATTTTCTATAGGAATGTAGTGGAGTAAAAAGTACATTATTTTCTATAGGAATGAAGTGGAGTAAAAAGTACATTTTTTTATATAGGAATGTAGTGGAGTAAAAAGTACATTATTTTCTATAGGATTGTAGTGGAGTAAAAAGTACATTATTTTCTCTAGGAATGTAGTGGAGTAAAAAGTACATTATTTTATTAAGGAATGTAGTGGAGTAAAAAGTACATTATTTTCTATAGGAATGTAGTGGAGTAAAAAGTACATTTTTTTCTATAGGAATGTAGTGGAATAAAAAGTACATTATTTTCTATAGGAATGTAGTGAAGTAAAAAAAAAAAAAAATTCTATAGGAATGTAGTGGAGTAAAAAGTACATAATTTTCTATAGGAATGTAGTGGAGTAAAAAGTGCATAATTTTCTATAGGAATGTAGTGGAGTAAAAAGTACATTATTTTCTATAGGAATGTAGTGAAGTAAAAAAAAAGTTTTTTTATATAGGAATGTAGTGGAGTAAAAAGTACATTATTTTCTATAGGATTGTAGTGGAGTAAAAAGTACATTATTTTCTCTAGGAATGTAGTGGAGTAAAAAGTACATTATTTTATTAAGGAATGTAGTGGAGTAAAAAGTACATTATTTTCTGTAGGAATGTAGTGGAGTAAAAAGTACATTATTTTCTATAGGAATGTAGTGGAGTAAAAAGTACATAATTTTCTATAGGAATGTAGTGGAGTAAAAAGTGCATAATTTTCTATAGGAATGTAGTGGAGTAAAAAGTACATTATTTTCTATAGGAATGTAGTGAAGTAAAAAAAAAGTTTTTTTATATAGGAATGTATTGGAGTAAAAAGTACATTATTTTCTATAGGATTGTAGTGGAGTAAAAAGTACATTATTTTCTCTAGGAATGTAGTGGAGTAAAAAGTACATTATTTTATTAAGGAATGTAGTGGAGTAAAAAGTACATTATTTTCTGTAGGAATGTAGTGGAGTAAAAAGTACATTATTTTCTATAGGAATGTAGTGGTGTAAAAAGTACATTATTTTCTATATGAATGTAGTGCAGTAAAAAGTACATTATTTTATTAAGGAATGTAGTGGAGTAAAAAGTACATTATTTTCTGTAGGAATGTAGTGGAGTAAAAAGTACATTATTTTCTATAGGAATGTAGTGGAGTAAAAAGTACATTATTTTCTATATGAATGTAGTGCAGTAAAAAGTACATTATTTTATTAAGGAATGTAGTGGAGTAAAAAATACATTATTTTCTATAGGAATGTAGTGGAGTTAAAAGTACATTATTTTCTATAGGAATGTAGTGGAGTAAAATATACATTATTTTCTATAGGAATGTAGTGGAGTAAAAAGTACATTTTTTTCTATAGGAATGTAGTGGAGTAAAAAGTACATTATTTTCTATAGGAATGTAGTGGAGTAAAAAGTACATTATTTTCTATAGGAATGTAGTGGAGTAAAAAGTACAATATTTTCTATAGGAATGTAGTGGAGTAAAAAGTACATTATTTTCTATAGGAATGTAGTGAAGTAAAAAAAAAAAATTCTATAGGAATGTAGTGGAGTAAAAAGTACAATATTTTCTATAGGAATGTAGTGGAGTAAAAAGTACAATATTTTCTATAGGAATGTAGTGGAGTAAAAAGTACATTATTTTCTATAGGAATGTAGTGAAGTAAAAAGTACATTATTTTCTATAGGAATGTAGTGGAGTAAAAAGTACATTATTTTCTATAGGAATGTAGTGGAGTAAAAAGTACATTATTTTCTATAGGAATGAAGTGGAGTAAAAAGTACATTTTTTTATATAGGAATGTAGTGGAGTAAAAAGTACATTATTTTCTATAGGATTGTAGTGGAGTAAAAAGTACATTATTTTCTCTAGGAATGTAGTGGAGTAAAAAGTACATTATTTTATTAAGGAATGTAGTGGAGTAAAAAGTACATTATTTTCTATAGGAATGTAGTGGAGTAAAAAGTACATTTTTTTCTATAGGAATGTAGTGGAATAAAAAGTACATTATTTTCTATAGGAATGTAGTGAAGTAAAAAAAAAAAAAAATTCTATAGGAATGTAGTGGAGTAAAAAGTACATAATTTTCTATAGGAATGTAGTGGAGTAAAAAGTGCATAATTTTCTATAGGAATGTAGTGGAGTAAAAAGTACATTATTTTCTATAGGAATGTAGTGAAGTAAAAAAAAAGTTTTTTTATATAGGAATGTAGTGGAGTAAAAAGTACATTATTTTCTATAGGATTGTAGTGGAGTAAAAAGTACATTATTTTCTCTAGGAATGTAGTGGAGTAAAAAGTACATTATTTTATTAAGGAATGTAGTGGAGTAAAAAGTACATTATTTTCTGTAGGAATGTAGTGGAGTAAAAAGTACATTATTTTCTATAGGAATGTAGTGGAGTAAAAAGTACATAATTTTCTATAGGAATGTAGTGGAGTAAAAAGTGCATAATTTTCTATAGGAATGTAGTGGAGTAAAAAGTACATTATTTTCTATAGGAATGTAGTGAAGTAAAAAAAAAGTTTTTTTATATAGGAATGTATTGGAGTAAAAAGTACATTATTTTCTATAGGATTGTAGTGGAGTAAAAAGTACATTATTTTCTCTAGGAATATAGTGGAGTAAAAAGTACATTATTTTATTAAGGAATGTAGTGGAGTAAAAAGTACATTATTTTCTGTAGGAATGTAGTGGAGTAAAAAGTACATTATTTTCTATAGGAATGTAGTGGAGTAAAAAGTACATTATTTTCTATATGAATGTAGTGGAGTAAAAAGTACATTATTTTATTAAGGAATGTAGTGGAGTAAAAAATACATTATTTTCTATAGGAATGTAGTGGAGTAAAAAGTACATTATTTTCTATAGGAATGTAGAGGAGTAAAAAGTACATTATTTTCTATAGGAATGTAGTGGAGTGAAAAGTACATTATTTTCTATATGAATGTAGTGGAGTAAAAAGTACATTATTTTATTAAGGAATGTAGTGGAGTAAAAAGTACATTATTTTATTAAGGAATGTAGTGGAGTAAAAAGTACATTATTTTCTGTAGGAATGTAGTGGAGTAAAATGTACATTATTTTCTATATGAATGTAGTGGAGTAAAAAGTACATTATTTTATTAAGGAATGTAGTGGAGTAAAAAATACATTATTTTCTATAGGAATGTAGTGGAGTTAAAAGTACATTATTTTCTATAGGAATGTAGTGGAGTAAAAAGTACATTATTTTCTATAGGAATGTAGAGGAGTAAAAAGTACATTATTTTCTATAGGAATGTAGTGGAGTGAAAAGTACATTATTTTCTATATGAATGTAGTGGAGTAAAAAGTACATTATTTTATTAAGGAATGTAGTGGAGTAAAAAGTACATTATTTTCTATAGGAATGTAGTGAAGTAAAAAGTACATTATTTTCTATATGAATGTAGTGGAGTAAAAAGTACATTATTTTCTATATGAATGTAGTGGAGTAAAAAGTACATTATTTTATTAAGGAATGTAGTGGAGTAAAAAGTACATTATTTTCTATAGGAATGTAGTGGAGTAAAAAGTGGAGTAAAAAGTACATTATTTTCTATAGGAATGTAGTGGAGTAAAGTACATTATTTTCTCTAGGAATGTAGTGGAGTAAAAAGTACATTATTTTCTATAGGAATGTAGTGGAGTAAAAAGTACATTATTTTCTATAGGAATGTAGTGGAGTAAAAAGTACATTATTTTCTATAGGAATGTAGTGGAGTAAAAAGTACATATTTTTCTATAGGAATGTAGTGGAGTAAAAAGTACATTATTTTCTATAGGAATGTAGTGGAGTAAAAAGTACATTATTTTCTATAGGAATGTAGTGGAGTAAAATGTACATTATTTTCTATAGGAATGTAGTGGAGTAAAAAGAACATTATTTTCTATAGGAATGTAGTGGAGTAAAAAGTACATTATTTTCTATAGGAATGTAGTGGAGTAAAAAGTACATTATTTTCTATAGGAATGTAGTGGAGTAAAAAGTGGAGTAAAAAGTACATTATTTTCTATAGGAATGTAGTGGAGTAAAAAGTACATAATTTTCTATAGGAATGTAGTGGAGTAAAAAGTACATTATTTTCTATAGGAATGTAGTGAAGTAAAAAAAAAGTTTTTTTATATAGGAATGTAGTGGAGTAAAAAGTACATTATTTTCTATAGGAATGTAGTGAAGTAAAAAAGAAAAAAAATTCTATAGGAATGTAGTGGAGTAAAAAGTACATTATTTTCTATAGGAATGTAGTGGAGTAAAAAGTACATTATTTTCTATAGGAATGTAGTGGAGTAAAAAGTACATAATTTTCTATAGGAATGTAGTGGAGTAAAAAGTACATTTTTTTCTATAGGAATGTAGTGGAGTAAAAAGTACATTATTTTCTATAGGAATGTAGTGGAGTAAAAAGTACATTCTTTTCTATAGGAATGAAGTGGAGTAAAAAGTACATTATTTTCTATAGGAATGTAGTGGAGTAAAAAGTACATAATTTTCTATAGGAATGTAGTGGAGTAAAAAGTACATTATTTTCTATAGGAATGTAGTGGAGTAAAAAGTACATTTTTTTCTATAGGAATGTAGTGGAGTAAAAAGTACATTATTTTCTATAGGAATGTAGTGGAGTAAAAAGTACATAATTTTCTATAGGAATGTAGTGGAGTAAAAAGTACATTTTTTTCTATAGGAATGTAGTGGAGTAAAAAGTACATTATTTTCTATAGGAATGTAGTGGAGTAAAAAGTACATAATTTTCTATAGGAATGTAGTGGAGTAAAAAGTACATTTTTTTCTATAGGAATGTAGTGGAGTAAAAAGTACATTATTTTCTATAGGAATGTAGTGGAGTAAAAAGTACATTATTTTCTATAGGAATGAAGTGGAGTAAAAAGTACATTTTTTTATATAGGAATGTAGTGGAGTAAAAAGTACATTATTTTCTATAGGATTGTAGTGGAGTAAAAAGTACATTATTTTCTCTAGGAATGTAGTGGAGTAAAAAGTACATTATTTTCTATAGGAATGTAGTGGAGTAAAAAGTACATATTTTTCTATAGGAATGTAGTGGAGTAAAAAGTACATTATTTTCTATAGGAATGTAGTGGAGTAAAAAGTACATTATTTTCTATAGGAATGTAGTGGAGTAAAATGTACATTATTTTCTATAGGAATGTAGTGGAGTAAAAAGAACATTATTTTCTATAGGAATGTAGTGGAGTAAAAAGTACATTATTTTCTATAGGAATGTAGTGGAGTAAAAAGTACATTATTTTCTATAGGAATGTAGTGGAGTAAAAAGTGGAGTAAAAAGTACATTATTTTCTATAGGAATGTAGTGGAGTAAAAAGTACATAATTTTCTATAGGAATGTAGTGGAGTAAAAAGTACATTATTTTCTATAGGAATGTAGTGAAGTAAAAAAAAAGTTTTTTTATATAGTAATGTAGTGGAGTAAAAAGTACATTATTTTCTATAGGAATGTAGTGAAGTAAAAAAGAAAGAAAATTCTATAGGAATGTAGTGGAGTAAAAAGTACATTATTTTCTATAGGAATGTAGTGGAGTAAAAAGTACATTATTTTCTATAGGAATGTAGTGGAGTAAAAAGTACATAATTTTCTATAGGAATGTAGTGGAGTAAAAAGTACATTTTTTTCTATAGGAATGTAGTGGAGTAAAAAGTACATTATTTTCTATAGGAATGTAGTGGAGTAAAAAGTACATTCTTTTCTATAGGAATGAAGTGGAGTAAAAAGTACATTATTTTCTATAGGAATGTAGTGGAGTAAAAAGTACATAATTTTCTATAGGAATGTAGTGGAGTAAAAAGTACATTATTTTCTATAGGAATGTAGTGGAGTAAAAAGTACATTTTTTTCTATAGGAATGTAGTGGAGTAAAAAGTACATTATTTTCTATAGGAATGTAGTGGAGTAAAAAGTACATAATTTTCTATAGGAATGTAGTGGAGTAAAAAGTACATTTTTTTCTATAGGAATGTAGTGGAGTAAAAAGTACATTATTTTCTATAGGAATGTAGTGGAGTAAAAAGTACATTATTTTCTATAGGAATGTAGTGGAGTAAAAAGTACATAATTTTCTATAGGAATGTAGTGGAGTAAAAAGTACATTTTTTTCTATAGGAATGTAGTGGAGTAAAAAGTACATTATTTTCTATAGGAATGTAGTGGAGTAAAAAGTACATTATTTTCTATAGGAATGAAGTGGAGTAAAAAGTACATTTTTTTATATAGGAATGTAGTGGAGTAAAAAGTACATTATTTTCTATAGGATTGTAGTGGAGTAAAAAGTACATTATTTTCTCTAGGAATGTAGTGGAGTAAAAAGTACATTATTTTATTAAGGAATGTAGTGGAGTAAAAAGTACATTATTTTCTATAGGAATGTAGTGGAGTAAAAAGTACATTTTTTTCTATAGGAATGTAGTGGAATAAAAAGTACATTATTTTCTATAGGAATGTAGTGAAGTAAAAAAAAAAAAAATTCTATAGGAATGTAGTGGAGTAAAAAGTACATAATTTTCTATAGGAATGTAGTGGAGTAAAAAGTGCATAATTTTCTATAGGAATGTAGTGGAGTAAAAAGTACATTATTTTCTATAGGAATGTAGTGAAGTAAAAAAAAAGTTTTTTTATATAGGAATGTAGTGGAGTAAAAAGTACATTATTTTCTATAGGATTGTAGTGGAGTAAAAAGTACATTATTTTCTCTAGGAATGTAGTGGAGTAAAAAGTACATTATTTTATTAAGGAATGTAGTGGAGTAAAAAGTACATTATTTTCTGTAGGAATGTAGTGGAGTAAAAAGTACATTATTTTCTATAGGAATGTAGTGGAGTAAAAAGTACATAATTTTCTATAGGAATGTAGTGGAGTAAAAAGTGCATAATTTTCTATAGGAATGTAGTGGAGTAAAAAGTACATTATTTTCTATAGGAATGTAGTGAAGTAAAAAAAAGTTTTTTTATATAGGAATGTATTGGAGTAAAAAGTACATTATTTTCTATAGGATTGTAGTGGAGTAAAAAGTACATTATTTTCTCTAGGAATGTAGTGGAGTAAAAAGTACATTATTTTATTAAGGAATGTAGTGGAGTAAAAAGTACATTATTTTCTGTAGGAATGTAGTGGAGTAAAAAGTACATTATTTTCTATAGGAATGTAGTGGAGTAAAAAGTACATTATTTTCTATATGAATGTAGTGGAGTAAAAAGTACATTATTTTATTAAGGAATGTAGTGGAGTAAAAAATACATTATTTTCTATAGGAATGTAGTGGAGTTAAAAGTACATTATTTTCTATAGGAATGTAGTGGAGTAAAAAGTACATTCTTTTCTATAGGAATGAAGTGGAGTAAAAAGTACATTATTTTCTATAGGAATGTAGTGGAGTAAAAAGTACATTATTTTCTATAGGAATGTAGTGGAGTAAAAAGTACATTATTTTCTATAGGAATGTAGTGGAGTAAAAAGTACATTTTTTTCTATAGGAATGTAGTGGAGTAAAAAGTACATTATTTTCTATAGGAATGTAGTGGAGTAAAAAGTACATTTTTTTCTATAGGAATGTAGTGGAGTAAAAAGTACATTATTTTCTATAGGAATGTAGTGGAGTAAAAAGTACATTATTTTCTATAGGAATGTAGTGGAGTAAAAAGTACATTATTTTCTATAGGAATGTAGTGAAGTAAAAAAAAAGTTTTTTTATATAGGAATGTAGTGGAGTAAAAAGTACATTATTTTCTATAGGAATGTAGTGAAGTAAAAAAGAAAACAAATTCTATAGAAATGTAGTGGAGTAAAAAGTACATTATTTTCTATAGGAATGTAGTGGAGTAAAAAGTACATTATTTTCTATAGGAATGTAGTGGAGTAAAAAGTACATAATTTTCTATAGGAATGTAGTGGAGTAAAAAGTACATTTTTTTCTATAGGAATGTAGTGGAGTAAAAAGTACATTATTTTCTATAGGAATGTAGTGGAGTAAAAAGTACATTCTTTTCTATAGGAATGAAGTGGAGTAAAAAGTACATTATTTTCTATAGGAATGTAGTGGAGTAAAAAGTACATAATTTTCTATAGGAATGTAGTGGAGTAAAAAGTACATTATTTTCTATAGGAATGTAGTGGAGTAAAAAGTACATTTTTTTCTATAGGAATGTAGTGGAGTAAAAAGTACATTATTTTCTATAGGAATGTAGTGGAGTAAAAAGTACATAATTTTCTATAGGAATGTAGTGGAGTAAAAAGTACATTATTTTCTATAGGAATGTAGTGGAGTAAAAAGTACATTATTTTCTATAGGAATGTAGTGGAGTAAAAAGTACATTATTTTCTATAGGAATGTAGTGAAGTAAAAAAAAAGTTTTTTTATATAGGAATGTAGTGGAGTAAAAAGTACATTATTTTCTATAGGAATGTAGTGAAGTAAAAAAGAAAAAAAATTCTATAGGAATGTAGTGGAGTAAAAAGTACATTATTTTCTATAGGAATGTAGTGGAGTAAAAAGTACATTATTTTCTATAGGAATGTAGTGGAGTAAAAAGTACATAATTTTCTATAGGAATGTAGTGGAGTAAAAAGTACATTTTTTTCTATAGGAATGTAGTGGAGTAAAAAGTACATTATTTTCTATAGGAATGTAGTGGAGTAAAAAGTACATTCTTTTCTATAGGAATGAAGTGGAGTAAAAAGTACATTATTTTCTATAGGAATGTAGTGGAGTAAAAAGTACATAATTTTCTATAGGAATGTAGTGGAGTAAAAAGTACATTATTTTCTATAGGAATGTAGTGGAGTAAAAAGTACATTTTTTTCTATAGGAATGTAGTGGAGTAAAAAGTACATTATTTTCTATAGGAATGTAGTGGAGTAAAAAGTACATAATTTTCTATAGGAATGTAGTGGAGTAAAAAGTACATTTTTTTCTATAGGAATGTAGTGGAGTAAAAAGTACATTATTTTCTATAGGAATGTAGTGGAGTAAAAAGTACATTATTTTCTATAGGAATGTAGTGGAGTAAAAAGTACATAATTTTCTATAGGAATGTAGTGGAGTAAAAAGTACATTTTTTTCTATAGGAATGTAGTGGAGTAAAAAGTATATTATTTTCTATAGGAATGTAGTGGAGTAAAAAGTACATTATTTTCTATAGGAATGAAGTGGAGTAAAAAGTACATTTTTTTATATAGGAATGTAGTGGAGTAAAAAGTACATTATTTTCTATAGGATTGTAGTGGAGTAAAAAGTACATTATTTTCTCTAGGAATGTAGTGGAGTAAAAAGTACATTATTTTATTAAGGAATGTAGTGGAGTAAAAAGTACATTATTTTCTATAGGAATGTAGTGGAGTAAAAAGTACATTTTTTTCTATAGGAATGTAGTGGAATAAAAAGTACATTATTTTCTATAGGAATGTAGTGAAGTAAAAAAAAAAAAAAATTCTATAGGAATGTAGTGGAGTAAAAAGTACATTATTTTCTCTAGGAATGTAGTGGAGTAAAAAGTACATTATTTTATTAAGGAATGTAGTGGAGTAAAAAGTACATTATTTTCTGTAGGAATGTAGTGGAGTAAAAAGTACATTATTTTCTATAGGAATGTAGTGGAGTAAAAAGTACATAATTTTCTATAGGAATGTAGTGGAGTAAAAAGTGCATAATTTTCTATAGGAATGTAGTGGAGTAAAAAGTACATTATTTTCTATAGGAATGTAGTGAAGTAAAAAAAAAGTTTTTTATATAGGAATGTATTGGAGTAAAAAGTACATTATTTTCTATAGGATTGTAGTGGAGTAAAAAGTACATTATTTTCTCTAGGAATGTAGTGGAGTAAAAAGTACATTATTTTATTAAGGAATGTAGTGGAGTAAAAAGTACATTATTTTCTGTAGGAATGTAGTGGAGTAAAAAGTACATTATTTTCTATAGGAATGTAGTGGAGTAAAAAGTACATTATTTTCTATATGAATGTAGTGGAGTAAAAAGTACATTATTTTATTAAGGAATGTAGTGGAGTAAAAAATACATTATTTTCTATAGGAATGTAGTGGAGTAAAAAGTACATTATTTTCTATAGGAATGTAGAGGAGTAAAAAGTACATTATTTTCTATAGGAATGTAGTGGAGTGAAAAGTACATTATTTTCTATATGAATGTAGTGGAGTAAAAAGTACATTATTTTATTAAGGAATGTAGTGGAGTAAAAAGTACATTATTTTATTAAGGAATGTAGTGGAGTAAAAAGTACATTATTTTCTGTAGGAATGTAGTGGAGTAAAAAGTACATTATTTTCTATATGAATGTAGTGGAGTAAAAAGTACATTATTTTATTAAGGAATGTAGTGGAGTAAAAAATACATTATTTTCTATAGGAATGTAGTGGAGTTAAAAGTACATTATTTTCTATATGAATGTAGTGGAGTAAAAAGTACATTATTTTCTATATGAATGTAGTGGAGTAAAAAGTACATTATTTTATTAAGGAATGTAGTGGAGTAAAAAGTACATTATTTTCTATAGGAATGTAGTGGAGTAAAAAGTGGAGTAAAAAGTACATTATTTTCTATAGGAATGTAGTGGAGTAAAGTACATTATTTTCTCTAGGAATGTAGTGGAGTAAAAAGTACATTATTTTCTATAGGAATGTAGTGGAGTAAAAAGTACATTATTTTCTATAGGAATGTAGTGGAGTAAAAAGTACATTATTTTCTATAGGAATGTAGTGGAGTAAAAAGTACATATTTTTCTATAGGAATGTAGTGGAGTAAAAAGTACATTATTTTCTATAGGAATGTAGTGGAGTAAAAAGTACATTATTTTCTATAGGAATGTAGTGGAGTAAAATGTACATTATTTTCTATAGGAATGTAGTGGAGTAAAAAGAACATTATTTTCTATAGGAATGTAGTGGAGTAAAAAGTACATTATTTTCTATAGGAATGTAGTGGAGTAAAAAGTACATTATTTTCTATAGGAATGTAGTGGAGTAAAAAGTGGAGTAAAAAGTACATTATTTTCTATAGGAATGTAGTGGAGTAAAAAGTACATAATTTTCTATAGGAATGTAGTGGAGTAAAAAGTACATTATTTTCTATAGGAATGTAGTGAAGTAAAAAAAAAGTTTTTTTATATAGGAATGTAGTGGAGTAAAAAGTACATTATTTTCTATAGGAATGTAGTGAAGTAAAAAAGAAAAAAAATTCTATAGGAATGTAGTGGAGTAAAAAGTACATTATTTTCTATAGGAATGTAGTGGAGTAAAAAGTACATTATTTTCTATAGGAATGTAGTGGAGTAAAAAGTACATAATTTTCTATAGGAATGTAGTGGAGTAAAAAGTACATTTTTTTCTATAGGAATGTAGTGGAGTAAAAAGTACATTATTTTCTATAGGAATGTAGTGGAGTAAAAAGTACATTCTTTTCTATAGGAATGAAGTGGAGTAAAAAGTACATTATTTTCTATAGGAATGTAGTGGAGTAAAAAGTACATAATTTTCTATAGGAATGTAGTGGAGTAAAAAGTACATTATTTTCTATAGGAATGTAGTGGAGTAAAAAGTACATTTTTTTCTATAGGAATGTAGTGGAGTAAAAAGTGCATAATTTTCTATAGGAATGTAGTGGAGTAAAAAGTACATTATTTTCTATAGGAATGTAGTGAAGTAAAAAAAAAGTTTTTTTATATAGGAATGTATTGGAGTAAAAAGTACATTATTTTCTATAGGATTGTAGTGGAGTAAAAAGTACATTATTTTCTCTAGGAATGTAGTGGAGTAAAAAGTACATTATTTTATTAAGGAATGTAGTGGAGTAAAAAGTACATTATTTTCTGTAGGAATGTAGTGGAGTAAAAAGTACATTATTTTCTATAGGAATGTAGTGGAGTAAAAAGTACATTATTTTCTATATGAATGTAGTGGAGTAAAAAGTACATTATTTTATTAAGGAATGTAGTGGAGTAAAAAATACATTATTTTCTATAGGAATGTAGTGGAGTTAAAAGTACATTATTTTCTATAGGAATGTAGTGGAGTAAAAAGTACATTCTTTTCTATAGGAATGAAGTGGAGTAAAAAGTACATTATTTTCTATAGGAATGTAGTGGAGTAAAAAGTACATAATTTTCTATAGGAATGTAGTGGAGTAAAAAGTACATTATTTTCTATAGGAATGTAGTGGAGTAAAAAGTACATTTTTTTCTATAGGAATGTAGTGGAGTAAAAAGTACATTATTTTCTATAGGAATGTAGTGGAGTAAAAAGTACATAATTTTCTATAGGAATGTAGTGGAGTAAAAAGTACATTTTTTTCTATAGGAATGTAGTGGAGTAAAAAGTACATTATTTTCTATAGGAATGTAGTGGAGTAAAAAGTACATTATTTTCTATAGGAATGTAGTGGAGTAAAAAGTACATAATTTTCTATAGGAATGTAGTGGAGTAAAAAGTACATTTTTTTCTATAGGAATGTAGTGGAGTAAAAAGTACATTATTTTCTATAGGAATGTAGTGGAGTAAAAAGTACATTATTTTCTATAGGAATGAAGTGGAGTAAAAAGTACATTTTTTTATATAGGAATGTAGTGGAGTAAAAAGTACATTATTTTCTATAGGATTGTAGTGGAGTAAAAAGTACATTATTTTCTCTAGGAATGTAGTGGAGTAAAAAGTACATTATTTTATTAAGGAATGTAGTGGAGTAAAAAGTACATTATTTTCTATAGGAATGTAGTGGAGTAAAAAGTACATTTTTTTCTATAGGAATGTAGTGGAATAAAAAGTACATTATTTTCTATAGGAATGTAGTGAAGTAAAAAAAAAAAAAAAATTCTATAGGAATGTAGTGGAGTAAAAAGTACATAATTTTCTATAGGAATGTAGTGGAGTAAAAAGTGCATAATTTTCTATAGGAATGTAGTGGAGTAAAAAGTACATTATTTTCTATAGGAATGTAGTGAAGTAAAAAAAAAGTTTTTTTATATAGGAATGTAGTGGAGTAAAAAGTACATTATTTTCTATAGGATTGTAGTGGAGTAAAAAGTACATTATTTTCTCTAGGAATGTAGTGGAGTAAAAAGTACATTATTTTATTAAGGAATGTAGTGGAGTAAAAAGTACATTATTTTCTGTAGGAATGTAGTGGAGTAAAAAGTACATTATTTTCTATAGGAATGTAGTGGAGTAAAAAGTACATAATTTTCTATAGGAATGTAGTGGAGTAAAAAGTGCATAATTTTCTATAGGAATGTAGTGGAGTAAAAAGTACATTATTTTCTATAGGAATGTAGTGAAGTAAAAAAAAAGTTTTTTTATATAGGAATGTATTGGAGTAAAAAGTACATTATTTTCTATAGGATTGTAGTGGAGTAAAAAGTACATTATTTTCTCTAGGAATGTAGTGGAGTAAAAAGTACATTATTTTATTAAGGAATGTAGTGGAGTAAAAAGTACATTATTTTCTGTAGGAATGTAGTGGAGTAAAAAGTACATTATTTTCTATAGGAATGTAGTGGAGTAAAAAGTACATTATTTTCTATATGAATGTAGTGCAGTAAAAAGTACATTATTTTATTAAGGAATGTAGTGGAGTAAAAAGTACATTATTTTCTGTAGGAATGTAGTGGAGTAAAAAGTACATTATTTTCTATAGGAATGTAGTGGAGTAAAAAGTACATTATTTTCTATATGAATGTAGTGCAGTAAAAAGTACATTATTTTATTAAGGAATGTAGTGGAGTAAAAAATACATTATTTTCTATAGGAATGTAGTGGAGTTAAAAGTACATTATTTTCTATAGGAATGTAGTGGAGTAAAATATACATTATTTTCTATAGGAATGTAGTGGAGTAAAAAGTACATTTTTTTCTATAGGAATGTAGTGGAGTAAAAAGTACATTATTTTCTATAGGAATGTAGTGGAGTAAAAAGTACATTATTTTCTATAGGAATGTAGTGGAGTAAAAAGTACAATATTTTCTATAGGAATGTAGTGGAGTAAAAAGTACATTATTTTCTATAGGAATGTAGTGAAGTAAAAAAAAAAAATTCTATAGGAATGTAGTGGAGTAAAAAGTACAATATTTTCTATAGGAATGTAGTGGAGTAAAAAGTACAATATTTTCTATAGGAATGTAGTGGAGTAAAAAGTACATTATTTTCTATAGGAATGTAGTGAAGTAAAAAGTACATTATTTTCTATAGGAATGTAGTGGAGTAAAAAGTACATTATTTTCTATAGGAATGTAGTGAAGTAAAAAAAAAAAACATTTCTATAGGAATGCTGTGGAGTAAAAAGTACATTATTTTCTATAGGATTGTAGTGGAGTAAAAAGTACATTATTTTCTATAGGAATGTAGTGGAGTAAAAAGTACATTATTTTCTATAGGAATGTAGTGGAGTAAAAAGTACATTATTTTCTATAGGAATGTAGTGGAGTAAAAAGTACATTATTTTCTATAGGAATGTAGTGGAGTAAAAAGTACATTATTTTCTATAGGAATGAAGTGGAGTAAAAAGTACATTTTTTTATATAGGAATGTAGTGGAGTAAAAAGTACATTATTTTCTATAGGATTGTAGTGGAGTAAAAAGTACATTATTTTCTCTAGGAATGTAGTGGAGTAAAAAGTACATTATTTTATTAAGGAATGTAGTGGAGTAAAAAGTACATTATTTTCTATAGGAATGTAGTGGAGTAAAAAGTACATTTTTTTCTATAGGAATGTAGTGGAATAAAAAGTACATTATTTTCTATAGGAATGTAGTGAAGTAAAAAAAAAAAAAAATTCTATAGGAATGTAGTGGAGTAAAAAGTACATAATTTTCTATAGGAATGTAGTGGAGTAAAAAGTGCATAATTTTCTATAGGAATGTAGTGGAGTAAAAAGTACATTATTTTCTATAGGAATGTAGTGAAGTAAAAAAAAAGTTTTTTTATATAGGAATGTAGTGGAGTAAAAAGTACATTATTTTCTATAGGATTGTAGTGGAGTAAAAAGTACATTATTTTCTCTAGGAATGTAGTGGAGTAAAAAGTACATTATTTTCTATAGGAATGTAGTGGAGTAAAAAGTACATAATTTTCTATAGGAATGTAGTGGAGTAAAAAGTACATTTTTTTCTATAGGAATGTAGTGGAGTAAAAAGTACATTATTTTCTATAGGAATGTAGTGGAGTAAAAAGTACATTATTTTCTATAGGAATGTAGTGGAGTAAAAAGTACATAATTTTCTATAGGAATGTAGTGGAGTAAAAAGTACATTTTTTTCTATAGGAATGTAGTGGAGTAAAAAGTACATTATTTTCTATAGGAATGTAGTGGAGTAAAAAGTACATTATTTTCTATAGGAATGAAGTGGAGTAAAAAGTACATTTTTTTATATAGGAATGTAGTGGAGTAAAAAGTACATTATTTTCTATAGGATTGTAGTGGAGTAAAAAGTACATTATTTTCTCTAGGAATGTAGTGGAGTAAAAAGTACATTATTTTATTAAGGAATGTAGTGGAGTAAAAAGTACATTATTTTCTATAGGAATGTAGTGGAGTAAAAAGTACATTTTTTTCTATAGGAATGTAGTGGAATAAAAAGTACATTATTTTCTATAGGAATGTAGTGAAGTAAAAAAAAAAAAAAATTCTATAGGAATGTAGTGGAGTAAAAAGTACATAATTTTCTATAGGAATGTAGTGGAGTAAAAAGTGCATAATTTTCTATAGGAATGTAGTGGAGTAAAAAGTACATTATTTTCTATAGGAATGTAGTGAAGTAAAAAAAAAGTTTTTTTATATAGGAATGTAGTGGAGTAAAAAGTACATTATTTTCTATAGGATTGTAGTGGAGTAAAAAGTACATTATTTTCTCTAGGAATGTAGTGGAGTAAAAAGTACATTATTTTATTAAGGAATGTAGTGGAGTAAAAAGTACATTATTTTCTGTAGGAATGTAGTGGAGTAAAAAGTACATTATTTTCTATAGGAATGTAGTGGAGTAAAAAGTACATTATTTTCTATAGGAATGTAGTGGAGTAAAAAGTACATTATTTTCTATATGAATGTAGTGGAGTAAAAAGTACATTATTTTATTAAGGAATGTAGTGGAGTAAAAAATACATTATTTTCTATAGGAATGTAGTGGAGTTAAAAGTACATTATTTTCTATAGGAATGTAGTGGAGTAAAATATACATTATTTTCTATAGGAATGTAGTGGAGTAAAAAGTACATTTTTTTCTATAGGAATGTAGTGGAGTAAAAAGTACATTATTTTCTATAGGAATGTAGTGGAGTAAAAAGTACATTATTTTCTATAGGAATGTAGTGGAGTAAAAAGTACAATATTTTCTATAGGAATGTAGTGGAGTAAAAAGTACATTATTTTCTATAGGAATGTAGTGAAGTAAAAAAAAAAAATTCTATAGGAATGTAGTGGAGTAAAAAGTACAATATTTTCTATAGGAATGTAGTGGAGTAAAAAGTACAATATTTTCTATAGGAATGTAGTGGAGTAAAAAGTACATTATTTTCTATAGGAATGTAGTGAAGTAAAAAGTACATTATTTTCTATAGGAATGTAGTGGAGTAAAAAGTACATTATTTTCTATAGGAATGTAGTGAAGTAAAAAAAAAAAACATTTCTATAGGAATGCTGTGGAGTAAAAAGTACATTATTTTCTATAGGATTGTAGTGGAGTAAAAAGTACATTATTTTCTATAGGAATGTAGTGGAGTAAAAAGTACATTATTTTCTATAGGAATGTAGTGGAGTAAAAAGTACATTATTTTCTATAGGAATGTAGTGGAGTAAAAAGTACATTATTTTCTATAGGAATGTAGTGGAGTGAAAAGTACATTATTTTATTAAGGAATGTAGTGGAGTAAAAAGTACATTATTTTCTATAGGAATGTAGTGGAGTAAAAAGTACATTATTTTCTATAGGAATGTAGTGGAGTAAAAAGTACATTATTTTCTATAGGAATGTAGTGGAGTAAAAAGTGGAGTAAAAAGTACATTATTTTATTAAGGAATGTAGTGGAGTAAAAAGTACATTATTTTCTATAGGAATGTAGTGAAGTAAAAAGTACATTATTTTCTATATGAATGTAGTGGAGTAAAAAGTACATTATTTTATTAAGGAATGTAGTGGAGTAAAAAGTACATTATTTTCTATAGGAATGTAGTGGAGTAAAAAGTGGAGTAAAAAGTACATTATTTTCTATAGGAATGTAGTGGAGTAAAAAGTACATTCTTTTCTATAGGAATGAAGTGGAGTAAAAAGTACATTATTTTCTATATGAATGTAGTGGAGTAAAAAGTACATTATTTTATTAAGGAATGTAGTGGAGTAAAAAGTACATTATTTTCTATAGGAATGTAGTGGAGTAAAAAGTGGAGTAAAAAGTACATTATTTTCTATAGGAATGTAGTGGAGTAAAAAGTACATCATTTTCTATAGGAATGTAGTGGAGTAAAAAGTACATTATTTTCTATAGGAATGTAGTGGAGTGAAAAGTACATTATTTTATTAAGGAATGTAGTGGAGTAAAAAGTACATTATTTTCTATAGGAATGTAGTGGAGTAAAAAGTACATTATTTTCTATAGGAATGTAGTGGAGTAAAAAGTACATTATTTTCTATAGGAATGTAGTGGAGTAAAAAGTACATTATTTTCTATAGGAATGTAGTGGAGTAAAAAGTACATTATTTTCTATAGGAATGTAGTGGAGTAAAAAGTACATTATTTTCTATAGGAATGTAGTGAAGTAAAAAAAAAAAAAAATTCTATAGGAATGTAGTGGAGTAAAAAGTACATAATTTTCTATAGGAATGTAGTGGAGTAAAAAGTGCATAATTTTCTATAGGAATGTAGTGGAGTAAAAAGTACATTATTTTCTATAGGAATGTAGTGAAGTAAAAAAAAAGTTTTTTTATATAGGAATGTAGTGGAGTAAAAAGTACATTATTTTCTATAGGATTGTAGTGGAGTAAAAAGTACATTATTTTCTCTAGGAATGTAGTGGAGTAAAAAGTACATTATTTTATTAAGGAATGTAGTGGAGTAAAAAGTACATTATTTTCTGTAGGAATGTAGTGGAGTAAAAAGTACATTATTTTCTATAGGAATGTAGTGGAGTAAAAAGTGCATAATTTTCTATAGGAATGTAGTGGAGTAAAAAGTACATTATTTTCTATAGGAATGTAGTGAAGTAAAAAAAAAGTTTTTTTATATAGGAATGTAGTGGAGTAAAAAGTACATTATTTTCTATAGGATTGTAGTGGAGTAAAAAGTACATTATTTTCTCTAGGAATGTAGTGGAGTAAAAAGTACATTATTTTATTAAGGAATGTAGTGGAGTAAAAAGTACATTATTTTCTATAGGAATGTAGTGGAGTAAAAAGTACATTATTTTCTATATGAATGTAGTGGAGTAAAAAGTACATTATTTTATTAAGGAATGTAGTGGAGTAAAAAATACATTATTTTCTATAGGAATGTAGTGGAGTTAAAAGTACATTATTTTCTATAGGAATGTAGTGGAGTAAAATGTACATTATTTTCTATAGGAATGTAGTGGAGTAAAAAGTACATTTTTTTCTATAGGAATGTAGTGGAGTAAAAAGTACATTTTTTTCTATAGGAATGTAGTGGAGTAAAAAGTACATTATTTTCTATAGGAATGTAGTGGAGTAAAAAGTACAATATTTTCTATAGGAATGTAGTGGAGTAAAAAGTACATTATTTTCTATAGGAATGTAGTGAAGTAAAAAAAAAAAATTCTATAGGAATGTAGTGGAGTAAAAAGTACAATATTTTCTATAGGAATGTAGTGGAGTAAAAAGTACATTATTTTCTATAGGAATGTAGTGAAGTAAAAAGTACATTATTTTCTATAGGAATGTAGTGAAGTAAAAAAAAAAACATTTCTATAGGAATGCTGTGGAATAAAAAGTACATTATTTTCTATAGGATTGTAGTGGAGTAAAAAGTACATTATTTTCTATAGGAATGTAGTGGAGTAAAAAGTACATTATTTTCTATAGGAATGTAGTGGAGTAAAAAGTACATTATTTTCTATAGGAATGTAGTGGAGTAAAAAGTACATTATTTTCTATAGGAATGTAGTGGAGTAAAAAGTACATTATTTTCTATAGGAATGTAGTGGAGTGAAAAGTACATTATTTTATTAAGGAATGTAGTGGAGTAAAAAGTACATTATTTTCTATAGGAATGTAGTGGAGTAAAAAGTACATTATTTTCTATAGGAATGTAGTGGAGTAAAAAGTACATTATTTTCTATAGGAATGTAGTGGAGTAAAAAGTGGAGTAAAAAGTACATTATTTTATTAAGGAATGTAGTGGAGTAAAAAGTACATTATTTTCTATAGGAATGTAGTGAAGTAAAAAGTACATTATTTTCTATATGAATGTAGTGGAGTAAAAAGTACATTATTTTATTAAGGAATGTAGTGGAGTAAAAAGTACATTATTTTCTATAGGAATGTAGTGGAGTAAAAAGTGGAGTAAAAAGTACATTATTTTCTATAGGAATGTAGTGGAGTAAAAAGTACATTCTTTTCTATAGGAATGAAGTGGAGTAAAAAGTACATTATTTTCTATAGGAATGTAGTAGAGTAAAAAGTACATTATTTTCTATAGGAATGTAGTGGAGTGAAAAGTACATTATTTTCTATATGAATGTAGTGGAGTAAAAAGTACATTATTTTATTAAGGAATGTAGTGGAGTAAAAAGTACATTATTTTCTATAGGATTGTAGTGGAGTAAAAAGTACATTATTTTCTATAGGAATGTAGTGGAGTAAAAAGTACATTATTTTCTATAGGAATGTAGTGGAGTAAAAAGTACATTATTTTCTATAGGAATGTAGTGGAGTAAAAAGTACATTATTTTCTATAGGAATGTAGTGGAGTAAAAAGTACATTATTTTCTATAGGAATGTAGTGGAGTGAAAAGTACATTATTTTATTAAGGAATGTAGTGGAGTAAAAAGTACATTATTTTCTATAGGAATGTAGTGGAGTAAAAAGTACATTATTTTCTATAGGAATGTAGTGGAGTAAAAAGTACATTATTTTCTATAGGAATGTAGTGGAGTAAAAAGTGGAGTAAAAAGTACATTATTTTATTAAGGAATGTAGTGGAGTAAAAAGTACATTATTTTCTATAGGAATGTAGTGAAGTAAAAAGTACATTATTTTCTATATGAATGTAGTGGAGTAAAAAGTACATTATTTTATTAAGGAATGTAGTGGAGTAAAAAGTACATTATTTTCTATAGGAATGTAGTGGAGTAAAAAGTGGAGTAAAAAGTACATTATTTTCTATAGGAATGTAGTGGAGTAAAAAGTACATTCTTTTCTATAGGAATGAAGTGGAGTAAAAAGTACATTATTTTCTATAGGAATGTAGTAGAGTAAAAAGTACATTATTTTCTATAGGAATGTAGTGGAGTGAAAAGTACATTATTTTCTATATGAATGTAGTGGAGTAAAAAGTACATTATTTTATTAAGGAATGTAGTGGAGTAAAAAGTACATTATTTTCTATAGGAATTAGTGGAGTAAAAAGTACATTATTTTCTATAGGAATGTAGAGGAGTAAAAAGTACATTATTTTCTATAGGAATGTAGTGGAGTAAAAAGTACATTATTTTCTATAGGAATGTAGTGGAGTGAAAAGTACATTATTTTCTATATGAATGTAGTGGAGTAAAAAGTAAATTATTTTCTATATGAATGTAGTGGAGTAAAAAGTACATTATTTTCTATAGGAATGTAGTGAAGTAAAAAGTACATTATTTTCTATATGAATGTAGTGGAGTAAAAAGTACATTATTTTATTAAGGAATGTAGTGGAGTAAAAAGTACATTATTTTCTATAGGAATGTAGTGGAGTAAAAAGTGGAGTAAAAAGTACATTATTTTCTATAGGAATGTAGTGGAGTAAAAAGTACATCATTTTCTATAGGAATGTAGTGGAGTAAAAAGTACATTATTTTCTATAGGAATGTAGTGGAGTGAAAAGTACATTATTTTATTAAGGAATGTAGTGGAGTAAAAAGTACATTATTTTCTATAGGAATGTAGTGGAGTAAAAAGTACATTATTTTCTATAGGAATGTAGTGGAGTAAAAAGTACATTATTTTCTATAGGAATGTAGTGAAGTAAAAAAAAAAAAATTTCTATAGGAATGTAGTGGAGTAAAAAGTACATTATTTTCTATATGAATTTAGTGGAGTAAAAAGTACATTATTTTCTATAGGAATGTAGTGGAGTAAAAAGTACATTATTATCTATAGGAATGTAGTGGAGTAAAAAGTACATTATTTTCTATAGGAATGTAGTGGAGTAAAAAGTACATTATTTTCTATAGGAATGTAGTGGAGTAAAAAGTACATTATTTTCTATATGAATGTAGTGGAGTAAAAAGTACATTATTTTATTAAGGAATGTAGTGGAGTAAAAAATACATTATTTTCTATAGGAATGTAGTGGAGTTAAAAGTACATTATTTTCTATAGGAATGTAGTGGAGTAAAATATACATTATTTTCTATAGGAATGTAGTGGAGTAAAAAGTACATTTTTTTCTATAGGAATGTAGTGGAGTAAAAAGTACATTATTTTCTATAGGAATGTAGTGGAGTAAAAAGTACATTATTTTCTATAGGAATGTAGTGGAGTAAAAAGTACAATATTTTCTATAGGAATGTAGTGGAGTAAAAAGTACATTATTTTCTATAGGAATGTAGTGAAGTAAAAAAAAAAAATTCTATAGGAATGTAGTGGAGTAAAAAGTACAATATTTTCTATAGGAATGTAGTGGAGTAAAAAGTACAATATTTTCTATAGGAATGTAGTGGAGTAAAAAGTACATTATTTTCTATAGGAATGTAGTGAAGTAAAAAGTACATTATTTTCTATAGGAATGTAGTGGAGTAAAAAGTACATTATTTTCTATAGGAATGTAGTGAAGTAAAAAAAAAAAACATTTCTATAGGAATGCTGTGGAGTAAAAAGTACATTATTTTCTATAGGATTGTAGTGGAGTAAAAAGTACATTATTTTCTATAGGAATGTAGTGGAGTAAAAAGTACATTATTTTCTATAGGAATGTAGTGGAGTAAAAAGTACATTATTTTCTATAGGAATGTAGTGGAGTAAAAAGTACATTATTTTCTATAGGAATGTAGTGGAGTGAAAAGTACATTATTTTATTAAGGAATGTAGTGGAGTAAAAAGTACATTATTTTCTATAGGAATGTAGTGGAGTAAAAAGTACATTATTTTCTATAGGAATGTAGTGGAGTAAAAAGTACATTATTTTCTATAGGAATGTAGTGGAGTAAAAAGTGGAGTAAAAAGTACATTATTTTATTAAGGAATGTAGTGGAGTAAAAAGTACATTATTTTCTATAGGAATGTAGTGAAGTAAAAAGTACATTATTTTCTATATGAATGTAGTGGAGTAAAAAGTACATTATTTTATTAAGGAATGTAGTGGAGTAAAAAGTACATTATTTTCTATAGGAATGTAGTGGAGTAAAAAGTGGAGTAAAAAGTACATTATTTTCTATAGGAATGTAGTGGAGTAAAAAGTACATTCTTTTCTATAGGAATGAAGTGGAGTAAAAAGTACATTATTTTCTATATGAATGTAGTGGAGTAAAAAGTACATTATTTTATTAAGGAATGTAGTGGAGTAAAAAGTACATTATTTTCTATAGGAATGTAGTGGAGTAAAAAGTGGAGTAAAAAGTACATTATTTTCTATAGGAATGTAGTGGAGTAAAAAGTACATCATTTTCTATAGGAATGTAGTGGAGTAAAAAGTACATTATTTTCTATAGGAATGTAGTGGAGTGAAAAGTACATTATTTTATTAAGGAATGTAGTGGAGTAAAAAGTACATTATTTTCTATAGGAATGTAGTGGAGTAAAAAGTACATTATTTTCTATAGGAATGTAGTGGAGTAAAAAGTACATTATTTTCTATAGGAATGTAGTGGAGTAAAAAGTACATTATTTTCTATAGGAATGTAGTGGAGTAAAAAGTACATTATTTTCTATAGGAATGTAGTGGAGTAAAAAGTACATTATTTTCTATAGGAATGTAGTGAAGTAAAAAAAAAAAAAAATTCTATAGGAATGTAGTGGAGTAAAAAGTACATAATTTTCTATAGGAATGTAGTGGAGTAAAAAGTGCATAATTTTCTATAGGAATGTAGTGGAGTAAAAAGTACATTATTTTCTATAGGAATGTAGTGAAGTAAAAAAAAAGTTTTTTTATATAGGAATGTAGTGGAGTAAAAAGTACATTATTTTCTATAGGATTGTAGTGGAGTAAAAAGTACATTATTTTCTCTAGGAATGTAGTGGAGTAAAAAGTACATTATTTTATTAAGGAATGTAGTGGAGTAAAAAGTACATTATTTTCTGTAGGAATGTAGTGGAGTAAAAAGTACATTATTTTCTATAGGAATGTAGTGGAGTAAAAAGTGCATAATTTTCTATAGGAATGTAGTGGAGTAAAAAGTACATTATTTTCTATAGGAATGTAGTGAAGTAAAAAAAAAGTTTTTTTATATAGGAATGTAGTGGAGTAAAAAGTACATTATTTTCTATAGGATTGTAGTGGAGTAAAAAGTACATTATTTTCTCTAGGAATGTAGTGGAGTAAAAAGTACATTATTTTATTAAGGAATGTAGTGGAGTAAAAAGTACATTATTTTCTATAGGAATGTAGTGGAGTAAAAAGTACATTATTTTCTATATGAATGTAGTGGAGTAAAAAGTACATTATTTTATTAAGGAATGTAGTGGAGTAAAAAATACATTATTTTCTATAGGAATGTAGTGGAGTTAAAAGTACATTATTTTCTATAGGAATGTAGTGGAGTAAAATGTACATTATTTTCTATAGGAATGTAGTGGAGTAAAAAGTACATTTTTTTCTATAGGAATGTAGTGGAGTAAAAAGTACATTTTTTTCTATAGGAATGTAGTGGAGTAAAAAGTACATTATTTTCTATAGGAATGTAGTGGAGTAAAAAGTACAATATTTTCTATAGGAATGTAGTGGAGTAAAAAGTACATTATTTTCTATAGGAATGTAGTGAAGTAAAAAAAAAAAATTCTATAGGAATGTAGTGGAGTAAAAAGTACAATATTTTCTATAGGAATGTAGTGGAGTAAAAAGTACATTATTTTCTATAGGAATGTAGTGAAGTAAAAAGTACATTATTTTCTATAGGAATGTAGTGAAGTAAAAAAAAAAACATTTCTATAGGAATGCTGTGGAGTAAAAAGTACATTATTTTCTATAGGATTGTAGTGGAGTAAAAAGTACATTATTTTCTATAGGAATGTAGTGGAGTAAAAAGTACATTATTTTCTATAGGAATGTAGTGGAGTAAAAAGTACATTATTTTCTATAGGAATGTAGTGGAGTAAAAAGTACATTATTTTCTATAGGAATGTAGTGGAGTAAAAAGTAAATTATTTTCTATAGGAATGTAGTGGAGTGAAAAGTACATTATTTTATTAAGGAATGTAGTGGAGTAAAAAGTACATTATTTTCTATAGGAATGTAGTGGAGTAAAAAGTACATTATTTTCTATAGGAATGTAGTGGAGTAAAAAGTACATTATTTTCTATAGGAATGTAGTGGAGTAAAAAGTGGAGTAAAAAGTACATTATTTTATTAAGGAATGTAGTGGAGTAAAAAGTACATTATTTTCTATAGGAATGTAGTGAAGTAAAAAGTACATTATTTTCTATATGAATGTAGTGGAGTAAAAAGTACATTATTTTATTAAGGAATGTAGTGGAGTAAAAAGTACATTATTTTCTATAGGAATGTAGTGGAGTAAAAAGTGGAGTAAAAAGTACATTATTTTCTATAGGAATGTAGTGGAGTAAAAAGTACATTCTTTTCTATAGGAATGAAGTGGAGTAAAAAGTACATTATTTTCTATAGGAATGTAGTAGAGTAAAAAGTACATTATTTTCTATAGGAATGTAGTGGAGTGAAAAGTACATTATTTTCTATATGAATGTAGTGGAGTAAAAAGTACATTATTTTATTAAGGAATGTAGTGGAGTAAAAAGTACATTATTTTCTATAGGAATGTAGTGGAGTAAAAAGTACATTATTTTCTATAGGAATGTAGAGGAGTAAAAAGTACATTATTTTCTATAGGAATGTAGTGGAGTAAAAAGTACATTATTTTCTATAGGAATGTAGTGGAGTGAAAAGTACATTATTTTCTATATGAATGTAGTGGAGTAAAAAGTAAATTATTTTCTATATGAATGTAGTGGAGTAAAAAGTACATTATTTTCTATAGGAATATAGTGAAGTAAAAAGTACATTATTTTCTATATGAATGTAGTGGAGTAAAAAGTACATTATTTTATTAAGGAATGTAGTGGAGTAAAAAGTACATTATTTTCTATAGGAATGTAGTGGAGTAAAAAGTGGAGTAAAAAGTACATTATTTTCTATAGGAATGTAGTGGAGTAAAAAGTACATCATTTTCTATAGGAATGTAGTGGAGTAAAAAGTACATTATTTTCTATAGGAATGTAGTGGAGTGAAAAGTACATTATTTTATTAAGGAATGTAGTGGAGTAAAAAGTACATTATTTTCTATAGGAATGTAGTGGAGTAAAAAGTACATTATTTTCTATAGGAATGTAGTGGAGTAAAAAGTACATTATTTTCTATAGGAATGTAGTGAAGTAAAAAAAAAAAAATTTCTATAGGAATGTAGTGGAGTAAAAAGTACATTATTTTCTATATGAATTTAGTGGAGTAAAAAGTACATTATTTTCTATAGGAATGTAGTGGAGTAAAAAGTACATTATTATCTATAGGAATGTAGTGGAGTAAAAAGTACATTATTTTCTATAGGAATGTAGTGGAGTAAAAAGTACATTATTTTCTATAGGAATGTAGTGGAGTAAAAAATACATTATTTTCTATATGAATGTAGTGGAGTAAAAAGTACATTATTTTATTAAGGAATGTAGTGGAGTAAAAAATACATTATTTTCTATAGGAATGTAGTGGAGTTAAAAGTACATTATTTTCTATAGGAATGTAGTGGAGTAAAATGTACATTATTTTCTATAGGAATGTAGTGGAGTAAAAAGTACATTTTTTTCTATAGGAATGTAGTGGAGTAAAAAGTACATTATTTTCTATAGGAATGTAGTGGAGTAAAAAGTACATTATTTTCTATAGGAATGTAGTGGAGTAAAAAGTACAATATTTTCTATAGGATGGTAGTGGAGTAAAAAGTACATTATTTTCTATAGGAATGTAGTGAAGTAAAAAAAAAAAATTCTATAGGAATGTAGTGGAGTAAAAAGTACAATATTTTCTATAGGAATGTAGTGGAGTAAAAAGTACATTATTTTCTATAGGAATGTAGTGAAGTAAAAAGTACATTATTTTCTATAGGAATGTAGTGGAGTAAAAAGTACATTATTTTCTATAGGAATGTAGTGAAGTAAAAAAAAAAACATTTCTATAGGAATGCTGTGGAGTAAAAAGTACATTATTTTCTATAGGATTGTAGTGGAGTAAAAAGTACATTATTTTCTATAGGAATGTAGTGGAGTAAAAAGTACATTATTTTCTATAGGAATGTAGTGGAGTAAAAAGTACATTATTTTCTATAGGAATGTAGTGGAGTAAAAAGTACATTATTTTCTATAGGAATGTAGTGGAGTAAAAAGTACATTATTTTCTATAGGAATGTAGTGGAGTGAAAAGTACATTATTTTATTAAGGAATGTAGTGGAGTAAAAAGTACATTATTTTCTATAGGAATGTAGTGGAGTAAAAAGTACATTATTTTCTATAGGAATGTAGAGGAGTAAAAAGTACATTATTTTCTATAGGAATGTAGTGGAGTAAAAAGTACATTATTTTCTATAGGAATGTAGTAGAGTAAAAAGTACATTATTTTCTATAGGAATGTAGTGGAGTGAAAAGTACATTATTTTCTATATGAATGTAGTGGAGTAAAAAGTACATTATTTTATTAAGGAATGTAGTGGAGTAAAAAGTACATTATTTTCTATAGGAATGTAGTGGAGTAAAAAGTACATTATTTTCTATAGGAATGTAGAGGAGTAAAAAGTACATTATTTTCTATAGGAATGTAGTGGAGTAAAAAGTACATTATTTTCTAAAGGAATGTAGTGGAGTAAAAAGTACATTATTTTCTATAGGAATGTAGTGGAGTAAAAAGTACATTATTTTCTATAGGAATGTAGAGGAGTAAAAAGTACATTATTTTCTATAGGAATGTAGTGGAGTAAAAAGTACATTATTTTCTATAGGAATGTAGTGGAGTAAAAAGTACATTATTTTCTAAAGGAATGTAGTGGAGTAAAAAGTACATTATTTTCTATAGGAATGTAGTGGAGTTAAAAATACATTTTTTTCTATAGGAATGTAGAGGAGTAAAAACTACATTATTTTCTATAGGAATGTAGTGGAGTGAAAAGTACATTATTTTCTATATGAATGTAGTGGAGTAAAAAGTACATTATTTTCTATATGAATGTAGTGGAGTAAAAAGTACATTATTTTCTATAGGAATGTAGTGAAGTAAAAAGTACATTATTTTCTATATGAATGTAGTGGAGTAAAAAGTACATTATTTTATTAAGGAATGTAGTGGAGTAAAAAGTACATTATTTTCTATAGGAATGTAGTGGAGTAAAAAGTGGAGTAAAAAGTACATTATTTTCTATAGGAATGTAGTGGAGTAAAAAGTACATCATTTTCTATAGGAATGTAGTGGAGTAAAAAGTACATTATTTTCTATAGGAATGTAGTGAAGTAAAAAGTACATTATTTTCTATATGAATGTAGTGGAGTAAAAAGTACATTATTTTATTAAGGAATGTAGTGGAGTAAAAAGTACATTATTTTCTATAGGAATGTAGTGGAGTAAAAAGTGGAGTAAAAAGTACATTATTTTCTATAGGAATGTAGTGGAGTAAAAAGTACATCATTTTCTATAGGAATGTAGTGGAGTAAAAAGTACATTATTTTCTATAGGAATGTAGTGGAGTGAAAAGTACATTATTTTATTAAGGAATGTAGTGGAGTAAAAAGTACATTATTTTCTATAGGAATGTAGTGGAGTAAAAAGTACATTATTTTCTATAGGAATGTAGTGGAGTAAAAAGTACATTATTTTCTATAGGAATGTAGTGGAGTAAAAAGTACATTATTTTCTATAGGAATGTAGTGGAGTAAAAAGTACATTATTTTCTATAGGAATGTAGTGGAGTAAAAAGTACATTTTTTTCTATAGGAATGTAGTGGAGTAAAAAGTACATTATTTTCTATAGGAATGTAGTGGAGTAAAAAGTACATTATTTTCTATAGGAATGTAGTGAAGTAAAAAAAAAAAATTTTCTATAGGAATGTAGTGGAGTAAAAAGTACATTATTTTCTATATGAATTTAGTGGAGTAAAAAGTACATTATTTTCTATAGGAATGTAGTGGAGTAAAAAGTACATTATTATCTATAGGAATGTAGTGGAGTAAAAAGTACATTATTTTCTATAGGAATGTAGTGGAGTAAAAAGTACATTATTTTCTATAGGAATGTAGTGGAGTAAAAAATACATTATTTTCTATATGAATGTAGTGGAGTAAAAAGTACATTATTTTATTAAGGAATGTAGTGGAGTAAAAAATACATTATTTTCTATAGGAATGTAGTGGAGTTAAAAGTACATTATTTTCTATAGGAATGTAGTGGAGTAAAATGTACATTATTTTCTATAGGAATGTAGTGGAGTAAAAAGTACATTTTTTTCTATAGGAATGTAGTGGAGTAAAAAGTACATTATTTTCTATAGGAATGTAGTGGAGTAAAAAGTACATTATTTTCTATAGGAATGTAGTGGAGTAAAAAGTACAATATTTTCTATAGGAATGTAGTGGAGTAAAAAGTACATTATTTTCTATAGGAATGTAGTGAAGTAAAAAAAAAAAATTCTATAGGAATGTAGTGGAGTAAAAAGTACAATATTTTCTATAGGAATGTAGTGGAGTAAAAAGTACATTATTTTCTATAGGAATGTAGTGAAGTAAAAAGTACATTATTTTCTATAGGAATGTAGTGGAGTAAAAAGTACATTATTTTCTATAGGAATGTAGTGAAGTAAAAAAAAAAAACATTTCTATAGGAATGCTGTGGAGTAAAAAGTACATTATTTTCTATAGGATTGTAGTGGAGTAAAAAGTACATTGTTTTCTATAGGAATGTAGTGGAGTAAAAAGTACATTATTTTCTATAGGAATGTAGTGGAGTAAAAAGTACATTATTTTCTATAGGAATGTAGTGGAGTAAAAAGTACATTATTTTCTATAGGAATGTAGTGGAGTAAAAAGTACATTATTTTCTATAGGAATGTAGTGGAGTGAAAAGTACATTATTTTATTAAGGAATGTAGTGGAGTAAAAAGTACATTATTTTCTATAGGAATGTAGTGGAGTAAAAAGTACATTATTTTCTCTAGGAAAATAGTGGAGTAAAAAGTACATTATTTTATTAAGGAATGTAGTGGAGTAAAAAGTACATTATTTTCTGTAGGAATGTAGTGGAGTAAAAAGTACATTATTTTCTATAGGAATGTAGTGGAGTAAAAAGTACATTATTTTCTATATGAATGTAGTGGAGTAAAAAGTACATTATTTTATTAAGGAATGTAGTGGAGTAAAAAATACATTATTTTCTATAGGAATGTAGTGGAGTTAAAAGTACATTATTTTCTATAGGAATGTAGTGGAGTAAAAAGTACATTTTTTTCTATAGGAATGTAGTGGAGTAAAAAGTACATTATTTTCTATAGGAATGTAGTGGAGTAAAAAGTACAATATTTTCTATAGGAATGTAGTGGAGTAAAAAGTACATTATTTTCTATAGGAATGTAGTGAAGTAAAAAAAAAAAAAAATTCTATAGGAATGTAGTGGAGTAAAAAGTACAATATTTTCTATAGGAATGTAGTGGAGTAAAAAGTACATTATTTTCTATAGGAATGTAGTGAAGTAAAAAGTACATTATTTTCTATAGGAATGTAGTGGAGTAAAAAGTACATTATTTTCTATAGGAATGTAGTGAAGTAAAAAAAAAAAACATTTCTATAGGAATGCTGTGGAGTAAAAAGTACATTATTTTCTATAGGATTGTAGTGGAGTAAAAAGTACATTATTTTCTGTAGGAATGTAGTGGAGTAAAAAGTACATTATTTTCTATAGGAATGTAGTGGAGTAAAAAGTACATTATTTTCTATAGGAATGTAGTGGAGTAAAAAGTACATTATTTTCTATAGGAATGTAGTGGAGTAAAAAGTACATTATTTTCTATAGGAATGTAGTGGAGTGAAAAGTACATTATTTTCTATAGGAATGTAGTGGAGTAAAAAGTACATTATTTTATTAAGGAATGTAGTGGAGTAAAAAGTACATTATTTTCTATAGGAATGTAGTGGAGTGAAAAGTACATTCTTTTCTATAGGAATGAAGTGGAGTAAAAAGTACATTCTTTTCTATAGGATTGTAGTGGAGTAAAAAGTACATTATTTTCTCTAGGAATGTAGTGGAGTAAAAAGTACATTATTTTATTAAGGAATGTAGTGGAGTAAAAAGTACATTATTTTATTAAGGAATGTAGTGGAGTAAAAAGTACATTATTTTCTATAGGAATGTAGTGGAGTAAAAAGTACATTTTTTTCTATAGGAATGTAGTGGAGTAAAAAGTACATTATTTTCTATAGGAATGTAGTGAAGTAAAAAAAAAAAAAAATTCTATAGGAATGTAGTGGAGTAAAAAGTACATAATTTTCTATAGGAATGTAGTGGAGTAAAAAGTGCATAATTTTCTATAGGAATGTAGTGGAGTAAAAAGTACATTATTTTCTATAGGAATGTAGTGGAGTAAAAAGTACATTATTTTCTATAGGATTGTAGTGGAGTAAAATGTACATTATTTTCTCTAGGAAAATAGTGGAGTAAAAAGTACATTATTTTATTAAGGAATGTAGTGGAGTAAAAAGTACATTATTTTCTGTAGGAATGTAGTGGAGTAAAAAGTACATTATTTTCTATAGGAATGTAGTGGAGTAAAAAGTACATTATTTTCTATATGAATGTAGTGGAGTAAAAAGTACATTATTTTATTAAGGAATGTAGTGGAGTAAAAAATACATTATTTTCTATAGGAATGTAGTGGAGTTAAAAGTACATTATTTTCTATAGGAATGTAGTGGAGTAAAAAGTACATTTTTTTCTATAGGAATGTAGTGGAGTAAAAAGTACATTATTTTCTATAGGAATGTAGTGGAGTAAAAAGTACAATATTTTCTATAGGAATGTAGTGGAGTAAAAAGTACATTATTTTCTATAGGAATGTAGTGAAGTGAAAAAAAAAAAATTCTATAGGAATGTAGTGGAGTAAAAAGTACAATATTTTCTATAGGAATGTAGTGGAGTAAAAAGTACATTATTTTCTATAGGAATGTAGTGAAGTAAAAAGTACATTATTTTCTATAGGAATGTAGTGGAGTAAAAAGTACATTATTTTCTATAGGAATGTAGTGAAGTAAAAAAAAAAAACATTTCTATAGGAATGCTGTGGAGTAAAAAGTACATTATTTTCTATAGGAATGTAGTGGAGTAAAAAGTACATTATTTTCTATAGGAATGTAGTGGAGTGAAAAGTACATTATTTTCTATAGGAATGTAGTGGAGTAAAAAGTACATTATTTTATTAAGGAATGTAGTGGAGTAAAAAGTACATTATTTTCTATAGGAATGTAGTGAAGTAAAAAGTACATTATTTTCTATATGAATGTAGTGGAGTAAAAAGTACATTATTTTATTAAGGAATGTAGTGGAGTAAAAAGTACATTATTTTCTATAGGAATGTAGTGGAGTAAAAAGTGGAGTAAAAAGTACATTATTTTCTATAGGAATGTAGTGGAGTAAAAAGTACATTCTTTTCTATAGGAATGAAGTGGAGTAAAAAGTACATTATTTTCTATAGGAATGTAGTAGAGTAAAAAGTACATTATTTTCTATAGGAATGTAGTGGAGTGAAAAGTACATTATTTTCTATATGAATGTAGTGGAGTAAAAAGTACATTATTTTCTATAGGAATGTAGTGGAGTAAAAAGTACATTATTTTCTATAGGAATGTAGAGGAGTAAAAAGTACATTATTTTCTATAGGAATGTAGTGGAGTGAAAAGTACATTATTTTCTATATGAATGTAGTGGAGTAAAAAGTACATTATTTTATTAAGGAATGTAGTGGAGTAAAAAGTACATTATTTTCTATAGGAATGTAGTGAAGTAAAAAGTACATTATTTTCTATATGAATGTAGTGGAGTAAAAAGTACATTATTTTCTATATGAATGTAGTGGAGTAAAAAGTACATTATTTTATTAAGGAATGTAGTGGAGTAAAAAGTACATTATTTTCTATAGGAATGTAGTGGAGTAAAAAGTGGAGTAAAAAGTACATTATTTTCTATAGGAATGTAGTGGAGTAAAGTACATTATTTTCTCTAGGAATGTAGTGGAGTAAAAAGTACATTATTTTCTATAGGAATGTAGTGGAGTAAAAAGTACATTATTTTCTATAGGAATGTAGTGGAGTAAAAAGTACATTATTTTCTATAGGAATGTAGTGGAGTAAAAAGTACATTTTTTTCTATAGGAATGTAGTGGAGTAAAAAGTACATTATTTTCTATAGGAATGTAGTGGAGTAAAAAGTACATTATTTTCTATAGGAATGTAGTGGAGTAAAATGTACATTATTTTCTATAGGAATGTAGTGGAGTAAAAAGAACATTATTTTCTATAGGAATGTAGTGGAGTAAAAAGTACATTATTTTCTATAGGAATGTAGTGGAGTAAAAAGTACATTATTTTCTATAGGAATGTAGTGGAGTGAAAAGTACATTATTTTCTATAGGAATGTAGTGGAGTAAAAAGTACATTATTTTATTAAGGAATGTAGTGGAGTAAAAAGTACATTATTTTCTATAGGAATGTAGTGAAGTAAAAAGTACATTATTTTCTATATGAATGTAGTGGAGTAAAAAGTACATTATTTTATTAAGGAATGTAGTGGAGTAAAAAGTACATTATTTTCTATAGGAATGTAGTGGAGTAAAAAGTGGAGTAAAAAGTACATTATTTTCTATAGGAATGTAGTGGAGTAAAAAGTACATTCTTTTCTATAGGAATGAAGTGGAGTAAAAAGTACATTATTTTCTATAGGAATGTAGTAGAGTAAAAAGTACATTATTTTCTATAGGAATGTAGTGGAGTGAAAAGTACATTATTTTCTATATGAATGTAGTGGAGTAAAAAGTACATTATTTTCTATAGGAATGTAGTGGAGTAAAAAGTACATTATTTTCTATAGGAATGTAGTGAAGTAAAAAGTACATTATTTTCTATATGAATGTAGTGGAGTAAAAAGTACATTATTTTCTATATGAATGTAGTGGAGTAAAAAGTACATTATTTTATTAAGGAATGTAGTGGAGTAAAAAGTACATTATTTTCTATAGGAATGTAGTGGAGTAAAAAGTGGAGTAAAAAGTACATTATTTTCTATAGGAATGTAGTGGAGTAAAGTACATTATTTTCTCTAGGAATGTAGTGGAGTAAAAAGTACATTATTTTCTATAGGAATGTAGTGGAGTAAAAAGTACATTATTTTCTATAGGAATGTAGTGGAGTAAAAAGTACATTATTTTCTATAGGAATGTAGTGGAGTAAAAAGTACATTTTTTTCAATAGGAATGTAGTGGAGTAAAAAGTACATTATTTTCTATAGGAATGTAGTGGAGTAAAAAGTACATTATTTTCTATAGGAATGTAGTGGAGTAAAATGTACATTATTTTCTATAGGAATGTAGTGGAGTAAAAAGAACATTATTTTCTATAGGAATGTAGTGGAGTAAAAAGTACATTATTTTCTATAGGAATGTAGTGGAGTAAAAAGTACATTATTTTCTATAGGAATGTAGTGGAGTAAAAAGTGGAGTAAAAAGTACATTATTTTCTATAGGAATGTAGTGGAGTAAAAAGTACATAATTTTCTATAGGAATGTAGTGGAGTAAAAAGTACATTATTTTCTATAGGAATGTAGTGAAGTAAAAAAAAAGTTTTTTTATATAGGAATGTAGTGGAGTAAAAAGTACATTATTTTCTATAGGAATGTAGTGAAGTAAAAAAGAAAAAAATTTCTATAGGAATGTAGTGGAGTAAAAAGTACATTATTTTCTATAGGAATGTAGTGGAGTAAAAAGTACATTATTTTCTATAGGAATGTAGTGGAGTAAAAAGTACATAATTTTCTATAGGAATGTAGTGGAGTAAAAAGTACATTTTTTTCTATAGGAATGTAGTGGAGTAAAAAGTACATTATATTCTATAGGAATGTAGTGGAGTAAAAAGTACATTCTTTTCTATAGGAATGAAGTGGAGTAAAAAGTACATTATTTTCTATAGGAATGTAGTGGAGTAAAAAGTACATAATTTTCTATAGAAATGTAGTGGAGTAAAAAGTACATTATTTTCTATAGGAATGTAGTGGAGTAAAAAGTACATTTTTTTCTATAGGAATGTAGTGGAGTAAAAAGTACATTATTTTCTATAGGAATGTAGTGGAGTAAAAAGTACATAATTTTCTATAGGAATGTAGTGGAGTAAAAAGTACATTTTTTTCTATAGGAATGTAGTGGAGTAAAAAGTACATAATTTTCTATAGGAATGTAGTGGAGTAAAAAGTACATTTTTTTCTATAGGAATGTAGTGGAGTAAAAAGTACATTATTTTCTATAGGAATGTAGTGGAGTAAAAAGTACATTATTTTCTATAGGAATGAAGTGGAGTAAAAAGTACATTTTTTTATATAGGAATGTAGTGGAGTAAAAAGTACATTATTTTCTATAGGATTGTAGTGGAGTAAAAAGTACATTATTTTCTCTAGGAATGTAGTGGAGTAAAAAGTACATTATTTTATTAAGGAATGTAGTGGAGTAAAAAGTACATTATTTTCTATAGGAATGTAGTGGAGTAAAAAGTACATTTTTTTCTATAGGAATGTAGTGGAATAAAAAGTACATTATTTTCTATAGGAATGTAGTGAAGTAAAAAAAAAAAAAAATTCTATAGGAATGTAGTGGAGTAAAAAGTACATAATTTTCTATAGGAATGTAGTGGAGTAAAAAGTACATTATTTTCTATAGGAATGTAGTGAAGTAAAAAAAAAGTTTTTTTATATAGGAATGTAGTGGAGTAAAAAGTACATTATTTTCTATAGGATTGTAGTGGAGTAAAAAGTACATTATTTTCTCTAGGAATGTAGTGGAGTAAAAAGTACATTATTTTATTAAGGAATGTAGTGGAGTAAAAAGTACATTATTTTCTGTAGGAATGTAGTGGAGTAAAAAGTACATTATTTTCTATAGGAATGTAGTGGAGTAAAAAGTACATAATTTTCTATAGGAATGTAGTGGAGTAAAAAGTGCATAATTTTCTATAGGAATGTAGTGGAGTAAAAAGTACATTATTTTCTATAGGAATGTAGTGAAGTAAAAAAAAAGTTTTTTTATATAGGAATGTATTGGAGTAAAAAGTACATTATTTTCTATAGGATTGTAGTGGAGTAAAAAGTACATTATTTTCTCTAGGAATGTAGTGGAGTAAAAAGTACATTATTTTATTAAGGAATGTAGTGGAGTAAAAAGTACATTATTTTCTGTAGGAATGTAGTGGAGTAAAAAGTACATTATTTTCTATAGGAATGTAGTGGAGTAAAAAGTACATTATTTTCTATATGAATGTAGTGGAGTAAAAAGTACATTATTTTATTAAGGAATGTAGTGGAGTAAAAAATACATTATTTTCTATAGGAATGTAGTGGAGTTAAAAGTACATTATTTTCTATAGGAATGTAGTGGAGTAAAATATACATTATTTTCTATAGGAATGTAGTGGAGTAAAAAGTACATTATTTTCTATAGGAATGTAGTGAAGTAAAAAAAAAAAAAAATTCTATAGGAATGTAGTGGAGTAAAAAATACATTATTTTCTATAGGAATGTAGTGGAGTTAAAAGTACATTATTTTCTATAGGAATGTAGTGGAGTAAAAAGTACATTATTTTCTATAGGATTGTAGTGGAGTAAAAAGTACATTATTTTCTCTAGGAATGTAGTGGAGTAAAAAGTACATTATTTTATTAAGGAATGTAGTGGAGTAAAAAGTACATTATTTTCTGTAGGAATGTAGTGGAGTAAAAAGTACATTATTTTCTATAGGAATGTAGTGGAGTAAAAAGTACATTATTTTCTATAGGAATGTAGTGGAGTAAAAAGTGCATAATTTTCTATAGGAATGTAGTGGAGTAAAAAGTACATTATTTTCTATAGGAATGTAGTGAAGTAAAAAAAAAGTTTTTTTATATAGGAATGTATTGGAGTAAAAAGTACATTATTTTCTATAGGATTGTAGTGGAGTAAAAAGTACATTATTTTCTCTAGGAATGTAGTGGAGTAAAAAGTACATTATTTTATTAAGGAATGTAGTGGAGTAAAAAGTACATTATTTTCTGTAGGAATGTAGTGGAGTAAAAAGTACATTATTTTCTATAGGAATGTAGTGGAGTAAAAAGTACATTATTTTCTATATGAATGTAGTGGAGTAAAAAGTACATTATTTTATTAAGGAATGTAGTGGAGTAAAAAATACATTATTTTCTATAGGAATGTAGTGGAGTTAAAAGTACATTATTTTCTATAGGAATGTAGTGGAGTAAAATATACATTATTTTCTATAGGAATGTAGTGGAGTAAAAATTACATTTTTTTCTATAGGAATGTAGTGGAGTAAAAAGTACATTATTTTCTATAGGAATGTAGTGGAGTAAAAAGTACATTATTTTCTATAGGAATGTAGTGGAGTAAAAAGTACAATATTTTCTATAGGAATGTAGTGGAGTAAAAAGTGGAGTAAAAAGTACATTATTTTCTATAGGAATGTAGTGGAGTAAAGTACATTATTTTCTCTAGGAATGTAGTGGAGTAAAAAGTACATTATTTTCTATAGGAATGTAGTGGAGTAAAAAGTACATTATTTTCTATAGGAATGTAGTGGAGTAAAAAGTACATTATTTTCTATAGGAATGTAGTGGAGTAAAAAGTACATTTTTTTCTATAGGAATGTAGTGGAGTAAAAAGTACATTATTTTCTATAGGAATGTAGTGGAGTAAAAAGTACATTATTTTCTATAGGAATGTAGTGGAGTAAAATGTACATTATTTTCTATAGGAATGTAGTGGAGTAAAAAGAACATTATTTTCTATAGGAATGTAGTGGAGTAAAAAGTACATTATTTTCTATAGGAATGTAGTGGAGTAAAAAGTACATTATTTTCTATAGGAATGTAGTGGAGTGAAAAGTACATTATTTTCTATAGGAATGTAGTGGAGTAAAAAGTACATTATTTTATTAAGGAATGTAGTGGAGTAAAAAGTACATTATTTTCTATAGGAATGTAGTGAAGTAAAAAGTACATTATTTTCTATATGAATGTAGTGTAGTAAAAAGTACATTATTTTATTAAGGAATGTAGTGGAGTAAAAAGTACATTATTTTCTATAGGAATGTAGTGGAGTAAAAAGTGGAGTAAAAAGTACATTATTTTCTATAGGAATGTAGTGGAGTAAAAAGTACATTCTTTTCTATAGGAATGAAGTGGAGTAAAAAGTACATTATTTTCTATAGGAATGTAGTAGAGTAAAAAGTACATTATTTTCTATAGGAATGTAGTGGAGTGAAAAGTACATTATTTTCTATATGAATGTAGTGGAGTAAAAAGTACATTATTTTCTATAGGAATGTAGTGGAGTAAAAAGAACATTATTTTCTATAGGAATGTAGTGGAGTAAAAAGTACATTATTTTCTATAGGAATGTAGTGGAGTAAAAAGTACATTATTTTCTATAGGAATGTAGTGGAGTGAAAAGTACATTATTTTCTATAGGAATGTAGTGGAGTAAAAAGTACATTATTTTATTAAGGAATGTAGTGGAGTAAAAAGTACATTATTTTCTATAGGAATGTAGTGAAGTAAAAAGTACATTATTTTCTATATGAATGTAGTGTAGTAAAAAGTACATTATTTTATTAAGGAATGTAGTGGAGTAAAAAGTACATTATTTTCTATAGGAATGTAGTGGAGTAAAAAGTGGAGTAAAAAGTACATTATTTTCTATAGGAATGTAGTGGAGTAAAAAGTACATTCTTTTCTATAGGAATGAAGTGGAGTAAAAAGTACATTATTTTCTATAGGAATGTAGTAGAGTAAAAAGTACATTATTTTCTATAGGAATGTAGTGGAGTGAAAAGTACATTATTTTCTATATGAATGTAGTGGAGTAAAAAGTACATTATTTTCTATAGGAATGTAGTGAAGTAAAAAGTACATTATTTTCTATATGAATGTAGTGGAGTAAAAAGTACATTATTTTCTATATGAATGTAGTGGAGTAAAAAGTACATTATTTTATTAAGGAATGTAGTGGAGTAAAAAGTACATTATTTTCTATAGGAATGTAGTGGAGTAAAAAGTGGAGTAAAAAGTACATTATTTTCTATAGGAATGTAGTGGAGTAAAGTACATTATTTTCTCTAGGAATATAGTGGAGTAAAAAGTACATTATTTTCTATAGGAATGTAGTGGAGTAAAAAGTACATTATTTTCTATAGGAATGTAGTGGAGTAAAAAGTACATTATTTTCTATAGGAATGTAGTGGAGTAAAAAGTACATTTTTTTCTATAGGAATGTAGTGGAGTAAAAAGTACATTATTTTCTATAGGAATGTAGTGGAGTAAAAAGTGGAGTAAAAAGTACATTATTTTCTATAGGAATGTAGTGGAGTAAAAAGTACATAATTTTCTATAGGAATGTAGTGGAGTAAAAAGTACATTATTTTCTATAGGAATGTAGTGAAGTAAAAAAAAAGTTTTTTTATATAGGAATGTAGTGGAGTAAAAAGTACATTATTTTCTATAGGAATGTAGTGAAGTAAAAAAGAAAAAAAATTATATAGGAATGTAGTGGAGTAAAAAGTACATTATTTTCTATAGGAATGTAGTGGAGTAAAAAGTACATTATTTTCTATAGGAATGTAGTGGAGTAAAAAGTACATAATTTTCTATAGGAATGTAGTGGAGTAAAAAGTACATTTTTTTCTATAGGAATGTAGTGGAGTAAAAAGTACATTATATTCTATAGGAATGTAGTGGAGTAAAAAGTACATTCTTTTCTATAGGAATGAAGTGGAGTAAAAAGTACATTATTTTCTATAGGAATGTAGTGGAGTAAAAAGTACATAATTTTCTATAGGAATGTAGTGGAGTAAAAAGTACATTATTTTCTATAGGAATGTAGTGGAGTAAAAAGTACATTTTTTTCTATAGGAATGTAGTGGAGTAAAAAGTACATTTTTTTCTATAGGAATGTAGTGGAGTAAAAAGTACATTATTTTCTATAGGAATGTAGTGGAGTAAAAAGTACAATATTTTCTATAGGAATGTAGTGGAGTAAAAAGTACATTATTTTCTATAGGAATGTAGTGAAGTAAAAAAAAAAAATTCTATAGGAATGTAGTGGAGTAAAAAGTACAATATTTTCTATAGGAATGTAGTGGAGTAAAAAGTACATTATTTTCTATAGGAATGTAGTGAAGTAAAAAGTACATTATTTTCTATAGGAATGTAGTGAAGTAAAAAAAAAAACATTTCTATAGGAATGCTGTGGAGTAAAAAGTACATTATTTTCTATAGGATTGTAGTGGAGTAAAAAGTACATTATTTTCTATAGGAATGTAGTGGAGTAAAAAGTACATTATTTTCTATAGGAATGTAGTGGAGTAAAAAGTACATTATTTTCTATAGGAATGTAGTGGAGTAAAAAGTACATTATTTTCTATAGGAATGTAGTGGAGTAAAAAGTACATTATTTTCTATAGGAATGTAGTGGAGTGAAAAGTACATTATTTTATTAAGGAATGTAGTGGAGTAAAAAGTACATTATTTTCTATAGGAATGTAGTGGAGTAAAAAGTACATTATTTTCTATAGGAATGTAGTGGAGTAAAAAGTACATTATTTTCTATAGGAATGTAGTGGAGTAAAAAGTGGAGTAAAAAGTACATTATTTTATTAAGGAATGTAGTGGAGTAAAAAGTACATTATTTTCTATAGGAATGTAGTGAAGTAAAAAGTACATTATTTTCTATATGAATGTAGTGGAGTAAAAAGTACATTATTTTATTAAGGAATGTAGTGGAGTAAAAAGTACATTATTTTCTATAGGAATGTAGTGGAGTAAAAAGTGGAGTAAAAAGTACATTATTTTCTATAGGAATGTAGTGGAGTAAAAAGTACATTCTTTTCTATAGGAATGAAGTGGAGTAAAAAGTACATTATTTTCTATAGGAATGTAGTAGAGTAAAAAGTACATTATTTTCTATAGGAATGTAGTGGAGTGAAAAGTACATTATTTTCTATATGAATGTAGTGGAGTAAAAAGTACATTATTTTATTAAGGAATGTAGTGGAGTAAAAAGTACATTATTTTCTATAGGAATGTAGTGGAGTAAAAAGTACATTATTTTCTATAGGAATGTAGAGGAGTAAAAAGTACATTATTTTCTATAGGAATGTAGTGGAGTAAAAAGTACATTATTTTCTATAGGAATGTAGTGGAGTGAAAAGTACATTATTTTCTATATGAATGTAGTGGAGTAAAAAGTAAATTATTTTCTATATGAATGTAGTGGAGTAAAAAGTACATTATTTTCTATAGGAATGTAGTGAAGTAAAAAGTACATTATTTTCTATATGAATGTAGTGGAGTAAAAAGTACATTATTTTATTAAGGAATGTAGTGGAGTAAAAAGTACATTATTTTCTATAGGAATGTAGTGGAGTAAAAAGTGGAGTAAAAAGTACATTATTTTCTATAGGAATGTAGTGGAGTAAAAAGTACATCATTTTCTATAGGAATGTAGTGGAGTAAAAAGTACATTATTTTCTATAGGAATGTAGTGGAGTGAAAAGTACATTATTTTATTAAGGAATGTAGTGGAGTAAAAAGTACATTATTTTCTATAGGAATGTAGTGGAGTAAAAAGTACATTATTTTCTATAGGAATGTAGTGGAGTAAAAAGTACATTATTTTCTATAGGAATGTAGTGAAGTAAAAAAAAAAAAATTTCTATAGGAATGTAGTGGAGTAAAAAGTACATTATTTTCTATATGAATTTAGTGGAGTAAAAAGTACATTATTTTCTATAGGAATGTAGTGGAGTAAAAAGTACATTATTATCTATAGGAATGTAGTGGAGTAAAAAGTACATTATTTTCTATAGGAATGTAGTGGAGTAAAAAGTACATTATTTTCTATAGGAATGTAGTGGAGTAAAAAGTACATTATTTTCTATATGAATGTAGTGGAGTAAAAAGTACATTATTTTATTAAGGAATGTAGTGGAGTAAAAAATACATTATTTTCTATAGGAATGTAGTGGAGTTAAAAGTACATTATTTTCTATAGGAATGTAGTGGAGTAAAATATACATTATTTTCTATAGGAATGTAGTGGAGTAAAAAGTACATTTTTTTCTATAGGAATGTAGTGGAGTAAAAAGTACATTATTTTCTATAGGAATGTAGTGGAGTAAAAAGTACATTATTTTCTATAGGAATGTAGTGGAGTAAAAAGTACAATATTTTCTATAGGAATGTAGTGGAGTAAAAAGTACATTATTTTCTATAGGAATGTAGTGAAGTAAAAAAAAAAAATTCTATAGGAATGTAGTGGAGTAAAAAGTACAATATTTTCTATAGGAATGTAGTGGAGTAAAAAGTACAATATTTTCTATAGGAATGTAGTGGAGTAAAAAGTACATTATTTTCTATAGGAATGTAGTGAAGTAAAAAGTACATTATTTTCTATAGGAATGTAGTGGAGTAAAAAGTACATTATTTTCTATAGGAATGTAGTGAAGTAAAAAAAAAAAACATTTCTATAGGAATGCTGTGGAGTAAAAAGTACATTATTTTCTATAGGATTGTAGTGGAGTAAAAAGTACATTATTTTCTATAGGAATGTAGTGGAGTAAAAAGTACATTATTTTCTATAGGAATGTAGTGGAGTAAAAAGTACATTATTTTCTATAGGAATGTAGTGGAGTAAAAAGTACATTATTTTCTATAGGAATGTAGTGGAGTGAAAAGTACATTATTTTATTAAGGAATGTAGTGGAGTAAAAAGTACATTATTTTCTATAGGAATGTAGTGGAGTAAAAAGTACATTATTTTCTATAGGAATGTAGTGGAGTAAAAAGTACATTATTTTCTATAGGAATGTAGTGGAGTAAAAAGTGGAGTAAAAAGTACATTATTTTATTAAGGAATGTAGTGGAGTAAAAAGTACATTATTTTCTATAGGAATGTAGTGAAGTAAAAAGTACATTATTTTCTATATGAATGTAGTGGAGTAAAAAGTACATTATTTTATTAAGGAATGTAGTGGAGTAAAAAGTACATTATTTTCTATAGGAATGTAGTGGAGTAAAAAGTGGAGTAAAAAGTACATTATTTTCTATAGGAATGTAGTGGAGTAAAAAGTACATTCTTTTCTATAGGAATGAAGTGGAGTAAAAAGTACATTATTTTCTATATGAATGTAGTGGAGTAAAAAGTACATTATTTTATTAAGGAATGTAGTGGAGTAAAAAGTACATTATTTTCTATAGGAATGTAGTGGAGTAAAAAGTGGAGTAAAAAGTACATTATTTTCTATAGGAATGTAGTGGAGTAAAAAGTACATCATTTTCTATAGGAATGTAGTGGAGTAAAAAGTACATTATTTTCTATAGGAATGTAGTGGAGTGAAAAGTACATTATTTTATTAAGGAATGTAGTGGAGTAAAAAGTACATTATTTTCTATAGGAATGTAGTGGAGTAAAAAGTACATTATTTTCTATAGGAATGTAGTGGAGTAAAAAGTACATTATTTTCTATAGGAATGTAGTGGAGTAAAAAGTACATTATTTTCTATAGGAATGTAGTGGAGTAAAAAGTACATTATTTTCTATAGGAATGTAGTGGAGTAAAAAGTACATTATTTTCTATAGGAATGTAGTGAAGTAAAAAAAAAAAAAAATTCTATAGGAATGTAGTGGAGTAAAAAGTACATAATTTTCTATAGGAATGTAGTGGAGTAAAAAGTGCATAATTTTCTATAGGAATGTAGTGGAGTAAAAAGTACATTATTTTCTATAGGAATGTAGTGAAGTAAAAAAAAAGTTTTTTTATATAGGAATGTAGTGGAGTAAAAAGTACATTATTTTCTATAGGATTGTAGTGGAGTAAAAAGTACATTATTTTCTCTAGGAATGTAGTGGAGTAAAAAGTACATTATTTTATTAAGGAATGTAGTGGAGTAAAAAGTACATTATTTTCTGTAGGAATGTAGTGGAGTAAAAAGTACATTATTTTCTATAGGAATGTAGTGGAGTAAAAAGTGCATAATTTTCTATAGGAATGTAGTGGAGTAAAAAGTACATTATTTTCTATAGGAATGTAGTGAAGTAAAAAAAAAGTTTTTTTATATAGGAATGTAGTGGAGTAAAAAGTACATTATTTTCTATAGGATTGTAGTGGAGTAAAAAGTACATTATTTTCTCTAGGAATGTAGTGGAGTAAAAAGTACATTATTTTATTAAGGAATGTAGTGGAGTAAAAAGTACATTCTTTTCTATAGGAATGTAGTGGAGTAAAAAGTACATTATTTTCTATATGAATGTAGTGGAGTAAAAAGTACATTATTTTATTAAGGAATGTAGTGGAGTAAAAAATACATTATTTTCTATAGGAATGTAGTGGAGTTAAAAGTACATTATTTTCTATAGGAATGTAGTGGAGTAAAATGTACATTATTTTCTATAGGAATGTAGTGGAGTAAAAAGTACATTTTTTTCTATAGGAATGTAGTGGAGTAAAAAGTACATTTTTTTCTATAGGAATGTAGTGGAGTAAAAAGTACATTATTTTCTATAGGAATGTAGTGGAGTAAAAAGTACAATATTTTCTATAGGAATGTAGTGGAGTAAAAAGTACATTATTTTCTATAGGAATGTAGTGAAGTAAAAAAAAAAAATTCTATAGGAATGTAGTGGAGTAAAAAGTACAATATTTTCTATAGGAATGTAGTGGAGTAAAAAGTACATTATTTTCTATAGGAATGTAGTGAAGTAAAAAGTACATTATTTTCTATAGGAATGTAGTGAAGTAAAAAAAAAAACATTTCTATAGGAATGCTGTGGAGTAAAAAGTACATTATTTTCTATAGGATTGTAGTGGAGTAAAAAGTACATTATTTTCTATAGGAATGTAGTGGAGTAAAAAGTACATTATTTTCTATAGGAATGTAGTGGAGTAAAAAGTACATTATTTTCTATAGGAATGTAGTGGAGTAAAAAGTACATTATTTTCTATAGGAATGTAGTGGAGTAAAAAGTACATTATTTTCTATAGGAATGTAGTGGAGTGAAAAGTACATTATTTTATTAAGGAATGTAGTGGAGTAAAAAGTACATTATTTTCTATAGGAATGTAGTGGAGTAAAAAGTACATTATTTTCTATAGGAATGTAGTGGAGTAAAAAGTACATTATTTTCTATAGGAATGTAGTGGAGTAAAAAGTGGAGTAAAAAGTACATTATTTTATTAAGGAATGTAGTGGAGTAAAAAGTACATTATTTTCTATAGGAATGTAGTGAAGTAAAAAGTACATTATTTTCTATATGAATGTAGTGGAGTAAAAAGTACATTATTTTATTAAGGAATGTAGTGGAGTAAAAAGTACATTATTTTCTATAGGAATGTAGTGGAGTAAAAAGTGGAGTAAAAAGTACATTATTTTCTATAGGAATGTAGTGGAGTAAAAAGTACATTCTTTTCTATAGGAATGAAGTGGAGTAAAAAGTACATTATTTTCTATAGGAATGTAGTAGAGTAAAAAGTACATTATTTTCTATAGGAATGTAGTGGAGTGAAAAGTACATTATTTTCTATATGAATGTAGTGGAGTAAAAAGTACATTATTTTATTAAGGAATGTAGTGGAGTAAAAAGTACATTATTTTCTATAGGAATGTAGTGGAGTAAAAAGTACATTATTTTCTATAGGAATGTAGAGGAGTAAAAAGTACATTATTTTCTATAGGAATGTAGTGGAGTAAAAAGTACATTATTTTCTATAGGAATGTAGTGGAGTGAAAAGTACATTATTTTCTATATGAATGTAGTGGAGTAAAAAGTAAATTATTTTCTATATGAATGTAGTGGAGTAAAAAGTACATTATTTTCTATAGGAATATAGTGAAGTAAAAAGTACATTATTTTCTATATGAATGTAGTGGAGTAAAAAGTACATTATTTTATTAAGGAATGTAGTGGAGTAAAAAGTACATTATTTTCTATAGGAATGTAGTGGAGTAAAAAGTGGAGTAAAAAGTACATTATTTTCTATAGGAATGTAGTGGAGTAAAAAGTACATCATTTTCTATAGGAATGTAGTGGAGTAAAAAGTACATTATTTTCTATAGGAATGTAGTGGAGTGAAAAGTACATTATTTTATTAAGGAATGTAGTGGAGTAAAAAGTACATTATTTTCTATAGGATGGTAGTGGAGTAAAAAGTACATTATTTTCTATAGGAATGTAGTGAAGTAAAAAAAAAAAATTCTATAGGAATGTAGTGGAGTAAAAAGTACAATATTTTCTATAGGAATGTAGTGGAGTAAAAAGTACATTATTTTCTATAGGAATGTAGTGAAGTAAAAAGTACATTATTTTCTATAGGAATGTAGTGGAGTAAAAAGTACATTATTTTCTATAGGAATGTAGTGAAGTAAAAAAAAAAACATTTCTATAGGAATGCTGTGGAGTAAAAAGTACATTATTTTCTATAGGATTGTAGTGGAGTAAAAAGTACATTATTTTCTATAGGAATGTAGTGGAGTAAAAAGTACATTATTTTCTATAGGAATGTAGTGGAGTAAAAAGTACATTATTTTCTATAGGAATGTAGTGGAGTAAAAAGTACATTATTTTCTATAGGAATGTAGTGGAGTAAAAAGTACATTATTTTCTATAGGAATGTAGTGGAGTGAAAAGTACATTATTTTATTAAGGAATGTAGTGGAGTAAAAAGTACATTATTTTCTATAGGAATGTAGTGGAGTAAAAAGTACATTATTTTCTATAGGAATGTAGAGGAGTAAAAAGTACATTATTTTCTATAGGAATGTAGTGGAGTAAAAAGTACATTATTTTCTATAGGAATGTAGTAGAGTAAAAAGTACATTATTTTCTATAGGAATGTAGTGGAGTGAAAAGTACATTATTTTCTATATGAATGTAGTGGAGTAAAAAGTACATTATTTTATTAAGGAATGTAGTGGAGTAAAAAGTACATTATTTTCTATAGGAATGTAGTGGAGTAAAAAGTACATTATTTTCTATAGGAATGTAGAGGAGTAAAAAGTACATTATTTTCTATAGGAATGTAGTGGAGTAAAAAGTACATTATTTTCTAAAGGAATGTAGTGGAGTAAAAAGTACATTATTTTCTATAGGAATGTAGTGGAGTAAAAAGTACATTATTTTCTATAGGAATGTAGAGGAGTAAAAAGTACATTATTTTCTATAGGAATGTAGTGGAGTAAAAAGTACATTATTTTCTATATGAATGTAGTGGAGTAAAAAGTACATTATTTTATTAAGGAATGTAGTGGAGTAAAAAGTACATTATTTTCTATAGGAATGTAGTGGAGTAAAAAGTACATTATTTTCTATATGAATGTAGTGGAGTAAAAAGTACATTATTTTATTAAGGAATGTAGTGGAGTAAAAAGTACATTATTTTCTATAGGAATGTAGTGGAGTAAAAAGTACATTATTTTCTATAGGAATGTAGTGGAGTAAAAAGTACATTATTTTCTATAGGAATGTAGTGGAGTAAAAAGTACATTATTTTCTATAGGAATGTAGTGGAGTAAAAAGTACATTATTTTCTATAGGAATGTAGTGGAGTAAAAAGTACATTATTTTCTATAGGAATGTAGTGAAGTAAAAAAAAAAAAAATTCTATAGGAATGTAGTGGAGTAAAAAGTACATAATTTTCTATAGGAATGTAGTGGAGTAAAAAGTGCATAATTTTCTATAGGAATGTAGTGGAGTAAAAAGTACATTATTTTCTATAGGAATGTAGTGAAGTAAAAAAAAAGTTTTTTTATATAGGAATGTAGTGGAGTAAAAAGTACATTATTTTCTATAGGATTGTAGTGGAGTAAAAAGTACATTATTTTCTCTAGGAATGTAGTGGAGTAAAAAGTACATTATTTTATTAAGGAATGTAGTGGAGTAAAAAGTACATTATTTTCTGTAGGAATGTAGTGGAGTAAAAAGTACATTATTTTCTATAGGAATGTAGTGGAGTAAAAAGTGCATAATTTTCTATAGGAATGTAGTGGAGTAAAAAGTACATTATTTTCTATAGGAATGTAGTGAAGTAAAAAAAAAGTTTTTTTATATAGGAATGTAGTGGAGTAAAAAGTACATTATTTTCTATAGGATTGTAGTGGAGTAAAAAGTACATTATTTTCTCTAGGAATGTAGTGGAGTAAAAAGTACATTATTTTATTAAGGAATGTAGTGGAGTAAAAAGTACATTCTTTTCTATAGGAATGTAGTGGAGTAAAAAGTACATTATTTTCTATATGAATGTAGTGGAGTAAAAAGTACATTATTTTATTAAGGAATGTAGTGGAGTAAAAAATACATTATTTTCTATAGGAATGTAGTGGAGTTAAAAGTACATTATTTTCTATAGGAATGTAGTGGAGTAAAATGTACATTATTTTCTATAGGAATGTAGTGGAGTAAAAAGTACATTTTTTTCTATAGGAATGTAGTGGAGTAAAAAGTACATTTTTTTCTATAGGAATGTAGTGGAGTAAAAAGTACATTATTTTCTATAGGAATGTAGTGGAGTAAAAAGTACAATATTTTCTATAGGAATGTAGTGGAGTAAAAAGTACATTATTTTCTATAGGAATGTAGTGAAGTAAAAAAAAAAAATTCTATAGGAATGTAGTGGAGTAAAAAGTACAATATTTTCTATAGGAATGTAGTGGAGTAAAAAGTACATTATTTTCTATAGGAATGTAGTGAAGTAAAAAGTACATTATTTTCTATAGGAATGTAGTGAAGTAAAAAAAAAAACATTTCTATAGGAATGCTGTGGAGTAAAAAGTACATTATTTTCTATAGGATTGTAGTGGAGTAAAAAGTACATTATTTTCTATAGGAATGTAGTGGAGTAAAAAGTACATTATTTTCTATAGGAATGTAGTGGAGTAAAAAGTACATTATTTTCTATAGGAATGTAGTGGAGTAAAAAGTACATTATTTTCTATAGGAATGTAGTGGAGTAAAAAGTACATTATTTTCTATAGGAATGTAGTGGAGTGAAAAGTACATTATTTTATTAAGGAATGTAGTGGAGTAAAAAGTACATTATTTTCTATAGGAATGTAGTGGAGTAAAAAGTACATTATTTTCTATAGGAATGTAGTGGAGTAAAAAGTACATTATTTTCTATAGGAATGTAGTGGAGTAAAAAGTGGAGTAAAAAGTACATTATTTTATTAAGGAATGTAGTGGAGTAAAAAGTACATTATTTTCTATAGGAATGTAGTGAAGTAAAAAGTACATTATTTTCTATATGAATGTAGTGGAGTAAAAAGTACATTATTTTATTAAGGAATGTAGTGGAGTAAAAAGTACATTATTTTCTATAGGAATGTAGTGGAGTAAAAAGTGGAGTAAAAAGTACATTATTTTCTATAGGAATGTAGTGGAGTAAAAAGTACATTCTTTTCTATAGGAATGAAGTGGAGTAAAAAGTACATTATTTTCTATAGGAATGTAGTAGAGTAAAAAGTACATTATTTTCTATAGGAATGTAGTGGAGTGAAAAGTACATTATTTTCTATATGAATGTAGTGGAGTAAAAAGTACATTATTTTATTAAGGAATGTAGTGGAGTAAAAAGTACATTATTTTCTATAGGAATGTAGTGGAGTAAAAAGTACATTATTTTCTATAGGAATGTAGAGGAGTAAAAAGTACATTATTTTCTATAGGAATGTAGTGGAGTAAAAAGTACATTATTTTCTATAGGAATGTAGTGGAGTGAAAAGTACATTATTTTCTATATGAATGTAGTGGAGTAAAAAGTAAATTATTTTCTATATGAATGTAGTGGAGTAAAAAGTACATTATTTTCTATAGGAATATAGTGAAGTAAAAAGTACATTATTTTCTATATGAATGTAGTGGAGTAAAAAGTACATTATTTTATTAAGGAATGTAGTGGAGTAAAAAGTACATTATTTTCTATAGGAATGTAGTGGAGTAAAAAGTGGAGTAAAAAGTACATTATTTTCTATAGGAATGTAGTGGAGTAAAAAGTACATCATTTTCTATAGGAATGTAGTGGAGTAAAAAGTACATTATTTTCTATAGGAATGTAGTGGAGTGAAAAGTACATTATTTTATTAAGGAATGTAGTGGAGTAAAAAGTACATTATTTTCTATAGGAATGTAGTGGAGTAAAAAGTACATTATTTTCTATAGGAATGTAGTGGAGTAAAAAGTACATTATTTTCTATAGGAATGTAGTGAAGTAAAAAAAAAAAAATTTCTATAGGAATGTAGTGGAGTAAAAAGTACATTATTTTCTATATGAATTTAGTGGAGTAAAAAGTACATTATTTTCTATAGGAATGTAGTGGAGTAAAAAGTACATTATTATCTATAGGAATGTAGTGGAGTAAAAAGTACATTATTTTCTATAGGAATGTAGTGGAGTAAAAAGTACATTATTTTCTATAGGAATGTAGTGGAGTAAAAAATACATTATTTTCTATATGAATGTAGTGGAGTAAAAAGTACATTATTTTATTAAGGAATGTAGTGGAGTAAAAAATACATTATTTTCTATAGGAATGTAGTGGAGTTAAAAGTACATTATTTTCTATAGGAATGTAGTGGAGTAAAATGTACATTATTTTCTATAGGAATGTAGTGGAGTAAAAAGTACATTTTTTTCTATAGGAATGTAGTGGAGTAAAAAGTACATTATTTTCTATAGGAATGTAGTGGAGTAAAAAGTACATTATTTTCTATAGGAATGTAGTGGAGTAAAAAGTACAATATTTTCTATAGGATGGTAGTGGAGTAAAAAGTACATTATTTTCTATAGGAATGTAGTGAAGTAAAAAAAAAAAATTCTATAGGAATGTAGTGGAGTAAAAAGTACAATATTTTCTATAGGAATGTAGTGGAGTAAAAAGTACATTATTTTCTATAGGAATGTAGTGAAGTAAAAAGTACATTATTTTCTATAGGAATGTAGTGGAGTAAAAAGTACATTATTTTCTATAGGAATGTAGTGAAGTAAAAAAAAAAACATTTCTATAGGAATGCTGTGGAGTAAAAAGTACATTATTTTCTATAGGATTGTAGTGGAGTAAAAAGTACATTATTTTCTATAGGAATGTAGTGGAGTAAAAAGTACATTATTTTCTATAGGAATGTAGTGGAGTAAAAAGTACATTATTTTCTATAGGAATGTAGTGGAGTAAAAAGTACATTATTTTCTATAGGAATGTAGTGGAGTAAAAAGTACATTATTTTCTATAGGAATGTAGTGGAGTGAAAAGTACATTATTTTATTAAGGAATGTAGTGGAGTAAAAAGTACATTATTTTCTATAGGAATGTAGTGGAGTAAAAAGTACATTATTTTCTATAGGAATGTAGAGGAGTAAAAAGTACATTATTTTCTATAGGAATGTAGTGGAGTAAAAAGTACATTATTTTCTATAGGAATGTAGTAGAGTAAAAAGTACATTATTTTCTATAGGAATGTAGTGGAGTGAAAAGTACATTATTTTCTATATGAATGTAGTGGAGTAAAAAGTACATTATTTTATTAAGGAATGTAGTGGAGTAAAAAGTACATTATTTTCTATAGGAATGTAGTGGAGTAAAAAGTACATTATTTTCTATAGGAATGTAGAGGAGTAAAAAGTACATTATTTTCTATAGGAATGTAGTGGAGTAAAAAGTACATTATTTTCTAAAGGAATGTAGTGGAGTAAAAAGTACATTATTTTCTATAGGAATGTAGTGGAGTAAAAAGTACATTATTTTCTATAGGAATGTAGAGGAGTAAAAAGTACATTATTTTCTATAGGAATGTAGTGGAGTAAAAAGTACATTATTTTCTATAGGAATGTAGTGGAGTAAAAAGTACATTATTTTCTAAAGGAATGTAGTGGAGTAAAAAGTACATTATTTTCTATAGGAATGTAGTGGAGTTAAAAATACATTTTTTTCTATAGGAATGTAGAGGAGTAAAAACTACATTATTTTCTATAGGAATGTAGTGGAGTGAAAAGTACATTATTTTCTATATGAATGTAGTGGAGTAAAAAGTACATTATTTTCTATATGAATGTAGTGGAGTAAAAAGTACATTATTTTCTATAGGAATGTAGTGAAGTAAAAAGTACATTATTTTCTATATGAATGTAGTGGAGTAAAAAGTACATTATTTTATTAAGGAATGTAGTGGAGTAAAAAGTACATTATTTTCTATAGGAATGTAGTGGAGTAAAAAGTGGAGTAAAAAGTACATTATTTTCTATAGGAATGTAGTGGAGTAAAAAGTACATCATTTTCTATAGGAATGTAGTGGAGTAAAAAGTACATTATTTTCTATAGGAATGTAGTGAAGTAAAAAGTACATTATTTTCTATATGAATGTAGTGGAGTAAAAAGTACATTATTTTATTAAGGAATGTAGTGGAGTAAAAAGTACATTATTTTCTATAGGAATGTAGTGGAGTAAAAAGTGGAGTAAAAAGTACATTATTTTCTATAGGAATGTAGTGGAGTAAAAAGTACATCATTTTCTATAGGAATGTAGTGGAGTAAAAAGTACATTATTTTCTATAGGAATGTAGTGGAGTGAAAAGTACATTATTTTATTAAGGAATGTAGTGGAGTAAAAAGTACATTATTTTCTATAGGAATGTAGTGGAGTAAAAAGTACATTATTTTCTATAGGAATGTAGTGGAGTAAAAAGTACATTATTTTCTATAGGAATGTAGTGGAGTAAAAAGTACATTATTTTCTATAGGAATGTAGTGGAGTAAAAAGTACATTATTTTCTATAGGAATGTAGTGGAGTAAAAAGTACATTTTTTTCTATAGGAATGTAGTGGAGTAAAAAGTACATTATTTTCTATAGGAATGTAGTGGAGTAAAAAGTACATTATTTTCTATAGGAATGTAGTGAAGTAAAAAAAAAAAATTTTCTATAGGAATGTAGTGGAGTAAAAAGTACATTATTTTCTATATGAATTTAGTGGAGTAAAAAGTACATTATTTTCTATAGGAATGTAGTGGAGTAAAAAGTACATTATTATCTATAGGAATGTAGTGGAGTAAAAAGTACATTATTTTCTATAGGAATGTAGTGAAGTAAAAAGTACATTATTTTCTATATGAATGTAGTGGAGTAAAAAGTACATTATTTTATTAAGGAATGTAGTGGAGTAAAAAGCACATTATTTTCTATAGGAATGTAGTGGAGTAAAAAGTGGAGTAAAAAGTACATTATTTTCTATAGGAATGTAGTGGAGTAAAAAGTACATTCTTTTCTATAGGAATGAAGTGGAGTAAAAAGTACATTATTTTCTATATGAATGTAGTGGAGTAAAAAGTACATTATTTTATTAAGGAATGTAGTGGAGTAAAAAGTACATTATTTTCTATAGGAATGTAGTGGAGTAAAAAGTGGAGTAAAAAGTACATTATTTTCTATAGGAATGTAGTGGAGTAAAAAGTACATCATTTTCTATAGGAATGTAGTGGAGTAAAAAGTACATTATTTTCTATAGGAATGTAGTGGAGTGAAAAGTACATTATTTTATTAAGGAATGTAGTGGAGTAAAAAGTACATTATTTTCTATAGGAATGTAGTGGAGTAAAAAGTACATTATTTTCTATAGGAATGTAGTGGAGTAAAAAGTACATTATTTTCTATAGGAATGTAGTGGAGTAAAAAGTACATTATTTTCTATAGGAATGTAGTGGAGTAAAAAGTACATTATTTTCTATAGGAATGTAGTGGAGTAAAAAGTACATTATTTTCTATAGGAATGTAGTGAAGTAAAAAAAAAAAAAAATTCTATAGGAATGTAGTGGAGTAAAAAGTACATAATTTTCTATAGGAATGTAGTGGAGTAAAAAGTGCATAATTTTCTATAGGAATGTAGTGGAGTAAAAAGTACATTATTTTCTATAGGAATGTAGTGAAGTAAAAAAAAAGTTTTTTTATATAGGAATGTAGTGGAGTAAAAAGTACATTATTTTCTATAGGATTGTAGTGGAGTAAAAAGTACATTATTTTCTCTAGGAATGTAGTGGAGTAAAAAGTACATTATTTTATTAAGGAATGTAGTGGAGTAAAAAGTACATTATTTTCTGTAGGAATGTAGTGGAGTAAAAAGTACATTATTTTCTATAGGAATGTAGTGGAGTAAAAAGTGCATAATTTTCTATAGGAATGTAGTGGAGTAAAAAGTACATTATTTTCTATAGGAATGTAGTGAAGTAAAAAAAAAGTTTTTTTATATAGGAATGTAGTGGAGTAAAAAGTACATTATTTTCTATAGGATTGTAGTGGAGTAAAAAGTACATTATTTTCTCTAGGAATGTAGTGGAGTAAAAAGTACATTATTTTATTAAGGAATGTAGTGGAGTAAAAAGTACATTCTTTTCTATAGGAATGTAGTGGAGTAAAAAGTACATTATTTTCTATATGAATGTAGTGGAGTAAAAAGTACATTATTTTATTAAGGAATGTAGTGGAGTAAAAAATACATTATTTTCTATAGGAATGTAGTGGAGTTAAAAGTACATTATTTTCTATAGGAATGTAGTGGAGTAAAATGTACATTATTTTCTATAGGAATGTAGTGGAGTAAAAAGTACATTTTTTTCTATAGGAATGTAGTGGAGTAAAAAGTACATTTTTTTCTATAGGAATGTAGTGGAGTAAAAAGTACATTATTTTCTATAGGAATGTAGTGGAGTAAAAAGTACAATATTTTCTATAGGAATGTAGTGGAGTAAAAAGTACATTATTTTCTATAGGAATGTAGTGAAGTAAAAAAAAAAAATTCTATAGGAATGTAGTGGAGTAAAAAGTACAATATTTTCTATAGGAATGTAGTGGAGTAAAAAGTACATTATTTTCTATAGGAATGTAGTGAAGTAAAAAGTACATTATTTTCTATAGGAATGTAGTGAAGTAAAAAAAAAAACATTTCTATAGGAATGCTGTGGAGTAAAAAGTACATTATTTTCTATAGGATTGTAGTGGAGTAAAAAGTACATTATTTTCTATAGGAATGTAGTGGAGTAAAAAGTACATTATTTTCTATAGGAATGTAGTGGAGTAAAAAGTACATTATTTTCTATAGGAATGTAGTGGAGTAAAAAGTACATTATTTTCTATAGGAATGTAGTGGAGTAAAAAGTACATTATTTTCTATAGGAATGTAGTGGAGTGAAAAGTACATTATTTTATTAAGGAATGTAGTGGAGTAAAAAGTACATTATTTTCTATAGGAATGTAGTGGAGTAAAAAGTACATTATTTTCTATAGGAATGTAGTGGAGTAAAAAGTACATTATTTTCTATAGGAATGTAGTGGAGTAAAAAGTGGAGTAAAAAGTACATTATTTTATTAAGGAATGTAGTGGAGTAAAAAGTACATTATTTTCTATAGGAATGTAGTGAAGTAAAAAGTACATTATTTTCTATATGAATGTAGTGGAGTAAAAAGTACATTATTTTATTAAGGAATGTAGTGGAGTAAAAAGTACATTATTTTCTATAGGAATGTAGTGGAGTAAAAAGTGGAGTAAAAAGTACATTATTTTCTATAGGAATGTAGTGGAGTAAAAAGTACATTCTTTTCTATAGGAATGAAGTGGAGTAAAAAGTACATTATTTTCTATAGGAATGTAGTAGAGTAAAAAGTACATTATTTTCTATAGGAATGTAGTGGAGTGAAAAGTACATTATTTTCTATATGAATGTAGTGGAGTAAAAAGTACATTATTTTATTAAGGAATGTAGTGGAGTAAAAAGTACATTATTTTCTATAGGAATGTAGTGGAGTAAAAAGTACATTATTTTCTATAGGAATGTAGAGGAGTAAAAAGTACATTATTTTCTATAGGAATGTAGTGGAGTAAAAAGTACATTATTTTCTATAGGAATGTAGTGGAGTGAAAAGTACATTATTTTCTATATGAATGTAGTGGAGTAAAAAGTAAATTATTTTCTATATGAATGTAGTGGAGTAAAAAGTACATTATTTTCTATAGGAATATAGTGAAGTAAAAAGTACATTATTTTCTATATGAATGTAGTGGAGTAAAAAGTACATTATTTTATTAAGGAATGTAGTGGAGTAAAAAGTACATTATTTTCTATAGGAATGTAGTGGAGTAAAAAGTGGAGTAAAAAGTACATTATTTTCTATAGGAATGTAGTGGAGTAAAAAGTACATCATTTTCTATAGGAATGTAGTGGAGTAAAAAGTACATTATTTTCTATAGGAATGTAGTGGAGTGAAAAGTACATTATTTTATTAAGGAATGTAGTGGAGTAAAAAGTACATTATTTTCTATAGGAATGTAGTGGAGTAAAAAGTACATTATTTTCTATAGGAATGTAGTGGAGTAAAAAGTACATTATTTTCTATAGGAATGTAGTGAAGTAAAAAAAAAAAAATTTCTATAGGAATGTAGTGGAGTAAAAAGTACATTATTTTCTATATGAATTTAGTGGAGTAAAAAGTACATTATTTTCTATAGGAATGTAGTGGAGTAAAAAGTACATTATTATCTATAGGAATGTAGTGGAGTAAAAAGTACATTATTTTCTATAGGAATGTAGTGGAGTAAAAAGTACATTATTTTCTATAGGAATGTAGTGGAGTAAAAAATACATTATTTTCTATATGAATGTAGTGGAGTAAAAAGTACATTATTTTATTAAGGAATGTAGTGGAGTAAAAAATACATTATTTTCTATAGGAATGTAGTGGAGTAAAAAGTACATTTTTTTCTATAGGAATGTAGTGGAGTAAAAAGTACATTATTTTCTATAGGAATGTAGTGGAGTAAAAAGTACATTATTTTCTATAGGAATGTAGTGGAGTAAAAAGTACAATATTTTCTATAGGATGGTAGTGGAGTAAAAAGTACATTATTTTCTATAGGAATGTAGTGAAGTAAAAAAAAAAAATTCTATAGGAATGTAGTGGAGTAAAAAGTACAATATTTTCTATAGGAATGTAGTGGAGTAAAAAGTACATTATTTTCTATAGGAATGTAGTGAAGTAAAAAGTACATTATTTTCTATAGGAATGTAGTGGAGTAAAAAGTACATTATTTTCTATAGGAATGTAGTGAAGTAAAAAAAAAAACATTTCTATAGGAATGCTGTGGAGTAAAAAGTACATTATTTTCTATAGGATTGTAGTGGAGTAAAAAGTACATTATTTTCTATAGGAATGTAGTGGAGTAAAAAGTACATTATTTTCTATAGGAATGTAGTGGAGTAAAAAGTACATTATTTTCTATAGGAATGTAGTGGAGTAAAAAGTACATTATTTTCTATAGGAATGTAGTGGAGTAAAAAGTACATTATTTTCTATAGGAATGTAGTGGAGTGAAAAGTACATTATTTTATTAAGGAATGTAGTGGAGTAAAAAGTACATTATTTTCTATAGGAATGTAGTGGAGTAAAAAGTACATTATTTTCTATAGGAATGTAGAGGAGTAAAAAGTACATTATTTTCTATAGGAATGTAGTGGAGTAAAAAGTACATTATTTTCTATAGGAATGTAGTAGAGTAAAAAGTACATTATTTTCTATAGGAATGTAGTGGAGTGAAAAGTACATTATTTTCTATATGAATGTAGTGGAGTAAAAAGTACATTATTTTATTAAGGAATGTAGTGGAGTAAAAAGTACATTATTTTCTATAGGAATGTAGTGGAGTAAAAAGTACATTATTTTCTATAGGAATGTAGAGGAGTAAAAAGTACATTATTTTCTATAGGAATGTAGTGGAGTAAAAAGTACATTATTTTCTAAAGGAATGTAGTGGAGTAAAAAGTACATTATTTTCTATAGGAATGTAGTGGAGTAAAAAGTACATTATTTTCTATAGGAATGTAGAGGAGTAAAAAGTACATTATTTTCTATAGGAATGTAGTGGAGTAAAAAGTACATTATTTTCTATAGGAATGTAGTGGAGTAAAAAGTACATTATTTTCTAAAGGAATGTAGTGGAGTAAAAAGTACATTATTTTCTATAGGAATGTAGTGGAGTTAAAAATACATTTTTTTCTATAGGAATGTAGAGGAGTAAAAACTACATTATTTTCTATAGGAATGTAGTGGAGTGAAAAGTACATTATTTTCTATATGAATGTAGTGGAGTAAAAAGTACATTATTTTCTATATGAATGTAGTGGAGTAAAAAGTACATTATTTTCTATAGGAATGTAGTGAAGTAAAAAGTACATTATTTTCTATATGAATGTAGTGGAGTAAAAAGTACATTATTTTATTAAGGAATGTAGTGGAGTAAAAAGTACATTATTTTCTATAGGAATGTAGTGGAGTAAAAAGTGGAGTAAAAAGTACATTATTTTCTATAGGAATGTAGTGGAGTAAAAAGTACATCATTTTCTATAGGAATGTAGTGGAGTAAAAAGTACATTATTTTCTATAGGAATGTAGTGAAGTAAAAAGTACATTATTTTCTATATGAATGTAGTGGAGTAAAAAGTACATTATTTTATTAAGGAATGTAGTGGAGTAAAAAGTACATTATTTTCTATAGGAATGTAGTGGAGTAAAAAGTGGAGTAAAAAGTACATTATTTTCTATAGGAATGTAGTGGAGTAAAAAGTACATCATTTTCTATAGGAATGTAGTGGAGTAAAAAGTACATTATTTTCTATAGGAATGTAGTGGAGTGAAAAGTACATTATTTTATTAAGGAATGTAGTGGAGTAAAAAGTACATTATTTTCTATAGGAATGTAGTGGAGTAAAAAGTACATTATTTTCTATAGGAATGTAGTGGAGTAAAAAGTACATTATTTTCTATAGGAATGTAGTGGAGTAAAAAGTACATTATTTTCTATAGGAATGTAGTGGAGTAAAAAGTACATTATTTTCTATAGGAATGTAGTGGAGTAAAAAGTACATTTTTTTCTATAGGAATGTAGTGGAGTAAAAAGTACATTATTTTCTATAGGAATGTAGTGGAGTAAAAAGTACATTATTTTCTATAGGAATGTAGTGAAGTAAAAAAAAAAAATTTTCTATAGGAATGTAGTGGAGTAAAAAGTACATTATTTTCTATATGAATTTAGTGGAGTAAAAAGTACATTATTTTCTATAGGAATGTAGTGGAGTAAAAAGTACATTATTATCTATAGGAATGTAGTGGAGTAAAAAGTACATTATTTTCTATAGGAATGTAGTGGAGTAAAAAGTACATTATTTTCTATAGGAATGTAGTGGAGTAAAAAATACATTATTTTCTATATGAATGTAGTGGAGTAAAAAGTACATTATTTTATTAAGGAATGTAGTGGAGTAAAAAATACATTATTTTCTATAGGAATGTAGTGGAGTTAAAAGTACATTATTTTCTATAGGAATGTAGTGGAGTAAAATGTACATTATTTTCTATAGGAATGTAGTGGAGTAAAAAGTACATTTTTTTCTATAGGAATGTAGTGGAGTAAAAAGTACATTATTTTCTATAGGAATGTAGTGGAGTAAAAAGTACATTATTTTCTATAGGAATGTAGTGGAGTAAAAAGTACAATATTTTCTATAGGAATGTAGTGGAGTAAAAAGTACATTATTTTCTATAGGAATGTAGTGAAGTAAAAAAAAAAAATTCTATAGGAATGTAGTGGAGTAAAAAGTACAATATTTTCTATAGGAATGTAGTGGAGTAAAAAGTACATTATTTTCTATAGGAATGTAGTGAAGTAAAAAGTACATTATTTTCTATAGGAATGTAGTGGAGTAAAAAGTACATTATTTTCTATAGGAATGTAGTGAAGTAAAAAAAAAAACATTTCTATAGGAATGCTGTGGAGTAAAAAGTACATTATTTTCTATAGGATTGTAGTGGAGTAAAAAGTACATTGTTTTCTATAGGAATGTAGTGGAGTAAAAAGTACATTATTTTCTATAGGAATGTAGTGGAGTAAAAAGTACATTATTTTATTAAGGAATGTAGTGGAGTAAAAAGTACATTATTTTCTATAGGAATGTAGTGGAGTAAAAAGTGGAGTAAAAAGTACATTATTTTCTATAGGAATGTAGTGGAGTAAAGTACATTATTTTCTATATGAATGTAGTGGAGTAAAAAGTACATTATTTTCTATATGAATGTAGTGGAGTAAAAAGTACATTATTTTCTATAGGAATGTAGTGAAGTAAAAAGTACATTATTTTCTATATGAATGTAGTGGAGTAAAAAGTACATTATTTTATTAAGGAATGTAGTGGAGTAAAAATTACATTATTTTCTATAGGAATGTAGTGGAGTAAAAAGTGGAGTAAAAAGTACATTATTTTCTATAGGAATGTAGTGGAGTAAAAAGTACATCATTTTCTATAGGAATGTAGTGGAGTAAAAAGTACATTATTTTCTATAGGAATGTAGTGAAGTAAAAAGTACATTATTTTCTATATGAATGTAGTGGAGTAAAAAGTACATTATTTTATTAAGGAATGTAGTGGAGTAAAAAGTACATTATTTTCTATAGGAATGTAGTGGAGTAAAAAGTGGAGTAAAAAGTACATTATTTTCTATAGGAATGTAGTGGAGTAAAAAGTACATCATTTTCTATAGGAATGTAGTGGAGTAAAAAGTACATTATTTTCTATAGGAATGTAGTGGAGTGAAAAGTACATTATTTTATTAAGGAATGTAGTGGAGTAAAAAGTACATTATTTTCTATAGGAATGTAGTGGAGTAAAAAGTACATTATTTTCTATAGGAATGTAGTGGAGTAAAAAGTACATTATTTTCTATAGGAATGTAGTGGAGTAAAAAGTACATTATTTTCTATAGGAATGTAGTGGAGTAAAAAGTACATTATTTTCTATAGGAATGTAGTGGAGTAAAAAGTACATTTTTTTCTATAGGAATGTAGTGGAGTAAAAAGTACATTATTTTCTATAGGAATGTAGTGGAGTAAAAAGTACATTATTTTCTATAGGAATGTAGTGAAGTAAAAAAAAAAAATTTTCTATAGGAATGTAGTGGAGTAAAAAGTACATTATTTTCTATATGAATTTAGTGGAGTAAAAAGTACATTATTTTCTATAGGAATGTAGTGGAGTAAAAAGTACATTATTATCTATAGGAATGTAGTGGAGTAAAAAGTACATTATTTTCTATAGGAATGTAGTGGAGTAAAAAGTACATTATTTTCTATAGGAATGTAGTGGAGTAAAAAATACATTATTTTCTATATGAATGTAGTGGAGTAAAAAGTACATTATTTTATTAAGGAATGTAGTGGAGTAAAAAATACATTATTTTCTATAGGAATGTAGTGGAGTTAAAAGTACATTATTTTCTATAGGAATGTAGTGGAGTAAAATGTACATTATTTTCTATAGGAATGTAGTGGAGTAAAAAGTACATTTTTTTCTATAGGAATGTAGTGGAGTAAAAAGTACATTATTTTCTATAGGAATGTAGTGGAGTAAAAAGTACATTATTTTCTATAGGAATGTAGTGGAGTAAAAAGTACAATATTTTCTATAGGAATGTAGTGGAGTAAAAAGTACATTATTTTCTATAGGAATGTAGTGAAGTAAAAAAAAAAAATTCTATAGGAATGTAGTGGAGTAAAAAGTACAATATTTTCTATAGGAATGTAGTGGAGTAAAAAGTACATTATTTTCTATAGGAATGTAGTGAAGTAAAAAGTACATTATTTTCTATAGGAATGTAGTGGAGTAAAAAGTACATTATTTTCTATAGGAATGTAGTGAAGTAAAAAAAAAAACATTTCTATAGGAATGCTGTGGAGTAAAAAGTACATTATTTTCTATAGGATTGTAGTGGAGTAAAAAGTACATTGTTTTCTATAGGAATGTAGTGGAGTAAAAAGTACATTATTTTCTATAGGAATGTAGTGGAGTAAAAAGTACATTATTTTCTATAGGAATGTAGTGGAGTAAAAAGTACATTATTTTCTATAGGAATGTAGTGGAGTAAAAAGTACATTATTTTCTATAGGAATGTAGTGGAGTGAAAAGTACATTATTTTATTAAGGAATGTAGTGGAGTAAAAAGTACATTATTTTCTATAGGAATGTAGTGGAGTAAAAAGTACATTATTTTCTCTAGGAAAATAGTGGAGTAAAAAGTACATTATTTTATTAAGGAATGTAGTGGAGTAAAAAGTACATTATTTTCTGTAGGAATGTAGTGGAGTAAAAAGTACATTATTTTCTATAGGAATGTAGTGGAGTAAAAAGTACATTATTTTCTATATGAATGTAGTGGAGTAAAAAGTACATTATTTTATTAAGGAATGTAGTGGAGTAAAAAATACATTATTTTCTATAGGAATGTAGTGGAGTTAAAAGTACATTATTTTCTATAGGAATGTAGTGGAGTAAAAAGTACATTTTTTTCTATAGGAATGTAGTGGAGTAAAAAGTACATTATTTTCTATAGGAATGTAGTGGAGTAAAAAGTACAATATTTTCTATAGGAATGTAGTGAAGTAAAAAGTACATTATTTTCTATAGGAATGTAGTGAAGTAAAAAAAAAAAAAAAATTCTATAGGAATGTAGTGGAGTAAAAAGTACAATATTTTCTATAGGAATGTAGTGGAGTAAAAAGTACATTATTTTCTATAGGAATGTAGTGAAGTAAAAAGTACATTATTTTCTATAGGAATGTAGTGGAGTAAAAAGTACATTATTTTCTATAGGAATGTAGTGAAGTAAAAAAAAAAAACATTTCTATAGGAATGCTGTGGAGTAAAAAGTACATTATTTTCTATAGGATTGTAGTGGAGTAAAAAGTACATTATTTTCTATAGGAATGTAGTGGAGTAAAAAGTACATTATTTTCTATAGGAATGTAGTGGAGTAAAAAGTACATTATTTTCTATAGGAATGTAGTGGAGTAAAAAGTACATTATTTTCTATAGGAATGTAGTGGAGTAAAAAGTACATTATTTTCTATAGGAATGTAGTGGAGTGAAAAGTACATTATTTTCTATAGGAATGTAGTGGAGTAAAAAGTACATTATTTTATTAAGGAATGTAGTGGAGTAAAAAGTACATTATTTTCTATAGGAATGTAGTGGAGTGAAAAGTACATTCTTTTCTATAGGAATGAAGTGGAGTAAAAAGTACATTATTTTCTATAGGATTGTAGTGGAGTAAAAAGTACATTATTTTCTCTAGGAATGTAGTGGAGTAAAAAGTACATTATTTTATTAAGGAATGTAGTGGAGTAAAAAGTACATTATTTTATTAAGGAATGTAGTGGAGTAAAAAGTACATTATTTTCTATAGGAATGTAGTGGAGTAAAAAGTACATTTTTTTCTATAGGAATGTAGTGGAGTAAAAAGTACATTATTTTCTATAGGAATGTAGTGAAGTAAAAAAAAAAAAAAATTCTATAGGAATGTAGTGGAGTAAAAAGTACATAATTTTCTATAGGAATGTAGTGGAGTAAAAAGTGCATAATTTTCTATAGGAATGTAGTGGAGTAAAAAGTACATTATTTTCTATAGGAATGTAGTGGAGTAAAAAGTACATTATTTTCTATAGGATTGTAGTGGAGTAAAATGTACATTATTTTCTCTAGGAAAATAGTGGAGTAAAAAGTACATTATTTTATTAAGGAATGTAGTGGAGTAAAAAGTACATTATTTTCTGTAGGAATGTAGTGGAGTAAAAAGTACATTATTTTCTATAGGAATGTAGTGGAGTAAAAAGTACATTATTTTCTATATGAATGTAGTGGAGTAAAAAGTACATTATTTTATTAAGGAATGTAGTGGAGTAAAAAATACATTATTTTCTATAGGAATGTAGTGGAGTTAAAAGTACATTATTTTCTATAGGAATGTAGTGGAGTAAAAAGTACATTTTTTTCTATAGGAATGTAGTGGAGTAAAAAGTACATTATTTTCTATAGGAATGTAGTGGAGTAAAAAGTACAATATTTTCTATAGGAATGTAGTGGAGTAAAAAGTACATTATTTTCTATAGGAATGTAGTGAAGTGAAAAAAAAAAAATTCTATAGGAATGTAGTGGAGTAAAAAGTACAATATTTTCTATAGGAATGTAGTGGAGTAAAAAGTACATTATTTTCTATAGGAATGTAGTGAAGTAAAAAGTACATTATTTTCTATAGGAATGTAGTGGAGTAAAAAGTACATTATTTTCTATAGGAATGTAGTGAAGTAAAAAAAAAAAACATTTCTATAGGAATGCTGTGGAGTAAAAAGTACATTATTTTCTATAGGAATGTAGTGGAGTAAAAAGTACATTATTTTCTATAGGAATGTAGTGGAGTGAAAAGTACATTATTTTCTATAGGAATGTAGTGGAGTAAAAAGTACATTATTTTATTAAGGAATGTAGTGGAGTAAAAAGTACATTATTTTCTATAGGAATGTAGTGAAGTAAAAAGTACATTATTTTCTATATGAATGTAGTGGAGTAAAAAGTACATTATTTTATTAAGGAATGTAGTGGAGTAAAAAGTACATTATTTTCTATAGGAATGTAGTGGAGTAAAAAGTGGAGTAAAAAGTACATTATTTTCTATAGGAATGTAGTGGAGTAAAAAGTACATTCTTTTCTATAGGAATGAAGTGGAGTAAAAAGTACATTATTTTCTATAGGAATGTAGTAGAGTAAAAAGTACATTATTTTCTATAGGAATGTAGTGGAGTGAAAAGTACATTATTTTCTATATGAATGTAGTGGAGTAAAAAGTACATTATTTTCTATAGGAATGTAGTGGAGTAAAAAGTACATTATTTTCTATAGGAATGTAGAGGAGTAAAAAGTACATTATTTTCTATAGGAATGTAGTGGAGTGAAAAGTACATTATTTTCTATATGAATGTAGTGGAGTAAAAAGTACATTATTTTATTAAGGAATGTAGTGGAGTAAAAAGTACATTATTTTCTATAGGAATGTAGTGAAGTAAAAAGTACATTATTTTCTATATGAATGTAGTGGAGTAAAAAGTACATTATTTTCTATATGAATGTAGTGGAGTAAAAAGTACATTATTTTATTAAGGAATGTAGTGGAGTAAAAAGTACATTATTTTCTATAGGAATGTAGTGGAGTAAAAAGTGGAGTAAAAAGTACATTATTTTCTATAGGAATGTAGTGGAGTAAAGTACATTATTTTCTCTAGGAATGTAGTGGAGTAAAAAGTACATTATTTTCTATAGGAATGTAGTGGAGTAAAAAGTACATTATTTTCTATAGGAATGTAGTGGAGTAAAAAGTACATTATTTTCTATAGGAATGTAGTGGAGTAAAAAGTACATTTTTTTCTATAGGAATGTAGTGGAGTAAAAAGTACATTATTTTCTATAGGAATGTAGTGGAGTAAAAAGTACATTATTTTCTATAGGAATGTAGTGGAGTAAAATGTACATTATTTTCTATAGGAATGTAGTGGAGTAAAAAGAACATTATTTTCTATAGGAATGTAGTGGAGTAAAAAGTACATTATTTTCTATAGGAATGTAGTGGAGTAAAAAGTACATTATTTTCTATAGGAATGTAGTGGAGTGAAAAGTACATTATTTTCTATAGGAATGTAGTGGAGTAAAAAGTACATTATTTTATTAAGGAATGTAGTGGAGTAAAAAGTACATTATTTTCTATAGGAATGTAGTGAAGTAAAAAGTACATTATTTTCTATATGAATGTAGTGGAGTAAAAAGTACATTATTTTATTAAGGAATGTAGTGGAGTAAAAAGTACATTATTTTCTATAGGAATGTAGTGGAGTAAAAAGTGGAGTAAAAAGTACATTATTTTCTATAGGAATGTAGTGGAGTAAAAAGTACATTCTTTTCTATAGGAATGAAGTGGAGTAAAAAGTACATTATTTTCTATAGGAATGTAGTAGAGTAAAAAGTACATTATTTTCTATAGGAATGTAGTGGAGTGAAAAGTACATTATTTTCTATATGAATGTAGTGGAGTAAAAAGTACATTATTTTCTATAGGAATGTAGTGGAGTAAAAAGTACATTATTTTCTATAGGAATGTAGTGAAGTAAAAAGTACATTATTTTCTATATGAATGTAGTGGAGTAAAAAGTACATTATTTTCTATATGAATGTAGTGGAGTAAAAAGTACATTATTTTATTAAGGAATGTAGTGGAGTAAAAAGTACATTATTTTCTATAGGAATGTAGTGGAGTAAAAAGTGGAGTAAAAAGTACATTATTTTCTATAGGAATGTAGTGGAGTAAAGTACATTATTTTCTCTAGGAATGTAGTGGAGTAAAAAGTACATTATTTTCTATAGGAATGTAGTGGAGTAAAAAGTACATTATTTTCTATAGGAATGTAGTGGAGTAAAAAGTACATTATTTTCTATAGGAATGTAGTGGAGTAAAAAGTACATTTTTTTCTATAGGAATGTAGTGGAGTAAAAAGTACATTATTTTCTATAGGAATGTAGTGGAGTAAAAAGTACATTATTTTCTATAGGAATGTAGTGGAGTAAAATGTACATTATTTTCTATAGGAATGTAGTGGAGTAAAAAGAACATTATTTTCTATAGGAATGTAGTGGAGTAAAAAGTACATTATTTTCTATAGGAATGTAGTGGAGTAAAAAGTACATTATTTTCTATAGGAATGTAGTGGAGTAAAAAGTGGAGTAAAAAGTACATTATTTTCTATAGGAATGTAGTGGAGTAAAAAGTACATAATTTTCTATAGGAATGTAGTGGAGTAAAAAGTACATTATTTTCTATAGGAATGTAGTGAAGTAAAAAAAAAGTTTTTTTATATAGGAATGTAGTGGAGTAAAAAGTACATTATTTTCTATAGGAATGTAGTGAAGTAAAAAAGAAAAAAATTTCTATAGGAATGTAGTGGAGTAAAAAGTACATTATTTTCTATAGGAATGTAGTGGAGTAAAAAGTACATTATTTTCTATAGGAATGTAGTGGAGTAAAAAGTACATAATTTTCTATGGGAATGTAGTGGAGTAAAAAGTACATTTTTTTCTATAGGAATGTAGTGGAGTAAAAAGTACATTATATTCTATAGGAATGTAGTGGAGTAAAAAGTACATTCTTTTCTATAGGAATGAAGTGGAGTAAAAAGTACATTATTTTGTATAGGAATGTAGTGGAGTAAAAAGTACATAATTTTCTATAGGAATGTAGTGGAGTAAAAAGTACATTATTTTCTATAGGAATGTAGTGGAGTAAAAAGTACATTTTTTTCTATAGGAATGTAGTGGAGTAAAAAGTACATTATTTTCTATAGGAATGTAGTGGAGTAAAAAGTACATAATTTTCTATAGGAATGTAGTGGAGTAAAAAGTACATTTTTTTCTATAGGAATGTAGTGGAGTAAAAAGTACATAATTTTCTATAGGAATGTAGTGGAGTAAAAAGTACATTTTTTTCTATAGGAATGTAGTGGAGTAAAAAGTACATTATTTTCTATAGGAATGTAGTGGAGTAAAAAGTACATTATTTTCTATAGGAATGAAGTGGAGTAAAAAGTACATTTTTTTATATAGGAATGTAGTGGAGTAAAAAGTACATTATTTTCTATAGGATTGTAGTGGAGTAAAAAGTACATTATTTTCTCTAGGAATGTAGTGGAGTAAAAAGTACATTATTTTATTAAGGAATGTAGTGGAGTAAAAAGTACATTATTTTCTATAGGAATGTAGTGGAGTAAAAAGTACATTTTTTTCTATAGGAATGTAGTGGAATAAAAAGTACATTATTTTCTATAGGAATGTAGTGAAGTAAAAAAAAAAAAAATTCTATAGGAATGTAGTGGAGTAAAAAGTACATAATTTTCTATAGGAATGTAGTGGAGTAAAAAGTACATTATTTTCTATAGGAATGTAGTGAAGTAAAAAAAAAGTTTTTTTATATAGGAATGTAGTGGAGTAAAAAGTACATTATTTTCTATAGGATTGTAGTGGAGTAAAAAGTACATTATTTTCTCTAGGAATGTAGTGGAGTAAAAAGTACATTATTTTATTAAGGAATGTAGTGGAGTAAAAAGTACATTATTTTCTGTAGGAATGTAGTGGAGTAAAAAGTACATTATTTTCTATAGGAATGTAGTGGAGTAAAAAGTACATAATTTTCTATAGGAATGTAGTGGAGTAAAAAGTGCATAATTTTCTATAGGAATGTAGTGGAGTAAAAAGTACATTATTTTCTATAGGAATGTAGTGAAGTAAAAAAAAAGTTTTTTTATATAGGAATGTATTGGAGTAAAAAGTACATTATTTTCTATAGGATTGTAGTGGAGTAAAAAGTACATTATTTTCTCTAGGAATGTAGTGGAGTAAAAAGTACATTATTTTATTAAGGAATGTAGTGGAGTAAAAAGTACATTATTTTCTGTAGGAATGTAGTGGAGTAAAAAGTACATTATTTTCTATAGGAATGTAGTGGAGTAAAAAGTACATTATTTTCTATATGAATGTAGTGGAGTAAAAAGTACATTATTTTATTAAGGAATGTAGTGGAGTAAAAAATACATTATTTTCTATAGGAATGTAGTGGAGTTAAAAGTACATTATTTTCTATAGGAATGTAGTGGAGTAAAATATACATTATTTTCTATAGGAATGTAGTGGAGTAAAAAGTACATTATTTTCTATAGGAATGTAGTGAAGTAAAAAAAAAAAAAAATTCTATAGGAATGTAGTGGAGTAAAAAATACATTATTTTCTATAGGAATGTAGTGGAGTTAAAAGTACATTATTTTCTATAGGAATGTAGTGGAGTAAAAAGTACATTATTTTCTATAGGATTGTAGTGGAGTAAAAAGTACATTATTTTCTCTAGGAATGTAGTGGAGTAAAAAGTACATTATTTTATTAAGGAATGTAGTGGAGTAAAAAGTACATTATTTTCTGTAGGAATGTAGTGGAGTAAAAAGTACATTATTTTCTATAGGAATGTAGTGGAGTAAAAAGTACATTATTTTCTATAGGAATGTAGTGGAGTAAAAAGTGCATAATTTTCTATAGGAATGTAGTGGAGTAAAAAGTACATTATTTTCTATAGGAATGTAGTGAAGTAAAAAAAAAGTTTTTTTATATAGGAATGTATTGGAGTAAAAAGTACATTATTTTCTATAGGATTGTAGTGGAGTAAAAAGTACATTATTTTCTCTAGGAATGTAGTGGAGTAAAAAGTACATTATTTTATTAAGGAATGTAGTGGAGTAAAAAGTACATTATTTTCTGTAGGAATGTAGTGGAGTAAAAAGTACATTATTTTCTATAGGAATGTAGTGGAGTAAAAAGTACATTATTTTCTATATGAATGTAGTGGAGTAAAAAGTACATTATTTTATTAAGGAATGTAGTGGAGTAAAAAATACATTATTTTCTATAGGAATGTAGTGGAGTTAAAAGTACATTATTTTCTATAGGAATGTAGTGGAGTAAAATATACATTATTTTCTATAGGAATGTAGTGGAGTAAAAATTACATTTTTTTCTATAGGAATGTAGTGGAGTAAAAAGTACATTATTTTCTATAGGAATGTAGTGGAGTAAAAAGTACATTATTTTCTATAGGAATGTAGTGGAGTAAAAAGTACAATATTTTCTATAGGAATGTAGTGGAGTAAAAAGTGGAGTAAAAAGTACATTATTTTCTATAGGAATGTAGTGGAGTAAAGTACATTATTTTCTCTAGGAATGTAGTGGAGTAAAAAGTACATTATTTTCTATAGGAATGTAGTGGAGTAAAAAGTACATTATTTTCTATAGGAATGTAGTGGAGTAAAAAGTACATTATTTTCTATAGGAATGTAGTGGAGTAAAAAGTACATTTTTTTCTATAGGAATGTAGTGGAGTAAAAAGTACATTATTTTCTATAGGAATGTAGTGGAGTAAAAAGTACATTATTTTCTATAGGAATGTAGTGGAGTAAAATGTACATTATTTTCTATAGGAATGTAGTGGAGTAAAAAGAACATTATTTTCTATAGGAATGTAGTGGAGTAAAAAGTACATTATTTTCTATAGGAATGTAGTGGAGTAAAAAGTACATTATTTTCTATAGGAATGTAGTGGAGTGAAAAGTACATTATTTTCTATAGGAATGTAGTGGAGTAAAAAGTACATTATTTTATTAAGGAATGTAGTGGAGTAAAAAGTACATTATTTTCTATAGGAATGTAGTGAAGTAAAAAGTACATTATTTTCTATATGAATGTAGTGTAGTAAAAAGTACATTATTTTATTAAGGAATGTAGTGGAGTAAAAAGTACATTATTTTCTATAGGAATGTAGTGGAGTAAAAAGTGGAGTAAAAAGTACATTATTTTCTATAGGAATGTAGTGGAGTAAAAAGTACATTCTTTTCTATAGGAATGAAGTGGAGTAAAAAGTACATTATTTTCTATAGGAATGTAGTAGAGTAAAAAGTACATTATTTTCTATAGGAATGTAGTGGAGTGAAAAGTACATTATTTTCTATATGAATGTAGTGGAGTAAAAAGTACATTATTTTCTATAGGAATGTAGTGGAGTAAAAAGTACATTATTTTCTATAGGAATGTAGTGAAGTAAAAAGTACATTATTTTCTATATGAATGTAGTGGAGTAAAAAGTACATTATTTTCTATATGAATGTAGTGGAGTAAAAAGTACATTATTTTATTAAGGAATGTAGTGGAGTAAAAAGTACATTATTTTCTATAGGAATGTAGTGGAGTAAAAAGTGGAGTAAAAAGTACATTATTTTCTATAGGAATGTAGTGGAGTAAAGTACATTATTTTCTCTAGGAATATAGTGGAGTAAAAAGTACATTATTTTCTATAGGAATGTAGTGGAGTAAAAAGTACATTATTTTCTATAGGAATGTAGTGGAGTAAAAAGTACATTATTTTCTATAGGAATGTAGTGGAGTAAAAAGTACATTTTTTTCTATAGGAATGTAGTGGAGTAAAAAGTACATTATTTTCTATAGGAATGTAGTGGAGTAAAAAGTGGAGTAAAAAGTACATTATTTTCTATAGGAATGTAGTGGAGTAAAAAGTACATAATTTTCTATAGGAATGTAGTGGAGTAAAAAGTACATTATTTTCTATAGGAATGTAGTGAAGTAAAAAAAAAGTTTTTTTATATAGGAATGTAGTGGAGTAAAAAGTACATTATTTTCTATAGGAATGTAGTGAAGTAAAAAAGAAAAAAAATTCTATAGGAATGTAGTGGAGTAAAAAGTACATTATTTTCTATAGGAATGTAGTGGAGTAAAAAGTACATTATTTTCTATAGGAATGTAGTGGAGTAAAAAGTACATAATTTTCTATAGGAATGTAGTGGAGTAAAAAGTACATTTTTTTCTATAGGAATGTAGTGGAGTAAAAAGTACATTATATTCTATAGGAATGTAGTGGAGTAAAAAGTACATTCTTTTCTATAGGAATGAAGTGGAGTAAAAAGTACATTATTTTCTATAGGAATGTAGTGGAGTAAAAAGTACATAATTTTCTATAGGAATGTAGTGGAGTAAAAAGTACATTATTTTCTATAGGAATGTAGTGGAGTAAAAAGTACATTTTTTTCTATAGGAATGTAGTGGAGTAAAAAGTACATTATTTTCTATAGGAATGTAGTGGAGTAAAAAGTACATAATTTTCTATAGGAATGTAGTGGAGTAAAAAGTACATTTTTTTCTATAGGAATGTAGTGGAGTAAAAAGTACATTATTTTCTATAGGAATGTAGTGGAGTAAAAAGTACATTATTTTCTATAGGAATGTAGTGGAGTAAAAAGTACATAATTTTCTATAGGAATGTAGTGGAGTAAAAAGTACATTTTTTTCTATAGGAATGTAGTGGAGTAAAAAGTACATAATTTTCTATAGGAATGTAGTGGAGTAAAAAGTACATTATTTTCTATAGGAATGAAGTGGAGTAAAAAGTACATTTTTTTATATAGGAATGTAGTGGAGTAAAAAGTACATTATTTTCTATAGGATTGTAGTGGAGTAAAAAGTACATTATTTTCTCTAGGAATGTAGTGGAGTAAAAAGTACATTATTTTATTAAGGAATGTAGTGGAGTAAAAAGTACATTATTTTCTATAGGAATGTAGTGGAGTAAAAAGTACATTTTTTTCTATAGGAATGTAGTGGAATAAAAAGTACATTATTTTCTATAGGAATGTAGTGAAGTAAAAAAAAAAAAAAATTCTATAGGAATGTAGTGGAGTAAAAAGTACATAATTTTCTATAGGAATGTAGTGGAGTAAAAAGTGCATAATTTTCTATAGGAATGTAGTGGAGTAAAAAGTACATTATTTTCTCTAGGAATGTAGTGAAGTAAAAAAAAAGTTTTTTTATATAGGAATGTAGTGGAGTAAAAAGTACATTATTTTCTATAGGATTGTAGTGGAGTAAAAAGTACATTATTTTCTCTAGGAATGTAGTGGAGTAAAAAGTACATTATTTTATTAAGGAATGTAGTGGAGTAAAAAGTACATTATTTTCTGTAGGAATGTAGTGGAGTAAAAAGTACATTATTTTCTATAGGAATGTAGTGGAGTAAAAAGTACATAATTTTCTATAGGAATGTAGTGGAGTAAAAAGTGCATAATTTTCTATAGGAATGTAGTGGAGTAAAAAGTACATTATTTTCTATAGGAATGTAGTGAAGTAAAAAAAAAAGTTTTTTTATATAGGAATGTATTGGAGTAAAAAGTACATTATTTTCTATAGGATTGTAGTGGAGTAAAAAGTACATTATTTTCTCTAGGAATGTAGTGGAGTAAAAAGTACATTATTTTATTAAGGAATGTAGTGGAGTAAAAAGTACATTATTTTCTGTAGGAATGTAGTGGAGTAAAAAGTACATTATTTTCTATAGGAATGTAGTGGAGTAAAAAGTACATTATTTTCTATATGAATGTAGTGGAGTAAAAAGTACATTATTTTATTAAGGAATGTAGTGGAGTAAAAAATACATTATTTTCTATAGGAATGTAGTGGAGTTAAAAGTACATTATTTTCTATAGGAATGTAGTGGAGTAAAATATACATTATTTTCTATAGGAATGTAGTGGAGTAAAAAGTACATTATTTTCTATAGGAATGTAGTGAAGTAAAAAAAAAAAAAATTCTATAGGAATGTAGTGGAGTAAAAAATACATTATTTTCTATAGGAATGTAGTGGAGTTAAAAGTACATTATTTTCTATAGGAATGTAGTGGAGTAAAATATACATTATTTTCTATAGGAATGTAGTGGAATAAAAAGTACATTATTTTCTATAGGAATGTAGTGAAGTAAAAAAAAAAAAAAATTCTATAGGAATGTAGTGGAGTAAAAAGTACATAATTTTCTATAGGAATGTAGTGGAGTAAAAAGTGCATAATTTTCTATAGGAATGTAGTGGAGTAAAAAGTACATTATTTTCTATAGGAATGTAGTGAAGTAAAAAAAAAGTTTTTTTATATAGGAATGTAGTGGAGTAAAAAGTACATTATTTTCTATAGGATTGTAGTGGAGTAAAAAGTACATTATTTTCTCTAGGAATGTAGTGGAGTAAAAAGTACATTATTTTATTAAGGAATGTAGTGGAGTAAAAAGTACATTATTTTCTGTAGGAATGTAGTGGAGTAAAAAGTACATTATTTTCTATAGGAATGTAGTGGAGTAAAAAGTACATAATTTTCTATAGGAATGTAGTGGAGTAAAAAGTGCATAATTTTCTATAGGAATGTAGTGGAGTAAAAAGTACATTATTTTCTATAGGAATGTAGTGAAGTAAAAAAAAAAGTTTTTTTATATAGGAATGTATTGGAGTAAAAAGTACATTATTTTCTATAGGATTGTAGTGGAGTAAAAAGTACATTATTTTCTCTAGGAATGTAGTGGAGTAAAAAGTACATTATTTTATTAAGGAATGTAGTGGAGTAAAAAGTACATTATTTTCTGTAGGAATGTAGTGGAGTAAAAAGTACATTATTTTCTATAGGAATGTAGTGGAGTAAAAAGTACATTATTTTCTATATGAATGTAGTGGAGTAAAAAGTACATTATTTTATTAAGGAATGTAGTGGAGTAAAAAATACATTATTTTCTATAGGAATGTAGTGGAGTTAAAAGTACATTATTTTCTATAGGAATGTAGTGGAGTAAAATATACATTCTTTTCTATAGGAATGTAGTGGAGTAAAAAGTACATTTTTTTCTATAGGAATGTAGTGGAGTAAAAAGTACATTATTTTCTATAGGAATGTAGTGGAGTAAAAAGTACATTATTTTCTATAGGAATGTAGTGGAGTAAAAAGTACAATATTTTCTATAGGAATGTAGTGGAGTAAAAAGTACATTATTTTCTATAGGAATGTAGTGAAGTAAAAAAAAAAAAATTCTATAGGAATGTAGTGGAGTAAAAAGTACAATATTTTCTATAGGAATGTAGTGGAGTAAAAAGTACAATATTTTCTATAGGAATGTAGTGGAGTAAAAAGTACATTATTTTCTATAGGAATGTAGTGAAGTAAAAAGTACATTATTTTCTATAGGAATGTAGTGGAGTAAAAAGTACATTATTTTCTATAGGAATGTAGTGAAGTAAAAAAAAAAAACATTTCTATAGGAATGCTGTGGAGTAAAAAGTACATTATTTTCTATAGGATTGTAGTGGAGTAAAAAGTACATTATTTTCTATAGGAATGTAGTGGAGTAAAAAGTACATTATTTTCTATAGGAATGTAGTGGAGTAAAAAGTACATTATTTTCTATAGGAATGTAGTGGAGTAAAAAGTATATTATTTTCTATAGGAATGTAGTGGAGTAAAAAGTACATTATTTTCTATAGGAATGTAGTGGAGTAAAAAGTACATTATTTTCTATAGGAATGTAGTGGAGTAAAAAGTATATTATTTTCTATAGGAATGTAGTGGAGTAAAAAGTACATTATTTTCTATAGGAATGTAGTGGAGTAAAAAGTACATTATTTTATTAAGGAATGTAGTGGAGTAAAAAGTACATTATTTTCTATAGGAATGTAGTGGAGTAAAAAGTGGAGTAAAAAGTACATTATTTTCTATAGGAATGTAGTGGAGTAAAAAGTACATTCTTTTCTATAGGAATGAAGTGGAGTAAAAAGTACATTATTTTCTATATGAATGTAGTGGAGTAAAAAGTACATTATTTTATTAAGGAATGTAGTGGAGTAAAAAGTACATTATTTTCTATAGGAATGTAGTGGAGTAAAAAGTGGAGTAAAAAGTACATTATTTTCTATAGGAATGTAGTGGAGTAAAAAGTACATCATTTTCTATAGGAATGTAGTGGAGTAAAAAGTACATTATTTTCTATAGGAATGTAGTGGAGTGAAAAGTACATTATTTTATTAAGGAATGTAGTGGAGTAAAAAGTACATTATTTTCTATAGGAATGTAGTGGAGTAAAAAGTACATTATTTTCTATAGGAATGTAGTGGAGTAAAAAGTACATTATTTTCTATAGGAATGTAGTGGAGTAAAAAGTACATTATTTTCTATAGGAATGTAGTGGAGTAAAAAGTACATTATTTTCTATAGGAATGTAGTGGAGTAAAAAGTACATTTTTTTCTATAGGAATGTAGTGGAGTAAAAAGTACATTATTTTCTATAGGAATGTAGTGGAGTAAAAAGTACATTATTTTCTATAGGAATGTAGTGAAGTAAAAAAAAAAAAAATTCTATAGGAATGTAGTGGAGTAAAAAGTACATAATTTTCTATAGGAATGTAGTGGAGTAAAAAGTGCATAATTTTCTATAGGAATGTAGTGGAGTAAAAAGTACATTATTTTCTATAGGAATGTAGTGAAGTAAAAAAAAAGTTTTTTTATATAGGAATGTAGTGGAGTAAAAAGTACATTATTTTCTATAGGATTGTAGTGGAGTAAAAAGTACATTATTTTCTCTAGGAATGTAGTGGAGTAAAAAGTACATTATTTTATTAAGGAATGTAGTGGAGTAAAAAGTACATTATTTTCTGTAGGAATGTAGTGGAGTAAAAAGTACATTATTTTCTATAGGAATGTAGTGGAGTAAAAAGTACATAATTTTCTATAGGAATGTAGTGGAGTAAAAAGTGCATAATTTTCTATAGGAATGTAGTGGAGTAAAAAGTACATTATTTTCTATAGGAATGTAGTGAAGTAAAAAAAAAGTTTTTTTATATAGGAATGTAGTGGAGTAAAAAGTACATTATTTTCTATAGGATTGTAGTGGAGTAAAAAGTACATTATTTTCTCTAGGAATGTAGTGGAGTAAAAAGTACATTATTTTATTAAGGAATGTAGTGGAGTAAAAAGTACATTATTTTCTATAGGAATGTAGTGGAGTAAAAAGTACATTATTTTCTATATGAATGTAGTGGAGTAAAAAGTACATTATTTTCTATAGGAATGTAGTGGAGTAAAAAATACATTATTTTCTATAGGAATGTAGTGGAGTAAAAAGTACATTATTTTCTATAGGAATGTAGTGAAGTAAAAAAAAAAAATTCTATAGGAATGTAGTGGAGTAAAAAGTACAATATTTTCTATAGGAATGTAGTGGAGTAAAAAGTACAATATTTTCTATAGGAATGTAGTGGAGTAAAAAGTACATTATTTTCTATAGGAATGTAGTGAAGTAAAAAGTACATTATTTTCTATAGGAATGTAGTGGAGTAAAAAGTACATTATTTTCTATAGGAATGTAGTGGAGTAAAAAGTACATTATTTTCTATAGGAATGTAGTGGAGTAAAAAGTACATTATTTTCTATAGGAATGTAGTGGAGTGAAAAGTACATTATTTTATTAAGGAATGTAGTGGAGTAAAAAGTACATTATTTTCTATAGGAATGTAGTGGAGTAAAAAGTACATTATTTTCTATAGGAATGTAGTGGAGTAAAAAGTACATTATTTTCTATAGGAATGTAGTGGAGTAAAAAGTGGAGTAAAAAGTACATTATTTTATTAAGGAATGTAGTGGAGTAAAAAGTACATTATTTTCTATAGGAATGTAGTGAAGTAAAAAGTACATTATTTTCTATATGAATGTAGTGGAGTAAAAAGTACATTATTTTATTAAGGAATGTAGTGGAGTAAAAAGTACATTATTTTCTATAGGAATGTAGTGGAGTAAAAAGTGGAGTAAAAAGTACATTATTTTCTATAGGAATGTAGTGGAGTAAAAAGTACATTCTTTTCTATAGGAATGAAGTGGAGTAAAAAGTACATTATTTTCTATATGAATGTAGTGGAGTAAAAAGTACATTATTTTATTAAGGAATGTAGTGGAGTAAAAAGTACATTATTTTCTATAGGAATGTAGTGGAGTAAAAAGTGGAGTAAAAAGTACATTATTTTCTATAGGAATGTAGTGGAGTAAAAAGTACATCATTTTCTATAGGAATGTAGTGGAGTAAAAAGTACATTATTTTCTATAGGAATGTAGTGGAGTGAAAAGTACATTATTTTATTAAGGAATGTAGTGGAGTAAAAAGTACATTATTTTCTATAGGAATGTAGTGGAGTAAAAAGTACATTATTTTCTATAGGAATGTAGTGGAGTAAAAAGTACATTATTTTCTATAGGAATGTAGTGGAGTAAAAAGTACATTATTTTCTATAGGAATGTAGTGGAGTAAAAAGTACATTATTTTCTATAGGAATGTAGTGGAGTAAAAAGTACATTTTTTTCTATAGGAATGTAGTGGAGTAAAAAGTACATTATTTTCTATAGGAATGTAGTGGAGTAAAAAGTACATTATTTTCTATAGGAATGTAGTGAAGTAAAAAAAAAAAAAATTCTATAGGAATGTAGTGGAGTAAAAAGTACATAATTTTCTATAGGAATGTAGTGGAGTAAAAAGTGCATAATTTTCTATAGGAATGTAGTGGAGTAAAAAGTACATTATTTTCTATAGGAATGTAGTGAAGTAAAAAAAAAGTTTTTTTATATAGGAATGTAGTGGAGTAAAAAGTACATTATTTTCTATAGGATTGTAGTGGAGTAAAAAGTACATTATTTTCTCTAGGAATGTAGTGGAGTAAAAAGTACATTATTTTATTAAGGAATGTAGTGGAGTAAAAAGTACATTATTTTCTGTAGGAATGTAGTGGAGTAAAAAGTACATTATTTTCTATAGGAATGTAGTGGAGTAAAAAGTACATAATTTTCTATAGGAATGTAGTGGAGTAAAAAGTGCATAATTTTCTATAGGAATGTAGTGGAGTAAAAAGTACATTATTTTCTATAGGAATGTAGTGAAGTAAAAAAAAAGTTTTTTTATATAGGAATGTAGTGGAGTAAAAAGTACATTATTTTCTATAGGATTGTAGTGGAGTAAAAAGTACATTATTTTCTCTAGGAATGTAGTGGAGTAAAAAGTACATTATTTTATTAAGGAATGTAGTGGAGTAAAAAGTACATTATTTTCTATAGGAATGTAGTGGAGTAAAAAGTACATTATTTTCTATATGAATGTAGTGGAGTAAAAAGTACATTATTTTATTAAGGAATGTAGTGGAGTAAAAAATACATTATTTTCTATAGGAATGTAGTGGAGTAAAAAGTACATTATTTTCTATAGGAATGTAGAGGAGTAAAAAGTACATTATTTTCTATAGGAATGTAGTGGAGTGAAAAGTACATTATTTTCTATATGAATGTAGTGGAGTAAAAAGTACATTATTTTATTAAGGAATGTAGTGGAGTAAAAAGTACATTATTTTATATAGGAATGTAGTGAAGTAAAAAGTACATTATTTTCTATATGAATGTAGTGGAGTAAAAAGTACATTATTTTCTATATGAATGTAGTGGAGTAAAAAGTACATTATTTTATTAAGGAATGTAGTGGAGTAAAAAGTACATTATTTTCTATAGGAATGTAGTGGAGTAAAAAGTGGAGTAAAAAGTACATTATTTTCTATAGGAATGTAGTGGAGTAAAGTACATTATTTTCTCTAGGAATGTAGTGGAGTAAAAAGTACATTATTTTCTATAGGAATGTAGTGGAGTAAAAAGTACATTATTTTCTATAGGAATGTAGTGGAGTAAAAAGTACATTATTTTCTATAGGAATGTAGTGGAGTAAAAAGTACATTTTTTTCTATAGGAATGTAGTGGAGTAAAAAGTACATTATTTTCTATAGGAATGCAGACGAGTAAAAAGTACATTATTTTCTATAGGAATGTAGTGGAGTAAAATGTACATTATTTTCTATAGGAATGTAGTGGAGTAAAAAGAACATTATTTTCTATAGGAATGTAGTGGAGTAAAAAGTACATTATTTTCTATAGGAATGTAGTGGAGTAAAAAGTACATTATTTTCTATAGGAATGTAGTGGAGTAAAAAGTGGAGTAAAAAGTACATTATTTTCTATAGGAATGTAGTGGAGTAAAAAGTACATAATTTTCTATAGGAATGTAGTGGAGTAAAAAGTACATTATTTTCTATAGGAATGTAGTGAAGTAAAAAAAAAGTTTTTTTATATAGGAATGTAGTGGAGTAAAAAGTACATTATTTTCTATAGGAATGTAGTGAAGTAAAAAAGAAAAAAAATTCTATAGGAATGTAGTGGAGTAAAAAGTACATTATTTTCTATAGGAATGTAGTGGAGTAAAAAGTACATTATTTTCTATAGGAATGTAGTGGAGTAAAAAGTACATAATTTTCTATAGGAATGTAGTGGAGTAAAAAGTACATTTTTTTCTATAGGAATGTAGTGGAGTAAAAAGTACATTATTTTCTATAGGAATGTAGTGGAGTAAAAAGTACATTCTTTTCTATAGGAATGAAGTGGAGTAAAAAGTACATTATTTTCTATAGGAATGTAGTGGAGTAAAAAGTACATAATTTTCTATAGGAATGTAGTGGAGTAAAAAGTACATTATTTTCTATAGGAATGTAGTGGAGTAAAAAGTACATTTTTTTCTATAGGAATGTAGTGGAGTAAAAAGTACATTATTTTCTATAGGAATGTAGTGGAGTAAAAAGTACATAATTTTCTATAGGAATGTAGTGGAGTAAAAAGTACATTTTTTTCTATAGGAATGTAGTGGAGTAAAAAGTACATTATTTTCTATAGGAATGTAGTGGAGTAAAAAGTACATTATTTTCTATAGGAATGTAGTGGAGTAAAAAGTACATAATTTTCTATAGGAATGTAGTGGAGTAAAAAGTACATTTTTTTCTATAGGAATGTAGTGGAGTAAAAAGTACATTATTTTCTATAGGAATGTCGTGGAGTAAAAAGTACATTATTTTCTATAGGAATGAAGTGGAGTAAAAAGTACATTTTTTTATATAGGAATGTAGTGGAGTAAAAAGTACATTATTTTCTATAGGATTGTAGTGGAGTAAAAAGTACATTATTTTCTCTAGGAATGTAGTGGAGTAAAAAGTACATTATTTTATTAAGGAATGTAGTGGAGTAAAAAGTACATTATTTTCTATAGGAATGTAGTGGAGTAAAAAGTACATTTTTTTCTATAGGAATGTAGTGGAATAAAAAGTACATTATTTTCTATAGGAATGTAGTGAAGTAAAAAAAAAAAAAATTCTATAGGAATGTAGTGGAGTAAAAAGTACATTATTTTCTCTAGGAATGTAGTGGAGTAAAAAGTACATTATTTTATTAAGGAATGTAGTGGAGTAAAAAGTACATTATTTTCTGTAGGAATGTAGTGGAGTAAAAAGTACATTATTTTCTATAGGAATGTAGTGGAGTAAAAAGTACATAATTTTCTATAGGAATGTAGTGGAGTAAAAAGTGCATAATTTTCTATAGGAATGTAGTGGAGTAAAAAGTACATTATTTTCTCTAGGAATGTAGTGGAGTAAAAAGTACATTATTTTATTAAGGAATGTAGTGGAGTAAAAAGTACATTATTTTCTGTAGGAATGTAGTGGAGTAAAAAGTACATTATTTTCTATAGGAATGTAGTGGAGTAAAAAGTACATTATTTTCTATATGAATGTAGTGGAGTAAAAAGTACATTATTTTATTAAGGAATGTAGTGGAGTAAAAAATACATTATTTTCTATAGGAATGTAGTGGAGTAAAAAGTACATTATTTTCTATAGGAATGTAGAGGAGTAAAAAGTACATTATTTTCTATAGGAATGTAGTGGAGTGAAAAGTACATTATTTTCTATAGGAATGTAGTGGAGTAAAAAGTACATTATTTTATTAAGGAATGTAGTGGAGTAAAAAGTACATTATTTTATTAAGGAATGTAGTGGAGTAAAAAGTACATTATTTTCTGTAGGAATGTAGTGGAGTAAAAAGTACATTATTTTCTATATGAATGTAGTGGAGTAAAAAGTACATTATTTTATTAAGGAATGTAGTGGAGTAAAAAATACATTATTTTCTATAGGAATGTAGTGGAGTTAAAAGTACATTATTTTCTATAGGAATGTAGTGGAGTAAAAAGTACATTATTTTCTATAGGAATGTAGAGGAGTAAAAAGTACATTATTTTCTATAGGAATGTAGTGGAGTGAAAAGTACATTATTTTCTATATGAATGTAGTGGAGTAAAAAGTACATTATTTTATTAAGGAATGTAGTGGAGTAAAAAGTACATTATTTTCTATAGGAATGTAGTGAAGTAAAAAGTACATTATTTTCTATATGAATGTAGTGGAGTAAAAAGTACATTATTTTCTATATGAATGTAGTGGAGTAAAAAGTACATTATTTTATTAAGGAATGTAGTGGAGTAAAAAGTACATTATTTTCTATAGGAATGTAGTGGAGTAAAAAGTGGAGTAAAAAGTACATTATTTTCTATAGGAATGTAGTGGAGTAAAGTACATTATTTTCTCTAGGAATGTAGTGGAGTAAAAAGTACATTATTTTCTATAGGAATGTAGTGGAGTAAAAAGTACATTATTTTCTATAGGAATGTAGTGGAGTAAAAAGTACATTATTTTCTATAGGAATGTAGTGGAGTAAAAAGTACATATTTTTCTATAGGAATGTAGTGGAGTAAAAAGTACATTATTTTCTATAGGAATGTAGTGGAGTAAAAAGTACATTATTTTCTATAGGAATGTAGTGGAGTAAAATGTACATTATTTTCTATAGGAATGTAGTGGAGTAAAAAGAACATTATTTTCTATAGGAATGTAGTGGAGTAAAAAGTACATTATTTTCTATAGGAATGTAGTGGAGTAAAAAGTACATTATTTTCTATAGGAATGTAGTGGAGTAAAAAGTGGAGTAAAAAGTACATTATTTTCTATAGGAATGTAGTGGAGTAAAAAGTACATAATTTTCTATAGGAATGTAGTGGAGTAAAAAGTACATTATTTTCTATAGGAATGTAGTGAAGTAAAAAAAAAGTTTTTTTATATAGGAATGTAGTGGAGTAAAAAGTACATTATTTTCTATAGGAATGTAGTGAAGTAAAAAAGAAAAAAAATTCTATAGGAATGTAGTGAAGTAAAAAAAAAAACATTTCTATAGGAATGCTGTGGAGTAAAAAGTACATTATTTTCTATAGGATTGTAGTGGAGTAAAAAGTACATTATTTTCTATAGGAATGTAGTGGAGTAAAAAGTACATTATTTTCTATAGGAATGTAGTGGAGTAAAAAGTACATTATTTTCTATAGGAATGTAGTGGAGTAAAAAGTACATTATTTTCTATAGGAATGTAGTGGAGTAAAAAGTACATTATTTTCTATAGGAATGTAGTGGAGTGAAAAGTACATTATTTTATTAAGGAATGTAGTGGAGTAAAAAGTACATTATTTTCTATAGGAATGTAGTGGAGTAAAAAGTACATTATTTTCTATAGGAATGTAGTGGAGTAAAAAGTACATAATTTTCTATAGGAATGTAGTGGAGTAAAAAGTACATTTTTTTCTATAGGAATGTAGTGGAGTAAAAAGTACATTATTTTCTATAGGAATGTAGTGGAGTAAAAAGTACATTCTTTTCTATAGGAATGAAGTGGAGTAAAAAGTACATTATTTTCTATAGGAATGTAGTGGAGTAAAAAGTACATAATTTTCTATAGGAATGTAGTGGAGTAAAAAGTACATTATTTTCTATAGGAATGTAGTGGAGTAAAAAGTACATTTTTTTCTATAGGAATGTAGTGGAGTAAAAAGTACATTATTTTCTATAGGAATGTAGTGGAGTAAAAAGTACATAATTTTCTATAGGAATGTAGTGGAGTAAAAAGTACATTTTTTTCTATAGGAATGTAGTGGAGTAAAAAGTACATTATTTTCTATAGGAATGTAGTGGAGTAAAAAGTACATTATTTTCTATAGGAATGTAGTGGAGTAAAAAGTACATAATTTTCTATAGGAATGTAGTGGAGTAAAAAGTACATTTTTTTCTATAGGAATGTAGTGGAGTAAAAAGTACATTATTTTCTATAGGAATGTAGTGGAGTAAAAAGTACATTATTTTCTATAGGAATGAAGTGGAGTAAAAAGTACATTTTTTTATATAGGAATGTAGTGGAGTAAAAAGTACATTATTTTCTATAGGATTGTAGTGGAGTAAAAAGTACATTATTTTCTCTAGGAATGTAGTGGAGTAAAAAGTACATTATTTTATTAAGGAATGTAGTGGAGTAAAAAGTACATTATTTTCTATAGGAATGTAGTGGAGTAAAAAGTACATTTTTTTCTATAGGAATGTAGTGGAATAAAAAGTACATTATTTTCTATAGGAATGTAGTGAAGTAAAAAAAAAAAAAAATTCTATAGGAATGTAGTGGAGTAAAAAGTACATAATTTTCTATAGGAATGTAGTGGAGTAAAAAGTACATTATTTTCTATAGGAATGTAGTGAAGTAAAAAAAAAGTTTTTTTATATAGGAATGTAGTGGAGTAAAAAGTACATTATTTTCTATAGGATTGTAGTGGAGTAAAAAGTACATTATTTTCTCTAGGAATGTAGTGGAGTAAAAAGTACATTATTTTATTAAGGAATGTAGTGGAGTAAAAAGTACATTATTTTCTGTAGGAATGTAGTGGAGTAAAAAGTACATTATTTTCTATAGGAATGTAGTGGAGTAAAAAGTACATAATTTTCTATAGGAATGTAGTGGAGTAAAAAGTGCATAATTTTCTATAGGAATGTAGTGGAGTAAAAAGTACATTATTTTCTATAGGAATGTAGTGAAGTAAAAAAAAAGTTTTTTTATATAGGAATGTATTGGAGTAAAAAGTACATTATTTTCTATAGGATTGTAGTGGAGTAAAAAGTACATTATTTTCTCTAGGAATGTAGTGGAGTAAAAAGTACATTATTTTATTAAGGAATGTAGTGGAGTAAAAAGTACATTATTTTCTGTAGGAATGTAGTGGAGTAAAAAGTACATTATTTTCTATAGGATTGTAGTGGAGTAAAAAGTACATTATTTTCTATATGAATGTAGTGGAGTAAAAAGTACATTATTTTATTAAGGAATGTAGTGGAGTAAAAAATACATTATTTTCTATAGGAATGTAGTGGAGTTAAAAGTACATTATTTTCTATAGGAATGTAGTGGAGTAAAAAGTACATTCTTTTCTATAGGAATGAAGTGGAGTAAAAAGTACATTATTTTCTATAGGAATGTAGTGGAGTAAAAAGTACATAATTTTCTATAGGAATGTAGTGGAGTAAAAAGTACATTATTTTCTATAGGAATGTAGTGGAGTAAAAAGTACATTTTTTTCTATAGGAATGTAGTGGAGTAAAAAGTACATTATTTTCTATAGGAATGTAGTGGAGTAAAAAGTACATAATTTTCTATAGGAATGTAGTGGAGTAAAAAGTACATTTTTTTCTATAGGAATGTAGTGGAGTAAAAAGTACATTATTTTCTATAGGAATGTAGTGGAGTAAAAAGTACATTATTTTCTATAGGAATGTAGTGGAGTAAAAAGTACATAATTTTCTATAGGAATGTAGTGGAGTAAAAAGTACATTTTTTTCTATAGGAATGTAGTGGAGTAAAAAGTACATTATTTTCTATAGGAATGTAGTGGAGTAAAAAGTACATTATTTTCTATAGGAATGAAGTGGAGTAAAAAGTACATTTTTTTATATAGGAATGTAGTGGAGTAAAAAGTACATTATTTTCTATAGGATTGTAGTGGAGTAAAAAGTACATTATTTTCTCTAGGAATGTAGTGGAGTAAAAAGTACATTATTTTATTAAGGAATGTAGTGGAGTAAAAAGTACATTATTTTCTATAGGAATGTAGTGGAGTAAAAAGTACATTTTTTTCTATAGGAATGTAGTGGAATAAAAAGTACATTATTTTCTATAGGAATGTAGTGAAGTAAAAAAAAAAAAAAAAAATTCTATAGGAATGTAGTGGAGTAAAAAGTACATAATTTTCTATAGGAATGTAGTGGAGTAAAAAGTGCATAATTTTCTATAGGAATGTAGTGGAGTAAAAAGTACATTATTTTCTATAGGAATGTAGTGAAGTAAAAAAAAAGTTTTTTTATATAGGAATGTAGTGGAGTAAAAAGTACATTATTTTCTATAGGATTGTAGTGGAGTAAAAAGTACATTATTTTCTCTAGGAATGTAGTGGAGTAAAAAGTACATTATTTTATTAAGGAATGTAGTGGAGTAAAAAGTACATTATTTTTCTGTAGGAATGTAGTGGAGTAAAAAGTACATTATTTTCTATAGGAATGTAGTGGAGTAAAAAGTACATAATTTTCTATAGGAATGTAGTGGAGTAAAAAGTGCATAATTTTCTATAGGAATGTAGTGGAGTAAAAAGTACATTATTTTCTATAGGAATGTAGTGAAGTAAAAAAAAAGTTTTTTTATATAGGAATGTATTGGAGTAAAAAGTACATTATTTTCTATAGGATTGTAGTGGAGTAAAAAGTACATTATTTTCTCTAGGAATGTAGTGGAGTAAAAAGTACATTATTTTATTAAGGAATGTAGTGGAGTAAAAAGTACATTATTTTCTGTAGGAATGTAGTGGAGTAAAAAGTACATTATTTTCTATAGGAATGTAGTGGAGTAAAAAGTACATTATTTTCTATATGAATGTAGTGCAGTAAAAAGTACATTATTTTATTAAGGAATGTAGTGGAGTAAAAAATACATTATTTTCTATAGGAATGTAGTGGAGTTAAAAGTACATTATTTTCTATAGGAATGTAGTGGAGTAAAATATACATTATTTTCTATAGGAATGTAGTGGAGTAAAAAGTACATTTTTTTCTATAGGAATGTAGTGGAGTAAAAAGTACATTATTTTCTATAGGAATGTAGTGGAGTAAAAAGTACATTATTTTCTATAGGAATGTAGTGGAGTAAAAAGTACATTATTTTCTATAGGAATGTAGTGAAGTAAAAAAAAAAAATTCTATAGGAATGTAGTGGAGTAAAAAGTACAATATTTTCTATAGGAATGTAGTGGAGTAAAAAGTACAATATTTTCTATAGGAATGTAGTGGAGTAAAAAGTACATTATTTTCTATAGGAATGTAGTGAAGTAAAAAGTACATTATTTTCTATAGGAATGTAGTGGAGTAAAAAGTACATTATTTTCTATAGGAATGTAGTGAAGTAAAAAAAAAAAACATTTCTATAGGAATGCTGTGGAGTAAAAAGTACATTATTTTCTATAGGATTGTAGTGGAGTAAAAAGTACATTATTTTCTATAGGAATGTAGTGGAGTAAAAAGTACATTATTTTCTATAGGAATGTAGTGGAGTAAAAAGTACATTATTTTCTATAGGAATGTAGTGGAGTAAAAAGTACATTATTTTCTATAGGAATGTAGTGGAGTAAAAAGTACATTATTTTCTATAGGAATGTAGTGAAGTAAAAAAAAAAAAATCTATAGGAATGTAGTGGAGTAAAAAGTACAATATTTTCTATAGGAATGTAGTGGAGTAAAAAGTACAATATTTTCTATAGGAATGTAGTGGAGTAAAAAGTACATTATTTTCTATAGGAATGTAGTGAAGTAAAAAGTACATTATTTTCTATAGGAATGTAGTGGAGTAAAAAGTACATTATTTTCTATAGGAATGTAGTGAAGTAAAAAAAAAAAACATTTCTATAGGAATGCTGTGGAGTAAAAAGTACATTATTTTCTATAGGATTGTAGTGGAGTAAAAAGTACATTATTTTCTATAGGAATGTAGTGGAGTAAAAAGTACATTATTTTCTATAGGAATGTAGTGGAGTAAAAAGTACATTATTTTCTATAGGAATGTAGTGGAGTAAAAAGTACATTATTTTCTATAGGAATGTAGTGGAGTAAAAAGTACATTATTTTCTATAGGAATGAAGTGGAGTAAAAAGTACATTTTTTTATATAGGAATGTAGTGGAGTAAAAAGTACATTATTTTCTATAGGATTGTAGTGGAGTAAAAAGTACATTATTTTCTCTAGGAATGTAGTGGAGTAAAAAGTACATTATTTTATTAAGGAATGTAGTGGAGTAAAAAGTACATTATTTTCTATAGGAATGTAGTGGAGTAAAAAGTACATTTTTTTCTATAGGAATGTAGTGGAATAAAAAGTACATTATTTTCTATAGGAATGTAGTGAAGTAAAAAAAAAAAAAAATTCTATAGGAATGTAGTGGAGTAAAAAGTACATAATTTTCTATAGGAATGTAGTGGAGTAAAAAGTGCATAATTTTCTATAGGAATGTAGTGGAGTAAAAAGTACATTATTTTCTATAGGAATGTAGTGAAGTAAAAAAAAAGTTTTTTTATATAGGAATGTAGTGGAGTAAAAAGTACATTATTTTCTATAGGATTGTAGTGGAGTAAAAAGTACATTATTTTCTCTAGGAATGTAGTGGAGTAAAAAGTACATTATTTTATTAAGGAATGTAGTGGAGTAAAAAGTACATTATTTTCTGTAGGAATGTAGTGGAGTAAAAAGTACACTATTTTCTATAGGAATGTAGTGGAGTAAAAAGTACCTAATTTTCTATAGGAATGTAGTGGAGTAAAAAGTGCATAATTTTCTATAGGAATGTAGTGGAGTAAAAAGTACATTATTTTCTATAGGAATGTAGTGAAGTAAAAAAAAAGTTTTTTTATATAGGAATGTATTGGAGTAAAAAGTACATTATTTTCTATAGGATTGTAGTGGAGTAAAAAGTACATTATTTTCTCTAGGAATGTAGTGGAGTAAAAAGTACATTATTTTATTAAGGAATGTAGTGGAGTAAAAAGTACATTATTTTCTGTAGGAATGTAGTGGAGTAAAAAGTACATTATTTTCTATAGGAATGTAGTGGAGTAAAAAGTACATTATTTTCTATATGAATGTAGTGGAGTAAAAAGTACATTATTTTATTAAGGAATGTAGTGGAGTAAAAAATACATTATTTTCTATAGGAATGTAGTGGAGTTAAAAGTACATTATTTTCTATAGGAATGTAGTGGAGTAAAATATACATTATTTTATATAGGAATGTAGTGGAGTAAAAAGTACATTTTTTTCTATAGGAATGTAGTGGAGTAAAAAGTACATTATTTTCTATAGGAATGTAGTGGAGTAAAAAGTACATTATTTTCTATAGGAATGTAGTGGAGTAAAAAGTACAATATTTTCTATAGGAATGTAGTGGAGTAAAAAGTACATTATTTTCTATAGGAATGTAGTGGAGTAAAAAGTACATTATTTTCTCTAGGAATGTAGTGGAGTAAAAAGTACATTATTTTATTAAGGAATGTAGTGGAGTAAAAAGTACATTATTTTCTATAGGAATGTAGTGGAGTAAAAAGTACATTTTTTTCTATAGGAATGTAGTGGAATAAAAAGTACATTATTTTCTATAGGAATGTAGTGAAGTAAAAAAAAAAAAAAAAAATTCTATAGGAATGTAGTGGAGTAAAAAGTACATAATTTTCTATAGGAATGTAGTGGAGTAAAAAGTGCATAATTTTCTATAGGAATGTAGTGGAGTAAAAAGTACATTATTTTCTATAGGAATGTAGTGAAGTAAAAAAAAAGTTTTTTTATATAGGAATGTAGTGGAGTAAAAAGTACATTATTTTCTATAGGATTGTAGTGGAGTAAAAAGTACATTATTTTCTCTAGGAATGTAGTGGAGTAAAAAGTACATTATTTTATTAAGGAATGTAGTGGAGTAAAAAGTACATTATTTTTCTGTAGGAATGTAGTGGAGTAAAAAGTACATTATTTTCTATAGGAATGTAGTGGAGTAAAAAGTACATAATTTTCTATAGGAATGTAGTGGAGTAAAAAGTGCATAATTTTCTATAGGAATGTAGTGGAGTAAAAAGTACATTATTTTCTATAGGAATGTAGTGAAGTAAAAAAAAAGTTTTTTTATATAGGAATGTATTGGAGTAAAAAGTACATTATTTTCTATAGGATTGTAGTGGAGTAAAAAGTACATTATTTTCTCTAGGAATGTAGTGGAGTAAAAAGTACATTATTTTATTAAGGAATGTAGTGGAGTAAAAAGTACATTATTTTCTGTAGGAATGTAGTGGAGTAAAAAGTACATTATTTTCTATAGGAATGTAGTGGAGTAAAAAGTACATTATTTTCTATATGAATGTAGTGCAGTAAAAAGTACATTATTTTATTAAGGAATGTAGTGGAGTAAAAAATACATTATTTTCTATAGGAATGTAGTGGAGTTAAAAGTACATTATTTTCTATAGGAATGTAGTGGAGTAAAATATACATTATTTTCTATAGGAATGTAGTGGAGTAAAAAGTACATTTTTTTCTATAGGAATGTAGTGGAGTAAAAAGTACATTATTTTCTATAGGAATGTAGTGGAGTAAAAAGTACATTATTTTCTATAGGAATGTAGTGGAGTAAAAAGTACATTATTTTCTATAGGAATGTAGTGAAGTAAAAAAAAAAAATTCTATAGGAATGTAGTGGAGTAAAAAGTACAATATTTTCTATAGGAATGTAGTGGAGTAAAAAGTACAATATTTTCTATAGGAATGTAGTGGAGTAAAAAGTACATTATTTTCTATAGGAATGTAGTGAAGTAAAAAGTACATTATTTTCTATAGGAATGTAGTGGAGTAAAAAGTACATTATTTTCTATAGGAATGTAGTGAAGTAAAAAAAAAAAACATTTCTATAGGAATGCTGTGGAGTAAAAAGTACATTATTTTCTATAGGATTGTAGTGGAGTAAAAAGTACATTATTTTCTATAGGAATGTAGTGGAGTAAAAAGTACATTATTTTCTATAGGAATGTAGTGGAGTAAAAAGTACATTATTTTCTATAGGAATGTAGTGGAGTAAAAAGTACATTATTTTCTATAGGAATGTAGTGGAGTAAAAAGTACATTATTTTCTATAGGAATGTAGTGAAGTAAAAAAAAAAAATTCTATAGGAATGTAGTGGAGTAAAAAGTACAATATTTTCTATAGGAATGTAGTGGAGTAAAAAGTACAATATTTTCTATAGGAATGTAGTGGAGTAAAAAGTACATTATTTTCTATAGGAATGTAGTGAAGTAAAAAGTACATTATTTTCTATAGGAATGTAGTGGAGTAAAAAGTACATTATTTTCTATAGGAATGTAGTGAAGTAAAAAAAAAAAACATTTCTATAGGAATGCTGTGGAGTAAAAAGTACATTATTTTCTATAGGATTGTAGTGGAGTAAAAAGTACATTATTTTCTATAGGAATGTAGTGGAGTAAAAAGTACATTATTTTCTATAGGAATGTAGTGGAGTAAAAAGTACATTATTTTCTATAGGAATGTAGTGGAGTAAAAAGTACATTATTTTCTATAGGAATGTAGTGGAGTAAAAAGTACATTATTTTCTATAGGAATGAAGTGGAGTAAAAAGTACATTTTTTTATATAGGAATGTAGTGGAGTACAAAGTACATTATTTTCTATAGGATTGTAGTGGAGTAAAAAGTACATTATTTTCTCTAGGAATGTAGTGGAGTAAAAAGTACATTATTTTATTAAGGAATGTAGTGGAGTAAAAAGTACATTATTTTCTATAGGAATGTAGTGGAGTAAAAAGTACATTTTTTTCTATAGGAATGTAGTGGAATAAAAAGTACATTATTTTCTATAGGAATGTAGTGAAGTAAAAAAAAAGAAAAATTCTATAGGAATGTAGTGGAGTAAAAAGTACATAATTTTCTATAGGAATGTAGTGGAGTAAAAAGTGCATAATTTTCTATAGGAATGTAGTGGAGTAAAAAGTACATTATTTTCTATAGGAATGTAGTGAAGTAAAAAAAAAGTTTTTTTATATAGGAATGTAGTGGAGTAAAAAGTACATTATTTTCTATAGGATTGTAGTGGAGTAAAAAGTACATTATTTTCTCTAGGAATGTAGTGGAGTAAAAAGTACATTATTTTATTAAGGAATGTAGTGGAGTAAAAAGTACATTATTTTCTGTAGGAATGTAGTGGAGTAAAAAGTACACTATTTTCTATAGGAATGTAGTGGAGTAAAAAGTACCTAATTTTCTATAGGAATGTAGTGGAGTAAAAAGTGCATAATTTTCTATAGGAATGTAGTGGAGTAAAAAGTACATTATTTTCTATAGGAATGTAGTGAAGTAAAAAAAAAGTTTTTTTATATAGGAATGTATTGGAGTAAAAAGTACATTATTTTCTATAGGATTGTAGTGGAGTAAAAAGTACATTATTTTCTCTAGGAATGTAGTGGAGTAAAAAGTACATTATTTTATTAAGGAATGTAGTGGAGTAAAAAGTACATTATTTTCTGTAGGAATGTAGTGGAGTAAAAAGTACATTATTTTCTATAGGAATGTAGTGGAGTAAAAAGTACATTATTTTCTATATGAATGTAGTGGAGTAAAAAGTACATTATTTTATTAAGGAATGTAGTGGAGTAAAAAATACATTATTTTCTATAGGAATGTAGTGGAGTTAAAAGTACATTATTTTCTATAGGAATGTAGTGGAGTAAAATATACATTATTTTCTATAGGAATGTAGTGGAGTAAAAAGTACATTTTTTTCTATAGGAATGTAGTGGAGTAAAAAGTACATTATTTTCTATAGGAATGTAGTGGAGTAAAAAGTACATTATTTTCTATAGGAATGTAGTGGAGTAAAAAGTACAATATTTTCTATAGGAATGTAGTGGAGTAAAAAGTACATTATTTTCTATAGGAATGTAGTGAAGTAAAAAAAAAAAATTCTATAGGAATGTAGTGGAGTAAAAAGTACAATATTTTCTATAGGAATGTAGTGGAGTAAAAAGTACAATATTTTCTATAGGAATGTAGTGGAGTAAAAAGTACATTATTTTCTATAGGAATGTAGTGAAGTAAAAAGTACATTATTTTCTATAGGAATGTAGTGGAGTAAAAAGTACATTATTTTCTATAGGAATGTAGTGAAGTAAAAAAAAAAAACATTTCTATAGGAATGCTGTGGAGTAAAAAGTACATTATTTTCTATAGGATTGTAGTGGAGTAAAAAGTACATTATTTTCTATAGGAATGTAGTGGAGTAAAAAGTACATTATTTTCTATAGGAATGTAGTGGAGTAAAAAGTACATTATTTTCTATAGGAATGTAGTGGAGTAAAAAGTACATTATTTTCTATAGGAATGTAGTGGAGTGAAAAGTACATTATTTTATTAAGGAATGTAGTGGAGTAAAAAGTACATTATTTTCTATAGGAATGTAGTGGAGTAAAAAGTACATTATTTTCTATAGGAATGTAGTGGAGTAAAAAGTACATTATTTTCTATAGGAATGTAGTGGAGTAAAAAGTGGAGTAAAAAGTACATTATTTTATTAAGGAATGTAGTGGAGTAAAAAGTACATTATTTTCTATAGGAATGTAGTGAAGTAAAAAGTACATTATTTTCTATATGAATGTAGTGGAGTAAAAAGTACATTATTTTATTAAGGAATGTAGTGGAGTAAAAAGTACATTATTTTCTATAGGAATGTAGTGGAGTAAAAAGTGGAGTAAAAAGTACATTATTTTCTATAGGAATGTAGTGGAGTAAAAAGTACATTCTTTTCTATAGGAATGAAGTGGAGTAAAAAGTACATTATTTTCTATATGAATGTAGTGGAGTAAAAAGTACATTATTTTATTAAGGAATGTAGTGGAGTAAAAAGTACATTATTTTCTATAGGAATGTAGTGGAGTAAAAAGTGGAGTAAAAAGTACATTATTTTCTATAGGAATGTAGTGGAGTAAAAAGTACATCATTTTCTATAGGAATGTAGTGGAGTAAAAAGTACATTATTTTCTATAGGAATGTAGTGGAGTGAAAAGTACATTATTTTATTAAGGAATGTAGTGGAGTAAAAAGTACATTATTTTCTATAGGAATGTAGTGGAGTAAAAAGTACATTATTTTCTATAGGAATGTAGTGGAGTAAAAAGTACATTATTTTCTATAGGAATGTAGTGGAGTAAAAAGTACATTATTTTCTATAGGAATGTAGTGGAGTAAAAAGTACATTATTTTCTATAGGAATGTAGTGGAGTAAAAAGTACATTATTTTCTATAGGAATGTAGTGGAGTAAAAAGTACATTATTTTCTATAGGAATGTAGTGGAGTAAAAAGTACATTATTTTCTATAGGAATGTAGTGAAGTAAAAAAAAAAAAAAATTCTATAGGAATGTAGTGGAGTAAAAAGTACATAATTTTCTATAGGAATGTAGTGGAGTAAAAAGTGCATAATTTTCTATAGGAATGTAGTGGAGTAAAAAGTACATTATTTTCTATAGGAATGTAGTGAAGTAAAAAAAAAGTTTTTTTATATAGGAATGTAGTGGAGTAAAAAGTACATTATTTTCTATAGGATTGTAGTGGAGTAAAAAGTAAATTATTTTCTCTAGGAATGTAGTGGAGTAAAAAGTACATTATTTTATTAAGGAATGTAGTGGAGTAAAAAGTACATTATTTTCTGTAGGAATGTAGTGGAGTAAAAAGTACACTATTTTCTATAGGAATGTAGTGGAGTAAAAGGTACATAATTTTCTATAGGAATGTAGTGGAGTAAAAAGTGCATAATTTTCTATAGGAATGTAGTGGAGTAAAAAGTACATTATTTTCTATAGGAATGTAGTGAAGTAAAAAAAAAAGTTTTTTTATATAGGAATGTATTGGAGTAAAAAGTACATTATTTTCTATAGGATTGTAGTGGAGTAAAAAGTACATTATTTTCTCTAGGAATGTAGTGGAGTAAAAAGTACATTATTTTATTAAGGAATGTAGTGGAGTAAAAAGTACATTATTTTCTGTAGGAATGTAGTGGAGTAAAAAGTACATTATTTTCTATAGGAATGTAGTGGAGTAAAAAGTACATTATTTTCTATATGAATGTAGTGGAGTAAAAAGTACATTATTTTATTAAGGAATGTAGTGGAGTAAAAAATACATTATTTTCTATAGGAATGTAGTGGAGTTAAAAGTACATTATTTTCTATAGGAATGTAGTGGAGTAAAATATACATTATTTTCTATAGGAATGTAGTGGAGTAAAAAGTACATTTTTTTCTATAGGAATGTAGTGGAGTAAAAAGTACATTATTTTCTATAGGAATGTAGTGGAGTAAAAAGTACATTATTTTCTATAGGAATGTAGTGGAGTAAAAAGTACAATATTTTCTATAGGAATGTAGTGGAGTAAAAAGTACATTATTTTCTATAGGAATGTAGTGAAGTAAAAAAAAAAAATTCTATAGGAATGTAGTGGAGTAAAAAGTACAATATTTTCTATAGGAATGTAGTGGAGTAAAAAGTACAATATTTTCTATAGGAATGTAGTGGAGTAAAAAATACATTATTTTCTATTGGAATGTAGTGAAGTAAAAAGTACATTATTTTCTATAGGAATGTAGTGGAGTAAAAAGTACATTATTTTCTATAGGAATGTAGTGAAGTAAAAAAAAAAAACATTTCTATAGGAATGCTGTGGAGTAAAAAGTACATTATTTTCTATAGGATTGTAGTGGAGTAAAAAGTACATTATTTTCTATAGGAATGTAGTGGAGTAAAAAGTACATTATTTTCTATAGGAATGTAGTGGAGTAAAAAGTACATTATTTTCTATAGGAATGTAGTGGAGTAAAAAGTACATTATTTTCTATAGGAATGTAGTGGAGTGAAAAGTACATTATTTTATTAAGGAATGTAGTGGAGTAAAAAGTACATTATTTTCTATAGGAATGTAGTGGAGTAAAAAGTACATTATTTTCTATAGGAATGTAGTGGAGTAAAAAGTACATTATTTTCTATAGGAATGTAGTGGAGTAAAAAGTGGAGTAAAAAGTACATTATTTTATTAAGGAATGTAGTGGAGTAAAAAGTACATTATTTTCTATAGGAATGTAGTGAAGTAAAAAGTACATTATTTTCTATATGAATGTAGTGGAGTAAAAAGTACATTATTTTATTAAGGAATGTAGTGGAGTAAAAAGTACATTATTTTCTATAGGAATGTAGTGGAGTAAAAAGTGGAGTAAAAAGTACATTATTTTCTATAGGAATGTAGTGGAGTAAAAAGTACATTCTTTTCTATAGGAATGAAGTGGAGTAAAAAGTACATTATTTTCTATATGAATGTAGTGGAGTAAAAAGTACATTATTTTATTAAGGAATGTAGTGGAGTAAAAAGTGGAGTAAAAAGTACATTATTTTCTATAGGAATGTAGTGGAGTAAAAAGTACATTATTTTCTATATGAATGTAGTGGAGTAAAAAGTACATTATTTTCTATAGGAATGTAGTGGAGTAAAAAGTGGAGTAAAAAGTACATTATTTTCTATAGGAATGTAGTGGAGTAAAAAGTACATCATTTTCTATAGGAATGTAGTGGAGTAAAAAGTACATTATTTTCTATAGGAATGTAGTGGAGTGAAAAGTACATTATTTTATTAAGGAATGTAGTGGAGTAAAAAGTACATTATTTTCTATAGGAATGTAGTGGAGTAAAAAGTACATTATTTTCTATAGGAATGTAGTGGAGTAAAAAGTACATTATTTTCTATAGGAATGTAGTGGAGTAAAAAGTACATTATTTTCTATAGGAATGTAGTGGAGTAAAAAGTACATTATTTTCTATAGGAATGTAGTGGAGTAAAAAGTACATTATTTTCTATAGGAATGTAGTGGAGTAAAAAGTACATTATTTTCTATAGGAATGTAGTGAAGTAAAAAAAAAAAAAAGTTCTATAGGAATGTAGTGGAGTAAAAAGTACATAATTTTCTATAGGAATGTAGTGGAGTAAAAAGTGCATAATTTTCTATAGGAATGTAGTGGAGTAAAAAGTACATTATTTTCTATAGGAATGTAGTGAAGTAAAAAAAAAGTTTTTTTATATAGGAATGTAGTGGAGTAAAAAGTACATTATTTTCTATAGGATTGTAGTGGAGTAAAAAGTACATTATTTTCTCTAGGAATGTAGTGGAGTAAAAAGTACATTATTTTATTAAGGAATGTAGTGGAGTAAAAAGTACATTATTTTCTATAGGAATGTAGTGGAGTAAAAAGTACATTATTTTCTATAGGAATGTAGTGGAGTAAAAAGTGCATAATTTTCTATAGGAATGTAGTGGAGTAAAAAGTACATTATTTTCTATAGGAATGTAGTGAAGTAAAAAAAAAGTTTTTTTATATAGGAATGTAGTGGAGTAAAAAGTACATTATTTTCTATAGGATTGTAGTGGAGTAAAAAGTACATTATTTTCTCTAGGAATGTAGTGGAGTAAAAAGTACATTATTTTATTAAGGAATGTAGTGGAGTAAAAAGTACATTATTTTCTATAGGAATGTAGTGGAGTAAAAAGTACATTATTTTCTATATGAATGTAGTGGAGTAAAAAGTACATTATTTTATTAAGGAATGTAGTGGAGTAAAAAATACATTATTTTCTATAGGAATGTAGTGGAGTTAAAAGTACATTATTTTCTATAGGAATGTAGTGGAGTAAAATGTACATTATTTTCTATAGGAATGTAGTGGAGTAAAAAGTACATTTTTTTCTATAGGAATGTAGTGGAGTAAAAAGTACATTATTTTCTATAGGAATGTAGTGGAGTAAAAAGTACATTATTTTCTATAGGAATGTAGTGGAGTAAAAAGTACAATATTTTCTATAGGAATGTAGTGGAGTAAAAAGTACATTATTTTCTATAGGAATGTAGTGAAGTAAAAAAAAAAAATTCTATAGGAATGTAGTGGAGTAAAAAGTACAATATTTTCTATAGGAATGTAGTGGAGTAAAAAGTACATTATTTTCTATAGGAATGTAGTGAAGTAAAAAGTACATTATTTTCTATAGGAATGTAGTGAAGTAAAAAAAAAAACATTTCTATAGGAATGCTGTGGAGTAAAAAGTACATTATTTTCTATAGGATTGTAGTGGAGTAAAAAGTACATTATTTTCTATAGGAATGTAGTGGAGTAAAAAGTACATTATTTTCTATAGGAATGTAGTGGAGTAAAAAGTACATTATTTTCTATAGGAATGTAGTGGAGTAAAAAGTACATTATTTTCTATAGGAATGTAGTGGAGTAAAAAGTACATTATTTTCTATAGGAATGTAGTGGAGTGAAAAGTACATTATTTTATTAAGGAATGTAGTGGAGTAAAAAGTACATTATTTTCTATAGGAATGTAGTGGAGTAAAAAGTACATTATTTTCTATAGGAATGTAGTGGAGTAAAAAGTACATTATTTTCTATAGGAATGTAGTGGAGTAAAAAGTGGAGTAAAAAGTACATTATTTTATTAAGGAATGTAGTGGAGTAAAAAGTACATTATTTTCTATAGGAATGTAGTGAAGTAAAAAGTACATTATTTTCTATATGAATGTAGTGGAGTAAAAAGTACATTATTTTATTAAGGAATGTAGTGGAGTAAAAAGTACATTATTTTCTATAGGAATGTAGTGGAGTAAAAAGTGGAGTAAAAAGTACATTATTTTCTATAGGAATGTAGTGGAGTAAAAAGTACATTCTTTTCTATAGGAATGAAGTGGAGTAAAAAGTACATTATTTTCTATAGGAATGTAGTAGAGTAAAAAGTACATTATTTTCTATAGGAATGTAGTGGAGTGAAAAGTACATTATTTTCTATATGAATGTAGTGGAGTAAAAAGTACATTATTTTATTAAGGAATGTAGTGGAGTAAAAAGTACATTATTTTCTATAGGAATGTAGTGGAGTAAAAAGTACATTATTTTCTATAGGAATGTAGAGGAGTAAAAAGTACATTATTTTCTATAGGAATGTAGTGGAGTAAAAAGTACATTATTTTCTATAGGAATGTAGTGGAGTGAAAAGTACATTATTTTCTATATGAATGTAGTGGAGTAAAAAGTAAATTATTTTCTATATGAATGTAGTGGAGTAAAAAGTACATTATTTTCTATAGGAATGTAGTGAAGTAAAAAGTACATTATTTTCTATATGAATGTAGTGGAGTAAAAAGTACATTATTTTATTAAGGAATGTAGTGGAGTAAAAAGTACATTATTTTCTATAGGAATGTAGTGGAGTAAAAAGTGGAGTAAAAAGTACATTATTTTCTATAGGAATGTAGTGGAGTAAAAAGTACATCATTTTCTATAGGAATGTAGTGGAGTAAAAAGTACATTATTTTCTATAGGAATGTAGTGGAGTGAAAAGTACATTATTTTATTAAGGAATGTAGTGGAGTAAAAAGTACATTATTTTCTATAGGAATGTAGTGGAGTAAAAAGTACATTATTTTCTATAGGAATGTAGTGGAGTAAAAAGTACATTATTTTCTATAGGAATGTAGTGAAGTAAAAAAAAAAAAATTTCTATAGGAATGTAGTGGAGTAAAAAGTACATTATTTTCTATATGAATTTAGTGGAGTAAAAAGTACATTATTTTCTATAGGAATGTAGTGGAGTAAAAAGTACATTATTATCTATAGGAATGTAGTGGAGTAAAAAGTACATTATTTTCTATAGGAATGTAGTGGAGTAAAAAGTACATTATTTTCTATAGGAATGTAGTGGAGTAAAAAATACATTATTTTCTATATGAATGTAGTGGAGTAAAAAGTACATTATTTTATTAAGGAATGTAGTGGAGTAAAAAATACATTATTTTCTATAGGAATGTAGTGGAGTTAAAAGTACATTATTTTCTATAGGAATGTAGTGGAGTAAAATGTACATTATTTTCTATAGGAATGTAGTGGAGTAAAAAGTACATTTTTTTCTATAGGAATGTAGTGGAGTAAAAAGTACATTATTTTCTATAGGAATGTAGTGGAGTAAAAAGTACATTATTTTCTATAGGAATGTAGTGGAGTAAAAAGTACAATATTTTCTATAGGATGGTAGTGGAGTAAAAAGTACATTATTTTCTATAGGAATGTAGTGAAGTAAAAAAAAAAAATTCTATAGGAATGTAGTGGAGTAAAAAGTACAATATTTTCTATAGGAATGTAGTGGAGTAAAAAGTACATTATTTTCTATAGGAATGTAGTGAAGTAAAAAGTACATTATTTTCTATAGGAATGTAGTGGAGTAAAAAGTACATTATTTTCTATAGGAATGTAGTGAAGTAAAAAAAAAAACATTTCTATAGGAATGCTGTGGAGTAAAAAGTACATTATTTTCTATAGGATTGTAGTGGAGTAAAAAGTACATTATTTTCTATAGGAATGTAGTGGAGTAAAAAGTACATTATTTTCTATAGGAATGTAGTGGAGTAAAAAGTACATTATTTTCTATAGGAATGTAGTGGAGTAAAAAGTACATTATTTTCTATAGGAATGTAGTGGAGTAAAAAGTACATTATTTTCTATAGGAATGTAGTGGAGTGAAAAGTACATTATTTTATTAAGGAATGTAGTGGAGTAAAAAGTACATTATTTTCTATAGGAATGTAGTGGAGTAAAAAGTACATTATTTTCTATAGGAATGTAGAGGAGTAAAAAGTACATTATTTTCTATAGGAATGTAGTGGAGTAAAAAGTACATTATTTTCTATAGGAATGTAGTAGAGTAAAAAGTACATTATTTTCTATAGGAATGTAGTGGAGTGAAAAGTACATTATTTTCTATATGAATGTAGTGGAGTAAAAAGTACATTATTTTATTAAGGAATGTAGTGGAGTAAAAAGTACATTATTTTCTATAGGAATGTAGTGGAGTAAAAAGTACATTATTTTCTATAGGAATGTAGAGGAGTAAAAAGTACATTATTTTCTATAGGAATGTAGTGGAGTAAAAAGTACATTATTTTCTAAAGGAATGTAGTGGAGTAAAAAGTACATTATTTTCTATAGGAATGTAGTGGAGTAAAAAGTACATTATTTTCTATAGGAATGTAGAGGAGTAAAAAGTACATTATTTTCTATAGGAATGTAGTGGAGTAAAAAGTACATTATTTTCTATAGGAATGTAGTGGAGTAAAAAGTACATTATTTTCTAAAGGAATGTAGTGGAGTAAAAAGTACATTATTTTCTATAGGAATGTAGTGGAGTTAAAAATACATTTTTTTCTATAGGAATGTAGAGGAGTAAAAACTACATTATTTTCTATAGGAATGTAGTGGAGTGAAAAGTACATTATTTTCTATATGAATGTAGTGGAGTAAAAAGTACATTATTTTCTATATGAATGTAGTGGAGTAAAAAGTACATTATTTTCTATAGGAATGTAGTGAAGTAAAAAGTACATTATTTTCTATATGAATGTAGTGGAGTAAAAAGTACATTATTTTATTAAGGAATGTAGTGGAGTAAAAAGTACATTATTTTCTATAGGAATGTAGTGGAGTAAAAAGTACATTATTTTCTATAGGAATGTAGTGGAGTAAAAAGTACATTATTTTCTATAGGAATGTAGTGGAGTAAAAAGTACATTATTTTCTATAGGAATGTAGTGGAGTAAAAAGTACATTATTTTCTATAGGAATGTAGTGGAGTAAAAAGTACATTATTTTCTATAGGAATGTAGTGGAGTAAAAAGTACATTTTTTTCTATAGGAATGTAGTGGAGTAAAAAGTACATTATTTTCTATAGGAATGTAGTGGAGTAAAAAGTACATTATTTTCTATAGGAATGTAGTGAAGTAAAAAAAAAAAATTTTCTATAGGAATGTAGTGGAGTAAAAAGTACATTATTTTCTATATGAATTTAGTGGAGTAAAAAGTACATTATTTTCTATAGGAATGTAGTGGAGTAAAAAGTACATTATTATCTATAGGAATGTAGTGGAGTAAAAAGTACATTATTTTCTATAGGAATGTAGTGGAGTAAAAAGTACATTATTTTCTATAGGAATGTAGTGGAGTAAAAAATACATTATTTTCTATATGAATGTAGTGGAGTAAAAAGTACATTATTTTATTAAGGAATGTAGTGGAGTAAAAAATACATTATTTTCTATAGGAATGTAGTGGAGTTAAAAGTACATTATTTTCTATAGGAATGTAGTGGAGTAAAATGTACATTATTTTCTATAGGAATGTAGTGGAGTAAAAAGTACATTATTTTCTATATGAATGTAGTGGAGTAAAAAGTACATTATTTTCTATATGAATGTAGTGGAGTAAAAAGTACATTATTTTCTATAGGAATGTAGTGGAGTAAAAAGTACAATATTTTCTATAGGAATGTAGTGGAGTAAAAAGTACATTATTTTCTATAGGAATGTAGTGAAGTAAAAAAAAAAAATTCTATAGGAATGTAGTGGAGTAAAAAGTACAATATTTTCTATAGGAATGTAGTGGAGTAAAAAGTACATTATTTTCTATAGGAATGTAGTGAAGTAAAAAGTACATTATTTTCTATAGGAATGTAGTGAAGTAAAAAAAAAAACATTTCTATAGGAATGCTGTGGAGTAAAAAGTACATTATTTTCTATAGGATTGTAGTGGAGTAAAAAGTACATTATTTTCTATAGGAATGTAGTGGAGTAAAAAGTACATTATTTTCTATAGGAATGTAGTGGAGTAAAAAGTACATTATTTTCTATAGGAATGTAGTGGAGTAAAAAGTACATTATTTTCTATAGGAATGTAGTGGAGTAAAAAGTACATTATTTTCTATAGGAATGTAGTGGAGTGAAAAGTACATTATTTTATTAAGGAATGTAGTGGAGTAAAAAGTACATTATTTTCTATAGGAATGTAGTGGAGTAAAAAGTACATTATTTTCTATAGGAATGTAGTCGAGTAAAAAGTACATTATTTTCTATAGGAATGTAGTGGAGTAAAAAGTGGAGTAAAAAGTACATTATTTTATTAAGGAATGTAGTGGAGTGAAAAGTACATTATTTTATTAAGGAATGTAGTGGAGTAAAAAGTACATTATTTTCTATAGGAATGTAGTGAAGTAAAAAGTACATTATTTTCTATAGGAATGTAGTGAAGTAAAAAAAAAAACATTTCTATAGGAATGCTGTGGAGTAAAAAGTACATTATTTTCTATAGGATTGTAGTGGAGTAAAAAGTACATTATTTTCTATAGGAATGTAGTGGAGTAAAAAGTACATTATTTTCTATAGGAATGTAGTGGAGTAAAAAGTACATTATTTTCTATAGGAATGTAGTGGAGTAAAAAGTACATTATTTTCTATAGGAATGTAGTGGAGTAAAAAGTACATTATTTTCTATAGGAATGTAGTGGAGTGAAAAGTACATTATTTTATTAAGGAATGTAGTGGAGTAAAAAGTACATTATTTTCTATAGGAATGTAGTGGAGTAAAAAGTACATTATTTTCTATAGGAATGTAGTCGAGTAAAAAGTACATTATTTTCTATAGGAATGTAGTGGAGTAAAAAGTGGAGTAAAAAGTACATTATTTTATTAAGGAATGTAGTGAAGTAAAAAGTACATTATTTTCTATAGGAATGTAGTGGAGTAAAAAGTACATTATTTTATTAAGGAATGTAGTGGAGTAAAAAGTACATTATTTTCTATAGGAATGTAGTGGAGTAAAAAGTGGAGTAAAAAGTACATTATTTTCTATAGGAATGTAGTGGAGTAAAAAGTACATTCTTTTCTATAGGAATGAAGTGGAGTAAAAAGTACATTATTTTCTATAGGAATGTAGTAGAGTAAAAAGTACATTATTTTCTATAGGAATGTAGTGGAGTAAAAAGTACATTATTTTCTATAGGAATGTAGTGGAGTAAAAAGTACATTATTTTCTATAGGAATGTAGTGGAGTAAAAAGTACAATATTTTCTATAGGAATGTAGTGGAGTAAAAAGTACATTATTTTCTATAGGAATGTAGTGAAGTAAAAAAAAAAAATTCTATAGGAATGTAGTGGAGTAAAAAGTACAATATTTTCTATAGGAATGTAGTGGAGTAAAAAGTACATTATTTTCTATAGGAATGTAGTGAAGTAAAAAGTACATTATTTTCTATAGGAATGTAGTGGAGTAAAAAGTACATTATTTTCTATAGGAATGTAGTGAAGTAAAAAAAAAAACATTTCTATAGGAATGCTGTGGAGTAAAAAGTACATTATTTTCTATAGGATTGTAGTGGAGTAAAAAGTACATTATTTTCTATAGGAATGTAGTGGAGTAAAAAGTACATTATTTTCTATAGGAATGTAGTGGAGTAAAAAGTACATTATTTTCTATAGGAATGTAGTGGAGTAAAAAGTACATTATTTTCTATAGGAATGTAGTGGAGTAAAAAGTACATTATTTTCTATAGGAATGTAGTGGAGTGAAAAGTACATTATTTTATTAAGGAATGTAGTGGAGTAAAAAGTACATTATTTTCTATAGGAATGTAGTGGAGTAAAAAGTACATTATTTTCTATAGGAATGTAGTGGAGTAAAAAGTACATTATTTTCTATAGGAATGTAGTGGAGTAAAAAGTGGAGTAAAAAGTACATTATTTTATTAAGGAATGTAGTGGAGTAAAAAGTACATTATTTTCTATAGGAATGTAGTGAAGTAAAAAGTACATTATTTTCTATATGAATGTAGTGGAGTAAAAAGTACATTATTTTATTAAGGAATGTAGTGGAGTAAAAAGTACATTATTTTCTATAGGAATGTAGTGGAGTAAAAAGTGGAGTAAAAAGTACATTATTTTCTATAGGAATGTAGTGGAGTAAAAAGTACATTCTTTTCTATAGGAATGAAGTGGAGTAAAAAGTACATTATTTTCTATAGGAATGTAGTAGAGTAAAAAGTACATTATTTTCTATAGGAATGTAGTGGAGTGAAAAGTATATTATTTTCTATATGAATGTAGTGGAGTAAAAAGTACATTATTTTATTAAGGAATGTAGTGGAGTAAAAAGTACATTATTTTCTATAGGAATGTAGTGGAGTAAAAAGTACATTATTTTCTATAGGAATGTAGAGGAGTAAAAAGTACATTATTTTCTATAGGAATGTAGTGGAGTAAAAAGTACATTATTTTCTAAAGGAATGTAGTGGAGTAAAAAGTACATTATTTTCTATAGGAATGTAGTGGAGTAAAAAGTACATTATTTTCTATAGGAATGTAGAGGAGTAAAAAGTACATTATTTTCTATAGGAATGTAGTGGAGTAAAAAGTACATTATTTTCTATAGGAATGTAGTGGAGTAAAAAGTACATTATTTTCTAAAGGAATGTAGTGGAGTAAAAAGTACATTATTTTCTATAGGAATGTAGTGGAGTTAAAAATACATTTTTTTCTATAGGAATGTAGAGGAGTAAAAACTACATTATTTTCTATAGGAATGTAGTGGAGTGAAAAGTACATTATTTTCTATATGAATGTAGTGGAGTAAAAAGTACATTATTTTCTATATGAATGTAGTGGAGTAAAAAGTACATTATTTTCTATAGGAATGTAGTGAAGTAAAAAGTACATTATTTTCTATATGAATGTAGTGGAGTAAAAAGTACATTATTTTATTAAGGAATGTAGTGGAGTAAAAAGTACATTATTTTCTATAGGAATGTAGTGGAGTAAAAAGTGGAGTAAAAAGTACATTATTTTCTATAGGAATGTAGTGGAGTAAAAAGTACATCATTTTCTATAGGAATGTAGTGGAGTAAAAAGTACATTATTTTCTATAGGAATGTAGTGGAGTGAAAAGTACATTATTTTATTAAGGAATGTAGTGGAGTAAAAAGTACATTATTTTCTATAGGAATGTAGTGGAGTAAAAAGTACATTATTTTCTATAGGAATGTAGTGAAGTAAAAAAAAAAACATTTCTATAGGAATGCTGTGGAGTAAAAAGTACATTATTTTCTATAGGATTGTAGTGGAGTAAAAAGTACATTATTTTCTATAGGAATGTAGTGGAGTAAAAAGTACATTATTTTCTATAGGAATGTAGTGGAGTAAAAAGTACATTATTTTCTATAGGAATGTAGTGGAGTAAAAAGTACATTATTTTCTATAGGAATGTAGTGGAGTAAAAAGTACATTATTTTCTATAGGAATGTAGTGGAGTGAAAAGTACATTATTTTATTAAGGAATGTAGTGGAGTAAAAAGTACATTATTTTCTATAGGAATGTAGTGGAGTAAAAAGTACATTATTTTCTATAGGAATGTAGTGGAGTAAAAAGTACATTATTTTCTATAGGAATGTAGTGGAGTAAAAAGTGGAGTAAAAAGTACATTATTTTATTAAGGAATGTAGTGGAGTAAAAAGTACATTATTTTCTATAGGAATGTAGTGAAGTAAAAAGTACATTATTTTCTATATGAATGTAGTGGAGTAAAAAGTACATTATTTTATTAAGGAATGTAGTGGAGTAAAAAGTACATTATTTTCTATAGGAATGTAGTGGAGTAAAAAGTGGAGTAAAAAGTACATTATTTTCTATAGGAATGTAGTGGAGTAAAAAGTACATTCTTTTCTATAGGAATGAAGTGGAGTAAAAAGTACATTATTTTCTATAGGAATGTAGTAGAGTAAAAAGTACATTATTTTATTAAGGAATGTAGTGGAGTAAAAAGTACATTATTTTCTATAGGAATGTAGTGGAGTAAAAAGTACATTATTTTCTATATGAATGTAGTGGAGTAAAAAGTACATTATTTTATTAAGGAATGTAGTGGAGTAAAAAGTACATTATTTTCTATAGGAATGTAGTGGAGTAAAAAGTACATTATTTTCTATAGGAATGTAGTGGAGTAAAAAGTACATTATTTTCTATAGGAATGTAGTGGAGTAAAAAGTGGAGTAAAAAGTACATTATTTTATTAAGGAATGTAGTGGAGTAAAAAGTACATTATTTTCTATAGGAATGTAGTGAAGTAAAAAGTACATTATTTTCTATATGAATGTAGTGGAGTAAAAAGTACATTATTTTATTAAGGAATGTAGTGGAGTAAAAAGTACATTATTTTCTATAGGAATGTAGTGGAGTAAAAAGTGGAGTAAAAAGTACATTATTTTCTATAGGAATGTAGTGAAGTAAAAAGTACATTATTTTCTATAGGAATGAAGTGGAGTAAAAAGTACATTATTTTCTATAGGAATGTAGTAGAGTAAAAAGTACATTATTTTCTATAGGAATGTAGTGGAGTGAAAAGTACATTATTTTCTATATGAATGTAGTGGAGTAAAAAGTACATTATTTTATTAAGGAATGTAGTGGAGTAAAAAGTACATTATTTTCTATAGGAATGTAGTGGAGTAAAAAGTACATTATTTTCTATAGGAATGTAGAGGAGTAAAAAGTACATTATTTTCTATAGGAATGTAGTGGAGTAAAAAGTACATTATTTTCTAAAGGAATGTAGTGGAGTAAAAAGTACATTATTTTCTATAGGAATGTAGTGGAGTAAAAAGTACATTATTTTCTATAGGAATGTAGAGGAGTAAAAAGTACATTATTTTCTATAGGAATGTAGTGGAGTAAAAAGTACATTATTTTCTATAGGAATGTAGTGGAGTAAAAAGTACATTATTTTCTAAAGGAATGTAGTGGAGTAAAAAGTACATTATTTTCTATAGGAATGTAGTGGAGTTAAAAATACATTTTTTTCTATAGGAATGTAGAGGAGTAAAAACTACATTATTTTCTATAGGAATGTAGTGGAGTGAAAAGTACATTATTTTCTATATGAATGTAGTGGAGTAAAAAGTACATTATTTTCTATATGAATGTAGTGGAGTAAAAAGTACATTATTTTCTATAGGAATGTAGTGAAGTAAAAAGTACATTATTTTCTATATGAATGTAGTGGAGTAAAAAGTACATTATTTTATTAAGGAATGTAGTGGAGTAAAAAGTACATTATTTTCTATAGGAATGTAGTGGAGTAAAAAGTGGAGTAAAAAGTACATTATTTTCTATAGGAATGTAGTGGAGTAAAAAGTACATCATTTTCTATAGGAATGTAGTGGAGTAAAAAGTACATTATTTTCTATAGGAATGTAGTGAAGTAAAAAGTACATTATTTTCTATATGAATGTAGTGGAGTAAAAAGTACATTATTTTATTAAGGAATGTAGTGGAGTAAAAAGTACATTATTTTCTATAGGAATGTAGTGGAGTAAAAAGTGGAGTAAAAAGTACATTATTTTCTATAGGAATGTAGTGGAGTAAAAAGTACATCATTTTCTATAGGAATGTAGTGGAGTAAAAAGTACATTATTTTCTATAGGAATGTAGTGGAGTGAAAAGTACATTATTTTATTAAGGAATGTAGTGGAGTAAAAAGTACATTATTTTCTATAGGAATGTAGTGGAGTAAAAAGTACATTATTTTCTATAGGAATGTAGTGGAGTAAAAAGTACATTATTTTCTATAGGAATGTAGTGGAGTAAAAAGTACATTATTTTCTATAGGAATGTAGTGGAGTAAAAAGTACATTATTTTCTATAGGAATGTAGTGGAGTAAAAAGTACATTTTTTTCTATAGGAATGTAGTGGAGTAAAAACTACATTATTTTCTATAGGAATGTAGTGGAGTAAAAAGTACATTATTTTCTATAGGAATGTAGTGAAGTAAAAAAAAAAAATTTTCTATAGGAATGTAGTGGAGTAAAAAGTACATTATTTTCTATATGAATTTAGTGGAGTAAAAAGTACATTATTTTCTATAGGAATGTAGTGGAGTAAAAAGTACATTATTATCTATAGGAATGTAGTGGAGTAAAAAGTACATTATTTTCTATAGGAATGTAGTGGAGTAAAAAGTACATTATTTTCTATAGGAATGTAGTGGAGTAAAAAATACATTATTTTCTATATGAATGTAGTGGAGTAAAAAGTACATTATTTTATTAAGGAATGTAGTGGAGTAAAAAATACATTATTTTCTATAGGAATGTAGTGGAGTTAAAAGTACATTATTTTCTATAGGAATGTAGTGGAGTAAAATGTACATTATTTTCTATAGGAATGTAGTGGAGTAAAAAGTACATTTTTTTCTATAGGAATGTAGTGGAGTAAAAAGTACATTATTTTCTATAGGAATGTAGTGGAGTAAAAAGTACATTATTTTCTATAGGAATGTAGTGGAGTAAAAAGTACAATATTTTCTATAGGAATGTAGTGGAGTAAAAAGTACATTATTTTCTATAGGAATGTAGTGGAGTAAAAAGTACATTATTTTCTATATGAATGTAGTGGAGTAAAAAGTACATTATTTTCTATAGGAATGTAGTGAAGTAAAAAGTACATTATTTTCTATATGAATGTAGTGGAGTAAAAAGTACATTATTTTATTAAGGAATGTAGTGGAGTAAAAAGTACATTATTTTCTATAGGAATGTAGTGGAGTAAAAAGTGGAGTAAAAAGTACATTATTTTCTATAGGAATGTAGTGGAGTAAAAAGTACATCATTTTCTATAGGAATGTAGTGGAGTAAAAAGTACATTATTTTCTATAGGAATGTAGTGAAGTAAAAAGTACATTATTTTCTATAGGAATGTAGTGAAGTAAAAAAAAAAACATTTCTATAGGAATGCTGTGGAGTAAAAAGTACATTATTTTCTATAGGATTGTAGTGGAGTAAAAAGTACATTATTTTCTATAGGAATGTAGTGGAGTAAAAAGTACATTATTTTCTATAGGAATGTAGTGGAGTAAAAAGTACATTATTTTCTATAGGAATGTAGTGGAGTAAAAAGTACATTATTTTCTATAGGAATGTAGTGGAGTAAAAAGTACATTATTTTCTATAGGAATGTAGTGGAGTGAAAAGTACATTATTTTATTAAGGAATGTAGTGGAGTAAAAAGTACATTATTTTCTATAGGAATGTAGTGGAGTAAAAAGTACATTATTTTCTCTAGGAAAATAGTGGAGTAAAAAGTACATTATTTTATTAAGGAATGTAGTGGAGTAAAAAGTACATTATTTTCTGTAGGAATGTAGTGGAGTAAAAAGTACATTATTTTCTATAGGAATGTAGTGGAGTAAAAAGTACATTATTTTCTATATGAATGTAGTGGAGTAAAAAGTACATTATTTTATTAAGGAATGTAGTGGAGTAAAAAATACATTATTTTCTATAGGAATGTAGTGGAGTTAAAAGTACATTATTTTCTATAGGAATGTAGTGGAGTAAAAAGTACATTTTTTTCTATAGGAATGTAGTGGAGTAAAAAGTACATTATTTTCTATAGGAATGTAGTGGAGTAAAAAGTACAATATTTTCTATAGGAATGTAGTGGAGTAAAAAGTACATTATTTTCTATAGGAATGTAGTGAAGTAAAAAAAAAAAAAAATTCTATAGGAATGTAGTGGAGTAAAAAGTACAATATTTTCTATAGGAATGTAGTGGAGTAAAAAGTACATTATTTTCTATAGGAATGTAGTGAAGTAAAAAGTACATTATTTTCTATAGGAATGTAGTGGAGTAAAAAGTACATTATTTTCTATAGGAATGTAGTGAAGTAAAAAAAAAAAACATTTCTATAGGAATGCTGTGGAGTAAAAAGTACATTATTTTCTATAGGATTGTAGTGGAGTAAAAAGTACATTATTTTCTATAGGAATGTAGTGGAGTAAAAAGTACATTATTTTCTATAGGAATGTAGTGGAGTAAAAAGTACATTATTTTCTATAGGAATGTAGTGGAGTAAAAAGTACATTATTTTCTATAGGAATGTAGTGGAGTAAAAAGTACATTATTTTCTATAGGAATGTAGTGGAGTGAAAAGTACATTATTTTCTATAGGAATGTAGTGGAGTAAAAAGTACATTATTTTATTAAGGAATGCAGTGGAGTGAAAAGTACATTCTTTTCTATAGGAATGAAGTGGAGTAAAAAGTACATTATTTTCTATAGGAATGTAGTGGAGTAAAAAGTACATAATTTTCTATAGGAATGTAGTGGACTAAAAAGTACATTATTTTCTATAGGAATGTAGTGAAGTAAAAAAAAAAGTTTTTTTATATAGGAATGTAGTGGAGTAAAAAGTACATTATTTTCTATAGGATTGTAGTGGAGTAAAAAGTACATTATTTTCTCTAGGAATGTAGTGGAGTAAAAAGTACATTATTTTATTAAGGAATGTAGTGGAGTAAAAAGTACATTATTTTATTAAGGAATGTAGTGGAGTAAAAAGTACATTATTTTCTATAGGAATGTAGTGGAGTAAAAAGTACATTTTTTTCTATAGGAATGTAGTGGAGTAAAAAGTACATTATTTTCTATAGGAATGTAGTGAAGTAAAAAAAAAAAAAAATTCTATAGGAATGTAGTGGAGTAAAAAGTACATAATTTTCTATAGGAATGTAGTGGAGTAAAAAGTGCATAATTTTCTATAGGAATGTAGTGGAGTAAAAAGTACATTATTTTCTATAGGAATGTAGTGGAGTAAAAAGTACATTATTTTCTATAGGATTGTAGTGGAGTAAAATGTACATTATTTTCTCTAGGAAAATAGTGGAGTAAAAAGTACATTATTTTATTAAGGAATGTAGTGGAGTAAAAAGTACATTATTTTCTGTAGGAATGTAGTGGAGTAAAAAGTACATTATTTTCTATAGGAATGTAGTGGAGTAAAAAGTACATTATTTTCTATATGAATGTAGTGGAGTAAAAAGTACATTATTTTATTAAGGAATGTAGTGGAGTAAAAAATACATTATTTTCTATAGGAATGTAGTGGAGTTAAAAGTACATTATTTTCTATAGGAATGTAGTGGAGTAAAAAGTACATTTTTTTCTATAGGAATGTAGTGGAGTAAAAAGTACATTATTTTCTATAGGAATGTAGTGGAGTAAAAAGTACAATATTTTCTATAGGAATGTAGTGGAGTAAAAAGTACATTATTTTCTATAGGAATGTAGTGAAGTGAAAAAAAAAAAATTCTATAGGAATGTAGTGGAGTAAAAAGTACAATATTTTCTATAGGAATGTAGTGGAGTAAAAAGTACATTATTTTCTATAGGAATGTAGTGAAGTAAAAAGTACATTATTTTCTATAGGAATGTAGTGGAGTAAAAAGTACATTATTTTCTATAGGAATGTAGTGAAGTAAAAAAAAAAACATTTCTATAGGAATGCTGTGGAGTAAAAAGTACATTATTTTCTATAGGAATGTAGTGGAGTAAAAAGTACATTATTTTCTATAGGAATGTAGTGGAGTGAAAAGTACATTATTTTCTATAGGAATGTAGTGGAGTAAAAAGTACATTATTTTATTAAGGAATGTAGTGGAGTAAAAAGTACATTATTTTCTATAGGAATGTAGTGAAGTAAAAAGTACATTATTTTCTATATGAATGTAGTGGAGTAAAAAGTACATTATTTTATTAAGGAATGTAGTGGAGTAAAAAGTACATTATTTTCTATAGGAATGTAGTGGAGTAAAAAGTGGAGTAAAAAGTACATTATTTTCTATAGGAATGTAGTGGAGTAAAAAGTACATTCTTTTCTATAGGAATGAAGTGGAGTAAAAAGTACATTATTTTCTATAGGAATGTAGTAGAGTAAAAAGTACATTATTTTCTATAGGAATGTAGTGGAGTGAAAAGTACATTATTTTCTATATGAATGTAGTGGAGTAAAAAGTACATTATTTTCTATAGGAATGTAGTGGAGTAAAAAGTACATTATTTTCTATAGGAATGTAGAGGAGTAAAAAGTACATTATTTTCTATAGGAATGTAGTGGAGTGAAAAGTACATTATTTTCTATATGAATGTAGTGGAGTAAAAAGTACATTATTTTATTAAGGAATGTAGTGGAGTAAAAAGTACATTATTTTCTATAGGAATGTAGTGAAGTAAAAAGTACATTATTTTCTATATGAATGTAGTGGAGTAAAAAGTACATTATTTTCTATATGAATGTAGTGGAGTAAAAAGTACATTATTTTATTAAGGAATGTAGTGGAGTAAAAAGTACATTATTTTCTATAGGAATGTAGTGGAGTAAAAAGTGGAGTAAAAAGTACATTATTTTCTATAGGAATGTAGTGGAGGAAAGTACATTATTTTCTCTAGGAATGTAGTGGAGTAAAAAGTACATTATTTTCTATAGGAATGTAGTGGAGTAAAAAGTACATTATTTTCTATAGGAATGTAGTGGAGTAAAAAGTACATTATTTTCTATAGGAATGTAGTGGAGTAAAAAGTACATTTTTTTCTATAGGAATGTAGTGGAGTAAAAAGTACATTATTTTCTATAGGAATGTAGTGGAGTAAAAAGTACATTATTTTCTATAGGAATGTAGTGGAGTAAAATGTACATTATTTTCTATAGGAATGTAGTGGAGTAAAAAGAACATTATTTTCTATAGGAATGTAGTGGAGTAAAAAGTACATTATTTTCTATAGGAATGTAGTGGAGTAAAAAGTACATTATTTTCTATAGGAATGTAGTGGAGTGAAAAGTACATTATTTTCTATAGGAATGTAGTGGAGTAAAAAGTACATTATTTTATTAAGGAATGTAGTGGAGTAAAAAGTACATTATTTTCTATAGGAATGTAGTGAAGTAAAAAGTACATTATTTTCTATATGAATGTAGTGGAGTAAAAAGTACATTATTTTATTAAGGAATGTAGTGGAGTAAAAAGTACATTATTTTCTATAGGAATGTAGTGGAGTAAAAAGTGGAGTAAAAAGTACATTATTTTCTATAGGAATGTAGTGGAGTAAAAAGTACATTCTTTTCTATAGGAATGAAGTGGAGTAAAAAGTACATTATTTTCTATAGGAATGTAGTAGAGTAAAAAGTACATTATTTTCTATAGGAATGTAGTGGAGTGAAAAGTACATTATTTTCTATATGAATGTAGTGGAGTAAAAAGTACATTATTTTCTATAGGAATGTAGTGGAGTAAAAAGTACATTATTTTCTATAGGAATGTAGTGAAGTAAAAAGTACATTATTTTCTATATGAATGTAGTGGAGTAAAAAGTACATTATTTTCTATATGAATGTAGTGGAGTAAAAAGTACATTATTTTATTAAGGAATGTAGTGGAGTAAAAAGTACATTATTTTCTATAGGAATGTAGTGGAGTAAAAAGTGGAGTAAAAAGTACATTATTTTCTATAGGAATGTAGTGGAGTAAAGTACATTATTTTCTCTAGGAATGTAGTGGAGTAAAAAGTACATTATTTTCTATAGGAATGTAGTGGAGTAAAAAGTACATTATTTTCTATAGGAATGTAGTGGAGTAAAAAGTACATTATTTTCTATAGGAATGTAGTGGAGTAAAAAGTACATTTTTTTCTATAGGAATGTAGTGGAGTAAAAAGTACATTATTTTCTATAGGAATGTAGTGGAGTAAAAAGTACATTATTTTCTATAGGAATGTAGTGGAGTAAAATGTACATTATTTTCTATAGGAATGTAGTGGAGTAAAAAGAACATTATTTTCTATAGGAATGTAGTGGAGTAAAAAGTACATTATTTTCTATAGGAATGTAGTGGAGTAAAAAGTACATTATTTTCTATAGGAATGTAGTGGAGTAAAAAGTGGAGTAAAAAGTACATTATTTTCTATAGGAATGTAGTGGAGTAAAAAGTACATAATTTTCTATAGGAATGTAGTGGAGTAAAAAGTACATTATTTTCTATAGGAATGTAGTGAAGTAAAAAAAAAGTTTTTTTATATAGGAATGTAGTGGAGTAAAAAGTACATTATTTTCTATAGGAATGTAGTGAAGTAAAAAAGAAAAAAATTTCTATAGGAATGTAGTGGAGTAAAAAGTACATTATTTTCTATAGGAATGTAGTGGAGTAAAAAGTACATTATTTTCTATAGGAATGTAGTGGAGTAAAAAGTACATAATTTTCTATAGGAATGTAGTGGAGTAAAAAGTACATTTTTTTCTATAGGAATGTAGTGGAGTAAAAAGTACATTATATTCTATAGGAATGTAGTGGAGTAAAAAGTACATTCTTTTCTATAGGAATGAAGTGGAGTAAAAAGTACATTATTTTCTATAGGAATGTAGTGGAGTAAAAAGTACATAATTTTCTATAGGAATGTAGTGGAGTAAAAAGTACATTATTTTCTATAGGAATGTAGTGGAGTAAAAAGTACATTTTTTTCTATAGGAATGTAGTGGAGTAAAAAGTACATTATTTTCTATAGGAATGTAGTGGAGTAAAAAGTACATAATTTTCTATAGGAATGTAGTGGAGTAAAAAGTACATTTTTTTCTATAGGAATGTAGTGGAGTAAAAAGTACATAATTTTCTATAGGAATGTAGTGGAGTAAAAAGTACATTTTTTTCTATAGGAATGTAGTGGAGTAAAAAGTACATTATTTTCTATAGGAATGTAGTGGAGTAAAAAGTACATTATTTTCTATAGGAATGAAGTGGAGTAAAAAGTACATTTTTTTATATAGGAATGTAGTGGAGTAAAAAGTACATTATTTTCTATAGGATTGTAGTGGAGTAAAAAGTACATTATTTTCTCTAGGAATGTAGTGGAGTAAAAAGTACATTATTTTATTAAGGAATGTAGTGGAGTAAAAAGTACATTATTTTCTATAGGAATGTAGTGGAGTAAAAAGTACATTTTTTTCTATAGGAATGTAGTGGAATAAAAAGTACATTATTTTCTATAGGAATGTAGTGAAGTAAAAAAAAAAAAAATTCTATAGGAATGTAGTGGAGTAAAAAGTACATAATTTTCTATAGGAATGTAGTGGAGTAAAAAGTACATTATTTTCTATAGGAATGTAGTGAAGTAAAAAAAAAGTTTTTTTATATAGGAATGTAGTGGAGTAAAAAGTACATTATTTTCTATAGGATTGTAGTGGAGTAAAAAGTACATTATTTTCTCTAGGAATGTAGTGGAGTAAAAAGTACATTATTTTATTAAGGAATGTAGTGGAGTAAAAAGTACATTATTTTCTGTAGGAATGTAGTGGAGTAAAAAGTACATTATTTTCTATAGGAATGTAGTGGAGTAAAAAGTACATAATTTTCTATAGGAATGTAGTGGAGTAAAAAGTGCATAATTTTCTATAGGAATGTAGTGGAGTAAAAAGTACATTATTTTCTATAGGAATGTAGTGAAGTAAAAAAAAAGTTTTTTTATATAGGAATGTATTGGAGTAAAAAGTACATTATTTTCTATAGGATTGTAGTGGAGTAAAAAGTACATTATTTTCTCTAGGAATGTAGTGGAGTAAAAAGTACATTATTTTATTAAGGAATGTAGTGGAGTAAAAAGTACATTATTTTCTGTAGGAATGTAGTGGAGTAAAAAGTACATTATTTTCTATAGGAATGTAGTGGAGTAAAAAGTACATTATTTTCTATATGAATGTAGTGGAGTAAAAAGTACATTATTTTATTAAGGAATGTAGTGGAGTAAAAAATACATTATTTTCTATAGGAATGTAGTGGAGTTAAAAGTACATTATTTTCTATAGGAATGTAGTGGAGTAAAATATACATTATTTTCTATAGGAATGTAGTGGAGTAAAAAGTACATTATTTTCTATAGGAATGTAGTGAAGTAAAAAAAAAAAAAAATTCTATAGGAATGTAGTGGAGTAAAAAATACATTATTTTCTATAGGAATGTAGTGGAGTTAAAAGTACATTATTTTCTATAGGAATGTAGTGGAGTAAAAAGTACATTATTTTCTATAGGATTGTAGTGGAGTAAAAAGTACATTATTTTCTCTAGGAATGTAGTGGAGTAAAAAGTACATTATTTTATTAAGGAATGTAGTGGAGTAAAAAGTACATTATTTTCTGTAGGAATGTAGTGGAGTAAAAAGTACATTATTTTCTATAGGAATGTAGTGGAGTAAAAAGTACATTATTTTCTATAGGAATGTAGTGGAGTAAAAAGTGCATAATTTTCTATAGGAATGTAGTGGAGTAAAAAGTACATTATTTTCTATAGGAATGTAGTGAAGTAAAAAAAAAGTTTTTTTATATAGGAATGTATTGGAGTAAAAAGTACATTATTTTCTATAGGATTGTAGTGGAGTAAAAAGTACATTATTTTCTCTAGGAATGTAGTGGAGTAAAAAGTACATTATTTTATTAAGGAATGTAGTGGAGTAAAAAGTACATTATTTTCTGTAGGAATGTAGTGGAGTAAAAAGTACATTATTTTCTATAGGAATGTAGTGGAGTAAAAAGTACATTATTTTCTATATGAATGTAGTGGAGTAAAAAGTACATTATTTTATTAAGGAATGTAGTGGAGTAAAAAATACATTATTTTCTATAGGAATGTAGTGGAGTTAAAAGTACATTATTTTCTATAGGAATGTAGTGGAGTAAAATATACATTATTTTCTATAGGAATGTAGTGGAGTAAAAATTACATTTTTTTCTATAGGAATGTAGTGGAGTAAAAAGTACATTATTTTCTATAGGAATGTAGTGGAGTAAAAAGTACATTATTTTCTATAGGAATGTAGTGGAGTAAAAAGTACAATATTTTCTATAGGAATGTAGTGGAGTAAAAAGTGGAGTAAAAAGTACATTATTTTCTATAGGAATGTAGTGGAGTAAAGTACATTATTTTCTCTAGGAATGTAGTGGAGTAAAAAGTACATTATTTTCTATAGGAATGTAGTGGAGTAAAAAGTACATTATTTTCTATAGGAATGTAGTGGAGTAAAAAGTACATTATTTTCTATAGGAATGTAGTGGAGTAAAAAGTACATTTTTTTCTATAGGAATGTAGTGGAGTAAAAAGTACATTATTTTCTATAGGAATGTAGTGGAGTAAAAAGTACATTATTTTCTATAGGAATGTAGTGGAGTAAAATGTACATTATTTTCTATAGGAATGTAGTGGAGTAAAAAGAACATTATTTTCTATAGGAATGTAGTGGAGTAAAAAGTACATTATTTTCTATAGGAATGTAGTGGAGTAAAAAGTACATTATTTTCTATAGGAATGTAGTGGAGTGAAAAGTACATTATTTTCTATAGGAATGTAGTGGAGTAAAAAGTACATTATTTTATTAAGGAATGTAGTGGAGTAAAAAGTACATTATTTTCTATAGGAATGTAGTGAAGTAAAAAGTACATTATTTTCTATATGAATGTAGTGTAGTAAAAAGTACATTATTTTATTAAGGAATGTAGTGGAGTAAAAAGTACATTATTTTCTATAGGAATGTAGTGGAGTAAAAAGTGGAGTAAAAAGTACATTATTTTCTATAGGAATGTAGTGGAGTAAAAAGTACATTCTTTTCTATAGGAATGAAGTGGAGTAAAAAGTACATTATTTTCTATAGGAATGTAGTAGAGTAAAAAGTACATTATTTTCTATAGGAATGTAGTGGAGTGAAAAGTACATTATTTTCTATATGAATGTAGTGGAGTAAAAAGTACATTATTTTCTATAGGAATGTAGTGGAGTAAAAAGTACATTATTTTCTATAGGAATGTAGTGAAGTAAAAAGTACATTATTTTCTATATGAATGTAGTGGAGTAAAAAGTACATTATTTTCTATATGAATGTAGTGGAGTAAAAAGTACATTATTTTATTAAGGAATGTAGTGGAGTAAAAAGTACATTATTTTCTATAGGAATGTAGTGGAGTAAAAAGTGGAGTAAAAAGTACATTATTTTCTATAGGAATGTAGTGGAGTAAAGTACATTATTTTCTCTAGGAATATAGTGGAGTAAAAAGTACATTATTTTCTATAGGAATGTAGTGGAGTAAAAAGTACATTATTTTCTATAGGAATGTAGTGGAGTAAAAAGTACATTATTTTCTATAGGAATGTAGTGGAGTAAAAAGTACATTTTTTTCTATAGGAATGTAGTGGAGTAAAAAGTACATTATTTTCTATAGGAATGTAGTGGAGTAAAAAGTGGAGTAAAAAGTACATTATTTTCTATAGGAATGTAGTGGAGTAAAAAGTACATAATTTTCTATAGGAATGTAGTGGAGTAAAAAGTACATTATTTTCTATAGGAATGTAGTGAAGTAAAAAAAAAGTTTTTTTATATAGGAATGTAGTGGAGTAAAAAGTACATTATTTTCTATAGGAATGTAGTGAAGTAAAAAAGAAAAAAAATTCTATAGGAATGTAGTGGAGTAAAAAGTACATTATTTTCTATAGGAATGTAGTGGAGTAAAAAGTACATTATTTTCTATAGGAATGTAGTGGAGTAAAAAGTACATAATTTTCTATAGGAATGTAGTGGAGTAAAAAGTACATTTTTTTCTATAGGAATGTAGTGGAGTAAAAAGTACATTATATTCTATAGGAATGTAGTGGAGTAAAAAGTACATTCTTTTCTATAGGAATGAAGTGGAGTAAAAAGTACATTATTTTCTATAGGAATGTAGTGGAGTAAAAAGTACATAATTTTCTATAGGAATGTAGTGGAGTAAAAAGTACATTATTTTCTATAGGAATGTAGTGGAGTAAAAAGTACATTTTTTTCTATAGGAATGTAGTGGAGTAAAAAGTACATTATTTTCTATAGGAATGTAGTGGAGTAAAAAGTACATAATTTTCTATAGGAATGTAGTGGAGTAAAAAGTACATTTTTTTCTATAGGAATGTAGTGGAGTAAAAAGTACATTATTTTCTATAGGAATGTAGTGGAGTAAAAAGTACATTATTTTCTATAGGAATGTAGTGGAGTAAAAAGTACATAATTTTCTATAGGAATGTAGTGGAGTAAAAAGTACATTTTTTTCTATAGGAATGTAGTGGAGTAAAAAGTACATAATTTTCTATAGGAATGTAGTGGAGTAAAAAGTACATTATTTTCTATAGGAATGAAGTGGAGTAAAAAGTACATTTTTTTATATAGGAATGTAGTGGAGTAAAAAGTACATTATTTTCTATAGGATTGTAGTGGAGTAAAAAGTACATTATTTTCTCTAGGAATGTAGTGGAGTAAAAAGTACATTATTTTATTAAGGAATGTAGTGGAGTAAAAAGTACATTATTTTCTATAGGAATGTAGTGGAGTAAAAAGTACATTTTTTTCTATAGGAATGTAGTGGAATAAAAAGTACATTATTTTCTATAGGAATGTAGTGAAGTAAAAAAAAAAAAAAATTCTATAGGAATGTAGTGGAGTAAAAAGTACATAATTTTCTATAGGAATGTAGTGGAGTAAAAAGTGCATAATTTTCTATAGGAATGTAGTGGAGTAAAAAGTACATTATTTTCTCTAGGAATGTAGTGAAGTAAAAAAAAAGTTTTTTTATATAGGAATGTAGTGGAGTAAAAAGTACATTATTTTCTATAGGATTGTAGTGGAGTAAAAAGTACATTATTTTCTCTAGGAATGTAGTGGAGTAAAAAGTACATTATTTTATTAAGGAATGTAGTGGAGTAAAAAGTACATTATTTTCTGTAGGAATGTAGTGGAGTAAAAAGTACATTATTTTCTATAGGAATGTAGTGGAGTAAAAAGTACATAATTTTCTATAGGAATGTAGTGGAGTAAAAAGTGCATAATTTTCTATAGGAATGTAGTGGAGTAAAAAGTACATTATTTTCTATAGGAATGTAGTGAAGTAAAAAAAAAAGTTTTTTTATATAGGAATGTATTGGAGTAAAAAGTACATTATTTTCTATAGGATTGTAGTGGAGTAAAAAGTACATTATTTTCTCTAGGAATGTAGTGGAGTAAAAAGTACATTATTTTATTAAGGAATGTAGTGGAGTAAAAAGTACATTATTTTCTGTAGGAATGTAGTGGAGTAAAAAGTACATTATTTTCTATAGGAATGTAGTGGAGTAAAAAGTACATTATTTTCTATATGAATGTAGTGGAGTAAAAAGTACATTATTTTATTAAGGAATGTAGTGGAGTAAAAAATACATTATTTTCTATAGGAATGTAGTGGAGTTAAAAGTACATTATTTTCTATAGGAATGTAGTGGAGTAAAATATACATTATTTTCTATAGGAATGTAGTGGAGTAAAAAGTACATTATTTTCTATAGGAATGTAGTGAAGTAAAAAAAAAAAAAATTCTATAGGAATGTAGTGGAGTAAAAAATACATTATTTTCTATAGGAATGTAGTGGAGTTAAAAGTACATTATTTTCTATAGGAATGTAGTGGAGTAAAATATACATTATTTTCTATAGGAATGTAGTGGAATAAAAAGTACATTATTTTCTATAGGAATGTAGTGAAGTAAAAAAAAAAAAAAATTCTATAGGAATGTAGTGGAGTAAAAAGTACATAATTTTCTATAGGAATGTAGTGGAGTAAAAAGTGCATAATTTTCTATAGGAATGTAGTGGAGTAAAAAGTACATTATTTTCTATAGGAATGTAGTGAAGTAAAAAAAAAGTTTTTTTATATAGGAATGTAGTGGAGTAAAAAGTACATTATTTTCTATAGGATTGTAGTGGAGTAAAAAGTACATTATTTTCTCTAGGAATGTAGTGGAGTAAAAAGTACATTATTTTATTAAGGAATGTAGTGGAGTAAAAAGTACATTATTTTCTGTAGGAATGTAGTGGAGTAAAAAGTACATTATTTTCTATAGGAATGTAGTGGAGTAAAAAGTACATAATTTTCTATAGGAATGTAGTGGAGTATAAAGTGCTTAATTTTCTATAGGAATGTAGTGGAGTAAAAAGTACATTATTTTCTATAGGAATGTAGTGAAGTATAAAAAAAGTTTTTTTATATAGGAATGTATTGGAGTAAAAAGTACATTATTTTCTATAGGATTGTAGTGGAGTAAAAAGTACATTATTTTCTCTAGGAATGTAGTGGAGTAAAAAGTACATTATTTTATTAAGGAATGTAGTGGAGTAAAAAGTACATTATTTTCTGTAGGAATGTAGTGGAGTAAAAAGTACATTATTTTCTATAGGAATGTAGTGGAGTAAAAAGTACATTATTTTCTATATGAATGTAGTGGAGTAAAAAGTACATTATTTTATTAAGGAATGTAGTGGAGTAAAAAATACATTATTTTCTATAGGAATGTAGTGGAGTTAAAAGTACATTATTTTCTATAGGAATGTAGTGGAGTAAAATATACATTCTTTTCTATAGGAATGTAGTGGAGTAAAAAGTACATTTTTTTCTATAGGAATGTAGTGGAGTAAAAAGTACATTATTTTCTATAGGAATGTAGTGGAGTAAAAAGTACATTATTTTCTATAGGAATGTAGTGGAGTAAAAAGTACAATATTTTCTATAGGAATGTAGTGGAGTAAAAAGTACATTATTTTCTATAGGAATGTAGTGAAGTAAAAAAAAAAAAATTCTATAGGAATGTAGTGGAGTAAAAAGTACAATATTTTCTATAGGAATGTAGTGGAGTAAAAAGTACAATATTTTCTATAGGAATGTAGTGGAGTAAAAAGTACATTATTTTCTATAGGAATGTAGTGAAGTAAAAAGTACATTATTTTCTATAGGAATGTAGTGGAGTAAAAAGTACATTATTTTCTATAGGAATGTAGTGAAGTAAAAAAAAAAAACATTTCTATAGGAATGCTGTGGAGTAAAAAGTACATTATTTTCTATAGGATTGTAGTGGAGTAAAAAGTACATTATTTTCTATAGGAATGTAGTGGAGTAAAAAGTACATTATTTTCTATAGGAATGTAGTGGAGTAAAAAGTACATTATTTTCTATAGGAATGTAGTGGAGTAAAAAGTATATTATTTTCTATAGGAATGTAGTGGAGTAAAAAGTACATTATTTTCTATAGGAATGTAGTGGAGTAAAAAGTACATTATTTTCTATAGGAATGTAGTGGAGTAAAAAGTATATTATTTTCTATAGGAATGTAGTGGAGTAAAAAGTACATTATTTTCTATAGGAATGTAGTGGAGTAAAAAGTACATTATTTTATTAAGGAATGTAGTGGAGTAAAAAGTACATTATTTTCTATAGGAATGTAGTGGAGTAAAAAGTGGAGTAAAAAGTACATTATTTTCTATAGGAATGTAGTGGAGTAAAAAGTACATTCTTTTCTATAGGAATGAAGTGGAGTAAAAAGTACATTATTTTCTATATGAATGTAGTGGAGTAAAAAGTACATTATTTTATTAAGGAATGTAGTGGAGTAAAAAGTACATTATTTTCTATAGGAATGTAGTGGAGTAAAAATTGGAGTAAAAAGTACATTATTTTCTATAGGAATGTAGTGGAGTAAAAAGTACATCATTTTCTATAGGAATGTAGTGGAGTAAAAAGTACATTATTTTCTATAGGAATGTAGTGGAGTGAAAAGTACATTATTTTATTAAGGAATGTAGTGGAGTAAAAAGTACATTATTTTCTATAGGAATGTAGTGGAGTAAAAAGTACATTATTTTCTATAGGAATGTAGTGGAGTAAAAAGTACATTATTTTCTATAGGAATGTAGTGGAGTAAAAAGTACATTATTTTCTATAGGAATGTAGTGGAGTAAAAAGTACATTATTTTCTATAGGAATGTAGTGGAGTAAAAAGTACATTTTTTTCTATAGGAATGTAGTGGAGTAAAAAGTACATTATTTTCTATAGGAATGTAGTGGAGTAAAAAGTACATTATTTTCTATAGGAATGTAGTGAAGTAAAAAAAAAAAAAATTCTATAGGAATGTAGTGGAGTAAAAAGTACATAATTTTCTATAGGAATGTAGTGGAGTAAAAAGTGCATAATTTTCTATAGGAATGTAGTGGAGTAAAAAGTACATTATTTTCTATAGGAATGTAGTGAAGTAAAAAAAAAGTTTTTTTATATAGGAATGTAGTGGAGTAAAAAGTACATTATTTTCTATAGGATTGTAGTGGAGTAAAAAGTACATTATTTTCTCTAGGAATGTAGTGGAGTAAAAAGTACATTATTTTATTAAGGAATGTAGTGGAGTAAAAAGTACATTATTTTCTGTAGGAATGTAGTGGAGTAAAAAGTACATTATTTTCTATAGGAATGTAGTGGAGTAAAAAGTACATAATTTTCTATAGGAATGTAGTGGAGTAAAAAGTGCATAATTTTCTATAGGAATGTAGTGGAGTAAAAAGTACATTATTTTCTATAGGAATGTAGTGAAGTAAAAAAAAAGTTTTTTTATATAGGAATGTAGTGGAGTAAAAAGTACATTATTTTCTATAGGATTGTAGTGGAGTAAAAAGTACATTATTTTCTCTAGGAATGTAGTGGAGTAAAAAGTACATTATTTTATTAAGGAATGTAGTGGAGTAAAAAGTACATTATTTTCTATAGGAATGTAGTGGAGTAAAAAGTACATTATTTTCTATATGAATGTAGTGGAGTAAAAAGTACATTATTTTATTAAGGAATGTAGTGGAGTAAAAAATACATTATTTTCTATAGGAATGTAGTGGAGTAAAAAGTACATTATTTTCTATAGGAATGTAGTGAAGTAAAAAAAAAAAATTCTATAGGAATGTAGTGGAGTAAAAAGTACAATATTTTCTATAGGAATGTAGTGGAGTAAAAAGTACAATATTTTCTATAGGAATGTAGTGGAGTAAAAAGTACATTATTTTCTATAGGAATGTAGTGAAGTAAAAAGTACATTATTTTCTATAGGAATGTAGTGGAGTAAAAAGTACATTATTTTCTATAGGAATGTAGTGGAGTAAAAAGTACATTATTTTCTATAGGAATGTAGTGGAGTAAAAAGTACATTATTTTCTATAGGAATGTAGTGGAGTGAAAAGTACATTATTTTATTAAGGAATGTAGTGGAGTAAAAAGTACATTATTTTCTATAGGAATGTAGTGGAGTAAAAAGTACATTATTTTCTATAGGAATGTAGTGGAGTAAAAAGTACATTATTTTCTATAGGAATGTAGTGGAGTAAAAAGTGGAGTAAAAAGTACATTATTTTATTAAGGAATGTAGTGGAGTAAAAAGTACATTATTTTCTATAGGAATGTAGTGAAGTAAAAAGTACATTATTTTCTATATGAATGTAGTGGAGTAAAAAGTACATTATTTTATTAAGGAATGTAGTGGAGTAAAAAGTACATTATTTTCTATAGGAATGTAGTGGAGTAAAAAGTGGAGTAAAAAGTACATTATTTTCTATAGGAATGTAGTGGAGTAAAAAGTACATTCTTTTCTATAGGAATGAAGTGGAGTAAAAAGTACATTATTTTCTATATGAATGTAGTGGAGTAAAAAGTACATTATTTTATTAAGGAATGTAGTGGAGTAAAAAGTACATTATTTTCTATAGGAATGTAGTGGAGTAAAAAGTGGAGTAAAAAGTACATTATTTTCTATAGGAATGTAGTGGAGTAAAAAGTACATCATTTTCTATAGGAATGTAGTGGAGTAAAAAGTACATTATTTTCTATAGGAATGTAGTGGAGTGAAAAGTACATTATTTTATTAAGGAATGTAGTGGAGTAAAAAGTACATTATTTTCTATAGGAATGTAGTGGAGTAAAAAGTACATTATTTTCTATAGGAATGTAGTGGAGTAAAAAGTACATTATTTTCTATAGGAATGTAGTGGAGTAAAAAGTACATTATTTTCTATAGGAATGTAGTGGAGTAAAAAGTACATTATTTTCTATAGGAATGTAGTGGAGTAAAAAGTACATTTTTTTCTATAGGAATGTAGTGGAGTAAAAAGTACATTATTTTCTATAGGAATGTAGTGGAGTAAAAAGTACATTATTTTCTATAGGAATGTAGTGAAGTAAAAAAAAAAAAAATTCTATAGGAATGTAGTGGAGTAAAAAGTACATAATTTTCTATAGGAATGTAGTGGAGTAAAAAGTGCATAATTTTCTATAGGAATGTAGTGGAGTAAAAAGTACATTATTTTCTATAGGAATGTAGTGAAGTAAAAAAAAAGTTTTTTTATATAGGAATGTAGTGGAGTAAAAAGTACATTATTTTCTATAGGATTGTAGTGGAGTAAAAAGTACATTATTTTCTCTAGGAAAGTAGTGGAGTAAAAAGTACATTATTTTATTAAGGAATGTAGTGGAGTAAAAAGTACATTATTTTCTGTAGGAATGTAGTGGAGTAAAAAGTACATTATTTTCTATAGGAATGTAGTGGAGTAAAAAGTACATAATTTTCTATAGGAATGTAGTGGAGTAAAAAGTGCATAATTTTCTATAGGAATGTAGTGGAGTAAAAAGTACATTATTTTCTATAGGAATGTAGTGAAGTAAAAAAAAAGTTTTTTTATATAGGAATGTAGTGGAGTAAAAAGTACATTATTTTCTATAGGATTGTAGTGGAGTAAAAAGTACATTATTTTCTCTAGGAATGTAGTGGAGTAAAAAGTACATTATTTTATTAAGGAATGTAGTGGAGTAAAAAGTACATTATTTTCTATAGGAATGTAGTGGAGTAAAAAGTACATTATTTTCTATATGAATGTAGTGGAGTAAAAAGTACATTATTTTATTAAGGAATGTAGTGGAGTAAAAAATACATTATTTTCTATAGGAATGTAGTGGAGTTAAAAGTACATTATTTTCTATAGGAATGTAGTGGAGTAAAAAGTACATTATTTTCTATAGGAATGTAGAGGAGTAAAAAGTACATTATTTTCTATAGGAATGTAGTGGAGTGAAAAGTACATTATTTTCTATATGAATGTAGTGGAGTAAAAAGTACATTATTTTATTAAGGAATGTAGTGGAGTAAAAAGTACATTATTTTATATAGGAATGTAGTGAAGTAAAAAGTACATTATTTTCTATATGAATGTAGTGGAGTAAAAAGTACATTATTTTCTATATGAATGTAGTGGAGTAAAAAGTACATTATTTTATTAAGGAATGTAGTGGAGTAAAAAGTACATTATTTTCTATAGGAATGTAGTGGAGTAAAAAGTGGAGTAAAAAGTACATTATTTTCTATAGGAATGTAGTGGAGTAAAGTACATTATTTTCTCTAGGAATGTAGTGGAGTAAAAAGTACATTATTTTCTATAGGAATGTAGTGGAGTAAAAAGTACATTATTTTCTATAGGAATGTAGTGGAGTAAAAAGTACATTATTTTCTATAGGAATGTAGTGGAGTAAAAAGTACATTTTTTTCTATAGGAATGTAGTGGAGTAAAAAGTACATTATTTTCTATAGGAATGCAGACGAGTAAAAAGTACATTATTTTCTATAGGAATGTAGTGGAGTAAAATGTACATTATTTTCTATAGGAATGTAGTGGAGTAAAAAGAACATTATTTTCTATAGGAATGTAGTGGAGTAAAAAGTACATTATTTTCTATAGGAATGTAGTGGAGTAAAAAGTACATTATTTTCTATAGGAATGTAGTGGAGTAAAAAGTGGAGTAAAAAGTACATTATTTTCTATAGGAATGTAGTGGAGTAAAAAGTACATAATTTTCTATAGGAATGTAGTGGAGTAAAAAGTACATTATTTTCTATAGGAATGTAGTGAAGTAAAAAAAAAGTTTTTTTATATAGGAATGTAGTGGAGTAAAAAGTACATTATTTTCTATAGGAATGTAGTGAAGTAAAAAAGAAAAAAAATTCTATAGGAATGTAGTGGAGTAAAAAGTACATTATTTTCTATAGGAATGTAGTGGAGTAAAAAGTACATTATTTTCTATAGGAATGTAGTGGAGTAAAAAGTACATAATTTTCTATAGGAATGTAGTGGAGTAAAAAGTACATTTTTTTCTATAGGAATGTAGTGGAGTAAAAAGTACATTATTTTCTATAGGAATGTAGTGGAGTAAAAAGTACATTCTTTTCTATAGGAATGAAGTGGAGTAAAAAGTACATTATTTTCTATAGGAATGTAGTGGAGTAAAAAGTACATAATTTTCTATAGGAATGTAGTGGAGTAAAAAGTACATTATTTTCTATAGGAATGTAGTGGAGTAAAAAGTACATTTTTTTCTATAGGAATGTAGTGGAGTAAAAAGTACATTATTTTCTATAGGAATGTAGTGGAGTAAAAAGTACATAATTTTCTATAGGAATGTAGTGGAGTAAAAAGTACATTTTTTTCTATAGGAATGTAGTGGAGTAAAAAGTACATTATTTTCTATAGGAATGTAGTGGAGTAAAAAGTACATTATTTTCTATAGGAATGTAGTGGAGTAAAAAGTACATAATTTTCTATAGGAATGTAGTGGAGTAAAAAGTACATTTTTTTCTATAGGAATGTAGTGGAGTAAAAAGTACATTATTTTCTATAGGAATGTAGTGGAGTAAAAAGTACATTATTTTCTATAGGAATGAAGTGGAGTAAAAAGTACATTTTTTTATATAGGAATGTAGTGGAGTAAAAAGTACATTATTTTCTATAGGATTGTAGTGGAGTAAAAAGTACATTATTTTCTCTAGGAATGTAGTGGAGTAAAAAGTACATTATTTTATTAAGGAATGTAGTGGAGTAAAAAGTACATTATTTTCTATAGGAATGTAGTGGAGTAAAAAGTACATTTTTTTCTATAGGAATGTAGTGGAATAAAAAGTACATTATTTTCTATAGGAATGTAGTGAAGTAAAAAAAAAAAAAAATTCTATAGGAATGTAGTGGAGTAAAAAGTACATTATTTTCTCTAGGAATGTAGTGGAGTAAAAAGTACATTATTTTATTAAGGAATGTAGTGGAGTAAAAAGTACATTATTTTCTATAGGAATGTAGTGGAGTAAAAAGTACATTTTTTTCTATAGGAATGTAGTGGAATAAAAAGTACATTATTTTCTATAGGAATGTAGTGAAGTAAAAAAAAAAAAAAATTCTATAGGAATGTAGTGGAGTAAAAAGTACATTATTTTCTATAGGAATGTAGTGGAGTAAAAAGTGCATAATTTTCTATAGGAATGTAGTGGAGTAAAAAGTACATTATTTTCTCTAGGAATGTAGTGGAGTAAAAAGTACATTATTTTATTAAGGAATGTAGTGGAGTAAAAAGTACATTATTTTCTGTAGGAATGTAGTGGAGTAAAAAGTACATTATTTTCTATAGGAATGTAGTGGAGTAAAAAGTACATTATTTTCTATATGAATGTAGTGGAGTAAAAAGTACATTATTTTATTAAGGAATGTAGTGGAGTAAAAAATACATTATTTTCTATAGGAATGTAGTGGAGTAAAAAGTACATTATTTTCTATAGGAATGTAGAGGAGTAAAAAGTACATTATTTTCTATAGGAATGTAGTGGAGTGAAAAGTACATTATTTTCTATAGGAATGTAGTGGAGTAAAAAGTACATTATTTTATTAAGGAATGTAGTGGAGTAAAAAGTACATTATTTTATTAAGGAATGTAGTGGAGTAAAAAGTACATTATTTTCTGTAGGAATGTAGTGGAGTAAAAAGTACATTATTTTCTATATGAATGTAGTGGAGTAAAAAGTACATTATTTTATTAAGGAATGTAGTGGAGTAAAAAATACATTATTTTCTATAGGAATGTAGTGGAGTTAAAAGTACATTATTTTCTATAGGAATGTAGTGGAGTAAAAAGTACATTATTTTCTATAGGAATGTAGAGGAGTAAAAAGTACATTATTTTCTATAGGAATGTAGTGGAGTGAAAAGTACATTATTTTCTATATGAATGTAGTGGAGTAAAAAGTACATTATTTTATTAAGGAATGTAGTGGAGTAAAAAGTACATTATTTTCTATAGGAATGTAGTGAAGTAAAAAGTACATTATTTTCTATATGAATGTAGTGGAGTAAAAAGTACATTATTTTCTATATGAATGTAGTGGAGTAAAAAGTACATTATTTTATTAAGGAATGTAGTGGAGTAAAAAGTACATTATTTTCTATAGGAATGTAGTGGAGTAAAAAGTGGAGTAAAAAGTACATTATTTTCTATAGGAATGTAGTGGAGTAAAGTACATTATTTTCTCTAGGAATGTAGTGGAGTAAAAAGTACATTATTTTCTATAGGAATGTAGTGGAGTAAAAAGTACATTATTTTCTATAGGAATGTAGTGGAGTAAAAAGTACATTATTTTCTATAGGAATGTAGTGGAGTAAAAAGTACATATTTTTCTATAGGAATGTAGTGGAGTAAAAAGTACATTATTTTCTATAGGAATGTAGTGGAGTAAAAAGTACATTATTTTCTATAGGAATGTAGTGGAGTAAAATGTACATTATTTTCTATAGGAATGTAGTGGAGTAAAAAGAACATTATTTTCTATAGGAATGTAGTGGAGTAAAAAGTACATTATTTTCTATAGGAATGTAGTGGAGTAAAAAGTGGAGTAAAAAGTACATTATTTTCTATAGGAATGTAGTGGAGTAAAAAGTACATAATTTTCTATAGGAATGTAGTGGAGTAAAAAGTACATTATTTTCTATAGGAATGTAGTGAAGTAAAAAAAAAGTTTTTTTATATAGGAATGTAGTGGAGTAAAAAGTACATTATTTTCTATAGGAATGTAGTGAAGTAAAAAAGAAAAAAAATTCTATGTAGTGGAGTAAAAAGTACATTATTTTCTATAGGAATGTAGTGGAGTAAAAAGTACATTATTTTCTATAGGAATGTAGTGAAGTAAAAAAAAAAAATTTTCTATAGGAATGTAGTGGAGTAAAAAGTACATTATTTTCTATATGAATTTAGTGGAGTAAAAAGTACATTATTTTCTATAGGAATGTAGTGGAGTAAAAAGTACATTATTATCTATAGGAATGTAGTGGAGTAAAAAGTACATTATTTTCTATAGGAATGTAGTGGAGTAAAAAGTACATTATTTTCTATAGGAATGTAGTGGAGTAAAAAATACATTATTTTCTATATGAATGTAGTGGAGTAAAAAGTACATTATTTTATTAAGGAATGTAGTGGAGTAAAAAATACATTATTTTCTATAGGAATGTAGTGGAGTTAAAAGTACATTATTTTCTATAGGAATGTAGTGGAGTAAAATGTACATTATTTTCTATAGGAATGTAGTGGAGTAAAAAGTACATTTTTTTCTATAGGAATGTAGTGGAGTAAAAAGTACATTATTTTCTATAGGAATGTAGTGGAGTAAAAAGTACATTATTTTCTATAGGAATGTAGTGGAGTAAAAAGTACAATATTTTCTATAGGAATGTAGTGGAGTAAAAAGTACATTATTTTCTATAGGAATGTAGTGAAGTAAAAAAAAAAAATTCTATAGGAATGTAGTGGAGTAAAAAGTACAATATTTTCTATAGGAATGTAGTGGAGTAAAAAGTACATTATTTTCTATAGGAATGTAGTGAAGTAAAAAGTACATTATTTTCTATAGGAATGTAGTGGAGTAAAAAGTACATTATTTTCTATAGGAATGTAGTGAAGTAAAAAAAAAAACATTTCTATAGGAATGCTGTGGAGTAAAAAGTACATTATTTTCTATAGGATTGTAGTGGAGTAAAAAGTACATTATTTTCTATAGGAATGTAGTGGAGTAAAAAGTACATTATTTTCTATAGGAATGTAGTGGAGTAAAAAGTACATTATTTTCTATAGGAATGTAGTGGAGTAAAAAGTACATTATTTTCTATAGGAATGTAGTGGAGTGAAAAGTACATTATTTTATTAAGGAATGTAGTGGAGTAAAAAGTACATTATTTTCTATAGGAATGTAGTGGAGTAAAAAGTACATTATTTTCTCTAGGAAAATAGTGGAGTAAAAAGTACATTATTTTATTAAGGAATGTAGTGGAGTAAAAAGTACATTATTTTCTGTAGGAATGTAGTGGAGTAAAAAGTACATTATTTTCTATAGGAATGTAGTGGAGTAAAAAGTACATTATTTTCTATATGAATGTAGTGGAGTAAAAAGTACATTATTTTATTAAGGAATGTAGTGGAGTAAAAAATACATTATTTTCTATAGGAATGTAGTGGAGTTAAAAGTACATTATTTTCTATAGGAATGTAGTGGAGTAAAAAGTACATTTTTTTCTATAGGAATGTAGTGGAGTAAAAAGTACATTATTTTCTATAGGAATGTAGTGGAGTAAAAAGTACAATATTTTCTATAGGAATGTAGTGGAGTAAAAAGTACATTATTTTCTATAGGAATGTAGTGAAGTAAAAAAAAAAAAAAATTCTATAGGAATGTAGTGGAGTAAAAAGTACAATATTTTCTATAGGAATGTAGTGGAGTAAAAAGTACATTATTTTCTATAGGAATGTAGTGAAGTAAAAAGTACATTATTTTCTATAGGAATGTAGTGGAGTAAAAAGTACATTATTTTCTATAGGAATGTAGTGAAGTAAAAAAAAAAAACATTTCTATAGGAATGCTGTGGAGTAAAAAGTACATTATTTTCTATAGGATTGTAGTGGAGTAAAAAGTACATTATTTTCTATAGGAATGTAGTGGAGTAAAAAGTACATTATTTTCTATAGGAATGTAGTGGAGTAAAAAGTACATTATTTTCTATAGGAATGTAGTGGAGTAAAAAGTACATTATTTTCTATAGGAATGTAGTGGAGTAAAAAGTACATTATTTTCTATAGGAATGTAGTGGAGTGAAAAGTACATTATTTTCTATAGGAATGTAGTGGAGTAAAAAGTACATTATTTTATTAAGGAATGTAGTGGAGTAAAAAGTACATTATTTTCTATAGGAATGTAGTGGAGTGAAAAGTACATTCTTTTCTATAGGAATGAAGTGGAGTAAAAAGTACATTATTTTCTATAGGAATGTAGTGGAGTAAAAAGTACATAATTTTCTATAGGAATGTAGTGGACTAAAAAGTACATTATTTTCTATAGGAATGTAGTGAAGTAAAAAAAAAAGTTTTTTTATATAGGAATGTAGTGGAGTAAAAAGTACATTATTTTCTATAGGATTGTAGTGGAGTAAAAAGTACATTATTTTCTCTAGGAATGTAGTGGAGTAAAAAGTACATTATTTTATTAAGGAATGTAGTGGAGTAAAAAGTACATTATTTTATTAAGGAATGTAGTGGAGTAAAAAGTACATTATTTTCTATAGGAATGTAGTGGAGTAAAAAGTACATTTTTTTCTATAGGAATGTAGTGGAGTAAAAAGTACATTATTTTCTATAGGAATGTAGTGAAGTAAAAAAAAAAAAAAATTCTATAGGAATGTAGTGGAGTAAAAAGTACATAATTTTCTATAGGAATGTAGTGGAGTAAAAAGTGCATAATTTTCTATAGGAATGTAGTGGAGTAAAAAGTACATTATTTTCTATAGGAATGTAGTGGAGTAAAAAGTACATTATTTTCTATAGGATTGTAGTGGAGTAAAATGTACATTATTTTCTCTAGGAAAATAGTGGAGTAAAAAGTACATTATTTTATTAAGGAATGTAGTGGAGTAAAAAGTACATTATTTTCTGTAGGAATGTAGTGGAGTAAAAAGTACATTATTTTCTATAGGAATGTAGTGGAGTAAAAAGTACATTATTTTCTATATGAATGTAGTGGAGTAAAAAGTACATTATTTTATTAAGGAATGTAGTGGAGTAAAAAATACATTATTTTCTATAGGAATGTAGTGGAGTTAAAAGTACATTATTTTCTATAGGAATGTAGTGGAGTAAAAAGTACATTTTTTTCTATAGGAATGTAGTGGAGTAAAAAGTACATTATTTTCTATAGGAATGTAGTGGAGTAAAAAGTACAATATTTTCTATAGGAATGTAGTGGAGTAAAAAGTACATTATTTTCTATAGGAATGTAGTGAAGTGAAAAAAAAAAAATTCTATAGGAATGTAGTGGAGTAAAAAGTACAATATTTTCTATAGGAATGTAGTGGAGTAAAAAGTACATTATTTTCTATAGGAATGTAGTGAAGTAAAAAGTACATTATTTTCTATAGGAATGTAGTGGAGTAAAAAGTACATTATTTTCTATAGGAATGTAGTGAAGTAAAAAAAAAAAACATTTCTATAGGAATGCTGTGGAGTAAAAAGTACATTATTTTCTATAGGAATGTAGTGGAGTAAAAAGTACATTATTTTCTATAGGAATGTAGTGGAGTGAAAAGTACATTATTTTCTATAGGAATGTAGTGGAGTAAAAAGTACATTATTTTATTAAGGAATGTAGTGGAGTAAAAAGTACATTATTTTCTATAGGAATGTAGTGAAGTAAAAAGTACATTATTTTCTATATGAATGTAGTGGAGTAAAAAGTACATTATTTTATTAAGGAATGTAGTGGAGTAAAAAGTACATTATTTTCTATAGGAATGTAGTGGAGTAAAAAGTGGAGTAAAAAGTACATTATTTTCTATAGGAATGTAGTGGAGTAAAAAGTACATTCTTTTCTATAGGAATGAAGTGGAGTAAAAAGTACATTATTTTCTATAGGAATGTAGTAGAGTAAAAAGTACATTATTTTCTATAGGAATGTAGTGGAGTGAAAAGTACATTATTTTCTATATGAATGTAGTGGAGTAAAAAGTACATTATTTTCTATAGGAATGTAGTGGAGTAAAAAGTACATTATTTTCTATAGGAATGTAGAGGAGTAAAAAGTACATTATTTTCTATAGGAATGTAGTGGAGTGAAAAGTACATTATTTTCTATATGAATGTAGTGGAGTAAAAAGTACATTATTTTATTAAGGAATGTAGTGGAGTAAAAAGTACATTATTTTCTATAGGAATGTAGTGAAGTAAAAAGTACATTATTTTCTATATGAATGTAGTGGAGTAAAAAGTACATTATTTTCTATATGAATGTAGTGGAGTAAAAAGTACATTATTTTATTAAGGAATGTAGTGGAGTAAAAAGTACATTATTTTCTATAGGAATGTAGTGGAGTAAAAAGTGGAGTAAAAAGTACATTATTTTCTATAGGAATGTAGTGGAGTAAAGTACATTATTTTCTCTAGGAATGTAGTGGAGTAAAAAGTACATTATTTTCTATAGGAATGTAGTGGAGTAAAAAGTACATTATTTTCTATAGGAATGTAGTGGAGTAAAAAGTACATTATTTTCTATAGGAATGTAGTGGAGTAAAAAGTACATTTTTTTCTATAGGAATGTAGTGGAGTAAAAAGTACATTATTTTCTATAGGAATGTAGTGGAGTAAAAAGTACATTATTTTCTATAGGAATGTAGTGGAGTAAAATGTACATTATTTTCTATAGGAATGTAGTGGAGTAAAAAGAACATTATTTTCTATAGGAATGTAGTGGAGTAAAAAGTACATTATTTTCTATAGGAATGTAGTGGAGTAAAAAGTACATTATTTTCTATAGGAATGTAGTGGAGTGAAAAGTACATTATTTTCTATAGGAATGTAGTGGAGTAAAAAGTACATTATTTTATTAAGGAATGTAGTGGAGTAAAAAGTACATTATTTTCTATAGGAATGTAGTGAAGTAAAAAGTACATTATTTTCTATATGAATGTAGTGGAGTAAAAAGTACATTATTTTATTAAGGAATGTAGTGGAGTAAAAAGTACATTATTTTCTATAGGAATGTAGTGGAGTAAAAAGTGGAGTAAAAAGTACATTATTTTCTATAGGAATGTAGTGGAGTAAAAAGTACATTCTTTTCTATAGGAATGAAGTGGAGTAAAAAGTACATTATTTTCTATAGGAATGTAGTAGAGTAAAAAGTACATTATTTTCTATAGGAATGTAGTGGAGTGAAAAGTACATTATTTTCTATATGAATGTAGTGGAGTAAAAAGTACATTATTTTCTATAGGAATGTAGTGGAGTAAAAAGTACATTATTTTCTATAGGAATGTAGTGAAGTAAAAAGTACATTATTTTCTATATGAATGTAGTGGAGTAAAAAGTACATTATTTTCTATATGAATGTAGTGGAGTAAAAAGTACATTATTTTATTAAGGAATGTAGTGGAGTAAAAAGTACATTATTTTCTATAGGAATGTAGTGGAGTAAAAAGTGGAGTAAAAAGTACATTATTTTCTATAGGAATGTAGTGGAGTAAAGTACATTATTTTCTCTAGGAATGTAGTGGAGTAAAAAGTACATTATTTTCTATAGGAATGTAGTGGAGTAAAAAGTACATTATTTTCTATAGGAATGTAGTGGAGTAAAAAGTACATTATTTTCTATAGGAATGTAGTGGAGTAAAAAGTACATTTTTTTCTATAGGAATGTAGTGAAGTAAAAAGTACATTATTTTCTATAGGAATGTAGTGGAGTAAAAAGTACATTATTTTCTATAGGAATGTAGTGGAGTAAAATGTACATTATTTTCTATAGGAATGTAGTGGAGTAAAAAGAACATTATTTTCTATAGGAATGTAGTGGAGTAAAAAGTACATTATTTTCTATAGGAATGTAGTGGAGTAAAAAGTACATTATTTTCTATAGGAATGTAGTGGAGTAAAAAGTGGAGTAAAAAGTACATTATTTTCTATAGGAATGTAGTGGAGTAAAAAGTACATAATTTTCTATAGGAATGTAGTGGAGTAAAAAGTACATTATTTTCTATAGGAATGTAGTGAAGTAAAAAAAAAGTTTTTTTATATAGGAATGTAGTGGAGTAAAAAGTACATTATTTTCTATAGGAATGTAGTGAAGTAAAAAAGAAAAAAATTTCTATAGGAATGTAGTGGAGTAAAAAGTACATTATTTTCTATAGGAATGTAGTGGAGTAAAAAGTACATTATTTTCTATAGGAATGTAGTGGAGTAAAAAGTACATAATTTTCTATAGGAATGTAGTGGAGTAAAAAGTACATTTTTTTCTATAGGAATGTAGTGGAGTAAAAAGTACATTATATTCTATAGGAATGTAGTGGAGTAAAAAGTACATTCTTTTCTATAGGAATGAAGTGGAGTAAAAAGTACATTATTTTCTATAGGAATGTAGTGGAGTAAAAAGTACATAATTTTCTATAGGAATGTAGTGGAGTAAAAAGTACATTATTTTCTATAGGAATGTAGTGGAGTAAAAAGTACATTTTATTCTATAGGAATGTAGTGGAGTAAAAAGTACATTATTTTCTATAGGAATGTAGTGGAGTAAAAAGTACATAATTTTCTATAGGAATGTAGTGGAGTAAAAAGTACATTTTTTTCTATAGGAATGTAGTGGAGTAAAAAGTACATAATTTTCTATAGGAATGTAGTGGAGTAAAAAGTACATTTTTTTCTATAGGAATGTAGTGGAGTAAAAAGTACATTATTTTCTATAGGAATGTAGTGGAGTAAAAAGTACATTATTTTCTATAGGAATGAAGTGGAGTAAAAAGTACATTTTTTTATATAGGAATGTAGTGGAGTAAAAAGTACATTATTTTCTATAGGATTGTAGTGGAGTAAAAAGTACATTATTTTCTCTAGGAATGTAGTGGAGTAAAAAGTACATTATTTTATTAAGGAATGTAGTGGAGTAAAAAGTACATTATTTTCTATAGGAATGTAGTGGAGTAAAAAGTACATTTTTTTCTATAGGAATGTAGTGGAATAAAAAGTACATTATTTTCTATAGGAATGTAGTGAAGTAAAAAAAAAAAAAAATTCTATAGGAATGTAGTGGAGTAAAAAGTACATAATTTTCTATAGGAATGTAGTGGAGTAAAAAGTACATTATTTTCTATAGGAATGTAGTGAAGTAAAAAAAAAGTTTTTTTATATAGGAATGTAGTGGAGTAAAAAGTACATTATTTTCTATAGGATTGTAGTGGAGTAAAAAGTACATTATTTTCTCTAGGAATGTAGTGGAGTAAAAAGTACATTATTTTATTAAGGAATGTAGTGGAGTAAAAAGTACATTATTTTCTGTAGGAATGTAGTGGAGTAAAAAGTACATTATTTTCTATAGGAATGTAGTGGAGTAAAAAGTACATAATTTTCTATAGGAATGTAGTGGAGTAAAAAGTGCATAATTTTCTATAGGAATGTAGTGGAGTAAAAAGTACATTATTTTCTATAGGAATGTAGTGAAGTAAAAAAAAAGTTTTTTTATATAGGAATGTATTGGAGTAAAAAGTACATTATTTTCTATAGGATTGTAGTGGAGTAAAAAGTACATTATTTTCTCTAGGAATGTAGTGGAGTAAAAAGTACATTATTTTATTAAGGAATGTAGTGGAGTAAAAAGTACATTATTTTCTGTAGGAATGTAGTGGAGTAAAAAGTACATTATTTTCTATAGGAATGTAGTGGAGTAAAAAGTACATTATTTTCTATATGAATGTAGTGGAGTAAAAAGTACATTATTTTATTAAGGAATGTAGTGGAGTAAAAAATACATTATTTTCTATAGGAATGTAGTGGAGTTAAAAGTACATTATTTTCTATAGGAATGTAGTGGAGTAAAATATACATTATTTTCTATAGGAATGTAGTGGAGTAAAAAGTACATTATTTTCTATAGGAATGTAGTGAAGTAAAAAAAAAAAAAAAATCTATAGGAATGTAGTGGAGTAAAAAATACATTATTTTCTATAGGAATGTAGTGGAGTTAAAAGTACATTATTTTCTATAGGAATGTAGTGGAGTAAAAAGTACATTATTTTCTATAGGATTGTAGTGGAGTAAAAAGTACATTATTTTCTCTAGGAATGTAGTGGAGTAAAAAGTACATTATTTTATTAAGGAATGTAGTGGAGTAAAAAGTACATTATTTTCTGTAGGAATGTAGTGGAGTAAAAAGTACATTATTTTCTATAGGAATGTAGTGGAGTAAAAAGTACATTATTTTCTATAGGAATGTAGTGGAGTAAAAAGTGCATAATTTTCTATAGGAATGTAGTGGAGTAAAAAGTACATTATTTTCTATAGGAATGTAGTGAAGTAAAAAAAAAGTTTTTTTATATAGGAATGTATTGGAGTAAAAAGTACATTATTTTCTATAGGATTGTAGTGGAGTAAAAAGTACATTATTTTCTCTAGGAATGTAGTGGAGTAAAAAGTACATTATTTTATTAAGGAATGTAGTGGAGTAAAAAGTACATTATTTTCTGTAGGAATGTAGTGGAGTAAAAAGTACATTATTTTCTATAGGAATGTAGTGGAGTAAAAAGTACATTATTTTCTATATGAATGTAGTGGAGTAAAAAGTACATTATTTTATTAAGGAATGTAGTGGAGTAAAAAATACATTATTTTCTATAGGAATGTAGTGGAGTTAAAAGTACATTATTTTCTATAGGAATGTAGTGGAGTAAAATATACATTATTTTCTATAGGAATGTAGTGGAGTAAAAATTACATTTTTTTCTATAGGAATGTAGTGGAGTAAAAAGTACATTATTTTCTATAGGAATGTAGTGGAGTAAAAAGTACATTATTTTCTATAGGAATGTAGTGGAGTAAAAAGTACAATATTTTCTATAGGAATGTAGTGGAGTAAAAAGTGGAGTAAAAAGTACATTATTTTCTATAGGAATGTAGTGGAGTAAAGTACATTATTTTCTCTAGGAATGTAGTGGAGTAAAAAGTACATTATTTTCTATAGGAATGTAGTGGAGTAAAAAGTACATTATTTTCTATAGGAATGTAGTGGAGTAAAAAGTACATTATTTTCTATAGGAATGTAGTGGAGTAAAAAGTACATTTTTTTCTATAGGAATGTAGTGGAGTAAAAAGTACATTATTTTCTATAGGAATGTAGTGGAGTAAAAAGTACATTATTTTCTATAGGAATGTAGTGGAGTAAAATGTACATTATTTTCTATAGGAATGTAGTGGAGTAAAAAGAACATTATTTTCTATAGGAATGTAGTGGAGTAAAAAGTACATTATTTTCTATAGGAATGTAGTGGAGTAAAAAGTACATTATTTTCTATAGGAATGTAGTGGAGTGAAAAGTACATTATTTTCTATAGGAATGTAGTGGAGTAAAAAGTACATTATTTTATTAAGGAATGTAGTGGAGTAAAAAGTACATTATTTTCTATAGGAATGTAGTGAAGTAAAAAGTACATTATTTTCTATATGAATGTAGTGTAGTAAAAAGTACATTATTTTATTAAGGAATGTAGTGGAGTAAAAAGTACATTATTTTCTATAGGAATGTAGTGGAGTAAAAAGTGGAGTAAAAAGTACATTATTTTCTATAGGAATGTAGTGGAGTAAAAAGTACATTCTTTTCTATAGGAATGAAGTGGAGTAAAAAGTACATTATTTTCTATAGGAATGTAGTGGAGTTAAAAGTACATTATTTTCTATAGGAATGTAGTGGAGTAAAAAGTACATTTTTTTCTATAGGAATGTAGTGGAGTAAAAAGTACATTATTTTCTATAGGAATGTAGTGGAGTAAAAAGTACAATATTTTCTATAGGAATGTAGTGGAGTAAAAAGTACATTATTTTCTATAGGAATGTAGTGAAGTGAAAAAAAAAAAATTCTATAGGAATGTAGTGGAGTAAAAAGTACAATATTTTCTATAGGAATGTAGTGGAGTAAAAAGTACATTATTTTCTATAGGAATGTAGTGAAGTAAAAAGTACATTATTTTCTATAGGAATGTAGTGGAGTAAAAAGTACATTATTTTCTATAGGAATGTAGTGAAGTAAAAAAAAAAAACATTTCTATAGGAATGCTGTGGAGTAAAAAGTACATTATTTTCTATAGGAATGTAGTGGAGTAAAAAGTACATTATTTTCTATAGGAATGTAGTGGAGTGAAAAGTACATTATTTTCTATAGGAATGTAGTGGAGTAAAAAGTACATTATTTTATTAAGGAATGTAGTGGAGTAAAAAGTACATTATTTTCTATAGGAATGTAGTGAAGTAAAAAGTACATTATTTTCTATATGAATGTAGTGGAGTAAAAAGTACATTATTTTATTAAGGAATGTAGTGGAGTAAAAAGTACATTATTTTCTATAGGAATGTAGTGGAGTAAAAAGTGGAGTAAAAAGTACATTATTTTCTATAGGAATGTAGTGGAGTAAAAAGTACATTCTTTTCTATAGGAATGAAGTGGAGTAAAAAGTACATTATTTTCTATAGGAATGTAGTAGAGTAAAAAGTACATTATTTTCTATAGGAATGTAGTGGAGTGAAAAGTACATTATTTTCTATATGAATGTAGTGGAGTAAAAAGTACATTATTTTCTATAGGAATGTAGTGGAGTAAAAAGTACATTATTTTCTATAGGAATGTAGAGGAGTAAAAAGTACATTATTTTCTATAGGAATGTAGTGGAGTGAAAAGTACATTATTTTCTATATGAATGTAGTGGAGTAAAAAGTACATTATTTTATTAAGGAATGTAGTGGAGTAAAAAGTACATTATTTTCTATAGGAATGTAGTGAAGTAAAAAGTACATTATTTTCTATATGAATGTAGTGGAGTAAAAAGTACATTATTTTCTATATGAATGTAGTGGAGTAAAAAGTACATTATTTTATTAAGGAATGTAGTGGAGTAAAAAGTACATTATTTTCTATAGGAATGTAGTGGAGTAAAAAGTGGAGTAAAAAGTACATTATTTTCTATAGGAATGTAGTGGAGTAAAGTACATTATTTTCTCTAGGAATGTAGTGGAGTAAAAAGTACATTATTTTCTATAGGAATGTAGTGGAGTAAAAAGTACATTATTTTCTATAGGAATGTAGTGGAGTAAAAAGTACATTATTTTCTATAGGAATGTAGTGGAGTAAAAAGTACATTTTTTTCTATAGGAATGTAGTGGAGTAAAAAGTACATTATTTTCTATAGGAATGTAGTGGAGTAAAAAGTACATTATTTTCTATAGGAATGTAGTGGAGTAAAATGTACATTATTTTCTATAGGAATGTAGTGGAGTAAAAAGAACATTATTTTCTATAGGAATGTAGTGGAGTAAAAAGTACATTATTTTCTATAGGAATGTAGTGGAGTAAAAAGTACATTATTTTCTATAGGAATGTAGTGGAGTGAAAAGTACATTATTTTCTATAGGAATGTAGTGGAGTAAAAAGTACATTATTTTATTAAGGAATGTAGTGGAGTAAAAAGTACATTATTTTCTATAGGAATGTAGTGAAGTAAAAAGTACATTATTTTCTATATGAATGTAGTGGAGTAAAAAGTACATTATTTTATTAAGGAATGTAGTGGAGTAAAAAGTACATTATTTTCTATAGGAATGTAGTGGAGTAAAAAGTGGAGTAAAAAGTACATTATTTTCTATAGGAATGTAGTGGAGTAAAAAGTACATTCTTTTCTATAGGAATGAAGTGGAGTAAAAAGTACATTATTTTCTATAGGAATGTAGTAGAGTAAAAAGTACATTATTTTCTATAGGAATGTAGTGGAGTGAAAAGTACATTATTTTCTATATGAATGTAGTGGAGTAAAAAGTACATTATTTTCTATAGGAATGTAGTGGAGTAAAAAGTACATTATTTTCTATAGGAATGTAGTGAAGTAAAAAGTACATTATTTTCTATATGAATGTAGTGGAGTAAAAAGTACATTATTTTCTATATGAATGTAGTGGAGTAAAAAGTACATTATTTTATTAAGGAATGTAGTGGAGTAAAAAGTACATTATTTTCTATAGGAATGTAGTGGAGTAAAAAGTGGAGTAAAAAGTACATTATTTTCTATAGGAATGTAGTGGAGTAAAGTACATTATTTTCTCTAGGAATGTAGTGGAGTAAAAAGTACATTATTTTCTATAGGAATGTAGTGGAGTGAAAAGTACATTATTTTCTATAGGAATGTAGTGGAGTAAAAAGTACATTATTTTATTAAGGAATGTAGTGGAGTAAAAAGTACATTATTTTCTATAGGAATGTAGTGAAGTAAAAAGTACATTATTTTCTATATGAATGTAGTGGAGTAAAAAGTACATTATTTTATTAAGGAATGTAGTGGAGTAAAAAGTACATTATTTTCTATAGGAATGTAGTGGAGTAAAAAGTGGAGTAAAAAGTACATTATTTTCTATAGGAATGTAGTGGAGTAAAAAGTACATTCTTTTCTATAGGAATGAAGTGGAGTAAAAAGTACATTATTTTCTATAGGAATGTAGTAGAGTAAAAAGTACATTATTTTCTATAGGAATGTAGTGGAGTGAAAAGTACATTATTTTCTATATGAATGTAGTGGAGTAAAAAGTACATTATTTTCTATAGGAATGTAGTGGAGTAAAAAGTACATTATTTTCTATAGGAATGTAGTGAAGTAAAAAGTACATTATTTTCTATATGAATGTAGTGGAGTAAAAAGTACATTATTTTCTATATGAATGTAGTGGAGTAAAAAGTACATTATTTTATTAAGGAATGTAGTGGAGTAAAAAGTACATTATTTTCTATAGGAATGTAGTGGAGTAAAAAGTGGAGTAAAAAGTACATTATTTTCTATAGGAATGTAGTGGAGTAAAGTACATTATTTTCTCTAGGAATGTAGTGGAGTAAAAAGTACATTATTTTCTATAGGAATGTAGTGGAGTAAAAAGTACATTATTTTCTATAGGAATGTAGTGGAGTAAAAAGTACATTATTTTCTATAGGAATGTAGTGGAGTAAAAAGTACATTTTTTTCTATAGGAATGTAGTGGAGTAAAAAGTACATTATTTTCTATAGGAATGTAGTGGAGTAAAAAGTACATTATTTTCTATAGGAATGTAGTGGAGTAAAATGTACATTATTTTCTATAGGAATGTAGTGGAGTAAAAAGAACATTATTTTCTATAGGAATGTAGTGGAGTAAAAAGTACATTATTTTCTATAGGAATGTAGTGGAGTAAAAAGTACATTATTTTCTATAGGAATGTAGTGGAGTAAAAAGTGGAGTAAAAAGTACATTATTTTCTATAGGAATGTAGTGGAGTAAAAAGTACATAATTTTCTATAGGAATGTAGTGGAGTAAAAAGTACATTATTTTCTATAGGAATGTAGTGAAGTAAAAAAAAAGTTTTTTTATATAGGAATGTAGTGGAGTAAAAAGTACATTATTTTTTATAGGAATGTAGTGAAGTAAAAAAGAAAAAAATTTCTATAGGAATGTAGTGGAGTAAAAAGTACATTATTTTCTATAGGAATGTAGTGGAGTAAAAAGTACATTATTTTCTATAGGAATGTAGTGGAGTAAAAAGTACATAATTTTCTATAGGAATGTAGTGGAGTAAAAAGTACATTTTTTTCTATAGGAATGTAGTGGAGTAAAAAGTACATTATATTCTATAGGAATGTAGTGGAGTAAAAAGTACATTCTTTTCTATAGGAATGAAGTGGAGTAAAAAGTACATTATTTTCTATAGGAATGTAGTGGAGTAAAAAGTACATAATTTTCTATAGGAATGTAGTGGAGTAAAAAGTACATTATTTTCTATAGGAATGTAGTGGAGTAAAAAGTACATTTTATTCTATAGGAATGTAGTGGAGTAAAAAGTACATTATTTTCTATAGGAATGTAGTGGAGTAAAAAGTACATAATTTTCTATAGGAATGTAGTGGAGTAAAAAGTACATTTTTTTCTATAGGAATGTAGTGGAGTAAAAAGTACATAATTTTCTATAGGAATGTAGTGGAGTAAAAAGTACATTTTTTTCTATAGGAATGTAGTGGAGTAAAAAGTACATTATTTTCTATAGGAATGTAGTGGAGTAAAAAGTACATTATTTTCTATAGGAATGAAGTGGAGTAAAAAGTACATTTTTTTATATAGGAATGTAGTGGAGTAAAAAGTACATTATTTTCTATAGGATTGTAGTGGAGTAAAAAGTACATTATTTTCTCTAGGAATGTAGTGGAGTAAAAAGTACATTATTTTATTAAGGAATGTAGTGGAGTAAAAAGTACATTATTTTCTATAGGAATGTAGTGGAGTAAAAAGTACATTTTTTTCTATAGGAATGTAGTGGAATAAAAAGTACATTATTTTCTATAGGAATGTAGTGAAGTAAAAAAAAAAAAAAATTCTATAGGAATGTAGTGGAGTAAAAAGTACATAATTTTCTATAGGAATGTAGTGGAGTAAAAAGTACATTATTTTCTATAGGAATGTAGTGAAGTAAAAAAAAAGTTTTTTTATATAGGAATGTAGTGGAGTAAAAAGTACATTATTTTCTATAGGATTGTAGTGGAGTAAAAAGTACATTATTTTCTCTAGGAATGTAGTGGAGTAAAAAGTACATTATTTTATTAAGGAATGTAGTGGAGTAAAAAGTACATTATTTTCTGTAGGAATGTAGTGGAGTAAAAAGTACATTATTTTCTATAGGAATGTAGTGGAGTAAAAAGTACATAATTTTCTATAGGAATGTAGTGGAGTAAAAAGTGCATAATTTTCTATAGGAATGTAGTGGAGTAAAAAGTACATTATTTTCTATAGGAATGTAGTGAAGTAAAAAAAAAGTTTTTTTATATAGGAATGTATTGGAGTAAAAAGTACATTATTTTCTATAGGATTGTAGTGGAGTAAAAAGTACATTATTTTCTCTAGGAATGTAGTGGAGTAAAAAGTACATTATTTTATTAAGGAATGTAGTGGAGTAAAAAGTACATTATTTTCTGTAGGAATGTAGTGGAGTAAAAAGTACATTATTTTCTATAGGAATGTAGTGGAGTAAAAAGTACATTATTTTCTATATGAATGTAGTGGAGTAAAAAGTACATTATTTTATTAAGGAATGTAGTGGAGTAAAAAATACATTATTTTCTATAGGAATGTAGTGGAGTTAAAAGTACATTATTTTCTATAGGAATGTAGTGGAGTAAAATATACATTATTTTCTATAGGAATGTAGTGGAGTAAAAAGTACATTATTTTCTATAGGAATGTAGTGAAGTAAAAAAAAAAAAAAATTCTATAGGAATGTAGTGGAGTAAAAAATACATTATTTTCTATAGGAATGTAGTGGAGTTAAAAGTACATTATTTTCTATAGGAATGTAGTGGAGTAAAAAGTACATTATTTTCTATAGGATTGTAGTGGAGTAAAAAGTACATTATTTTCTCTAGGAATGTAGTGGAGTAAAAAGTACATTATTTTATTAAGGAATGTAGTGGAGTAAAAAGTACATTATTTTCTGTAGGAATGTAGTGGAGTAAAAAGTACATTATTTTCTATAGGAATGTAGTGGAGTAAAAAGTACATTATTTTCTATAGGAATGTAGTGGAGTAAAAAGTGCATAATTTTCTATAGGAATGTAGTGGAGTAAAAAGTACATTATTTTCTATAGGAATGTAGTGAAGTAAAAAAAAAGTTTTTTTATATAGGAATGTATTGGAGTAAAAAGTACATTATTTTCTATAGGATTGTAGTGGAGTAAAAAGTACATTATTTTCTCTAGGAATGTAGTGGAGTAAAAAGTACATTATTTTATTAAGGAATGTAGTGGAGTAAAAAGTACATTATTTTCTGTAGGAATGTAGTGGAGTAAAAAGTACATTATTTTCTATAGGAATGTAGTGGAGTAAAAAGTACATTATTTTCTATATGAATGTAGTGGAGTAAAAAGTACATTATTTTATTAAGGAATGTAGTGGAGTAAAAAATACATTATTTTCTATAGGAATGTAGTGGAGTTAAAAGTACATTATTTTCTATAGGAATGTAGTGGAGTAAAATATACATTATTTTCTATAGGAATGTAGTGGAGTAAAAATTACATTTTTTTCTATAGGAATGTAGTGGAGTAAAAAGTACATTATTTTCTATAGGAATGTAGTGGAGTAAAAAGTACATTATTTTCTATAGGAATGTAGTGGAGTAAAAAGTACAATATTTTCTATAGGAATGTAGTGGAGTAAAAAGTGGAGTAAAAAGTACATTATTTTCTATAGGAATGTAGTGGAGTAAAGTACATTATTTTCTCTAGGAATGTAGTGGAGTAAAAAGTACATTATTTTCTATAGGAATGTAGTGGAGTAAAAAGTACATTATTTTCTATAGGAATGTAGTGGAGTAAAAAGTACATTATTTTCTATAGGAATGTAGTGGAGTAAAAAGTACATTTTTTTCTATAGGAATGTAGTGGAGTAAAAAGTACATTATTTTCTATAGGAATGTAGTGGAGTAAAAAGTACATTATTTTCTATAGGAATGTAGTGGAGTAAAATGTACATTATTTTCTATAGGAATGTAGTGGAGTAAAAAGAACATTATTTTCTATAGGAATGTAGTGGAGTAAAAAGTACATTATTTTCTATAGGAATGTAGTGGAGTAAAAAGTACATTATTTTCTATAGGAATGTAGTGGAGTGAAAAGTACATTATTTTCTATAGGAATGTAGTGGAGTAAAAAGTACATTATTTTATTAAGGAATGTAGTGGAGTAAAAAGTACATTATTTTCTATAGGAATGTAGTGAAGTAAAAAGTACATTATTTTCTATATGAATGTAGTGTAGTAAAAAGTACATTATTTTATTAAGGAATGTAGTGGAGTAAAAAGTACATTATTTTCTATAGGAATGTAGTGGAGTAAAAAGTGGAGTAAAAAGTACATTATTTTCTATAGGAATGTAGTGGAGTAAAAAGTACATTCTTTTCTATAGGAATGAAGTGGAGTAAAAAGTACATTATTTTCTATAGGAATGTAGTAGAGTAAAAAGTACATTATTTTCTATAGGAATGTAGTGGAGTGAAAAGTACATTATTTTCTATATGAATGTAGTGGAGTAAAAAGTACATTATTTTCTATAGGAATGTAGTGGAGTAAAAAGTACATTATTTTCTATAGGAATGTAGTGAAGTAAAAAGTACATTATTTTCTATATGAATGTAGTGGAGTAAAAAGTACATTATTTTCTATATGAATGTAGTGGAGTAAAAAGTACATTATTTTATTAAGGAATGTAGTGGAGTAAAAAGTACATTATTTTCTATAGGAATGTAGTGGAGTAAAAAGTGGAGTAAAAAGTACATTATTTTCTATAGGAATGTAGTGGAGTAAAGTACATTATTTTCTCTAGGAATATAGTGGAGTAAAAAGTACATTATTTTCTATAGGAATGTAGTGGAGTAAAAAGTACATTATTTTCTATAGGAATGTAGTGGAGTAAAAAGTACATTATTTTCTATAGGAATGTAGTGGAGTAAAAAGTACATTTTTTTCTATAGGAATGTAGTGGAGTAAAAAGTACATTATTTTCTATAGGAATGTAGTGGAGTAAAAAGTGGAGTAAAAAGTACATTATTTTCTATAGGAATGTAGTGGAGTAAAAAGTACATAATTTTCTATAGGAATGTAGTGGAGTAAAAAGTACATTATTTTCTATAGGAATGTAGTGAAGTAAAAAAAAAGTTTTTTTATATAGGAATGTAGTGGAGTAAAAAGTACATTATTTTCTATAGGAATGTAGTGAAGTAAAAAAGAAAAAAAATTCTATAGGAATGTAGTGGAGTAAAAAGTACATTATTTTCTATAGGAATGTAGTGGAGTAAAAAGTACATTATTTTCTATAGGAATGTAGTGGAGTAAAAAGTACATAATTTTCTATAGGAATGTAGTGGAGTAAAAAGTACATTTTTTTCTATAGGAATGTAGTGGAGTAAAAAGTACATTATATTCTATAGGAATGTAGTGGAGTAAAAAGTACATTCTTTTCTATAGGAATGAAGTGGAGTAAAAAGTACATTATTTTCTATAGGAATGTAGTGGAGTAAAAAGTACATAATTTTCTATAGGAATGTAGTGGAGTAAAAAGTACATTATTTTCTATAGGAATGTAGTGGAGTAAAAAGTACATTTTTTTCTATAGGAATGTAGTGGAGTAAAAAGTACATTATTTTCTATAGGAATGTAGTGGAGTAAAAAGTACATAATTTTCTATAGGAATGTAGTGGAGTAAAAAGTACATTTTTTTCTATAGGAATGTAGTGGAGTAAAAAGTACATTATTTTCTATAGGAATGTAGTGGAGTAAAAAGTACATTATTTTCTATAGGAATGTAGTGGAGTAAAAAGTACATAATTTTCTATAGGAATGTAGTGGAGTAAAAAGTACATTTTTTTCTATAGGAATGTAGTGGAGTAAAAAGTACATAATTTTCTATAGGAATGTAGTGGAGTAAAAAGTACATTATTTTCTATAGGAATGAAGTGGAGTAAAAAGTACATTTTTTTATATAGGAATGTAGTGGAGTAAAAAGTACATTATTTTCTATAGGATTGTAGTGGAGTAAAAAGTACATTATTTTCTCTAGGAATGTAGTGGAGTAAAAAGTACATTATTTTATTAAGGAATGTAGTGGAGTAAAAAGTACATTATTTTCTATAGGAATGTAGTGGAATAAAAAGTACATTATTTTCTATAGGAATGTAGTGAAGTAAAAAAAAAAAAAAATTCTATAGGAATGTAGTGGAGTAAAAAGTACATAATTTTCTATAGGAATGTAGTGGAGTAAAAAGTGCATAATTTTCTATAGGAATGTAGTGGAGTAAAAAGTACATTATTTTCTCTAGGAATGTAGTGAAGTAAAAAAAAAGTTTTTTTATATAGGAATGTAGTGGAGTAAAAAGTACATTATTTTCTATAGGATTGTAGTGGAGTAAAAAGTACATTATTTTCTCTAGGAATGTAGTGGAGTAAAAAGTACATTATTTTATTAAGGAATGTAGTGGAGTAAAAAGTACATTATTTTCTGTAGGAATGTAGTGGAGTAAAAAGTACATTATTTTCTATAGGAATGTAGTGGAGTAAAAAGTACATAATTTTCTATAGGAATGTAGTGGAGTAAAAAGTGCATAATTTTCTATAGGAATGTAGTGGAGTAAAAAGTACATTATTTTCTATAGGAATGTAGTGAAGTAAAAAAAAAAGTTTTTTTATATAGGAATGTATTGGAGTAAAAAGTACATTATTTTCTATAGGATTGTAGTGGAGTAAAAAGTACATTATTTTCTCTAGGAATGTAGTGGAGTAAAAAGTACATTATTTTATTAAGGAATGTAGTGGAGTAAAAAGTACATTATTTTCTGTAGGAATGTAGTGGAGTAAAAAGTACATTATTTTCTATAGGAATGTAGTGGAGTAAAAAGTACATTATTTTCTATATGAATGTAGTGGAGTAAAAAGTACATTATTTTATTAAGGAATGTAGTGGAGTAAAAAATACATTATTTTCTATAGGAATGTAGTGGAGTTAAAAGTACATTATTTTCTATAGGAATGTAGTGGAGTAAAATATACATTATTTTCTATAGGAATGTAGTGGAGTAAAAAGTACATTATTTTCTATAGGAATGTAGTGAAGTAAAAAAAAAAAAATTCTATAGGAATGTAGTGGAGTAAAAAATACATTATTTTCTATAGGAATGTAGTGGAGTTAAAAGTACATTATTTTCTATAGGAATGTAGTGGAGTAAAATATACATTATTTTCTATAGGAATGTAGTGGAATAAAAAGTACATTATTTTCTATAGGAATGTAGTGAAGTAAAAAAAAAAAAAAATTCTATAGGAATGTAGTGGAGTAAAAAGTACATAATTTTCTATAGGAATGTAGTGGAGTAAAAAGTGCATAATTTTCTATAGGAATGTAGTGGAGTAAAAAGTACATTATTTTCTATAGGAATGTAGTGAAGTAAAAAAAAAGTTTTTTTATATAGGAATGTAGTGGAGTAAAAAGTACATTATTTTCTATAGGATTGTAGTGGAGTAAAAAGTACATTATTTTCTCTAGGAATGTAGTGGAGTAAAAAGTACATTATTTTATTAAGGAATGTAGTGGAGTAAAAAGTACATTATTTTCTGTAGGAATGTAGTGGAGTAAAAAGTACATTATTTTCTATAGGAATGTAGTGGAGTAAAAAGTACATAATTTTCTATAGGAATGTAGTGGAGTAAAAAGTGCATAATTTTCTATAGGAATGTAGTGGAGTAAAAAGTACATTATTTTCTATAGGAATGTAGTGAAGTAAAAAAAAAGTTTTTTTATATAGGAATGTATTGGAGTAAAAAGTACATTATTTTCTATAGGATTGTAGTGGAGTAAAAAGTACATTATTTTCTCTAGGAATGTAGTGGAGTAAAAAGTACATTATTTTATTAAGGAATGTAGTGGAGTAAAAAGTACATTATTTTCTGTAGGAATGTAGTGGAGTAAAAAGTACATTATTTTCTATAGGAATGTAGTGGAGTAAAAAGTACATTATTTTCTATATGAATGTAGTGGAGTAAAAAGTACATTATTTTATTAAGGAATGTAGTGGAGTAAAAAATACATTATTTTCTATAGGAATGTAGTGGAGTTAAAAGTACATTATTTTCTATAGGAATGTAGTGGAGTAAAATATACATTCTTTTCTATAGGAATGTAGTGGAGTAAAAAGTACATTTTTTTCTATAGGAATGTAGTGGAGTAAAAAGTACATTATTTTCTATAGGAATGTAGTGGAGTAAAAAGTACATTATTTTCTATAGGAATGTAGTGGAGTAAAAAGTACAATATTTTCTATAGGAATGTAGTGGAGTAAAAAGTACATTATTTTCTATAGGAATGTAGTGAAGTAAAAAAAAAAAAATTCTATAGGAATGTAGTGGAGTAAAAAGTACAATATTTTCTATAGGAATGTAGTGGAGTAAAAAGTACAATATTTTCTATAGGAATGTAGTGGAGTAAAAAGTACATTATTTTCTATAGGAATGTAGTGAAGTAAAAAGTACATTATTTTCTATAGGAATGTAGTGGAGTAAAAAGTACATTATTTTCTATAGGAATGTAGTGAAGTAAAAAAAAAAAACATTTCTATAGGAATGCTGTGGAGTAAAAAGTACATTATTTTCTATAGGATTGTAGTGGAGTAAAAAGTACATTATTTTCTATAGGAATGTAGTGGAGTAAAAAGTACATTATTTTCTATAGGAATGTAGTGGAGTAAAAAGTACATTATTTTCTATAGGAATGTAGTGGAGTAAAAAGTACATTATTTTCTATAGGAATGTAGTGGAGTAAAAAGTACATTATTTTCTATAGGAATGTAGTGGAGTAAAAAGTACATTATTTTCTATAGGAATGTAGTGGAGTAAAAAGTATATTATTTTCTATAGGAATGTAGTGGAGTAAAAAGTACATTATTTTCTATAGGAATGTAGTGGAGTAAAAAGTACATTATTTTATTAAGGAATGTAGTGGAGTAAAAAGTACATTATTTTCTATAGGAATGTAGTGGAGTAAAAAGTGGAGTAAAAAGTACATTATTTTCTATAGGAATGTAGTGGAGTAAAAAGTACATTCTTTTCTATAGGAATGAAGTGGAGTAAAAAGTACATTATTTTCTATATGAATGTAGTGGAGTAAAAAGTACATTATTTTATTAAGGAATGTAGTGGAGTAAAAAGTACATTATTTTCTATAGGAATGTAGTGGAGTAAAAAGTGGAGTAAAAAGTACATTATTTTCTATAGGAATGTAGTGGAGTAAAAAGTACATCATTTTCTATAGGAATGTAGTGGAGTAAAAAGTACATTATTTTCTATAGGAATGTAGTGGAGTGAAAAGTACATTATTTTATTAAGGAATGTAGTGGAGTAAAAAGTACATTATTTTCTATAGGAATGTAGTGGAGTAAAAAGTACATTATTTTCTATAGGAATGTAGTGGAGTAAAAAGTACATTATTTTCTATAGGAATGTAGTGGAGTAAAAAGTACATTATTTTCTATAGGAATGTAGTGGAGTAAAAAGTACATTATTTTCTATAGGAATGTAGTGGAGTAAAAAGTACATTTTTTCTATAGGAATGTAGTGGAGTAAAAAGTACATTATTTTCTATAGGAATGTAGTGGAGTAAAAAGTACATTATTTTCTATAGGAATGTAGTGAAGTAAAAAAAAAAAAAATTCTATAGGAATGTAGTGGAGTAAAAAGTACATAATTTTCTATAGGAATGTAGTGGAGTAAAAAGTGCATAATTTTCTATAGGAATGTAGTGGAGTAAAAAGTACATTATTTTCTATAGGAATGTAGTGAAGTAAAAAAAAAGTTTTTTTATATAGGAATGTAGTGGAGTAAAAAGTACATTATTTTCTATAGGATTGTAGTGGAGTAAAAAGTACATTATTTTCTCTAGGAATGTAGTGGAGTAAAAAGTACATTATTTTATTAAGGAATGTAGTGGAGTAAAAAGTACATTATTTTCTGTAGGAATGTAGTGGAGTAAAAAGTACATTATTTTCTATAGGAATGTAGTGGAGTAAAAAGTACATAATTTTCTATAGGAATGTAGTGGAGTAAAAAGTGCATAATTTTCTATAGGAATGTAGTGGAGTAAAAAGTACATTATTTTCTATAGGAATGTAGTGAAGTAAAAAAAAAGTTTTTTTATATAGGAATGTAGTGGAGTAAAAAGTACATTATTTTCTATAGGAATGTAGTGGAGTAAAAAGTACATTATTTTCTATATGAATGTAGTGGAGTAAAAAGTACATTATTTTATTAAGGAATGTAGTGGAGTAAAAAATACATTATTTTCTATAGGAATGTAGTGGAGTAAAAAGTACATTATTTTCTATAGGAATGTAGTGAAGTAAAAAAAAAAAATTCTATAGGAATGTAGTGGAGTAAAAAGTACAATATTTTCTATAGGAATGTAGTGGAGTAAAAAGTACAATATTTTCTATAGGAATGTAGTGGAGTAAAAAGTACATTATTTTCTATAGGAATGTAGTGAAGTAAAAAGTACATTATTTTCTATAGGAATGTAGTGGAGTAAAAAGTACATTATTTTCTATAGGAATGTAGTGGAGTAAAAAGTACATTATTTTCTATAGGAATGTAGTGGAGTAAAAAGTACATTATTTTCTATAGGAATGTAGTGGAGTGAAAAGTACATTATTTTATTAAGGAATGTAGTGGAGTAAAAAGTACATTATTTTCTATAGGAATGTAGTGGAGTAAAAAGTACATTATTTTCTATAGGAATGTAGTGGAGTAAAAAGTACATTATTTTCTATAGGAATGTAGTGGAGTAAAAAGTGGAGTAAAAAGTACATTATTTTATTAAGGAATGTAGTGGAGTAAAAAGTACATTATTTTCTATAGGAATGTAGTGAAGTAAAAAGTACATTATTTTCTATATGAATGTAGTGGAGTAAAAAGTACATTATTTTATTAAGGAATGTAGTGGAGTAAAAAGTACATTATTTTCTATAGGAATGTAGTGGAGTAAAAAGTGGAGTAAAAAGTACATTATTTTCTATAGGAATGTAGTGGAGTAAAAAGTACATTCTTTTCTATAGGAATGAAGTGGAGTAAAAAGTACATTATTTTCTATATGAATGTAGTGGAGTAAAAAGTACATTATTTTATTAAGGAATGTAGTGGAGTAAAAAGTACATTATTTTCTATAGGAATGTAGTGGAGTAAAAAGTGGAGTAAAAAGTACATTATTTTCTATAGGAATGTAGTGGAGTAAAAAGTACATCATTTTCTATAGGAATGTAGTGGAGTAAAAAGTACATTATTTTCTATAGGAATGTAGTGGAGTGAAAAGTACATTATTTTATTAAGGAATGTAGTGGAGTAAAAAGTACATTATTTTCTATAGGAATGTAGTGGAGTAAAAAGTACATTATTTTCTATAGGAATGTAGTGGAGTAAAAAGTACATTATTTTCTATAGGAATGTAGTGGAGTAAAAAGTACATTATTTTCTATAGGAATGTAGTGGAGTAAAAAGTACATTATTTTCTATAGGAATGTAGTGGAGTAAAAAGTACATTTTTTTCTATAGGAATGTAGTGGAGTAAAAAGTACATTATTTTCTATAGGAATGTAGTGGAGTAAAAAGTACATTATTTTCTATAGGAATGTAGTGAAGTAAAAAAAAAAAAAATTCTATAGGAATGTAGTGGAGTAAAAAGTACATAATTTTCTATAGGAATGTAGTGGAGTAAAAAGTGCATAATTTTCTATAGGAATGTAGTGGAGTAAAAAGTACATTATTTTCTATAGGAATGTAGTGAAGTAAAAAAAAAGTTTTTTTATATAGGAATGTAGTGGAGTAAAAAGTACATTATTTTCTATAGGATTGTAGTGGAGTAAAAAGTACATTATTTTCTCTAGGAATGTAGTGGAGTAAAAAGTACATTATTTTATTAAGGAATGTAGTGGAGTAAAAAGTACATTATTTTCTGTAGGAATGTAGTGGAGTAAAAAGTACATTATTTTCTATAGGAATGTAGTGGAGTAAAAAGTACATAATTTTCTATAGGAATGTAGTGGAGTAAAAAGTGCATAATTTTCTATAGGAATGTAGTGGAGTAAAAAGTACATTATTTTCTATAGGAATGTAGTGAAGTAAAAAAAAAGTTTTTTTATATAGGAATGTAGTGGAGTAAAAAGTACATTATTTTCTATAGGATTGTAGTGGAGTAAAAAGTACATTATTTTCTCTAGGAATGTAGTGGAGTAAAAAGTACATTATTTTATTAAGGAATGTAGTGGAGTAAAAAGTACATTATTTTCTATAGGAATGTAGTGGAGTAAAAAGTACATTATTTTCTATATGAATGTAGTGGAGTAAAAAGTACATTATTTTATTAAGGAATGTAGTGGAGTAAAAAATACATTATTTTCTATAGGAATGTAGTGGAGTTAAAAGTACATTATTTTCTATAGGAATGTAGTGGAGTAAAAAGTACATTATTTTCTATAGGAATGTAGAGGAGTAAAAAGTACATTATTTTCTATAGGAATGTAGTGGAGTGAAAAGTACATTATTTTCTATATGAATGTAGTGGAGTAAAAAGTACATTATTTTATTAAGGAATGTAGTGGAGTAAAAAGTACATTATTTTATATAGGAATGTAGTGAAGTAAAAAGTACATTATTTTCTATATGAATGTAGTGGAGTAAAAAGTACATTATTTTCTATATGAATGTAGTGGAGTAAAAAGTACATTATTTTATTAAGGAATGTAGTGGAGTAAAAAGTACATTATTTTCTATAGGAATGTAGTGGAGTAAAAAGTGGAGTAAAAAGTACATTATTTTCTATAGGAATGTAGTGGAGTAAAGTACATTATTTTCTCTAGGAATGTAGTGGAGTAAAAAGTACATTATTTTCTATAGGAATGTAGTGGAGTAAAAAGTACATTATTTTCTATAGGAATGTAGTGGAGTAAAAAGTACATTATTTTCTATAGGAATGTAGTGGAGTAAAAAGTACATTTTTTTCTATAGGAATGTAGTGGAGTAAAAAGTACATTATTTTCTATAGGAATGCAGACGAGTAAAAAGTACATTATTTTCTATAGGAATGTAGTGGAGTAAAATGTACATTATTTTCTATAGGAATGTAGTGGAGTAAAAAGAACATTATTTTCTATAGGAATGTAGTGGAGTAAAAAGTACATTATTTTCTATAGGAATGTAGTGGAGTAAAAAGTACATTATTTTCTATAGGAATGTAGTGGAGTAAAAAGTGGAGTAAAAAGTACATTATTTTCTATAGGAATGTAGTGGAGTAAAAAGTACATAATTTTCTATAGGAATGTAGTGGAGTAAAAAGTACATTATTTTCTATAGGAATGTAGTGAAGTAAAAAAAAAGTTTTTTTATATAGGAATGTAGTGGAGTAAAAAGTACATTATTTTCTATAGGAATGTAGTGAAGTAAAAAAGAAAAAAAATTCTATAGGAATGTAGTGGAGTAAAAAGTACATTATTTTCTATAGGAATGTAGTGGAGTAAAAAGTACATTATTTTCTATAGGAATGTAGTGGAGTAAAAAGTACATAATTTTCTATAGGAATGTAGTGGAGTAAAAAGTACATTTTTTTCTATAGGAATGTAGTGGAGTAAAAAGTACATTATTTTCTATAGGAATGTAGTGGAGTAAAAAGTACATTCTTTTCTATAGAAATGAAGTGGAGTAAAAAGTACATTATTTTCTATAGGAATGTAGTGGAGTAAAAAGTACATAATTTTCTATAGGAATGTAGTGGAGTAAAAAGTACATTATTTTCTATAGGAATGTAGTGGAGTAAAAAGTACATTTTTTTCTATAGGAATGTAGTGGAGTAAAAAGTACATTATTTTCTATAGGAATGTAGTGGAGTAAAAAGTACATAATTTTCTATAGGAATGTAGTGGAGTAAAAAGTACATTTTTTTCTATAGGAATGTAGTGGAGTAAAAAGTACATTATTTTCTATAGGAATGTAGTGGAGTAAAAAGTACATTATTTTCTATAGGAATGTAGTGGAGTAAAAAGTACATTTTTTTCTATAGGAATGTAGTGGAGTAAAAAGTACATTATTTTCTATAGGAATGTAGTGGAGTAAAAAGTACATTATTTTCTATAGGAATGTAGTGGAGTAAAAAGTACATAATTTTCTATAGGAATGTAGTGGAGTAAAAAGTACATTTTTTTCTATAGGAATGTAGTGGAGTAAAAAGTACATTATTTTCTATAGGAATGTAGTGGAGTAAAAAGTACATTATTTTCTATAGGAATGAAGTGGAGTAAAAAGTACATTTTTTTATATAGGAATGTAGTGGAGTAAAAAGTACATTATTTTCTATAGGATTGTAGTGGAGTAAAAAGTACATTATTTTCTCTAGGAATGTTGTGGAGTAAAAAGTACATTATTTTATTAAGGAATGTAGTGGAGTAAAAAGTACATTATTTTCTATAGGAATGTAGTGGAGTAAAAAGTACATTTTTTTCTATAGGAATGTAGTGGAATAAAAAGTACATTATTTTCTATAGGAATGTAGTGAAGTAAAAAAAAAAAAAAAAAATTCTATAGGAATGTAGTGGAGTAAAAAGTACATAATTTTCTATAGGAATGTAGTGGAGTAAAAAGTGCATAATTTTCTATAGGAATGTAGTGGAGTAAAAAGTACATTATTTTCTATAGGAATGTAGTGAAGTAAAAAAAAAGTTTTTTTATATAGGAATGTAGTGGAGTAAAAAGTACATTATTTTTTATAGGATTGTAGTGGAGTAAAAAGTACATTATTTTCTCTAGGAATGTAGTGGAGTAAAAAGTACATTATTTTATTAAGGAATGTAGTGGAGTAAAAAGTACATTATTTTTCTGTAGGAATGTAGTGGAGTAAAAAGTACATTATTTTCTATAGGAATGTAGTGGAGTAAAAAGTACATAATTTTCTATAGGAATGTAGTGGAGTAAAAAGTGCATAATTTTCTATAGGAATGTAGTGGAGTAAAAAGTACATTATTTTCTATAGGAATGTAGTGAAGTAAAAAAAAAGTTTTTTTATATAGGAATGTATTGGAGTAAAAAGTACATTATTTTCTATAGGATTGTAGTGGAGTAAAAAGTACATTATTTTCTCTAGGAATGTAGTGGAGTAAAAAGTACATTATTTTATTAAGGAATGTAGTGGAGTAAAAAGTACATTATTTTCTGTAGGAATGTAGTGGAGTAAAAAGTACATTATTTTCTATAGGAATGTAGTGGAGTAAAAAGTACATTATTTTCTATATGAATGTAGTGCAGTAAAAAGTACATTATTTTATTAAGGAATGTAGTGGAGTAAAAAATACATTATTTTCTATAGGAATGTAGTGGAGTTAAAAGTACATTATTTTCTATAGGAATGTAGTGGAGTAAAATATACATTATTTTCTATAGGAATGTAGTGGAGTAAAAAGTACATTTTTTTCTATAGGAATGTAGTGGAGTAAAAAGTACATTATTTTCTATAGGAATGTAGTGGAGTAAAAAGTACATTATTTTCTATAGGAATGTAGTGGAGTAAAAAGTACATTATTTTCTATAGGAATGTAGTGAAGTAAAAAAAAAAAATTCTATAGGAATGTAGTGGAGTAAAAAGTACAATATTTTCTATAGGAATGTAGTGGAGTAAAAAGTACAATATTTTCTATAGGAATGTAGTGGAGTAAAAAGTACATTATTTTCTATAGGAATGTAGTGAAGTAAAAAGTACATTATTTTCTATAGGAATGTAGTGGAGTAAAAAGTACATTATTTTCTGTAGGAATGTAGTGGAGTAAAAAGTACATTATTTTCTGTAGGAATGTAGTGGAGTAAAAAGTACATTATTTTCTATAGGAATGTAGTGGAGTAAAAAGTACATAATTTTCTATAGGAATGTAGTGGAGTAAAAAGTGCATAATTTTCTATAGGAATGTAGTGGAGTAAAAAGTACATTATTTTCTATAGGAATGTAGTGAAGTAAAAAAAAAGTTTTTTTATATAGGAATGTATTGGAGTAAAAAGTACATTATTTTCTATAGGATTGTAGTGGAGTAAAAAGTACATTATTTTCTCTAGGAATGTAGTGGAGTAAAAAGTACATTATTTTATTAAGGAATGTAGTGGAGTAAAAAGTACATTATTTTCTGTAGGAATGTAGTGGAGTAAAAAGTACATTATTTTCTATAGGAATGTAGTGGAGTAAAAAGTACATTATTTTCTATATGAATGTAGTGGAGTAAAAAGTACATTATTTTATTAAGGAATGTAGTGGAGTAAAAAATACATTATTTTCTATAGGAATGTAGTGGAGTTAAAAGTACATTATTTTCTATAGGAATGTAGTGGAGTAAAAAGTACATTCTTTTCTATAGGAATGAAGTGGAGTAAAAAGTACATTATTTTCTATAGGAATGTAGTGGAGTAAAAAGTACATAATTTTCTATAGGAATGTAGTGGAGTAAAAAGTACATTATTTTCTATAGGAATGTAGTGGAGTAAAAAGTACATTTTTTTCTATAGGAATGTAGTGGAGTAAAAAGTACATTATTTTCTATAGGAATGTAGTGGAGTAAAAAGTACATAATTTTCTATAGGAATGTAGTGGAGTAAAAAGTACATTTTTTTCTATAGGAATGTAGTGGAGTAAAAAGTACATTATTTTCTATAGGAATGTAGTGGAGTAAAAAGTACATTATTTTCTATAGGAATGTAGTGGAGTAAAAAGTACATAATTTTCTATAGGAATGTAGTGGAGTAAAAAGTACATTTTTTTCTATAGGAATGTAGTGGAGTAAAAAGTACATTATTTTCTATAGGAATGTAGTGGAGTAAAAAGTACATTATTTTCTATAGGAATGAAGTGGAGTAAAAAGTACATTTTTTTATATAGGAATGTAGTGGAGTAAAAAGTACATTATTTTCTATAGGATTGTAGTGGAGTAAAAAGTACATTATTTTCTCTAGGAATGTAGTGGAGTAAAAAGTACATTATTTTATTAAGGAATGTAGTGGAGTAAAAAGTACATTATTTTCTATAGGAATGTAGTGGAGTAAAAAGTACATTTTTTTCTATAGGAATGTAGTGGAATAAAAAGTACATTATTTTCTATAGGAATGTAGTGAAGTAAAAAAAAAAAAAAAAAATTCTATAGGAATGTAGTGGAGTAAAAAGTACATAATTTTCTATAGGAATGTAGTGGAGTAAAAAGTGCATAATTTTCTATAGGAATGTAGTGGAGTAAAAAGTACATTATTTTCTATAGGAATGTAGTGAAGTAAAAAAAAAGTTTTTTTATATAGGAATGTAGTGGAGTAAAAAGTACATTATTTTCTATAGGATTGTAGTGGAGTAAAAAGTACATTATTTTCTCTAGGAATGTAGTGGAGTAAAAAGTACATTATTTTATTAAGGAATGTAGTGGAGTAAAAAGTACATTATTTTTCTGTAGGAATGTAGTGGAGTAAAAAGTACATTATTTTCTATAGGAATGTAGTGGAGTAAAAAGTACATAATTTTCTATAGGAATGTAGTGGAGTAAAAAGTGCATAATTTTCTATAGGAATGTAGTGGAGTAAAAAGTACATTATTTTCTATAGGAATGTAGTGAAGTAAAAAAAAAGTTTTTTTATATAGGAATGTATTGGAGTAAAAAGTACATTATTTTCTATAGGATTGTAGTGGAGTAAAAAGTACATTATTTTCTCTAGGAATGTAGTGGAGTAAAAAGTACATTATTTTATTAAGGAATGTAGTGGAGTAAAAAGTACATTATTTTCTGTAGGAATGTAGTGGAGTAAAAAGTACATTATTTTCTATAGGAATGTAGTGGAGTAAAAAGTACATTATTTTCTATATGAATGTAGTGCAGTAAAAAGTACATTATTTTATTAAGGAATGTAGTGGAGTAAAAAATACATTATTTTCTATAGGAATGTAGTGGAGTTAAAAGTACATTATTTTCTATAGGAATGTAGTGGAGTAAAATATACATTATTTTCTATAGGAATGTAGTGGAGTAAAAAGTACATTTTTTTCTATAGGAATGTAGTGGAGTAAAAAGTACATTATTTTCTATAGGAATGTAGTGGAGTAAAAAGTACATTATTTTCTATAGGAATGTAGTGGAGTAAAAAGTACATTATTTTCTATAGGAATGTAGTGAAGTAAAAAAAAAAAATTCTATAGGAATGTAGTGGAGTAAAAAGTACAATATTTTCTATAGGAATGTAGTGGAGTAAAAAGTACAATATTTTCTATAGGAATGTAGTGGAGTAAAAAGTACATTATTTTCTATAGGAATGTAGTGAAGTAAAAAGTACATTATTTTCTATAGGAATGTAGTGGAGTAAAAAGTACATTATTTTCTATAGGAATGTAGTGAAGTAAAAAAAAAAAACATTTCTATAGGAATGCTGTGGAGTAAAAAGTACATTATTTTCTATAGGATTGTAGTGGAGTAAAAAGGACATTATTTTCTATAGGAATGTAGTGGAGTAAAAAGTACATTATTTTCTATAGGAATGTAGTGGAGTAAAAAGTACATTATTTTCTATAGGAATGTAGTGGAGTAAAAAGTACATTATTTTCTATAGGAATGTAGTGGAGTAAAAAGTACATTATTTTCTATAGGAATGAAGTGGAGTAAAAAGTACATTTTTTTATATAGGAATGTAGTGGAGTAAAAAGTACATTATTTTCTATAGGATTGTAGTGGAGTAAAAAGTACATTATTTTCTCTAGGAATGTAGTGGAGTAAAAAGTACATTATTTTATTAAGGAATGTAGTGGAGTAAAAAGTACATTATTTTCTATAGGAATGTAGTGGAGTAAAAAGTACATTTTTTTCTATAGGAATGTAGTGGAATAAAAAGTACATTATTTTCTATAGGAATGTAGTGAAGTAAAAAAAAAAAAAAATTCTATAGGAATGTAGTGGAGTAAAAAGTACATAATTTTCTATAGGAATGTAGTGGAGTAAAAAGTGCATAATTTTCTATAGGAATGTAGTGGAGTAAAAAGTACATTATTTTCTATAGGAATGTAGTGAAGTAAAAAAAAAGTTTTTTTATATAGGAATGTAGTGGAGTAAAAAGTACATTATTTTCTATAGGATTGTAGTGGAGTAAAAAGTACATTATTTTCTCTAGGAATGTAGTGGAGTAAAAAGTACATTATTTTATTAAGGAATGTAGTGGAGTAAAAAGTACATTATTTTCTGTAGGAATGTAGTGGAGTAAAAAGTACACTATTTTCTATAGGAATGTAGTGGAGTAAAAAGTACCTAATTTTCTATAGGAATGTAGTGGAGTAAAAAGTGCATAATTTTCTATAGGAATGTAGTGGAGTAAAAAGTACATTATTTTCTATAGGAATGTAGTGAAGTAAAAAAAAAGTTTTTTTATATAGGAATGTATTGGAGTAAAAAGTACATTATTTTCTATAGGATTGTAGTGGAGTAAAAAGTACATTATTTTCTCTAGGAATGTAGTGGAGTAAAAAGTACATTATTTTATTAAGGAATGTAGTGGAGTAAAAAGTACATTATTTTCTGTAGGAATGTAGTGGAGTAAAAAGTACATTATTTTCTATAGGAATGTAGTGGAGTAAAAAGTACATTATTTTCTATATGAATGTAGTGGAGTAAAAAGTACATTATTTTATTAAGGAATGTAGTGGAGTAAAAAATACATTATTTTCTATAGGAATGTAGTGGAGTTAAAAGTACATTATTTTCTATAGGAATGTAGTGGAGTAAAATATACATTATTTTCTATAGGAATGTAGTGGAGTAAAAAGTACATTTTTTTCTATAGGAATGTAGTGGAGTAAAAAGTACATTATTTTCTATAGGAATGTAGTGGAGTAAAAAGTACATTATTTTCTATAGGAATGTAGTGGAGTAAAAAGTACAATATTTTCTATAGGAATGTAGTGGAGTAAAAAGTACATTATTTTCTATAGGAATGTAGTGAAGTAAAAAAAAAAAATTCTATAGGAATGTAGTGGAGTAAAAAGTACAATATTTTCTATAGGAATGTAGTGGAGTAAAAAGTACAATATTTTCTATAGGAATGTAGTGGAGTAAAAAGTACATTATTTTCTATAGGAATGTAGTGAAGTAAAAAGTACATTATTTTCTATAGGAATGTAGTGGAGTAAAAAGTACATTATTTTCTATAGGAATGTAGTGGAGTGAAAAGTACATTATTTTATTAAGGAATGTAGTGGAGTAAAAAGTACATTATTTTCTATAGGAATGTAGTGGAGTAAAAAGTACATTATTTTCTATAGGAATGTAGTGGAGTAAAAAGTACATTATTTTCTATAGGAATGTAGTGGAGTAAAAAGTGGAGTAAAAAGTACATTATTTTATTAAGGAATGTAGTGGAGTAAAAAGTACATTATTTTCTATAGGAATGTAGTGAAGTAAAAAGTACATTATTTTCTATATGAATGTAGTGGAGTAAAAAGTACATTATTTTATTAAGGAATGTAGTGGAGTAAAAAGTACATTATTTTCTATAGGAATGTAGTGGAGTAAAAAGTGGAGTAAAAAGTACATTATTTTCTATAGGAATGTAGTGGAGTAAAAAGTACATTCTTTTCTATAGGAATGAAGTGGAGTAAAAAGTACATTATTTTCTATATGAATGTAGTGGAGTAAAAAGTACATTATTTTATTAAGGAATGTAGTGGAGTAAAAAGTACATTATTTTCTATAGGAATGTAGTGGAGTAAAAAGTGGAGTAAAAAGTACATTATTTTCTATAGGAATGTAGTGGAGTAAAAAGTACATCATTTTCTATAGGAATGTAGTGGAGTAAAAAGTACATTATTTTCTATAGGAATGTAGTGGAGTGAAAAGTACATTATTTTATTAAGGAATGTAGTGGAGTAAAAAGTACATTATTTTCTATAGGAATGTAGTGGAGTAAAAAGTACATTATTTTCTATAGGAATGTAGTGGAGTAAAAAGTACATTATTTTCTATAGGAATGTAGTGGAGTAAAAAGTACATTATTTTCTATAGGAATGTAGTGGAGTAAAAAGTACATTATTTTCTATAGGAATGTAGTGGAGTAAAAAGTACATTATTTTCTATAGGAATGTAGTGGAGTAAAAAGTACATTATTTTCTATAGGAATGTAGTGGAGTAAAAAGTACATTATTTTCTATAGGAATGTAGTGAAGTAAAAAAAAAAAAAAATTCTATAGGAATGTAGTGGAGTAAAAAGTACATAATTTTCTATAGGAATGTAGTGGAGTAAAAAGTGCATAATTTTCTATAGGAATGTAGTGGAGTAAAAAGTACATTATTTTCTATAGGAATGTAGTGAAGTAAAAAAAAAGTTTTTTTATATAGGAATGTAGTGGAGTAAAAAGTACATTATTTTCTATAGGATTGTAGTGGAGTAAAAAGTACATTATTTTCTCTAGGAATGTAGTGGAGTAAAAAGTACATTATTTTATTAAGGAATGTAGTGGAGTAAAAAGTACATTATTTTCTGTAGGAATGTAGTGGAGTAAAAAGTACATTATTTTCTATAGGAATGTAGTGGAGTAAAAAGTGCATAATTTTCTATAGGAATGTAGTGAAGTAAAAAGTACATTATTTTCTATAGGAATGTAGTGGAGTAAAAAGTACATTATTTTCTGTAGGAATGTAGTGGAGTAAAAAGTACATTATTTTCTGTAGGAATGTAGTGGAGTAAAAAGTACATTATTTTCTATAGGAATGTAGTGGAGTAAAAAGTACATAATTTTCTATAGGAATGTAGTGGAGTAAAAAGTGCATAATTTTCTATAGGAATGTAGTGGAGTAAAAAGTACATTATTTTCTATAGGAATGTAGTGAAGTAAAAAAAAAGTTTTTTTATATAGGAATGTATTGGAGTAAAAAGTACATTATTTTCTATAGGATTGTAGTGGAGTAAAAAGTACATTATTTTCTCTAGGAATGTAGTGGAGTAAAAAGTACATTATTTTATTAAGGAATGTAGTGGAGTAAAAAGTACATTATTTTCTGTAGGAATGTAGTGGAGTAAAAAGTACATTATTTTCTATAGGAATGTAGTGGAGTAAAAAGTACATTATTTTCTATATGAATGTAGTGGAGTAAAAAGTACATTATTTTATTAAGGAATGTAGTGGAGTAAAAAATACATTATTTTCTATAGGAATGTAGTGGAGTTAAAAGTACATTATTTTCTATAGGAATGTAGTGGAGTAAAAAGTACATTCTTTTCTATAGGAATGAAGTGGAGTAAAAAGTACATTATTTTCTATAGGAATGTAGTGGAGTAAAAAGTACATAATTTTCTATAGGAATGTAGTGGAGTAAAAAGTACATTATTTTCTATAGGAATGTAGTGGAGTAAAAAGTACATTTTTTTCTATAGGAATGTAGTGGAGTAAAAAGTACATTATTTTCTATAGGAATGTAGTGGAGTAAAAAGTACATAATTTTCTATAGGAATGTAGTGGAGTAAAAAGTACATTTTTTTCTATAGGAATGTAGTGGAGTAAAAAGTACATTATTTTCTATAGGAATGTAGTGGAGTAAAAAGTACATTATTTTCTATAGGAATGTAGTGGAGTAAAAAGTACATAATTTTCTATAGGAATGTAGTGGAGTAAAAAGTACATTTTTTTCTATAGGAATGTAGTGGAGTAAAAAGTACATTATTTTCTATAGGAATGTAGTGGAGTAAAAAGTACATTATTTTCTATAGGAATGAAGTGGAGTAAAAAGTACATTTTTTTATATAGGAATGTAGTGGAGTAAAAAGTACATTATTTTCTATAGGATTGTAGTGGAGTAAAAAGTACATTATTTTCTCTAGGAATGTAGTGGAGTAAAAAGTACATTATTTTATTAAGGAATGTAGTGGAGTAAAAAGTACATTATTTTCTATAGGAATGTAGTGGAGTAAAAAGTACATTTTTTTCTATAGGAATGTAGTGGAATAAAAAGTACATTATTTTCTATAGGAATGTAGTGAAGTAAAAAAAAAAAAAAAAAATTCTATAGGAATGTAGTGGAGTAAAAAGTACATAATTTTCTATAGGAATGTAGTGGAGTAAAAAGTGCATAATTTTCTATAGGAATGTAGTGGAGTAAAAAGTACATTATTTTCTATAGGAATGTAGTGAAGTAAAAAAAAAGTTTTTTTATATAGGAATGTAGTGGAGTAAAAAGTACATTATTTTCTATAGGATTGTAGTGGAGTAAAAAGTACATTATTTTCTCTAGGAATGTAGTGGAGTAAAAAGTACATTATTTTATTAAGGAATGTAGTGGAGTAAAAAGTACATTATTTTTCTGTAGGAATGTAGTGGAGTAAAAAGTACATTATTTTCTATAGGAATGTAGTGGAGTAAAAAGTACATAATTTTCTATAGGAATGTAGTGGAGTAAAAAGTGCATAATTTTCTATAGGAATGTAGTGGAGTAAAAAGTACATTATTTTCTATAGGAATGTAGTGAAGTAAAAAAAAAGTTTTTTTATATAGGAATGTATTGGAGTAAAAAGTACATTATTTTCTATAGGATTGTAGTGGAGTAAAAAGTACATTATTTTCTCTAGGAATGTAGTGGAGTAAAAAGTACATTATTTTATTAAGGAATGTAGTGGAGTAAAAAGTACATTATTTTCTGTAGGAATGTAGTGGAGTAAAAAGTACATTATTTTCTATAGGAATGTAGTGGAGTAAAAAGTACATTATTTTCTATATGAATGTAGTGCAGTAAAAAGTACATTATTTTATTAAGGAATGTAGTGGAGTAAAAAATACATTATTTTCTATAGGAATGTAGTGGAGTTAAAAGTACATTATTTTCTATAGGAATGTAGTGGAGTAAAATATACATTATTTTCTATAGGAATGTAGTGGAGTAAAAAGTACATTTTTTTCTATAGGAATGTAGTGGAGTAAAAAGTACATTATTTTCTATAGGAATGTAGTGGAGTAAAAAGTACATTATTTTCTATAGGAATGTAGTGGAGTAAAAAGTACATTATTTTCTATAGGAATGTAGTGAAGTAAAAAAAAAAAATTCTATAGGAATGTAGTGGAGTAAAAAGTACAATATTTTCTATAGGAATGTAGTGGAGTAAAAAGTACAATATTTTCTATAGGAATGTAGTGGAGTAAAAAGTACATTATTTTCTATAGGAATGTAGTGAAGTAAAAAGTACATTATTTTCTATAGGAATGTAGTGGAGTAAAAAGTACATTATTTTCTATAGGAATGTAGTGAAGTAAAAAAAAAAAACATTTCTATAGGAATGCTGTGGAGTAAAAAGTACATTATTTTCTATAGGATTGTAGTGGAGTAAAAAGGACATTATTTTCTATAGGAATGTAGTGGAGTAAAAAGTACATTATTTTCTATAGGAATGTAGTGGAGTAAAAAGTACATTATTTTCTATAGGAATGTAGTGGAGTAAAAAGTACATTATTTTCTATAGGAATGTAGTGGAGTAAAAAGTACATTATTTTCTATAGGAATGAAGTGGAGTAAAAAGTACATTTTTTTATATAGGAATGTAGTGGAGTAAAAAGTACATTATTTTCTATAGGATTGTAGTGGAGTAAAAAGTACATTATTTTCTCTAGGAATGTAGTGGAGTAAAAAGTACATTATTTTATTAAGGAATGTAGTGGAGTAAAAAGTACATTATTTTCTATAGGAATGTAGTGGAGTAAAAAGTACATTTTTTTCTATAGGAATGTAGTGGAATAAAAAGTACATTATTTTCTATAGGAATGTAGTGAAGTAAAAAAAAAAAAAAATTCTATAGGAATGTAGTGGAGTAAAAAGTACATAATTTTCTATAGGAATGTAGTGGAGTAAAAAGTGCATAATTTTCTATAGGAATGTAGTGGAGTAAAAAGTACATTATTTTCTATAGGAATGTAGTGAAGTAAAAAAAAAGTTTTTTTATATAGGAATGTAGTGGAGTAAAAAGTACATTATTTTCTATAGGATTGTAGTGGAGTAAAAAGTACATTATTTTCTCTAGGAATGTAGTGGAGTAAAAAGTACATTATTTTATTAAGGAATGTAGTGGAGTAAAAAGTACATTATTTTCTGTAGGAATGTAGTGGAGTAAAAAGTACACTATTTTCTATAGGAATGTAGTGGAGTAAAAAGTACCTAATTTTCTATAGGAATGTAGTGGAGTAAAAAGTGCATAATTTTCTATAGGAATGTAGTGGAGTAAAAAGTACATTATTTTCTATAGGAATGTAGTGAAGTAAAAAAAAAGTTTTTTTATATAGGAATGTATTGGAGTAAAAAGTACATTATTTTCTATAGGATTGTAGTGGAGTAAAAAGTACATTATTTTCTCTAGGAATGTAGTGGAGTAAAAAGTACATTATTTTATTAAGGAATGTAGTGGAGTAAAAAGTACATTATTTTCTGTAGGAATGTAGTGGAGTAAAAAGTACATTATTTTCTATAGGAATGTAGTGGAGTAAAAAGTACATTATTTTCTATATGAATGTAGTGGAGTAAAAAGTACATTATTTTATTAAGGAATGTAGTGGAGTAAAAAATACATTATTTTCTATAGGAATGTAGTGGAGTTAAAAGTACATTATTTTCTATAGGAATGTAGTGGAGTAAAATATACATTATTTTCTATAGGAATGTAGTGGAGTAAAAAGTACATTTTTTTCTATAGGAATGTAGTGGAGTAAAAAGTACATTATTTTCTATAGGAATGTAGTGGAGTAAAAAGTACATTATTTTCTATAGGAATGTAGTGGAGTAAAAAGTACAATATTTTCTATAGGAATGTAGTGGAGTAAAAAGTACATTATTTTCTATAGGAATGTAGTGAAGTAAAAAAAAAAAATTCTATAGGAATGTAGTGGAGTAAAAAGTACAATATTTTCTATAGGAATGTAGTGGAGTAAAAAGTACAATATTTTCTATAGGAATGTAGTGGAGTAAAAAGTACATTATTTTCTATAGGAATGTAGTGAAGTAAAAAGTACATTATTTTCTATAGGAATGTAGTGGAGTAAAAAGTACATTATTTTCTATAGGAATGTAGTGGAGTGAAAAGTACATTATTTTATTAAGGAATGTAGTGGAGTAAAAAGTACATTATTTTCTATAGGAATGTAGTGGAGTAAAAAGTACATTATTTTCTATAGGAATGTAGTGGAGTAAAAAGTACATTATTTTCTATAGGAATGTAGTGGAGTAAAAAGTGGAGTAAAAAGTACATTATTTTATTAAGGAATGTAGTGGAGTAAAAAGTACATTATTTTCTATAGGAATGTAGTGAAGTAAAAAGTACATTATTTTCTATATGAATGTAGTGGAGTAAAAAGTACATTATTTTATTAAGGAATGTAGTGGAGTAAAAAGTACATTATTTTCTATAGGAATGTAGTGGAGTAAAAAGTGGAGTAAAAAGTACATTATTTTCTATAGGAATGTAGTGGAGTAAAAAGTACATTCTTTTCTATAGGAATGAAGTGGAGTAAAAAGTACATTATTTTCTATATGAATGTAGTGGAGTAAAAAGTACATTATTTTATTAAGGAATGTAGTGGAGTAAAAAGTACATTATTTTCTATAGGAATGTAGTGGAGTAAAAAGTGGAGTAAAAAGTACATTATTTTCTATAGGAATGTAGTGGAGTAAAAAGTACATCATTTTCTATAGGAATGTAGTGGAGTAAAAAGTACATTATTTTCTATAGGAATGTAGTGGAGTGAAAAGTACATTATTTTATTAAGGAATGTAGTGGAGTAAAAAGTACATTATTTTCTATAGGAATGTAGTGGAGTAAAAAGTACATTATTTTCTATAGGAATGTAGTGGAGTAAAAAGTACATTATTTTCTATAGGAATGTAGTGGAGTAAAAAGTACATTATTTTCTATAGGAATGTAGTGGAGTAAAAAGTACATTATTTTCTATAGGAATGTAGTGGAGTAAAAAGTACATTATTTTCTATAGGAATGTAGTGGAGTAAAAAGTACATTATTTTCTATAGGAATGTAGTGGAGTAAAAAGTACATTATTTTCTATAGGAATGTAGTGAAGTAAAAAAAAAAAAAAATTCTATAGGAATGTAGTGGAGTAAAAAGTACATAATTTTCTATAGGAATGTAGTGGAGTAAAAAGTGCATAATTTTCTATAGGAATGTAGTGGAGTAAAAAGTACATTATTTTCTATAGGAATGTAGTGAAGTAAAAAAAAAGTTTTTTTATATAGGAATGTAGTGGAGTAAAAAGTACATTATTTTCTATAGGATTGTAGTGGAGTAAAAAGTACATTATTTTCTCTAGGAATGTAGTGGAGTAAAAAGTACATTATTTTATTAAGGAATGTAGTGGAGTAAAAAGTACATTATTTTCTGTAGGAATGTAGTGGAGTAAAAAGTACATTATTTTCTATAGGAATGTAGTGGAGTAAAAAGTGCATAATTTTCTATAGGAATGTAGTGGAGTAAAAAGTACATTATTTTCTATAGGAATGTAGTGAAGTAAAAAAAAAGTTTTTTTATATAGGAATGTAGTGGAGTAAAAAGTACATTATTTTCTATAGGATTGTAGTGGAGTAAAAAGTACATTATTTTCTCTAGGAATGTAGTGGAGTAAAAAGTACATTATTTTATTAAGGAATGTAGTGGAGTAAAAAGTACATTATTTTCTGTAGGAATGTAGTGGAGTAAAAAGTACATTATTTTCTATAGGAATGTAGTGGAGTAAAAAGTGCATAATTTTCTATAGGAATGTAGTGGAGTAAAAAGTACATTATTTTCTATAGGAATGTAGTGAAGTAAAAAAAAAGTTTTTTTATATAGGAATGTAGTGGAGTAAAAAGTACATTATTTTCTATAGGATTGTAGTGGAGTAAAAAGTAAATTATTTTCTCTAGGAATGTAGTGGAGTAAAAAGTACATTATTTTATTAAGGAATGTAGTGGAGTAAAAAGTACATTATTTTCTGTAGGAATGTAGTGGAGTAAAAAGTACACTATTTTCTATAGGAATGTAGTGGAGTAAAAGGTACATAATTTTCTATAGGAATGTAGTGGAGTAAAAAGTGCATAATTTTCTATAGGAATGTAGTGGAGTAAAAAGTACATTATTTTCTATAGGAATGTAGTGAAGTAAAAAAAAAGTTTTTTTATATAGGAATGTATTGGAGTAAAAAGTACATTATTTTCTATAGGATTGTAGTGGAGTAAAAAGTACATTATTTTCTCTAGGAATGTAGTGGAGTAAAAAGTACATTATTTTATTAAGGAATGTAGTGGAGTAAAAAGTACATTATTTTCTGTAGGAATGTAGTGGAGTAAAAAGTACATTATTTTCTATAGGAATGTAGTGGAGTAAAAAGTACATTATTTTCTATATGAATGTAGTGGAGTAAAAAGTACATTATTTTATTAAGGAATGTAGTGGAGTAAAAAATACATTATTTTCTATAGGAATGTAGTGGAGTTAAAAGTACATTATTTTCTATAGGAATGTAGTGGAGTAAAATATACATTATTTTCTATAGGAATGTAGTGGAGTAAAAAGTACATTTTTTTCTATAGGAATGTAGTGGAGTAAAAAGTACATTATTTTCTATAGGAATGTAGTGGAGTAAAAAGTACATTATTTTCTATAGGAATGTAGTGGAGTAAAAAGTACAATATTTTCTATAGGAATGTAGTGGAGTAAAAAATACATTATTTTCTATAGGAATGTAGTGAAGTAAAAAAAAAAAATTCTATAGGAATGTAGTGGAGTAAAAAGTACAATATTTTCTATAGGAATGTAGTGGAGTAAAAAGTACAATATTTTCTATAGGAATGTAGTGGAGTAAAAAATACATTATTTTCTATAGGAATGTAGTGAAGTAAAAAGTACATTATTTTCTATAGGAATGTAGTGGAGTAAAAAGTACATTATTTTCTATAGGAATGTAGTGAAGTAAAAAAAAAAAACATTTCTATAGGAATGCTGTGGAGTAAAAAGTACATTATTTTCTATAGGATTGTAGTGGAGTAAAAAGTACATTATTTTCTATAGGAATGTAGTGGAGTAAAAAGTACATTATTTTCTATAGGAATGTAGTGGAGTAAAAAGTACATTATTTTCTATAGGAATGTAGTGGAGTAAAAAGTACATTATTTTCTATAGGAATGTAGTGGAGTGAAAAGTACATTATTTTATTAAGGAATGTAGTGGAGTAAAAAGTACATTATTTTCTATAGGAATGTAGTGGAGTAAAAAGTACATTATTTTCTATAGGAATGTAGTGGAGTAAAAAGTACATTATTTTCTATAGGAATGTAGTGGAGTAAAAAGTGGAGTAAAAAGTACATTATTTTATTAAGGAATGTAGTGGAGTAAAAAGTACATTATTTTCTATAGGAATGTAGTGAAGTAAAAAGTACATTATTTTCTATATGAATGTAGTGGAGTAAAAAGTACATTATTTTATTAAGGAATGTAGTGGAGTAAAAAGTACATTATTTTCTATAGGAATGTAGTGGAGTAAAAAGTGGAGTAAAAAGTACATTATTTTCTATAGGAATGTAGTGGAGTAAAAAGTACATTCTTTTCTATAGGAATGAAGTGGAGTAAAAAGTACATTATTTTCTATATGAATGTAGTGGAGTAAAAAGTACATTATTTTATTAAGGAATGTAGTGGAGTAAAAAGTGGAGTAAAAAGTACATTATTTTCTATAGGAATGTAGTGGAGTAAAAAGTACATTATTTTCTATATGAATGTAGTGGAGTAAAAAGTACATTATTTTCTATAGGAATGTAGTGGAGTAAAAAGTGGAGTAAAAAGTACATTATTTTCTATAGGAATGTAGTGGAGTAAAAAGTACATCATTTTCTATAGGAATGTAGTGGAGTAAAAAGTACATTATTTTCTATAGGAATGTAGTGGAGTGAAAAGTACATTATTTTATTAAGGAATGTAGTGGAGTAAAAAGTACATTATTTTCTATAGGAATGTAGTGGAGTAAAAAGTACATTATTTTCTATAGGAATGTAGTGGAGTAAAAAGTACATTATTTTCTATAGGAATGTAGTGGAGTAAAAAGTACATTATTTTCTATAGGAATGTAGTGGAGTAAAAAGTACATTATTTTCTATAGGAATGTAGTGGAGTAAAAAGTACATTATTTTCTATAGGAATGTAGTGGAGTAAAAAGTACATTATTTTCTATAGGAATGTAGTGAAGTAAAAAAAAAAAAAAGTTCTATAGGAATGTAGTGGAGTAAAAAGTACATAATTTTCTATAGGAATGTAGTGGAGTAAAAAGTGCATAATTTTCTATAGGAATGTAGTGGAGTAAAAAGTACATTATTTTCTATAGGAATGTAGTGAAGTAAAAAAAAAGTTTTTTTATATAGGAATGTAGTGGAGTAAAAAGTACATTATTTTCTATAGGATTGTAGTGGAGTAAAAAGTACATTATTTTCTCTAGGAATGTAGTGGAGTAAAAAGTACATTATTTTATTAAGGAATGTAGTGGAGTAAAAAGTACATTATTTTCTATAGGAATGTAGTGGAGTAAAAAGTACATTATTTTCTATAGGAATGTAGTGGAGTAAAAAGTGCATAATTTTCTATAGGAATGTAGTGGAGTAAAAAGTACATTATTTTCTATAGGAATGTAGTGAAGTAAAAAAAAAGTTTTTTTATATAGGAATGTAGTGGAGTAAAAAGTACATTATTTTCTATAGGATTGTAGTGGAGTAAAAAGTACATTATTTTCTCTAGGAATGTAGTGGAGTAAAAAGTACATTATTTTATTAAGGAATGTAGTGGAGTAAAAAGTACATTATTTTCTATAGGAATGTAGTGGAGTAAAAAGTACATTATTTTCTATATGAATGTAGTGGAGTAAAAAGTACATTATTTTATTAAGGAATGTAGTGGAGTAAAAAATACATTATTTTCTATAGGAATGTAGTGGAGTTAAAAGTACATTATTTTCTATAGGAATGTAGTGGAGTAAAATGTACATTATTTTCTATAGGAATGTAGTGGAGTAAAAAGTACATTTTTTTCTATAGGAATGTAGTGGAGTAAAAAGTACATTATTTTCTATAGGAATGTAGTGGAGTAAAAAGTACATTATTTTCTATAGGAATGTAGTGGAGTAAAAAGTACAATATTTTCTATAGGAATGTAGTGGAGTAAAAAGTACATTATTTTCTATAGGAATGTAGTGAAGTAAAAAAAAAAAATTCTATAGGAATGTAGTGGAGTAAAAAGTACAATATTTTCTATAGGAATGTAGTGGAGTAAAAAGTACATTATTTTCTATAGGAATGTAGTGAAGTAAAAAGTACATTATTTTCTATAGGAATGTAGTGAAGTAAAAAAAAAAACATTTCTATAGGAATGCTGTGGAGTAAAAAGTACATTATTTTCTATAGGATTGTAGTGGAGTAAAAAGTACATTATTTTCTATAGGAATGTAGTGGAGTAAAAAGTACATTATTTTCTATAGGAATGTAGTGGAGTAAAAAGTACATTATTTTCTATAGGAATGTAGTGGAGTAAAAAGTACATTATTTTCTATAGGAATGTAGTGGAGTAAAAAGTACATTATTTTCTATAGGAATGTAGTGGAGTGAAAAGTACATTATTTTATTAAGGAATGTAGTGGAGTAAAAAGTACATTATTTTCTATAGGAATGTAGTGGAGTAAAAAGTACATTATTTTCTATAGGAATGTAGTGGAGTAAAAAGTACATTATTTTCTATAGGAATGTAGTGGAGTAAAAAGTGGAGTAAAAAGTACATTATTTTATTAAGGAATGTAGTGGAGTAAAAAGTACATTATTTTCTATAGGAATGTAGTGAAGTAAAAAGTACATTATTTTCTATATGAATGTAGTGGAGTAAAAAGTACATTATTTTATTAAGGAATGTAGTGGAGTAAAAAGTACATTATTTTCTATAGGAATGTAGTGGAGTAAAAAGTGGAGTAAAAAGTACATTATTTTCTATAGGAATGTAGTGGAGTAAAAAGTACATTCTTTTCTATAGGAATGAAGTGGAGTAAAAAGTACATTATTTTCTATAGGAATGTAGTAGAGTAAAAAGTACATTATTTTCTATAGGAATGTAGTGGAGTGAAAAGTACATTATTTTCTATATGAATGTAGTGGAGTAAAAAGTACATTATTTTATTAAGGAATGTAGTGGAGTAAAAAGTACATTATTTTCTATAGGAATGTAGTGGAGTAAAAAGTACATTATTTTCTATAGGAATGTAGAGGAGTAAAAAGTACATTATTTTCTATAGGAATGTAGTGGAGTAAAAAGTACATTATTTTCTATAGGAATGTAGTGGAGTGAAAAGTACATTATTTTCTATATGAATGTAGTGGAGTAAAAAGTAAATTATTTTCTATAGGAATGTAGTGGAGTAAAAAATACATTATTTTCTATATGAATGTAGTGGAGTAAAAAGTACATTATTTTATTAAGGAATGTAGTGGAGTAAAAAATACATTATTTTCTATAGGAATGTAGTGGAGTTAAAAGTACATTATTTTCTATAGGAATGTAGTGGAGTAAAATGTACATTATTTTCTATAGGAATGTAGTGGAGTAAAAAGTACATTTTTTTCTATAGGAATGTAGTGGAGTAAAAAGTACATTATTTTCTATAGGAATGTAGTGGAGTAAAAAGTACATTATTTTCTATAGGAATGTAGTGGAGTAAAAAGTACAATATTTTCTATAGGATGGTAGTGGAGTAAAAAGTACATTATTTTCTATAGGAATGTAGTGAAGTAAAAAAAAAAAATTCTATAGGAATGTAGTGGAGTAAAAAGTACAATATTTTCTATAGGAATGTAGTGGAGTAAAAAGTACATTATTTTCTATAGGAATGTAGTGAAGTAAAAAGTACATTATTTTCTATAGGAATGTAGTGGAGTAAAAAGTACATTATTTTCTATAGGAATGTAGTGAAGTAAAAAAAAAAACATTTCTATAGGAATGCTGTGGAGTAAAAAGTACATTATTTTCTATAGGATTGTAGTGGAGTAAAAAGTACATTATTTTCTATAGGAATGTAGTGGAGTAAAAAGTACATTATTTTCTATAGGAATGTAGTGGAGTAAAAAGTACATTATTTTCTATAGGAATGTAGTGGAGTAAAAAGTACATTATTTTCTATAGGAATGTAGTGGAGTAAAAAGTACATTATTTTCTATAGGAATGTAGTGGAGTGAAAAGTACATTATTTTATTAAGGAATGTAGTGGAGTAAAAAGTACATTATTTTCTATAGGAATGTAGTGGAGTAAAAAGTACATTATTTTCTATAGGAATGTAGAGGAGTAAAAAGTACATTATTTTCTATAGGAATGTAGTGGAGTAAAAAGTACATTATTTTCTATAGGAATGTAGTAGAGTAAAAAGTACATTATTTTCTATAGGAATGTAGTGGAGTGAAAAGTACATTATTTTCTATATGAATGTAGTGGAGTAAAAAGTACATTATTTTATTAAGGAATGTAGTGGAGTAAAAAGTACATTATTTTCTATAGGAATGTAGTGGAGTAAAAAGTACATTATTTTCTATAGGAATGTAGAGGAGTAAAAAGTACATTATTTTCTATAGGAATGTAGTGGAGTAAAAAGTACATTATTTTCTAAAGGAATGTAGTGGAGTAAAAAGTACATTATTTTCTATAGGAATGTAGTGGAGTAAAAAGTACATTATTTTCTATAGGAATGTAGAGGAGTAAAAAGTACATTATTTTCTATAGGAATGTAGTGGAGTAAAAAGTACATTATTTTCTATAGGAATGTAGTGGAGTAAAAAGTACATTATTTTCTAAAGGAATGTAGTGGAGTAAAAAGTACATTATTTTCTATAGGAATGTAGTGGAGTTAAAAATACATTTTTTTCTATAGGAATGTAGAGGAGTAAAAACTACATTATTTTCTATAGGAATGTAGTGGAGTGAAAAGTACATTATTTTCTATATGAATGTAGTGGAGTAAAAAGTACATTATTTTCTATATGAATGTAGTGGAGTAAAAAGTACATTATTTTCTATAGGAATGTAGTGAAGTAAAAAGTACATTATTTTCTATATGAATGTAGTGGAGTAAAAAGTACATTATTTTATTAAGGAATGTAGTGGAGTAAAAAGTACATTATTTTCTATAGGAATGTAGTGGAGTAAAAAGTGGAGTTAAAAGTACATTATTTTCTATAGGAATGTAGTGGAGTAAAAAGTACATCATTTTCTATAGGAATGTAGTGGAGTAAAAAGTACATTATTTTCTATAGGAATGTAGTGAAGTAAAAAGTACATTATTTTCTATATGAATGTAGTGGAGTAAAAAGTACATTATTTTATTAAGGAATGTAGTGGAGTAAAAAGTACATTATTTTCTATAGGAATGTAGTGGAGTAAAAAGTGGAGTAAAAAGTACATTATTTTCTATAGGAATGTAGTGGAGTAAAAAGTACATCATTTTCTATAGGAATGTAGTGGAGTAAAAAGTACATTATTTTCTATAGGAATGTAGTGGAGTGAAAAGTACATTATTTTATTAAGGAATGTAGTGGAGTAAAAAGTACATTATTTTCTATAGGAATGTAGTGGAGTAAAAAGTACATTATTTTCTATAGGAATGTAGTGGAGTAAAAAGTACATTATTTTCTATAGGAATGTAGTGGAGTAAAAAGTACATTATTTTCTATAGGAATGTAGTGGAGTAAAAAGTACATTATTTTCTATAGGAATGTAGTGGAGTAAAAAGTACATTTTTTTCTATAGGAATGTAGTGGAGTAAAAAGTACATTATTTTCTATAGGAATGTAGTGGAGTAAAAAGTACATTATTTTCTATAGGAATGTAGTGGAGTAAAAAGTACATTATTTTCTATAGGAATGTAGTGGAGTAAAAAGTACATTATTTTCTATAGGAATGTAGTGGAGTAAAAAATACATTATTTTCTATATGAATGTAGTGGAGTAAAAAGTACATTATTTTATTAAGGAATGTAGTGGAGTAAAAAATACATTATTTTCTATAGGAATGTAGTGGAGTTAAAAGTACATTATTTTCTATAGGAATGTAGTGGAGTAAAATGTACATTATTTTCTATAGGAATGTAGTGGAGTAAAAAGTACATTATTTTCTATATGAATGTAGTGGAGTAAAAAGTACATTATTTTCTATATGAATGTAGTGGAGTAAAAAGTACATTATTTTCTATAGGAATGTAGTGGAGTAAAAAGTACAATATTTTCTATAGGAATGTAGTGGAGTAAAAAGTACATTATTTTCTATAGGAATGTAGTGAAGTAAAAAAAAAAAATTCTATAGGAATGTAGTGGAGTAAAAAGTACAATATTTTCTATAGGAATGTAGTGGAGTAAAAAGTACATTATTTTCTATAGGAATGTAGTGAAGTAAAAAGTACATTATTTTCTATAGGAATGTAGTGAAGTAAAAAAAAAAACATTTCTATAGGAATGCTGTGGAGTAAAAAGTACATTATTTTCTATAGGATTGTAGTGGAGTAAAAAGTACATTATTTTCTATAGGAATGTAGTGGAGTAAAAAGTACATTATTTTCTATAGGAATGTAGTGGAGTAAAAAGTACATTATTTTCTATAGGAATGTAGTGGAGTAAAAAGTACATTATTTTCTATAGGAATGTAGTGGAGTAAAAAGTACATTATTTTCTATAGGAATGTAGTGGAGTGAAAAGTACATTATTTTATTAAGGAATGTAGTGGAGTAAAAAGTACATTATTTTCTATAGGAATGTAGTGGAGTAAAAAGTACATTATTTTCTATAGGAATGTAGTGGAGTAAAAAGTACATTATTTTCTATAGGAATGTAGTGGAGTAAAAAGTGGAGTAAAAAGTACATTATTTTATTAAGGAATGTAGTGAAGTAAAAAGTACATTATTTTCTATAGGAATGTAGTGGAGTAAAAAGTACATTATTTTATTAAGGAATGTAGTGGAGTAAAAAGTACATTATTTTCTATAGGAATGTAGTGGAGTAAAAAGTGGAGTAAAAAGTACATTATTTTCTATAGGAATGTAGTGGAGTAAAAAGTACATTCTTTTCTATAGGAATGAAGTGGAGTAAAAAGTACATTATTTTCTATAGGAATGTAGTAGAGTAAAAAGTACATTATTTTCTATAGGAATGTAGTGGAGTAAAAAGTACATTATTTTCTATAGGAATGTAGTGGAGTAAAAAGTACATTATTTTCTATAGGAATGTAGTGGAGTAAAAAGTACAATATTTTCTATAGGAATGTAGTGGAGTAAAAAGTACATTATTTTCTATAGGAATGTAGTGAAGTAAAAAAAAAAAATTCTATAGGAATGTAGTGGAGTAAAAAGTACAATATTTTCTATAGGAATGTAGTGGAGTAAAAAGTACATTATTTTCTATAGGAATGTAGTGAAGTAAAAAGTACATTATTTTCTATAGGAATGTAGTGGAGTAAAAAGTACATTATTTTCTATAGGAATGTAGTGAAGTAAAAAAAAAAACATTTCTATAGGAATGCTGTGGAGTAAAAAGTACATTATTTTCTATAGGATTGTAGTGGAGTAAAAAGTACATTATTTTCTATAGGAATGTAGTGGAGTAAAAAGTACATTATTTTCTATAGGAATGTAGTGGAGTAAAAAGTACATTATTTTCTATAGGAATGTAGTGGAGTAAAAAGTACATTATTTTCTATAGGAATGTAGTGGAGTAAAAAGTACATTATTTTCTATAGGAATGTAGTGGAGTGAAAAGTACATTATTTTATTAAGGAATGTAGTGGAGTAAAAAGTACATTATTTTCTATAGGAATGTAGTGGAGTAAAAAGTACATTATTTTCTATAGGAATGTAGTGGAGTAAAAAGTACATTATTTTCTATAGGAATGTAGTGGAGTAAAAAGTGGAGTAAAAAGTACATTATTTTATTAAGGAATGTAGTGGAGTAAAAAGTACATTATTTTCTATAGGAATGTAGTGAAGTAAAAAGTACATTATTTTCTATATGAATGTAGTGGAGTAAAAAGTACATTATTTTATTAAGGAATGTAGTGGAGTAAAAAGTACATTATTTTCTATAGGAATGTAGTGGAGTAAAAAGTGGAGTAAAAAGTACATTATTTTCTATAGGAATGTAGTGGAGTAAAAAGTACATTCTTTTCTATAGGAATGAAGTGGAGTAAAAAGTACATTATTTTCTATAGGAATGTAGTAGAGTAAAAAGTACATTATTTTCTATAGGAATGTAGTGGAGTGAAAAGTATATTATTTTCTATATGAATGTAGTGGAGTAAAAAGTACATTATTTTATTAAGGAATGTAGTGGAGTAAAAAGTACATTATTTTCTATAGGAATGTAGTGGAGTAAAAAGTACATTATTTTCTATAGGAATGTAGAGGAGTAAAAAGTACATTATTTTCTATAGGAATGTAGTGGAGTAAAAAGTACATTATTTTCTAAAGGAATGTAGTGGAGTAAAAAGTACATTATTTTCTATAGGAATGTAGTGGAGTAAAAAGTACATTATTTTCTATAGGAATGTAGAGGAGTAAAAAGTACATTATTTTCTATAGGAATGTAGTGGAGTAAAAAGTACATTATTTTCTATAGGAATGTAGTGGAGTAAAAAGTACATTATTTTCTAAAGGAATGTAGTGGAGTAAAAAGTACATTATTTTCTATAGGAATGTAGTGGAGTTAAAAATACATTTTTTTCTATAGGAATGTAGAGGAGTAAAAACTACATTATTTTCTATAGGAATGTAGTGGAGTGAAAAGTACATTATTTTCTATATGAATGTAGTGGAGTAAAAAGTACATTATTTTCTATATGAATGTAGTGGAGTAAAAAGTACATTATTTTCTATAGGAATGTAGTGAAGTAAAAAGTACATTATTTTCTATATGAATGTAGTGGAGTAAAAAGTACATTATTTTATTAAGGAATGTAGTGGAGTAAAAAGTACATTATTTTCTATAGGAATGTAGTGGAGTAAAAAGTGGAGTAAAAAGTACATTATTTTCTATAGGAATGTAGTGGAGTAAAAAGTACATCATTTTCTATAGGAATGTAGTGGAGTAAAAAGTACATTATTTTCTATAGGAATGTAGTGGAGTGAAAAGTACATTATTTTATTAAGGAATGTAGTGGAGTAAAAAGTACATTATTTTCTATAGGAATGTAGTGGAGTAAAAAGTACATTATTTTCTATAGGAATGTAGTGAAGTAAAAAAAAAAACATTTCTATAGGAATGCTGTGGAGTAAAAAGTACATTATTTTCTATAGGATTGTAGTGGAGTAAAAAGTACATTATTTTCTATAGGAATGTAGTGGAGTAAAAAGTACATTATTTTCTATAGGAATGTAGTGGAGTAAAAAGTACATTATTTTCTATAGGAATGTAGTGGAGTAAAAAGTACATTATTTTCTATAGGAATGTAGTGGAGTAAAAAGTACATTATTTTCTATAGGAATGTAGTGGAGTGAAAAGTACATTATTTTATTAAGGAATGTAGTGGAGTAAAAAGTACATTATTTTCTATAGGAATGTAGTGGAGTAAAAAGTACATTATTTTCTATAGGAATGTAGTGGAGTAAAAAGTACATTATTTTCTATAGGAATGTAGTGGAGTAAAAAGTGGAGTAAAAAGTACATTATTTTATTAAGGAATGTAGTGGAGTAAAAAGTACATTATTTTCTATAGGAATGTAGTGAAGTAAAAAGTACATTATTTTCTACATGAATGTAGTGGAGTAAAAAGTACATTATTTTATTAAGGAATGTAGTGGAGTAAAAAGTACATTATTTTCTATAGGAATGTAGTGGAGTAAAAAGTGGAGTAAAAAGTACATTATTTTCTATAGGAATGTAGTGGAGTAAAAAGTACATTCTTTTCTATAGGAATGAAGTGGAGTAAAAAGTACATTATTTTCTATAGGAATGTAGTAGAGTAAAAAGTACATTATTTTATTAAGGAATGTAGTGGAGTAAAAAGTACATTATTTTCTATAGGAATGTAGTGGAGTAAAAAGTACATTATTTTTTATATGAATGTAGTGGAGTAAAAAGTACATTATTTTATTAAGGAATGTAGTGGAGTAAAAAGTACATTATTTTCTATAGGAATGTAGTGGAGTAAAAAGTACATTATTTTCTATAGGAATGTAGTGGAGTAAAAAGTACATTATTTTCTATAGGAATGTAGTGGAGTAAAAAGTGGAGTAAAAAGTACATTATTTTATTAAGGAATGTAGTGGAGTAAAAAGTACATTATTTTCTATAGGAATGTAGTGAAGTAAAAAGTACATTATTTTCTATATGAATGTAGTGGAGTAAAAAGTACATTATTTTATTAAGGAATGTAGTGGAGTAAAAAGTACATTATTTTCTATAGGAATGTAGTGGAGTAAAAAGTGGAGTAAAAAGTACATTATTTTCTATAGGAATGTAGTGAAGTAAAAAGTACATTATTTTCTATAGGAATGAAGTGGAGTAAAAAGTATATTATTTTCTATAGGAATGTAGTAGAGTAAAAAGTACATTATTTTCTATAGGAATGTAGTGGAGTGAAAAGTACATTATTTTCTATATGAATGTAGTGGAGTAAAAAGTACATTATTTTATTAAGGAATGTAGTGGAGTAAAAAGTACATTATTTTCTATAGGAATGTAGTGGAGTAAAAAGTACATTATTTTCTATAGGAATGTAGAGGAGTAAAAAGTACATTATTTTCTATAGGAATGTAGTGGAGTAAAAAGTACATTATTTTCTAAAGGAATGTAGTGGAGTAAAAAGTACATTATTTTCTATAGGAATGTAGTGGAGTAAAAAGTACATTATTTTCTATAGGAATGTAGAGGAGTAAAAAGTACATTATTTTCTATAGGAATGTAGTGGAGTAAAAAGTACATTATTTTCTATAGGAATGTAGTGGAGTAAAAAGTACATTATTTTCTAAAGGAATGTAGTGGAGTAAAAAGTACATTATTTTCTATAGGAATGTAGTGGAGTTAAAAATACATTTTTTTCTATAGGAATGTAGAGGAGTAAAAACTACATTATTTTCTATAGGAATGTAGTGGAGTGAAAAGTACATTATTTTCTATATGAATGTAGTGGAGTAAAAAGTACATTATTTTCTATATGAATGTAGTGGAGTAAAAAGTACATTATTTTCTATATGAATGTAGTGGAGTAAAAAGTACATTATTTTATTAAGGAATGTAGTGGAGTAAAAAGTACATTATTTTCTATAGGAATGTAGTGGAGTAAAAAGTGGAGTAAAAAGTACATTATTTTCTATAGGAATGTAGTGGAGTAAAAAGTACATCATTTTCTATAGGAATGTAGTGGAGTAAAAAGTACATTATTTTCTATAGGAATGTAGTGGAGTGAAAAGTACATTATTTTATTAAGGAATGTAGTGGAGTAAAAAGTACATTATTTTCTATAGGAATGTAGTGGAGTAAAAAGTACATTATTTTCTATAGGAATGTAGTGAAGTAAAAAAAAAAACATTTCTATAGGAATGCTGTGGAGTAAAAAGTACATTATTTTCTATAGGATTGTAGTGGAGTAAAAAGTACATTATTTTCTATAGGAATGTAGTGGAGTAAAAAGTACATTATTTTCTATAGGAATGTAGTGGAGTAAAAAGTACATTATTTTCTATAGGAATGTAGTGGAGTAAAAAGTACATTATTTTCTATAGGAATGTAGTGGAGTAAAAAGTACATTATTTTCTATAGGAATGTAGTGGAGTGAAAAGTACATTATTTTATTAAGGAATGTAGTGGAGTAAAAAGTACATTATTTTCTATAGGAATGTAGTGGAGTAAAAAGTGGAGTAAAAAGTACATTATTTTATTAAGGAATGTAGTGGAGTAAAAAGTACATTATTTTCTATAGGAATGTAGTGAAGTAAAAAGTACATTATTTTCTATATGAATGTAGTGGAGTAAAAAGTACATTATTTTATTAAGGAATGTAGTGGAGTAAAAAGTACATTATTTTCTATAGGAATGTAGTGGAGTAAAAAGTGGAGTAAAAAGTACATTATTTTCTATAGGAATGTAGTGAAGTAAAAAGTACATTATTTTCTATAGGAATGAAGTGGAGTAAAAAGTATATTATTTTCTATAGGAATGTAGTAGAGTAAAAAGTACATTATTTTCTATAGGAATGTAGTGGAGTGAAAAGTACATTATTTTCTATATGAATGTAGTGGAGTAAAAAGTACATTATTTTATTAAGGAATGTAGTGGAGTAAAAAGTACATTATTTTCTATAGGAATGTAGTGGAGTAAAAAGTACATTATTTTCTATAGGAATGTAGAGGAGTAAAAAGTACATTATTTTCTATAGGAATGTAGTGGAGTAAAAAGTACATTATTTTCTAAAGGAATGTAGTGGAGTAAAAAGTACATTATTTTCTATAGGAATGTAGTGGAGTAAAAAGTACATTATTTTCTATAGGAATGTAGAGGAGTAAAAAGTACATTATTTTCTATAGGAATGTAGTGGAGTAAAAAGTACATTATTTTCTATAGGAATGTAGTGGAGTAAAAAGTACATTATTTTCTAAAGGAATGTAGTGGAGTAAAAAGTACATTATTTTCTATAGGAATGTAGTGGAGTTAAAAATACATTTTTTTCTATAGGAATGTAGAGGAGTAAAAACTACATTATTTTCTATAGGAATGTAGTGGAGTGAAAAGTACATTATTTTCTATATGAATGTAGTGGAGTAAAAAGTACATTATTTTCTATATGAATGTAGTGGAGTAAAAAGTACATTATTTTCTATATGAATGTAGTGGAGTAAAAAGTACATTATTTTATTAAGGAATGTAGTGGAGTAAAAAGTACATTATTTTCTATAGGAATGTAGTGGAGTAAAAAGTGGAGTAAAAAGTACATTATTTTCTATAGGAATGTAGTGGAGTAAAAAGTACATCATTTTCTATAGGAATGTAGTGGAGTAAAAAGTACATTATTTTCTATAGGAATGTAGTGGAGTGAAAAGTACATTATTTTATTAAGGAATGTAGTGGAGTAAAAAGTACATTATTTTCTATAGGAATGTAGTGGAGTAAAAAGTACATTATTTTCTATAGGAATGTAGTGAAGTAAAAAAAAAAACATTTCTATAGGAATGCTGTGGAGTAAAAAGTACATTATTTTCTATAGGATTGTAGTGGAGTAAAAAGTACATTATTTTCTATAGGAATGTAGTGGAGTAAAAAGTACATTATTTTCTATAGGAATGTAGTGGAGTAAAAAGTACATTATTTTCTATAGGAATGTAGTGGAGTAAAAAGTACATTATTTTCTATAGGAATGTAGTGGAGTAAAAAGTACATTATTTTCTATAGGAATGTAGTGGAGTGAAAAGTACATTATTTTATTAAGGAATGTAGTGGAGTAAAAAGTACATTATTTTCTATAGGAATGTAGTGGAGTAAAAAGTACATTATTTTCTATAGGAATGTAGTGGAGTAAAAAGTACATTATTTTCTATAGGAATGTAGTGGAGTAAAAAGTGGAGTAAAAAGTACATTATTTTATTAAGGAATGTAGTGGAGTAAAAAGTACATTATTTTCTATAGGAATGTAGTGAAGTAAAAAGTACATTATTTTCTATATGAATGTAGTGGAGTAAAAAGTACATTATTTTATTAAGGAATGTAGTGGAGTAAAAAGTACATTATTTTCTATAGGAATGTAGTGGAGTAAAAAGTGGAGTAAAAAGTACATTATTTTCTATAGGAATGTAGTGGAGTAAAAAGTACATTCTTTTCTATAGGAATGAAGTGGAGTAAAAAGTACATTATTTTCTATAGGAATGTAGTAGAGTAAAAAGTACATTATTTTCTATAGGAATGTAGTGGAGTAAAAAGTACATTATTTTCTATAGGAATGTAGTGGAGTAAAAAGTACATTATTTTCTATAGGAATGTAGTGGAGTAAAAAGTACAATATTTTCTATAGGAATGTAGTGGAGTAAAAAGTACATTATTTTCTATAGGAATGTAGTGAAGTAAAAAAAAAAAATTCTATAGGAATGTAGTGGAGTAAAAAGTACAATATTTTCTATAGGAATGTAGTGGAGTAAAAAGTACATTATTTTCTATAGGAATGTAGTGAAGTAAAAAGTACATTATTTTCTATAGGAATGTAGTGGAGTAAAAAGTACATTATTTTCTATAGGAATGTAGTGAAGTAAAAAAAAAAACATTTCTATAGGAATGCTGTGGAGTAAAAAGTACATTATTGACTATAGGATTGTAGTGGAGTAAAAAGTACATTATTTTCTATAGGAATGTAGTGGAGTAAAAAGTACATTATTTTCTATAGGAATGTAGTGGAGTAAAAAGTACATTATTTTCTATAGGAATGTAGTGGAGTAAAAAGTACATTATTTTCTATAGGAATGTAGTGGAGTAAAAAGTACATTATTTTCTATAGGAATGTAGTGGAGTGAAAAGTACATTATTTTATTAAGGAATGTAGTGGAGTAAAAAGTACATTATTTTCTATAGGAATGTAGTGGAGTAAAAAGTACATTATTTTCTATAGGAATGTAGTGGAGTAAAAAGTACATTATTTTCTATAGGAATGTAGTGGAGTAAAAAGTGGAGTAAAAAGTACATTATTTTATTAAGGAATGTAGTGGAGTAAAAAGTACATTATTTTCTATAGGAATGTAGTGAAGTAAAAAGTACATTATTTTCTATATGAATGTAGTGGAGTAAAAAGTACATTATTTTATTAAGGAATGTAGTGGAGTAAAAAGTACATTATTTTCTATAGGAATGTAGTGGAGTAAAAAGTGGAGTAAAAAGTACATTATTTTCTATAGGAATGTAGTGGAGTAAAAAGTACATTCTTTTCTATAGGAATGAAGTGGAGTAAAAAGTACATTATTTTCTATAGGAATGTAGTAGAGTAAAAAGTACATTATTTTCTATAGGAATGTAGTGGAGTGAAAAGTACATTATTTTCTATATGAATGTAGTGGAGTAAAAAGTACATTATTTTATTAAGGAATGTAGTGGAGTAAAAAGTACATTATTTTCTATAGGAATGTAGTGGAGTAAAAAGTACATTATTTTCTATAGGAATGTAGAGGAGTAAAAAGTACATTATTTTCTATAGGAATGTAGTGGAGTAAAAAGTACATTATTTTCTAAAGGAATGTAGTGGAGTAAAAAGTACATTATTTTCTATAGGAATGTAGTGGAGTAAAAAGTACATTATTTTCTATAGGAATGTAGAGGAGTAAAAAGTACATTATTTTCTATAGGAATGTAGTGGAGTAAAAAGTACATTATTTTCTATAGGAATGTAGTGGAGTAAAAAGTACATTATTTTCTAAAGGAATGTAGTGGAGTAAAAAGTACATTATTTTCTATAGGAATGTAGTGGAGTTAAAAATACATTTTTTTCTATAGGAATGTAGAGGAGTAAAAACTACATTATTTTCTATAGGAATGTAGTGGAGTGAAAAGTACATTATTTTCTATATGAATGTAGTGGAGTAAAAAGTACATTATTTTCTATATGAATGTAGTGGAGTAAAAAGTACATTATTTTCTATAGGAATGTAGTGAAGTAAAAAGTACATTATTTTCTATATGAATGTAGTGGAGTAAAAAGTACATTATTTTATTAAGGAATGTAGTGGAGTAAAAAGTACATTATTTTCTATAGGAATGTAGTGGAGTAAAAAGTGGAGTAAAAAGTACATTATTTTCTATAGGAATGTAGTGGAGTAAAAAGTACATCATTTTCTATAGGAATGTAGTGGAGTAAAAAGTACATTATTTTCTATAGGAATGTAGTGGAGTAAAAAGTACATTATTTTCTATAGGAATGTAGTGGAGTAAAAAGTACATTTTTTTCTATAGGAATGTAGTGGAGTAAAAAGTACATTATTTTCTATAGGAATGTAGTGGAGTAAAAAGTACATTATTTTCTATAGGAATGTAGTGAAGTAAAAAAAAAATAATTCTATAGGAATGTAGTGGAGTAAAAAGTACATTATTTTCTATAGGAATGTAGTGGAGTAAAAAGTACATTATTTTCTATAGGAATGTAGTGGAGTAAAAAGTACAATATTTTCTATAGGAATGTAGTGAAGTAAAAAAAAAAAAAAATTCTATAGGAATGTAGTGGAGTAAAAAGTACAATATTTTCTATAGGAATGTAGTGGAGTAAAAAGTACATTATTTTCTATAGGAATGTAGTGAAGTAAAAAGTACATTATTTTCTATAGGAATGTAGTGGAGTAAAAAGTACATTATTTTCTATAGGAATGTAGTGAAGTAAAAAAAAAAAAAAATTCTATAGGAATGTAGTGGAGTAAAAAGTACATTATTTTCTATAGGAATGTAGTGGAGTAAAAAGTACATTATTTTCTATAGGAATGTAGTGGAGTAAAAAGTACATTATTTTCTATAGGAATGTAGTGGAGTAAAAAGTACATTATTTTCTATAGGAATGTAGTGGAGTAAAAAGTACATTATTTTCTATAGGAATGTAGTGGAGTGAAAAGTACATTATTTTATTAAGGAATGTAGTGGAGTAAAAAGTACATTATTTTCTATAGGAATGTAGTGAAGTAAAAAGTACATTATTTTCTATATGAATGTAGTGGAGTAAAAAGTACATTATTTTCTATAGGAATGTAGTGAAGTAAAAAAAATAAAAAATTCTATAGGAATGTAGTGGAGTAAAAAGTACATTATTTTCTATAGGAATGTAGTGGAGTAAAAAGTACATTATTTTCTATAGGAATGTAGTGGAGTAAAAAGCACAATATTTTCTATAGGAATGTAGTGGAGTAAAAAGTACATTATTTTCTATAGGAATGTAGTGAAGTAAAAAAAAAAAAAATTCTATAGGAATGTAGTGGAGTAAAAAGTACAATATTTTCTATAGGAATGTAGTGGAGTAAAAAGTACATTATTTTCTATAGGAATGTAGTGGAGTAAAAAGTACATTATTTTCTATAGGAATGTAGTGAAGTAAAAAAAAAAAAAATTCTATAGGAATGTAGTGGAGTACAAAGTACATTATTTTCTATAGGAATGTAGTGGAGTAAAAAGTACATTATTTTCTATAGGAATGTAGTGGAGTAAAATGTACATTATTTTCTATAGGAATGTAGTGGAGTAAAAAGAACATTATTTTCTATAGGAATGTAGTGGAGTAAAAAGTACATTATTTTCTATAGGAATGTAGTGGAGTAAAAAGTACATTATTTTCTATAGGAATGTAGTGGAGTAAAAAGTACATTATTTTCTATAGGAATGTAGTGGAGTAAAAAGTACATTATTTTCTATAGGAATGTAGTGAAGTAAAAAAAAAAAAATTCTATAGGAATGTAGTGGAGTAAAAAGTACATTATTTTCTATAGGAATGTAGTGGAGTAAAAAGTACATTATTTTCTATAGGAATGTAGTGGAGTAAAAAGTACAATATTTTCTATAGGAATGTAGTGGAGTAAAAAGTACATTATTTTCTATAGGAATGTAGTGAAGTAAAAAAAAAAAAAAATTCTATAGGAATGTAGTGGAGTAAAAAGTACAATATTTTCTATAGGAATGTAGTGGAGTAAAAAGTACATTATTTTCTATAGGAATGTAGTGGAGTAAAAAGTACATTATTTTCTATAGGAATGTAGTGGAGTAAAAAGTACATTATTTTCTATAGGAATGTAGTGGAGTAAAAAGTACATTATTTTCTATAGGAATGTAGTGGAGTAAAAAGTACATTATTTTCTATAGGAATGTAGTGGAGTAAAAAGTACATTATTTTCTATAGGAATGTAGTGGAGTGAAAAGTACATTATTTTCAATATGAATGTAGTGGAGTAAAAAGTACATTATTTTATTAAGGAATGTAGTGGAGTAAAAAGTACATTAATTTCTATAGGAATGTAGTGAAGTAAAAAGTACATTATTTTCTATAGGAATGTAGTGGAGTAAAAAGTACATTATTTTCTATAGGAATGTAGTGAAGTAAAAAAAATAAAAAATTCTATAGGAATGTAGTGGAGTAAAAAGAACATTATTTTCTATAGGAATGTAGTGGAGTAAAAAGTACATTATTTTCTATAGGAATGTAGTGGAGTAAAATGTACAATATTTTCTATAGGAATGTAGTGGAGTAAAAAGAACATTATTTTCTATAGGAATGTAGTGGAGTAAAAAGTACATTATTTTCTATAGGAATGTAGTGGAGTAAAAAGTACATTATTTTCTATAGGAATGTAGTGGAGTAAAAAGTACATTATTTTCTATAGGAATGTAGTGGAGTAAAAAGTACATTATTTTCTATAGGAATGTAGTGAAGTAAAAAAAATAAAAAATTCTATAGGAATGTAGTGAAGTAAAAAAAAAAACATTTCTATAGGAATGCTGTGGAGTAAAAAGTACATTATTTTCTATAGGATTGTAGTGGAGTAAAAAGTACATTATTTTCTATAGGAATGTAGTGGAGTAAAAAGTACATTATTTTCTATAGGAATGTAGTGGAGTAAAAAGTACATTATTTTCTATAGGAATGTAGTGGAGTAAAAAGTACATTATTTTCTATAGGAATGTAGTGGAGTAAAAAGTACATTATTTTCTATAGGAATGTAGTGGAGTGAAAAGTACATTATTTTATTAAGGAATGTAGTGGAGTAAAAAGTACATTATTTTCTATAGGAATGTAGTGGAGTAAAAAGTACATTATTTTCTATAGGAATGTAGAGGAGTAAAAAGTACATTATTTTCTATAGGAATGTAGTGGAGTAAAAAGTACATTATTTTCTATAGGAATGTAGTAGAGTAAAAAGTACATTATTTTCTATAGGAATGTAGTGGAGTGAAAAGTACATTATTTTCTATATGAATGTAGTGGAGTAAAAAGTACATTATTTTATTAAGGAATGTAGTGGAGTAAAAAGTACATTATTTTCTATAGGAATGTAGAGGAGTAAAAAGTACATTATTTTCTATAGGAATGTAGTGGAGTAAAAAGTACATTATTTTCTAAAGGAATGTAGTGGAGTAAAAAGTACATTATTTTCTATAGGAATGTAGTGGAGTAAAAAGTACATTATTTTCTATAGGAATGTAGAGGAGTAAAAAGTACATTATTTTCTATAGGAATGTAGTGGAGTAAAAAGTACATTATTTTCTATAGGAATGTAGTGGAGTAAAAAGTACATTATTTTCTAAAGGAATGTAGTGGAGTAAAAAGTACATTATTTTCTATAGGAATGTAGTGGAGTTAAAAATACATTTTTTTCTATAGGAATGTAGAGGAGTAAAAACTACATTATTTTCTATAGGAATGTAGTGGAGTGAAAAGTACATTATTTTCTATATGAATGTAGTGGAGTAAAAAGTACATTATTTTCTATATGAATGTAGTGGAGTAAAAAGTACATTATTTTCTATAGGAATGTAGTGAAGTAAAAAGTACATTATTTTCTATATGAATGTAGTGGAGTAAAAAGTACATTATTTTATTAAGGAATGTAGTGGAGTAAAAAGTACATTATTTTCTATAGGAATGTAGTGGAGTAAAAAGTGGAGTAAAAAGTACATTATTTTCTATAGGAATGTAGTGGAGTAAAAAGTACATCATTTTCTATAGGAATGTAGTGAAGTAAAAAGTACATTATTTTCTATATGAATGTAGTGGAGTAAAAAGTACATTATTTTATTAAGGAATGTAGTGGAGTAAAAAGTACATTATTTTCTATAGGAATGTAGTGGAGTAAAAAGTGGAGTAAAAAGTACATTATTTTCTATAGGAATGTAGTGGAGTAAAAAGTACATCATTTTCTATAGGAATGTAGTGGAGTAAAAAGTACATTATTTTCTATAGGAATGTAGTGGAGTGAAAAGTACATTATTTTATTAAGGAATGTAGTGGAGTAAAAAGTACATTATTTTCTATAGGAATGTAGTGGAGTAAAAAGTACATTATTTTCTATAGGAATGTAGTGGAGTAAAAAGTACATTATTTTCTATAGGAATGTAGTGGAGTAAAAAGTACATTATTTTCTATAGGAATGTAGTGGAGTAAAAAGTACATTATTTTCTATAGGAATGTAGTGGAGTAAAAAGTACATTTTTTTCTATAGGAATGTAGTGGAGTAAAAAGTACATTATTTTCTATAGGAATGTAGTGGAGTAAAAAGTACATTATTTTCTATAGGAATGTAGTGAAGTAAAAAAAAAAAATTTTCTATAGGAATGTAGTGGAGTAAAAAGTACATTATTTTCTATATGAATTTAGTGGAGTAAAAAGTACATTATTTTCTATAGGAATGTAGTGGAGTAAAAAGTACATTATTATCTATAGGAATGTAGTGGAGTAAAAAGTACATTATTTTCTATAGGAATGTAGTGGAGTAAAAAGTACATTATTTTCTATAGGAATGTAGTGGAGTAAAAAATACATTATTTTCTATATGAATGTAGTGGAATAAAAAGTACATTATTTTATTAAGGAATGTAGTGGAGTAAAAAATACATTATTTTCTATAGGAATGTAGTGGAGTTAAAAGTACATTATTTTCTATAGGAATGTAGTGGAGTAAAATGTACATTATTTTCTATAGGAATGTAGTGGAGTAAAAAGTACATTATTTTCTATATGAATGTAGTGGAGTAAAAAGTACATTATTTTCTATATGAATGTAGTGGAGTAAAAAGTACATTATTTTCTATAGGAATGTAGTGGAGTAAAAAGTACAATATTTTCTATAGGAATGTAGTGGAGTAAAAAGTACATTATTTTCTATAGGAATGTAGTGAAGTAAAAAAAAAAAATTCTATAGGAATGTAGTGGAGTAAAAAGTACAATATTTTCTATAGGAATGTAGTGGAGTAAAAAGTACATTATTTTCTATAGGAATGTAGTGAAGTAAAAAGTACATTATTTTCTATAGGAATGTAGTGAAGTAAAAAAAAAAACATTTCTATAGGAATGCTGTGGAGTAAAAAGTACATTATTTTCTATAGGATTGTAGTGGAGTAAAAAGTACATTATTTTCTATAGGAATGTAGTGGAGTAAAAAGTACATTATTTTCTATAGGAATGTAGTGGAGTAAAAAGTACATTATTTTCTATAGGAATGTAGTGGAGTAAAAAGTACATTATTTTCTATAGGAATGTAGTGGAGTAAAAAGTACATTATTTTCTATAGGAATGTAGTGGAGTGAAAAGTACATTATTTTATTAAGGAATGTAGTGGAGTAAAAAGTACATTATTTTCTATAGGAATGTAGTGGAGTAAAAAGTACATTATTTTCTATAGGAATGTAGTGGAGTAAAAAGTACATTATTTTCTATAGGAATGTAGTGGAGTAAAAAGTGGAGTAAAAAGTACATTATTTTATTAAGGAATGTAGTGAAGTAAAAAGTACATTATTTTCTATAGGAATGTAGTGGAGTAAAAAGTACATTATTTTATAAAGGAATGTAGTGGAGTAAAAAGTACATTATTTTCTATAGGAATGTAGTGGAGTAAAAAGTGGAGTAAAAAGTACATTATTTTCTATAGGAATGTAGTGGAGTAAAAAGTACATTCTTTTCTATAGGAATGAAGTGGAGTAAAAAGTACATTATTTTCTATAGGAATGTAGTAGAGTAAAAAGTACATTATTTTCTATAGGAATGTAGTGGAGTAAAAAGTACATTATTTTCTATAGGAATGTAGTGGAGTAAAAAGTACATTATTTTCTATAGGAATGTAGTGGAGTAAAAAGTACAATATTTTCTATAGGAATGTAGTGGAGTAAAAAGTACATTATTTTCTATAGGAATGTAGTGAAGTAAAAAAAAAAAATTCTATAGGAATGTAGTGGAGTAAAAAGTACAATATTTTCTATAGGAATGTAGTGGAGTAAAAAGTACATTATTTTCTATAGGAATGTAGTGAAGTAAAAAGTACATTATTTTCTATAGGAATGTAGTGGAGTAAAAAGTACATTATTTTCTATAGGAATGTAGTGAAGTAAAAAAAAAAACATTTCTATAGGAATGCTGTGGAGTAAAAAGTACATTATTTTCTATAGGATTGTAGTGGAGTAAAAAGTACATTATTTTCTATAGGAATGTAGTGGAGTAAAAAGTACATTATTTTCTATAGGAATGTAGTGGAGTAAAAAGTACATTATTTTCTATAGGAATGTAGTGGAGTAAAAAGTACATTATTTTCTATAGGAATGTAGTGGAGTAAAAAGTACATTATTTTCTATAGGAATGTAGTGGAGTGAAAAGTACATTATTTTATTAAGGAATGTAGTGGAGTAAAAAGTACATTATTTTCTATAGGAATGTAGTGGAGTAAAAAGTACATTATTTTCTATAGGAATGTAGTGGAGTAAAAAGTACATTATTTTCTATAGGAATGTAGTGGAGTAAAAAGTGGAGTAAAAAGTACATTATTTTATTAAGGAATGTAGTGGAGTAAAAAGTACATTATTTTCTATAGGAATGTAGTGAAGTAAAAAGTACATTATTTTCTATATGAATGTAGTGGAGTAAAAAGTACATTATTTTATTAAGGAATGTAGTGGAGTAAAAAGTACATTATTTTCTATAGGAATGTAGTGGAGTAAAAAGTGGAGTAAAAAGTACATTATTTTCTATAGGAATGTAGTGGAGTAAAAAGTACATTCTTTTCTATAGGAATGAAGTGGAGTAAAAAGTACATTATTTTCTATAGGAATGTAGTAGAGTAAAAAGTACATTATTTTCTATAGGAATGTAGTGGAGTGAAAAGTATATTATTTTCTATATGAATGTAGTGGAGTAAAAAGTACATTATTTTATTAAGGAATGTAGTGGAGTAAAAAGTACATTATTTTCTATAGGAATGTAGTGGAGTAAAAAGTACATTATTTTCTATAGGAATGTAGAGGAGTAAAAAGTACATTATTTTCTATAGGAATGTAGTGGAGTAAAAAGTACATTATTTTCTAAAGGAATGTAGTGGAGTAAAAAGTACATTATTTTCTATAGGAATGTAGTGGAGTAAAAAGTACATTATTTTCTATAGGAATGTAGAGGAGTAAAAAGTACATTATTTTCTATAGGAATGTAGTGGAGTAAAAAGTACATTATTTTCTATAGGAATGTAGTGGAGTAAAAAGTACATTATTTTCTAAAGGAATGTAGTGGAGTAAAAAGTACATTATTTTCTATAGGAATGTAGTGGAGTTAAAAATACATTTTTTTCTATAGGAATGTAGAGGAGTAAAAACTACATTATTTTCTATAGGAATGTAGTGGAGTGAAAAGTACATTATTTTCTATATGAATGTAGTGGAGTAAAAAGTACATTATTTTCTATATGAATGTAGTGGAGTAAAAAGTACATTATTTTCTATAGGAATGTAGTGAAGTAAAAAGTACATTATTTTCTATATGAATGTAGTGGAGTAAAAAGTACATTATTTTATTAAGGAATGTAGTGGAGTAAAAAGTACATTATTTTCTATAGGAATGTAGTGGAGTAAAAAGTGGAGTAAAAAGTACATTATTTTCTATAGGAATGTAGTGGAGTAAAAAGTACATCATTTTCTATAGGAATGTAGTGGAGTAAAAAGTACATTATTTTCTATAGGAATGTAGTGGAGTGAAAAGTACATTATTTTATTAAGGAATGTAGTGGAGTAAAAAGTGCATAATTTTCTATAGGAATGTAGTGGAGTAAAAAGTACATTATTTTCTATAGGAATGTAGTGAAGTAAAAAAAAAAACATTTCTATAGGAATGCTGTGGAGTAAAAAGTACATTATTTTCTATAGGATTGTAGTGGAGTAAAAAGTACATTATTTTCTATAGGAATGTAGTGGAGTAAAAAGTACATTATTTTCTATAGGAATGTAGTGGAGTAAAAAGTACATTATTTTCTATAGGAATGTAGTGGAGTAAAAAGTACATTATTTTCTATAGGAATGTAGTGGAGTAAAAAGTACATTATTTTCTATAGGAATGTAGTGGAGTGAAAAGTACATTATTTTATTAAGGAATGTAGTGGAGTAAAAAGTACATTATTTTCTATAGGAATGTAGTGGAGTAAAAAGTACATTATTTTCTATAGGAATGTAGTGGAGTAAAAAGTACATTATTTTCTATAGGAATGTAGTGGAGTAAAAAGTGGAGTAAAAAGTACATTATTTTATTAAGGAATGTAGTGGAGTAAAAAGTACATTATTTTCTATAGGAATGTAGTGAAGTAAAAAGTACATTATTTTCTATATGAATGTAGTGGAGTAAAAAGTACATTATTTTATTAAGGAATGTAGTGGAGTAAAAAGTACATTATTTTCTATAGGAATGTAGTGGAGTAAAAAGTGGAGTAAAAAGTACATTATTTTCTATAGGAATGTAGTGGAGTAAAAAGTACATTCTTTTCTATAGGAATGAAGTGGAGTAAAAAGTACATTATTTTCTATAGGAATGTAGTAGAGTAAAAAGTACATTATTTTCTATAGGAATGTAGTGGAGTAAAAAGTACATTATTTTCTATAGGAATGTAGTGGAGTAAAAAGTACATTATTTTCTATAGGAATGTAGTGGAGTAAAAAGTACAATATTTTCTATAGGAATGTAGTGGAGTAAAAAGTACATTATTTTCTATAGGAATGTAGTGAAGTAAAAAAAAAAAATTCTATAGGAATGTAGTGGAGTAAAAAGTACAATATTTTCTATAGGAATGTAGTGGAGTAAAAAGTACATTATTTTCTATAGGAATGTAGTGAAGTAAAAAGTACATTATTTTCTATAGGAATGTAGTGGAGTAAAAAGTACATTATTTTCTATAGGAATGTAGTGAAGTAAAAAAAAAAACATTTCTATAGGAATGCTGTGGAGTAAAAAGTACATTATTTTCTATAGGATTGTAGTGGAGTAAAAAGTACATTATTTTCTATAGGAATGTAGTGGAGTAAAAAGTACATTATTTTCTATAGGAATGTAGTGGAGTAAAAAGTACATTATTTTCTATAGGAATGTAGTGGAGTAAAAAGTACATTATTTTCTATAGGAATGTAGTGGAGTAAAAAGTACATTATTTTCTATAGGAATGTAGTGGAGTGAAAAGTACATTATTTTATTAAGGAATGTAGTGGAGTAAAAAGTACATTATTTTCTATAGGAATGTAGTGGAGTAAAAAGTACATTATTTTCTATAGGAATGTAGTGGAGTAAAAAGTACATTATTTTCTATAGGAATGTAGTGGAGTAAAAAGTGGAGTAAAAAGTACATTATTTTATTAAGGAATGTAGTGGAGTAAAAAGTACATTATTTTCTATAGGAATGTAGTGAAGTAAAAAGTACATTATTTTCTATATGAATGTAGTGGAGTAAAAAGTACATTATTTTATTAAGGAATGTAGTGGAGTAAAAAGTACATTATTTTCTATAGGAATGTAGTGGAGTAAAAAGTGGAGTAAAAAGTACATTATTTTCTATAGGAATGTAGTGGAGTAAAAAGTACATTATTTTCTATAGGAATGAAGTGGAGTAAAAAGTACATTATTTTCTATAGGAATGTAGTAGAGTAAAAAGTACATTATTTTCTATAGGAATGTAGTGGAGTGAAAAGTACATTATTTTCTATATGAATGTAGTGGAGTAAAAAGTACATTATTTTATTAAGGAATGTAGTGGAGTAAAAAGTACATTATTTTCTATAGGAATGTAGTGGAGTAAAAAGTACATTATTTTCTATAGGAATGTAGAGGAGTAAAAAGTACATTATTTTCTATAGGAATGTAGTGGAGTAAAAAGTACATTATTTTCTAAAGGAATGTAGTGGAGTAAAAAGTACATTATTTTCTATAGGAATGTAGTGGAGTAAAAAGTACATTATTTTCTATAGGAATGTAGAGGAGTAAAAAGTACATTATTTTCTATAGGAATGTAGTGGAGTAAAAAGTACATTATTTTCTATAGGAATGTAGTGGAGTAAAAAGTACATTATTTTCTAAAGGAATGTAGTGGAGTAAAAAGTACATTATTTTCTATAGGAATGTAGTGGAGTTAAAAATACATTTTTTTCTATAGGAATGTAGAGGAGTAAAAACTACATTATTTTCTATAGGAATGTAGTGGAGTGAAAAGTACATTATTTTCTATATGAATGTAGTGGAGTAAAAAGTACATTATTTTCTATATGAATGTAGTGGAGTAAAAAGTACATTATTTTCTATAGGAATGTAGTGAAGTAAAAAGTACATTATTTTCTATATGAATGTAGTGGAGTAAAAAGTACATTATTTTATTAAGGAATGTAGTGGAGTAAAAAGTACATTATTTTCTATAGGAATGTAGTGGAGTAAAAAGTGGAGTAAAAAGTACATTATTTTCTATAGGAATGTAGTGGAGTAAAAAGTACATCATTTTCTATAGGAATGTAGTGGAGTAAAAAGTACATTATTTTCTATAGGAATGTAGTGGAGTAAAAAGTACATTATTTTCTATAGGAATGTAGTGGAGTAAAAAGTACATTTTTTTCTATAGGAATGTAGTGGAGTAAAAAGTACATTATTTTCTATAGGAATGTAGTGGAGTAAAAAGTACATTATTTTCTATAGGAATGTAGTGAAGTAAAAAAAAAAAAATTCTATAGGAATGTAGTGGAGTAAAAAGTACATTATTTTCTATAGGAATGTAGTGGAGTAAAAAGTACATTATTTTCTATAGGAATGTAGTGGAGTAAAAAGTACAATATTTTCTATAGGAATGTAGTGGAGTAAAAAGTACATTATTTTCTATAGGAATGTAGTGAAGTAAAAAAAAAAAAAAATTCTATAGGAATGTAGTGGAGTAAAAAGTACAATATTTTCTATAGGAATGTAGTGGAGTAAAAAGTACATTATTTTCTATAGGAATGTAGTGAAGTAAAAAGTACATTATTTTCTATAGGAATGTAGTGGAGTAAAAAGTACATTATTTTCTATAGGAATGTAGTGAAGTAAAAAAAAAAAAAAATTCTATAGGAATGTAGTGGAGTAAAAAGTACATTATTTTCTATAGGAATGTAGTGGAGTAAAAAGTACATTATTTTCTATAGGAATGTAGTGGAGTAAAAAGTACATTATTTTCTATAGGAATGTAGTGGAGTAAAAAGTACATTATTTTCTATAGGAATGTAGTGGAGTAAAAAGTACATTATTTTCTATAGGAATGTAGTGGAGTGAAAAGTACATTATTTTATTAAGGAATGTAGTGGAGTAAAAAGTACATTATTTTCTATAGGAATGTAGTGAAGTAAAAAGTACATTATTTTCTATATGAATGTAGTGGAGTAAAAAGTACATTATTTTCTATAGGAATGTAGTGAAGTAAAAAAAATAAAAAATTCTATAGGAATGTAGTGGAGTAAAAAGTACATTATTTTCTATAGGAATGTAGTGGAGTAAAAAGTACATTATTTTCTATAGGAATGTAGTGGAGTAAAAAGCACAATATTTTCTATAGGAATGTAGTGGAGTAAAAAGTACATTATTTTCTATAGGAATGTAGTGAAGTAAAAAAAAAAAAAATTCTATAGGAATGTAGTGGAGTAAAAAGTACAATATTTTCTATAGGAATGTAGTGGAGTAAAAAGTACATTATTTTCTATAGGAATGTAGTGGAGTAAAAAGTACATTATTTTCTATAGGAATGTAGTGAAGTAAAAAAAAAAAAAATTCTATAGGAATGTAGTGGAGTACAAAGTACATTATTTTCTATAGGAATGTAGTGGAGTAAAAAGTACATTATTTTCTATAGGAATGTAGTGGAGTAAAATGTACATTATTTTCTATAGGAATGTAGTGGAGTAAAAAGAACATTATTTTCTATAGGAATGTAGTGGAGTAAAAAGTACATTATTTTCTATAGGAATGTAGTGGAGTAAAAAGTACATTATTTTCTATAGGAATGTAGTGGAGTAAAAAGTACATTATTTTCTATAGGAATGTAGTGGAGTAAAAAGTACATTATTTTCTATAGGAATGTAGTGAAGTAAAAAAAAAAAAATTCTATAGGAATGTAGTGGAGTAAAAAGTACATTATTTTCTATAGGAATGTAGTGGAGTAAAAAGTACATTATTTTCTATAGGAATGTAGTGGAGTAAAAAGTACAATATTTTCTATAGGAATGTAGTGGAGTAAAAAGTACATTATTTTCTATAGGAATGTAGTGAAGTAAAAAAAAAAAAAAATTCTATAGGAATGTAGTGGAGTAAAAAGTACAATATTTTCTATAGGAATGTAGTGGAGTAAAAAGTACATTATTTTCTATAGGAATGTAGTGGAGTAAAAAGTACATTATTTTCTATAGGAATGTAGTGGAGTAAAAAGTACATTATTTTCTATAGGAATGTAGTGGAGTAAAAAGTACATTATTTTCTATAGGAATGTAGTGGAGTAAAAAGTACATTATTTTCTATAGGAATGTAGTGGAGTAAAAAGTACATTATTTTCTATAGGAATGTAGTGGAGTGAAAAGTACATTATTTTCAATATGAATGTAGTGGAGTAAAAAGTACATTATTTTATTAAGGAATGTAGTGGAGTAAAAAGTACATTAATTTCTATAGGAATGTAGTGAAGTAAAAAGTACATTATTTTCTATAGGAATGTAGTGGAGTAAAAAGTACATTATTTTCTATAGGAATGTAGTGAAGTAAAAAAAATAAAAAATTCTATAGGAATGTAGTGGAGTAAAAAGAACATTATTTTCTATAGGAATGTAGTGGAGTAAAAAGTACATTATTTTCTATAGGAATGTAGTGGAGTAAAATGTACAATATTTTCTATAGGAATGTAGTGGAGTAAAAAGAACATTATTTTCTATAGGAATGTAGTGGAGTAAAAAGTACATTATTTTCTATAGGAATGTAGTGGAGTAAAAAGTACATTATTTTCTATAGGAATGTAGTGGAGTAAAAAGTACATTATTTTCTATAGGAATGTAGTGGAGTAAAAAGTACATTATTTTCTATAGGAATGTAGTGAAGTAAAAAAAATAAAAAATTCTATAGGAATGTAGTGGAGTAAAAAGTACATTATTTTCTATAGGAATGTAGTGGAGTAAAAAGTACAATATTTTCTATAGGAATGTAGTGGAGTAAAAAGTACATTATTTTCTATAGGAATGTAGTGAAGTAAAAAAAAAAAAAAATTCTATAGGAATGTAGTGGAGTAAAAAGTACAATATTTTCTATAGGAATGTAGTGGAGTAAAAAGTACATTCTTTTCTATAGGAATGAAGTGGAGTAAAAAGTACATTATTTTCTATAGGAATGTAGTGGAGTAAAAAGTACATTATTTTCTATAGGAATGTAGTGGAGTAAAAAGTACAATATTTTCTATAGGAATGTAGTGGAGTAAAAAGTACATTATTTTCTATAGGAATGTAGTGAAGTAAAAAAAAAAAAAAATTCTATAGGAATGTAGTGGAGTAAAAAGTACAATATTTTCTATAGGAATGTAGTGGAGTAAAAAGTACATTATTTTCTATAGGAATGTAGTGGAGTAAAAAGTACATTATTTTCTATAGGAATGTAGTGGAGTAAAAAGTACATTATTTTGTATAGGAATGTAGTGGAGTAAAAAGTACATTATTTTCTATAGGAATGTAGTGGAGTAAAAAGTACATTATTTTCTATAGGAATGTAGTGGAGTAAAAAGTACATTATTTTCTATAGGAATGTAGTGGAGTGAAAAGTACATTATTTTCAATATGAATGTAGTGGAGTAAAAAGTACATTATTTTATTAAGGAATGTAGTGGAGTAAAAAGTACATTAATTTCTATAGGAATGTAGTGAAGTAAAAAGTACATTATTTTCTATATGAATGTAGTGGAGTAAAAAGTACATTATTTTCTATAGGAATGTAGTGAAGTAAAAAAAAATAAAAAATTCTATAGGAATGTAGTGGAGTAAAAAGAACATTATTTTCTATAGGAATGTAGTGGAGTAAAAAGTACATTATTTTCTATAGGAATGTAGTGGAGTAAAATGTACAATATTTTCTATAGGAATGTAGTGGAGTAAAAAGAACATTATTTTCTATAGGAATGTAGTGGAGTAAAAAGTACATTATTTTCTATAGGAATGTAGTGGAGTAAAAAGTACATTATTTTCTCGGGTAAATAAGCTGATCAGGAAGGCTAGCTCTGTCCTGGGGATGAGCCTTGACACTCTAGAGGAGGTGGCGGAGAGACGGATCCTGGCCAAACTGCTGGCCATCATGGACAACGTCACCCACCCTCTGCACGCTATGGTTATGACGCAGAGGAGCTCTTTCAGTCACAGACTGATCCCACCACGGTGTGCCAGAGAGCGCCACAGGAGGTCCTTCCTGCCGGCGGCTATGAGACTATATAATGCCTCACCGGGGTGCCGTGCCGTCGGCAACATAGATCTGGAACTGTTGGGGTGCTAGGACCTAGTTTAACAATTATGCATCCATCCGTGAGTAACTCTGTTCCGTCAGCACTCATCCACTCAGGACCTACTTATTCATACAGGTCTGTATATACATACCCATGTACAGTTGTTATATTATATCACATGCAATATTGTAAGTAATTATTGGAACTAGGCATTCACTCAGGAATGCATATTAGTATCCTGCCAGTTGCACCTTTTCTCATTGCTTTTAGTATATCAAATGTGCAATAAGTGCAGTTGTCTGTAATTAAACCCTGCGCACTAAGGACTGTATTTTAAGGGAATTACTATTATTACCCCAATGATATCATACACACATTTAGCTATTAAAGTATCTCTTCCTGTCATTTACCTGTACAGTTTGTGTAAACATGCAAGTATTCACTTATCTGTAAATATAACTGTATACCTAACTGTACAGCTAATTTAACCATGAAAAATCTTCACTTACCTGTTCATTTACCCAGTCTGTCTATTAAGTAAACTATTATTACCCTCGCTCATATCATACGCATTAGCTACTGAAGTATTTCTCTGCCATCAACCTGTATAGTATAGTTAACCATCCAACATCCACCAATGTATAGTGTACATATTCAGCCAACCACTCATACTACGCAATGTCCTTTTATAGCTTTTTTTTGCACTCCAGATATCCTGTATTTCTATACTTTTTCATACTGCCGCTCTATGTATCATGTACCGTGTATCTGTCTTTTGTGTACTTTCGTTGTGGCATTTTGCACCTGCCCTGTGTTTTTGTTGTAGCTGCTTGATAATGAAATTTCCCCCCCGGGGGATCAATAAAGTACCTATCTATCTATATCTATCTATCTATCTATCTATCTATCTATCTATCTATCTATCTATCTATCTATCTCTATCTATCTCTATCTATCTATCTATCTATCTATCTATCTATCTATCTATCTATCTATCTATCTATCTATCTATAGGAATGTAGTGAAGTAAAAAGTACATTTTTTCCTATAGGAATGTAGTGGAGTAAAAAGTACATTATTTTCTATAGGAATGTAGTGGAGTAAAAAGTACATTATTTTCTATAGGAATGTAGTGGAGTAAAAAGTACATTATTAAGGAATGTAGTGGAGTAAAAAGTACATTATTTTATTAAGGAATGTAGTGGAGTAAAAAGTACATTATTTTCTATAGGAATGTAGTGGAGTAAAAAGTACAGTATTTTCTATAGGAATGTAATTTTCATCATAGGTACACTTCAACTATGAGAGACAAAATGAGAAAAAAAAATCCAGAAAATCACATTGTAGGATTTTTAATGAATTTATTTGCAAATTATGGTGGAAAATAAGTATTTGGTCACCTACAAACAAGCAAGATTTCTGGCTCTCACAGACCTGTAACTTCTTCTTTAAGAGGCTCCTCTGTCCTCCACTCATTACCTGTATTAATGGCACCTGTTTGAACTTGTTATCAGTATAAAAGACACCTGTCCACAACCTCAAACAGTCACACTCCAAACTCCACTATGGTCAAGACCAAAGAGCTGTCAAAGGACACCAGAAACAACATTGTAGACCTGCACCAGGCTGGGAAGACTGAATCTGCAATAGGTCAGCAGCTTGGTGTGAAGAAATCAACTGTGGGAGCAATTTTTAGGAAATGGAAGACATACAAGACCACTGATAATCTCCCTCGATCTGGGGCTCCACGCAAGATCTCACCCCATGGGGTCAAAATAGTCACAAGAACGGTGAGCAAAAATCCCAGAACCACACGGGGGGAACTAGTGAATGACCTGCAGAGAGCTGGGACCAAAGTAACAAAGGCTACCATCAGTAACACACTACGCCACCAGGGACTCAAATCCTGCAGTGCCAGACGTGTCCCCCTGCTTAAGCCAGTACATGTCCAGGCCCGTCTGAAGTTTGCTAGAGAGCATTTGGATGATCCAGAAGAGGATTGGGAGAATGTCATATGGTCAGATGAAACCAAAATATAACTTTTTGGTAAAAACTCAACTCGTCGTGTTTGGAGGAGAAAGAATGCTGAGTTGCATCCAAAGAACACCATACCTACTGTGAAGCATGGGGGTGGAAACATCATGCTTTGGGGCTGTGTTTCTGCAAAGGGACCAGGACGACTGATCCGTGTAAAGGAAAGAATGAATGGGGCCATGTATCGTGAGATTTTGAGTGAAAACCTCCTTCCATCAGCAAGGGCATTGAAGATGAAACGTGGCTGGGTCTTTCAGCATGACAATGATCCCAAACACACCGCCCGGGCAACGAAGGTTTGGCTTCGTAAGAAGCATTCCAAGGTCCTGGAGTGGCCTAGCCAGTCTCCAGATCTCAACCCCATAGAAAATCTTTGGAGGGAGTTGAAAGTCCGTGTTGCCCAGCGACAGCCCCGAAACATCACTGATCTAGAGGAGATCTGCATGGAGGAACTTTTTTGCCCCACTGTATATAGTGTATAAAGGGGTGTCCACATACTGCTGTATATATAGTGTATGAAGGGGTGTCCACATACTGCTGTATATATAGTGTATGAAGGGGTGTCCACATACTGCTGTATATATAGTGTATGAAGGGGTGTCTACATACTGCTGTATATATAGTGTATGAAGGGGTGTCCACATACTGCTGTATATATAGTGTATGAAGGGGTGTCCACATACTGCTGTATATATAGTGTATGAAGGGGTGTCCACATACTGCTGTATATATAGTGTATCTCTAGATTAAACAGACTGATTGTGATGCAGCACAGCATGAGACCCATTAAAACACTGTAGAGGAACCCACAGCCACACCACAGCATCATGAGACCCATTAAAACACCGTAGAGGAACCCACAGCCACACCACAGCATCATGAGACCCATTAAAACACCGTAGAGGAACCCACAGCCACACCACAGCATCATGAGACCCATTAAAACACCGTAGAGGAACCCACAGCCACACCACAGCATCATGAGACCCATTAAAACACCGTAGAGGAACCCACAGCCACACCACAGCATCATGAGACCCATTAAAACACCGTAGAGGAACCCACAGCCACACCACAGCATCATGAGACCCATTAAAACACCGTAGAGGAACCCACAGCCACACCACAGCATCATGAGACCCATTAAAACACCGTAGAGGAACCCACAGCCACACCACAGCATCATGAGACCCATTAAAACACCGTAGAGGAACCCACAGCCACACCACAGCATCACGAGACCCATTAAAACACCGTAGAGGAACCCACAGCCACACCACAGCATCATGAGACCCATTAAAACACCGTAGAGGAACCCACAGCCACACCACAGCATCATGAGACCCATTAAAACACCGTAGAGGAACCCACAGCCACACCACAGCATCATGAGACCCAGCTTGGCGCCGCCCTGAGTGGTCGCCTGTTAAGCAGCTCCCGTTGTTCGTGCATTAATTGTTGTTTTAGTTCGTTTTCTTTCGTCTATTTCGTCTATTTTCTTTAGTTTTATTTTTTATTTTGCTACAGTCGAACTATAACAGTTCAGGATTATGGATTTTATGGATTTTATCGCAGCTGAACGTCGACAGGAGTCGTCAACTGTTATTGTTTACAACAGAGCCCAGCTCCTGGATTTAGCCCACGCAGCGCTGCTGCTCCCCAGGGAAAAGTTTGATATTCCAGACGAATTGAAAAGACGACGCCGTGGATGCAGGGCGGGATTGAAATGTAAGGCAAAGCGGAGGAGGTTCAAGTACAAGCCGGCTATACCATCTATTATTATGGGCAATGTGAGGTGTCTACATAACAAGATGGATGAGTTGGCGGGACTTGTTCGTGGACAAAGGATTTATCGGGAAACGAGCCTAATGTGTTTTACTGAGACTTGGCTGAACGGTAACATCCCCATACAGAACGTCACTATCTACGGTTTCCAGACCATCAGAGCGGACAGGGATCGCGTCTCTTCCGGTAAGAGTAAGGGTGGTGGGCTGGCTTTATTAGTTAACAACAGATGGTGTCATCCGAACCATATTACTCTTAAGGAAAAGTTTTGTAGCCCGGACATTGAACTGTTAGCCGTTAGCCTGAGACCCTACTATTTGCAGAGGGAATTCACGGCGGCCATTGCTGTTATTGTTTACATCCCGCCCTCTGCTGACGCAAACGCAGCGTGTGACGTCATCCACTCTGTTATCGCGAGGTTACAGACAGCACATCCCAGTGCTTTCTTTGCCATTTCGGGGGATTTTAACCATGCATCTCTCTCTTCAACGCTGCCCACGTTCAAACAGTTCGTGAAGTGCCCAACCAGGAATAATAAAACTCTGGACTTGTTATATGCTAATGTGAAGGATGCATACAACTCCACTGCACTCCCTCCCCTCAGTAGATCGGATCACAACCTTGTCCACCTCACCCCACTCTACAGGCCTATGGTCCAACAGCAGCCTGCAACCACCAGGACTATTAGGAGATGGTCCCCTGAGGCGAATGAGGCCCTACAGGACTGCTTTGAAACAACAGACTGGGATGTGCTCTGTGAGGCTCATGGGGAGGACATCGATGGACTCACTGACTGCATAACAGACTATATTAATTTTTGTGTAGACAACACTGTACCCACCAGGAAGGTACGCTGTTTCCCAAACAATAAACCCTGGGTCACCAGCGACCTGAAGGCCCTGCTGAATGAGAAGAAGAGGGCCTTCAAGGAGAAGGACAAGGACAAATTGAAATGCGTCCAGAGGGAGCTGAAGTTGCGGATTGCTGAGGGGAAGAGAGTGTATAAGGAGAAGATGGAGGACAAGCTGAGGCAGAGCCAGGTGAGAGAGGTGTGGAAGGGTATGAGAAATATCACTGGCTTCAAAAAGTCAAACAGTGGGCAGACGGAGGGGACCCAGGACAGAGCCAATGAGCTGAACCAATTTTTTAACAGGTTCGATACTGGCCCTGTCCACCTCCCCTCCAGCTCCCCAGACCACACACCCTCACGGCTATCCCACCCCCACTTTGCTCACAGCACCTCTGCTGAGACAATCAGTGACCCCACCTCCGCCCCTGCCCCCCCTGGACTGATCCTCAACACCCCCCTTCCCCCCACCTCCCCACCTGGGCTGGCTTTCACCACCAACCAAGTGAAGAGAGAGCTGGAGAGACTACACCAGTGGAAAGCGGCGGGCCCTGATGGCATCAGCCCAAGGGTGCTGAGGGTCTGTGCTGACCAACTGTGTGGAATACTCCAGCGTCTTTTCAACCTTAGCCTGAGCCTAGAAAGGGTCCCTGTGCTGTGGAAAACATCCTGCCTCGTCCCAGTGCCCAAGAAGGCACACCCCACTGTCCTGAATGACTTCAGACCTGTAGCGCTAACATCCCACATCATGAAGAACCTGGAAAGGTTAGTCCTCGCTCACCTCAGACCCCTGGTGTGTTCATCAATGGACCCCCTGCAGTTTGCATACCAGCGCAACATCGGGGTGGATGATGCAATCATCTACCTTCTGCAGAGGGCCTACTCTCACCTGGACAACGCAGGTTGCACTGTGAGGGTCATGTTTTTTGACTTCTCCAGTGCCTTCAATACCATTCAGCCCCTGCTACTGGGTGAGAAGATGAGGAGGATGAAAGTGGAAGCACCCTTAGTCTCCTGGGTCACGGACTACCTGACCGGTAGGCCACAATTTGTGCGACTACAGAGCTGTGTGTCAGAACGGGCAGTTAGCAACACAGGGGCCCCCCAGGGTACGGTCCTGTCCCCCTTCCTGTTCACCCTCTACACCTCAGACTTCAGATATAACTCTGAAACATGCCACCTACAGAAGTTCTCGGATGACTCTGCTATTGTAGGGTGCATCAGGGGTGGGCAGGAGGAGGAGTACAGGAGCACAATCAGTGACTTTGTGTTGTGGTGTGAGCAGAACCACCTTCAGCTCAACATCAGCAAAACTAAGGAGATGGTGGTGGACTTCAGGAGAACCAAGGCACAACTGACTGCAGTCCCTATACAGGGGATGGATGTGGAAATGGTTGAGTCATACAAGTTCCTGGGTGTCCATATGGACAACAGGCTGGAATGGGCCACCACGGTGTGCCAGAGAGCGCTACAGGAGGTCCTTCCTGCCGGCGGCTATGAGACTATATAATGCCTCACCGGGGTGCCGTGCCGTCGGCAACATAGATCTGGAACTGTTGGGGTGCTAGGACCTAGTTTAACAATTATGCATCCATCCGTGAGTAACTCTGGTCCGTCAGCACTCATCCACTCAGGACCTATTTATTCATACAGGTCTGTATATACATACTCATGTACAGTTGTTATATTATATCACATGCAATATTGTAAGTAATTATTGGACGTAGGCATTCACTCAGGAATGCATATTAGTATCCTGCCAGTTGCACCTTTTCTCATTGCTTTTAGTATATCGAATGTGCAATACATGCAGTTGTCTGTAATTAAACCCTGCACACTAAGGACTGTATTTTAAGGGAATTACTATTATTACCCCAAATTATATCATACACACATTTAGCTATTAAAGTATCTCTTCCTGTCATTTACCTGTACAGTTTGTGTAAACATGCAAGTATTCACTTATCTGTAAATATAACTGTATACCTAACTGTACAGCTAATTTAACCATGCAAAATGTTCACTTACCTGTTCATTTACCCAGTCTGTCTATTAAGTAAACTATTATTACCTTCGCTCATATCATACGCATTTTTAGCTACTGAAGTATTTCTCTGCCATCGACCTGTATAGTATAGTTAACCATCCAACATCCACCAATGTATAGTGTACATATTCAGCCAACCACTCATACTATGCAATGTCCTTTTATAGCTTTTATTTTTTTGCACTCCAGATATCTTGTATTTCTATACTTTTTCATACTGCCGCTCTATGTATCATGTACCGTGTATCTGTCTTTTGTGTACTTTCGTTGTGGCATTTTGCACCTGCCCTGTGTTTTTGTTGTAGCTGCTTGACAATGAAATTTCCCCCCCGGGGGATCAATAAAGTATCTATCTATCTATCTATCTATCTATCTATCTATCTATCTATCTATCTATCTATCTATCTATCTATCTATCTATCTATCTATCTATCTATCTATCTATCTATCTATCTATCTATCTAAAACACCGTAGAGGAACCCACAGCCAGACCACAGCATCATGAGACCCATTAAAACACTGTAGAGGAACCCACAGCATCAGGGGGGTAGTTTTAATTCTGTCTTTGTCAGATATTATTTGACACCATCAGGCAGATATCAGTTTTAGTATCAATAAAAATCAAGAAGACAGTTGGTGGTCTTCAGTTTTATTCAACTGCATTTTTCCATAACATAATATATTCACAATCATTATGTGATTTGTATCGTATCAGAGAAATAAGCCTGTATAAAGTATTTATCTATCCCAGTTTAATTATTGAAGAACCATTTCAATTTTGACTTCTTAAAACACATCTTTTTTGCAAAGCTACTGTAACAGAATAGAACGGTTAAACCAAGCGGCTCCCTCTCTCCCCGAGTCGCTAGACTGCTGACCACGCAGCTATTGCTTCAGGCTAGAACAGCTGCCTGCCCGCTCCACTCGTCTCCCTGAATTCAACATGGTACATTCATTCATTTAGATTATTTCCAGGTTGAAAAAGAAGAACATTAACATTTTGACAAGTCAGTTAAATGTTTTAAATATACTCTTTCCTTATGGAACGAACAGAACAGACATCTAAACTGTCCAGATCCAAAAACTAAACGCCAAAGATGCTGCTTCTCTTCTCTTCTCTCCACTGTTAGCATGGCTGCATGTTAGAGAGCAGATGGAAGTGTGCCTGACTGACTGAATGACTAACTGACTGACTGACTGACTGACTGACTGGGCCATATTTGGTCATCAAATGAAGGGTCTGCCTGGGCATTTTCATAACGTCAGGTCATTTCTTCCAAAGAGAGATGTTTTTACACAGTTACAGTACTTTGTAGGCAACATAATGAAGCAATATTTCTCCTGTAAATCATTGCAGGAAGAAAGACTTGTACTTTAAATGGCAGTACTGTATAATAATACCATTAGGATTCTGTACATTGCACTTTGCTTCATCATTGTTTTCATACAAGAACTGAGGCAACTGCCAGAATAGCATGTTATTTCTAGACAGAGAACGGATGGTAAATACTCCCTGAACCCCAGAGGAAACAGTACTTATGGATTGTTTTATGCTTGGTTCATATTCTGATATGCAGAATGCATTCATCTAGTTTGGTTTCAGGATGACAAGCTGTAGTACAATATGAATGCAGTGTCAGTAGTGTTTTCTGAATAGCCCCTGGGCAGACGCTTGTCAAGTCAGTAGTGTTTTCTGAATAGCCCCTGGGCTGACGCTTGTCAAGTCATCATGCCTTCTAGCTAAAATTGATGTCCTTCCCATTTATTTCTGGGCGGTCCAATTCAGTCAAGCAGCCTGGAAATTAGTCATACATTGATATGGGTGTTATCTGATTTGAATGGTTCTGCAGCCTGGGGAATGGACCTGGCCGCAGCACGTGGACCCAGAGGGGAATGCTTGCAGATATCCTGGACATTGGACCTATGCATCAATGTCCAGAAAGCTAAAAAGTTCACAGCATTTCTACATATACTGCCAGTCAACCAACTAACGCTACAACAGTTCCAGGTAAAAAAAGTATTTGGAGAGAGAAATCCCTAGTAACGGAAGGTAGAGATGTGATAATATATCACGAGAACATGAGTGAAAGGAACAGGTTGGTTTGGGTCCATAATGCTCTGAGCACGTTCAGCAGCTTCTGAGCTGTGTTGTGCCACGTTGCATAGATCCAGTATGTTAGGTTGAAGCTTCATGCAGGACAGGAGGGTGCAGGTAAGAGAAAAGGGCCATGTTCCAGAACATCAAACCGTGATGTATCATGGGTAAATTGTAACTGACTGACCTACAAATATTATTGAGTAGTTATTTATGATGAAAGGTGATTTGCAGTCTCGACTCAAATTTAAAGTCGGCTGCAACGTTGAACACCCTATGACTGTCCCAAATGGGAATAGGGGGCCATTTGGGACACTCCCCAGCAGGCCAGAAAGGGTCAGAGGTCAATGTACTTGTTGGCCAGGTTCTTCACATCACTATTACTGAAGGCATCACTGTCCACAGCAGACAGATGGTCAAACAGCCGAGTCATCTGACCATGTTCACTCTTCTCTAGCATCATCACAACTACCTGTTAATACACAGAGACAGAGGTTAATACATCATCACAACTTCCTGTTAATACAGAGACAGAGGTTAATACATCATCACAACTTCCTGTTAATACAGAGACAGAGGTTAATACAGCAGAACAACTTCCTGTTAATACACAGAGACAGAGGTTAATACAGCATCACAACTTCCTGTTAATATACAGAGACAGAGGTTAATACAGCATCACAACTACCTGTTAATACACAGAGAGGTTAATACAGCATCACAACTTCCTGTTAATACACAGAGACAGAGGTTAACACAGCATCACAACTACCTGTTAATACATTATCACAACTACCTGTTAATACACAGAGACAGAGGTTAACACAGCATCACAACTACCTGTTAATACAGCATCACAACTACCTGTTAATACACAGAGACAGAGGTTAATACAGCATCACAACTACCTGTTAATACACAGAGACAGAGGTTAACACAGCATCACAACTACCTGTTAATACATTATCACAACTACCTGTTAATACACAGAGACAGAGGTTAACACAGCATCACAACTACCTGTTAATACAGCATCACAACTACCTGTTAATACACAGAGACAGAGGTTAATACAGCATCACAACTACCTGTTAATACACAGAGACAGAGGTTAATACAGCATCACAACTACCTGTTAATACAAAGAGACAGAGGTTAATACAGCATCACAACTACCTGTTAATACACAGAGACAGAGGTTAATACAGCATCACAACTACCTGTTAATACACAGAGACAGAGGTTAATACAGCATCACAACTACCTGTTAATACACAGAGACAGAGGTTAATACAGCATCACAACTACCTGTTAATACACAGAGACAGAGGTTAATACAGCATCACAACTACCTGTTAATACACAGAGACAGAGGTTAATACAGCATCACAACTACCTGTTAATACACAGAGACAGAGGTTAATACAGCATCACAACTTCCTGTTAATACACAGAGACAGAGGTTAACACAGCATCACAACTACCTGTTAATACAGCATCACAACTACCTGTTAATACACAGAGACAGAGGTTAATACAGCATCACAACTACCTGTTAATACACAGAGACAGAGGTTAATACAGCATCACAACTACCTGTTAATACAAAGAGACAGAGGTTAATACAGCATCACAACTACCTGTTAATACACAGAGACAGAGGTTAATACAGCATCACAACTACCTGTTAATACACAGAGACAGAGGTTAATACAGCATCACAACTACTTGTTAATACACAAAGACAGAGGTTAATACAGCATCACAACTTCCTGTTAATACACAGAGACAGAGGTTAATACAGCATCACAACTTCCTGTTAATATACAGAGACAGAGGTTAATACAGCATCACAACTACCTGTTAATACACAGAGACAGAGGTTAATACAGCATCACAACTTCCTGTTAATACACAGAGACAGAGGTTAACACAGCATCACAACTACCTGTTAATACATTATCACAACTACCTGTTAATACACAGAGACAGAGGTTAACACAGCATCACAACTACCTGTTAATACAGCATCACAACTACCTGTTAATACACAGAGACAGAGGTTAATACAGCATCACAACTACCTGTTAATACACAGAGACAGAGGTTAACACAGCATCACAACTACCTGTTAATACATTATCACAACTACCTGTTAATACACAGAGACAGAGGTTAATACAGCATCACAACTACCTGTTAATACACAGAGACAGAGGTTAATACAGCATCACAACTACCTGTTAATACAAAGAGACAGAGGTTAATACAGCATCACAACTACCTGTTAATACACAGAGACAGAGGTTAATACAGCATCACAACTACCTGTTAATACACAGAGACAGAGGTTAATACAGCATCACAACTACCTGTTAATACACAGAGACAGAGGTTAATACAGCATCACAACTACCTGTTAATACACAGAGACAGAGGTTAATACAGCATCACAACTACCTGTTAATACACAGAGACAGAGGTTAATACAGCATCACAACTACCTGTTAATACACAGAGACAGAGGTTAATACAGCATCACAACTTCCTGTTAATACACAGAGACAGAGGTTAATACAGCATCACAACTTCCTGTTAATACACAGAGACAGAGGTTAACACAGCATCACAACTACCTGTTAATACAGCATCACAACTACCTGTTAATACACAGAGACAGAGGTTAATACAGCATCACAACTACCTGTTAATACAAAGAGACAGAGGTTAATACAGCATCACAACTACCTGTTAATACACAGAGACAGAGGTTGATACAGCATCACAACTACCTGTTAATACACAGAGACAGAGGTTAATACAGCATCACAACTTCCTGTTAATACAGCATCACAACTACCTGTTAATACACAGAGACAGAGGTTAATGAAAAATACATTAAATTCCGGAATTCAAACAAACCACAATGCACCAACATCGCACTGCACTTTTCCTGACGTTCACCAAGATCACATTTGTATAGATTACCTTATAAAGGCAAGTGCAGTGCGATGTGGTGCATTGTGGTTTGTTTGAATGTTGGCCAAGGTGAAGCCCCTAGATCTTACCGAGAACCTGTCAGCAGTATGTAGGTGGTTGAGGTGCTGGTAGACTAGGTTAGGGTCCTTCTGTAGGAGCTGTGTGTCCAGGGCCTGCATGATGAAGCTGACTGTGTGTCCATCCAGCTGATTACTGAGGTAGACAGGCAGAGTCTCGGGGGGAACACAGCTCAGCAGCACAGCACAGGCTGGAAGGTTGGACTGGGCGCGCGCTGCGTTCAGGGACTGGTTGAACTCATAGGAGTTAGAGGGCTGGAGGTTGATGGTTATTGTCTCCTCCCCTCCTCCTCCACAGGGGTTCTCTGGTGGGGCTGGGGTTGATGTTTCTACTGGCTCTGGCTCTGCAGCCTGCCAGTCTTCCTCCTCAGTCCCCTCAACCTGACGGAGGACAGGTAGACAGCTGGTAACGATCTAGACATCGCTTTGTGGCCCCTAATTACATTATCTATGTATTTTACCATTATTACATTAGCTATGTCCTTCCCATTATTACATTAGCTGTCCTTCCCATTATTACATTAGCTGTGTATAGTATATTATACCTCAGTGTTAGGTCCAGTCCTCCTCCAGTGATGTGTATGGTAGTGTAGTGTATATATTAATGTGTATAGTATATTATACCTCAGTGTTAGGTACAGTCATCCTCCAGTGATGTGTATGGTAGTGTAGTGTATATATTAATGTGTATAGTATATTATACCTCAGTGATAGGTCCAGTCCTCCTCCAGTGATGTGTATGGTAGTGTAGTGTATATATTAATGTGTATAGTATATTATACCTCAGTGATAGGTCCAGTCCTCCTCCAGTGATGTGTATGGTAGTGTAGTGTATATATTAATGTGTATAGTATATTATACCTCAGTGTTAGGTACAGTCATCCTCCAGTGATGTGTATGGTAGTGTAGTGTATATATTAATCTGTATAGTATATTATACCTCAGTGATAGGTCCAGTCCTCCTCCAGTGATGTGTATGGTAGTGTAGTGTATATATTAATGTGTATAGTATATTATACCTCAGTGATGTGTATGGTAGTGTAGTGTATATATTAATGTGTATAGTATATTATACCTCAGTGATAGGTCCAGTCCTCCTCCAGTGATGTGTATGGTAGTGTAGTGTATATATTAATGTGTATAGTATATTATACCTCAGTGATAGGTCCAGTCCTCCTCCAGTGATGTGTATGGTAGTGTAGTGTATATATTAATGTGTATAGTATATTATACCTCAGTGTTAGGTACAGTCATCCTCCAGTGATGTGTATGGTAGTGTAGTGTATATATTAATGTGTATAGTATATTATACCTCAGTGATAGGTCCAGTCCTCCTCCAGTGATGTGTATGGTAGTGTAGTGTATATATTAATGTGTATAGTATATTATACCTCAGTGTTAGGTACAGTCATCCTCCAGTGATGTGTATGGTAGTGTAGTGTATATATTAATGTGTATAGTATATTATACCTCAGTGATAGGTCCAGTCCTCCTCCAGTGATGTGTATGGTAGTGTAGTGTATATATTAATGTGTATAGTATATTATACCTCAGTGTTAGGTACAGTCATCCTCCAGTGATGTGTATGGTAGTGTAGTGTATATATTAATGTGTATAGTATATTATACCTCAGTGTTAGGTACAGTCATCCTCCAGTGATGTGTATGGTAGTGTAGTGTATATATTAATGTGTATAGTATATTATACCTCAGTGTTAGGTACAGTCATCCTCCAGTGATGTGTATGGTAGTGTAGTGTATATATTAATGTGTATAGTATATTATACCTCAGTGATAGGTCCAGTCCTCCTCCAGTGATGTGTATGGTAGTGTAGTGTATATATTAATGTGTATAGTATATTATACCTCAGTGATAGGTCCAGTCCTCCTCCAGTGATGTGTATGGTAGTGTAGTGTATATATTAATGTGTATAGTATATTATACCTCAGTGATGGGTATGGTAGTGTAGTGTATATATTAATGTGTATAGTATATTATACCTCAGTGATAGGTCCAGTCCTCCTCCAGTGATGTGTATGGTAGTGTAGTGTATATATTAATGTGTATAGTATATTATACCTCAGTGATAGGTCCAGTCCTCCTCCAGTGATGTGTATGGTAGTGTAGTGTATATATTAATGTGTATTGTATATTATACCTCAGTGATAGGTCCAGTCCTCCTCCAGTGATGTGTATGGTAGTGTAGTGTATATATTAATGTGTATAGTATATTATACCTCAGTGATAGGTCCAGTCCTCCTCCAGTGATGTGTATGGTAGTGTAGTGTATATATTAATGTGTATAGTATATTATACCTCAGTGATAGGTCCAGTCCTCCTCCAGTGATGTGTATGGTAGTGTAGTGTATATATTAATGTGTATAGTATATTATACCTCAGTGATAGGTACAGTCCTCCTCCAGTGATGTGTATGGTAGTGTAGTGTATATATTAATGTGTATAGTATATTATACCTCAGTGATAGGTCCAGTCCTCCTCCAGTGATGTGTATGGTAGTGTAGTGTATATATTAATGTGTATAGTATATTATACCTCAGTGATGTGTATGGTAGTGTAGTGTATATATTAATGTGTATAGTATATTATACCTCAGTGATGTGTATGGTAGTGTAGTGTATATATTAATGTGTATAGTATATTATACCTCAGTGATAGGTCCAGTCCTCCTCCAGTGATGTGTATGGTAGTGTAGTGTATATATTAATGTGTATAGTATATTATACCTCAGTGATGTGTATGGTAGTGTAGTGTATATATTAATGTGTATAGTATATTATACCTCAGTGATGTGTATGGTAGTGTAGTGTATATATTAATGTGTATAGTATATTATACCTCAGTGATAGGTCCAGTCCTCCTCCAGTGATGTGTATGGTAGTGTAGTGTATATATTAATGTGTATAGTATATTATACCTCAGTGATAGGTCCAGTCCTCCCCCAGTGATGTGTATGGTAGTGTAGAGTATATATTAATGTGTATAGTATATTATACCTCAGTGATAGGTCCAGTCCTCCTCCAGTGATGTGTATGGTAGTGTAGTGTATATATTAATGTGTATAGTATATTATACCTCAGTGATAGGTCCAGTCCTCCTCCAGTGATGTGTATGGTAGTGTAGTGTATATATTAATGTGTATAGTATATTATACCTCAGTGATGGGTATGGTAGTGTAGTGTATATATTAATGTGTATAGTATATTATACCTCAGTGATAGGTCCAGTCCTCCTCCAGTGATGTGTATGGTAGTGTAGTGTATATATTAATGTGTATAGTATATTATACCTCAGTGATGGGTATGGTAGTGTAGTGTATATATTAATGTGTATAGTATATTATACCTCAGTGATGGGTATGGTAGTGTAGTGTATATATTAATCTGTATAGTATATTATACCTCAGTGATAGGTCCAGTCCTCCTCCAGTGATGTGTATGGTAGTGTAGTGTATATATTAATGTGTATAGTATATTATACCTCAGTGTTAGGTACAGTCATCCTCCAGTGATGTGTATGGTAGTGTAGTGTATATATTAATGTGTATAGTATATTATACCTCAGTGATAGGTACAGTCCTCCTCCAGTGATGTGTATGGTAGTGTAGTGTATATATTAATGTGTATAGTATATTATACCTCAGTGATAGGTACAGTCCTCCTCCAGTGATGTGTATGGTAGTGTAGTGTATATATTAATGTGTATAGTATATTATACCTCAGTGATAGGTACAGTCCTCCTGGGGTTGCTAGGTGATCCCTGGACCAGACTCTGTCTCAGCAGCAGAGTGACCTCCTCCAGCTCCTTCTCAGCCTCCACTACGTTGGGGTCCTGCTGTAACACTTCCTGCAGGTCAGAGCTGCACGCCAGGTAGTCCTGGGGATGGGCACACAGTCAAACACACACACACGCACGCACAGAGGAAGAGATCAGGAAGTCACCCATTTCAATACCTGTCAACGAGATTGGCGGACAAACTAGTCTGGTGAATCCCTAAAACCTGTCCTTTACCTTGAGGCCTTTATTGGCCAAGGCCCGCCTGTAGAAGGCCTTCTTATTGGCTGGCTCAAGCCTCAGGGCAGAGTCACAGTCCTGCTTGGCTTCAGCAAACATATCCAGCTTCAGGAAGCACAGCGCTCTGAGGACAGAATGTAATACAACAACAGTATTATAGTGTATCTCTATGGAGGCAGAATGTAATACAACAACAGTATTATAGTGTATCTCTATGGAGGCAGAATGTAATACAACAACAGTATTATAGTGTATCTCTATGGAGGCAGAATGTAATACAACAACAGTATTATAGTGTATCTCTATAGCCAAACAGCTCATACAATGTATTGTATTTTCTGTCACCACAGACATCCTTGCACCAAGATCAAGAGGGGAGGGGGGAGGGGAGGGGAGGGGAGGAGAGGGGAGGGGGGAGAAGATGAGAAACAGAACAGGGTCGTATTCATTAGTGCACACTGTAGCAAAACGTTTTGCATCAGAAAGAGACAACAAGCGTTTCTTATTAGACAAGCTCAGGTAGTGCCTCCCTGTTTCAGTCCGTTTCTTCCATTCGGTACCTAATGAACAGGACCCAGGTTTCCCATCCCAGGAGAGCCCAGAGGAGAGTTGCTGCATGTCTTCCTAGGACAACATCCGCTACTCTACCCTGTTCTGTGCTACACAGTGGGTCTATAGTTAGGCTCTTCTGGTAAAAGGGGAAGGAGAGAGAGAGAGAGAGACCAACCCCCAGTCTTATGCCAATGGCTTGTACCAGATGCTCAGCAGGCTCCACTCACACTGACTGGTCTGAGGCCAAACCACACCACCAACAACATGGGACACTTTATGGAACAAAAAGCCTTCACTGTCTCATCCTGGAATATCCAAGGAAATACAGACATTGTCATGCTACAAGAAACATGGTATAGAGGAGATGGACCCACTGGTTTCCCTCTGGGTTACAGAGAGCTGGTAGTCCCATCCACCAAACCTTTTGCTGTTTCCACGATCATCTCCTTTGTTTTGTTGACATTGAGTGAGAGGTTATTTGCCTGGCACCACACTCCCAGAGCCCTCGGGGATAAATAAAGTATCCATCCATCCATCCATCCATCCATCCATCCATCCATCCATCCATCCATCCATCCATCCATCCATCCATCTATCTATCTATCTATCTATCTATCTATCTATCTATCTATCTATCTATCTATCTATCTATCTATCTATCTATCTATCTATCTATCTATCTATCTATCTATCTATCTATCTATCTATAGGCTGTCTCGTCACTGTTGGTAATCAAGCCTACTACTGTTGTGTCGTCTGCAAACCCTGGTGATCGGGAGTCCCATAGGGCGGCGCACAATTGGCCCAGCGTCGTCCGGGTTAGGGGAGGGTATGTCCGGGGTAGGCCGTCATTGTAAATAAGAATTTGTTCTTAACTGAGTACTTATATAAATGTAATATTTCATTTTTGTATATATTATTATTTGTAAACATTTCTAAACATCTGTTTTTGCTTGGTCATTATTGGGTATTGTGTGTAGATTGATGAGGGAAAAAAACAATGTAATCCATTTTAGAATAAGACGAAGGCTATAACGTAACAAAATGTGGAAATGCACAGATGAAGTAGACATGACCAGGTCCTTACCTGTTGGTGTAGATGGGACATTCCTGTGGCTTCAGCTTAAGACAGTCACTGTACGTCCTTAGAGCCTCCTGGAACTGGCCTTTCTTTACTAACTCATTTCCTTCTTGTTTCAGTGAATTGAAACAAACTTGTGCTTCTCTTGCTGCAGGGAAGAAACGATGGTGGTTGAGGAAATGTGTGACTTACTGAGTGACTTGACAAAAAAATATAGATTCACAAAAAAAAGTGAGTTTGGTTTTGTCCTTAAAATCCAGGGGGAAATACAACACATTATCAATGTCATTGGTAACTACGAGGTACAAGTCAAATCAGCAGTAATTCATGTGATAACGGACAGCTAATCAATTAGACCACTGGGGTGTTCTGGGAAAAAGCTGCCAGCTCCACTCTTCCATTAATCAGAGTTAAAAACAAAATTATGGTTGGCTGCAGCACGGCCCTGAGGCTGGGGCTAGGGCTGGGGCTAGGACTGGGGCTGGGGCTAGGACTGGGACTGGGGCTGAGGGCTGGGACTGGGGCTGCAGCACGGCCCTGAGGCTAGGACTTGGGCTGGGGCTAGGACTGGGGCTAGGGCTGGGGCTAGGGCTGGGTTTTTAAATGTATTTTATTTAACCGTTATATAACTAGGCAAGTCAGTTAAGAACAAATTCTTATTTACGATGACGGCCTACACCGGCGTCCCCTAACCCGGACATCATTGTAGTGTTATAATGAGTCCAGCAGCAGACAGTATCTCTAATCATTGTAGTGTTATAATGAGTCCAGCAGCAGACAGTATCTCTAATCATTGTAGTGTTATAATGAGTCCAGCAGCAGACAGTATCTCTAATCATTGTAGTGTTATAATGAGTCCAGCAGTAGACAGTATCTCTAATCATTGTAGTGTTATAATGAGTCCAGCAGCAGACAGTACTTCTAATCATTGTAGTGTTATAATGAGTCCAGCAGCAGACAGTATCTCTAATCATTGTAGTGTTATAATGAGTCCAGCAGCAGACAGTATCTCTAATCATTGTAGTGTTATAATGAGTCCAGCAGCAGACAGTATCTCTAATCATTGTAGTGTTATAATGAGTCCTGCAGCAGACAGTACTTCTAATCATTGTAGTGTTATAATGAGTCCAGCAGCAGACAGTATCTCTAATCATTGTAGTGTTATAATGAGTCCAGCAGCAGACAGTACTTCTAATCATTGTAGTGTTATAATGAGTCCAGCAGCAGACAGTACTTCTAATCATTGTAGTGTTATAATGAGTCCAGCAGCAGACGGTATCTCTAATCATTGTAGTGTTATAATGAGTCCAGCAGCAGACAGTATCTCTAATCATTGTAGTGTTATAATGAGTCCAGCAGCAGACAGTATCTCTAATCATTGTAGTGTTATAATGAGTCCAGCAGCAGACGGTATCTCTAATCATTGTAGTGTTATAATGAGTCCAGCAGCAGACAGTATCTCTAATCATTGTAGTGTTATAATGAGTCCAGCAGCAGACAGTATCTCTAATCATTGTAGTGTTATAATGAGTCCAGCAGCAGACGGTATCTCTAATCATTGTAGTGTTATAATGAGTCCAGCAGCAGACAGTATCTCTAATCATTGTAGTGTTATAATGAGTCCAGCAGCAGACAGTATCTCTCCACTATATGACCTTTGAAGGTTCCAGCTCACAGCAGAAAGAGGATGAGTGATGATGATGATGCTGATGGCTGCATACGGCCAATAGAAAATGGCAGCCTATTGCACTGCGTTTAACCCTGGGCTCTGGCCAAAGGTAGTGCACTATATAAGGAATAGGGTGCTATGGGCTCTGGTCAGAATTAGTGAACAACATAGGGAGTATGGGGTGATTTTGGAGTGTAGTCTCTTGTGACAGATGAAACGGCTGGTCAGCGTACACAGATTAGGTTCTGGGTGGCTACACTCTTAGAAAAAAAGGTGCTATCTAGAACCTATAAGAGTTCTTCAGCTGTCCCCATAGGAGAACCCTTTGAAGAACCCTTTTTGGTTCCAGGTAGAACCCTTTTGGTTCCAGGTAGAACCCTATTGGGTTCCATGTAGAACCCTTTCCCCAGAGGGTTCTACATGGAACTGAAAAGAGTTCTACCTGGAACTATGGGGACAGCCAAAGAACCCTTTTGGAAGGCTTTTTTCTAAGAGTGTAGATTAGGCTGTGAGACTCTTACCTGCATGGTGCTTGGCCTTCTCTGCTCTGGCCTGTAGGACTTCAGCGCTGGGCGGTTCCTCCCTGCTGTGTTGCTGAGCTGATAGTGGGACCAGAGGGATGTCAGCTAGTTTCTCTCTCCACTGTTCTCCATCCTGCTCTATCAGCAACCGCGTGATCCTGGAGGAACCAGACATACAGAGACACACAGACGTACATTCACACACACACACACACACACACACACACACACAAACAGATGTACACGCACTTACACACAGACATACACACGTACACAGGTACACGCACAAACAGACCTTGTTATCCTCCCACCCATCTTCTACTACGTATCAATATTATGTAAGCCAGGAAATGTGTGTGTGTGTTTATAAATAGTGTGTAAGCCAGGAAATGTGTGTGTGAGTGTATAGATAGTGTGTAAGCCAGGAAATGTGTGTGTGTGTTTATAAATAGTGTGTAAGCCAGGAAATGTGTGTGTGTGTTTATAAATAGTGTGTAAGCCAGGACATGTATGTGTCTGAGTGTATAAATAGTGTGTAAGCCAGGACATGTGTGTGTGTGTTTATAAATAGTGTGTAAGCCAGGACATGTGTGTGAGTGTATAGATAGTGTGTAAGCCAGGACATGTGTGTGTGAGTGTATAGATAGTGTGTAAGCCAGGACATGTGTGTGAGTGTATAGATAGTGTGTAAGCCAGGACATGTGTGTGTGAGTGTATAGATAGTGTGTAAGCCAGGACATGTGTGTGTGTGTTTATAAATAGTGTGTAAGCCAGGACATGTGTGTGAGTGTATAGATAGTGTGTAAGCCAGGACATGTGTGTGTGTGTGTTTATAAATATTATGTAAGCCAGGACATGTGTGTGAGTGTATAGATAGTGTGTAAGCCAGGACATGTGTGTGTGAGTGTATAGATAGTGTGTAAGCCAGGACATGTGTGTGTGTGTTTATAAATAGTGTGTAAGCCAGGACATGTGTGTGAGTGTATAGATAGTGTGTAAGCCAGGACATGTGTGTGTGAGTGTATAGATAGTGTGTAAGCCAGGACATGTGTGTGTGAGTGTATAGATAGTGTGTAAGCCAGGACATGTGTGTGTGAGTGTATAGATAGTGTGTAAGCCAGGACATGTGTGTGTGAGTGTATAGATAGTGTGTAAGCCAGGACATGTGTGTGTGAGTGTATAGATAGTGTGTAAGCCAGGACATGTGTGTGTGGTAAGTCTGTCCTGCTACTTAACCACACTACAATGTTGGCTTGAAGGAGAGTGATGCCTGAGCTGGTTAATTAGAGTCTACAGTAGAGGGGTCTGACTGGGCCTTTCAAACACCTCTCAATCACTTCACATGGTTGTTACTGTAGGGGGGCAAAATTCTAAACCTTCCCCAAATGTCCAGGTTTTCTAGAAATCCTGGTCGGTGGATTCCAGATTGCCTGCTCATGGTCTCCTGATTCCAGGAATCCTCCAACTGGGATTTCTGGAAAACCTGGGAATTTTGGGAAAGTTAATGGAATTTTGCAACCCTATTGAGGGTAAAGGTGAGGGTGGAGTAGTTTACCTGTTGACACTGTCTATTGAGGGTAAAGGTGAGGGTGGAGTAGTTTACCTGTTGACACTGTCTATTGAGGGTAAAGGTGAGGGTGGAGTAGTTTACCTGTCGACACTGTCTATTGAGGGTAAAGGTGAGGGTGGAGTAGTTTACCTGTTGACACTGTCGTGTGCAGCCTGCACCCTGATATCTATCTGTAACACGGTCTTGTAATCCACGTAGGCCTGTCGGTAACGCTCCATAGTCTCATAAGCCATGGCTCTGCGTAGGAGGGGCTTGAGGGAGAAGGGCTGCAGCTCCAAGGACCTTCAGGTAAAAATAGTATGAGACTGAGGACAGAAGAGATCAAGCCTGGCCCTGTCTACACCTACAGTACAGTATATAGTGTATGAGACTGAGGACAGAAGAGATCAAGCCTGGCCCTGTCTACACCTACAGTACAGTATATAGTGTATGAGACTGAGGACAGAAGAGATCAAGCCTGGCCCTGTCTACACCTACAGTACAGTATATAGTGTATGAGACTGAGGACAGAAGAGATCAAGCCTGGAGTTTGTTTGAGGATCAGTAAAGATGATGCTCTCCTTTATTTCTTCTGTCTCCTCAGAACTTCAACCAGACCTCCTCTATGGTTCTGTCTCCTCAGAACTTCAACCAGACCTCCTCTATGGTTCTGTCTCCTCAGAACTTCAACCAGACCTCCTCTATGGTTCTGTCTCCTCAGAACTTCAACCAGACCTCCTCTATGATTCTGTCTCCTCAGAACTTCAACCAGACCTCCTCTATGGTTCTGTCTCCTCAGAACTTCAACCAGACCTCCTCTATGGTTCTGTCTCCTCAGAACTTCAACCAGACCTCCTCTATGATTCTGTCTCCTCAGAACTTCAACCAGACCTCCTCTATGATTCTGTCTCCTCAGAACTTCAACCAGACCTCCTCTATGATTCTGTCTCCTCAGAACTTCAACCAGACCTCCTCTATGATTCTGTCTCCTCAGAACTTCAACCAGACCTCCTCTATGGTTCTGTCTCCTCAGAACTTCAACCAGACCTCCTCTATGGTTCTGTCTCCTCAGAACTTCAACCAGACCTCCTCTATGATTCTGTCTCCTCAGAACTTCAACCAGACCTCCTCTATGGTTCTGTCTCCTCAGAACTTCAACCAGACCTCCTCTATGGTTCTGTCTCCTCAGAACTTCAACCAGACCTCCTCTATGGTTCTGTCTCCTCAGAACTTCAACCAGACCTCCTCTATGATTCTGTCTCCTCAGAACTTCAACCAGACCTCCTCTATGGTTCTGTCTCCTCAGAACTTCAACCAGACCTCCTCTATGGTTCTGTCTCCTCAGAACTTCAACCAGACCTCCTCTATGGTTCTGTCTCCTCAGAACTTCAACCAGACCTCCTCTATGGTTCTGTCTCCTCAGAACTTCAACCAGGTATGACATTGTTGCTGCCCAAAGCACTGAATGCAAGGGAAGCCATCAAGCATTTGGCCTCCCTTGATAAAAAAAAAAAAAGATAAAATAATAGCCAATGAGCGTTGAGCTAAACTGAGTGAGCTCAACACTCAAAAAAGTGTCAAGGGAAGCCAGTTTGGATTTGGCTTCACTCCTATCACAGAGAAATACAGTACGTCATCGATAGAAACATCTCGTTGTGTTGTTATCCTCCGGTGGCTGGCTAGCTAAATTAGCCATGGATGGGGATAGGGATTAGGACTTGTGGTTTTACTTAATTCTCTGTAAAGGCCAATGATTATAACAGCGATTCTGTTCCAACCATTCATTCATACATTATTTTGCCCCTGGCCTGAGAGGATGGAAGTTCAACATGTAGCTATATGTAGAAGGTTAATGTTAACTAGCTAATGTTGCCCATGAAAGGAAGTTAGGCTAACGAGCATTCAGGTAGCCTAGCCAGGTAGCCTCGCCAGGTAGCCTAGCCAGGTAGCCTCGGACAGCAACAAATAAAAATGTGTACTGTCTGACAGAGTCATAGACGTTTCATCAACATGACGTAGGGTGGGGTCAACATGACAGAGGAGAGAACGACGTAGGGTGGGGTCAACATGACAGAGGAGAGAACGACGTAGGGTGGGGTCAACATGAAAGAGGAGAGAACGACGTAGGGTGGGGTCAACATGAAAGAGGAGAGAACGACGTAGGGTGGGGTCAACATGAAAGAGGAGAGAACGACGTAGGGTGGGGTCAACATGTTTTTCAACTTGCACAAACGAACGCACACACACACACATCAGAACCATATTTAGCTTATGTTGATTGGACTAAATCATTTTTGGTATCTTTTAGTTGAATAAAAAACATGAGCTGGTGCACACCCAGAGAAACGTATTATATGTATAGCTGTTGACTAACAGCGAATAAACTACAAGCTATACAAATAATAGAGAGTCTCACGCTATGTATAACCTCCCAGTAATTTATTGGGTAAAGCACCAACGTTTCGGCATCACTGTGCCTTCTTCAGGGTGATGTCATGAATGCTTGAACCAGGTTATGGAGACAAACAGTGCAATTAGTGCAACCAATGACAATAGTGAGGGGTGTGTCATAATTATTAAGTTAAACTGTTAAATCACATTACATACAGACAGCAATACTCTGTTATGTGCAGATAGTATGCATCCCCTTCCACCCAGTTATGCAGGGTTAAACAAATTAATGGCCACCAGACAGATTTTGACATCAACGCTAAAAGATTGACAGACAAATTAAAAATGAGAGGCTACAAGGAATTTCTAAAAACTAAACCAAAGTAGAAAATCAACAGCGTTCTGCATCAAGTTCACCAAGTGTTCAGAGAAAATGAAAGAAATCCTGACAAAGCACTGGCATATTCTGCAATCACCGCAGCTCAACCAGGTGGAAGAACACTGACTATCCAGTAGCAGCTCACCACCCCATCTCCTCCCTCATACACAGGCATTGAGCATGTTGCTCTGCCAAGGAGAGGAGGTAACATGGAGACCCTACTACTACAGAGGGAGGCCTACTGGATATCCTGTCTAAAAACATTGACCCCTAGTGGTCTGAATATTGACTTTGATCTCAGGCCCTTCTGAACAATTCTCTCTTCTTTTAAATGGATCATTTATTTCTACAGTTTATCAGCGTTCACTCAGTATGTCCCCTGTTGGTGATGCTTATTATGCATTATGGTTGAACCAAAATATTACATGTAACAAAAACATGTAATGAAATAGGAAATTATTAAATAGATGTGCAAAATTTAATCAAACAATAATGTATGTTGATGCTAATTATATGTACAATATTTATGTTTCCATATGATAACAGCCTAATAAATTCAATATGTTATTTAACAGTTTCACTCAATTCATTCTATTTAACTTAATAATTATGACACACCCCTCACTATTGTCATTGGTTGCACTAATTGCACTGTTTGTCTCCATAACCTGGTTCAAGCATTCATGACATCACCCTGAAGAAGGCACAGTGATGCCGAAACGTTGGTGCTTTACCCAATAAATTACTGGGAGGTTATACATAGCGTGAGACTCTCTATTATTTTTATAGCTTGTGGTATCTTTTAGTTGTTACTGTATTAGACTAAGCAGAGGTGGTTTGATGATGTTGAAGTTGAAATAGTGAAGGCAGCTCCTGTTTTCTTTGGGACTTGCAGTAACTTTCCGTGGTTCTAAATCAACAGTTATTTAATGGTCCGAAAATGTGGGAAACATTACCTTGCTTGACCAGGCTGTAGGTCATGTAACTGTTTGTTACATGAAATATGTTTTGTGGACTTCACTGGACAGAGATTGCTCTCTGGTATTTGTGATGAAACAAAGGTGTGGTTGAATGTATTATGCCACTATGTCTTCTTACTGTCTGGGCCTGAAGGTTATATATCAGGGTGGCGAGGCATATGAACTAACAGGTTAAAATCACCGGGGAAGCCAGTAACTGGTGGCGAGGCATATGAACTAACAGGTTAAAATCACCGGGGAAGCCAGTAACTGGTGGCGAGGCATATGAACTAACAGGTTAAAATCACTGGGGAAGCCAGTAACTAGTGGCGAGGCATATGAACTAACAGGTTAAAATCACTGGGGAAGCCAGTAACTGGTGGCGAGGCATATGAACTAACAGGTTATAGAGCAAACAACGCAATTATCACAACACACACACTGGGGGCCAAAAGTTTGGAATATTACTCTTGGTTGAGAGAATGCCATGAGTGTGCAAAGCTGTCATCAAGGCAAAGGGTGGCTACTTTGAAGACTCAAATATAAAATATATTTTAACACTTTTTTGGTTACTACATGATTCCATATGTGTTATGTCATAGTTTTGATGTCTTCACTTTTTACAATGTAAAAAATAGTGCAAATAAAGAAAAACCCTTGAATTAGTAATATGGCTTGTTTTTCTGGCTTGGCTTCCCCAGTGATTTTACCCATGCACCACTACTGTGGTTTAGTCTCCTCAGAACTTCAACCAGACCAACCAAATCTCCTCTACGGTTTTGTCTCCTCAGAACTACAACCAGACCAACCAAATCTCCTTTATGGTTTTGTCTCCTCAGAACTACAACCAGACCAACCAAATCTCCTCTACGGTTTTGTCTCCTCAGAACTACAACCAGACCAACCAAATCTCCTCTATGGTTTTGTCTCCTCAGAACTACAACCAGACCAACCAAATCTCCTCTATGGTTTTGTCTCCTCAGAACTACAACCAGACCAACCAAATCTCCTCTATGGTTTTGTCTCCTCAGAACTACAACCAGACCAACCAAATCTCCTTTATGGTTTTCCCAAATCCCATACAAATAGGAAAAGGACCACTACTTAATCAATTAGATAGTTATGATGTTGTCTTTAGTAGGAGAAGAGGGTCTGCCTAACCCTGCATACACCAGTATAGTACCTACCTACTGCACCTAGCTAGCTACCTAACTAACGTACCTAGCTAGCTACCTAACTAACGTACCTAGCTAGCTACCTAACTAACGTACCTAGCTAGCTACCTAACTAACGTACCTAGCTAGCTACCTACCTAACGTACCTAGCTAGCTACCTACCTAACGTACCTAGCTAGCTACCTACCTAACTAACGTACCTAGCTAGCTACCTACCTAACTAACGTACCTAGCTAGCTACCTACCTAACTAACGTACCTAGCTAGCTACCTAACTAACGTACCTAGCTAGCTACCTAACTAACGTACCTAGCTAGCTACCTAACTAACGTACCTAGCTAGCTACATAACTAATGTACCTAGCTAGCTACCTAACTAATGTACCTAGCTAGCTACCTAACTAATGTACCTAGCTAGCTACCTACCTACTGCACCTAGCTAGCTACCTAACTAACGTACCTAGCTAGCTACCTAACTAACGTACCTAGCTAGCTAGCTACCTACCTACTGCACCTAGCTAGCTACCTAACTAACGTACCTAGCTAGCTACCTACCTACTGCACCTAGCTAGCTACCTACCTACTGCACCTAGCTAGCTACCTAACTAACGTACCTAGCTAGCTACCTAACTAACGTACCTAGCTAGCTACCTAGTGCATTTCTCACCTGGTTGGACCAAAATCCTGGGGTCACATGTGGCTCAGTTGGTAGAGCATATTTATTTTTGTATAATTTTTTAAAAACCTTTATTTAACTAAGGAAGTCAGTTAAACTCTTATTTACAATGACGGCCTACCCCGGCCAAACCCTCCCTTAACCCGGATGACGGGTTGTGGGTTCGATTCCCACCGGGGACCAGTAGGAACAAATATGAAAATGTCTGCACTCACTACTGTAAGTGGCTCTGGATAAGAGTGTCTGCTAAATGACTAGAATGTATATGTAAAGATTATAAACACACCCAGTGTAAGCCACTTTAAATCAAATCAAACAGTTGTTATAGGTCACAGCCTTAAACAAACATTAATTTGACATTTTCTTTAATAATTGATAGAAAATAAACATGTCTAATGAGTTGTTATGTAAAATGTTTAACTTCGTCTCAAAAGCCTCTTTTAAATTCTGCCAATCACAAGCTAAATCTTCCCTAGAAAATGTATGAGAGAATAGTGCAAGTATCAACATGAATCAATTCTAACCCCTGACAATGAACCCTGACATTGCTGTCTATAACCCAGTAGTGATGTACTCTGATCTGAGGCCTACCCTGCTCACAGCACAGGGACTATTTACATTTCTCCTATGGAGGCCAGTGAGTTCAAACGTATTCACACTAGGTACTAGTATCTTTCTGTAGTACAGGCCTAGTTAGTTACCACAGGCCCTCCCTCTTCCACTCAGCCATAACCACAGTTTGACCTACTAAAGGGCTCCTGCGGTAGAGTCTATTGAGTGATTATAGAGTGGTGATGAGAGCTGATGATTGGCTAGATCCACTGGATCCACATGTTACAGGGAGGGGTATATTGTTTCATCTCTGCTGTAATTACTGACTCTCTCGGTCCCTTTTCACTAAGGATGCGGCCCAAATATCACCCTATCCCTACTTTTGACCAGTGCACTATAAATGGGATAGGGTGTCATTTGGGACGCATCCTTAGTGAAAAGGGACAGAGAGAGTGTTTTGGAGGTTGTTGGTTGTGCTTTACTGTACTTATGAATATTAAATAAACGCTGATCTCTATAATAATGTAGGTAGAGTTGTTGAGGGAGGGTCTCACCTGGTGCAGTCCTGTATACAGTCAGAGCTGTTTCCATCTTTCAGGTAGCAGGCAGCTCTGTTAGAGTAGAGAACACACAGGTCCTCAGGACTGTCCATCCCTATGAACCACACACAGAGACAAACATTATTACACAGGTCCTCAGGACTGTCCATCCCTATGAACCACACACAGAGACAAACATTATTACACAGGTCCTCAGGACTGTCCATCCCTATGAACCACACACAGAGACAAACATTATTACACAGGTCCTCAGGACTGTCCATCCCTATGAACCACACACAGAGACAAACATTATTACACAGACTCAGACACATCATGGTTGAATGTGCCCCAGTATTAAAGGAGTAGTTGAACGTGCCCCAGTATTAAAGGAGTAGTTGAATGTGCCCCAGTATTAAAGGAGTAGTTGAACGTGCCCCAGTATTAAAGGAGTAGTTGAACGTGCCCCAGTATTAAAGGAGTAGTTGAACGTGCCCCAGTATTAAAGGAGTAGTTGAACGTGCCCCAGTATTAAAGGAGTAGTTGAACGTGCCCCAGTATTAAAGGAGTAGTTGAACGTGCCCCAGTATTAAAGGAGTAGTTGAACGTGGCCCAGTATTAAAGGAGTAGTTGAACGTGCCCCAGTATTAAAGGAGTAGTTGAACGTGCCCCAGTATTAAAGGAGTAGTTGAATTTGCCCCAGTATTAAAGGAGTAGTTGAACGTGCCCCAGTATTAAAGGAGTAGTTGAACGTGCCCCAGTATTAAAGGAGTAGTTGAACGTGCCCCAGTATTAAAGGAGTAGTTGAATGTGCCCCAGTATTAAAGGAGTAGTTGAATGTGCCCTGGGTCTGGGCATGTTGGAACATGGCTGGGATTGTGATGTTAAATGAAAGCAGGATGTAAATAAGGAGATCACTATGTTGTTGTTCTGTCTGACACTGGCAGACCTCCAGAGGCAGACACCTGTACAGACCTCCAGAGGCAGACTCCTGTACAGACCTCCAGAGGCAGACTCCTGTACAGACCTCCAGAGGCAGACACCTGTACAGACCTCCAGAGGCAGACTCCTGTACAGACCTCCAGAGGCAGACTCCTGTACAGACCTCCAGAGGCAGACTCCTGTACAGACCTCCAGAGGCAGACTCCTGTACAGACCTCCAGAGGCAGACTCCTGTACAGACCTCCAGAGGCAGACTCCTGTACAGGATCAAATGTTACAGTTTGCATTAGTTGTGTACCACCATTAGGAGTTCACTATTATAATGTCATTGACATACTGTAGGCTGTGGACTTCACACTCACCAGATCTGACTCATTCCAAGCTGAATTCCTCCATACAGTACATGTCCCCCTACAGAGCAGTTCACTGTGAGACATGTCCCCCTACAGAGCAGTTCACTGTGAGACATGTCCCCCTACAGAGCAGTTCACTGTGAGACATGTCCCCCTACAGAGCAGTTCACTGTGAGACATGTCCCCCTACAGAGCAGTTCACTGTGAGACATGTCCCCCTACAGAGCAGTTCACTGTGAGACATGTCCCCCTACAGAGCAGTTCACTGTGAGACATGTCCCCCTACAGAGCAGTTCACTGTGAGACATGTCTCCCTACAGAGCAGTTCACTGTGAGACATGTCCCCCTACAGAGCAGTTCACTGTGAGACATGTCCCCCTACAGAGCAGTTCACTGTGAGACATGTCCCCCTACAGAGCAGTTCACTGTGAGACATGTCCCCTTACAGAGCAGTTCACTGTGAGACATGTCCCCCTACAGAGCAGTTCACTGTGAGACATGTCTCCCTACAGAGCAGTTCACTGTGAGACATGTCCCCCTACAGAGCAGTTCACTGTGAGACATGTCCCCCTACAGAGCAGTTCACTGTGAGACATGTCTCCCTACAGAGCAGTTCACTGTGAGAGATGTCTCCCTACAGAGCAGTTCACTGTGAGACATGTCTCCCTACAGAGCAGTTCACTGTGAGACATGTCTCCCTACAGAGCATAAGCCAGGCCACCCTCAGACTACTCCTACAATGAACTTCCTGTGTGTGGAGTTAAAGGCATGTGACTCCCAAGTGACATCATCACTCTTAAATTAAGTCAGCGTCACTAAAGCTAACTAGACATCATATAGGAGGGGCTTGGTAGGCAGGCAGGCAGGCAGACAGACTGACAGACAGACAGAAGGGTAGGCAGGCAGACAGACAGACAGACAGACAGAAAGGTAGGCAGGCAGACAGACAGACAGAAAGGCAGACAGGCAGGCCACCAAATAGCATTAATAACCCTGCATTACTGTGAGAGGCTTCAGTGTATGACATGATGTTAAGTCACTTTTACAGTAGACTAGTGGAGCTCTGTGTTGTCTGACTGACTGACGGTGGAGTGGAGTGGAGTGGAAGAGGGAGAGGGAGAGGGAGAGGGAGAGGGAGAGGAGAGGAGAGGAGAGGAGAGGAGAGGAGAGGAGAGGAGAGGAGAGGGTGATGGAGAGGAAGAGGAGAGGAGAGGGAGAGGGAGAGGAGAGGAGAGGGTGATGGATGAGGAAGAGGAGAGGAGAGGAAGAGGAGAGGATTTACTACTGCAGTCAGTCAGTCAGAGGAGATTTACTACTGCAGTCAGTCAGTCAGTCAGTCAGTCAGAGGAGATTTACTACTGCAGTCAGTCAGTCAGTCAGTCAGTCAGTCAGTCAGTCAGAGGAGATTTACTACTGCAGTCAGTCAGTCAGTCAGTCAGAGGAGATTTACTACTGCAGTCAGTCAGTCAGTCAGTCAGAGGAGATTTACTACTGCAGTCAGTCAGCCAGTCAGTCAGAGGAGATTTACTACTGCAGTCAGTCAGTCAGTCAGTCAGAGGAGATTTACTACTGCAGTCAGTCAGCCAGTCAGTCAGAGGAGATTTACTACTGCAGTCAGTCAGTCAGTCAGTCAGAGGAGATTTACTACTGCAGTCAGTCAGCCAGTCAGTCAGAGGAGATTTACTACTGCAGTCAGTCAGTCAGTCAGTCAGAGGAGATTTACTACTGCAGTCAGTCAGTCAGTCAGTCAGAGGAGATTTACTACTGCAGTCAGTCAGTCAGAGGAGATTTACTACTGCAGTCAGTCAGCCAGTCAGTCAGAGGAGATTTACTACTGCAGTCAGTCAGTCAGTCAGTCAGAGGAGATTTACTACTGCAGTCAGTCAGTCAGAGGAGATTTACTACTGCAGTCAGTCAGCCAGTCAGTCAGAGGAGATTTACTACTGCAGTCAGTCAGTCAGTCAGTCAGAGGAGATTTACTACTGCAGTCAGTCAGTCAGAGGAGATTTACTACTGCAGTCAGTCAGCCAGTCAGTCAGAGGAGATTTACTACTGCAGTCAGTCAGCCAGTCAGTCAGAGGAGATTTACTACTGCAGTCAGTCAGCCAGTCAGTCAGAGGAGATTTACTACTGCAGTCAGTCAGCCAGTCAGTCAGAGGAGATTTACTACTGCAGTCAGTCAGTCAGTCAGAGGAGATTTACTTCTGCAGTCAGTCAGTCAGTCAGAGGAGATTTACTACTGCAGTCAGTCAGCCAGTCAGTCAGAGGAGATTTACTACTGCAGTCAGTCAGCCAGTCAGTCAGAGGAGATTTACTACTGCAGTCAGTCAGCTAGTCAGTCAGTCGCCGCCCCTAGCACCAGATTCAATTTCACAATGAGTGATCAGAAGTCACATGACCTGAGAGGATCTGAGCCTGTCTGCCTTCCTGCCTGTCAAGGGTATGGCTCAACTCCAGATATAAGCTAAAACAGACTCACCACACTGCAAATAACCAACCATTATTGTGATGAGTCACTATGCTACCCTGAACCTGGATGAACTGAAATCACTGACTGGCTAAATGCTGCTTTTATGACATACAGTACCAGTCAAAGGTTCGGACACACCTACTCATTCAAGGGTTTGGGTTTATTTCTACATTGTAGAATAATAGCGAAGACATCAAAACTATAAAATAACACAAAATATATTTTATATTTGAGATTCTTCAAAGTAGCCACCCTTTACCTTACCAGCTTTGCACACTCTTGGCATTCTCTCAACCAGCTTCATGAGGTAGTCACGTGGAATACATTTCAATTAACAAGTGTGCCTTCTTAAAAGTTAATTTGAGGAATTTCTTTCCTTCTTAATGCGTTTGAGCCAATCAGTTGTGTTGTGACAAGGTAGGGGTGGTATACAGAAGATAGCCCTAGTTGGTAAAAGACAAAGTCCATATTATGGCAAGAACAGCTCAAATAAGCAAAGAGAAAAGACAGTCCATCATTACTTTAAGACATGAAGGTCAGTCAATTAAGTGCTATGATGAAGCTGGCTCTCATGAGGACCGCCACAGGAAAGGAAGACCGATTGTTACCCCAGAGGATAAATTCATTAGAGTTTCCAGCCTCAGATTACAGCACAAATAAATGCTTCAGAGTTCAAGTAACAGACACATCTCAACATCAACTGTTCAGAAGAGATTGCATGAATCAAGCCTTCATGGTCGAATTGCTGCAAAGAAACCACTACTAAAGGACACCAATAAGAAGAAGAGACTTGCTTGGGCCAAGAAACACGAGCAATGGACCTTAGACCGGTGGAAATCTGTCCTTTGGTCTGATGAGTCCAAATTTGAGATTTTTGGTTCCACCTGTTGTGTCTTTGTGAGATGAGTAGGTGAATGGATGATCTCTGCATGTGTGGTTCCCACCATGTAGCATGGAGGAGGAGGTGTGAGGTGTGGGGGTGCTTTGCTAGTGACACTGTCAGTGATTTATTTAGAATTCAAGACACACTTAACCAGCAAGGCTACCACAGCATTCTGCAGCGATATGCCATCCCATCTGGTTTGTGCTTAGTGGGACTATCATTTGTTTTTCAACAGGATAATGGCCCAACACACCTCCAGGCTGTGTAAGGGCTATTTGACCAAGAAGGAGAGTGATGGAGTGCTGCATCAGATGACCTGGCCTCCACATTCACCTGACCTCAACCCAATTGAGATGGTTTGGGATGAGTTGGACCACAGAGTGAAGGAAAAGCAGCCAATCAGTGCTCAGCATATGTGGGAAGTCCTTCAAGACTGTTGGAAAAGCATTCCAGGTGAAGCTGATTGAGAGAAAGCCAAGAGTGTGCAAAGCTGTCATTAAGGCAAGGGTGGCTACTTTGAAGAATCTAAAATATATTTTGATTTGTTTAACACTTTTTTGGTTACTACATGATTCCATGTGTTATTTCATAATTTTGATGTCTTCACTATTATTCTACAATGTAGAAAATAGTCAAAATAAAGAAAAACCCTTGAATGAGTAGGTGTTTCCAAACTCTTGACTGGTACTGTATATGTTGTACTATCATCTGATGGAATCATATCACACTGACTGGCTAAATGCTGCTGTAATGACATATATGTTGTACGATCATCTGATGGAATCATATCACACTGACTGGCTAAATGCTGCTGTAATGACATATATGTTGTACGATCATCTGATGGAATCATATCACACTGACTGGCTAAATGCTACTGTAATGACATATATGTTGTACGATCATCTGATGGAATCATATCACACTGACTGGCTAAATGCTACTGTAATGACATATATGTTGTACGATCATCTGATGGAATCATATCACACTGACTGGCTAAATGCTACTGTAATGACATATATGTTGTACGATCATCTGATGGAATCATATCACACTGACTGGCTAAATGCTACTGTAATGACATATATGTTGTACGATCATCTGATGGAATCATATCACACTGACTGGCTAAATGCTACTGTAATGACATATATGTTGTACGATCATCTGATGTGATACAGTGATGAGAATAACATTGCTGTTATAGAGGCTAGATGTTTTATCACTGCAATATGTGCTGACCTTTGGTTTGCTGTAGCCACTCACTGAAAGCACTAACTGACAATAGTGGTATGCCATAAAACAATGCAGTAACAATGCACTGATTTAATCTCATGAAATCCTGAACAGTGGAATTAGTTGCTAGATTAGAACATAGGTTGTTTTGGGGAATGTCCATGTAAAATATATAACCAACACAAAACTAAAATGCAATTTGATGATCCTGTCTCACTAACTAAGGTATTATACATCCAGCTCTGTATAATGTGAGCTATTAGTAAAGCTCTGTCACAAGACCCAACAACACAATAATACTGAAAACGTACCTGAGTCTGTGAAGCCGGTGATGGCCTGTGAATACTTGTCCAGTGCATCAGCAAATTGTCCATTCTTAAATAACAGGTTTCCCTCGTTCTTGAGCCGGGCCAGCGGTGGGGGCAGGGCCCCACAAGGGGCGTCAAGGTTGCTTCCGTCTTCCCCAGCCGGCCTGGCTCCCTTAGAGTCACTCCTGCTAGAGCCCTCAGCTCCGTTCCACAGACCCTTGTCCGACGCCGAATCCTGCTGGTTCACCTTGTACTTCTCTGCACTGCCTCCCCGGTTTCTCTGGTGGCCTCCGTGTGAATTGTGGTCTGTGTGTGGGCTGGGGCGCCCTTCCCCTCCTCTGCCGTGGGGCTTCTTCTGAGAATTCCCCATGTCTCCCCTCTCAGCAGCAGCAGCACTCTCCCCTCCCACAGCCTCGCTGGGCTCAACCGGACAAGCTGCCAAGCACAGAACACACCCACAGGATGCAGTCAGTGGTTACATCACAGTGGGGGAGGGGTTGGTACATGCAAATCCACTTCAAAGGGAGTTCCAGGAAGCCTCTCTCTCTCTCTCTAGCAGGCAGCCCAGCAAGCTGTTGGAGATGCAGTTAGAGAGGGGGAGGGGTGGAAAACAACCACACAGACACATGTTACTGAGACAGGGGCTAGGGAGGAATGGCAGAAAGTCATCAGGATGTCATGTTACTGAGACAGGGGCTAGGGAGGAATGGCAGAAAGTCATCAGGATGTCATGTTACTGAGACAGGGGCTAGGGAGGAATGGCAGAGAGTCATCAGGATGTCATGTTACTGAGACAGGGACTAGGGAGGAATGGCAGAGAGTCATCAGGATGTCATGTTACTGAGACAGGGACTAGGGAGGAATGGCAGAGAGTCATCAGGATGTCATGTTACTGAGACAGGGGCTAGGGAGGAATGGCAGAGAGTCATCAGGATGTCATGTTACTGAGACAGGGACTAGGGAGGAATGGCAGAGAGTCATCAGGATGTCATGTTACTGAGACAGGGACTAGGGAGGAATGGCAGAGAGTCATCAGGATGTCATGTTACTGAGACAGGGGCTAGGGAGGAATGGCAGAGAGTCATCAGGATGTCATGTTACTGAGACAGGGGCTAGGGAGGAATGGCAGAGAGTCATCAGGATGTCATGTTACTGAGACAGGGACTAGGGAGGAATGGCAGAGAGTCATCAGGATGTCATGTTACTGAGACAGGGGCTAGGGAGGAATGGCAGAGAGTCATCAGGATGTCATGTTACTGAGACAGGGGCTAGGGAGGAATGGCAGAAAGTCATCAGGATGTCATGTTACTGAGACAGGGACTAGGGAGGAATGGCAGAGAGTCATCAGGATGTCATGTTACTGAGACAGGGGCTAGGGAGGAATGGCAGAGAGTCAGCAGAATGTGACATAGCTGTACCTCACCCTGCTATAACACAGCTCAATGTGGATTTATATCATGATCTACACAGCAACCATTAGCATGAAGGATTGACTGCTGGATTAGAGAACAAATCCCCAGTCAGGGGCTTACAGTGGGGGGTTGAATTAGCTACCACAGCACAGACACACAGACAGACACTAACCTACAGCACAGACACACAGCCAGACACTAACCCACAGCACAGACACACAGCCAGACACTAACCCACAGCACAGACACACAGCCAGACACTAACCCACAGCACAGACATATAGCCACACACTAACCCACAGCACAGACACACAGCCAGCCACTAACCTACAGCACAGACACACAGCCAGACACTAACCCACAGCACAGACATATAGCCACACACTAACCCACAGCACAGACACACAGCCAGACACTAACCCACAGCACAGACATATAGCCACACACTAACCCACAGCACAGACACACAGACAGACACTAACCCACAGCACAGACATAAAGCCACACACTAACCCACATCAGACATATAGCCAGACACTAACCCACAGCACAGACATATAGCCACACACTAACCCACAGACATATAGCCAGACACTAACCCACAGCACAGACATATAGCCAGACACTAACCCACAGCACAGACATATAGCCACACACTAACCCACAGACATATAGCCAGACACTAACCCACAGCACAGACATATAGCCAGACACTAACCCACAGCACAGACATATAGCCACACACTAACCCACAGACATATAGCCAGACACTAACCCACAGCACGGACATATAGCCAGACACTAACCCACAGCACAGACATATAGCGAGACACTAACCCACAGCACAGACATATAGCCAAACACTAACCCACAGACATATAGCCAAACACTAACCCACAGCACAGACATATAGCCAAACACTAACCCACAGCACAGACATATAGCCACACACTAACCCACAGACATATAGCCAAACACTAACCCACAGCACAGACATATAGCCAGACACTAACCCACAGCACAGACATATAGCCAGACACTAACCCACAGCACAGACACACAGCCAAACACTAACCCACAGCACAGACATATAGCCAGACACTTACCCACAGCACAGACATATAGCCACAAACTAACCCACAGCACAGACATATAGCCAGACACTAACCCACAGCACAGACATATAGCCAGACACTAACCCACAGACACACAGCCAAACACTAACCCACAGCACAGACATATAGCCAGACACTAACCCACAGCACAGACATATAGCCAGACACTAACCCACAGCACAGACATATAGCCAGACACTAACCCACAGCACAGACATATAGCCAGACACTAACCCACAGCACAGACATAAAGCCAGACACTAACCCACAGACACACAGCCAAACACTAACCCACAGCACAGACATATAGCCAGACACTAACCCACAGACACACAGCCAAACACTAACCCACAGCACAGACATATAGCCAGACACTAACCCACAGACATATAGCCAAACACTAACCCACAACACAGACATATAGCCAGACACTAACCCACAGACATATAGCCAGACACTAACCCACAGCACAGACATATAGCCACAAACTAACCCACAGCACAGACAGATAGCCAGACACTAACCCACAGACACACAGCCAAACACTAACCCACAGCACAGACATAAAGCCACACACTAACCCACATCAGAAATATAGCCAGACACTAACCCACAGCATTAGACATATTGCCAGACACTAACCCACAGACATATAGCCAGACACTAACCCACAGACATATAGCCAAACACTAACCCACAGCACAGACATAGAGCCACACACTAACCCACAGCACAGACATACAGCCACACACTAACCCACAGCACAGACATATAGCCAGACACACACTAACCCACATCAGAAATATAGCCAGACACTAACCCACAGCACAGACATATAGCCAGACACTAACCCACAGCATTAGACATATTGCCAGACACTAACCCACAGACATATAGCCAGACACTAACCCACAGACACACAGCCAAACACTAACCCACAGCACAGACATATAGCCAGACACTAACCCACAGACATATAGCCAAACACTAACCCACAACACAGACATATAGCCAGACACTAACCCACAGACATATAGCCAAACACTAACCCACAACACAGACATATAGCCAGACACTAACCCACAGCACAGACAGATAGCCAGACACTAACCCACAGACACACATCCAAACACTAACCCACAGCACAGACATAAAGCCACACACTAACCCACATCAGAAATATAGCCAGACACTAACCCACAGCATTAGACATATTGCCAGACACTAACCCACAGACATATAGCCAGACACTAACCCACAGACATATAGCCAAACACTAACCCACAGCACAGACATAGAGCCACACACTAACCCACAGCACAGACATACAGCCACACACTAACCCACAGCACAGACATATAGCCAGACACACACTAACCCACATCAGAAATATAGCCAGACACTAACCCACAGCACAGACATATAGCCAGACACTAACCCACAGCATTAGACATATAGCCAGACACTAACCCACAGACATATAGCCAAACACTAACCCACAGCACAGACATATAGCCAGACACTAACCCACAGCACAGACATATAGCCAGACACTAACCCACAGACATATAGCCAGACACTAACCCACAGACATATAGCCAGACACTAACCCACAGACATATAGCCAGACACTAACCCACAGCACAGACATATAGCCACACACTAACCCACAGCACAGACATAGAGCCACACACTAACCCACAGCACAGACATACAGCCACACACTAACCCACAACACAGACATATAGCCAGACACTAACCCACAGCACAGACATATAGCCAGACACTAACCCACAGCACAGACATATAGCCAGACACTAACCCACAGCACAGACATATAGCCAGACACTAACCCACAGCATTAGACATATAGCCAGACACTAACCCACAGCATTAGACATATAGCCAGACACTAACCCACAGCATTAGACATATAGCCAGACACTAACCCACAGCACAGACATACAGCCACACACTAACCCACAGCACAGACATATAGCCAGACACTAACCCACAGACATATAGCCAAACACTAACCCACAGCACAGACATAGAGCCACACACTAACCCACAGCACAGACATAGAGCCACACACTAACCCACAGCACAGACATATAGCCAGACAATAACCAACAGCACAGACATATAGCCAGACACTAACCCACAGCACAGACATATAGCCAGACACTAACCCACAGCACAGACATATCTCCACACACTAACCCACAGCACAGACATATAGCCAGACACTAACCCACAGCACAGACATAGAGCCACACACTAACCCACAGCACAGACATATAGCCAGACACTAACCCACAGCACAGACATAGAGCCACACACTAACCCACAGCACAGACATATAGCCAAACACTAACCCACAACACAGACATATAGCCAGACACTAACCCACAGCACAGACATATAGCCAGACACTAACCCACAACACAGACATATAGCCAAACACTAACCCACAGACACACAGCCAAACAATAACCCACAGCACAGAAATATAGCCAAACAATAACCCACAGCACAGAAATATAGCCAAACAATAACCCAGACACACAGCCAAACACTAACCCACAGACACGCAGCCAAACACTAACCCACATACACACAGCCACACACTAACCCACAGCACAGACATATAGCCAGACACTAACCCACAGACACACAGCCAAACAATAACCCACAGCACAGATATATAGCCAAACACTAACCCACAGCACAGACATATAGCCAAACAATAACCCAGACACACAGCCAAACACTAACCCAAAGACATATAGCCAAACACTAACCCACAGCACATACACGCAGCCAAACACTAACCCACAGACACGCAGCCAAACACTAACCCACAGACACGCAGCCAAACACTAACCCACAGACACGCAGCCAAACACTAACCCACAGACACGCAGCCAAACACTAACCCACAGCACAGACACACAATCAAACACTAACCCACAGCACAGACACAGCCAAACACTAGCCAACAGCACAGACACACAGCAAAACACTAACCCACAGCCAGACACTAACCCACAGCCAGACACTAACCCACAGCCAGACACTAACCCACAGCCAGACACTAACCCACAGCCAGACACAGCAGTCATATTGTAGTATAATAAGCTCTTTGTTTAGTAGGTGTAGGATCTGTCATCATCTTATCTGTTTCTCAGACAGGGAACAACTAAAACACCTCCTTCTCCTTCTCATGTTAATAAAGATGTTCCACTCTCTCTAGTAGTATCTCCATCTCTTCATTCAGTCTCAATCATGGACACTCTTCCTGACAGTTGTGGCTGCTTCGCATCATGTATTGTTGTCTCTACCTTCTTGCCTTTGGCCTGTGTCCAATAATGTTTGTACCATGTTGTGCTGCTACCATGTTGTGTTGCTGCCATGTTGTGTTGCTACCATGTTGTGTTGCTGCCATGTTGTGTTGCTACCATGTTGTTGTCATGTTACGTTGCTACCATGTTGTGTTGTCATGTGTTGCTGCCATGCTCTGTTGTTGTCTCAGGTCTCTCTTTATGTAGTGGTGTCTCTCTTGTGTGTTTTGTCCTATATTTTTATTTATTTATTTTTAATAAGGAGGTCAGTCACTTTTAGCTCAGTACTGACTTATAATGGTTAAATCTCACTAAGTAGGGAAGTGATCAGTAACTCACCTCTCTGCTCTTCCCTTTTCTCATCCTCCACTTCCTGAATGAGGATCTTCTTGCTTTTACCTTCCTTCTCTGGTTGACACTGGTTCAGTTTTTTATCCACCTCAAGCAGAAGTTTCTGTGGTTGTGTGAAGGGACAGCAGAAAAGAAGAGCTGGAGATCATCCTATTGTTCCATTAGATTCAATGCAAACATAGTCAAACAACATGTTATGCAGATGAAGACAGGTGATACAACAGTAGTACCAGTCCATACTATTCAGGACTTCCTACATTTAATGTTCCTTTGAAATGTGAAGATAAGTTAACTCCATATCCTTCATTCTAGGCCACTACAGTACCGTCTACTGAATAAACAGGAGTCCTGATGGTCACTACAGTACCGTCTACTGAATAAACAGGAGTCCTGATGGTCACTACAGTACCGTCTACTGAATAAACAGGAGTCCTGATGGTCCATTTTGTGGAGGGAACAGAATGGTTGATACAGTAACATCTAACGCACCATGTTGGGCTGTCTCTCCATGCGTGTGTGTGTGTGTGAGTGTGAGACACTTACAGTAGCAGTGATGTGCTGTGGTTGGGCCTGCAGTACGTTCCTCAGGTCTTCAGCAGCCATATCATAGTTCCCCTGCTGTTTTAACACTGTGGCCCTGCGGAGCAGAGCTTTAAAACACACAATGTTGTCATGGAACATGACATGGGCTTTGAAATCAGACCTTATTCCTCACTGCACTACTTTTAAACCAGGGCCCATAGGACTCAGGTGCTGATGCACTTTGCTATGTAGCATGGTTACATTAGTATTCAGAACTGTGTGTAAACATGAAATAGAAAAGACCAGTCTTTTTTAAAGGTAGACTCAGCGAAGTTGCACCAGCAGCACCACAGATACTGAGCTGAGCGAGATGCAACACTCTGCTCTCACAGTCAACACAGCATCTGTGCACAAGTTGGCTTCACGCAATTACAACGTCGTAGATACTGGACCAAAACAGCTGAGAAGTTGAGTACCTTTCATATTGCCAGGCTCCATCTCCAGTGGGACAGTACCTTTCATATTGCCTGGCTCCATCTCCAGTGGGACAGTACCTTTCATATTGCCAGGCTCCATCTCCAGTGGGACAGTACCTTTCATATTGCCTGGCTCCATCTCCAGTGGGACAGTACCTTTAATATTGCCTGGCTCCATCTCCAGTACCTTCTGACAGTCGTTGAGGGCTTTGTGCCAGTGCTGCAGTTTGATCTCTGACTGGGCTCTGTTGTTGTAGCCTGCTACGGTTGGTACCACTGACAGACTCCTGGTGAGGAGGAGACATAGAGTACTGAGACTGACTATTGAATTAGACCTTCTCACTGAGTAATAGAAGCATTGAATAAGGAATTATGACATAGCCCCTCTAGTAATTGAAAAGGATCTCTATGAATATAAATGTATCTCTATGATTTGAAGCTGAACTCAAGACAAATGAATTAAACCCATTGAATATGCATTCACTAAAAGATACTTGCATAATGACTATCCCTAAATCCTTAAAGTGAGACAGCTGTTAGTGTTAACCTTGTATAATACACCACTGCTTCTTCATAGTCGTTGGCCTTGAAAGCCTCATTGCCTTTTTCCTTCTCACGGTGAGCAACGAGGGCTTTCTCCTGCTCAGTCAGAGCTAGAACAACAAGCACATTCTATCAAGATTACTGAGCAAGAACAGTCAGATAAAGACATACTGCAAGTGTGCATGAATTCATGATATAACTACTGAACAACACAATTCATTTATTTCCACTTGTGTAACAGTTCCAACTAAATAACATCGCTGACACACTAATGACACACAGTCTAATGGGAACCAAATATATCTTTCACCTGTTGTATCCATTTTGCTCCTGATTTTCAGATATCTAGAGTTTATTATTGTGGGAGGATCCTTTTTTGTTACATTTCCATCCATTTTATCACATTCCCTGTCCACATCAAACCTGCAATACAGTTAGAACATTGATAAAATTATCTAGGCATGATTCCAGGACCTCATACACAGATTATCAAGCAGGAAGCTATAGACTCACTGGTCCCATTCTATATAATCAGTAGGAAGAACCTTCTAGACTCACTGGTCCCATTCTATATAATCAGTAGGAAGAACCTTCTAGACTCACTGGTCCCATTCTATATAATCAGTAGGAAGAACCTTCTAGACTCACTGGTCCCATTCTACATAATCAGTAGGAAGAACCTTCTAGACTCACTGGTCCCATTCTATATAATCAGTAGGAAGAACCTTCTAGACTCACTGGTCCCATTCTATATAATCAGTAGGAAGAACCTTCTAGACTCACTGGTCCCATTCTATATAATCAGTAGGAGGAACCTTCTAGACTCACTGGTCCCATTCTATATAATCAGTAGGAAGAACCTTCTAGACTCACTGGTCCCATTCTATATAATCAGTAGGAAGAACCTTCTAGACTCACTGGTCCCATTCTACATAATCAGTAGGAAGAACCTTCTAGACTCACTGGTCCCATTCTATATAATCAGTAGGAAGAACCTTCTAGACTCACTGGTCCCATTCTATATAATCAGTAGGAAGAACCTTCTAGACTCACTGGTCCCATTCTATATAATCAGTAGGAAGAACCTTCTAGACTCACTGGTCCCATTCTATATAATCAGTAGGAAGAACCTTCTAGACTCACTGGTCCCATTCTACATAATCAGTAGGAAGAACCTTCTAGACTCACTGGTCCCATTCTATATAATCAGTAGGAAGAACCTTCTAGACTCACTGGTCCCATTCTATATAATCAGTAGGAAGAACCTTCTAGACTCACTGGTCCCATTCTATATAATCAGTAGGAAGAACCTTCTAGACTCACTGGTCCCATTCTACATAATCAGTAGGAAGAACCTTCTAGACTCACTGGTCCCATTCTATATAATCAGTAGGAGGAACCTTCTAGACTCACTGGTCCCATTCTATATAATCAGTAGGAAGAACCTTCTAGACTCACTGGTCCCATTCTATATAATCAGTAGGAAGAACCTTCTAGACTCACTGGTCCCATTCTATATAATCAGTAGGAAGAACCTTCTAGACTCACTGGTCCCATTCTATATAATCAGTAGGAAGAACCTTCTAGACTCACTGGTCCCATTCTACATAATCAGTAGGAAGAACCTTCTAGACTCACTGGTCCCATTCTATATAATCAGTAGGAAGAACCTTCTAGACTCACTGGTCCCATTCTATATAATCAGTAGGAAGAACCTTCTAGACTCACTGGTCCCATTCTACATAATCAGTAGGAAGAACCTTCTAGACTCACTGGTCCCATTCTATATAATCAGTAGGAAGAACCTTCTAGACTCACTGGTCCCATTCTATATAATCAGTAGGAAGAACCTTCTAGACTCACTGGTCCCATTCTATATAATCACGAGGAAGAACCTTCTTCTGTGAAGTTTTCTTTTGTCCGTTTGAAACTGCATTCTGCAACACAATTTAGAATTAAATTCTACTCATTGTTCTACTATCTGACAACACAAAATAATTGTATTTGATCATAAACAGAGCGCCTTACCTGACTGAGAGGAATAGATCCACGTGAGCCACGTACTGGGGGTACATTCTCATTTTCAACACCATGAAATAACGATTGTTGTTTCAACTCAGTTTCACTCATTTTGACATCTCTCTCCCACTTCTGTAAAAGTTAAACAGTGTTGTGTATATTAGGTACGTCTGCTAGATAAGGATGTGTGTATCAGTCACATTGCCTACAGCAGTACTACTATGGTATTACTACTAATACAAAGTCTCAATGCCACTTCCAGGGTTGTCAAAGTGTTGCTACAAAGTCACTAATTTCTGTCAACCCAGAACTAAAATATTGCATAATTTGGTCAGATGCTTGATGTTTACGTAGTCTGTCCACAACAGATTACAAAGTCACATTGGTACAGTAGGAATAACTAACCTTTTACTAACCTTCAAACAAGCTTCAATGCCATACAACACTCCTTCCGTGGCCTCCAACTGCTCTTAAACGCTAGTAAAACTAAGTGCATGCTTTTCTATCGAACGCTGCCCGCACCCGCCCACCGGACTATCATCACTACTCTCGACGGGTCCGAATTAGAATACGTGGACACCTACAAATACCTAGGTGTCTGGTTAGACTGTAAACTCAACTTCCAGACTCACATTAACCATCTCCAATCCAAAATTAAATCCAGAATTGGCTTCCTATTTCGCAACAAAGCCTCCTTCACTCATGCTGCCAAACATGCCCTTGTAAAACTGACTATCCTACCGATCCTTGATTTTGGCGATGTCATTTACAAACTAGCCTCCAACACTCTACTCAGCAAATTGGATGTAGTCTATCACAGTGCCATCCGTTTTGTTACCAAAGCCCCATACACTACCCATCACTGCGACCTGTATGCTCTCGTTGGCTGGCCTTCATTATATATTCGTCGCCAAACCCACTGGCTCCAGGTCATCTATAAGTCTTTACTAGGTAAATCCCCGCCCTATCTCAGCTCACTGGTCACTATAGCAACACCCACCCGTAGCATGCGCTCCAGCAGGTATATCTCACTGGTCACCCCCAAAGCCAACACCTCCTTTGGCTGCCATTCCTTCCAGTTCTCTGCTGCCAATGACTGGAACGAATTGCAAAAATCATTGAAGCTAGAGGTTCCTATCTCCCTCACTAACTTTAAGCATCAGCTGTCAGAGCTGCTTATCGATCACTGCACCTGTATATAGCCCTTCTGTAAATAGCCCACACTACTACCTCATCCCCATATTTATTTTTGTTACTTTCACAAATCTTGCACTCCAGTATCTCTATTTGCACATCATAATTTGCACATCCTTCATTCCTGTGTTAATGATGATAATCTGTAATTTATTTCACCACTATGGCCTATTTATTGTCCTACCTCCTAACCTTACTGCATTTTGCACTACATTTTGCACTCTGTATATAGATTTTCTATTGTGTTTTTGACTATGTTTGTTTACTGTGTAACTCTGTGTTGTTTTTGTCGCACTGCTTTGCTTTGTCTTGGCCAGGTCACAGTTGTAAATGAGAACTAGTTCTCAACTGACCTACCTGGTTAAATAAAGGTGAAATATATATATATTTTTTTTTAAACAGTGAGGCCCACAACTTTGAGGTCACTTTGAGACAACGTTGTGTGGGGAGGACAGTACCTTGAGTTCGTCAGTGATCTGGCTCCACTCATCTCCAGAGAAGCAGGCAGCGGTGGCTGGGGGGTTGTCCTTTCTGAGGGCACGACTTTTAGGGTCCAACCTCTCCAGACGACGCTCACAGAACTCTATCAGATGGGGATAGATACCCTCATCTCCAGACCTGTAGGAAAATGGTTGACAGTGAATTTCATTTTATCTATCAGCACAATACAGAGATGTTCACATAATAGTCACCAGGAAGGAAAAGAGCATGTTGATCCCCATTTCAGTATTTGTGCAACTCTTTTGTCCATTTCTCACTTAGATTGAGTTAGATTGTTGCGTTCAAAACCCCCAGCTGTAGCCTAGACCTAACTTTCCTCTGAATATTTTACCTTAGCACCCTCAGAATCTTCCCCAGGTATTTGACATCAGTGCATTTCTCAATGTAACCATAGTCCAGGTGATCCACTGGAACTGCTGCAGCACAAGTGGTCCTAGTGCCTGCTGGCACTTCTGGAGTTAGAAGTGAGGAAACTATCTCTGCATTCATGGCTGACCTGTTGACAACAGACATTTTACCATGCAATACTTAATCTATATTAACAAAGTTGTGGCTGGCCTAGTAGCTACTGCCTGGGCCCTGCGACACTGTCTTTCACAACAAGACTAGCTAGCTAAACTAAAGTTAGCAGTTGGGTTTAATGTTACTAGCTAACGTTACTGTCAGTGAAGAGAATGGTTGAAAGCAATGTGAAAAGTAAATGTCATACTCAACAGACAACAACCGTGTCACGGAGGGAATAAGAAGTTTTAGGAATTAAACGAAATAATAACTCGCTACGATTTAAAGTTAGCTCGACCTGTGTGTCTCTCATTAACCGAACAACTCCACGCGGATCGTTACTATGGTAACCAGTGTACCCACGTCAGCTGCCGCGAGGGGGCGGTTCTGCTTTTATGCTGCAGGAGGATCCTTCATCCAGTGGATGGCGACGTCACAGCATCTTTTATGCTGCAGGAGGATCCTTCATCCAGTGGATGGCGACGTCACAGCATCTTTTATGCTGCAGGAGGCTACTTCATCCAGTGGATGGCGACGTCACAGCATCTTTTATGCTGCAGGAGGATCCTTCATCCAGTGGATGGCGACTTCACAGCATCTTTTATGCTGCAGGAGGCTACTTCATCCAGTGGATGGCGACTTCACAGCATCTTTTATGCTGCAGGAGGCTACTTCATCCATGCTACTTTAGCATCAAGTCCATCAACGTCTGGGCCAAAGTCTTGGATTGTCTTATGATGAGTTACTTGAACTATAAATGTGTGAAAGAGAACTCACCAGTACATAAGAGCCACCAGGTGGATGTTCAGAGAATGGGCTCTTCTGAAGGAGAGGCTAGGGGGCAGAGTTGATCTACACTACTTCCCTAATGTAAAGAGAGAGAGCAGCGTCGAGGGTCTTCATTTTATCCAGACAGTGCCTTACGTGTGGTTAGTGTGCAGAGCACAACAGTCCGTTGTCTAGGGCATGAGGGCGACTAGCCATGCATAAACAGACAGGGCAGACAGACAACAGGAAATAATGGTCTCCAGCTACTCCTCACAGACAACCACCTTGCTGTTCTGTTCATGCTTTACCCAGTCAGTCGCTGTCTGAGTTGACAGAGCATCGACCATTCGCTTCTAGTCTCAGTCTTCTTTCCATAGTCTTCATCTCTCCTCTCTCCTTCACCATGGGGTGTTCTTCGTCCAGCACACAAACTGTCGATCAGGAGAAGAGACCGGGGACAAAACCCGAGGAGGCCAACGGAGACACATTTGGTGAGTACATTTTTGTCAGGATCAGTTGAGACTAAAGTTAGTCAAAGTAACCCGTTTTTTCCCCATTAGAATAAGTTCTCACTGCAGAAGGTTGTGTTATGTGCATTGATGTTGTCTTTTTTGTTAACCATGTGACATTGTGATTGTATAGAAGTTTTATTTGTGAAGGTTCTGGAAAGGAGACAAATTGTTCCAACACTTCAGCATTGTTACATTTTCCTCTTCTAAAATCCTTTGGTGGTCTGGTGTTACATTGGGATTATAGCAGAACGCTTTATTATGATAACTATCTGCTGTTACATTGGGATTATAGCAGAACGCTTTATTATGATAACTATCTGGTGTTACATTGGGATTATAGCAGAACACTTTATTATGATAACTATCTGGTGTTACAGTTAGTCAGTTATTGTTGATCAGTTTTAACTTCTGAATAACCACAGCCACTGATAATGCATTAGTAGCTTATATTTCCATTAGTTAAAATATGTCAAAAACAGAATAAACAATCAGCTGTTGCTATCAGCTTGTTTTTCCCCTATGGAGAGGAAAACCACAGGTCCTTATTTCCTCATGTCCATATTACAGTACATGATGTTCCCTGGGCAGTTACATGTCACCAGTTAGAGAGCCCATACAGCTCTGATCAGACTGCTGTTGAAAACACTGCATTCTTGGCAACACATTTACACCCTGAGGCTATAGGGTTCTGACCCAACCTGTTAGCCTGTACTTTGTAAATACTTTATTGAAATCATTGCCCTCTATGGTTGTGAAGTCTGGGATCCGCTCACAAACCAAGAATTCACTAAATGGAGCAAACACCCAATTGAGACTCTGCATGCAGAAATCTGTACAAATATACTTTGTGTACAACGCAAAACCACAAACAATGCATGCAGAGAAGAATTGGGGTAATATTCAACTCCAGAAAAGAGCTGTTAAATTCTACAACCACCTGAAAGGAAGCGATGGCCACACATTTAACCTACAGAGAGATTAACCTGGAGAAGAGTCCCCTAAGCAAGCTGGTCCTGGGGCTTTGTTCACAAACACAAACAGACCCCACAGAGCCCCAGGACAGCAACACAATTAGACCCAACCAAATTATGAGAAAACTAAAAGGTAAATATTTGACACACTGGAAAGAATTTGCCAAAAAACAGAGCAAACTAGAATGCTATTTGTCCCTAAACAGAGAGAACACAGTGGCAGAATACCTGACCACTGTGACTGACCCAAACTCAAAGAAAGCTTTGACTATGTACAGACTCAGTGAGCGTAGCCTTGCTATTGAGAAAGGCCGCCATAGGCAGACCTGGCTCTCAAGAGAAGACAGCCTATGTGCACACTGCCCACAAAATGAGGTGGAAACTGAGCTGCACTTCCTAACCTCCTGCCAAATGTATGACCATATTTGAGACACATTTCCCTCAGATTACACAGATCCACAAAGAATTAAAAAACAAACCCAACATTGATAAACTCCCATATATATATATTAAGAGAGAGAGAGAGAGAGAGAGCAAGCGAGATTTGATAAACTCCCATATCTACTGGGTGAAATACCACAGTGTTCATCACAGCAGTAAGATGTGTGACCTGTTGTCACAAGAAAAGGTAACCAGTGAAGAACAAACACCATGTAAATACAACCCATATTGTGATGTTGTGAGAAGTGAAGGTGAAAAAGGAGGAGAAAAAACAGCTATGATACAAAACAAAAGGATATTTAATAGAAGAACAGCAACACACGTACAAAACCAAGAGGAAACAATAACCTGCGAGAAACAAACACACAGGACTTTAAGGTGAACCTAATGACAGAACACAACACAGGTGTGGATAATAAGGGTGTTGCTGCCATCGTCCCCCGGCCGCCGGTTAGAACACTGGCGAGGAGGAGAGCCGGAGAGGAGGAGGTCCCGCAGCTCTACGCGAAGGCATTCGTTACACCCATATTTTCCCTTTCATACTTCAACTATTTGCACATGGCTAAAACACTGTACATACAGTTGAAGTCGGACGTTTACGTACACCTTAGCGAAATACATTTAAACTTAGTTTTTCACAATTCCTGACATTTAATCCTAGTAAAAATTCCCTGTCTTAGGTCAGTTAGGATCACCACTTTATTTTAAGAATGTGAAATGTCAGAATAATAGTAGAGAGAATTATTTATTTCTTTTATCACATTCCCAGTGGGTCAGAAGTTTACATACACTCAATTAGTATTTGGTAGCATTGCCTTTAAATTGTTTATCTTGGGTCAAACATTTCAGGTAACCTTCCACAAGCTTCCCACAATAAGTTGGGTGAATTTTGGCCCATTCTTCCTGACAGAACTGGTGTAACTGAGTCAGGTTTGTAGGCCTTCTTGCTCGCACACGCCTTTTCAGTTCTGACCACAAATCTTCTATAGGATTGAGGTCAGGGCTTTGTGATGGCCACTCCAATACCTTGACTTTGTTGTCCTTAAGCCATTTTGCCACAACTTTAGAAGTATGCTTGGGGTCATTGTCCATTTGGAAGACCCATTTGCGACCAAGCTTTAACTTCACAAGGTCCTTTGCTGTTGTTCTGGGATTGATTTGCACTTTTTGCACCAAAGTACGTTCATCTCTAGGAGAAAGAATGCGTCTCCTTCCTGAGCGGTATGACAGCTGCGTGGTACCATGGTGTTTATACTTGCGTACTATTGTTTGTACAGATGAACGTGGTACCTTCAGGCTTTTGGAAATTGCTCCCAGGGATGAATTCTGAGGTCTTGGCTGATTTCTTTTGATTTTCCCATGATATCGAGCAAAGAGGCACTGAGTTTGAAGGTAGGCCTTGAAATACTTCCACAGGTACATCTCCAATTGACTCAAATTATGTCAATTAGCCTATCAGAAGCTTCTAAAGCTATTACATCATTGTCTGGCATTTTCCAAGCTGTTTAAAGGCACAGTCAACTTAGTGTATGTAAACTTCTGACCCACTGGAATTGTGATATAGTGAATTATAAGTGAAATAATCTGTCTGTAAACAATTGTTGTAAGAATTACTTGTGTTATGCACAAAGTAGATGTCCTAACAGACTTGCCAAAACTATAGTTTGTTAACATGAAATCTGTGGAGTGGTTGAAAAATGAGTTTTAATGACTTCAACCTAAGTGTATGTAAACTTCCGACTTCAACTGTAGCTGATAATATAACACTGTAAATGTCTATCATTTTTAACCCTTCCTGTTAAATTCTAATAGTTTACTGTTGATGTTGTTTTCCTGTTAAATTCTAATAGTTTACTGTTGATGTTGTTTTGCCTTCTCTCTTCTTTGACAATGTAAACACATTTCCTGTGCTAATAAAGCCCCTTTCAATTGAATTGAGTGTTGACGGCTTAGAAAACCAGCCATACCACCCCCAACTCCTCCCAGGCCCATATACTACATACCACCCCCAACTCCTCCCAGGCCCATATACTACATACCACCCCCAACTCCTCCCAGGCCCATATACTACATACCACCCCCAACTCCTCACAGGCCCATATACTACATACCACCCCCAACTCCTCCCAGGCCCATATACTACATACCACCCCCAACTCCTCCCAGGCCCATATACTACATACCACCCCCAACTCCTCCCAGGCCCATATACTACATACCACCCACAACTCCTCCCAGGCCCATATACTACATACCACCCCCAACTCCTCCCAGGCCCATATACTACATACCACCCCCAACTCCTCACAGGCCCATATACTACATACCACCCCCAACTCCTCCCAGGCCCATATACTACATACCACCCCCAACTCCTCCCAGGCCCATATACTACATACCACCCCCAACTCCTCCCAGGCCCATATACTACATACCACCCACAACTCCTCCCAGGCCCATATACTACATACCACCCCCAACTCCTCCCAGGCCCATATACTACATACCACCCCCAACTCCTCCCAGGCCCATATACTACATACCACCCCCAACTCCTCACAGGCCCATATACTACATACCACCCCCAACTCCTCACAGGCCCATATACTACATACCACCCCCAACTCCTCCCAGGCCCATATACTACATACCACCCCCAACTCCTCCCAGGCCCATATACTACATACCACCCCCAACTCCTCCCAGGCCCATATACTACATACCACCCCCAACTCCTCCCAGGCCCATATACTACATACCACCCCCAACTCCTCCCAGGCCCATATACTACATACCACCCCCAACTCCTCCCAGGCCCATATACTACATACCACCCCCAACTCCTCACAGGCCCATATACTACATACCACCCACAACTCCTCCCAGGCCCATATACTACATACCACCCCCAACTCCTCCCAGGCCCATATACTACATACCACCCCCAACTCCTCACAGGCCCATATACTACATACCACCCCCAACTCCTCCCAGGCCCATATACTACATACCACCCCCAACTCCTCCCAGGCCCATATACTACATACCACCCCCAACTCCTCACAGGCCCATATACTACATACCACCCCCAACTCCTCCCAGGCCCATATACTACATACCACCCCCAACTCCTCACAGGCCCATATACTACATACCACCCCCAACTCCTCCCAGGCCCATATACTACATACCACCCCCAACTCCTCCCAGGCCCATATACTACATACCACCCTCAACTCCTCCCAGGCCCATATACTACATACCACCCCCAACTCCTCCCAGGCCCATATACTACATACCACCCCCAACTCCTCCCAGGCCCATATACTACATACCACCCCCAACTCCTCCCAGGCCCATATACTACATACCACCCCCAACTCCTCACAGGCCCATATACTACATACCACCCCCAACTCCTCCCAGGCCCATATACTACATACCACCCCCAACTCCTCACAGGCCCATATACTACATACCACCCCCAACTCCTCCCAGGCCCATATACTACATACCACCCCCAACTCCTCACAGGCCCATATACTACATACCACCCCCAACTCCTCCCAGGCCCATATACTACATACCACCAGAATTACATTAGTAGCACAGCCAGCCTCCTCTGTACCCTGCACTTCTTCCCTTTGTAAACTAGGATGGCATGTATGTACCGTGTATCTACCAACCAGGGTTTCCATTAGGAAAATGTTTGGCTGTGGGTCTGTATCGTAGGCCTGTAGCTGCATGTATGTACTATGTATCTACCAACCAGGGTTTCCGTTAGGAAAATGTGGCGCCGGACAACCAGGAAGATTGGTATGAGAAATGTACCGGACCCATATGCATTTGACGTAACCCATTAGAGCCTGTAATCGAACCCACAAATGCTGATGCTCCAGATACTCAACTAGTCTAAAGAAGACCAGTTTTATTGCTTCTTTAATCAGCACAACAGTTTTCAGCTGTGCTAACATAATTGCAAAAGGGTTTTCTAATGATCAATTAGCCTTTTAAAATGATAGACTAGGACTAGCTAACACAACGTGTCATTGGAACAGAGGAGTGATGGTTGCTGATAATGGGTCTCTGTACGCCTATGTAGATAATCCATAAAAAAATCAGCTGTTTCCAGCAACAATAGTCATTTACAACATTAACAATGTCTACACTGTATTTCTGATCAATTTGATGTTATTTTAATGGACAAAAAAATTGCTTTTCTTTCAAAAACAAGGACATTTCTAAGTGACCCCAAACTTTTGAACGGTAGTGTACATGGAAATACATTTGCCAAAATGATATAAGTACAGATGTCTATACAGAAATAATAAAAAATACTTCACCAGAAAGCAAGACTCGAAAGCTGTTGAGCTGCATTGCTGCATTGTTGGTTAAGGGCTTGTCAGTGAGCATTTCACGGTTCTACATCTGTTGTATTCGGTGACAAATAACATTTGATGTGACTTAAGCCACAGTGAAATCTAAGATCATTAGCTTATTTTAAAAAATAGCTGTGCATTGTTTCAAGTCACAAGCTCGTAGGCTTCTGCCTATTTGGGAAGTCCACAATTTAGGCCTAGCTGATTATTGAGTTGTGGCTGTCAGTGAAAAGCATCTAAAATATTTGTGAAGGTAATGTGTCTTGAGTATAATTTAAAATGAGACCAGAAGAAGGGAAGCTATTGGCATTCCCGTTCTCATTCTCAGAGTGGAAATGTTGTTTCATAGGTCATAGGTTTGCTATGAGACTCGAAATTGAGCTCAGGTGCATCCTGTTTCCATTGATCATCCTTGAGATGTTTCTACAACTTGATTGGAGTCCACCTGTGGTAAATTCAATTGATTGGATATGATTTGGAAAGGCACACACCTGTCTATATAAGGTCTCACAGTTGGCAGTGCATGTTTTTTTTTAGCCAGAGGAGCTGAACACGCAGCACTGGCTGTAGCACATAATGTTTTAATATAGTGGGTAAGGATGAGGAGCGGGTAGTTGTTAGAGTCTCTGGATCAAGTTACCAGTAGGTGGCAGTAATGCGCGAAATCGATGCGAATCGCCAACAAAAAAGGAAGAAGAAGAAGAAGTGCATGTCAGAGCAAAAACCAAGCCATGAGGTCGAAGGAATAGTCTGTAGAGCTCAGAGACAGGATTGTGTTGAGACAAAAAATGTCTGCAGCATTGAAGGTCCCCAGCATTGAAGGGCCTTGGTCAGGAAAGTGACCAAGAACCCGATGGTCACTCTGATAGAGCTCCAGAGTTCCTCTGTGGAGATGGGAGAACCTTCCAGAAGGACAACCATCCCTGCAGTACTCCACCAATCAGGCCATTGCTCAGTAAAAGGCGCATGAGAAACAAGATTCTCTGGTCTGATGAAATCAAGATTTAACTTTTTGGCCTGAATGCCAAGCGTCACATCTGGAAGAAACCTGGTACCATCCTTACGTTGAAGCATGGTGGTGGCAGCATCATGCTGTGGGGATGTTTTTAAGCTGCAGGGACTGGGAGACTAGTCAGGATCGAGGCAAAGATGAACGGAGCAAAGTGCAGAGAGATCCTTGATGAAAACCTGCTCCAGAGCGCTCAGGACCTCAGACTGGGGCGAAGGTTCACCTTCCAACAGGACAACGACCCTAAGCAAACAGCCAAGACAATGCAGGAGTGGCTTCGGGACAAGTCTCTGAATGTCCTTGAGTGGCCCAGCCAGAGCCCAGACGTTTCCATGGTCGGATATAACCTATAGGCTACTTTCAAGCAAAGTAAGACATGCCTCATAATATGAAATAAAACATTCAGGTTTCAAACAATTAAAGTATGTTTCCAAAATGCATACTGCCTCCATTTCACATTGTAAAGTGGTGGGTGATGCGCTGATAGCCTGTTGCCTGCACTTGAAGGACCAATGGAGAAATAAAAATATACGCCTTTTTAATGGTGACCAAAACAGCTTGAACATGGGATTGCATTTGGAATTGTTGTGCAATGAATGGGCTTCTAGAAGCTAATGTTTTACTCCAGCAGCAGCCAGCTGAGGAGCTGCAGGAGAAATCCCTCTCAGAATAGGCTCTGTATGCTGTGAGTGTTTGATAGTTGTGTTAGATAAATAAGATGCATGATGATTAACCAAAATACACACACACCAATTTAATTACATTATATTATGCAAATTAACTTATAGACCGATAAGCGTGACGGTTAAATGTATTTACATCGACAGGCATTTCTATCAATTAATAAAAAGCATTATTTTGCAATGGGACATTTTTTTCTCCCAGTCATTTTGGCCGGAAACCTGGCTAACGGAAACCCTGCTACCCACAGAGAGGCCTGGCTGACACAGGGACCATATTGTCCATTCATGGGGCCTGCCTGGCTCTGGTCCTGTCTGGTCTGCCAGCCTGCCACATGGCTTCTACATACCAGGACCAGGCACAGCTGAGGGCATTATGTAATCATTTAACATACACTCACACTGTGTACTCACTGCCCTGTTGTTACAGCCTGACCATCAGTATGTCTTAATACATGTTGTTACAGCCTGACCATCAGTATGTCTTAATACATGTAGTTACAGCCTGACCATCAGTATGTCTTAATACATGTTGTTACAGCCTGACCATCAGTATGTCTTAATACATGTTGTTACAGCCTGACCATCAGTATGTCTTAATACATGTAGTTACAGCCTGACCATCAGTATGTCTTAATACATGTTGTTACAGCCTGACCATCAGTATGTCTTAATACATGTAGTTACAGCCTGACCATCAGTATGTCTTAATACATGTAGTTACAGCCTGACCATCAGTATGTCTTAATACATGTAGTTACAGCCTGACCATCAGTATGTCTTAATACATGTTGTTACAGCCTGACCATCAGTATGTCTTAATAATTGTTGTTACAGTCTGACCATCAGTATGTCTTAATACATGTTGTTACAGTCTGACCATCAGTATGTCTTAATACATGTGGTTACAGCCTGACCATAAGTATGTCTTAATACATGTTGTTACAGCCTGACCATCAGTATGTCTTAATACATGTTGTTACAGCCTGACCATCAGTATGTCTTAATACATGTTGTTACAATCTCACCATCAGTATGTCTTAATACATGTTGTTACAGCCTGACCATCAGTATGTCTTAATACATGTTTTTACAGTCTGACCATCAGTATGTCTTAATACACGTTGTTACAGACTGACCATCAGTATGTCTTAATACATGTGATTACAGCCTGACCATCAGTATGTCTTAATACATGCTGTTTTCAGCCTGACCATCAGTATGTCTTAAAACATGTTGTTACAGTCTGACAATCAGTATGTCTTAATACATGTTGTTACAGCCTGACCATCAGTATGTCTTAATACATGTTGTAACAGCCTGACCATCAGTATGTCTTAATAATTGTTGTTACAGTCTGACCATCAGTATGTCTTAATACATGTTGTTACAGTCTGACCATCAGTATGTCTTAATACATGTGGTTACAGCCTGACCATAAGTATGTCTTAATACATGTTGTTACAGCCTGACCATCAGTATGTCTTAATACATGTTGTTACAGCCTGACCATCAGTATGTCTTAATACATGTTGTTACAATCTCACCATCAGTATGTCTTAATACATGTTGTTACAATCTCACCATCAGTATGTCTTAATACATGTTGTTACAGCCTGACCATCAGTATGTCTTAATACATGTTTTTACAGTCTGACCATCAGTATGTCTTAATACACGTTGTTACAGACTGACCATCAGTATGTCTTAATACATGTGGTTACAGCCTGACCATCAGTATGTCTTAATACATGTGGTTACAGCCTGACCATCAGTATCTTAATACATGTTGTTACAGCCTGACCATCAGTATGTCTTAATACATGTTGTTACAGCCTGACCATCAGTATGTCTTAATACATGTGGTTACAGCCTGACCATCAGTATGTCTTAATACATGTTGTTACAGCCTGACCATCAGTATGTCTTAATACACATTGTTACAGCCTGACCATCAGTATCTTAATACATGTTGTTACAGCCTGACCATCAGTATGTCTTAATACATGTTGTTACAGCCTGACCATCAGTATGTCTTAATACATGTGGTTACAGCCTGACCATCAGTATGTCTTAATACATGTGGTTACAGCCTGACCATCAGTATGTCTTAATACATGTGGTTACAGCCTGACCATCAGTATGTCTTAATACATGTTGTTACAGCCTGACCATCAGTATGTCTTAATACATGTTGTTACAGCCTGACCATCAGTATGTCTTAATACATGTTGTTACAGCCTGACCATCAGTATCTTAATACATGTTGTTACAGCCTGACCATCAGTATGTCTTAATACATGTGGTTACAGCCTGACCATCAGTATGTCTTAATACATGTGGTTACAGCCTGACCATAAGTATGTCTTAATACATGTTGTTACAGCCTGACCATCAGTATGTCTTAATACATGTTGTTACAGCCTGACCATCAGTATGTCTTAATACATGTTGTTACAATCTCACCATGAGTATGTCTTAATACATGTTGTTACAGTCTGACCATCAGTATGTCTTAATATATGTTTTTACAGTCTGACCATCAGTATGTCTTAATACACGTTGTTACAGCCTGACCATCAGTATGTCTTAATACATGCTGTTTTCAGCCTGACCATCAGTATGTCTTAAAACACGTTGTTACAGCCTGACCATCAGTATGTCTTAATACATGAGGTTACAGCCTGACCATCAGTATGTCTTAATACATGTTGTTACAGCCTGACCATCAGTATGTCTTAATACATGTTGTTACAGCCTGACCATCAGTATGTCTTAATACATGTTGTTACAGCCTGACAATCAGTATGTCTTAATACACGTTGTTACAGTCTGACCATAAGTATGTCTTAATACATGTTTTTACAGTCTGACCATCAGTATGTCTTAATACACGTTGTTACAGCCTGACCATCAGTATGTCTTAATACATGCTGTTTTCAGCCTGACCATCAGTATGTCTTAAAACATGTTGTTACAGTCTGACAATCAGTATGTCTTAATACATGTTGTTACAGCCTGAACATCAGTATGTCTTAATACATGTGGTTACAGCCTGACCATCAGTATGTCTTAATACATGTGGTTACAGCCTGACCATCAGTATGTCTTAATACATGAGGTTACAGCCTGACCATCAGTATGTCTTAATACATGTTGTTACAGCCTGACCATCAGTATGTCTTAATACATGTTGTTACAATCTCACCATCAGTATGTCTTAATACATGTTGTTACAGCCTGACCATCAGTATGTCTTAATACATGTTGTTACAATCTCAACATCAGTATGTCTTAATACATGTTGTTACAGTCTGACCATCAGTATGTCTTAATACATGTTTTTACAGTCTGACCATCAGTATGTCTTAATACACGTTGTTACAGCCTGACCATCAGTATGTCTTAATAATTGTTGTAGTGCCATCTCTAGCAGTGTGTCTGTTCAGGGTGTTGTTGTAGTGCCATCTCTAGCAGTGTGTTTGTTTCAGGGTGTTGTTGTAGTGCCATCTCTAGCAATGTGTTTGTCTGTTTCAGGGTGTTGTAGTGCCATCTCTAGCAGTGTGTTTGTCTGTTTCAGGGTGTTGTTGTAGTGCCATCTCTAGCAGTGTGTTTGTCTGTTTCAGGGTGTTGTTGTAGTGCCATCTCTAGCAGTGTGTTTGTCTGTTTCAGGGTGTTGTTGTAGTGCCATCTCTAGCAGTGTGTTTGTCTGTTTCAGGGTGTTGTTGTAGTGCCATCTCTAGCAGTGTGTTTGTCTGTTTCAGGGTGTTGTTGTAGTGCCATCCCGCTAGGTCACCTGGAGATGCTCTTTCTTCGTCACAGAGGCTGACGTCACCTATGACATGTGTTATTGTACCATGTTTCTACTCTGTACATGTGGCACTGCATGGTAGTGATCTGTCCCAGCACTGTCTCACCAGCTGTATGCCAGCCAATACCACAGTGGTCCCACTGAGTCCCATCCCCCAGCTCCCTCTCCCTCTGTCCAGGGACTAACTAGCTATTTTAACTGGGCTCTCCGTCATCTTTGGATGGTAATCATGTTGACACACGAGTCATCCATGCCAAGAGGGGCTCTATCTGTCTCTGTCACACCACCAGCCAGTCCCACCCCCAGCCAGCTACAGACAACAGCTGTCCTATCCCTGAGATCCAGCTGGCTGTACAACTGTAACTACAAAAAGTTTTACCAGTTTTCAGTATTCAACTCTGGAGTTGCTTGCGAAGTTACGTGAGAGAGAAGTGTCATTTCACCCAGGTGTGCACCAATGACTCCCTCCCCCCTAAAGTTAAACCAACCAACCAACCAATGACCGCCCCCTCCCCTAAAGTTAAACCAACCAATGACCCCCTCCCCCCTGAAGTTAAACCAACCAATGACCCCCTCCCCCCTAAAGTTAAACCAACCAATGACCCCCTCCCCCCTGAAGTTAAACCAACCAACACAGCATTTTTGCAGCGCTGTCTTTCTCCACATAATACATAACAGGCTTCCTGTAGAGCTACAACGAAATTAAACATCACGCTCTATTTCCTCAACACATCACCCCATAACTCCTCATCACATCACCCCATAACTCCTCATCACATCACCCCATAACTCCTCAACACATCACCCCATAACTCCTCATCACATCACCCCATAACTCCTCATCACATCACCCCATAACTCCTCAACACATCACCCCATAACTCCTCATCACATCACCCCATAACTCCTCATCACATCACCCCATAACTCCTCATCACATCACCCCATAACTCCTCAACACATCACCCCATAACTCCTCAACACAGCACCCCATAACTCCTCATCACATCACCCCATAACTCCTCATCACATCACCCCATAACTCCTCATCACATCACCCCATAACTCCTCATCACATCACCCCATAACTCCTCAACACATCACCCCATAACTCCTCATCACATCACCCCATAACTCCTCATCACATCACCCCATAACTCCTCATCACATCACCCCATAACTCCTCATCACATCACCCCATAACTCCTCATCACATCACCCCATAACTCCTCATCACATCACCCCATAACTCCTCAACACATCACCCCATAACTCCTCAACACATCACCCCATAACTCCTCAACACATCACCCCATAACTCCTCAACACATCACCCCATAACTCCTCAACACATCACCCCATAACTCCTCATCACATCACCCCATAACTCCTCAACACATCACCCCATAACTCCTCAACACATCACCCCATAACTCCTCATCACATCACCCCATAACTCCTCATCACATCATCCCATAACTCCTCATCACATCACCCTATAACTCCTCACAGCACCCCATAACTCATCAACCCATAACTTCTCATCACTGCACCCCATAACTCCTCATTACAGCACCCCGTAACTCATCATAGCACCCCATAACTCCTCATCAACCCATAACTCCTCATCACATCACCCCCGAACTCCTCATCACTGCACCCATAACTCCTCATCATAGCACCCCATAACTCCTCATCACAGCACCCCGTAACTCCTCATCACAGCATCCCATAACTCCTCATCACAGCATCCCATAACTCCTCATCACAGCACCCCATAGCTCCTCATCACATCACAGCACCCCATAACTCCTCATCACATCACAGCACCCCATAACTCCTCATCACAGCATCCCATAACTCCTCATCACAGCATCCCATAACTCCTCATCACAGCATCCCATAACTCCTCATCACAGCACCCCATAGCTCCTCATCACATCACAGCACCCCATAACTCCTCATCACATCACAGCACCCCATAACTCCTCATCACATCACAGCACCCCATAACTCCTCATCACAGCACCCCATAACTCCTCATCACAGCACCCCATAACTCCTCATCACAGCATCCCATAACTCCTCATCACAGCATCCTATAACTCCTCACAGCACCCCATAACTCCTCATCACTGCACCCCATAACTCATCACAGCACCCCATAACTCCTCATCACAGCACCCCATAATTCCTCATCACAGCACCCCTTAACTCCTCACATCACCCCTTAACTCCTCATCACAGCCCCCCATTGGCCTGGTTAGTTCCTATTTTGTGCTAGCCCATCACATTCCTTTCCAGTCATTGCTCCCTGGTCTTTAGGGGACAGTCAAACCACAGTCAAACCAAACCGGGAAGCGGGAGCGTCTAATTTGATCATTGCTTTATGTCATGCATGAAACAATGCTCTGTTTACACCAGGGGAGTTAACAGTGACATGGATGAAACAATGCTCTGTTTACACCAGGGGAGTTAACAGTGACATGGATGAAACAATGCTCTGTTTACACCAGGGGAGTTAACAGTGACATGGATGAAACAATGCTCTGTTTACACCAGGGGAGTTAACAGTGACATGGATGAAACAATGCTCTGTTTACACCAGGGGAGTTAACTGTGACATGGATGAAACAATAGGAATGGTGTGATCAGTCTAAGAACAGATTTCCTGAACTGTTTTGCAGACAGACTGGTCCCAGATCTGTTTGTACCATCTTGCCATCTCTAATTTGTTGTATTGTGAAACATCCTAGAAGTGGGCTATACAACACAAACAGATCTGGGACCAGGCTAACAGACTATCTGTTGTTTGTTTCCCAGGTGTCTAGTAGCCTACCCCTGGATGGATATGTCCCCATCCAGTCTGTATCATTCATATACACTTCCCCGTCTAGTTTCATACCTAGGGGCGGAAGGTGAACCTACTGTAGTCTTCAGGGTTCAGAGAAAACCACAGGTTGCTTTCAATAAATCACTTTCTTCAGCCCCGGAAATGGAGGATGAGCTTTTCATCTTTTAAGTTCTGCATGTCCTAGAAATCCTCATGTCTCATTGTTTGACTCACTGCTGAGTCAAACCAACTGACTCTCTTACCAAGGGCCACTTCTGTTCATTCAAACCAACTGACTCTCTTACCAAGGGCCACTTCTGTTCAGTCAAACCAACCGACTCTCTTACCAAGGGCCACTTATGTTCAGTCAAACCAACCGACTCTCTTACAAAGGGCCACTTCTGTTCAGTCAGTTAGTTCAACTTAGTTAACCAACGTTTGCAATTCAGATAAATACTAACCACGTTTCAGATAAATACTAACCACGTTTCAGATAAATACTAACCACGTTTCAGATAAATACTAACCACGTTTCAGATCAATACTAACCACGTTTCAGATCAATACTAACCACGTTTCAGATCAATATTAACCACGTTTCAGATCAATATTAACCACGTTTCAGATCAATACTAACAACGTTTCAGATCAATACTAACAACGTTTCAGATCAATATTAACCACGTTTCAGATCAATATTAACCACGTTTCAGATCAATATTAACCACGTTTCAGATCAATATTAACCACGTTTCAGATCAATACTAACCACGTTTCAGATCAATATTAACCACGTTTCAGATCAATACTAACCACATTTCAGATCAATAAGAACCACGTTTCAGATCAATACTAACCACGTTTCAGATCAATATTAACCACGTTTCAGATCAATACTAACCACGTTTCAGATCAATACTAACCACGTTTCAGATCAATATTTACCACGTTTCAGATCAATACTAACCACGTTTCAGATCAATACTAACCACGTTTCAGATCAATATTAACCACGTTTCAGATCAATACTAACCACGTTTCAGATCAATACTAACCACGTTTCAGATCAATATTAACCACGTTTCAGATCAATACTAACCACGTTTCAGATCAATACTAACCACGTTTCAGATCAATATTAACCACGTTTCAGATCAATATTAACCACGTTTCAGATCAATACTAACCACGTTTCAGATCAATACTAACCACGTTTCAGATCAATACTAACCACGTTTCAGATCAATACTAACCACGTTTCAGATCAATACTAACCACGTTTCAGACCAATACTAACCACGTTTCAGACCAATACTAACCACGTTTCAGATCATTACTAACAACGTTTCAGATCAATACTAACCACGTTTCAGATCAATACTAACCACGTTTCAGATCAATATTAACCACGTTTCAGATCAATATTAACCACGTTTCAGATCAATACTAACCACGTTTCAGATCAATACTAACCACGTTTCAGATCAATACTAACCACGTTTCAGATCAATATTAACCACGTTTCAGATCAATATTAACCACGTTTCAGATCAATACTAACCACGTTTCAGATCAATACTAACCACGTTTCAGATCAATACTAACCACGTTTCAGATCAATACTAACCACGTTTCAGATCATTACTAACAACGTTTCAGATCAATACTAACCACGTTTCAGATCAATACTAACCACGTTTCAGATCAATATTAACCACGTTTCAGATCAATATTAACCACGTTTCAGATCAATACTAACCACGTTTCAGATCAATACTAACCACGTTTCAGATCAATACTAACCACGTTTCAGATCAATACTAACCACGTTTCAGATCAATACTAACCACGTTTCAGATCAATACTAACCACGTTTCAGATCAATACTAACAACGTTTCAGATCAATACTAACAACGTTTCAGATCAATATTAACCACGTTTCAGATCAATACTAACCACGTTTCAGATCAATACTAACCACGTTTCAGACCAATACTAACCACGTTTCAGACCAATACTAACCACGTTTCAGATCAATACTAACCACGTTTCAGATCAATATTAACAACGTTTCAGATCAATACTAACCACGTTTCAGATCAATACTAACCACGTTTCAGATCAATATTAACCACGTTTCAGATCAATACTAACCACGTTTCAGATCAATACTAACCACGTTTCAGATCAATACTAACCACGTTTCAGATCATTACTAACAACGTTTCAGATCAATAGTAACCACGTTTCAGATCAATACTAACCACGTTTCAGATCAATATTAACCACGTTTCAGATCAATATTAACCACGTTTCAGATCAATACTAACCACGTTTCAGATCAATACTAACCACGTTTCAGATCAATATTAACCACGTTTCAGATCAATATTAACCACGTTTCAGATCAATACTAACCACGTTTCAGATCAATACTAACCACGTTTCAGATCAATACTAACCACGTTTCAGACCAATACTAACCACGTTTCAGATCAATACTAACCACGTTTCAGATCAATACTAACCACGTTTCAGATCATTACTAACCACGTTTCAGATCAATACTAACCACGTTTCAGATCAATACTAACCACGTTTCAGATCAATATTAACCACGTTTCAGATCAATACTAACCACGTTTCAGATCAATACTAACCACGTTTCAGATCAATACTAACCACGTTTCAGACCAATACTAACCACGTTTCAGACCAATACTAACCACGTTTCAGATCAATACTAACCACGTTTCAGATCAATACTAACCACGTTTCAGATCATTACTAACAACGTTTCAGATCAATACTAACCACGTTTCAGATCAATACTAACCACGTTTCAGATCAATATTAACCACGTTTCAGATCAATATTAACCACGTTTCAGATCAATACTAACCACGTTTCAGATCAATACTAACCACGTTTCAGATCAATACTAACCACGTTTCAGATCAATACTAACCACGTTTCAGATCAATACTAACAACGTTTCAGATCAATATTAACCACGTTTCAGATCAATACTAACCACGTTTCAGATCAATACTAACCACGTTTCAGACCAATACTAACCACGTTTCAGATCAATACTAACCACGTTTCAGATCAATACTAACAACGTTTCAGATCAATACTAACCACGTTTCAGATCAATGATAACCACGTTTCAGATCAATATTAACCACGTTTCAGATCAATACTAACCACGTTTCAGATCAATATTAACAACGTTTCAGATCAATACTAACCACGTTAACCTTGCGTCACCTTACTGAGCGTTAAACCTCTTGTCTCTGTCAGTTGCATGATATTTTCTTTAGTTGGCTGTGGCAGTAGATCTTGGGTTGGGTTGGCAGGAGTTAGCAGGAGTGCTGCATGTGTCTGAAGATGGTAACTAAAACACAACCAGATTGGTTCATGACAACACAGACACACCAGGGTCAATGCTAATCAGTCATGACTGCTTGCATTTCAGGCATTCAAGCCTATCAGATCCCTCATTAGTTCAACTTAGTCAACCAATGTTTGCAATTCAGTAAAGTGGGAAAAGTTTTGCTGTGCAATGATCTTTTATCAGGAATGTTCCAGGTGGATCTGGTGTCAGGTTAAACCTATAAATACATTTCTCTCATGAACCTTTCTGTGTTTATTCCAGTTGTCAGGAATGGTCACATCTCAGAGGACACAGAGACCATCGCTGATCAGATGCAGCTTCCTGTCCAGAGTACCCTGCCAGATGACTCCCTGCCAGGAGGCTGTGATGACTCTGAGGAACCTGTCATCGTGGCCTCAGAGGCCCTGGAGACCATGGGGTCTGGGTGGGAGGAGGACCATCTCCTGGTGGTGCTGGCTACAGCCGAGCCGGAGGTTCCTCCTGAAGCCAATGCTGAGACTGCAGCCGTGGAAGCAGAGGTCCCTTCAGAGGCTGTGGACTTAGTAGAGGCTGTGGCCCCGGTGGTGTTGGCGGCCCCTGTTGAGCCTGTCGTAGTTGAGGCCGCTCCTGTGGCAGAGGCTCCTGCTAAGACAGTGGTGTCTGAGGAGGCCCCTGTTGTTGAAGCTGGAGCTGCAGATGAGGTGGCTACCCTGCTCGAGACAGCTGCACCTGCGGAAGCTGCTGCACCTGCGGAAGCTGCTGCCCCAGTCGAGGTAGCTGCACCTGTGGAAGCTGCTGCCCCAGTCGAGGTAGCTGCACCTGTGGAAGCTGCTGCCCCAGTCGAGGTAGCTGCACCTGTGGAAGCTGCTGCCCCAGTCGAGGTAGCTGCTCCCATTGAGGTTGTTGCCCCAGTCGAGGTAGCTGCCCCCATTGAGGTGGCTGAAACTGTCCCAGAGCCAGCTCCCAGTGTGGTAGAGGAGACCCCAGTTCCAGCCACAACAGAGGAGACCAAAGAAGCCCCAGCCCTTGTGTCCCCTGTCCCAGTGGGGGCTCCTGCCATGGAGGTCCCTGCACCCAGTGGCCCCATAACTGATCTTGTTGTTGCTGCTGAGCCAGTAGCAGCAGAGCCAGTAGCAGCAGAGCCAGTAGCAGCAGAGCCAGTAGCAGCAGAGCCAGTAGGTGCAGAGCCAGTAGCAGAGCCAGTATCCACCCCTGTGGCTGTGGAGGACCCTGTAGCAGCCGCTGCCAATGAGCCTGTAGAGGCCCCAGGACCAGTAGAAGCCCAAGGACAAGTAGAGGCCCCAGGTGAGGTGGCAGCTCCGGCTCCAGAGCCTGCAGTAGAGACTCCTGCTCCTGAAGCCGCCCCTGCTCCTGAAGCCACCCCTGAGCTAACACCAGCCGCCCCTGCTTTTGCTCCCTCGGACGCCCTAGCCCCTACCCCAGAGCTAACACCAGCTGCCCCTGCCCCTGCTCCTGTAGCCCCCCCTGCTCCTGCTATCTCAATCCCAGAGCGTGATGGTATGTACTCCTACAACGCTTCATCCTCACTGACACAATCACTCTACTTATTTAAACCAACATGCTTGTGGAGATCACATGTCATCAAATCACATGTCATCAAATCTCAGCCCTGTCTTACTAGACTGTATATAGCAAGTTCCCACATTGCAATGTGGTGGGGTAACATTTCACCGCCGTACACACAGCACTAACTGGGTGTGCTGAGGAATAATAGGATTCCACAGAACAATGGCTGCCATGTATAGTCCTGATTAGCCCCAGGGAGGTTATGATTTGTTCTTCCAGCTCATAGATTCACTAATTTGACATTTTACCTAAAACACCTGTCTTTCCTGATGTAAATAAATATAGTCCTGATTAGCCCCAGGGAGGTTATGATTTGTTCTTCCAGCTCATAGATTCACTAATTTGACATTTTACCTAAAACACCTGTCTTTCCTGATGTAAATAAGGTGTGAGTCAGTCAGAATCTACGTTGTAGCCTGCCGGATCCAGCTTATTTAAAATATGGTTGGTCCTCCCCTGCCACAGGCACAAATAGATGGGAAGACATCTCTGCAAACATACATGAAATGTGGGGAGAGACAGTGAGCATGTGCAGACAAGCTGAGAGGGAGAAGATACTATTGAATGGTTCTTATCAGAGGAGACGAACGCAGACCAGCTTATATTTACTCACCCACACAGTTGTAAAAAGAGGTAGAACACCAAATGTCTTTTTAGAACCCGACTGTTGTTCGCTGGGTTCTATAGATAGTTTAAGGTATCTCCACAAGCATAGCATACCCCCCAAGGTCTCCACAGCCTCATTAACTGACTGCTTACCAAGAGGTATCCATCACAATCACTTACTAGGAGGTATCCATCACAATCACTTACTAGGAGGTATCCAACACAATCACTTACTAGGAGGAGGTATCCAACACAATCACTTACTAGGAGGAGGTATCCAACACAATCACTTACTAGGAGGAGGTATCCAACACAATCACTTACTAGGAGGAGGTATCCAACACAATCACTTACTAGGAGGAGGTATCCAACACAATCACTTACTAGGAGGAGGTATCCAACACAATCACTTACTAGGAGGAGGTATCCATCACAATCACTTACTAGGAGGAGGTATCCAACACAATCACTTACTAGGAGGAGGTATCCAACACAATCACTTACTAGGAGGAGGTATCCAACACAATCACTTACTAGGAGGAGGTATCCAACACAATCACTTACTAGGAGGAGGTATCCATCACAATCACTTACTATCATGCAGTAGTCTATACAACATGCAGTAGTCTCTAAGACATCATGCAGTAGTCTCTGTAAGACATCATGCAGTAGTCTTTGTAAGACATCATGCAGTAGTCTCTCTAAGACATCATGCAGTAGTCTCTCTAAGACATCATGCAGTAGTCTCTGTAAGACACCATGCAGTAGTCTTTGTAAGACACCATGCAGTAGTCTCTCTAAGACACCATGCAGTAGTCTTTGTAAGACATCATGCAGTAGTCTCTATAAGACACCATGCAGTAGTCTCTAAGACACCATGCAGTAGTCTCTGTGACATCATGCAGTAGTCTCTATAAGACACCATGCAGTAGTCTCTAAGACACCATGCAGTAGTCTCTGTAAGGCATCATGCAGTAGTCTCTGTGACATCATGCAGTAGTCTCTGTAAGACACCATGCAGTAGTCTCTGTAAGACACCATGCAGTAGTCTCTGTAAGACATCATGCAGTAGTCTCTCTAAGACACCATGCAGTAGTCTCTCTAAGACACCATGCAGTAGTCTCTCTAAGACACCATGCAGTAGTCTCTCTAAGACACCATGCAGTAGTCTCTCTAAGACATCATGCAGTAGTCTCTCTAAGACACCATGCAGTAGTCTCTGTAAGACATCATGCAGTAGTCTCTGTAAGACACCATGCAGTAGTCTCTGTAAGACATCATGCAGTAGTCTCTGTAAGACATCATGCAGTAGTCTCTCTAAGACACCATGCAGTAGTCTCTCTAAGACACCATGCAGTAGTCTCTCTAAGACCCATGCAGTAGTCTCTCTAAGACACCATGCAGTAGTCTCTCTAAGACACCATGCAGTAGTCTCTCTAAGACACCATGCAGTAGTCTCTCTAAGACACCATGCAGTAGTCTCTCTAAGACACCATGCAGTAGTCTCTCTAAGACACCATGCAGTAGTCTCTCTAAGACATCATGCAGTAGTCTCTCTAAGACATCATGCAGTAGTCTCTCTAAGACACCATGCAGTAGTCTCTGTAAGACATCATGTAGTAGTCTCTGTAAAACATCATGCAGTAGTCTCTGTAAGACATCATGCAGTAGTCTCTAAGACACCATGCAGTAGTCTCTTTAAGACATCATGCAGTAGTCTCTCTAAGACATCATGCAGTAGTCTCTCTAAGACACCATGCAGTAGTCTCTAAGGCATCATGCAGTAGTCTCTCTAAGACATCATGCAGTAGTCTCTCTAAGACATCATGCAGTAGTCTCTCTAAGGCATCATGCAGTAGTCTCTCTAAGACATCATGCAGTAGTCTCTCTAAGGCATCATGCAGTAGTCTCTCTAAGACATCATGCAGTAGTCTCTGTAAGACAAAGCCTCTACAGAAGGACAAAAGGGTGTTCTAGTGTGTCACTTCTCCCTGAGGCCCTGACCAACACAATAGACCTAGTCAGGCAGTCAGACACCTCTCTCTCTCTCTTTTTCCCTGTGTCTCTCTCTTTCTCAATTCAATTCATTTCAATTCAAGGGGCTTTATTGTCATGGGAAACATATGTTAACGTTGCCAAAACAAGTGAAGTTGATATTAAACAAAAAACAATAACAATTAACAGTAAATATTACACTCAGAAGTTCCAAAAGAATAAAGACATTTCAAATGTTATATTATGTATATATATACATTGTTGTAACGATGTGCAAATAGTGCAAATATTGGTTTCTCCCCCTCTGTCTCTCATTGTGCTCTGTGAATTACCCAGATAAGACTTCTGCACTGTTGCCTGGGATTGCATAAGACTCACTCCCCACTCCTCAGTTCTGATGCAAATGTTTGTCAAGTGTACATTTTGACGTTGACATTTTCACAATAGGATCTTCACAATCACAATAGAATTTTCACAATCACAGTTGTAGCATGAATCATCACTATGTGTAACAGTATACAGCTATACATACCAAAACTTGGCAGACAGAGGACAAAGTGTCCCAAAGTTACGTGTTTTATACAAAAGGTTGATTTTTAGATGTAAATAGTGATGAATGACATTACAAATAGAATGTCTGGATAACTGTCACTACTAAACCAGACATGCAGAGTGACCAGTAGAGGGCTCCAGTGATTCCTAGTCAGGCTGTATGCCCCTCCACTCTACAAACACAGAAAGAACATACTGTCCTTTTTAGGCTCATGCTACTGTCAGGAGTTGCATAACTCTCTCTCTCTGTCCTCTCTCTCTCTCTCTCTCTCTCTGTGTGGTGCATGCTGTTTGCAGGGCTGGTCCCTCACCCTATAGCCGACATACATTCATCTATGTTTGAGAAAAACACTTTGGCGTCAGTCAGGCTGTTCACCAAGCCGGCTCAGCTGAACAAGATCTTCTGGTACCAGAGAGAGGTTGACTCTGGGCTCTCTGTTACTAATGCCACATGTAAACCCTTCATGTTGGAATGCCACACGTTAATTTCACACGACTGCCAGGTGTTGATTTCCTGTCTGTGTTGTTTCCAGGTGTTCCAGTGGTTGTCTCTGAGGTGGCACAGGAAGCAGCAGCCTTGGTGTCGGCTGGAGAGGAACAAGAAGCAGCAGCCTTGGTGTCGGCTGGAGGGGAACAGGAAGCAGAGAAAGACAAGAAACAGGACTAAGAAGAAAGACAGGTGAAACTGAGGCCCTGGTACGACCCCCCACCCCAGATGATACCCAGACAGGACAGACAGTTAGGCTCATTAAAAACATTGGGAACTACGGGCCTCCTGAGTGGCGCAGCAGTCTAAGGCACTGTATCGCAGTGCTAGCTGTGTCACTACAGATCCTGGTTCAATCCCAGGCTTTGTCACAGCCGCCCACGACTGGGAGACCCATGAGGCGGCCCAGGGTCATCCGGGTTAGGAGAGGATTTGGCCGGCCGGAATGTACTTGTCCCATCGTGCTCTAGCGACCCCTGTGGTGGGCCGGGCGCATGCATGCTGACTTGGTCGCCAGGTGTACGGTGCTTCCTCTGACACATTGGTGCGGCTGGCTTCCTGTTTAAGGGACCATTGTGTCAAGAAGCAGTGCGGCTTGGTGGGGTCGTGTTTTGGAGGACGCACGGTTCTCAACCTTCGCCTCTCCCGAGTCTGTACGGGAGTTGCAGTGATGGGACCAGACTGGAACTACTGATTGGGGTCACCATCTATTCTCACAGATGGTGACATGTCACTAAGCAAATTCAACGTAAAACACAACTGTGGGTCTTTCATTGAATATCAATTTGGAATTTCCCCAATTTCAAGGACTTAAAAAATATATATATATATTTTTAACCTTTATTTAACTAGGCACGTCAGTTAAGAACAAATTCTTATTTACAATGACAGCCTACCTACAGGGTCAGAACCTGGAGCAAATTAGGGTTAAGTGCCTTGCTCAAGGACACAGACAGACACCTTGTCGGCTTGGGTATTCGAACCAGCTTGGGTATTCGAACCAGCGACCTTTCGGTTTCTGTCCCAACGCTCTAACCGCTAGGCTACCTGCCTCCTTGATGACATATATAAGGACATACCAGCTTAATGTCTATGAACAGGGAATCTAAATGACTAGATTACTGAATAATGTACTTATGTTATACAAGATACAAGCATATGTAACTAAATACCTTTATATTCTTGTCTTTCAGCGGCCAGGGAAACAAAATCCTGGACAAAACATCTGTTTTTACGTACAGAGAAGATCAGTACAACCCCAAAAACACACACACCTTTACTGTACACACACACACACACACACACACACACACACACACACACACACACACACACACACACACACACACACACACACACACACACACACACACACCACAGTGCCTTCCCATCCTGGACATCTGGATGGATCACTTTTCTTCCTCTATTTGGAAATAAAATTGTTAGAGAACTACCAATTACCCGGAGCCACCTGGGCTTCCAACTGAACTGACTACCAATTACCTGGAGCCACCTGGGGTTCCAACTGAACTGACTACCAATTACCCAGAGCCACCTGGGGTTCCAACTGAACTGACTACCAACTACCTGGAGCCACCTGGGCTTCCAACTGAACAGACTACCAATTACCTGGAGCCACCTGGGCTTCCAACTGAACAGACTACCAATTACCCAGAGCCACCTGGGCTTCCAACTGAACTGACTACCAAATACCTGGAGCCACCTGGGCTTCCAACTGAACAGACTACCAATTACCCAGAGCCACCTGGGCTTCCAACTGAACTGACTACCAATTACCTGGAGCCACCTGGGCTTCCAACTGAACTGACTACCAATTACCTGGAGCCACCTGGGGTTCCAACTGAACTGACTACCAATTACCCAGAGCCACCTGGGGTTCCAACTGAACTGACTACCAACTACCTGGAGCCACCTGGGCTTCCAACTGAACAGACTACCAATTACCCAGAGCCACCTGGGCTTCCAACTGAACAGACTACCAATTACCCAGAGCCACCTGGGCTTCCAACTGAACTGACTACCAATTACCTGGAGCCACCTGGGCTTCCAACTGAACTGACTACCAATTACCTGGAGCCACCTGGGCTTCCAACTGAACTGACTACCAATTACCTGGAGCCACCTGGGGTTCCAACTGAACTGACTACCAATTACCCAGAGCCACCTGGGGTTCCAACTGAACTGACTACCAACTACCTGGAGCCACCTGGGCTTCCAACTGAACAGACTACCAATTACCCAGAGCCACCTGGGCTTCCAACTGAACAGACTACCAATTACCCAGAGCCACCTGGGCTTCCAACTGAACTGACTACCAATTACCTGGAGCCACCTGGGCTTCCAACTGAACTGACTACCAATTACCTGGAGCCACCTGGGGTTCCAACTGAACTGACTACCAATTACCCAGAGCCACCTGGGGTTCCAACTGAACTGACTACCAACTACCTGGAGCCACCTGGGCTTCCAACTGAACTGACTACCAATTACCCAGAGCCACCTGGGGTTCCAACTGAACTGACTACCAACTACCTGGAGCCACCTGGGCTTCCAACTGAACAGACTACCAATTACCCAGAGCCACCTGGGCTTCCAACTGAACTGACTACCAATTACCCGGAGCCACCTGGGCTTCCAACTGAACAGACTACCAATTACCCAGAGCCACCTGGGCTTCCAACTGAACTGACTACCAATTACCTGGAGCCACCTGGGCTTCCAACTGAACTGACTACCAATTACCCGGAGCCACCTGGGCTTCCAACTGAACTGACTACCAATTACCTGGAGCCACCTGGGGTTCCAACTGAACTGACTACCAATTACCCAGAGCCACCTGGGGTTCCAACTGAACTGACTACCAACTACCTGGAGCCACCTGGGCTTCCAACTGAACAGACTACCAATTACCCAGAGCCACCTGGGCTTCCAACTGAACAGACTACCAATTACCCAGAGCCACCTGGGCTTCCAACTGAACTGACTACCAATTACCTGGAGCCACCTGGGCTTCCAACTGAACTGACTACCAATTACCTGGAGCCACCTGGGGTTCCAACTGAACTGACTACCAATTACCCAGAGCCACCTGGGGTTCCAACTGAACTGACTACCAACTACCTGGAGCCACCTGGGCTTCCAACTGAACAGACTACCAATTACCCAGAGCCACCTGGGCTTCCAACTGAACTGACTACCAATTACCCGGAGCCACCTGGGCTTCCAACTGAACTGACTACCAATTACCTGGAGCCACCTGGGCTTCCAACTGAACTGACTACCAATTACCTGGAGCCACCTGGGGTTCCAACTGAACTCTGACTCTCTCTGATAGAAAGCTGTGGTGAAGCCAAATGATGCACTACTTTAGCAACAACAGTGAACTTGAGGTTCAGAGGCAGTCAGACCACATTGTCACTTTAACCCGGTCAATGTGGAGTCAACAGTGTGTTGAACAGCTTCTCGTGGGAGAATGTTCCATAATAAATACTACTTGACTTTTACTAGCTGCTCTGAAAGAGGAACAGAAGACAAACCATATAACAACTGTTCTTCTGGACTAGACAGAACCATGCTGATGTGGAACTCAATAATGAATGAATGATTACTTCAATAAGGTTATTTAACAGGTAGATATGGAATATGAATACTAAGCGCTTAACAGTAGACCTGGAGTGTACAGTGTAATGTTGAAAACAGACTGTACACTGAGGGCACAAAACATTAAGAACACCTTCCTAATATTGAGTTGCACCCCCTTTTACACTAAGAACAGCCTCAAGTCATCGGGGCATGGACTCTACAAGGTGTTGAAAGCGTTCCACAGGGATGCTGGACCATGTTGAGTCCAATGCTTCCCACAGTTGTGTCAAGTTGGCTGGATGTCCTTTGGGTGTTTTGTCAACTGTCTGTTAGTAGTCTTCCTTCTCACCTTGTTTGTATCAATATGCCCCTATATAAAGAATGATGATGAGTCTGTCTGTTAGTAGTCTGATCTATGGAGGACATGATGTACCAAATGTAGCGTTGTAGATGATAAATGTTGAACCATTGAAAGGTTTGGGATTCAAGGATTCAGTATTATTTCAACTTTGATTTCTACCTTTGTTTATCATAACATGGTGTTACAAGAGTGTGTAGGTTTCCACTTGACCTCCCCTCTCTCTACCTGGGAGTAATATGTTACCTTCATACAGACACACTGCAGCTCCTCTAGCTTCATACAGACACACTGCAGCTCCTCTAGCTTCATACAGACACACTGCAGCTCCTCTAGCTTCATACAGACACACTGCAGCTCCTCTAGCTTCATACAGACACACTGCAGCTCCTCTAGCTTCATACAGACACACTGCAGCTCCTCTAGCTTCTACAACCACCCCCGGGTGGAATGCAAAGCATCAAGATTCTGGAATGGTCCTGGTACTAGGTGGAATGGTCCTGGTACTAGATGGACAGCCACAGGAAGCTGGTCCATCCTGAGCAACAACTTTGGAGTATCTTAATACCTAGCTGGCATTTCCCAAGGGTTCATTCTGTAAAGCTCCCCCTGAACATAACGGTCTCTGCATGCCATTGTAGAGAGACTGTGATGTTAGTAGGTGTGATGGGTAGGAGGGTTAAATATGCCAAACCCTGAAACAGTGGTCGCTGTCCTTCTGTAACATTCATTCTGATAAGAGCTTTGTGTATTCTGCACTGTCTGTACAGCTGAAATAAAGCTTTGTTTACTAATACCTGGACTGGGTTTGATGGGGAGAGAGGGGAAGGGTCTGGTTTGGAGCTCGGGAGAGAGGGGAAGGGTCTGGTTTGGAGCTGGGGAGAGAGGGGAAGGGTCTGGTTTGGAGCTGGGGAGAGAGGGGAAGGGTCTGGTTTGGAGCTGGGGAGAGAGGGGAAGGGTCTGGTTTGGAGCTGGGGAGAGAGGGGAAGGGTTTGGTTTGGAGTGGGGGAGAGAGGGGAAGGGTCTGGAGAGCTGGAGAGAGAGGGGTGGCAGGCTATAATGCCATGGCAAGCGGCACACAGGTTGGATTCCTGCCCGACTACGCTGCAGACGCATGCCAAATCTTACAATGCCTGGATAGGTATTTAACATACCAGCTAACCACATAAGATATAGTCATCTGATGCCTGACTGCTCAGTTGATGACGTGTAACCATTATCAGACAGGAACATTTAGTCTGGAAGGGCCTTGACAATTACCTCATCACGTAGGTCACACCTCAGGAACATTTAGTCTGGAAGGGCCTTGACCATTACCTCATCACGTAGGTCACACCTCAGGAACATTTAGTCTGGAAGGGCCTTGACCATTACCTCATCACGTAGGTCACACCTCAGGAACATTTAGTCTGGAAGGACCTCGACCATTACCTCATCACGTAGGTCACACCTCAGGAACATTTAGTCTGGAAGGGCCTCGACCATTACCTCATCACGTAGGTCACACCCCAGGGGCCATTAAGAATGATACTGTAGAACCTGTTAGTCTTCTGCAATTCTATTTATTTGACAATGAACTCACACACTCAGTACTTTAATCATTTGGAAAAGCACTACATAAATTCTATTCATTATTTTGACTTTTTAAACAATCAAGTAAACAGGTAATTATGTTTTATTGGAACATCTTAACCATGGAAATTATTCACTATATGTGGGATTTGTTGATTTCCCCCCACTTCCTGTTCTGTCGCTGACGTGTAGGCTATATCAAGAGACATCAGTCAGAGGGCCCAGCACAGCGACAGCTTCAATCTCTACAAGCCCACCCTGAGAGAGAGAGAGAGAGAGAGAGAGAGAGAGAGATAGTGTTCAGGTACTTCTCAGCTTTGTTGTCAGTAACATCACATGATCATGTTCTGTACCGTCAGATCCTCACCCTGGGCAGAGCAGCGACCTGGTAGGCGGCCCTAGCTGGGAACTCACTGCTGAAAACTAAAGCACAGGAACACAAACATGATTACATACTGTAGATCACAAGACTTAACACTGGATTTAACCTGGATATGAACATTAGCATTCCCAGTTTTCCCAGGACATACAGTATAATGATCTTTATACAGAAGAAAGAGGTTAAGTGAAATGTGAGGTGCATTATGGTCCTATGGGGTGCTTAGTGTGTTACAATCACAATCACCTTCATTAGCCAAGTACATTTACAGTGCCTTCGTAAAGATTTTAAAGAGCTGATTGACTCTCTGCTAGACACTAACAACAGACCCATCATATCTGGCCCTGTATCCTCTCTGAATCATCATATCTGACCCTGTATCCTCTCTGAATCATCATATCTGGCCCTGTATCCTCTCTGAATCATCATATCCGGCCCTCTATCCTCTTTGAATCATCATATCTGGCCCTGTATCCTCTCTGAATCATCATATCTGGCCCTGTATCCTCTTTGAATCATCATATCTGGCCCTGTATCCTCTCTGAATCATCATATCCGGCCCTCTATCCTCTTTGAATCATCATATCTGACCCTGTATCCTCTCTGAATCATCATATCTGGCCCTGTATCCTCTCTGAATCATCATATCTGACCCTGTATCCTCTCTGAATCATCATATCTGACCCTGTATCCTCTCTGAATCATCATATCTGACCCTGTATCCTCTCTGAATCATCATATCTGACCCTGTATCCTCTCTGAATCATCATATCTGACCCTGTATCCTCTCTGAATCATCATATCTGACCCTGTATCCTCTCTGAATCATCATATCTGACCCTGTATCCTCTCTGAATCATCATATCTGACCCTGTATCCTCTCTGAATCATCATATCTGGCCCTGTATCCTCTCTGAATCATCATATCTGGCCCTGTATCCTCTCTGAATCATCATATCTGACCCTGTATCCTCCCTGAATCATCATATCTGGCCCTTTATCCTCTGAATCATCATATCTGACCCTGTATCCTCTCTGAATCATCATATCTGACACTGTATCCTCTCTGAATCATCATATCTGACCCTGTATCCTCTCTGAATCATCATATCTGGCCCTGTATCCTCTCTGAATCATCATATCTGGCCCTGTATCCTCTCTGAATCATCATATCTGGCCCTGTAGCCTCTCTGAATCATCATATCTGGCCCTGTAGCCTCTCTGAATCATCATATCTGGCCCTGTAGCCTCTCTGAATCATCATATCTGGCCCTGTAGCCTCTCTGAATCATCATATCTGGCCCTGTAGCCTCTCTGAATCATCATATCTGGCCCTGTATCCTCTCTGAATCATCATATCTGGCCCTGTAGCCTCTCTGAATCATCATATCTGGCCCTGTATCCTCTCTGAATCATCATATCTGACCCTGTATCCTCTATTGCAGCTCATTGGGTGTAACTTTTGTTGACAATTTCGATTCCTTTTGGAAACAAAACACGTTTTATAAGGAGGATGGGATCCATCCAAATCATTTGGGTTCCTGGATCATTTCACAGCATTATAAGGCTGCGTTGAGACAATGACTTATCAATGACCCAAAGCCAGCTCATTTAATCCCTACCATTGTGTTGCTGAGTTGTCATAATTGTATGCAGTATTCATGTGTCTATGAACCAGAGTTATACTGTTAGCACTGAGGTGGTGACCTAGTAGGACGTCCACTGTGTGAAGCTCACCCTGCACTAACATAAATAACATAAGCATGTCTACTGCTGCTAAGCTTCCCAGTAAAGCAATAAAAACAAGTAATCATCCCAGAAGAAAAGTGCTCAAAATAGCCCACGTTAACATACTGTATGTAGCTTAAGAAACAAGGTTCATGAAATCAATAATTTGCTAGTAACAGATAACATTCATATTCTGACTCTCACTTAGATAATACCTTTGATGATACAGTGGTAGCAATACAAGGTCTTAACATTTACAGAAAATACAGAAATACCAAAGGTGGAGGTGTTGCTGTTTATATTCAGAACCACATTCCTGTAAAGATTAGAGAGGATCTCATGTTAAATACTGTTGAAGTAATATGGCTACAGGTTCATCTGCTTCACCTAAAGACCAGATATCATGTTAAATACTGTTGAAGTAATATGGCTACAGGTTCATCTGCTTCACCTAAAGACCAGATATCATGTTAAATACTGTTGAAGTAATATGGATACAGGTTCATCTGCTTCACCTAAAGACCAGATATCATGTTAAATACTGTTGAAGTAATATGGATACAGGTTCATCTGCTTCACCTAAAGACCAGATATCATGTTAAATACTGTTGAAGTAATATGGATACAGGTTCATCTGCTTCACCTAAAGACCAGATATCATGTTAAATACTGTTGAAGTAATATGGCTACAGGTTCATCTGCTTCACCTAAAGACCAGATATCATGTTAAATACTGTTGAAGTAATATGGCTACAGGTTCATCTGCTTCACCTAAAGACCAGATATCATGTTAAATACTGTTGAAGTAATATGGCTACAGGTTCATCTGCTTCACCTAAAGACCAGATATCATGTTAAATACTGTTGAAGTAATATGGCTACAGGTTCATCTGCTTCACCTAAAGACCAGATATCATGTTAAATACTGTTGAAGTAATATGGCTACAGGTTCATCTGCTTCACCTAAAGACCAGATATCATGTTAAATACTGTTGAAGTAATATGGCTACAGGTTCATCTGTCTCACCTAAAGACCAGATATCATGTTAAATACTGTTGAAGTAATATGGCTACAGGTTCATCTGTCTCACCTAAAGACCAGATATCATGTTAAATACTGTTGAAGTAATATGGCTACAGGTTCATCTGCTTCACCTAAAGACCATTCTGGTGGGAAGCTGCTATAGACCACCAAGTGCTACCAGTCAGTATCTGGATAATATGTGTGAAATGCTTGATAATGTATGTGATGTCAACAGAGAGGTATATTTTCTGGGTGATTTAAATATTGACTGGCTTTCATCAGGCTGCCCACTCAAGAGAAAGCTTCAACCTGTAACTAGTGCCTGCAGCCTGGTTCAGGTTATCAATAAACATACCAGGGTCGTTACAAACAGCACAGGAATGAAATCATCAACATGTATTGATCACATCTTTACTAATGCTGCAGAAATTAGCTCTAAAACAGTGATGTAATTATCACAATATCGTAGCCATATCTAGGAAAACCAAAGTTCCCAAGGCTGGCTCTAATATAGTCTATAAGACGTCATACAATACGTTTATAGTGATTCATATGTTGAGGATGTAAATAATATGTGTTGGTCTGTGGTGTGTAATGAGGAACAACCAGACGCTGCACTTGACACATTTATGAAACTGCTTATTCCAGTTACTAATAAGCATTCACCCATTAAGAACATGACTGTAAAAACTGTTAAATCCCTGTGGATTGATGAGGAACTGAAAACTTTTATGGTTGAGAGGGATTTAAAAAAAATAAAATATTTAACCTTTATTTAACCAGGTAGGCCAGTTGAGAACAAGTTCTCATTTACAACTGCGACCTGGCCAAGACAAAGCAAAGCAGTGCGACAAAAACAACACAGAGTTACACAGTAAACAAACAGTCAAAAACACAATAGAAAATCTATATACAGAGTGCAAAATGTAGTGCAAAATGCAGTAAGGTTAGGAATGAGGCAAAAGGAATGGTAAATAAGTCTGGCTGCACAACTGATTGGCAAACGTTCTGTACAGTGATAAATCATGTGACTAAACTGAATAAAAAGAAGAAGAAAGTCCACTATGAAACAAAGATAAATGATATAAAGAATGATAGTAAAAAGAAGAAGAAAGTCCACTATGAAACAAAGATAAATGATATAAAGAATGATAGTAAAAAGAAGAAGTTGGTGTAGGGGGCCTAGTAGAGGTGGTTCTACTGGTGTAGGGGGCCTAGTGGAGGTGGTTCTACTGGTGTAGGGGGCCTAGTGGAGGTGGTTCTACTGGTGTAGGGGGCCTAGTGGAGGTGGTTCTACTGGTGTAGGGGGCCTAGTGGAGGTGGTTCTACTGGTGTAGGGGGCCTAGTGGAGGTGGTTCTACTGGTGTAGGGGGCCTAGTGGAGGTGGTTCTACTGGTGTAGGGGGCCTAGTGGAGGTGGTTCTACTGGTGTAGGGGGCCTAGTGGAGGTGGTTCTACTGGTGTAGGGGGCCTAGTGGAGGTGGTTCTACTGGTGTAGGGGGCCTAGTGGAGGTGGTTCTACTGGTGTAGGGGGCCTAGTGGAGGTGGTTCTACTGGTGTAGGGGGCCTAGTGGAGGTGGTTCTACTGGTGTAGGGGGCCTAGTGGAGGTGGTTCTACTGGTGTAGGGGGCCTAGTGGAGGTGGTTCTACTGGTGTAGGGGGCCTAGTGGAGGTGGTTCTACTGGTGTAGGGGGCCTAGTGGAGGTGGTTCTACTGGTGTAGGGGGCCTAGTGGAGGTGGTTCTACTGGTGTAGGGGGCCTAGTGGAGGTGGTTCTACTGGTGTAGGGGGCCTAGTAGAGGTGGTTCTACTGGTGTAGGGGGCCTAGTGGAGGTGGTTCTGCTGGTGTAGGGGGCCTAGTGGAGGTGGTTCTACTGGTGTAGGGGGCCTAGTGGAGGTGGTTCTACTGGTGTAGGGGGCCTAGTAGAGGTGGTTCTACTGGTGTAGGGGGCCTAGTGGAGGTGGTTCTACTGGTGTAGGGGAAAAGTGGAGGTGGTTCTACTGGTGTAGGGGGCCTAGTGGAGGTGGTTCTACTGGTGTAGGGGGCCTAGTAGAGGTGGTTCTACTGGTGTAGGGGGCCTAGTGGAGGTGGTTCTACTGGTGTAGGGGGCCTAGTAGAGGTGGTTCTACTGGTGTAGGGGGCCTAGTGGAGGTGGTTCTACTGGTGTAGGGGGCCTAGTAGAGGTGGTTCTACTGGTGTAGGGGGCCTAGTGGAGGTGGTTCTACTGGTGTAGGGGGCCTAGTGGAGGTGGTTCTACTGGTGTAGGGGGCCTAGTGGAGGTGGTTCTACTGGTGTAGGGGGCCTAGTGGAGGTGGTTCTACTGGTGTAGGGGGCCTAGTGGAGGTGGTTCTACTGGTGTAGGGGGCCTAGTGGAGGTGGTTCTACTGGTGTAGGGGGCCTAGTGGAGGTGGTTCTACTGGTGTAGGGGGCCTAGTGGAGGTGGTTCTACTGGTGTTGGGGGCCTAGTGGAGGTGGTTCTACTGGTGTAGGGGGCCTAGTGGAGGTGGTTCTACTGGTGTAGGGGGCCTAGTGGAGGTGGTTCTACTGGTGTAGGGGGCCTAGTGGAGGTGGTTCTACTGGTGTAGGGGGCCTAGTGGAGGTGGTTCTACTGGTGTAGGGGGCCTAGTGGAGGTGGTTCTACTGGTGTAGGGGGCCTAGTGGAGGTGGTTCTACTGGTGTAGGGGGCCTAGTGGAGGTGGTTCTACTGGTGTAGGGGGCCTAGTGGAGGTGGTTCTACTGGTGTAGGGGGCCTAGTGGAGGTGGTTCTACTGGTGTAGGGGGCCTAGTAGAGGTGGTTCTACTGGTGTAGGGGGCCTAGTGGAGGTGGTTCTACTGGTGTAGGGGGCCTAGTGGAGGTGGTTCTACTGGTGTAGGGGGCCTAGTAGAGGTGGTTCTACTGGTGTAGGGGGCCTAGTGGAGGTGGTTCTACTGGTGTAGGGGGCCTAGTAGAGGTGGTTCTACTGGTGTAGGGGGCCTAGTGGAGGTGGTTCTACTGGTGTAGGGGGCCTAGTGGAGGTGGTTCTACTGGTGTAGGGGGCCTAGTGGAGGTGGTTCTACTGGTGTAGGGGGCCTAGTAGAGGTGGTTCTACTGGTGTAGGGGGCCTAGTGGAGGTGGTTCTACTGGTGTAGGGGGCCTAGTGGAGGTGGTTCTACTGGTGTTGGGGGCCTAGTGGAGGTGGTTCTACTGGTGTAGGGGGCCTAGTGGAGGTGGTTCTACTGGTGTAGGGGGCCTAGTGGAGGTGGTTCTACTGGTGTAGGGGGCCTAGTGGAGGTGGTTCTACTGGTGTAGGGGGCCTAGTGGAGGTGGTTTTAAAGCAGAGTTGTCACATCTCATCTCTTCAGCAGGGGTATCCTAGCTCTCACTGCCATTCAAATGGAGCTGACAGTATCCCATAGTATTCAGTTTGAACCATACTAAGTATGGTCTAAGTTGTAGGGGAATAGTCTCACGTAGCCAGACACGGTATGTCAAATCAGGTTAGTGTGTTTTAGATAGTGTGCTGACTGAATCTGTATTAAGGTAACTCCAGTGCTCAAACTTCCTCAAGTGAAGTGCCACATACACACAAATTATCTTCCACCTTCCTTACATTCCATACTCAGTCTCTTGGGCAACAGTGACACCTTATGGACACCATGGGAAGATATAAACTACAGAAGATGTCTAATAAATAATCAGCATAACAAACAACAAGCATCCCAACAACATGAATATTCAGAGCATTAAACAAGGAGGATCCCAACAACATGAATATTCAGAGCATTAAACAAGGAGGATCCCAACAACATGAATATTCAGAGAATTAAACAAGGAGGATCCCAACAACATGAATATTCAGAGCATTAAACAAGGAGGATCCCAACAACATGAATATTCAGAGAATTAAACAAGGAGGATCCCAACAACATGAATATTCAGAGCATTAAACAAGGAGGATCCCAACAACATGAATATTCAGAGAAATGTAACTTACATGTTTTATAGACATCATTTACACTGACAAAGTCATTCATGTCAGCCAGAAGAACCGTGGTTTTTACGACTGTGGAAAAAGACAAATCAGGAAATTCATGGTTTTGCTAGATACAGTTTAAAAACATCTAATTCAAGTTTCCATAAAATAACATTCTATAAGATAACCTTCTTACCATTGCCATATCCACACCCTGCTTCTTTCAGGATCTCCCCCATGTTCACCAGAGCCTGATGACATGAGAATAGAGAAGTGATTGTTTAGGGTACAGTGCCATCCTATTCTGAATTCAAACTGAAGGAAGTTCATTTTCAATTAACTTGAATATTGAATGAGTGTACAGGATGTCACGCTGCTAGCTTAGAGTACCACTTCCTCCTGAGTCGGCTAATACAGAGGCTGGAATCCAGGACATCTGCCTCGCAAACACACGTGACCGCCCCATCTTACCCAGTCGCACCACTGAAAAGTTAGCTATTAAGCAGTGCAAGGGGAGACACTTCAGTCTGAGTTTCACAGATCCCCATCTGCTACATGAGCATCCCTGTTCTAGGTCTTGTGGTTGTAACTGAGAAAGTGGAGGAGGGGTTCTAAGCTTCACCTCACCTGTCTGGTCTGAGCCTGCACCCCTCCCTCCACCAGCTGCCCAGAGGCAGGGTCCATCCCCAGCTGGCCTGACACGTACATGGTCCTGTCTACCACCACCGCCTGGCTGGGTGGGAGAGAGAACAATAAATATGAACACAGGACAGCTGATAAGATATGTAACAACATAGGGCAGGTGAAATGTTATCTCAGTCACATTCAAGATATTATAGATACTACTATTATCTAAATGAAGCAAAAATATATAATTTCCTCAGTCTTTTCCATCCAGAACACAATTAACACAGTAGTTTGACTTTCCAGAAATCTAAATTGATAGTTTACTGCCACCTACTGGTTAAATGTAGCAACCATACTGGGGACTATTTATATCTGAATGTCATGTCATACCATAGTTTGTAATACAATACTATTTTAAGGGAACGTTGAGTGCGTAACGACAGTGCCAGTCCACAGACTGCTCCATTCCAACACACCCTCTGTGCCAACTCTGCCAGTCACAGGACTTTGGTCAAAAAGCACTTTAACCTGAAATAAAACCAAAAGTGCTCTCTGCAGTTTACGGTAGCGCCAGAGCTCCACCTTCCACAATTATTGGTTAAAAAGGGTGACACCCCCTCCCGTAACAGACCGTGCAAATGTCCCTTCACAGACAGAAAATAAATGCCAATACAGCATGTGATTCATTGTACCCTGTGCGGACACAAACAGACAATGTTCAAAACAGTTTCTTGCTGAATGAACGCAAATACAGAACACAAACAAGAATATACTATTATTCAGATATACTACATATTCTAGCCATATACTGTCCATACATCACACACACACACACACACACACACACACACACACACACACACACACACACACACACATACCCGGTCAAACGTTTGGAATATTACTAATTCAAGTGTTTTTCTATATTTGCACTATTTTTTACATTGTAGAATGTAAAAATATCCATTGCTCGTGTTTCTTGGCCCAAGCAAGTCTCTTCTTCTTATTGGTGTCCTTTAGTAGTGGTTTCTTTACAGCAATTCGACCATGAAGGCCTGATTCACACAGTCTCCTCTGAACAGTTGATGTTGAGATGTGTCTGTTACTTGAACTCTGTGAAGCATTTATTTGGGCTGCAATTTGAGTCTGGTAACTCTAATGAATTTATCCTGTGCAGCAGAGGTAACTCTGGGTCTTCCATTCCTGTGGCGGTCCTCATGAAGCTGGTTGAGAGAATGCCATGAGTGTGCAAAGCTGTCATCAAGGCAAAGGTGGCTATTTGAAGAATGTCAAATATAACATATATTTTGATTTGTTTAACACTTTTTTGGTTACTACATGATTCCATATGTGTTATTTCATAGTTTTGATGTCTTCACTTTTATTCTACAATGTAAAAAAATAGTGCAAATAAAGAAAAACCCTTGAATTAGTAATATTCTAAACTTTTGACTGGGGATGTGTATATACACACACACACCACCAACTCCTGAGGTGACTTATTGCTATTATAAACAGGTTACCAAAGTAATCAGAACAGTAAAAATAAAAAGTTGTCACACCCATGGTATACGGTCTGATATACCATGGCTGTCAGCCAATCACAATTCAGGGCTCGAACCACCCAGCTTATAAGTATATATATACACATGCATACTCCGGACCCCGACATTGCTCGACCTAATATTCCATTTTTTTTTTACTTTTTAGATCGTGTGAATTGTTAGATACTACTGCACTGCTAAGAACACAATCATTTCGCTGCACCCGCAATAACGTCTGCTAAATATTTGATTTGATAGTTGAACACATGCAGATCAGCAGTGTGATAAATGCGGCACAGACCACCTACCTGTACGGCCCGATAGCTGCTGGCGCTTTAGTGGTGTTGATTATCTTCCTGATGATCGCAGACATGATCAGAATTCTACAAAGGCTTCACTTAAAACAAATAAGTAATTGCACTGTAGCTCGTGGAACTCTGAAATGACAGATCACCTGGTAGAGCGCGTCTACTTCCGTAAACTCCATTAAACGGGCCTACAGTTTCATAGACCCACAACTTATAATATTGTAATCGTTGTGAGTATTGGCAGGATACAGATTATTTCCAAAAACCGAAATGACGCTAAATTCAAAAAGGGTGATTTATTTTCTCCCAATGTTGCCATATTTTCTTGACGTGAGCAAGTGTATATACTATATACTACATTTCCCATGAACACAATTTAACCGGAACAAGATATACGTCATATTTATGCGGAAGAGCTGTAGACAGAAATGTGAGCGTACGGCGTGGTTTTGTAATATAACTGCTCCTGTATTCAGGATTTGAAAGTGAATATATTTTCTGTTATCTTTACAAATACATCGTGGTGTGATGGAAGTGGATAACTTTATATCTCGTTAGCGTAGCCTGTTTGTGGCATGCAAAGTAGTCTCATGATATGAATAGCTATTCTGCTGAGGGCAGATTGAATGACATGTCTTTCAAAGCTTTGCTAACAATAACATGCAGTCAGTGACTGTGGGCATTCAATTAACTCTTAAGTAGTAGCCTACTCGTGTCCCAGGATATGATCATTTTGCCAGTACCGTAAGCCTTGTTATCGATGAGTGATATCATGTTATTGTTTATTTTCTGCAGAACTATCAAAATGTCTACAGCCAAGCACAGGATGCGCGTTAAGAAGATGAGGAACCAGCCGATCAACGTCACCTATTCCTCCCTGGGCCAGGGCAGCTCACACTGGAGGAACGGAGGCGACACCCCGACAGGTCGAGACCATGATCTGTCTCCTCATCCAAGGGGCCAGGGGTCCTCTCACTCAGGCCATGCCCAGGGAGGGGGTTGGGTCCGGGGCCACCAGAGAGGAGGACATGGGGGCTACCCACAGGACCTGCCCAAACACATCACTGGTAAGAACACCTTCCTGCACACAGTTGTCAATGTATTTTAAATGGATGCTTATGTCTTGATGTTTTTTATACTGATACAGGTTCTAACTGATAACTTTTGCATGTCAATGTTGAACCTGCTGCCAATCAACAGCATATTACAGTGTTCCAATGTTGAACCTGCTGCCAATCAACAGCATATTACAGTGTTCCAATGTTGAACCTGCTGCCAATCAACAGCATATTACAGTGTTCCAATGTTGAACCTGCTGCCAATCAACAGCATATTACAGTGTTCCAATGTTGAACCTGCTGCCAATCAACAGCATATTACAGTGTTCCAATGTTGAACCTGCTGCCAATCAACAGCATATTACAGTGTTCCAATGTTGAACCTGCTGCCAATCAACAGCATATTACAGTGTTCCAATGTTGAACCTGCTGCCAATCAACAGCATATTACAGTGTTCCAATGGCATTTAGAATGTGCAAATAATGACTGTTGCTCCAACACATTGATTCCCAGCCAGCCTTTGTGTTGTGCTGTGTTGTGTTGTGTTGTGTTGTGTTGTGTTGTGTTGTGCTGTGATGTGCTGTGTTGTGCTGTGCTGTGCTGTGTTGTGATGTGCTGTGCCTCCACTCCTCTCTTCAGCCTCAGCGTTTGCCAAGGCCCGGGCAGCAGAGGTGAACGCCATGTTGATGGCCGTCACCAAGACAACAGGCAGCTCCCATGTGTTTGGAGCTCTTCCTAAACACATGAGGAGGAGAGCCATGAGCCATAACACCAAGAGACTGCCCTGCAGGCTGAGAGACATGGCCAACAACATGGTGGGTTTGTCTAAGTAACACTCACACACACACAGTCAGTCACCATGAAACACGGTCTCTCTCTCTCTCTCTCTTGATTGTAGAGCATGGTCCCAGGTCTGTTTCCTCTGTTATTGTCATGTCCATACATGGAGGAATGACTAGTCACATTACACACCAGCACTGGATGTTTCCTCTCTCATCCAGTTGGAGAAGAGCCAGAAGGTTGGCCAGAAGGTGAAGAAGGAACAGTCCAAGAGCAAGAGCCGTAAAGCCCGGCGTCGCCACGGCAACATGCTTCTGGAGTTCAACCGGCGCCAGAGGAAGAACCTGTGGCTGGAGACGCACATCTGGCACGCCAAGCGCTTCCACATGGTCAAGAGATGGGGCTACTGTCTGGGAGACAGGCCAACCTACAAGTGTTACAGAGCCTGCTACAGAGCCATGAGCTCCCACTGTCTACTGCAGGTTAGTATCTTTACCCACTGAGCCTTTTTAGGCTGGATGTCTGTAAAGCAAACTGAAATAAAATACATTTGATTGATTGACTGATTATAGGGCCCTGATTATATGAGTTCACCAGACCTGGGACAACTATAGTTTTACATATGCTTTGTGGACAGTAAAAAATAAATAAAAACATGCTTCCTGAGATCTATATTAAAGTGACATTAAAGTGATATGTTGTACAAGTAAGTATAAATAGGGAGGAGCTTCGGCTCAGTTTCTTTTTGCGAGGGTGGAGACTTCTCTAAGTGGCCTGGGACATGACTTATGATAAAACAAACGTCTAAATGTCACTTTCAGACATTTAGCTAGATCTAGGCAACAGTGAGGGACATGGACTCATCTTAACATTCAACACTGTGTAGTTTCAACACTGTGTAGTTTCAACACTGTGTAGTTTCAAAATGACCAAGAAATACTACCATAAAATAATACAGGAACACTTGACTTCAAGTTCTTATAAATAGGGTTATTTTGTGATTACTACAATAGTAGTCTCTGTAACACACAGTGTATCATACATTATAAATAGGGTTATTTTGTGATTACTACAATAGTAGTCTCTAACACACAGTGTATCATACATTATAAATAGGGTTATTTTGTGATTACTACAATAGTAGTCTCTGTAACACACAGTGTATCATACATTATAAATAGGTTTATTTTGTGATTACTACAATAGTAGTCTCTAACACACAGTGTATCATACATTATAAATAGGGTTATTTTGTGATTACTACAATAGTAGTCTCTGTAACACACAGTGTATCATACATTATAAATAGGGTTATTTTGTGATTACTACAATAGTAGTCTCTAACACACAGTGTATCATACATTATAAATAGGGTTATTTTGTGATTACTACAATAGTAGTCTCTGTAACACACAGTGTATCATACATTATAAATAGGGTTATTTTGTGATTACTACAATAGTAGTCTCTGTAACACACAGTGTATCATACATTATAAATAGGGTTATTTTGTGATTACTACAATAGTAGTCTCTGTAATACAAAGTATGTCATACATTACAACTGTTTTCTAAGTCTGGTGTTCATATGATACGAACATGAGTGACAAGACTACCACTTTAAATGATTGCTGTGTGATCAGATATGAATACAGCATTTTGGTAAATGTGTCTTTGCAGTTGCCAACCAGTAAAATCGTATTTTGTTGTGTTAGTATGTACTGTATCCTCTGTATCCGCTCTACCCAGGACATGTCGTACTACTGCTGTGTGGAGTTACAGGGCCCACAGGAACAGCTGTTAGCTACCCTCTCTAAGCTGACCAGCAAGGAAGATGGTGAGTACAGCTTTCCTGTTTTCTCCTCACAAACTAACCACTATGTCAATCATGCTGCGTTTAGATGGTGCGAGGTAGACTGCAAACCGGATGTCATTCTTTTCAATGAGAGTACATCAGTTAATGCTGTAGAGGCAGGGTGCTTAATGCTGTAGAGGCAAGGTGCTTAATACTGTAGAGGCATGGTGCTTAATGCTGTAGAGGCATGGTGCTTAATGCTGTAGAGGCAGGGTGCTTAATGCTGTAGAGGCAGGGTGCTTAATGCTGTAGAGGCAGGGTGCTTAATGCTGTAGAGGCAGGGTGCTTAATGCTGTAGAGGCAGGGTGCTTAATGCTGTAGAGGCAGGGTGCTTAATGCTGTAGAGGCAGGGTGCTTAATGCTGTAGAGGCAGGGTGCTTAATGCTGTAGAGGCAGGGTGCTTAATGCTGTAGAGGCAGGGTGCTTAATGCTGTAGAGGCAGGGTGCTTAATGCTGTAGAGGCAGGGTGCTTAATGCTGTAGAGGCAGGGTGCTTAATGCTGTAGAGGCAGGGTGCTTAATGCTGTAGAGGCAGGGTGCTTAATGCTGTAGAGGCATGGTGCTTAATGCTGTAGAGGCAGGGTGCTTAATGCTGTAGACGCAGGGTGCTTAATGCTGTAGACGCAGGGTGCTTAATGCTGTAGACGCAGGGTGCTTAATGCTGTAGACGCAGGGTGCTTAATGCTGTAGACGCAGGGTGCTTAATGCTGTAGACGCAGGGTGCTTAATGCTGTAGACGCAGGGTGCTTAATGCTGTAGACGCAGGGTGCTTAATGCTGTAGACGCAGGGTGCTTAATGCTGTAGAGGCAGGGTGCTTAATGCTGTAGAGGCAGGGTGCTTAATGCTGTAGAGGCAGGGTGCTTAATGCTGTAGAGGCAGGGTGCTTAATGCTGTAGAGGCATGGTGCTTAATGCTGTAGAGGCAGGGTGCTTAATGCTGTAGAGGCAGGGTGCTTAATGCTGTAGAGGCAGGGTGCTTAATGCTGTAGAGGCAGGGTGCTTAATGCTGTAGAGGCAGGGTGCTTAATGCTGTAGAGGCAGGGTGCTTAATGCTGTAGAGGCAGGGTGCTTAATGCTGTAGAGGCAGGGTGCTTAATGTCACGGTAGACGGGACTTGCCACCAGAGTTAAAATATTTAGACTTTTGCCATCTGCCGTTTTGTGTCGCTATGCCGACTGGTATGACGGGTTTTGTGTCGCTATGCCGACTGGTATGACGGGTTTTGTCTCCCTCATCTAAACGCAGCATCAGTCTCCAGAATATTTCAGTATAAAGTTTTGAAAACTTTAACCAACTGTACGAAAAGCTGTGGGATTGGTTGTTCGAGTCAGGTGATCTAACAACCCCTGCTTTCCGATATTATTGATGACATCTATTGTACCTGCAGGGCCTACGTTTGCAGCAGCCATGTGTGTATCAGGCAGGAAACAGGGCAGTGTGATGCTGTACAGGGCAGGACAGTACCCTCTCCAGCCCCTGGGGCCTGTAACTTTCCTCTGGAGACCCGGAACACAGGACCAGGGCTCCCAGGGACCAACACACAGACAGCTGTGGATCTGGGCTCACCCCACCATGAAACCGGTCAGAGGGACTAATATGCTGAATCAATCAATATTAACTATTGAGCAGCCATTCAACTATTAACTGATGGTGTAATGTTTTTATTGTTGTCTATAAGCTGCTGCAATCACATGTTCCCTTTGGGATCAGTAAAGTACTATCAATCACATGTCTCCTTTGGGATCAGTAAAGTACTATCAATCACATGTTCCCTTTGGGATCAGTAAAGCACTATCAATCACATGTTCCCTTTGGGATCAGTAAAGTACTATCAATCACATGTCTCCTTTGGGATCAGTAAAGTACTATCAATCACATGTTCCCTTTGGGATCAGTAAAGTACTATCAATCACATGTTCCCTTTGGGATCAGTAAAATACTATCAATCACATGTTCCCTTTGGGATCAGTAAAGTACTATCAATCACATGTTCCGTTTAGGATCAGTAAAGTACTATCAATCACATGTTCCGTTTAGGATCAGTAAAGTACTATCTTATACTTTAAAGTGACATGGTAATACTATTCATAGTCAGTAGGCCTGACGCTGTAGTGCTTTCATCATTCATACATAAAGTAACTGCTGTGTGATATCTGTGTGATGGCTGTGCTCTGTGTTCTAACTGTCAGGACCTCCTCCCAGAGCTGCAGGCTGTTTGCCAGTGTTCTGAGGCTGTACTTCCACCTGCTCCAGTGGAGCTCCCTGTCCCACAGCCAGCCTTGGTGCCCACCTCTATCCCAGCCCTGGCCCCTGATTCTGGGGCTTGTCCTGAGGCTAAGCAGGGCTCTTGGTCTGGTTCTGGTTCTAAGAGGAAGTGGTCCTCAGGGGAGCCAGAGGCTGCAGGACCACCAGCCAAGAAGCTCCTGGGGTACAGTACCATGTCTGCTACCACGCCTGTCACCTGGAGGTCCTGTAACACTGGCATAGTCATCAGGTTGGTTCAAACCTTACTGCTTTCAGAGGCTCTTGAATCTCTAAGTACATGTACGTGTTGGGTCTGGAGGTTGGAACCTTGATGGTGTTAAAACTTCCTGAATGTTAATACATCACGTTGGATTTAGTCATATATTTGTTGTTTTCTGTAAATGGTATAAACCCTCCCTTTATTGTCAACATGTGTACTTCATGCATGTTGTTGTTGACTGTTGTTTTGCAGTGACCTCACCATGGAGATGGTGCGCTATCGTCTAATCGGACCCCTATCACATTCTGTTCTGACTGAAACCCTGGCCCCTGCCTCACTCTGGGATGTAAGAACCTGGGATGTTTTATCTACAGACCAGCTAATATCCTGGAACCTGGGATTATTTATCTAGAGACCAGCTAATATCCTGGAACCTGGGATTATTTATCTAGAGACCAGCTAATATCCTGGAACCTGGGATTATTTATCTAGAGACCAGCTAATATCCTGGAACCTGGGATTATTTATCTAGAGACCAGCTAAAATTCTGGAACCTGGGATTATTTATCTAGAGACCAGCTAATATCCTGTAACCTGGGATTATTTATCTAGAGACCAGCTAATATCCTGGAACCTGGGATTATTTATCTAGAGACCAGCTAATATCCTGGAACCTGGGATTATTTATCTAGAGACCAGCTAATATCCTGGAACCTGGGATTATTTATCTAGAGACCAGCTAAAATTCTGGAACCTGGGATTATTTATCTAGAGACCAGCTAATATCCTGGAACCTGGGATTATTTATCTAGAGACCAGCTAATATCCTGGAACCTGGGATTATTTATCTAGAGACCAGCTAATATCCTGGAACCTGGGATTATTTATCTAGAGACCAGCTAATATCCTGGAACCTGGGATTATTTATCTAGAGACTAGCTAATATCCTGGAACCTGGGATTATTTATCTAGAGACTAGCTAATATCCTGGAACCTGGGATTATTTATCTAGAGACTAGCTAATATCCTGGAACCTGGGATTATTTATCTAGAGACCAGCTAATATCCTGGAACCTGGGATTATTTATCTAGAGACCAGCTAATATCCTGGAACCTGGGATTATTTATCTAGAGACCAGCTAATATCCTGGAACCTGGGATTATTTATCTAGAGACCAGCTAATATCCTGGAACCTGGGATTATTTATCTAGAGACCAGCTAATATCCTGTATGTTCCAGTGTAAGGTGTTAGTCAGGTGTTTTATCTAGAGGCCAGCTAATATCCTGTATGTTCCAGTGTAAGGTGTTAGTCAGGTGTTTTATCTAGAGACCAGCTAATATCCTGTATGTACCAGTGTAAGGTGTTAGTCAGGTGTTTTATCTAAAGGCCAGCTAATATCCTGTATGTTCCAGTGTAAGGTGTTAGTCAGGTGTTTTATCTAGAGACCAGCTAATATCCTGTATGTTCCAGTGTAAGGTGTTAGTCAGGTGTTTTATCTAGAGACCAGCTAATATCCTGTATGTACCAGTGTAAGGTGTTAGTCAGGTGTTTTATCTAGAGACCAGCTAATATCCTGTATGTTCCAGTGTAAGGTGTTAGTCAGGTGTTTTATCTAGAGACCAGCTAATATCCTGTATGTTCCAGTGTAAGGTGTTAGTCAGGTGTTTTATCTAGAGACCAGCTAATATCCTGTATGTTCCAGTGTAAGGTGTTAGTCAGGTGTTTTATCTTTATTTCAGGCTACAAGTAAAGCTGGACCATCTCCCTTCTGGTGGCCAGATCACTGCAGAGACGACTGTAACATGTCTCTTCATCAACAACAAGCTGGTGTCTTCAACATGCTCAAAGGTGGGTTACTTACAACTAACTTAGATCACGGCTCTCGAACACTGTTCTTGGAGAGCTACCCTCCTGTAGGTTTTAACTCCAACCCTGTTCCTGGAGAGCTACCCTCCTGTAGGTTTTTACTCCACAGTGGAGGTCCCAGCCAGCTCAGTACTGTCTGTCTCCTCCCCCTCAGGTGTGTACTCCACAGTGGAGGTCCCAGCCAGCTCAGTACTGTCTGTCTCCTCTCCCTCAGGTGTGTACTCCACAGTGGAGGGCCCAGCCAGGTCAGTACTGTCTGTCTCCTCCCCCTCAGGTGTGTACTCCACAGTGGAGGTCCCAGCCAGCTCAGTACTGTCTGTCTCCTCCCCCTCAGGTGTGTACTCTACAGTGGAGGTCCCAGCCAGCTCAGTACTGTCTGTCTCCTCCCCCTCAGGTGTGTACTCCACAGTGGAGGGCCCAGCCAGCTCAGTACTGTCTGTCTCCTCCCCCTCAGGTGTGTACTCCACAGTGGAGGGCCCAGCCAGCTCAGTACTGTCTGTCTCCTCTCCCTCAGGTGTGTACTCCACAGTGGAGGGCCCAGCCAGCTCAGTACTGTCTGTCTCCTCCCCCTCAGGTGTGTACTCCACAGTGGAGGGCCCAGCCAGCTCAGTACTGTCTGTCTCCTCCCCCTCAGGTGTGTACTCTACAGCGGAGGTTCCAGCTGGCTCAGTTCTGGGCCTGACGGTGGATGACCCCAGATTGACCTTACCAAACAAGAGAAGCAAGGCCGTACCCGACATCAGGAAGGCACAAGGTAACCTCTGAGCCAGTAGCCATGGTAACCTCTGAGCCAGTAGCCATGCTCAGAGCACACAAATAGCAGGACCCTGTGTTTGTGATAGTCCTGGGAATAGGTCCTGAGGCTATGTGGGTTGGGAGGTTCTGTGGGTAATTCTCTGGTCTTCTAGTCCTGTCTGAGGCTGGTTGTGGTACTACTCAGGTCCTGTGCTCCTGGGGAGCCTCTGCTCGTCCATGCAGATGTCCTAGGTTCGAATCCTGGCAGGACCCTGTGCTCAGACCACACCCTCAGAGGGTCACATTTACCTTCTAGTACCTGGCTGGGTGTTGCATCAGACACTTCCTTATTTACCTTCTAGTACCTGGCTGGGTGTTGCATCAGACACTTCCTTATTTACCTTCTAGTACCTGGCTGGGTGTTGCATCAGACACTTCCTTATTTACCTTCTAGTACCTGGCTGGGTGTTGCATCAGACACTTCCTTGTTTACCTTCTAGTACCTGGCTGGGTGTTGCATCAGACACTTCCTTGTTTACCTTCTAGTACCTGGCTGGGTGTTGCATCAGACACTTCCTTGTTTACCTTCTAGTACCTGGCTGGGTGTTGCGTCAGACACTTCTGTTTTCTTATTTAGTCAATATAGGCCTGTAAGAGCTACTAGGTGAAGCCGTAGATGTTGCCAACTAGTTGTTTGCTTCCTCTGGACTACACATACTCAACATAGTTTGGTGACTCCTGAGTACCTGGTCATACGGGAGTATGCCCTCTATCATGTTGTTTCAGGAGTGAACGAGGAGAGGAGGAGGGAGCTGATGTTAAAGGGAATCCCTGAACACCTCAGCCAGAGTACCCTGTGGGACCGGTCTGTCCGCGACAACGTCACACACAACAAGATGACAGACCAGGTACTGAACCATAGCACCAGGTCTGTCAATATATCGTTAGTAAATGTGTCCCGGGAGACTCTACTCTGTTTGATTGTTCTCCAAGAATCCACCCTGCTGTTTTAATGAATCCTTCACTCCATCTGTAGCTAGGTTACCACCACATTGACAGATAAAAGGCTGTGTGTGAAAACGCAGTGCACATAAAAATAACTTGAGTTGTTAAATTCCCATGTACCGAATAAACAATACAAGTTAGATGGGTTTCCATTGCATTTTCAACTCTATGGTTTTGTCACTGAAACTGTTATCTAGGCTATATAGCTACTGTTCCCTGTCAGATTCTGGAGCATGCTCTATAGCCAACGGTTCACTGACAGTGGACAGGGGAGGTTATATGGAGAAATATGGAGAAGAATGTCACCAACATTCAAATAAAACCCTCTATTCAGTAGTAGGTTACAGTTTAGTAGGTTTTTCAGTAGTAGGTTACACAGTAGTAGGTTACAGTTTAGTAGGTACACAATAGTAGGTAGGTTATGGTAGACAGAAACCACAAAGCTCATCACTGTCCATCACCACCACGAAGCTCATCACCGTCCATCACCACCACGAAGCTCATCACCGTCCATCACCACCACGAAGCTCATCACCGTCCATCACCACCACGAAGCTCATCACCGTCCATCACCACCACGAAGCTCATTACCGTCCGTCACCACCACGAAGCTCATTACCGTCCGTCACCACCACGAAGCTCATCACCGTCCATCACCACCATGAAGCTCATCACCGTCCATCACCACCACGAAGCTCATCACCGTCCATCACCACCACGAAGCTCATTACCGTCCGTCACCACCACGAAGCTCATTACCGTCCATCACCACCACGAAGCTCATCACCGTCCATCACCACCACGAAGTGATGTACAACGTAGTATATCGTGGCCTGACTCCAAGTTTACATTGCATAATACATTTTAGACACAAAAAGATCACACCATGTCTGAGGAACATTTTGTGAAATTGTAGCGACTTATGTATGACTTGCATAAAAACTTTGGATGGAAACAGGGTGTGTCTCCCATATCATTCCTCTCTCTGTCTGCAGGAACTAAACAGACTGCGTAATGACATTCTGGTCCCAGGCTCCAGATTACCCACCCCCCTGCAGGGTAGAGTACCCGTCCTACTGGTGCAGCAGCCTGGGAAGAGCCAGGGCACAGAGATGGGGTCCTGGGGGACGGGCTGGGACCTGCTGCTACCCAAGGCCTGGGGCATGGCCTTCTGGGTACCGCTGGTATGAGGGGCTCCTCAAAAAGCACTATATCCACATTCTATGACCTTTGGTCTAAAGTAGTGCCCTATATCCACATATTCTATGGCCTTTGGTCTAAAGTAGTGCCCTATGAGGAAATAAGGTGCCCTCCTCTCCTTCAGGTTTATAGAGGAGTACGTATCGGAGGGCTGAGGATGAGTCTGAAACACGCCCAGAATAAAGGAGAGCCTCACTTTCCCCACGACTACCCAGACTGCCCTGCAGGAGCACGCTTCCAGGAAGAGCAGGAGGCTGAGCTGCTGGACAAGTTCAGGAGGTGAGGAGAGGGTTGGTATCACCTGATGTAACTCCAGGTGTATTGAGGAGAGGGTTGGTATCACCTGATGTAACTCCAGGTGTATTGAGGAGAGGGTTGGTGTCACCTGATGTAACTCCAGGTGTATTGAGGAGAGGGTTGGTGTCACCTGATGTAACTCCAGGTGTATTGAGGAGAGGGTTGGTATCACCTGATGTAACTCCAGGTGTATTGAGGAGAGGGTTGGTGTCACCTGATGTAACTCCAGGTGTATTGAGGAGAGGGTTGGTGTCACCTGATGTAACTCCAGGTGTATTGAGGAGAGGGTTGGTGTCACCTGATGTCACTCCAGGTGTATTGAGGAGAGGGTTGGTGTCACCTGATGTAACTCCAGGTGTATTGAGGAGAGGGTTGGTGTCACCTGATGTAACTCCAGGTGTATTGAGGAGAGGGTTGGTGTCACCTGATGTAACTCCAGGTGTATTGAGGAGAGGGTTGGTGTCACCTGATGTAACTCCAGGTGTATTGAGGAGAGGGTTGGTGTCACCTGATGTAACTCCAGGTGTATTGAGGAGAGGGTTGGTGTCACCTGATGTAACTCCAGGTGTATTGAGGAGAGGGTTGGTATCACCTGATGTAACTCCAGGTGTATTGAGGAGAGGGTTGGTATCACCTGATGTAACTCCAGGTGTATTGAGGAGAGGGTTGGTGTCACCTGATGTAACTCCAGGTGTATTGAGGAGAGGGTTGGTGTCACCTGATGTAACTCCAGGGGATACCAACCCTCTCCTCAATACATCTGGAGTTACATCAGGTGTTCCATAATATAACTCACTGGTATTCTGGATGTTCCATAATGTAACTCACTGGTATTCTGGATGTTCCATAATGTAACTCACTGGTATTCTGGATGTTCCATAATGTAACTCACTGGTATTCTGGATGTTCCATAATGTATTTAATAGCTCTCAAAACAACATATTAATAAAGGATCTGTGATAAGTGTTAGAGATTCAAGTCAGATTACTGGTGAGTTTTGTTTGATTTTTGAACTTCGCTAATTTCCAGTGACTTCATCAAGTGGAGACTAATGACTGTTATATTATTATTACATAAACGGCTGGGCTGCCGATCGTGCCCTGAAACAGTTTGACTAGAGCATGACCCCTGACCTCTGTAGGCGCCCACCTGCCAAACGGACCAATTACATCAAACATGGCTGCCTGGCTCCGTTCCGTTGTCCCTGGCAACAACTGGCCGAGGAGTGGGAGTTGATTGTGAAGGAGGGAGGAGGAAGAGAGGAGGATGTCCCACCAATAGAACAGGAAGTGACACCACCCCAGAGTAACTTCACAGTCTTAAGGTAGATGCCACTTATGGATTATACTGTATATGTAAGGAATAAACACTGGGCTCTGTACATTACCTGTAAATAATGGATCACGTGGTAGGGACGCTTGGTGCAGTGATTTAGAACCATTAGGAGTCATAGGTTGGAGCTACTTCAGAGGTGTCCAATACCTTTTCCAACTGTCCGTATAGCTGAAGTTAATGCACAGTCTAGAATGACCTTCTACCCAATCAGAATCGAGTATTCAACAAAACGGCAACTATGGGACAACAGACGGATTTGGTTTAGATTGTTGACATGTGAACTATATTTACTTAATGTTTATTGAAAACAGAAATACATGTGCACAATGAGCACTTGTTGTCTCTGAAATCCATCATTAGTTGGTGTTGGTTAGCTAGCGAATTGTAGCAATATTAGCATAGATATGACATCAGTCAAAACACCTAAAAACAATTCAACGAGCTGAAACAAGTCACTTACGATTCCCCACAAGGCAGCTTCTAGCTATCTGACCAACCAGAATCATTACAACACACAGCCTTGCCCCACGGAAGTGTGCACATCATTTCTGTGACGTTGTCAGCTAACCTGTCTAGAAGATTCATCTTAACTAGCTTATAGTATCCTGCTTAGCCCATGTTTTCACATCACAAAAGGCTGGTACTAGTATTGGTCCTCCTGCAGTGATATCTGTTTTAAAGTCCTCCTTATATCCTGTTAGGCCTCTAATCAATCCGTATCATGGTAGTTCAGCTTTACAGCATGATTGACAATACAAGGCAATGTTCCCACTTTAGCGGAGACTGCATTCACGGCAAACGCTGCATATGTCGGATCGATCAGAAATTAAATTTCAATTTCTTAAGCAGAGCCTGTAGCTTTTCAGCTACAGATAGAATAGAGACCTGAATCTCAGTAGAAAAGGGTTTTTCATTACATCCAATATTAGTTTCATCCTCTCCTCTGCATAACTAATAATATTAATTAATGTTTTAATAATTGCATTTCACTTTCATAAGACCCCTATTATTTTAATAATGACTACCTTTAATAAGCGTAGTGTTTGACAGCTCAGATGCAGAACCCCTCCCTTTCATGATGAGAACATCCAGACATCATTATCCTATTATTATCAGCATGTTAGAGTAATGGCTGACTTTCAGCTCAACTTTGAATAGATTTTACATTTTGCATCCAATTTGTGGCACTGGGAAACACTGGGCGGTTAAAAAAAACATTTCATACCTTTAAGACCATTTCCTTGAAGTAGTGGCCATATTATAAACGCTGAGCTGTGATTGGGTGTTTCTGTGTTCCACAATATAAATGCTCAGCCTGGATTGGTTGTTTTGTGTTCCTCAGTATAAACACTGATCCCTGATTGGTTGTCGGTGTGTTCTACAGGAACAGGAAGTCTCTAAGGCAGCTGTCAGCTTGGTGTCGCCCCACTAAATGTCAGAGGGCACGTAACCTGGGGTCAATGCCACCACTCAACCATACCGTTGCAGCGTCTCTCCTCTTGGCCCACGGCGGCAGCAGCCTGGTTTGGACCCGTATCTCCCTCCTCACCAAGGGCCAACCGGAAGAGCACGCCCTGGTGTGTGTCCCCACCGCAGAGGACCTCCAGCTGTTACGTAAGGAGCCGGGCTGCACCGGCCCCCAGGAGCCTGTCCATACTGACCACTTCAAGAGCCGCGTCAAACGGCCACGCAAGAAGGACCACAACAAACCTGGAGCATCCACCTCGTCCTCCGCCAAGCCTGAAAGCAAGCGGTCTGACCCTGCCTCCACCTCAGCCCCTAGTGTCAACCCTGGTCCTGATCCTAGCTCCTCTTCCAGCCTCACCACCGCCTCTTCCTCCTGTACCTCAGCCCTGACCCTGGGTCTCTGGCCGGAGCCCCTTCCCAGCGTCACCTCCCACTGCTCCAGGGTGACTCTGGGCTGGGTGACCCAGGGGGACTTCTCCCTGTCGGCTGGCTGTGGGGAAGCTCTTGGGTTCCTCAGCCTCACCGGCCTCCTACACACCCTGCTCAGACAGCCTGACAGCCAGAGAGGACTGCTGCTGCTAAGGAACCCTGGGTCGCTGCAGTATCGCTTCGCTAAGATCAACATAGAGGTCTGAGGAGTACTGCAGGTTCAACCCCACATCACTAGAGTACAGCTTCACTGAGATCAACATAGAGGTCTGGGGAGTACTGCTGGTTCAACCCCACATCACTAGAGTACAGCTTCACTGAGATCAACATAGAGGTCTGGGGAGTACTGCAGGTTCAACCCCACATCACTAGAGTACAGCTTCACTGAGATCAACATAGAGGTCTGGGGAGTACTGCTGGTTCAACCCCACATCACTAGAGTACAGCTTCACTAAGACCCAGCTATGTAAAGCCACAGACTGTTCTGAGAACAACATTGAGCCTTGTGTGGGTCCCTTCACCTCACCCCTATTAGGGTCTGGATGTAAAGTGTGTGGTTTGCATGGCAAGCACACAGAACATTACACATATTCAATCACACACTATGCATTGTTTGAGTGGAAGAACTTTTGCTTGACAATAATTCCCCATAGGTTTTCATTTGAGTTGAGATGAGTTATTTTCAGTTGAATATTGTTATCACCTAAGGGACTGCCTTTAGATTGTCACTGGTACTGGGTGGGTTCTGGCTCTGTAGAGAAGTCAATCATTCTTTGGTTTGCCTCGATTCCCATTTTTGTGATTTTTATTTTTGATAGCTCTAGTTTGAATGGTTGACAATAAAATCCCTTTAGTCCAATCTGAGTTATCTAAAGCCTATTCCCTGTCAGACACTGGGTTACTGTGTTACTGGTTACTGTAGCCGAGCCTGCACAGCGATAGCTACTGGTTACTGTAGCCGAGCCTGCACAGCGATAGCTACTGGTTACTGTAGCCTAGCCTGCACAGCGATAGCTACTGGTTACTGTAGCCTAGCCTGCACAGCGATAGCTACTGGTTACTGTAGCCTAGCCTGCACAGCGATAGCTACTGGTTACTGTAGCCTAGCCTGCACAGCGATAGCTACTGGTTACTGTAGCCTAGCCTGCACAGCGATAGCTACTGGTTACTGTAGCCTAGCCTGCACAGCGATAGCTACTGGTTACTGTAGCCTAGCCTGCACAGCGATAGCTACTGGTTACTGTAGCCTAGCCTGCACAGCGATAGCTACTGGTTACTGTAGCCTAGCCTGCACAGCGATAGCTACTGGTTACTGTAGCCTAGCCTGCACAGCGATAGCTACTGGTTACTGTAGCCGAGCCTGCACAGCGATAGCTACTGGTTACTGTAGCCGAGCCTGCACAGCGATAGCTACTGGTTACTGTAGCCGAGCCTGCACAGCGATAGCTACTGGTTACTGTAGCCTAGCCTGCACAGCGATAGCTACTGGTTACTGTAGCCTAGCCTGCACAGCGATAGCTACTGGTTACTGTAGCCTAGCCTGCACAGCGATAGCTACTGGTTACTGTAGCCTAGCCTGCACAGCGATAGCTACTGGTTACTGTAGCCTAGCCTGCACAGCGATAGCTACTGGTTACTGTAGCCTAGCCTGCACAGCGATAGCTACTGGTTACTGTAGCCTAGCCTGCACAGCGATAGCTACTGGTTACTGTAGCCTAGCCTGCACAGCGATAGCTACTGGTTACTGTAGCCTAGCCTGCACAGCGATAGCTACTGGTTACTGTAGCCGAGCCTGCACAGCGATAGCTACTGGTTACTGTAGCCGAGCCTGCACAGCGATAGCTACTGGTTACTGTAGCCGAGCCTGCACAGCGATAGCTACTGGTTACTGTAACCGAGCCTGCACAGCGATAGCTACTGGTTACTGTAACCGAGCCTGCACAGCGATAGCTACTGGTTACTGTAGCCTAGCCTGCACAGCGATAGCTACTGGTTACTGTAGCCTAGCCTGCACAGCGATAGCTACTGGTTACTGTAGCCTAGCCTGCACAGCGATAGCTACTGGTTACTGTAGCCTAGCCTGCACAGCGATAGCTACTGGTTACTGTAGCCTAGCCTGCACAGCGATAGCTACTGGTTACTGTAACCTAGCCTGCACAGCGATAGCTACTGGTTACTGTAACCTAGCCTGCACAGCGATAGCTACTGGTTACTGTAGCCTAGCCTGCACAGCGATAGCTACTGGTTACTGTAACCTAGCCTGCACAGCGATAGCTACTGGTTACTGTAGCCTAGCCTGCACAGCGATAGCTACTGGTTACTGTAGCCTAGCCTGCACAGCGATAGCTACTGGTTACTGTAGCCTAGCCTGCACAGCGATAGCTACTGGTTACTGTAGCCGAGCCTGCACAGCGATAGCTACTGGTTACTGTAGCCTAGCCTGCACAGCGATAGCTACTGGTTACTGTAGCCTAGCCTGCACAGCGATAGCTACTGGTTACTGTAGCCTAGCCTGCACAGCGATAGCTACTGGTTACTGTAGCCTAGCCTGCACAGCGATAGCTACTGGTTACTGTAGCCTAGCCTGCACAGCGATAGCTACTGGTTACTGTAGCCTAGCCTGCACAGCGATAGCTACTGGTTACTGTAGCCTAGCCTGCACAGCGATAGCTACTGGTTACTGTAACCATGGTAGCAGTAAGTGACACGTGCCAGAACCCGCCCCTTATTTTGAAAGGATAAAGCTGATTTGCTACAATTGTGTTTTTATAGTTTTTCCCAGTAAATATTGAAGAATTAAATATATTTTATGTACGCTGTCCTTGAGTATCCTGAAGGTCATCTACCAAATAATATTATTATTGTCAAAATACAATTATTAGGTACACCCCCTGTTCACAAAAATGGCTAGCTTCTACAAACAGTGTGGCCGTGGCCGTGGCTTGCTATATAACGCAGACAGACCGGCATTCAGTTACTGTTGGATGGAACGTTAGAATGGGCAGAACGAGTGACTGAGCATGGTATGACCGTCGGCCAGCTGGACTCCTGGGCTTTTCACGCATGACAGTGTCTAGGGTTTACCAAGAATGGTGTAATTCAGGGCCATTTTATTTCCCATAGCAGTTCCCTTCTGTTGAATGAAATGTCATTTTCAAACATTAAAAAGTTCTTAGAACAAACTTAGCAAGTTCAACACTCCAGTTAGTGCTAGGGAGTGTGCCATGGCTTCTAGGCCTCCCTGAAGGGGGTTATTAGTATACAGTGATTCAACATCAAACAAGCCATAAGCGTCTCCCCATTGATATTGTGCATTGTCTTGAGGGTGTTAATCCTGTCTATATGCAGGGAGTGACACCACACTGGGTTTTAGAAAGAAATCTACAAAAGCAGAAATATTTTCAGTCAATGAGCCAATGGGAGGCCACAATAGGTCTCCCTGGTGGCTTATCCAGTCATTTGTGGATTTTTGGTAAGGCATGAATGACGCTCCTGATTGGATAATCTCCTTTCATAAACTCATTATTTGTGTATTGTCTCCACTTTCCACAAGAGACTTCAGCTTGCAGTGAATCTCATCTTTGAACAGCGTTGTGGGATCACATGACAATGTCTGATAGAAAGTGGTGGTGTTCAATAGTCCCCGGATCTCATTCAGTCATCACGGTTTAGCAACACCACAGCTCCGCCCTTGTCAAACGTCCCATGCTTGCCTCTGTTCTTTCTACTCTGTATTCTCGTTTCTTATTCAAAATCTGAGACATCTTTTTCAACCAATCTGCAGTTTGTTTATAGGGAGGAATATCTGTATCTGGGCGGACAAAATGTAGATTTGGCTCAAAGGGGTATTCGTGGGAAATGTCATCTTCTGTGTCATCCATAGTCTGAACACTTGTCTCGCCAATTTTTGACATCCACATTTGTACTTCTTAAGTCTCAATGTAGGAAAGAATTTCTGAAACACTATTGTGGTGTAAGTCTTTACATGATGCAGTAGGGGAGGAAAGGAAAGCCTTGCTCAAGGCCAACTCTCATGAAGTGGTAATGGGACGTGAAGAACCCACAACCCTTGCATGGCAAGCACATGCCCTACCAACTGAGCCACACGTCACAACTACTGATACCAGGCTCTTAATGTACTGCTCAGTTCTTTTCTTAAAGATCAATTGTCTAACTACATTGGCAGATAATTTTTACCTTTAAAAGTCTTCATACAAGTAATTTAATCTTAAAACGATTAAGGTAAATAATATTTTGGGGGTTAAAATAAGCTAAATTAGCTGCAAATTTATCTTGGTATGAAAACACTTATTTTAAGTTCATTATCACTCAATATAGGATTCAAAGTCGAGGTAACATGACAATTTGTTGCAGTCTGTCTGTGTGGGTTGCCTGAGGTGAATTTAAGATAAGATTTAAGGCGTTTCTATACCAGTCAGTATGGCAGTTAAAATCTTACATGCCACTGCTCTTGGAAATGCAATTCAGAAAATGCCGTTTTGATTTGAACAATAAAAAGGGTGAAGCAGTAGTTGTCATTCAAGTGTCTTGGTTTAGTGTGGTCTTGTGAGGCCATCCTTCCTGTCTTGTTACACGAAGCCTGGGCATCTGAGGCTATTAGCTTAGCAAACATATACAGCGGGTGAAATAAGTATTGAACACGTCACCATTTTTCTCAGTAAATATATTTCCAAAGGTGCTATTGACATGAAAGTTTCACCAGATGTTGGTAACAACCCAAGTAATCCATACATAGAAACCAAAACAAATAAGTTGTTATGTGTAATGTGTAATGAGTTAAGTTATGTGTAATAATGTGAAATGACACAGGGAAAAAGTATTGAACACATGAAGAAAGGGAGGTTCAAAAAGGCATGGAAAGCCAAGACAACAGCTGAAAACTATCAGTAATTAAAAAGCAATCCAGCCCCCTGTCAGTGCAAATTAATATCAGCTGGTTCAGTCTCAACTGATGGCCTACAAAAAGGTCTCATTGCCAAGGTGTCACACAAGACACATCTCATGATGGGTAAAAGCAAAGAGCTGTCTCAAGACCTTCGCAACCTAATTGTTGCAAAACATAATGATGGCATTGGTTATAGGCGCATTTCTAAGCTTCTGAATGTTCCAGTGAGCACTGTTGGGGCCATAATACGGTAGTGGAAAGACAATAATTTCACCATAAATTTGCCTTAATTACTGATAGTTTTCAGCGGTTTAATTTCTGAACTTATTTGTTTTGGTTTATTTGTATGTATGGATTAATTGGGTTGTTACCAACATCTGGTGAAACTTTCATGTCAATAGCACCTTTGGAAATATATTTACTGAGAAAAATGGTGACGTGTTCAATACTTTGTTCAACCGCCAAATATTTACAATGTTGTCTATTGGCCTTGATGCCCTCATGTAGTTAAATAGTCATTCTGGTTATGACCAGTGGCATTGATGTCCTCATGTAGTTAAATAGTCATTCTGGTTACGACCAGTGGCCTTGATGTCCTCATGTAGTTAAATAGTCATTCTGGTTATGACCAGTGGAGTGCGCTGGTGCACCTGCTTTGCCGGCCAGAGTTTCTAGGGACCTCGAGAAACACTTTAAATTTCACATTACAGTTTATTAACAAATCAATGATAGAAACCATATTAAAGTGTCTCAGCAGATCTAACAACAGTTGCTTGAGTAATAAGGAATATCAGCTGGTTCCTCAGACAGCCTCATATCCTCCTTGAGGTTAAATAATAGTTGTTTAATTGGTGTCTGTAGTGCATTTGAGTTGGATCCTGAGATGTCTCTTCAGTATCTGTGGCACCAGAGTCCAATTCCCTGATAATTGCACAATTCTGGTAACTTTCCCAATATGTCCAGGTTTTCCAGAAATCCTGCTTCTTGCAAGATTCCTGGAATCAGAATCGAATTAACAGGAATTCCTATTATCCTCTAACTAGTATTTCTGTAAAATCTGGAAATACAACCATAGTCATAACCCTGCTGGAAATAGTCTGCTCTCACTTTCTGCCTGTATGTCAGTCATTCTGTCTGACACAGGTAGTGTCTGTACACAGGTAGTGTCTGTACACAGGTAGTGTCTGTACACAGACAGACCGGTGTGGCTGATATTACGAGTCGTCCTGTGGGCCAGGCTTGTTACACATGAGTTTAGCTGCCAGAGATCCGTATGTGTTACTGTTGGCCTCCGGCTGGACCTTATCTTTAGATTTTCTCCCTGCAGAGACAAGAGACAACATGTATATATCATTAGAGAGGTGGTCTGCTGCTGGGATTCACCATGCTATTCTACTGCTGGGATTCAACATGCTATTCTGCTGCTGGGATTCACCATGCTATTCTGCTGCTGGGATTCACCATGCTATTCTGCTGCTGGGATTCACCATGCTATGCTGCTGCTGGGATTCACCATGCTATTCTGCTGCTGGGATTCACCATGCTATTCTGCTGCTGGGATTCACCATGCTATGCTACTGCTGGGATTCACCATGCTATTCTGCTGCTGGGATTCACCATGCTATTCTGCTGCTGGGATTCACCATGCTATTCTGCTGCTGGGATTCACCATGCTATTCTGCTGCTGGGATTCACCATGCTATTCTGCTGCTGGGATTCACCATGCTATTCTGCTGCTGGGATTCACCATGCTATGCTACTGCTGGGATTCACCATGCTATTCTGCTGCTGGGATAATGCACATTCACCATGCTATTCTGCTGCTGGGATAATGCACATTCACCATGCTATTCTGCGGCTGGGCTGGGATAATGCACATTCACCATGCTATTCTGCGGCTGGGCTGGGATAATGCACATTCACCATGCTATTCTGCGGCTGGGCTGGGATAATGCACATTCACCATGCTATTCTACGGCTGGGCTGGGATAATGCACATTCACCATGCTATTCTACGGCTGGGCTGGGATAATGCACATTCACCATGCTATTCTACGGCTGGGCTGGGATAATGCACATTCACCATGCTATTCAGCTGCTGGCATAATGCACATTCGCCATGTTAACAGAGAGTTAATTTCACCTACAGGCTACTGAGGCGCTAAGCACCGGGTTAGTAGAGACGAGATAACAGGACCATTAGGGAGGTGGTCTACTGGAGCCTCTGCCAAGTCCCCAACAACCAGATGTTCAGGTTTTCAGGGTACATGGAAAGATCAACTTTGGCTTTTGGACATTAACAAGGTGACATTCCATCTGAACTCCTCCTCCCATGTACCGGATTGGTTGAACAGTCCAAAGAGAACCTCTTCTCGTCAAGACCAGTATGTAGGGTAGTGTTTCCCAACCCTGGTCCTCCAGTACCCCCAACAGCTGGGCTGTTGGGGGTACTGGAGGACCAGGGTTGGTTAGGTTAGCTGGGGCCAAACCAACTCACACAGTAACACCATGTTAACAGACTACACAGAGCAGAGAAAAACCTCAAATACAATGTAACCATTAAAAATGCAACCCGTTTAGGCAAAAGGTTGATTTGTGTTTCCTTGTAGAAATATAGTGTTGGATATTAAATAAAGATGTTTCTTTTGTTATATTATTTCAAAATGTTCTCATCCATTTATATTTGTTGTAAGAGAAGTATATAGTTACCTGGGATTTTCCCCATCGCTATAAAGGTTTGGTCTTGGGTCTTTATCTTGGGTCTGTCTCTGGCTATTAAGAAGACTCCAAGGAATGACAGCAGACAGCTGGAAGAGTTCAGAGATGGTTATGATCAGCTATCACACTATATCAAGGAGAGTTGGAATCACAGTGTTTAACATTTTTGGGTTAAATTGACTACTGGAGTTATCTGAACCCTCAGAGTGATACGCTCTCTGGAGTTCATTGGGACGGAAATCTATGGAGTTTCCACAGGCTCTACTCTGAATGTCACATTCAGAGGAATGTCATGGCCTGTACAGAGCCTTCGGAAAGTATTCAGACTCCTTGACTTTTTCCACATTATGTTACAGCCTTATTCTAGAATGGATTAAAGCAAAAACAGGTTTTTAGAAATGTTTTTTTAATACATTTGCTAAAATATCTAAACCCATTTTCACTTTGTCATTATGAGGTAGTTAATAGATTGATTTATTTAATTTAATCAATTTAAGAATAAGGCTGTAACGTAACAAAATATAGAAAAAGTCAAGGGGTCTGAACTTTCCATATTCAGAGGAATGTCATGGCTTATATTCCTAGAAAGACAGTACTGTTGGGGACGTGCATAATACTTACCCAAAGAGAAACATGAATATATTGAGCAAAGCCAACCCATGGAATTCCTGGTAAAATACTATTCCTGAAAATAACACAAGACCAACACAACATCAGAGAGAGAGGCAACTGTCCATATCTGGAGGAGAAACTAACTATCACTGAGGGCGTTACCCATAGACTATCACTGAGGGCGTTACCCATAGACTATCACTGAGGGCGTTACCCATAGCCTATCACTGAGGGCGTTACCCATAGACTATCACTGAGGGCGTTACCCATAGCCTATCACTGAGGGCGTTACCCATAGCCTATCACTGAGGGCGTTACCCATAGCCTATCACTGAGGGCGTTACCCATAGACTATCACTGAGGGCGTTACCCATAGCCTATCACTGAGGGCGTTACCCATAGCCTATCACTGAGGGCGTTACCCATAGACTATCACTGAGGGCGTTACCCATAGACTATCACTGAGGGCGTTACCCATAGACTATCACTGAGGGCGTTACCCATAGCCTATCACTGAGGGCGTTACCCATAGACTATCACTGAGGGCGTTACCCATAGACTATCACTGAGGGCGTTACCCATAGCCTATCACTGAGGGCGTTACCCATAGACTATCACTGAGGGCGTTACCCATAGACTTATGTTACCCCAGGCCGTTATTACAGCAGAACTACAGGAACCAAAACATATCTTTTTCCAACAGAGCTGGTTGTTAATCTGGCCCAGGGGTGCAAGGGTAAACGGCAAGGCACTTGTCGCCCCCTCTGGCTTGTGCAGTGGAGGGGATCTTTCATGGACTATACTCAGCCTTGTCTCAGGGTAGTAAGTTGGTGGTTGTTGATATCCCTCTATTGGTGTGGGGGCTGTGCTTTGGCAGAGTGGGTGAGGTTATATCCTGTTAGTTTGAACCAATGATGTTCTACAATAACACCTCGTATAGTATTTTAACCATTATGAAAAGAGGTCTGTATCTTTTGACAATTTCACTCATGTTGGATTAAGGACATTACAAGTCTACAAGTCTTTAATGCCACAAGAATTTATAAAGACTTCAGGACTGGCAGAAGTCATGCTTAAACTCTAAATAACATAACCATAGGCCACTTAAACGGGTACACTTCCACTCATGGGTGGATTGAAAGCCACGCCCCCACTAAACCATGCCTCCAATATAATTTCCTTTGAGTGAATTGTAGTTACCACCCATGACTATCTATTAGTGACAGAGACATGGTTGTTGAACTCGTTCATAGATTATCTCTTTAGGACAATACATTACATATATCATAAGGCCTTAGTGTGATAGCCAACCTCCTGGTTTACAGCCCACATCAGGCCTGCAGGTCACATTATGCTGGCTTGCAAAGTTATGTGTAATTCCTATTGGAATCCAGAGAGAGTTAGGACTTCCAACAGTTGGAATTATAATTACCTAAACCATTTAGACCTAAACCATTGGAGACTACCTAAACCATTTAGACCTAAACCATTGGAGACTACCTGAACCATTGGAGACTACCTGAACCATTTAGACCTAAACCATTGGAGACTACCTGAACCATTTAGACCTAAACCATTGGAGACTACCTGAACCATTTAGACCTAAACCATTGGAGACTACCTGAACCATTTAGACCTAAACCATTGGAGACTACCTAAACCATGTAGACCTAAACCATTGGAGACTACCTGAACCATTTAGACCTAAACCATTGGAGACTACCTAAACCATTGGAGACTACCTGAACCATTTAGACCTAAACCATTGGAGACTACCTGAACCATTTAGACCTAAACCATTGGAGACTACCTGAACCATTTAGACCTAAACCATTGGAGACTACCTGAACCATTTAGACCTAAACCATTGGAGACTACCTAAACCATTTAGACCTAAACCATTGGAGACTACCTAAACCATTTAGACCTAAACCATTGGAGACTACCTAAACCATTTAGACCTAAACCATTGGAGACTACCTAAACCATTTAGACCTAAACCATTGGAGACTACCTGAACCATTTAGACCTAAACCATTGGAGACTACCTAAACCATTTAAACTGGAACAACCATTTCAATAACGGGTGCAATAAATCTAACCAACTGATTGGATTAGTTTAGAAACATGTATGTTATTTTTCTTTGTGTAGCATAAGTTGAATCAATCAATGCACAGTACATGCAAAAGCAATGTGATAATGATGGCGTGGTATTTATGGGAATGTTTTCCTCTTCACAGATTAAAACTGACAATCACACTGGTTATTAACACCAACACTGAGTGTTAATGTAACACTTAAGAGTTCATTTACCTCCTGAATCAACACTAGAAATGTTCCCCTGAAATATTAACACTAGGTAACACTGGCCAATTAGCTGTGAATGAAATATTAACACTGGCCAATTAGCTGTGAATGAAATATTAACACTGGCCAATTAGCTGTGAATGAAATATTAACACTGGCCAATTAGCTGTGAATGAAATATGAAAATGATGAAGAGATACATGGATCTATAAAGAATATTAAACTCTTGGTGACAGTGCAGCTCAGAGTTCTGCTTAACTAACGTACCTGCGGTAATGGCACTGGCAGTGAAGAACACAAAGTTGATGGGGACAACCTCCGTGGCATCAAACATCTTCATGGCTTGATTAAGGAACCTGAGAACGGACGGATTAAAGAGGATTCATCCATCATAATTCTGGAGCTACAACCCATCACAGTGGATTCATCCATCATAATTCTGGAGCTACATCCCATCACAGTGGATTCATCCATCATAATTCTGGAGCTACATCCCATCACAGTGGATTCATCCATCATAATTCTGGAGCTACATCCCATCACAGTGGATTCATCCATCATAATTCTGGAGCTACATCCCATCACAGTTTGGCTCTGACAAAGTCACAGTGTCCGTTTAAACTTTTACACTTTTTCTTCAATACTCAGTAGAAATGGAATGTGCTGTCAAGGGAAGTGGAGAAACACTGGACTTACTTTATCTGGAAGGCACAGGAGGCCACCATAACCACTACCATCACATAGAAGATGGGGTAGGTGAGCTGGAGGTGTCCCTTTATGGACTCAGTGATCATCCCAGACACAGCTTTCACTGAGATCACCGTCAGGGAGGCTAAACAACAGGGACAACTTTACAAACATACAGCGGGTGAAATAAGTATTGAACACGTCACCATTTTTCTCAGTAAATATATTTCCAAAGGTGCTATTGACATGAAAGTTTCACCAGATGTTGGTAACAACCCAAGTAATCCATACATACAAAGAAACCAAAACAAATAAGTTCAGAAATTAAGTTATGTGTAATAATGTGAAATGACACAGGGAAAAAGTATTGAACACATGAAGAAAGGGAGGTTCAAAAAGGCATGGAAAGCCAAGACAACAGCTGAAAACTATCAATAATTAAAAAGCAATCCAGCCCCCTGTCAGTGCAAATTAATATCAGCTGGTTCAGTCCCAACTGATGGCCTACAAAAAGGTCTCATTGCCAAGGTGTCACACAAGACACATCTCATGATGGGTAAAAGCAAAGAGCTGTCTCAAGACATTCGCAACCTAATTGTTGCAAAACATAATGATGGCATTGGTTATAGGCGCATTTCTAAGCTTCTGAATGTTCCAGTGAGCACTGTTGGGACCATAATACGGAAGTGGAAAGACAATAATTTCACCATAAATTTGCATCGACCAGGTGCTCCTCGTAAATTTGCCCATTCATCCTTCCTTCAATTATGTGAAGTTTGCCAGTACCATTTGCTGAAAAGCAGCCCCACACCATGATGTTCCCACCTCCAAACTTCACTGTTGGTATGGTGTTTTTAGGGTGATGTGCAGTGCCATTTCTCCTCCAAACAAGGTGTGTATTATGACATCCAAACAGTTCATTTGCTCTCATCTGACCACACTATATTCTCCCAGTATTTCACTGGCTTTTCCAAATGTTGTGCAGCAAACTTTAAACGAGCTTCAACATGCATTTTTTTCAGCAATGGAGTCTTGCGTGGTGAGCGTGCATACAGGCCATGGCGGTGGAGTGCATTACTTAATGTTTTCTTTGAGACAACAGTAACTGCTAATTGCAGGTCTTTTTGAAGCTCTCCACAAGTGGTCCTTGGCTCTTGGACAACTCTTCTGATTATTCTTTTCACTCCTCTGTCAGAAATCTTGCGAGGAGCACCTGGTCGAGGCAAATTTATGGTGAAATGATTCTTTCCACTTCCGTATTATGGCCCCAACAGTGCTCACTGGAACATTCAGAAGTTTAGAAATGCGCCTATAACCAATGCCATCATTATGTTTTGCAACAATTAGGTTGCGAATGTCTTGAGACAGCTCTTTGCTTTTACCCATCATGAGATGTGTCTTGTGTGACACCTTGGCAATGAGACCTTTTTGTAGGCCATCAGTTGGGACTGAACCAGCTGATATTAATTTGCACTGACAGGGGGCTGGATTGCTTTTTAATTACTGATAGTTTTCAGCTGTTGTCTTGGCTTTCCATGCCTTTTTGAACCTCCCTTTCTTCATGTGTTCAATACTTTTTCCCTGTGTCATTTCAAATTATTACACATTACTTAATTTCTGAACTTATTTGTTTTGGTTTCTTTGTATGTATGGATTACTTGGGTTGTTACCAACATCTGGTGAAACGTTCATGTCAATAGCACCTTTGGAAATATATTTACTGAGAAAAATGGTGACGTGTTCAATACTTATTTCATCCGCTGTACAAACTATTTCCTGGAGTAATGCATCCCATTCTGAAAAGTGATAACCAAACCCAGCCCTGATCCCCCATAAAGCGATAACCAAACCCAGCCCTGATCCCCCATAAAGTGATAACCAAACCCAGCCCTGATCCCCCATAAAGTGATAACCAAACCCAGCCCTGATCCCCCATAAAGTGATAACTAAACCCAGCCCTGATCCCCCATAAAGTGATTCCCTGTCTGAGTTCTTACCCAACAGAGACACCAGCAGCATTACTATGGTTACATGCTTGATATTCCTCCTCTTGTACAGATAGAGCAGGACAGAAAACACTATGACCTCTAGAAACTGGAGAGGAGAGGGAGAGAGGAGAAGAGAGGGAGTGATAGGAGAGGGGAAGAGAAGAGCGAGTGAGAGGAGAGGGGAAGAGAAGAGCGAGTGAGAGGAGAGGGGAAGAGAAAAGCGAGTGAGGAGAGGGGAAGAGAAGAGCGAGTGAGAGGAGAGGGGAAGAGAAGAGCGAGTGAGAGGAGAGGGTGAGAGGAGAGGAGAAGAGAGAGAGGGAGAGGGGAGAGAGAGGGAGAGGGGTTAGAGAGGGAGAGGGGTTAGAGAGGGAGGGAGAGGGGTTAGAGAGGGAGGGAGAGGGGTTAGAGAGGGAGGGAGAGGGAAAGAGAGGGAGAGAGGGGGGGAAGAGAGGGAGAGGGGTTAGAGAGGGAGGGAGAGGGGTAAGAGAGGGAGGGAGAGGGGAAGAGAGGGGAAGAGAGGGAGATGGAGAGGGGTAAGAGAGGGAGGGAGAGGGGAAGAGAGGGGAAGAGAGGGAGGGAGAGGGGAAGAGAGGGAGGGAGAGGGGGAGAGAGAGAGGAGAGGGGAAGTGAGAGGAGAGGGATGGAGAGAGGGAGGGAGAGAGAAGAGGAGAGAGGGATGACAAAACATGAATAATACTGAAATGATTTCCATCAACAGTCCCTCTCAAAGAGTCTCACAGTCAGTGATAATCTATCTCTCCAGACCTGATCCATGGATATCTGATCATAGTAACAGAGTCCTCGGCCAGCAGCGTGGATATCTGATCATAGTAACAGAGTCCTCGGCCAGCAGCGTGGATATCTGATCATAGTAACAGAGTCCTCGGCCAGCAGCGTGGATATCTGATCATAGTAACAGAGTCCTCGGCCAGCAGCGTGGATATCTGATCATAGTAACAGAGTCCTCGGCCAGCAGCGTGGATATCTGATCATAGTAACAGAGTCCTCGGCCAGCAGCGTGGATATCTGATCATAGTAACAGAGTCCTCGGCCAGCAGCGTGGATATCTGATCATAGTAACAGAGTCCTCGGCCAGCAGCGTGGATATCTGATCATAGTAACAGAGTCCTCGGCCAGCAGCGTGGATATCTGATCATAGTAACAGAGTCCTCGGCCAGCAGCGTGGATATCTGATCATAGTAACAGAGTCCTCGGCCAGCAGCGTGGATATCTGATCATAGTAACAGAGTCCTCGGCCAGCAGCGTGGATATCTGATCATAGTAACAGAGTCCTCGGCCAGCAGCGTGGATATCTGATCATAGTAACAGAGTCCTCGGCCAGCAGCTGGATATCTGATCATAGTAACAGAGTCCTCGGCCAGCAGCGTGGATATCTGATCATAGTAACAGAGTCCTCGGCCACCAGCGTGGATATCTGATCATAGTAACAGAGTCCTCGGCCACCAGCGTGGATATCTGATCATAGTAACAGAGTCCTCGGCCACCAGTGTGGATATCTGATCATAGTAACAGAGTCCTCGGCCAGCAGCGTGGATATCTGATCATAGTAACAGAGTCCTCGGCCAGCAGCGTGGATATCTGATCATAGTAACAGAGTCTCTGCAATAAACATAATCCATCAGGACTCTTCTCACCCGTACTAAAACCACATATTATAAATGTACTCTTCTCACCCGTACTAAAACCACATATTATAAATGTACCCTTCTCACCCGTACTAAAACCACATATTATAAATGTACTCTTCTCACCCGTACTAAAACCACATTATAAATGTACCCTTCTCACCCGTACTAAAACCACATATTATAAATGTACTCTTCTCACCCGTACTAAAACCACATACATAATGACAAAGCAGAAACAGGTTTTTTGAATTTTTTTGCCAATGTATTAAAGACTTGTCCCAAAGCCACTCTTGCATTGTGTTGGCTGTGTGCTTAGGGTCGTTGTCCTGTTGGAAGGTGAACCTTCGCCCCAGTCTGAGGTCCTGAGCAGGTTTTCATAAATGATCTCTCTGTACATCTTTCCCTCGATCCTGACTTGTCTCCCAGTCCCTGCCGCTGAAAAACATCCCCACAGCATGATGCTCCCACCATGTTTCTCCAGACGTGATGCTTGGAATTCAGGCCAAAGAGTTCAATCTTGGTTTCCTCAGACCAGATAATCTTCTTTCTCATGGTCTGAGTCCTTTAGGTGACTTTTGGCAAACTCCAAGCGGCCTGTCATGTGCCTTTTACTGAGGAGTGGTTTCCGTCTGGCCACTATCTCAAAGGCCTGATTGGTGGAGTGCTACAGAGATGGTTGTCCTTCTGGAAGATTCTCCCATCTCCACAGAGGAACTCTGGAGCTCTGTCAGGGTGACCATCAGGTTCTTGGTCACCTCCCTGACCAAGGCCCTTCTCCCCAGATTGCTCAGTTTGGCCGGGCGGCCAGCTCTAGGAAGAGTCTTGGTGGTTCCAAACTTCTTCCATTTAAGAATGATGGATACCACTGTGCTCTTGGGGACCTTCAATGCTGCAGAATTTTTTTTGGTTCTCTTCCCCAGATATGTCTCGACACAATCCTGTCTCGTAGCTTCCTTCGACCTAATGGCTTGGTTTTTGCTCTGAAGTTAAGGGGTCTGAATATTTTCAGAATGCACTGTATGTACATATATATTGTAGTTGTAGCAGCGGTTTGAGGAGTACACAGTATATTGCCATCGTGGCCGTGGTTTGAGGAGTACATACCAGGTGTGGGTTAGGGTTAGTGTACATACCAGGTGTGGATTAGTGTACATACCAAGTGTGGGTTAGGGTTAGTGTACATAGCAGGTCTGGGTTAGGGTTTGCGTACATACCAGGTGTGGGTTAGGTTTAGTGTACATACCAGGTGTGGGTTAGGGTTAGAGTACGTACCAGGTAAATCAGGAACTGCCAGCTGACGGCGTATCTTTGGACCAGGTGGGCGGTGATGTGGGTGGAGGTGTGGGGGGCAAAGGTGACCAGGAGATAGGTCCCCATCACTGCTAGTGCACCACCTGTAGGTCAGGAAGAGAATCACAGGAGTATTTAACCATCCTATTCATATGGCAGGGTAGTTGATCTGTTTAATCAGTACTAGTCATATGACACAGTGGAACGTATCTGTTTAATCAGTACTAGTCATATGACACAGTGGAACGTATCTGTTTAATCAGTACTAGTCATATGACACAGTGTAACGTATCTGTTTAATCAGTACTAAGCTTCATCATATGACACAGTGTAGGATGTTTAATGGGCTTCAGAGATAATGTTTGCTTTCCATCTCTGACTAACCACACTAATATAACTAATATTTACATAGTCACTAGCCTGCTCCTCTCTCCTCCAAGACGTCAGCCAGACATCATGTTTTGTCCTGAGGGTTTTTATTAGGGCTATGAGTGTGTGTGTGTGAGTATAAACTTACCAACAATATCAGAGGCTCGTAGCGTCTCTTTAAGGAACACCACCGAGATGACTGCACTGGCTGAAACACAGAAAGGCAGACCTCACATTTTCTTTACATAATATGTAATGTATGGTCTAGCTTCATAGATTCAGTCACCTGAATACATTGTGACCTGCAGTATAGAAATATGTAGACCATACATGACATATTATTATATTATGGTTTACAAACCTACAGTCTCACGTGTACAGTAATATCACAGTCACTCTGTCATTCTAACTCCCAGGAACTCAAAGGAAGGTCAAATAAGATGAACCCAATGGTCTCAAAGCCACCAAACAATCTGATGTATAGGCTGACATTGATTTGAGACACATAACAACAACACATTGTGAAGTATGTCACACAATGAAACCTCCTAACTATTGTCACACAATGAAACCTCCTAACTATTGTCACACAATGAAACCTCCTAACTATTGTCACACAATGAAACCTAACTATTGTCACACAATGAAACCTAACTATTGTCACACAATGAAACCTCCTAACTATTGTCACACAATGAAACCTAACTATTGGCACACAATATGGGGGACCGGTACTGATGCAGGGACCGGTTTGGGTTTTTACTGTACCTTCTATAATGGTATTGATGCAGGGACCGGTTTGGGTTTTTACTGTACCTTCTATAATGGTATTGATGCAGGGACCGGTTTGGGTTTTTACTGGACCTTCTATACTGGTATTGATGCAGGGACCGGTTTGGGTTTTTACTGTACCTTCTATAATGGTATTGATGCAGGGACCGGTTTGGGTTTTTACTGTACCTTCTATACCGGTATTACAATGTTTGGTTTGTTAAATATGATATTCAGTGTGTAGCCCCACCCCATCACTCAAGGAGCGCATTAGTTGTTCCTCGACCACAAGACACTAGGTTCAGTCTGCATGTTGTTCCTGGACCAGGAGACACCAGGTTCTGTCTGCATGTTGTTCCTGGACCAGGAGACACTAGGTTCAGTCTGCATGTTGTTCCTGGATGCAGCACATGCAACAATGTTGATGACAACAATGTTATTTCCACTTTGCTTCATAATAGAAATACTATTTGTATGTGTTTCTTACATCTGCAAACATCTAGTTTGTCTTTTCTTAGCAAGTTGGGTTTAGTGGAGAGGCTAGCTCCAGGGTTGTTTCATGCTAGAGAGGCTAGCTCCAGGGTTGTTTCATGCTAGAGAGGCTAGCTCCAGGGTTGTTTCATGCTAGAGAGGCTAGCTCCAGGGTTGTTTCATGCTAGAGAGGCTAGCTCCAGGGTTGTTTCATGCTAGAGAGGCTAGCTCCAGGGTTGTTCTCATGGTAGAGAGGCTAGCTCCAGGGTTGTTCTCATGGTAGAGAGGCTAGCTCCAGGGTTGTTTCATGCTAGAGAGGCTAGCTCCAGGGTTGTTTCATGCTAGAGAGGCTAGCTCCAGGGTTGTTTCATGCTAGAGAGGCTAGCTCCAGGGTTGTTCTCATGGTAGAGAGGCTAGCTCCAGGGTTGTTCTCATGCTAGAGAGGCTAGCTCCAGGGTTGTTCTCATGCTAGAGAGGCTAGCTCCAGGGTTGTTTCATGCTAGAGAGGCTAGCTCCAGGGTTGTTTCATGCTAGAGAGGCTAGCTCCAGGGTTGTTTCATGCTAGAGAGGCTAGCTCCAGGGTTGTTTCATGCTAGAGAGGCTAGCTCCAGGGTTGTTTCATGCTAGAGAGGCTAGCTCCAGGGTTGTTCTCATGGTAGAGAGGCTAGCTCCAGGGTTGTTCTCATGGTAGAGAGGCTAGCTCCAGGGTTGTTTCATGCTAGAGAGGCTAGCTCCAGGGTTGTTTCATGGTAGAGAGGCTAGCTCCAGGGTTGTTTCATGCTAGAGAGGCTAGCTCCAGGGTTGTTTCATGCTAGAGAGGCTAGCTCCAGGGTTGTTTCATTCTAGAGAGGCTAGCTCCAGGGTTGTTTCATGCTAGAGAGGCTAGCTCCAGGGTTGTTTCATGCTAGAAAGGCTAGCTCCAGGGTTGTTCTCATGCTAGAAAGGCTAGCTCCAGGGTTGTTCTCATGGTAGAGAGGCTAGCTCCAGGGATGTTTCATTCTAGAGAGGCTAGCTCCAGGGTTGTTTCAATCTAGAGAGGCTAGCTCCAGGGTTGTTTCATTCTAGAGAGGCTAGCTCCAGGGTTGTTTCATTCTAGAGAGGCTAGCTCCAGGATTGTTTCATGCTAGAGAGGCTAGCTCCAGGGTTGTTTCATGCTAGAGAGGCTAGCTCCAGGGTTGTTTCATGCTAGAGAGGCTAGCTCCAGGGTTGTTTCATGGTAGAGAGGCTAGCTCCAGGGTTGTTCTCATGGTAGAGAGGCTAGCTCCAGGGTTGTTTCATGGTAGGCTGTGTTCAGAGCTGAGAGTAATGGTTGGACTGTACCGTGATATGATATATTGCCCTAGCCTGGTCCCAGGTCTGTTTGTGCTGTCTTGCCAACTCCTATGGCTAAATGCCTGACATAGACCTTACAAGTTGGCAAGACAGCACAAACAGATCTGGGACCAGGCTAGGACAAGGAGAGGACTGCAGCTGAAGGTCAATATTTAACCTGCCATTAAAATGTTTACACTGAAAATGTGACAGCTGCACCTGCCTGGTAGAGAATGGCTTCAAATGAATAGGTTGATTACAGAATCAGCGAGACATCTGATTGGCTAAATGGGATGTGTCACCTGGAGGTATATTAGGGTGGCTCTCTAGACACAGCATCATGATCTGAGGTCTGTTTTGTGTTTTTCCCACCTGAGTGTTAAGGTCAGGATAGGGGAGGGTAAGCTGATCCTAGACCTGTGCTTACACAGGTAAATTCTACCAGGCAATATAAGAGGGGTTTCATATTGATACTTAATGCAATAAATTATTAAAAATTGTACAGAAAATGTACATAAATAAACAATAATACTAAACAAATGTCTATAAAGGGTTGTGTCTTACCTATGACTGAAACACAGCCCAGTGGTGCGATGAGGGAGGCAGGAGCAAAGCCGTAGGCTGCGAAGTTCCCCAGCTCCCCGACCCCCATGAGAACCACACCACTCCACCATAGAACTGACGTGTAGTAGGGCTTGGAGCCGCCAAGCTGGGACTGACGCATGTGGGCGTATTTCTGACAGAGAGAAGATGGGAGGGCAGAGAGTCAAGGGCAGCAGTTCCTTGACATGTTAAGAGGAGCATGGAAAATACAGTAACTACCATAACATCGAGGAACTATTGATTCCATTCAGGTAAATGAGCATTATGGATGACATGACATCAGTAAAGGATAATATTGTTTCTCATAGTACTGTACACTCCCTCATAAATCAGACTCACCCCTACCTGTATATTCAGAGACATGCTGATTAGAAAGTTCCCACATATTGAAATGATGATTCCCAGAAGATACGTCTGCAAAACAAAACAACAGTAAAAGACTAGACTAGTAACATCATCCCATAGAGAACAACACTAGACTAGTAACATCATCCCATAGAGAACAACACTAGACTAGTAACATCATCCCATAGAGAACAACACTAGACTAGTAACATCATCCCATAGAGAACAACACTAGACTAGTAACATCATCCCATAGAGAACAACACTAGACTAGTAACATCATCCCATAGAGAACAACACTAGACTAGTAACATCATCCCATAGAGAACAACACTAGACTAGTAACATCATCCCATAGAGAACAATACTAGACTAGTAACATCATCCCATAGAGAACAACACTAGACAACGCTCTGTCGGGTTGGATGGGGAATGTTGCTGCACAGCTATTTTCAGGTCTCTAAAGAGATGTTCGATCGGGTTCAAGTCCGGGCTCTGGCTGGGCCACTCAAGGACATTCAGAGACTTGTCCCGAAGCCACTCCTGCATTCTTGGCTGTGTGCTTAGGGTCGTTGTACTTTTGGAAGGTGAATCTTCACCCCAGTCTGAGGTCCTGAGCAGGTTTTCATCAAGGATCTTTCTGTACTTTGCTCCGTTCATCTTTCCCTCGATTCTGACTAGTCTCCCAGTCCCTGCTGCTGAAAGACATCCCCACAGCATTGATGCTGCCACAACCATGCTTCACTGTAGGGATGGTGCCAGGTTTCCTCCAGACGTGACGCTTGGCATTCAGGCCAAAGAGTTCCATCTTGGTTTCATCAGACCAGATAATCTTGTTTCTCATGGTCTGAGTCCTTTAGGTGCCTTTTGGAAAACTCCAAGTGGGCTGTCAGTTAACTTTTACTGAGGAGTGGCTTCCATCTGGCCACTCTACTATAAAGGCCTGATTGGTGGAGTGCTGCAGAGATGGTTTGCCTTCTGGAAGGTTCTCCCATCTCCACAGATGAACTCTAGAGCTCTGTCAAGTGACGCAGTCAGTCTTTCCTCAACTCTTAGCCAAGAGAGACTGGCATTCATAGTATTAATATCAGCCCTCTGATTACCATGAAGATCAAGACGTGCTGCTCTGTTCCAGCTGTAGCTCAACTACGTCTTTCTTTGCAGCACTTGACCACATGACTGGACAAGATAAGATTAAACTAGCGTCTGCAGGACTTGCTTTGTGGAGTGTAGTGTCAAAAAAGCAGAGCATCTCTTTATTACAGACAGACCTCTCCACATCTTTACAACCATTGAATCTATATGTTTTGACCAGGACAGTTTACAATCTAAGGTAAGTAATTTAGTCTCCTCAACTTGTTCAACAGACAGACCATTCATTACCAGATTCAGCTGAGGTCTAGAACTTAGGGAATGATTTGTACCAAATACAATGCTCTTAGTTTTAGAGATGTTAAGGACCAGTTTATTACTGGTCACCCATTCCACAACAGACTGCAACTCTTTGTTAAGGGTTTCAGTGACTTCATTAGCTGTGGTTACTGATGCGTATATGGTTGAATCATCAGCATACATGGACACACATGAGAGCTGCCCTGTGGTACACCACACTTTACATGTTTAACATTAGAGAAGCTTCCATTAAAGAAAACCCTCTGAGTTCTATTAGACAGATAGGTCTGAATCCACGATATGACAGAAGTTGAACAGCCATAACACATAAGTTCTCAACAACAGGTTATGGTCAATAGTATCAAAGGCTGCACTGAGATCTAACAGTACAGCTCCCATAATCTGCTTATTATCAATGTCTTTCGACCAATCATCAGTCATGTGTGTCAGGGCAGTACAGGTTGAGTGCCCTTCTCTATAAGCATGCTGAAAGTCTGTTGTTCATTTGTTTACAAAGATATAGCGTTGTATTTGGTCAAACACCATTTTTTCCAACAGTTTGCTAATAGCTGATAGGTCTGCTGTTAGAACCAGTAAAGGCTGCTTTACCACTCTTTGGTAGAGGAATGACTTTGGCTTCCCTCCAGGTCTGAGGACAAAGACTTTCCTCTAGACTCAGATTAAAGATATGACAGATATAGGTGTCTATAGAGTCAGTTACCATCCTCAGTAACTTTCCATCTAAGTTGTCAATGCCTTGAGGTTTGTCATTATTTGTCGATAACAAATAATGCTTCTACATCTCCCACACTAACTTTACAAAATTCAAAAAACTTACAACGCTTTTCTTTCATTATAAATTGTTTTTATGCATGAATACGATGGCTCACTCTTCATTGTTTGCCGATGCAGTAATCATTAAAATAATTGGCAACATATGGTTTTGTGATTAATCTGATTCAATGACAGATGGAGTTGAACTTTCTGCCCATAATTTCATTCTTTATATCATTGATCTTTGAAAATCTTTTAAATTGTTGCATTTATATTTTTGTTCAGTTTAAATGTGTCGATATTAGTTGGCAGGCATCTTTACTTCAATGTTATTGAGTTTTGATGTATTTCTAATATCTTTGAAGACTTTTTGTCTTATGTTCATGTTTTCCATATTTTAGAATTTTAGGAAGGAAAATAGTTGGAAAATGTATATATGTCAAAAATATAGACTCCTTGCTTTCATTTGACACCCAATTTAACATGCTCCTTTGAACTTCACATGTTGGTTCTCATGGAAATGCCTCATAGTATTCATCAGCCCATTCTCATTCACTCAGAGGGAACAGAGAGGTCTGGCTTTCTTGTAGCAGGAAGGGTAAACATAACACAGGCCACAGACAGACCGGCACACTGGGGAGTGTCCTACTTGGCAAACATTACAAACATGACGTGATTGTCCTGGCAGGTCCGTTCTGGTCACGGTGCTCCTTCCAATAGTCTGCCCAGTTGGAATACGGTCCACTACTAATAGAAACATGTGTATCAAACACACAGAGATCTACTATAATCTGCTAATCCATGGACTGGGATTTACTGGATGTCCATGTTCCTTGTTGCTCCATATTCAGTGTGAGAGCTGTACAGGAGGAGGTCATCTGATACTTGCAACCTCCATAATGAGGTCAATATCTTAGCAACCTCCATAATGAGGTCAATATCTTAGCAACAGATCACATGTAACAGCAGATAAAGATGTTTTTGTTTTACACTCAACAGACAGACTGACGTTCCACCTTCAATCCTGACTATTCTAACCCTGTCCCTAACGTTCTACCCCAGAGCATTCTAACCCTGTCCCTAACGTTCTACCCCAGAGCATTCTAACCCTGTCCCTAATGTTCTACCCCAGAGCATTCTAACCCTGTCCCTAACGTTCTACCCCAGAGCATTCTAACCCTGTCCCTAACGTTCTACCCCAGAGCATTCTAACCCTGTCCCTAATGTTCTACCCCAGAGCATTCTAACCCTGTCCCTAACGTTCTACCCCAGAGCATTCTAACCCTGTCCCTAACGTTCTACCCCAGAGCATTCTAACCCTGTCCCTATCGTTCTACCCCAGAGCATTCTAACCCTGTCCCTAACGTTCTACCCCAGAGCATTCTAACCCTGTCCCTAACGTTCTACCCCAGAGGGTTCTCTATAGGGCCTAACACAAGCTGTTTCATCTAATCGAATGTGAGTGCTGCTTCCTGAAGAGGTGACAGAACAGAACTTTCTCTCTGGGTCTGAAGAGGTGACAGAACAGAACTCTCTCTCTGGGTCTGAAGAGTTGACAGAACAGAACTTTCTCTCTGGGTCTGAAGAGGTGACAGAACAGAACTTTCTCTCTGGGTCTGAAGAGTTGACAGAACAGAACTTTCTCTCTGGGTCTGAAGAGTTGACAGAACAGAACTTTCTCTCTGGGTCTGAAGAGGTGACAGAACAGAACTCTCTCTGGGTCTGAAGAAGTGACAGAACAGAATGAGGCTGATGTTCTCCTCCCCCACTGTCTCTCTCGGTCTCAGTGTCCAGGGGGGCGGACAGCGTGTCTCTTTGTGCTAGGGGACAATGGAGAACTGTGACGGGCTGGGGATGGATGAAGGAAGGGATAGAGAGATGGGCTGATCCATGGATGGGCCTCTGCCCTGGGAGCGGATGGAGGAAGGGATAGAGAGATGAGCTGATCCATGGATGGGCCTCTGCCCTGGGAGGGGATGGAGGAAGGGATAGAGAGATGAGCTGATCCATGGATGGGCCTCTGCCCTGGGAGGGGATGGAGGAAGGGATAGAGAGATGAGCTGATCCATGGATGGGCCTCTGCCCTGGGACGGGATGGAGTTAGCTTTCATTTGATACCTAATTTGACATGCTTCTATAAACTTCACATGTTGGTGCTCATGGGTAATTTTACATGGAAATGACCTAATACAAATCTCAAATTATTTTTGTTTTGTTTTATAGCACTATTAAATGCTCCAGGGCTAATTTAGTATTTTGGCATGTTTTTCTATATTTAGAACATCAAACATTCATAAAGCAAACATGATCCCTTAACTTTAGCACAGCAAATACTTCAATAATTTAAACATATGTTGCAGAACAGTGATTCAGATATTTTTCAGAATACAAAAAATAACAGAGTCACAGAGTTGACAAGCCACTGATGGAGTTGACAACAGATACTCAAAACATACATATTTATGCCACTAAAAAGTAAAATACAAACATTTTGTAATATATGGAAAATGATTAATAAAAAAAATCCCCAATAAAACATAACCATTATATCATCACTGTTGACGTTAGACAAAAATCTGAGTTGACAAAAATTGGTGGTATACAGAGTTACTTTTTTGTTTTTTTCCTGTTGCTTTACGACTGTAAAACAGAGTTAAAAATAAACATATTTGAACCAAAATGCATATTATATCTTAATCCATCACGGAGATGGTTGTGACCATTATGATTTTAACCCTCTACCGCATAGCGTTGCCCTCAGGCAACAGAATACCTTTTTGGCTCTCACAACTAGCCATACAGATATTTTGTTAATTTAAATACTTGACACTGATCCTGACATGTCAGGAAGCAATCCAATGAGATGGACAAATTGATATGATGCAACAGTTGGGGGAGGAGCCTTCTTACAGGAAGACCATTGAGATGAGCGTGTGGTTTGAGTGAAGGGTAAGTAAAATGTCATTATTTTGGATGTTTAGATACTAAAACTTGAGAATAAAAAATATGTGCTTAAGTAGCAACATCTAAGGAAACATTAAAATGTTTAACATATTTCTTGGTTAAATATATATATATAAAAAGTAGTTTTGTTTCTGTTGCCTCAGGGCAACGTTATGCAGTCAAGCTAGTTTTCAGCTCAATATCATGCTAATGACAGACGTGACTTTCTTGAAGGCCGAAATCAGTGTTTTGTATTTTGTATTGTTTTCTGCACTGATGTTTCCAGGAAAATGGACACAGAGACATTTTATGGTAGAAAGAAGAGAAAGGAGCTATTAGTGAGAATAATACCCACCAATGGATTTTGTAGTGAGGACAGTGAGCTTGAGGGAAGTGACAGTGATGAAGAATGGACCCCAGAAAGAGGTTTGAGAGGCAGAAAAAAACTAGTTTTAAAGCCTCATCTCATATTCAGTAAATTCTGAATAAAAGGCATGTTTACATCTTAAATAAAGTAACTCCTGAAGAAAATAAGATTACAGAAAGTACAGTTGAGTCTACATGCAAAGACCGAATAAGGAAGTTTGGAGGGAAGGAAGGCAATTCTATCAATGTTACAATTTGCAATTCAGTCAACCATAAATGTTCTCTTTTTCAAGGTGATGAAGTTAACAATAATGAGGGAAGTGAAGAGGAAAATGAATCTGAGGATGATGATGGTGGGGATGTCCCTCATCAACCACGGTAGAAAACCAGCCATGATCCCAGCTGCCCTGCATACCCCGATTGGCAAGGCAGCCATCCACAAGCTGATGACATCCTGTCCCCTTATCAATACTTTAAAACATTCTTCTCTGATGATATACTTGCCGTCATTGTAGAGCAGTCAAATTTGTATGCAGCACAGACTGATCTTAACAAGCCACTCAACCTATCCACATCTGAACTGGAGCAGTTCTTGGGCACTGTCTTATACATGTCCTTGTTTGGATTGCCAGCAACACGCATGTTTTGGAGCCCTGCGAGCAGAGTCTCTCGTAGCAGACACATTGTCTCTAAACAGATGGGAAGAAATCAAGCGATTCCTGCATTTCAATGATAATGATGATCAACCAGTTCGATCTGATGAGCTGTTCAAGATCCGGCCCCTGATTACGCATCTTGTCTCTAAAATGAACGCAATACCCCACATCAGAGAAGATGAGCGTTGATGAGCAAATGGTCCCATTTAAGGGACGAAATCTCCTGAAGCAATATCTGCCCAAGAAGCCCAAAAAATGGGGGTATAAGCTTATGGTCTTGGCAGGTTCTGATGGTATTCCACACAATTTTGAAGTGTACACTGGGAAAGTATTGCAGCCCCCCCAGTTGGTAGATGTAGGAGCCAGTGGAAATGTTGTCCTCCGCCTCGCTCAACCAGTGCCACAACACAAAAACTACAAGCTGTCCTTTGACAACTGGTTCACCAGTGTCCCACTACAACTTGAGCTAGCTAGCTTCGCTCCAACAGATTACCAGGCAGCAACATGGTTTCTGATGCTGAGCTGAAAAGATCTGGCCGTGGGTCTTTTCAAGAAAAGACAGCAATTGTTGGTGATACCATGTTGCATGCTGTCAAGTGGTATGACAACCGCTCAGTGACCCTACTGAGCGATTATGTAGGAGCACACCCTGTCACTCACGTCCAACGATGGGACAGAAGAAGTAAGGCGGTCATTGATGTCCCATGTCCGGCTGTTGTAAGATACTATAATCAGCACATGGGAGGTGTTGACCTTCTCGATTCTCTACCGGACCAAAATTAGATCTAAAAAGTGGTGTCACCGTCTGATTTTCCACTTTCTAGACATGGTTGTGGTGACCTGCTGGTTGATGTACAAACGGAATTGTAAACACAGTAACCTGTCAAATGCTGAGGTAATGCGGCTGTATGCATTCAAATCCTACATTGCACAGGGACTCTGCAAATCTGGGAAAAGTCTGGAGAAGAAAAGAGGCCAGCCTAGTGGTGGGATTTCAAGTGAGTATGAGGCAAAGAAAATGAGGCAAGGACCCACTGCTCCAATCCCAGTCCCAGATGTGCAGATGGATGCTACAGCCCACTGGATCATCATGAGTGAAAAGAAGGGCAGGTGCAGGGTACCAGGCTGCAAAGGCACTCCGAAAGCTAAATGCAGGATGTGTAATGCCCACCTCTGCTTGACAAGCACTACCAACTGCTTCTTGAAGTTTCACACGGAGTGAAAAAGTGAACACTGCAAACATGGGTTAGGGTTTACAATCTTTTTTAAACTACCAGTTGTGTATATAAACTGACGAAAGAGTTTTAGTCAAATAAAATACTTGTTAAGATATATTTAAGTTAAGGTATTTAAGTGGCTAAATGCCATAATGAAACATTTGTAACACATTTTCAATTGAAAAGAGTATCAGTTCCCTCTTGATGTTCCTAATAAATATTGAGACAATATTGGATATTTCTCTGTGATTTACTACCTAACTGCATATCGTTGCCCTGAGGCAACAAAATAAAATCTGCTAAGGGGGGTGTGTGATTTAAAAAAATATATATATATTATATATAAAATATATATGTTCATCTGTTATCCCAAATCTTCCAGAAAATACGATGAAATAAATCATGCCTTAGAGGGTTAATATTGTTTGTTGAAATGTATCAAAAGTAGATAACTTTACAGTATTGTTGTATTACATGCGATGCGGACAGGAAGAATGGGTCCTTGTGATACAGCTGACCTGATTCATTTACTATTCTGAAGTTATTGCAAGAAACTACAGAAGATTTCAGTTAATAATTATTATTGACTTTTTCTTTTGACAGAGTTCGACAATTGGATCATTTGTTCCGGACAAGGGCATATCCGGTCATAGAGCGGACATGGAAATTAATTATCAATAATATTTGGAAAATACAAAAACAAATCTTTCCCCTTATAACATTTGCTAAATGTATTTTTTTTTTAGCTCAAATAATGCTTCAAAATCATATTTCAACTATAAAAAAAAATCAAGGTTTCCCTGTCGGACAAAGATTGTCCCGATTTTTAAGAATCCGTAAAGTACTAGTTGCCTACCTTCAGTGGATTCTCCTGGTTTTCAGTGAATGGAGACGGTTGAAGTGAATGCTGTCCTGTTCTGTGAGAAAACACGCTTTCTAAAGTTGAGTTGTTCGCCATCTTTTCCTCTATCATAGCCTTTCCTTCCAACTAGGCTACTTAATCGCAACTCAAGATTCCCCTTTTCACATCTTTAACAGATTGACATCCCGCGAGTTTGAATCGTTCATGCCCAGTTAACGGGCAGAATAGGGAGTGTCTCTCTGCCAGTCACGGCTTCATAGAGAGAGGTAAAGAGCAGAGCGTCCCCGGATGTGACCAGTGGCAGACTGTGGCGCACTTGTCAGTTGTCACTTTTAGACAGAATCATTTGTATCTAATCTTTTAGAATATAATAATAATAGAATATTGTGGCCAACGGGAGGCAAACCCTAGATTTTGGCGTGAAAGGCAGACATCCTATGCATCACGCCAATAGGGGTTTCTCACTTGGTGGGAATTGTAACGTGTCATATAGCGAGGATCGCCACAATATAATAACATAGAAATCTAAGCAATTTTTTTGTGAGATATGCTTCAAGTTTATTTAATAAATAAATCAACCAAATCAACGTAATCTACCATTATGCCACTGATTGCTATTGAACATCATAACAGTCGCCATCTGGCGGACAATTAGAGAAAAGTGAACATAATTTGTTACAGAATCTGTAGTGGTATAGACCCAAATAATATCTGCCAAGAATTCATGACAGAATCTGTAGTGGTATAGACCCAAATAATATCTGCCAAGAATTCATGACAGAATCTGTAGTGGTATAGACCCAAATAATATCTGTAGCCTTGAAAAATCTAACAATTAATATCAAACCCATGTAGTTGTTTCAAGTGTCACTTGGCACTTACAAAGGTACCCATGATCAAAGGTCAAAGGACTCTTCTATTCTGCACTGTTGTCCTGTCTGTTGTCATGGCTGTTGTACTTTATGTTGTCCTGTCTGTTGTGCTGACAACACTGTCTGTTATCCTGTCTGTCGTCATGTCTGTTGTACTGACAATACTGTGTTGTCCCGTCTGTTGTCCTGTCTTGTTGTGCTGTCAATACTCTCTGATGTCCTGTCTGTTGTACTGGCAATACTGTATGTTTTCCTGTCTGTTATACTGTCTGTTGTCCTGTATGTTATACTGAAAATACTGTGGACTGGCATAGTGCCACGTCCGTCAGTCAGTCAGTCAGTCAGTCAGACAGACAGTCAGACAGACAGACAGACAGACAGACAGACAGACAGACAGACAGACAGACAGACAGACAGACAGACAGACAGACAGACAGACAGACAGACAGACAGACAGACAGAGACAGACAGACCAGTGTTGTCTACACAAAAATTGATATAGTCCGTTATGCAGTCAGTAAGTCCATCAATGTCCTCCCCATGAGCCTCACAGAGCACATCCCAGTCTGTTGTTTCAAAGCAGTCCTGTAGGGCCTCATTCGCCTCCGGAGACCATCTCCTAATGGTCCTAGTGGTCGCAGGCTGCTGTTGGCCTGTAGTGTTGGGTGAGGCGGACAAGGTTGTGATCCGATCTACTGAGGGGAGGGAGTGCAGTAAATAAGTAAGTAAGTAAAATTTATTTATACAGCGCCTTTCACAGACTAGGTCACAAAGCGCTTTACAATAGACAACAAAACATAATAGAAAACAAGCTAAAATAAATAAAATAAAACAGATAAAAATGATCAATATATAAAGGACAGAGATTACCCAAAAGCTAACCTGAACAAATGAGTCTTCATTTGTCCCCTAAAACTGGCCACATTCTCAGCAAACCTAATAAGTGCAGTGGAGTTGTATGCATCCTCCACATTAGCATATAACAAGTCCAGAGTTTTATTATTCCTGGTTGGGCACTTCACAAACTGTTTGAACGTGGGCAGCGTTGAAGAGAGAGATGCATGGTTAAAATCCCCCGAAATGGCAAAGAAACACTGGGATGCGCTGTCTGTAACCTCACGATAACAGAGTGGATGACTTCACACGCTGTGTTTGCGTCAGCGGAGGGCGGGATGTAAACAATAACAGCAATGGCTGCCGTGAATTCCCTCTGCAAATAGTAGGGTCTCAGGCTAACGGCTAACAGCTAAATGTCCGGGATACAAAACTGTTCCTTAAGAGTAATATGTCTCGGATTACACCATCTGTTGTTAACTAATAAAGCCAGCCCCCCTCCCTTACTCTTATCGGAAGAAGCACTATCCCTGTCCGCTCTGATGGTCCGGAACCCGCCAATAGTTACGTTCTCTATGGGGATGTTATCATTCAGCCATGTCTCAGTAAAAAACATTAGGCTCTCTTCCCGATAGTCTCTTTGTCCACGGACAAGAAATCATCCTCCTGTTCAGCTGGACTGTAATATAGTAGTGGCATAGTGCCACTTCAAATGAAAACACCTATTTCTGACACACAATACAATAACTGGAGAGGCAGGGTAAAGTTTCATCACACATTACTATTGATGTGGAAATAAGAACTAATGAAGACAGATATCCTTTACTTTCAGGAACGCTGTTATAATATCGGATTATTATAGTTCTACTGGAAAGACTTCAGTGAGCTGATGTTAGAAAGGTCATCAACAGTAAATGAAACCCAACATTCACATACCTTTACTCACTGCCATCCCATACTGTGAATATATTGAGCGAAACCAGAGGGAATGGCCTCTGCTGACCCATGCCAGGCTGAAGAAACCAGCTGGAGAAAACGTTAGATGAGCATAAATATGAATACATATATATGAGTTGATCTGTCTCCTATCGACAGAATACAGGTCTTTAGAAACACCCTGGAATATATAAGATCTCATGGCTGATGCTTTCTGTGTGTGTGTGTGTGTGTGTGTGTGTGTGTGTGTGTGTGTGTGTGTGTGTGTGTGTGTGTGTGTGTGTGTGTGTGTGTGTGTGTGTGTGTGTGTGTGTGTGTGTGTGTGTTTGTCTGTGACATAATTAGTATAATATGTTTCGTATGATATGTATTAATTTGTGTATGTCCGTCATCCATTTTGTATATGTTACGAATTAAAATGTGTATATGTTACGAAATGCAATTCGTACAATATGTTACGCATTTGCAAAACGTATATGTTACAAATTCATATTTGTTGTTGCTAACGTTAGCTAGGTAGGGTTAGGAGTTAAGTTAAAAAGTTAAGCCCCAGCTCCAGTTCCAACCCCAGTCCCAGCTCCAGTTCCAACCCCAGCTCCAGCCCCAGCCCCAGCTCCAACCCCAGCTCCAGCCCCAGCCCCAGCTCCAACCCCAGCCCATCTCCAGCTCCAGGTTATGATGATGTGAGCTATTGGCAGCAGTTCAGATTACAACATATGGCAAACTTTATTGACAACATTTATCATCCACAGGGCCCTTAACAGCCAAATCTCACTGTAGTTAAAATTCAATACCTCCCCACAATGCCTTGGGGGTTAAATCTGAATGGCCATCTGACAGCTGCGGTCACAGATGAGGTCACTGTATTTTTGGCCTTCTGCAATTCATTTGTGTCTATTCAGAGAGAGGGAGTGGGGAGGAGGAGAGAGGTAGGAGGAGAGATGGATCGGGGGAAGGAGAGAGAGAGAGAGAGGTAGAGAGAGGTAGAGAGATGGATGGGGGGAGGAGAGAGAGAGAGAGAGGTAGAGAGATCCCTCTCTTTCTCTCTCTCCATTTTTCTCCCTCAATCACTTTGTACAGCTGACAGGTTACGAGGGGAAACTCATCTGAAGCCTCACAAAGGAAACAGAGTGATGAGCTTCCTCCCAGCCAGGAAGATATGATTCTAGAATAGAAAGGGCCAAGTTAAGGAGGGTGACTTCCAATAAGGGAAGGACACTGAAGACAGCATGATGGATGGAGCTCCATTCTGATAATCCCCCAAATCCCCTGTTCTCAAACCTTTAGTCAAAGTCTCCACCATCTCAACCCCCTAAATCATTCTAACTGGGCTTCTGGAGATGTACTTAAGGAGGATAGATTGGCTCAGAGACCTGCATCCCAAACTGCACCCTATTCCCTATATAGGGAACAGTCCCAGTCTGAGCAGAATCTAAGATGTAAAACCCAGAAGTCTTCTAACCACACAGAACCTCCTGGGGAACGTGGATTACTCTCTCACAGAACCTCCTGGGGAACGTGGATTACTCTCTCACAGAACCTCCTGGGGAACGTGGATTACTCTCTCACAGAACCTCCTGGGGAACGTGGATTACTCTCTCACAGAACCTCTTGGGGAACGTGGATTACTCTCACACAGAACCTCCTGGGGAACGTGGATTACTCTCTCACAGAACCTCCTGGGGAACGTGGATTACTCTCTCACAGAACCTCCTGGGGAACGTGGATTACTCTCTTACAGAACCTCCTGGGGACTACACTATAAAAAACATGCACTGTTTCATTCAGTGGTACATTTGAACACTGTTTCATTCAGTGGTACATTTTAACACTGTTTCATTCAGTGGTACATTTGAACACTGTTTCATTCAGTGGTACATTTGAACACTGTTTCATTCAGTGGTACATTTGAACACTGTTTCATTCAGTGGTACATTTGAACACTGTTTCATTCAATGGTACATTTTAACACTGTTTCATTCAGTGGTACATTTTAACACTATGATTCAGTGGTACATTTTAACACTGTTTCATTCAGTGGTACATTTGAACACTGTTTCATTCAGTGGTACATTTTAACACTATGATTCAGTGGTACATTTTAACACTATGATTCAGTGGTACATTTGAACACTGTTTCATTCAGTGGTACATTTGAACACTGTTTCATTCAGTGGTACATTTTAACACTATGATTCAGTGGTACATTTTAACACTATGATTCAGTGGTACATTTGAACACTGTTTCATTCAGTGGTACATTTGAACACTGTTTCATTCAGTGGTACATTTTAACACTGTTTCATTCAGTGGTACATTTGAACACTGTTTCATTCAGTGGTACATTTGAACACTGTTTCATTCAGTGGTACATTTGAACACTGTTTCATTCAGTGGTACATTTTAACACTATGATTCAGTGGTACATTTGAACACTGTTTCATTCAGTGGTACATTTGAACACTGTTTCATTCAGTGGTACATTTGAACACTGTTTCATTCAGTGGTACATTTGAACACTGTTTCATTCAGTGGTACATTTGAACACTGTTTCATTCAGTGGTACATTTGAACACTGTTTCATTCAGTGGTACATTTGAACACTGTTTCATTCAGTGGTACATTTGAACACTGTTTCATTCAGTGGTACATTTGAACACTGTTTCATTCAGTGGTACATTTTAACACTATGATTCAGTGGTACATTTGAACACTGTTTCATTCAGTGGTACATTTGAACACTGTTTCATTCAGTGGTACATTTGAACACTGTTTCATTCAGTGGTACATTTGAACACTGTTTCATTCAGTGGTACATTTGAACACTGTTTCATTCAGTGGTACATTTGAACACTGTTTCATTCAGTGGACATTTGAACACTGTTTCATTCTGTGGTACATTTGAACACTGTTTCATTCAGTGGTACATTTTAACACTATGATTCAGTGGTACATTTGAACACTGTTTCATTCAGTGGTACATTTGAACACTGTTTCATTCAGTGGTACATTTGAACACTGTTTCATTCAGTGGTACATTTGAACACTGTTTCATTCAGTGGTACATTTGAACACTGTTTCATTCAGTGGACATTTGAACACTGTTTCATTCTGTGGTACATTTGAACACTGTTTCATTCAGTGGACATTTGAACACTGTTTCATTCAGTGGTACATTTGAACACTGTTTCATTCAGTGGTACATTTGAACACTGTTTCATTCAGTGGTACATTTGAACACTGTTTCATTCAGTGGTACATTTGAACACTGTTTCATTCAGTGGTACATTTGAACACTGTTTCATTCAGTGGTACATTTGAACACTGTTTCATTCAGTGGTACATTTGAACACTGTTTCATTCAGTGGTACATTTGAACACTGTTTAATTCAGTGGTACATTTGAACACTGTTTCATTCAGTGGACATTTGAACACTGTTTCATTCAGTGGACATTTGAACACTGTTTCATTCAGTGGTACATTTGAACACTGTTTCATTGCCATTTGAAATCTGCTATCTGTTATTCTGAGAGAAAAGAACAGAGAAAACAATTAGACAGTTCCATCAAAACAGCTTCTCTATCCACCTTCACATGAGGAGAGGAGAGGAGAGGAGAGGAGAGAAAAGATGTGAGATGTGTCTCTGTAAAGCTCAATGGGCACACAATGTTTTGGACATGAGTGTTTTATTGTGTGCTAACCTTAAATCAGGTGGTCTAGAAGGGTCTGCTTGGTGTGACATCAGACTTTTAAATCATGTGTCCTCGTTGGAACATAAGATAACCTGTCATGGCTCAGAGAATACAGAGGAAAGTCATTGATTGTGTTCTAACTCTCAGGGAATAAATTCATATGATACTAACCCCACAGTCTGGACCTTATCAACCCACTTACTCAGGAACCATTCTCCATGGAGATTAGATATATTTTAAACTGTAGTTGATTTCATATAATCCTATTCCATCATATAACAGTAATCCATCATCCAGACGCACTGAAATCCTAACCAGAAGAGTAGAAAATATCTAATCATTCAATTGATGTGACAACGGATTAGCTAAACAAGCCGATTTTTTCCGACTCACGAATCAATCCTAACCTTTCCACGTGTCATCCGTCTTCATTGAAGGCTCGGCTCTAGAGCCCTCTATGGTTAAAGGTGACCTCATTTGAAGATGACGACCTCTGTATAACGCTCGGGCGCACACGCTTTTAAGTATTCGTGACTTCTCCTCCCTCGCGGAGAGCAGAGCAGAGGGAAGGAGTTGTCCCTTTCAGCACCATCCTCCGAGAGAAGGAGGTGTTCAATTCGCTCGGAGCCGAGGGCAGAACGGTAGTTTACAGAAAGTGTTGCTACTGCACAGCAACAGAGCTGGGTCTAACCGCTACTAGACTTCATGGAGATTTATCCGAGGAATTCCTTCACTACAGAACTGAAGCATCTGGAGCGTGTTAGTCACTACAGGCGCGTGATCATGATTTAATGATGTAAATAGTCTGGGGGAGTCTGTCTGGGGGCGGACACATTTTATGTCTGGAGAAGAGACAGACCACCTCGTTCAGCGCTGACGGCTCCGTGGGAAACACCTCTATCTAATCTGGGCAGCAACGCATGACAGACCATTGTTTCTGTCTTCCACGCTAGCTGGAGGAGGCACAGGGAGGAGACATCTATCTACGTCTATCCACGTCTATCAGCAGATCCATGAAGCACAATGCCCTCGTTGGAGCTGACATGCAGACGCGTTGTGTAGGAGACTCGGAAAAGGGCGTTGAATAAAGTAAGGAATATGTGATGTTTTGTGATATATTGTACCGTTATAATGCAACAGTACTACATTCATCTATTGATGTATTATTTAATGCATAGAGGTAGCCTAGCCAAGATAAAAAAGAACACAATTGTGGCATGAGATTTGAGGGAAATCCAAATTGATGTTGTAATGTGAAAGGCAATCAAGACGCAACATGTTTCTAAACGACCAGAGTGTGTGATCTCATTGTATATTTATATGTTGTGTCATGTGATAAAGCATATCCCCCAAAAGCAACAGAAATATTCACAGGCCTATAGGCCATTTCTTCTTACAGTTGTTTTGTGCTGGTTCTGGTTGCTGAAGGGAATAGATAGAGGAGAAACCAGTTATGATGTCTGACTGTCAATATTTTCTCTCTCATAGCAATGAGAGGATTCTAACTCCTCTCTCTGTCTGCAGGTACTTCTCACCTCCCCAGTCCCATCACCCCTTGCCAGACATGACGGGTCAGAGCCTGGAGGAGCTGACGGCAGCCTATGAGGACCACACCATCCGCATCAATGTAGGAGGGTTCAAGAAGAGGCTGCTCTCCAACACGCTGTCTCGCTTCCCAGAGACCCGGCTGGCTCGGCTGTTACTGTGCCAATCAAAAGAGTCAATACTAGACCTCTGCGACGACTATGATGACTTGGAAAAAGAGTTTTATTTCGATAGGAACCCGGCTCTCTTTCCTTACGTGTTGAATTTCTACAACACCGGGAGGCTCCACGTCATGGCAGAACTGTGTATCTTCTCCTTCAGTCAAGAGATAGAGTACTGGGGCATCAATGAATTCTTCATCGACTCATGTTGCAGCAACGCCTACCACTGCCGGAAGATGGATCCTGACCGCGGGGAGGACTGGGACGACTGCCGGAGCGAGGACGGCAGCACCACGTCATCGTTCGATGAGATTCTAGAGTTCTATAATGACGCCACAAAGTTCGATGAGCAGCCATTGGGGAGCATCCGCAGGCGGATCTGGCTGATGCTGGATAACCCGGGGTACTCCATCGCCAGCCGCATCATCAGTATCATCTCTATCCTGGTAGTGTTGGGTTCTATAGCCACCATGTGCATGAACAGTATGGCTGAGTTTACCCTGGTGGACAGGGAGGGGACGCCCCACGAGGACCCCAGGTTTGAAACGGTGGAACACTTTGGTATCGGCTGGTTCACCTTCGAGCTGGTGGCCCGGTTCACAGTAGCCCCAGATCTTCTCCACTTCTTCAAGCATCCGTTGAACTTAATAGACCTTGTGTCAATATTACCGTTCTACCTGACGCTCCTCATGGATCTGGTGGCAGAGAGCAGCCCGGCGTTAGTGAATCTGGGGCGCGTGGCGCAGGTTCTGCGGCTGATGAGGATCTTCCGTATCCTGAAGCTGGCGCGTCACTCCACGGGGCTGCGCTCTTTGGGCGCCACACTGAGGAACAGCTATAAGGAGGTGGGGCTGCTGCTGCTCTACCTGGCGGTGGGCGTGTCCTTCTTCTCCGTCATGACCTACACCGTGGAGAAGGAGGACAGTGAGGACTTCTCCACCATCCCAGCATGCTGGTGGTGGGCCACGGTGAGCATGACCACGGTGGGGTATGGAGACGTGGTCCCGGTGTCTATAGCCGGCAAGATGGCCGCCTCAGCCTGTATCCTGGCAGGCATCCTGGTGGTTGTACTTCCCATCACACTCATATTCAATAAGTTCTCTCTCTTCTACAAGAGACAGAAACAGTTAGAGATCGCTATGCACAGCTGTGACTTCGACCAGGAGATCAAAGAAAACCTGCCCTCTGTCAATCTGAGGAACTATTACGCACACAAGGTGAAATCTCTCATGGTGAGTCTGTCAAATATCAACCGGAGCTTGCCCAGTGAACACAGTCTGAACCAGATGTCAATACATTAAAAGGAGGAACATTGTAAAAGAAGTAGTGTTTTTTCTGTATAGTGGTCAACCCTAGGCTTCATCACTAGTCACTATAGTGGTCAACCCTAGGCTTCATCACTAGTCACTATAGTGGTCAACCCTAGGCTTCATCACTAGTCACTATAGTGATCAACCCTAGGCTTCATCACTAGTCACTATAGTGGTCAACCCTAGGCTTCATCACTAGTCACTATAGTGATCAACCCTAGGCTTCATCACTAGTCACTATAGTGGTCAACCCTAGGCTTCATCACTAGTCACTATAGTGGTCAACCCTAGGCTTCATCACTAGTCACTATAGTGATCAACCCTAGGCTTCATCACTAGTCACTATAGTGATCAACCCTAGGCTTCATCACTAGTCACCATAGTGGTCAACCCTAGGCTTCATCACTAGTCACTATAGTGGTCAACCCTAGGCTTCATCACTAGTCACTATAGTGGTCAACCCTAGGCTTCATCACTAGTCACTATAGTGGTCAACCCTAGGCTTCATCACTAGTCACTATAGTGGTCAACCCTAGGCTTCATCACTAGTCACTATAGTGGTCAACCCTAGGCTTCATCACTAGTCACTATAGTGGTCAACCCTAGGCTTCATCACTAGTCACTATAGTGGTCAACCCTAGGCTTCATCACTAGTCACTATAGTGGTCAACCCTAGCCTTCATCACTAGTCACTATAGTGTTCAACCCTAGGCTTCATCACTAGTCACTATAGTGGTCAACCCTAGAATTCATCACTAGTCACTATAGTGGTCAACCCTAGGCCATGGGCTTCATCACTAGTCACTATAGTGGTCAACCCTAGGCCATGGCCTTCATCACTAGTCACCATAGTGGTCAACCCTAGGCCATGGGCTTCATCACTAGTCACCATAGTGGTCAACCCTAGGCCATGGCCTTCATCACTAGTCACCATAGTGGTCAACCCTAGGCCATGGCCTTCATCACTAGTCACCATAGTGGTCAACCCTAGGCCATGGCCTTCATCAGTAGTCACCATAGTGGTCAACCCTAGGCCATGGCCTTCATCAGTAGTCACCATAGTGGTCAACCCTAGGCCATGGGCTTCATCACTAGTCACCTTAGTGGTCAACCCTAGGCTTCATCACTAGTCACCATAGTGGTCAACCCTAGGCTTCATCACTAGTCACCATAGTGGTCAACCCTAGGCTTCATCACTAGTCACCATAGTGGTCAACCCTAGGCTTCATCACTAGTCACCATAGTGGTCAACCCTAGGCTTCATTACTAGTCACTATAGTGGTCAACCCTAGCCTTCATCACTAGTCACTATAGTGTTCAACCCTAGGCTTCATCACTAGTCACTATAGTGGTCAACCCTAGGCTTCATCACTAGACACCATAGTGGTCAACCCTAGGCTTCATCACTAGTCACCATAGTGGTCAACCCACTGAAAGTGTACCCTGAAGTATAGCTTTACTCGTGTTCTCTTCTTATGAAATAGTTTTAATGTGTAACTGTTGTACTGCGATGAGATTCCTTCAGATGTCTAGCTAAAGAAACCCTTATTAAAGAACAATACATGTTGATGAGATACCTTCAGAAACCCTTATTAAAGAACAATACATGTTGATGAGATACCTTCAGAAACCCATGTTAAAGAACAATACATGTTGATGAGATACCTTCAGAAGCCCTTATTAAAGAACAATACATGTTGATGAGATACCTTCAGAAACCCTTATTAAAGAACAATACATGTTGATTAGATACCTTCAGAAACCCTTATTAAAGAACAATACATGTTGATTAGATACCTTCAGAAACCCTTATTAAAGAACAATACATGTTGATTAGATACCTTCAGAAGCCCTTATTAAAGAACAATACATGTTGATGAGATACCTTCAGAAACCCTTATTAAAGAACAATACATGTTGATGAGATACCTTCAGAAACCCCTATTAAAGAACAATACATGTTGATGAGATACCTTCAGAAACCCATGTTAAGAACAATACATGTTGATGAGATACCTTCAGAAACCCTTATTAAAGAACAATACATGTTGATGAGATACCTTCAGAAACCCTTATTAAAGAGACAGGAAGTGGTTTTGTTCCACATTATTGTGATGGTTGAATTCAATATCTCTATCTAAAAGTGAGTTTAATTCAAGACCAGATTTAGAGAGGACTCACTTTTATATAGAAATATTGAATTCAATTTTAAACAAAAACACCTTCCTAGTATTGAGTTGCACCCCCTTTTTGTAAGGGTTTTGTCTGTGGTCAAGCCTTACTCCCACTAGGAGAAGTGGTAGGACCACAGACAAGCCCTCACACCAAAACTAGGGATGGTTAATGATCCCCAATCGGAGACAGCTGTCTAGAGTTGGTCTCTGATTGGGGATATATTTAGCCATCCCTCACATCCACCTGTAGGTGGATCATTGTTTGTTTCTGTTTGTCTGCCTGTTTGCAGAACTCAAGTAAGTCACTGTGTATTGTTTGTAGTCTGTTTTGTTTTCACTCTCCTTGTTTATCATCGTGCTTCGTGAGTACATCTCCGTAATAAAAAGGATGACACTTCACCAGCGCTCCGTATATCGTCCCTTAAATACTACGCACCATGACACTTTTACACTAAGAACAGCCTCAAGTCATCGGGGCATGGACTCTACAAGGTGTTGAATGTGTTCCACAGGGATGCTGGACCATGTTGAGTCCAATGCTTCCCACAGTTGTGTCAAGTTGGCTGGATGTCCTTTGGGTGGATGTCCTGTTCTTGATACAGACTGGAAACTGTGGAGCGTGAAAAACCCAGCAGCGTTGCGGTTTGACACAAACCTACTACCGTACCCCCGTTCAAAGGCACTTAAATATTTTGTCTTGCCCATTCACCCTCTGAATGGCACACAATCCATGTCTCAATTGACTCAATACTTAAAAATCCTAATTTCATCTACACTGATTGAAGTGGATTAACAGGTGACATCAATATGGGATCATAGCTTTCACCTGGATTCACCTGGTCAGTCTGTCACCTGGATTCTGCTGGTCAGTATGTCACCTGGATTCCCCTGGTCAGTCTATGTCACCTGGATTCACCTGGTCAGTCTATGTCACCTAGATTCACCTCATCAGTCTATGATTGATAGATAGATAGATAGATAGATAGATAGATAGATAGATAGATAGATAGATAGATAGATAGATAGATAGATAGATAGATAGATAGATATATAGATAGATAGATAGATAGATAGATAGATAGATAGATAGATAGATAGATAGGATACTTTATTGATCCCCCGAGGGGGACATTTCTTAAAAATGTCACCTGGATTCCCCTGGTCAGTCAATGTCACCTGGATCCCCCTGGTCAGTCTGTGTCACCTGGATCCCCCTGGTCAGTCTATGTCACCTGGATTTCCCTGGTCAGTCTGTGTGACACCCTGAAATCATTTCACCAAGTTTTATATTTAAAACCAACAAACAAATAAAACTAGCAGCACTATGCACTTTTTGTGCATAAACATTACAATAATAACATGAACATTAAAGATGGTACCATGTGGCCATGAGAGGTAAAGGTTTCCTAGTGCAGGTTTTAATGAACACAACCTTCAGTAAGCAAATCAAATGGGCATATAAAAGCAACACAAGTAAAGCAATGTGTCTGTAAGAACAATACAACCATATGGAAACACATCCAATGTGCCTGTAAGAACAATACAACCATATGGAAACACATCCAATGTGTCTGTAAGAACAATACAACCATATGGAAACACATCCAATGTGTCTGTAAGAACAATACAACCATATGGAAACACATCCAATGTGCCTGTAAGAACAATACAACCATATGGAAACACATCCAATGTGCCTGTAAGAACAATACAACCATATGGAAACACATCCAATGTGTCTGTAAGAACAATACAACCATGTGGAAACAAGCAGGTGTTGACAGTAAAATAACAACACAATATGTAAACAAATCAAATGAACAGAACTGATTGTATGTCCGTTCTCCTCTTCATAAAGAAATAAGGTGCTGCTGGTCTAACATCCTGTATGTATGCATCTTTGTTCACTTGAGATTGAAATGTAAAAATGTATCATGTCCTTTGCAATGTAATATGAAAGGGCTGCAGTGAGGTTTTGATGTGGGTGCATAAAGCAGTCTGCCTTTTAAATGCTTGCTGGAGTGTCTGTGTCACAACTGTAGATGAGGAGGAACCAGTAGCTGGGTTTGCCTGCTGCACGTCCACTCTGTAGACAAGGGAATAGCACATGTATTATTATTAGTGTGACATTATAATAATCATTATTATTCACTCACACTATCTTCTGTGTTGTATTTGAGTATATGCAATAACCCCATGCACTATTGACATAAATACAGGAGTCTTGTATTGGAGTCTATAGTGTTTCTCCTGTTGGAACACTTTTACAACCAAGTCAACGACTGATGGATTTTAACTGAACATAATATGTTGGTTGGGTGACTAAACTACATAACGTGTTATCATGTGTAATGGATGAATAGAGTCTGCAGACACACGACTCATACAGCAGCAGAACAACGTGTTTTTACAAGAGTAGGTAACACTGAAAACTTCAGTTTACATTATTGACAAGCTATTAACAAGTTAGACAGACAAACCATGACATTTTCCCCCATTCTGAAGTCCCCACATTAGGCATTGAGCTAAACGTTATCTTACCTTGCATTCGCTATAAAGTAGTGGATGGTGGTCATGAAGATGACTCAAGAGATTTGAAGTGTTGTCCCTTTTCACAGCGATGTCTTTTTTGCATGTTCTGCAGACAGGGTGTCCATCTTAGATTCAGTTTCCCTCAGCACTCTTTTAAAACCCAAAATACGACCACACTTCAGATGTGGTCCTCTTAGAAGGCTGAGAAATCTCCAGAGCGCTGTCACTGTTTCCACACCAAACTAAACCCACGTTGATGCTGCGATGCGTCAGACTGGTGTAACTTTGGTTGATGATGGACAGTATTTACCGTGAGTTTTTCAAACCGTGGTAATCAAACACGGTTTTCATGATAATCAACATATGAAACGGTAATACTAACAGTCAGGAATTTTACCGTTGTTTATCGTGAAACCGGTAACCGTTTCATCCCTAGTCACAAAACTGATTGGTGACAAAACTGATTGGTCACGAAACTGATTGGTCACGAAACTGATTGATCACGAAACCGATTGGTCCCCCTTCCCAGGCCCCCCCTTCCCAGGCCCCCCCTTCTAGACTGGCCCACTCCCCTCGACTCTAGACAGATAGATAAATGGTACCATCTCTACTCTCCAGTCACCCCAGCAGATAGCTAGCTATCACACTTCCTCTGTTCCAACTAAGCCATCCGACAAGGTGAGCCTTGCCTCATGAGTCATGGCACTTCTTCAATATCCCTCACAGTCATTAATCCATGTATCCTTGTCTGACTCTGCAGGCAGCCTCAAACATAAATGACATCTTTCCTTCCAAACAAGGATGGAATCAAGACATTCCCCAACATAAACAATGCCATTCGGTGGAATGGTTGGCATTTTGTAACTCAAGTTAGTTCTGAAACTCAACTAAGTTATTATCTTAAATGAACAAACAAGTGATTTATTCAGACAGTACTTTGGTTGCATAATATTTGAGGGGAATGGATGAATGAATTGCTTGAGCGGGTCAACAAGCTAACTTTGTTGACTATCATTATATTGTGGTAATTCTTGTAACTCTACTCTTTTCAACAGCTGTGTGTCTGTTAGGGAATGCCCTCGCCATGGTCAGGGCGGCTGGAGCTGTCTGTCTGTTAGGGAACGCCCTCGCCATGGTCAGGGCGGCTGGAGCTGTCTGTCTGTTAGGGAACGCCCTCGCCCTGGTCAGGGCGGCTGGAGCTGTGTGTCTGTTAGGGAACGCCCTCGCCATGGTCAGGGCGGCTGGAGCTGTGTGTCTGTTAGGGAACGCCCTCGCCATGGCCAGACGGCTGGAGCTGTGTGTCTGTTAGGGAACGCCCTCGCCATAGTCAGGGCGGCTGGAGCTGTCTGTTAGGGAACGCCCTCGCCCTGGTCAGGGCGGCTGGAGCTGTGTGTCTGTTAGGGAACGCCCTCGCCCTGGTCAGGGCGGCTGGAGCTGTCTGTCTGTTCTCTAGGTCTTCCAGGAGGATAGAGTAATTGAAGACAACAGTTAAAGTTGGTACAACTCCCCCCACCTAGTGGTGAATGTGTGCATTGCAATATGTCTACAACTTGGTAGTTAAAACAGAACTAGGTGGGGGGAGACTGAAGACGGACACACATGCTGTACAGAGGGGGTGTGGTATATTTAAGCAATAAGGCCAGAGGGGGTGTGGTATATTTAAGCAATAAGGCCAGAGGGGGTGTGGTATATTTAAGCAATAAGGCCAGAGGGGGTGTGGTATATTTAAGCAATAAGGCCAGAGGTGGTGTGGTATATTTAAGCAATAAGGCCAGAGGGGGTGTGGTATATTTAAGCAATAAGGCCAGAGGGGGTGTGGTATATTTAAGCAATAAGGCCAGAGGGGGTGTGGTATATTTAAGCAATAAGGCCAGAGGGGGTGTGGTATATTTAAGCAATAAGGCCAGAGGGGGTGTGGTATATTTAAGCAATAAGGCCAGAGGGGGTGTGGTATATTTAAGCAATAAGGCCAGAGGGGGTGTGGTATAATTAAGCAATAAGGCCAGAGGGGGTGTGGTATATTTAAGCAATAAGGCCAGAGGGGGTGTGGTATATTTAAGCAATAAGGCCAGAGGGGGTGTGGTATATTTAAGCAATAAGGCCAGAGGGGGTGTGGTATATTTAAGCAATAAGGCCAGAGGGGGTGTGGTATAATTAAGCAATAAGGCCAGAGGGGGTGTGGTATATTTAAGCAATAAGGTCAGAGGGGGTGTGGTATATTTAAGCAATAAGGCCAGAGGGGGTGTGGTATATTTAAGCAATAAGGCCAGAGGGGGTGTGGTATATTTAAGCAATAAGGCCAGAGGGTGTGTGGTATATTTAAGCAATAAGGCCAGAGGGGGTGTGGTATATTTAAGCAATAAGGCCAGAGGGGGTGTGGTATATTTAAGCAATAAGGCCAGAGGGGGTGTGGTATAATTAAGCAATAAGGCCAGAGGGGGTGTGGTATATTTAAGCAATAAGGCCAGAGGGGGTGTGGTATATTTAAGCAATAAGGCCAGAGGGGGTGTGGTATATTGAAGCAATAAGGCCAGAGGGGGTGTGGTATATTTAAGCAATAAGGCCAGAGGGGGTGTGGTATATTTAAGCAATAAGGCCAGAGGGGGTGTGGTATATTGAAGCAATAAGGCCAGAGGGGGTGTGGTATATTTAAGCAATAAGGCCAGAGGGGGTGTGGTATATTTAAGCAATAAGGCCAGAGGGGGTTTGTTATATATGGCCAATATACCACACCCACGCCTTATTGCTTAATTAAGCCCTCAACAAAAAGGGATGAGGTATGGCTTTGATCCTTTTTAAATGTCTCTCCACTATGAGACAGTGTGTGTTGGGAGAGACTGACCCTGGCTCTCCACTATGAGACAGTGTGTATTGGGAGTGACTGACCCTGGCTCTCCACTATGAGACAGTGTGTGTTGGGAGTGACTGACCCTGGCTCTCCACTATGAGACAGTGTGTGTTGGGAGTGACTGACCCTGGCTCTCCACTATGAGACAGTGTGTGTCGGGAGTGACTGACCCTGGCTCTCCACTATGAGACAGTGTGTGTCGGGAGTGACTGACCTTGGCTCTCCACTATGAGACAGTGTGTGTTGGGAGTGACTGACCCTGGCTCTCCACTATGAGACAGTGTGTGTTGGGAGTGACTGACCTTGGCTCTCCACTATGAGACAGTGTGTGTTGGGAGTGACTGACCCTGGCTCTCCACTATGAGACAGTGTGTGTTGGGAGTGACTGACCATGGCTCTCCACTATGAGACAGTGTGTATTGGGAGTGACTGACCTTGGCTCTCCACTATAGGATACTCAACAACAACCTCATGACATGCAGCTTCCAGTATCTATGTACTGTATTCCAGCGATTCTCAACTGGTGGGTCAATCACATTATTTTGAAAGTAGAGCTACAGCGTCTAAAGAAAGTCTACACCCCCTTGAATTTCTTCACATTTTATTGTGTTACAAAATGGGATTAAAATAGATTTAATTGGTCTACACAAAATACTCTGCAATTTCAAAATGGAAGAAAAAATACACTTTTTTGAAGATTAATGAAAAATACAATTTATTGGGTAAGTCTCATAGGAGATTAATGAAAAATAAAATTAATGAAAAATAAAACTTATTTTTAAGTTTTATTAAACAAGGTGTTGGGGATCATGGTTAGACAGATATTTTTAAGTCTATTTCAAGGTGTTGGGGATCATGGCTAGACAGATATTTTTAAGTCTATTTCAAGGTGTTGGGGATCATGGTTAGACAGATATTTTTAAGTCTATTTCAAGGTGTTGGGGATCATGGTTAGACAGATATTTTTAAGTCTATTTCAAGGTGTTGGGGATCATGGCTAGACAGATATTTTTAAGTCTATTTCAAGGTGTTGGGGATCATGGCTAGACAGATATTTTTAAGTCTATTTCAAGGTGTTGGGGATCATGGCTAGACAGATATTTTTAAGTCTATTTCAAGGTGTTGGGGATCATGGTTAGACAGATATTTTTAAGTCTATTTCAAGGTGTTGGGGATCATGGCTAGACAGATATTTTTAAGTCTATTTCAAGGTGTTGGGGATCATGGCTAGACAGATATTTTTAAGTCTATTTCAAGGTGTTGGGGATCATGGCTAGACGACAGCCATTTTTAAGTCTTGCATAGACTTTCAAGCAGATTTCAAAACTGTAACTTGGCCATTCAGGAAAATTCAATGTCTTCTAGGTAAGCAACTCCAGTGTAGATTTGTCTGGTGGAAACAGACTGAAGCAGGGTTTCCTCTAGCATCTCCCAGCGTCTGGTGGAAACAGACTGAAGCAGGGTTTCCTCTAGGATCTCCCAGCGTCTGGTGGAAACAGACTGAAGCAGGGTTTCCTCTAGGATCTCCCAGCGTCTGGTGGAAACAGACTGAAGCAGGATTTCCTCTAGGATCTCCCAGCGTCTGGTGGAAACAGACTGAAGCAGGGTTTCCTCTAGGATCTCCCAGCGTCTGGTGGAAACAGACTGAAGCAGGGTTTCCTCTAGGATCTCCCAGCGTCTGGTGGAAACAGACTGAAGCAGGGTTTCCTCTAGGATCTCCCAGCGTCTGGTGGAAACAGACTGAAGCAGGGTTTCCTCTAGCATCTCCCAGCGTCTGGTGGAAACAGACTGAAGCAGGGTTTCCTCTAGGATTTTGCCTCCATCCTGTTTCTAAGTCTAAACTTTTCATGCCCCCCCCCCCGTATTTGCTCGTGTTAAGCATACCCATAACATGATGCAGCCACCACGCTTTTTTGTCTGGAGAAAGACACAGTTTTTCACTTCTTTACTTGGTCTGTTAGAGTGTTGTGAGGAGGGTGTTGTGATGTCAAAGATGGCTTGGGGGGGGGTCTCTCTCTCTCTCTCTCTCTCTCTCTCTCTCCCTCTCTCGCTCTCTCTCCCTCTCTCTCTCTCTCTCTCTCGCTCAATAAATAATGGGAGGGAGAGGAGAGACAAGTTTTTAATGTGGCGGGCCCAGCTAATTCTCCCTCCCTCCCTCCCTCCCTCCCTCCCTCCCTCCTGGCTAACTAACCCAGAGGTTAAAGCCTACGTTAACAGACATCCCGCCAATTCACCACCCGGCTCAGCCTCTCAGCAGCCGCAGTCTATTCAAAACGTCCTCTCAGGGAAAATATTAGTCTCTGGCTGCATCCAAAATGGCACCTTGTTGCCTATATAGTGTACTACGTTTGACCAGCGCTATATGGGCCCTGATAGAAAGTAGGTCACTATATATGGAACAGGGTGCATTTGTACCACACCTGTGGCTACGTGCAACATGCTCCGTACGGTGGGGTGAGAACCAGTGAGAGAGGCTGAGAGGCTGAGAGGCTGAGAGCGAGAGCGGCTGTGTTTAGGAGAAACAGTTAAAGGACATTAGGCGGCTTGGATCTCACTTCAAATGGAAACTCAATGAAGGCGTGAAAAAGGGGAGGGAGAGAAGGAGAGAAGGAGGGAGGGAGAGAAGGAGGGAGAGAAGGAGGGAGGGAGAGAAGGAGAGAAGGAGGGAGGGAGAGAAGGAGGGAGAGAAGGAGGGAGGGAGAGAAGGAGAGAAGGAGGGAGGGAGAGAAGGAGGGAGGGATGGGAGGGAGGGAGGGAGGGAGGGAGGTTCTGGTTGTTTTGAGAGTGAATGATACGGCTGATAACGGGCTGAACACAGCGACAATCATGTCCATAAACACAGGAGATATGGCGGAGTGGTTAAATGAGGTGAGGATATGGGTGGGGGGCTGGAGCCAGTTCTGGGTTTGAAATCTTTGAAATACTTTGAGCATGTGTTTTAGCTTGGCCTGGAATACCACATGGGTAGGGGTCTACACTTTTGGGATTATTCTATTGGTTGAATTGGCGAGCTCAATCAAACACAGCTAGAGTATTTTGAAACCAGGTGTACCTGTGTATGTTAGCTGTGTCTGTTAGCTGTGTTTTCAGCTGTGTCTGTCACCTGTGTCTGTCAGCAGTGAGGTCTATCTGTGTCTGTTAGCTGTCTGTTAGCTGTGTCTGTGGTGGCGCTGTTAGAGTGTCTTTCGGGGGTAACACCATGGAAACAAATGGCACCCTATTCCCTATATAGTAGGGCTCTGGTCAAAAGTAGTGCACTAAATAGTGAAAAGGATACCATTTGGGACTCAGCCACTCTCTGATGGTGATGTCATAGCAACATGTGGGGTGTGGTGTTACTCAGCCGTGATTCTAACATTATCCGGTTACAGGAAGCACCAGGTCAGCCATCCATCAAAATTCTACATTCTATATGAATCATCAGGGGGTGTTTAAATTCCACACCTCGCCGTAAAAAAAAATAAAAAAGGTTTTACTCAGAGAGAGAGAGAGAGAGAGACATGTAAAAACCCTTTCCACAGAGAGTTCTACGTGGAACCCAAAATACTTCTACCTGGAACCAAAAATGGTTCTACCTATGGGGACAGCCAAAGAACCATTTTGGAAGTATTTTTTCGATGCGTGTGGGTCACCGCTCTGTAGTTGAACAGAAAGTACAGAACAGGTTTCAGGAAAGGAAAGATAAATGTTCTCCAATTAGATGCTGGTAGATCAAAGCTCAGCCCGGCTGTCTGTGTGGTCAACAGGGGTTTCTCACTGCCGCCTCAGACACACATACCCACTACTCTGCTGCCAACCGCCTGCTTCATCCTCAGGGAGAACACGAATCAATTAGACTCACATGGCATTGGAGAAATGACCTCCTCCTCCTCCTCCTCCTCCTCCTCCTCCTCCTCCGTTTAGTTTGTTTCTTTTCCAGGAGAGTTAGAGAGAAACATTTCATGCTACTCCATGCTACTCCATGCTACTCCATGCTACTCCATGCTACTCCATGCTACTCCATGTATCTCTAAGATCATATGACATTAAAGCATCAGTGCACCGATTGGACGTGGCACGCAGGAAACCAGCTCCATATTACTGCTAATTGGTCATTTCCAGAGGAAGCCGTGGTTTGGAAAAGCCACTTCCAGGACAGGGTTTATAAAACAAGCAGGTCTTAGGGCACTGGTTCCATCTGGGAGGAGAGAGGCAGGCAGTTGATTGTGTGTGTGTGTGTGTGTGTGTGTGTGTGTGTGTGTGTGTGTGTGTGTGTGTGTGTGTGTGTGTGTGTGTGTGTGTGTGTGTGTGTGTGTGTTGATTGGGCCGTCCCAGCGGCCTGGCTGATTGCAGGGTTATGGTATATAGTCTAGTGAAACACAGCGGCTTCTAGTTTCCTGCATACATCTCGTCTCAGCAGTCAGGGGAAAGGTAAAAGGTTTAAAGTCAAGGCATGGCAGGCAGGCAGGATGAATACTGATCCATTGCTGGATCCTTGACTGTGAAACCACACATTACTGGTGCTACTGATTATCAGGAAGCTAGGGATGCTGGAGGGCCCACAGCCCACACACTGGACTATCATGTACGGTACCATATCTATACTGAACTATAGGCTATCATGTACGGTACCATATCTATACTGAACTATAGGCTATCATGTACGGTACCATATCTATACTGAACTATAGGCTATCATGTACGGTACCATATCTATACTGAACTATAGGCTATCATGTACGGTACCATATCTATACTGAACTATAGGCTATCATGTACGGTACCATATCTATACTGGACTATAGGCTATCATGTACGGTACCATATCTATACTGAACTATAGGCTATCATGTACGGTACCATATCTATACTGAACTATAGGCTATCATGTACGGTACCATATCTATACTGAACTATAGGCTATCATGTACGGTACCATATCTACACTGGACTATAGGCTATCATGTACGGTACCATATCTACACTGGACTATAGGCTATCATGTACGGTACCATATCTATACTGAACTATAGGCTATCATGTACGGTACCATATCTATACTGAACTATAGGCTATCATGTACGGTACCATATCTATACTGAACTATAGGCTATCATGTACGGTACCATATCTACACTGGACTATAGGCTATCATGTACGGTACCATATCTACACTGGACTATAGGCTATCATGTACGGTACCATATCTATACTGAACTATAGGCTATCATGTACGGTACCATATCTATACTGAACTATAGGCTATCATGTACGGTACCATATCTATACTGGACTATAGGCTATCATGTACGGTACCATATCTACACTGGACTATAGGCTATCATGTACGGTACCATATCTATACTGGACTATAGGCTATCATGTACGGTACCATATCTATACTGGACTATAGGCTATCATGTACGGTACCATATCTACACTGGACTATAGGCTATCATGTACAGTACCATATCTATACTGGACTATAGGCTATCATGTACGGTACCATATCTACACTGGACTATAGGCTATCATGTACAGTACCATATCTACACTGGACTATAGGCTATCATGTACGGTACCATATCTATACTGGACTATAGGCTATCATGTACGGTACCATATCTATACTGGACTATAGGCTATCATGTACGGTACCATATCTACACTGGACTATAGGCTATCATGTACAGTACCATATCTATACTGGACTATAGGCTATCATGTACAGTACCATATCTACACTGGACTATAGGCTATCATGTACAGTACCATATCTATACTGGACTATAGGCTATCATGTACAGTACCATATCTATACTGGACTATAGGCTATCATGTACGGTACCATATCTATACTGGACTATGTTACACCAGGAGAAAGAGACAATCTGGTGATGTGGATATTTAGGGCGGCAGGTAGCCTAGCGGTTAGAGTGTTTGGCCAGTAACCAAAATGTTGCTGGTTCGAATACCCGAGCCGACAAGGTGAAAAACCTACCGATGTGTCCTTGAGCAAGGCACTTAACCCTAATTTGCTCCAGGGGCTGACCCTGTAGGTAGGCCGTCATTGTAAATAAGAATTTGTTCTTAACTGACTTGCCTAGTTAAATAAAGGTTAAATAAAAACATTTATAATTAAAATGAAGTCTAAACTGTTGATAGATTCCCTGTAGATATCGGGTTCAGTTCAGACATTCAATAGTAGCAGGAAAATGTCCTAGATCAGGAAAGTGTGTCCATACATACCGCCTCTGGACAGACCATGAATAACATACTGTAAATATCTAAGTTAATTCCAACACTCAACACTTTACACCTCTGGATGCCTTATTGAAAACATTTTCACACCTCTGACATGATCACACGCACACACACACACACTCACCATCATGCTCACTCACACACACACACACACACACACACACACTCACCATCATGCTTACACACACACAGACACACACAGGTAACACCTCTACCGGGCGACTTGGGACCAGGCTATCTAAGCACTGCCAGATTCCAATCAGATGCAGGTATTATATTTCTAGCTGCAGGTAATGGGGTGATGGACTGATCCGTATCTAATAGACGTTAATGTGTGATATATGTCTAAATGTAGACAGAATCCATGTGTGTCTGCGTGAACTAGCTAGCAGAGGAAACACACAATGAACAGTGAGAAGAGCAGAAGGCCAGACCTCCCTGGTTTCAGTGTTTCAGTGGCTGTACTGGCTGGCAGAGCAGCCTGATCACCACAAACACTTTGACTTCGCTCCTGAGAACGTGGATATATGCCTTCCTCCGCGCTCACAAACAAAACAAAAAATGAGGGCCCAGCACTGAACTTGGGCCAGTAACCGAAAGGTCGCTGGTTCGAATACCCGAGCCGACAAGGTGAAAAACCTGTCGATGTGTCTTTGAGCAAGGCACTTAACCCTAATTTGCTCCAGGGACTGACCCTGTAGGTAGGCCGTCATTGTAAATAAGAATTAGTTCTTAACTGACTTGCCTAGTTAAATAAATAAATAAAAAGTCATAAGTTCTGAGTCCACAGTCACCCCGAAAACCCCCTGTGACTGGGGGTGTCTCTCTGGGGGTGTCTGTCTGTCTGTCTGTCTGGGGGTGTCTGTGTGTCTGTGTGTCTGTCTGGGGGTGTCTGTGTGTCTGGTTGCTGTACTGTAATAACAGCAGCAGGTGTTCAGGCCTGGCCCTCGTCTCTCTCTCTCCATCAGACCAACTGTCCGACCCCAGCCCGTCCTGCTCTGTGTGGTGACAGAATTAAATGAATGTGAGAAAACAAATGACTCCATCATCCTGTCTAGACTGACAGAACTGAGTCTATATCCACCATGCTGAACACTGACACCTGACACAACAGGGTAACTGGCTACAGACTCACACACTATAGCCATACAACCAAGAACTATGGGAAAACAGCCCGGGCCAAATGAGGAGGAGGAGGAGGAGGAGGAGAGGATGATTACAGAGTGTGTTATTATTAGCTGTGCTGTTCCTGTTCTGCCACATTGAGGAAATGTTTGGTCTAATTGGAGGAGACGGTGGTCAACACAGACGTTAAAGGATCACCCTGGTAATAAGGCTGACTGGACCAACATCCACACAGCTCTCCTCTGGTGTTAAGGTCCTAGCTAGCTAGCTAAACGTCTGTCTGTCTGTCTGAAACCATTTCAACTGCAGAGCCTCAACTAATGCCCATCTGGCACAGGGCTCATGAGAACGGTCAAGGAGGGTTGTGGAAATGACAAAGTCAATATCAGAAAGGATAGGGGCTGTCATAAATACTAGACAGGACAGAATCCAGACAGTCAGCTGTTATAAATACTAGACAGGACAGAATCCAGACAGTCAGCTGTCATAAATACTAGACAGGACAGAATCCAGACAGTCAGCTGTTATAAATACTAGACAGGACAGAATCCAGACAGTCAGCTGTCATAAATACTAGACAGGACAGAATCCAGACAGTCAGCTGTCATAAATACTAGACAGGACAGAATCCAGACAGTCAGCTGTCATAAATACTAGACAGGACAGAATCCATACAGTCAGCTGTCATAAATACTAGACAGGACAGAATCCAGACAGTCAGCTGTCATAAATACTAGACAGGACAGAATCCAGACAGTCAGCTGTCATAAATACTAGACAGGACAGAATCCAGACAGTCAGCTGTCATAAATACTAGACAGGACAGAATCCAGACAGTCAGCTGTCATAAATACTAGACAGGACAGAATCCAGACAGTCAGCTGTCATAAATACTAGACAGGACAGAATCCAGACAGTCAGCTGTCATAAATACTAGACAGGACAGAATCCAGACAGTCAGCTGTCATAAATACTAGACAGGACAGAATCCAGACAGTCAGCTGTCATAAATACTAGACAGGACAGAATCCAGACAGTCAGCTGTCATAAATACTAGATAAATAACAGGCCAGAATCCAGACAGTCAGCTGTTATAAATACTAGATAAATAACAGGCCAGAATCCAGACAGTCAGCTGTTATTAATACTAGATAAATAACAGGCCAGAATCTAGACAGTCAGCTGTTATAAATACTAGATAAATAACAGGCCAGAATCCAGACAGTCAGCTGTTATAAATACTAGATAAATAACAGGCCAGAATCCAGACAGTCAGCTGTTATTAATACTAGATAAATAACAGGCCAGAATCCAGACAGTCAACTGTTATTAATACTAGATAAATAACAGGCCAGAATCTAGACAGTCAGCTGTTATAAATACTAGATAAATAACAGGCCAGAATCTAGACAGTCAGCTGTTATTAATACTAGATAAATAACAGGCCAGAATCTAGACAGTCAGCTGTTATAAATACTAGATAAATAACAGGCCAGAATCTAGACAGTCAGCTGTTATTAATACTAGATAAATAACAGGCCAGAATCCAGACAGTCAGCTGTTATTAATACTAGATAAATAACAGGCCAGAATCTAGACAGTCAGCTGTTATAAATACTAGATAAATAACAGGCCAGAATCCAGACAGTCAGCTGTTATTAATACTAGATAAATAACAGGCCAGAATCTAGACAGTCAGCTGTTATAAATACTAGATAAATAACAGGCCAGAATCTAGACAGTCAGCTGTTATTAATACTAGATAAATAACAGTCTGTATTCATCGACTATATGAGATGTGAGGGGGTGAGTGAGAGAGGGGGGTTTGAGGGGGTGAGTGAGAGGGGGGTGAGGGGGTGAGTGAGAGAGGGGGGGTGAGGGGGTGAGTGAGAGGTGCGTGGGGTGGGTGAAGGGGTGAGTGAGAGAGATGGGTGAGGGGAGGTTAAGGGGTGAGTGAGAGAGGTGGGTGAGGGGAGGTGAAGGGGTGAGTGAGAGAGGTGGGTGAGGGGAGGTGAAGGGGTGATTGAGAGAGTTGGGTGAGGGGAGGTGGAGGGGTGAGAGAGAGAGGTGGGTGAGGGGAGGTGGAGGGGTGAGAGAGAGAGGTGGGTGGGGGGAGGTGGAGGGGTGAGTGAAAGAGGTGGGTTAGTGGAGGTGGAGGGGTGAGTGAGAGAGGTGGGTGAGGGGAGGGGAGGTGAAGGGGTGAGTGAGAGAGGTGGGTGAGGGGAGGTGAAGGGGTGAGTGAGAGAGGTGGGTGAAGGGGTGAGTGAGAGAGGTGGGTGAAGGGGTGAGTGAGAGAGGTGGGTGAAGGGGTGAGTGAGAGAGGTGGGTGAGGGGTGAGTGAGAGAGGTGGGTGAGGGGTGAGTGAGAGAGGTGGGTGAAGGGGTGAGTGAGAGAGGTGGGTGAAGGGGTGAGTGAGAGAGGTGGGTGAAGGGGTGAGTGAGAGAGGTGGGTGAAGGGGTGAGTGAGAGAGGTGGGTGAGGGGTGAGTGAGAGAGGTGGGTGAAGGGGTGAGTGAGAGAGGTGGGTGAAGGGGTGAGTGAGAGAGGTGGGTGAAGGGGTGAGTGAGAGAGGTGGGTGAAGGGGTGAGTGAGAGAGGTGGGTGAAGGGGTGAGTGAGAGAGGTGGGTGAAGGGGTGAGTGAGAGAGGTGGGTGAAGGGGTGAGTGAGAGAGGTGGGTGAAGGGGTGAGTGAGAGAGGTGGGTGAAGGGGTGAGTGAGAGAGGTGGGTGAAGGGGTGAGTGAGAGAGGTGGGTGAGGGGTGAGTGAGAGAGGTGGGTGAGGGGTGAGTGAGAGAGGTGGGTGAAGGGGTGAGTGAGAGAGGTGGGTGAAGGGGTGAGTGAGAGAGGTGGGTGAAGGGGTGAGTGAGAGAGGTGGGTGAAGGGGTGAGTGAGAGAGGTGGGTGAGGGGTGAGTGAGAGAGGTGGGTGAAGGGGTGAGTGAGAGAGGTGGGTGAAGGGGTGAGTGAGAGAGGTGGGTGAAGGGGTGAGTGAGAGAGGTGGGTGAAGGGGTGAGTGAGAGAGGTGGGTGAAGGGGTGAGTGAGAGAGGTGGGTGAAGGGGTGAGTGAGAGAGGTGGGTGAAGGGGTGAGTGAGAGAGGTGGGTGAAGGGGTGAGTGAGAGAGGTGGCTGAGGGGAGTGAGAGAGGTGGTTTCCCCTCTACTCTATAGGGTTCAGTCATGGTGGATGTAATATTATGTACGTGCTGCAGTCCAGCCCACACAGAGCGACGGAACACCATTTACACAAATAGGCAGCAGACTATCAACAGGGAAGAGCTGGAATACCGGGGCAGCTATATTTACACGTATTGCTCACACGTTTCCAGGCAACCGAGGGCTTTCCTCCCCTACTAGCACAAAGTCCCCCCCTCCCCCTCCCCCCTCCCTCCTCATCATTCGTTAACCGCCCCACGTTGCAGCTGCTGACTCAACCTCAGACTCAACTCACCATCACTTCAAACAGCGCTGGGCCGACCGAGAACAGACCGGGGGCTGGATGGGCTGATAGGGGCTGGATGGGCTGATAGGGGCTGGATGGGCTGATAGGGGCTGGATGGGCTGATAGGGGCTGGATGGGCTGATAGGGGCTGGATGGGCTGTATGTGTATGTGTGTGTGTGTGGATGGGGTTCTAGACGAAGGGTTGAAGGAGGTGGACAGGGGATATATATGTATATACAGGGTCAGAGGAGCTTAGTCAGAGGTCCCATAATGCCCAAACCAACAGTCCATCTCTGATACCCGGATTAGTCTCCCTCTGGGTGAGAAAGCAGCCAATTACAGCCCTAATGACAAGCCATGTGAGGAATGACATCAGCAGCTATCATAACAGACGGGGGGGCAGGGACAGAGAGAGATGGAGGGGGTGTGGTGATGGCAGGGACGGACGGGGACAGAGAGAGAGGGTGCAGTTTGGAGGTGAGGCGGGTGGATATGTCCTTCACCCCTCTAAATCCCACAGTCTGGAAGCTTGATTGGGAGCAGTGGCTGGAGGCCAGGGGGCCGGGTGAGGCGTGGGGGCGGAGGGGTTTTCATGTGTTAATGTCACGTACACATGCCTTTCTTGCCAGCTCCAAACCCAACAATTTGTATTTTTTTTTAAATGTATTTAACTAGGCAAGTCAGTTAAGAACAAATTCTTATTTACAATGACAGCCTACACCGGCCAAACCCGGACGATGCTGAGCCAATGGTGACAGCCTACACCGGCCAAACCCGGACGATGCTGAGCCAATGGTGACAGCCTACACCGGCCAAACCCGGACGATGCTGAGCCAATGGTGCGCCGCCCTATGGGACTGACTGGCAGTAATCAATATCAACGTAGCACAAAAAATAACAAGGTTGAACAAAAACACACCAGAAACACAAATAAGAAATGAGAAGAACAGGAGAACGTCAGAACACTGAACAACAATAGAAATACAACATGCAACTATTAGTTCCAGTTCATATGAGGAAACCAGTCAATTGAAATACATTCATTAGGACCTAATCGATGGATTTCACATGACTGGGAATACAGATATGCATCTGTTGGTCACAGATACCTTATAAAAATTTGGGGAGTGGATCAGAAAACCAGTCAGTATCTGGGGTGACCACCATTTGCCTTATAGAACGCAACACATCTCCTTCCCATAGAGTTGATCAGGCTGTTGATTGTGGCCTGTGGAATGTTGTCCCACTCCTCCTCAATGGCTGTGTGAAGTTGCTGGATATTGGTGGGACCTGGAACACGCTGTCGTACAAGTCGATCCAGAGCATCCAAACATGCTCAGTGGGTGACATGTCTGGTGAGTATGCAGGCCATGGAAGAACTGGGACATTGTCCGCTTCCAGGAATTGTGTACAGATCCTTGTGACATGGGGCCGTGCATTATCATGCTGAAACATGAGGTGATGGCGGCGGATGAATGGCACGACAATTCCCTACATAGTCCACATAGTCCACATAGTCCACATAGTCCACATAGTCCACATAGTCCACACAACACAGAATTTGCATTAAATAAATGTTGAATTATAGCTCAAACAATGGCCAAATTTGACATTGACTTTAGTTTTGCTCCTCTGGGCATGTTGGGCTGTGGAGTGTGTCGGCCCATAACTTAAGACTGGATCAGATACTATTGAAATGACCCCAGGGAGAGAGAGTGCATATCTCAATGTGGTATCACTTATTATGTGAGCAACACATCACCACTTGATAGATGGGATGTTTGTTCAGTTCATAGTTGTTACTGGAAAACTAGAGATGTACATATAATCAATAAATGTGACAAATGAGAGCTGGTCCAGTTCTCTGGGTTCTTCACCAGGTCCAGTTCTCTGGGTTCTTCACCAGGTCCAGTTCTCTGGGTTCTTCACCAGGTCCAGTTCTCTGGGTTCTTCACCAGGTCCAGTTCTCTGGGTTCTTCACCAGGCACCACTTCAGGAAGTGTCTGAATCCGTCAGTCCACAGCTTGGCTTCCGGAAGGTCGGAGAAGGGTTCATGGGAATCATGAAAATGTCTGAAAAGAAAAACCGAGGAAGAGGGAGTGGGACATGAGAGACACACGGGTAGAAAAAGAGTGAAAAAAAGAGAGAAAATACAACCCTTGGTGCCTGAGGTCCGGGTAGATAAACACTTCACCCTTCCATCCCTCAGTCTCTATCGGACTGTAAATCTGGTGAACAAATTTAAAAGGGGTCTAGGATTACTACCGTGACAGAGATCCAGGAAACGGATCCCATCTGCTACCAATGGACCCACTTCCATTCCATTTCCTCCCTGTAAAAGGCATGGCAGAGCAGAGCAGAGGAGGAGGGGAGGGGAGGGGAGGGGAGGGGAGGGGAGAGGAGGGGAGGGGAGGGGAGGGGAGAGGAGGGGAGGGGAGGGGAGGGGAGGGGAGGGGAGGGGAGGGGAGGGGAGAGGAGAGGAGGGGAGGGGAGGGGAGGGGAGGGGAGGGGAGATAAATAAATGTCTTACCTGCATGTGACTGTAGGAGTTGCATCTAACACCATGGAGGATAGTCTCCACAGAGCACTATATCTAACACCATGGAGGGTAGTCTCCACAGAGCACTATATCTAACACCATGGAGGATAGTCTCCACAGAGCACTCTATCTAACACCATGGAGGGTAGTCTCCACAGAGCACTATATCTAACACCATGGAGGATAGTCTCCACAGAGCACTCTATCTAACACCATGGAGGGTAGTCTCCACAGAGCACTATATCTAACACCATGGAGGGTAGTCTCCACAGAGCACTATATCTAACACCATGGAGGATAGTCTCCACAGAGCACTATATCTAACACCATGGAGGGTAGTCTCCACAGAGCACTATATCTAACACCATGGAGGATAGTCTCCACAGAGCACTATATCTAACACCATGGAGGATAGTCTCCACAGAGCACTATATCTAACACCATGGAGGATAGTCTCCACAGAGCACTCTATCTAACACCATGGAGGGTAGTCTCCACAGAGCACTCTATCTAACACCATGGAGGGTAGTCTCCACAGAGCACTATATCTAACACCATGGAGGATAGTCTCCACAGAGCACTATATCTAACACCATGGAGGATAGTCTCCACAGAGCACTCTATCTAACACCATGGAGGGTAGTCTCCACAGAGCACTCTATCTAACACCATGGAGGGTAGTCTCCACAGAGCACTCTATCTAACACCATGGAGGGTAGTCTCCATAGAGCACCTCATCTAACACCATGGAGGGTAGTCTCCACAGAGCACTTTATCTAACACCATGGAGGGTAGTCTCCACAGAGCACTCTATCTAACACCATGGAGGGTAGTCTCCACAGAGCACTCTATCTAACACCATGGAGGGTAGTCTCCACAGAGCACTCTATCTAACACCATGGAGGGTAGTCTCCACAGAGCACCTCATCTAACACCATGGAGGGTAGTCTCCACAGAGCACTTTATCTAACACCATGGAGGGTAGTCTCCACAGAGCACTTTATCTAACACCATGGAGGGTAGTCTCCACAGAGCACTATATCTAACACCATGGAGGATAGTCTCCACAGAGCACTATATCTCAGAGATCACTCCCTCACACACACACACACACAGAGCAATACAGTGCATTCGGAAAGTATTCAGACTACTTCACGTTTTCCACATTTTGTTACCTTACAGCTTTATTCTAAAATGGATTAAATTGTTTTTTCCCCCTCATCAATCTACACACAATACCCCATAATGACACAATACCCCATAATGACACAATACCCCACAATGACATAGCAAAAACTGTTTTTAGAAAAATTTTGAACAAAAAAAGATAACGTAAATATCACATTTATGTAAGTATTCAGGCCCTTTACTCAGTACTTTGTTGAAGAACCTTTGGCAGCGATTACAGCATCAAGTCTTCTTGGGTTTGACGCTACAAGCTTGCTACACCTGTATTTGGGGAGTTTCTCCCATTCTTCTCTGCAGATCCTCTCAAGCTCTGTCAGGTTGGATGGGGAGCGTCGCTGCACAGCTATTTTCAGGTCTCTCCAGAGATGTTCGATCAGGTTCAAGTCCGGGCTCTGGCTGGGCCACTCAAGGACATTCAGAGACTTGTCCCGAAGACACTCCTGCGTTGTCTTGGCTGTGTGCTTAGGGTCGTTGTCCTGCTGGAAGGTGAACCTTCGCCCCAGTCTGCAGTCCTGAGAGCTCTGGAGCAGGTTTTCATCAAGGATCATTCTGTACTTTTCTCCGTTCATCTTTCCCTCGATCCTGACTAGTCTCCCAGTCCCTGCAGCTGAAAAACATCCCCACCGCCTGATGCTGCCACCACCATGCTTCACCGTAGGGATGGTGCCAGGTTTCCTCCAGACACGAAGCTTGGCATTCAGGCCAAGGAGTTCAATCTTGGTTTCATCAGACCAGAGAATCTTGTTTCTCATGGTCTGAGTCCTTTAGGTGCCTTCTGGTAAACTCAGATCAGGCTGTGATGTGACTTTTACTGAGGAGTGGCTTCCGAGAATCAACAGGACCGTAACATAGGTAGGCAAACAGCACTAAACCACAACACTGATCCAGACAGACAAACAGGTGGACAGACAGACAGGTGGACAGACAGACAGGTGGACAGACAGACAGGTGGACAGACAGACAGACAGACAGACAGACAGGTGGACAGCTGCCTCTAACTGGGGACCAACACAAAACCAACATAGAAACATAAAACCTAGATCTGTCAGGCTCTGACCATAGACATCTAGAGGAGCAAAGGCTTCCCTATGATCAGAGCCTGACACGTCTGGCCACTCTACCATAAAGGCCTGATTGGTGGAGTGCTGCAGAGATGGTTGTCCTTCTGGAAGGTTCTCCAATCTCCACAGAGGAACTCTGACAGAGTGACCATCAGGTTCTTGGTCACCTCCCTGACCAAGGCCCTTCTCCTTCGATTGCTCAGTTTGGCCGGACGGCCAGCTCAAGGAAGAGTCTTGGTGGTTCCAAACTTCTTCCATTTAAGAACGATGGAGGCCACTGTGTTCTTGGGGACCTTCAATGCTGCAGAAAAGTTTTGGTACCCTTCCCCGGATCTGTGCCTCGACACAAATCCTTCGACCTCATGGCTTGGTTTCTTTTTTCTGACATGCACTGCCAACTGTGGGACCTTATATAGACAGGTGTGAGCCTTTCCAAATCATGTCCAATCGATTGAATTTACCACAGGTGGACTCCAATCAAATTGTAGAAACATCTCAAGGATGATCAATGGAAACAGGATGCATTGGAGCTCAATTTCGAGTCTCATAGCAAAGGGTCTGAATACTTGAATTTTTTATTTGTAATACATTTGCAAAAATGTCTAAAAACCTGTTTTCGCTTTGTCATTATGGGATATTGTGTGTAGATTGATGAGGATTTTTTTATTTGATCCATTTAACATAACAAAATGTGGAAAAAGTGAATGGGTCTGTATACTTTCTGAATGCACTGTATTCCACAGCCCACTCACACAGAGCAAGGAGAGGAGAGGAGAGGAGAGGAGAGGAGAGGAGAGGAGAGGAGAGGAGAGGAGAGGAGAGGAGAGGAGAGGAGAGGAGAGGAGAGGAGAGGAGAGGAGAGGAGAGGAGAGGAGAGGAGAGGAGAGGAGAGGAGAGGAGAGGAGAGGAGAGGAGAGGAGAGGAGGTCACAACAATGCAGTAATCAATATGAATGTAGCAGAATCAGTGTCAACTTAGAACAGCTTAGAACAACAGAACAGCTGAGACCTGGGAGTTGGAGAGATGGAGAGAGAGTGTTCTACTATGTAAGGGAGATAGAGAGATAGGGCTCTAATTTCAAGGGAGGTTGAACTTGAGCTCTGGGTTTCTTTTTATAAATTTAAATTAATCTACAGAGCATCTACAGATGGACTATCCAAATAAAGTATGACTGATTTTCATGTCCAAGGAAGGAAGAAAGAATCATTCAATCATTCCCCATTGCCATCTCAAAGTCATCCCCCTCTTCCTAGGGTGATGCAAGGTGGTAGGAGGGAGGAGGAGGGGAGGGAGGAGGAGGGGGGGAGGAGGAGGGGGGGTGACTGGGCCTTTAGACAGCATCACACCCTCACATCGTCCCAGCCAGACAACCAGCCCAGCCCTGAGCTCTAAACCTGAGCCAGACATACACTTTAGACCACCGTAAGACTCAGGTCTAGAAGCCCTAAGACCCAGGTCAGTGGTTCTGTCTTAAAATAAGATTTAAATTCTGAGGAAGGAAGGAAGAATCATTCAATCATTCCCCATTATCATCAAGTCATCACCCTCTCTGTACCAAACGAGCTGCCCTGATTCCTGAGCTCTGCCTTGGGCCTGCACCATATTACCTCTCCTCTCCTTAGGAAGGTTGGGAAGAAGGTGGGGGGCTGGGGGGAAGGTGTGTGTGCTCAGGGCTGGGGGGAAGATGTGTGTGCTCAGGGCTGGGGGGAAGATGTGTGTGCTCAGGGCTGGGGGGAAGATGTGTGTGCTCAGGGCTGGGGGGAAGGTGTGTGTGCTCAGGGCTGGGGGGAAGATGTGTGTGCTCAGGGCTGGGGGGAAGGTGTGTGTGCTCAGGGCTGGGGGGAAGGTGTATGTGCTCAGGGCTGGGGGACATGGTGTGTGCTCAGGGCTGGGGGACATGGTGTGTGCTCAGGGCTGGGGGACATGGTGTGTGCTCAGGGCTGGGGGACATGGTGTGTGCTCAGGGCTGGGGGACATGGTGTGTGCTCAGGGCTGGGGGACATGGTGTGTGCTCAGGGCTGGGGGACATGGTGTGTGCTCAGGGCTGGGGGACATGGTGTGTGCTCAGGGCTGGGGGACATGGTGTGTGTCAGGCTGGTCTGAATGAGCGCTGGGACAGAAATAGTAGAGTGTTTAACTGAGTTAACTAATCAGAGGTCATTATAGACCATGTCTAGCCTGAACAACAACAAAGGTAGTGGACTGGGACAACTGAACCGGCCCACTCTGTTACTGAAGAGTTCTGCTGGGCCTCTTGAGTAGCTGATGTAGCTTCTAACTGGTCACCAAGGACACACAAATACACAGCCTGAACAGTCTGGACTTCATCAAGCACAACATGTGAAGACTTGAATACTATGTATTTATAATATATTAATAATATGGTAGTTAAAAAATATATTTTACATATCCAGCCACTGTGTCTCAATACAACAGTTGTCTCCTCTTCTCCTAGTGGGAGATAACGTGGTTCTGAAGTCCAGTCAGTCAGTACTCTCTGAACCAAGCCTCTCTCCTCCTTATCAGCGCTAGATAATCAGACTGTCTGAAGGAGGTGGTAGCTATCTGGGCTGAAGATATAACACAATGCCTTCATAATACAGAGCTGTGTCACTTCCATGAGGATGGGGTCAGAGGGAAAATACAGGCCTTAAAACATGACCGTTGTCCTGACCAGCCAAGGTGACAGGCTAAACAGTCAGTAAGGCTGTGGTGGATGGACTGGTAAACAGTCAGTCATGATAAACAGTCAGCCATGATAAACAGTCAGTCATGATGAACAGTCAGTCATGATAAACAGTCAGTAAGGCTGTGGTGGATGGACTGGTAAACAGTCAGTCATGATAAACAGTCAGTCATGATAAACAGTCAGTCATGATGAACAGTCAGTCATGATAAACAGTCAGTAAGGCTGTGGTGGATGGACTGGTAAACAGTCAGTCATGATGAACAGTCAGTCATGGTAAACAGTCAGTAAGGCTGTGGTGGAGGGACTGGTAAACAGTCAGTCATGATAAACAGTCAGTCATAATAAACAGTCAGTCATGATGAACAGTCAGTCATGATAAACAGTCAGTAAGGCTGTGGTGGATGGACTGGTAAACAGTCAGTCATGATGAACAGTCAGTCATGATAAACAGTCAGTAAGGCTGTGGTGGATGGACTGGTAAACAGTCAGTCATGATGAACAGTCAGTCATGATGAACAGTCAGTCATGATGAACAGTCAGTAAGGCTGTGGTGGATGGACTGGTAAACAGTCAGTCATGATGAACAGTCAGTCATGATGAATCTATATGGAGGAATATAAATAGAGGAATTTAAATAGAGGAATATAAATGGAGGAATATAAATGGAGGAATATAAATGGAGGAATATGAATATAGGAATATAAATAGAGGAATATAAATGGAGGAATATAAATAGAGGAATATAAATGGAGGAATATAAATGGAGGAATATAAATAGAGGAATATAAATGGAGGAATATAAATAGAGGAATATAAATGGAGGAATATAAATAGAGGAATATAAATAGAGGAATATAAATGGAGGAATATAAATGGAGGAATATAAATAGAGGAATATAAATGGAGGAATATAAATAGAGGAATATAAATGGAGGAATATAAATGGAGGAATATAAATAGAGGAATATAAATAGAGGAATATAAATGGAGGAATATAAATAGAGGAATATAAATAGAGGAATATAAATAGAGGAATATAAATGGAGGAATATAAATAGAGGAATATAAATAGAGGAATATAAATGGAGGAATATAAATGGAGGAATATAAATGGAGGAATATAAATAGAGGAATATAAATGGAGGAATATAAATAGAGGAATATAAATGGAGGAATATAAATAGAGGAATATAAATAGAGGAATATAAATAGAGGAATATAAATGGAGGAATATAAATAGAGGAATATAAATGGAGGAATATAAATGGAGGAATATAAATGGAGGAATATAAATAGAGGAATATAAATAGAGGAATATAAATAGAGGAATATAAATGGAGGAATATAAATAGAGGAATGTAAATAGAGGAATATAACTGGAATGCAGCAGGACCACCGTGTTGATCAGCTGTCTCTCTCTCTCTCTCTCTCTCCCTCTCTCTCTCTCTCTCTCTCTCTCTCTCTCTCTCTCTCTCTGTCTCTCTGTCTCTCTCTCTCTCTCTCTCTCTGTCTCTCTGTCTCTCTCTCTCTAATTACATTCAAGGGGCTTTATTGACATGGGAAACATATGTTAACATTGCGAAAGCAAGTGAAATAGATAAACAAAAGTGAAATAAACAATTAAAAAACAGTAACAGTAAACATTACACTCACAGAAGTTCTTAAAGAATAAAGACATTTCAAATGTCATAGTTTGTATATAAAGTGTTATAATGATTTGCAAATAGTTAAAGTACAAATGGGAAAATAAATAAACAAATGTATTAAACACATCTTACTGCTGTGATGAACACTGTGGTATTTCACCCAGTAGATATGAGAGTTTATCAAAATTGGGTTTGTTTTTGAATTCTTTGTGGATCTGTGTAATCTGAGAGAAATATGTGTCTCTAATATGGTCATACATTTGGCAGGAGGTTAGGAAGTGCAGCTCAGTTTCCACCTCATTTTGTGGGCAGTGTGCACATAGCCTGTCTTCTCTTGAGAGCCAGGTCTGCCTACGGCGGCCTTTCTCAATAGCAAGGCTACGCTCACTGAGTCTGTACATAGTCAAAGCTTTCCTTAATTGTGGGTCAGTCACAGTGGTCAGGTATTCTGCCACTGTGTACTCTCTGTTTAGGGCCAGATAACATTCTAGTTTGCTCGACACATTCTTTCCAATGTGTCGAGTAATTCTCTTTTTGTTTTCTCATGATTTGGTTGGGTCTAATTGTGTTGTTGTCCTGGGTCTCTGTGTGGTCTGTTTGTGTTTGTGAACAAAGTCCAAGGACCAGCTTGATTAGGGGACTCTTCTCCAGGTTAATCTCTCTGTAGGTGATGGCTTTGTTATGGAAGGTTTTGGAATCGCTTCCTTTTAGGCTGTATCACAACCGGCCATGATTGGGAGTCCCATAGGGCGGCCCACCATTGGCCCAGCGTCGTCCGGGTTTGGCCGGTATAGGCCTTCTTTGTAAATAAGAATGAGTTCTTAACTGGCTTGCCTAGTTAAATAAAGGTTATGTATTTTTTTTTTAAATAGGTGGTTGTAGAATTTAATGGTTATTTTCTGGATTTTGATAATTAGCAGGTTTCGGCCTTATTCTGCTCTGCGTGCATTATTTGGTGTTTTACGTTGTACATAGAGGATATTTTTGCAGAATGAATTTAGTGAATTCTTGGTTGGTGAGCGGACCCCAGACCTCACAACCATAAAGGGCAATGGGTTCTATAACTGATTCATGTATTTTTAGCCAGAACCTAGTTGGTATGTGGAATTTGATGTTCCTTTTGATGGCATAGAAGGCCCGTCTCTCAGATCGTTCACAGCTTTGTGGAAGTTACCTGTGACGCTGATGTTTAGGCCGAGGTCTCTCTGCAAGTGGAATAGACAGTAAACCCGGGAAACATTAGTAAACATTACAAGTTTAAAAAGAGACATTTCAGATGTTATATTATTTGCTACATACGGTGCTGTAACAATGTGCCAAGGCGTAAGCTAAGGTTTTCTGAGTGTCAGGTTCTTGTCCAGTTCTGGCATTTAGGTCGCCACAGACTAGTACCTGTCCCTGGTCCTGTAAATGGTTGATCTCCCCTCCAGGATGGAGAAGCTGTCATCATTAAAATATGGGGATTCTAGTGGGGGGGATATAGGCAGCACACAGGTGGACATTTTTCTCTGTTGAGATAATTTCCTTATTAATTTCTAGCCAGATGTAAAGTGTTCCTGTTTTGACTAATTTAATAGAGTGGGTTAGGTCTGCTCTATACCAAATTAGCATATCTCCTGAGTCTCTTCCCTGTTTCACACCTGGTAGTTTGGTGGATGGGACTACCAGCTCTCTGTAACCTAGAGGACAACCAGTGGGTCCATAGTTTGGTGGATGGGACTACCAGCTCTCTGTAACCTAGAGGACAACCAGTGGGTCCATAGTTTGGTGGATGGGACTACCAGCTCTCTGTAACCTAGAGGACAACCAGTGGGTCCATAGTTTGGTGGATGGGACTACCAGCTCTCTGTAACCTAGAGGATAACCAGTGGGTCCATAGTTTGGTGGATGGGACTACCAGCTCTCTGTAACCTAGAGGACAACCAGTGGGTCCATAGTTTGGTGGATGGGACTACCAGCTCTCTGTAACCCAGAGGGCAACCAGTGGGTCCATAGTTTGGTGGATGGGACTACCAGCTCTCTGTAACCTAGAGGACAACCAGTGGGTCCATAGTTTGGTGGATGGGACTACCAGCTCTCTGTAACCCAGAGGGCAACCAGTGGGTCCATAGTTTGGTGGATGGGACTACCAGCTCTCTGTAACCTAGAGGACAACCAGTGGGTCCATAGTTTGGTGGATGGGACTACCAGCTCTCTGTAACCTAGAGTGCAACCAGTGGGTCCATAGTTTGGTGGATGGGACTACCAGCTCTCTGTAACCTAGAGGACAACCAGTGGGTCCATAGTTTGGTGGATGGGACTACCAGCTCTCTGTAACCTAGAGGACAACCAGTGGGTCCATAGTTTGGTGGATGGGACTACCAGCTCTCTATAACCTAGAGGACAACCAGTGGGTCCATAGTTTGGTGGATGGGACTACCAGCTCTCTGTAACCCAGAGGGCAACCAGTGGGTCCGTCTCCTCTATACCATGTTTCTTGTAGGATGACAATGTCTGTATTTCCGATATCTTTGGTGAAGTCCAGGTTCCTGCTCTTTAGGCCAAAGGCAGATGACCTCAGACCTTGGATATTCCAGGATGAGATAGTGAAGGCTTTGTGTTCCATAAAGTGTCTCTCTCTCTCTTCCGCTCTCTGTCTCCTTCTGTGTACACTTACTTCCCCCTCTCTCTGTGTGTGTACAGGCCTCATTGCCTAAATGAATGAGTTAGCTGTTAACAGTTAAAGCCGTAATCAGCATGTTGAGCACCAGGCCGAGGCAAGGCGGTCACCACGACAGGCCTGTACATCTGTAGATGGAGAGATTGATACCAGCAGGACTCTAAGACCTTATCTTATCACAGACATCAGCACTGAGGGAGGATCCCGCTAGGCCACATCGATAAGCAGTGTTTTATGTCCCTCCAGTTCTCTTTGACAGGTTATAATCATTGCTACGCCCATCAGGGACTGGGGCGACAGACACAGGCTTCATCCCAAATGGCACCCTACGCCCTATATAGTTCGCTACTTTTGACCAGGGCCCATAGGGATATAAAGGGAATAGGGTGTGATTTGGGACGCAGACACAGCCGCCCCCTTGCTGCCCAGTGAGGCTGGAGAGGGTAGAGAGAAATGAATAGGGAAGTTAACAGTTAGTGACTGACTGGCTCCATGTCTGTCTGCTGAACAGGTTGTTGTGAAGGTATCAAAGTCCATTGTCAAGCTAAGGTATAGTATACAAAGAGACCAGGTAGGTACTAGGTAGGTAGGTAGGTAGGTAGGTAGGTAGGTAGGTAGGTAGGTAGGTAGGTAGGTAGGTAGGTAGGTAGGTAGGTAGGTAGGTAGGTAGGTAGGTAGGTAGGTAGGTAGGTAGGTAGGTAGGTAGGTAGGTAGGTAGGTAGGTAGGTAGGTAGGTAGGTAGGTAGGTAGGTAGGTAGGTAGGTAGGTAGGTAGGTAGGTAGGTAGGTAGGTAGGTAGGTAGGTAGGTAGGTAGGTAGGTAGGTAGGTAGGTAGGTAGGTAGGTAGGTAGGTTAATATATACCTCTTAGAAAGCAGGTCTACACCTGTCCCAACAAGATGTCATTTCACAATATCTATAGATAGACAGACAGATAGACAGACAGACAGAAAGCTCTCTCCCTGGTTTGTATGTGCTCACTATGTATTCACCATTAGAGGGCACTCCTAGCATTATGTTGTCTCAGTATACAGTATATCACAACTATACAGCTGATAGAGAGCAGCATCTATACAGCCTCTACTGCTCAGACCACATATACTGCTCCTCCAAGAGTGATAACAGGTTGATAAGAAGATTGTTATCGATGTGAACCTTTGATAATGATATCTCATCAGTCTTTGTGTGTTGTCATGATGAAGCTGCTTACTACAATGATACTCCGATACTACTGGTAATATATTATATAACTATTCACTGGAGGTAACACAGAACAATAATAACCCTACTATAAGGGCCTGTTATATACATTATATAACTATTCACTGGAGGCAACACAGAACAATAATAACCCTACTATAAGGGCCTGTTATATACATTATACAACTATTCACTGCCTAGCCCCAGCCCTCCCTCCTAACACATCCAAAGCCCTCCCTCCTAACCCAGCCCTCCCTCCTTACCCAGCCCCAGCCCTCCCTCCTTACCCATCCCTCCTATCAATAGTCTGCCAGGATGAGCTCCAAATACAACAAGTTTCCCTCCCTCCTGGAACACATCGTACACTTTATTGTGAGCAAAGGTCTACAGCAGCTGGCAGTGACAGGTCCCACACTCTATATCTCCCATCAGCTCTATATGACAGAGATAAGAGAGAGATATGAGGAGAAAGAGAGGAGGGGAGGGAGAGGATAGCGCGGGAGGGGGAGAGGGATGGGAGAGAGAGGGGGAAGGGGAGGGAGAGGGAGGGAGAGAGAGAGAGGAGAAAAGAGGGGGAGAGGAGAGGGAGAGGGTGACATGTTCAGAACCTATCTGGGGTTTACACCACTGTCTAATTCAGACCATATCTGGGGTTTACACCACTGTCTAATTTAGACCATATCTGGGGTTTACACCACTGTCTAATTTAGACCATATCTGGGGTTTACACCACTGTCTAATTTAGACCATATCTGGGGTTTACACCACTGTCTAATTTAGACCATATCTGGGGTTTACACCACTGTCTAATTCAGACCATATCTGGGGTTTACACCACTGTATAATTCAGACCATATCTGGGGTTTACACCACTGTCTAATTCAGACCATATCTGGGATTTACACCACTGTCTAATTCAGACCATATCTGGGGTTTACACCACTGTCTAATTCAGACCATATCTGGGGTTTACACCACTGTCTAATTCAGACCATATCTGGGGTTTACACCACTGTCTAATTCAGACCATATCTGGGGTTTACACCACTGTCTAATTCAGACCATATCTGGGGTTTACACCACTGTATAATTCAGACCATATCTGGGGTTTACACCACTGTCTAATTCAGACCATATCTGGGGTTTACACCACTGTCTAATTCAGACCATATCTGGGGTTTACACCACTGTCTAATTTAGACCCTACTTGGTGTTTACACCACTGTCTAATTTAGACCATATCTGGGGTTTACACCACTGTCTAACTCAGACCATATCTGGGGTTTACATCACTGTCTAATTCAGACCATATCTGGGGTTTACACCACTGTCTAATTTAGACCATATCTGGGGTTTACACCACTGTCTAATTCAGACCATATCTGGGGTTTACACCACTGTCTATTTCAGACCCTACTTGGTGTTTACACCACTGTCTAATTTAGACCATATCTGGGGTTTACACCACTGTCTAATTTAGACCATATCTGGGGTTTACACCACTGTCTAATTCAGACCATATCTGGGGTTTACACCACTGTCTAACTCAAACCATATCTGGGGTTTACACCACTGTCTAATTTAAACCATATCTGGGGTTTACACCACTGTCTAATTTAGACCATATCTGGGGTTTACACCACTGTCTAATTTAGACCATATCTGGGGTTTACACCACTGTCTAATTTAAACCATATCTGGGGTTTACACCACTGTCCAAATCCGTTGCACAAGCGGAGAAGATTATATGAAGAGTGGAAAAACCAAAGTAATTACTGGAGGTATTTGAACCAGCCATCGCAGCATTAAAATGTAATCACATGGGTTTAGGACTGCGGCAGTCTGACCCTTGCTGTGGCAGACATAAATCTCTTCATGTTGACAGACCACAGACCCACAGACCACAGACAGACCAATTGGAAAACCTGGCTGTGACCTCATAACGAAAGCAGGAGAGAGACCTGATGGTGGTATCATTGTGTGTAGATACAGAGAATGAAGAATTGGCGGTCTCAACTCAATAGTCCCTGAGCCAAAGTGACTGGGTGCAAGGTTGGAAAGGCATTTACAGTGTATAAGGAAAAGCCCCACCCCCTTGATCAGGCCCCGCCCCCAGGAACAGGTGACATGGTGTCATCTCACCCTGCCTGCTGGGGTCCTTCTCCTGCTGGGGTCCTTCTCCTGCTGGGGTCCTTCTCCTGCTGGGGTCCTTCTCCTTTACTGATATGTACCTTTAAATGCCAACATCAGCAGTAATATGGAGGTTTTAGACACAATGTCCAAACCAACTAGTAAAATACTCCTATAGAAACACAAGTGCTCTATTATCAACAGACACTGCTTTTTACGTTATAACACTGGTGGCAAAAATTTACAAGGGAATCTAGTCATTTAATCACCAATTAACTACTGTAAACTGTTATCTTTGGGACCATGCACCTTGGAACGCTGTCATTGTTGAAGAGACACACAAAGGGTGGTAAAGAACTAAAGTCAGTGTAGCTATTTGATGAGGGGGAGATAACAGGGCTCTGAGAGGGGGAGATAACAGGCCTCTGAGAGGGGGAGATAACAGGGCTCTGAGAGGGGGAGATAACAGGGCTCTGAGAGGGGGAGATAACAGGGCTCTGAGAGGGGGAGATAACAGGGCTCTGAGAGGGGGAGATAACAGGCCTCTGAGAGGGGGAGATAACAGGGCTCTGAGAGGGGGAGATAACAGGGCTCTGAGAGGGGGAGATAACAGGGCTCTGAGAGGGGGAGATAACAGGCCTCTGAGAGGGGGAGATAACAGGCCTCTGAGAGGGGGAGATAACAGGGCTCTGAGAGGGGGAGATAACAGGGCTCTGAGAGGGGGAGATAACAGGGCTCTGAGAGGGGGAGATAACAGGGCTCTGAGAGGGGGAGATAACAGGCCTCTGAGAGGGGGAGGGGTAAAGGTTGGTCTCTGAGAGGGGGACGGGTGAAGGTTGGGCTCTGAGAGGGGGAGGGGTGAAGGGGGGGGGGTAGATAAGAGAACAACCAATGATGTACAGTATATAAACCCTGGATTGCTGACACTATGTATTGGCCAATGAGATGTTTTGAAGCCACCGGTCGGCCATATTGGCTCTCCCCAGAAGGAGTAGTCCTCCATATGAATGAATGGAATTCTACAGTATGTATTCTACACATGTTTAAAGGACAAAATTACATGTATTTATCAATTTTTTGGTTGTAACATTAGAACTTTATCAACTTTCAAAATTAATATTAGAACTTTTCAAAAAATTATACTTTAAGGAAAATGTGTTTATATATTTTAGTATTTTTCATTTGCATGTTTAGCTGACATAATATAATTGAAAAGTATGAATTAAGGTGTCTGTAATAGAATAAATGTGGCAAAAACCAATGTAGACAAATGCATTTTTATAGCTTCGAAAATATGTTTTCCAATGGTGGGGGCAAGATGGAGGCTTCAACACAGCGCCCCCTGTCAGTCATCTAGTGTATATATAAACCACTGGGAACAACCCATCATCAGGCTTTTAGACAGACCATTGTCTCCTCTTTGGCTGAGTCCCAAATGGCATCCTACTGCCTGTAGTGCACTACTTTCTGCCAGAGCCCAAGGTAGGATGGCCTATGGGCCCGGTTCAAACGTGGTGGATTACAGTATAGGGAATAGGGTGCCATTTGGACTCACGCTTGGACGTAACTGCCTTCATTAAGGTCAAGCTCCAACCCTAACTCCTAACCCCTTCCTCCCACGCCCTAAACCCCAAGTCCTAACTTCTTCGTCCAACGCCCTAGTCCGTAACCCCTAACCCCTGATCCCTCTCCTAGAGAGGCCATGTCATTGTGCAATACGACAGTAAAAGCCAGGTTGTAAACTACTGTTTATGTCGGTCATAAAAGGTGTGTTTCCTCCGCTTGGTTTACAGCAACTCTAGACTCAGTTACAGCAGATCTGTACCACCGCTCAGCATTACATGGTCTTTTATAAGCAGTCTGTAAAACATCTAATACAAATGTTATTCAATTAAAAAACAAACACAAGCCACTGGATGCAAAGTTCATTATACTGCCCATGAGAAACCAGGAGACAGAGAAACAGGGTTTTAGAACAGAGAAACAGGGTTTTATAACAGATAAACAGGGTATTAGAACAGTGAAACAGGGTTTTATAACAGATAAACAGGGTCTTATTACAGAGAAACAGGGTTTTATTACAGATAAACAGGGTTTTATAACAGAGAAACAGGGTTTTATAACAGATAAATAGGGTTTATATAACAGAGAAACAGGGTTTTAGAACAGATAAACAGGGTTTTAGAACAGAGAAACAGGATTTTATTACAGAGAAACAGGGTTCTATAACGGAGAAACAGGGTTTTAGAACAGAGAAACAGGGTTTTAGAACAGAGAAACAGGGTTTTATAACAGATAAACAGGGTATTAGAACAGTGAAACAGGGTTTTATAACAGATAAACAGGGTTTTATTACAGAGAAACAGGGTTTTAGAACAGAGAAACAGGGTTTATAATGGAGAAACAGGGTTTTATAACAGAGAAACCGGGTTTTAGAACAGAGAAACAGGGTTTATTACAGTGAAACAGGGTTTTATAACGGAGAAACAGAGAACAGAAATAAGTTTATCATCACAAAGTCATTTTTATGAAAGGACAAGACAAGATAGCTGTGGAGAGATTTAGAACATGGAAAGTTACTGTCTGTTTTCATAGATGGGTACCTATCATACCTTCTAAGACATTTTCATCAGTGTGTGTGTGTGTACCTATCATACCTTCTAAGACATTTTCATCAGTGTGTGTGTGTGTACCTATCATACCTTCTAAGACATTTTCATCAGTGTGTGTGTGTGTACCTATCATACCTTCTAAGACATTTTCATCAGTATGTGTGTGTACCTATCATACCTTCTAAGACATTTTCATCAGTGTGTGTGTGTGTACCTATCATACCTTCTAAGACATTTTCATCAGTGTGTGTGTGTGTACCTATCATACCTTCTAAGACATTTTCATCAGTGTCTGTGTGTGTACCTATCATACCTTCTAAGACATTTTCATCAGTGTGTGTGTGTGTGTACCTATCATACCTTCTAAGACATTTTCATCAGTGTGTGTGTGTACCTATCATACCTTCTAAGACATTTTCATCAGTTTGTGTGTGTGTACCTATCATACCTTCTAAGACATTTTCATCAGTATGTGTGTGTACCTATCATACCTTCTAAGACATTTTCATCAGTGTGTGTGTGTGTACCTATCATACCTTCTAAGACATTTTCATCAGTGTGTGTGTGTGTACCTATCATACCTTCTAAGACATTTTCATCAGTGTGTGTGTGTACCTATCATACCTTCTAAGACATTTTCATCAGTTTGTGTGTGTGTACCTATCATACCTTCTAAGACATTTTCATCAGTATGTGTGTGTACCTATCATACCTTCTAAGACATTTTCATCAGTGTGTGTGTGTGTACCTATCATACCTTCTAAGACATTTTCATCAGTGTGTGTGTGTGTACCTATCATACCTTCTAAGACATTTTCATCAGTGTGTGTGTGTGTACCTATCATACCTTCTAAGACATTTTCATCAGTGTGTGTGTGTGTACCTATCATACCTTCTAAGACATTTTCATCAGTATGTGTGTGTGTACCTATCATACCTTCTAAGACATTTTCATCAGTGTGTGTGTGTGTACCTATCATACCTTCTAAGACATTTTCATCAGTGTGTGTGTGTACCTATCATACCTTCTAAGACATTTTCATCAGTGTGTGTGTGTACCTATCATACCTTCTAAGACATTTTCATCAGTGTGTGTGTGTGTACCTATCATACCTTCTAAGACATAGAGACAACTGTTCTCTACCCTCCCACACAAAACATGTGGCCCGAACGGAGGTACAAATCTACAGTATGTTAGCACTTATGGAGGTGACACAGAAGCACCCCATCTCTGTTCTTTCACCGTTATCTCTCTGTTCTTTCACCGTTATCTCTCTGTTCTTTCACCGTTATCTCTCTGTTCTTTCACCGTTATCTCTCTGTTCTCTCCGTTCTCTCCCCGTTCTCTCTCTGTTCTCTCCCCGCTCTCTCTCCGTTCTCTCCCCGCTCTCTCTCCGTTCTCTCCCTGTTCTCTCTCCCCATTCTTTTCCCGTACTTTCTCTGTTCTCTCCCGGTTCTCTCTCTGTTCTCTCCGTTCTCTCTCTGTTCTCTCCCCGTTCTCCCTCTGTTCTCTCCCCGTTCTCTCTCTGTTCTCTGTCTGTTCTCTCCCCGTTCTCTCTCTGTTCTCTCCCCGCTCTCTCTCCGTTCTCTCCCCGTTTTCTCTCCCCATTCTCTCCCCGTACTTTCTCTGTTCTCTCCCGGTTCTCTCTCTGCTCTCTCCGTTCTCTCTCTGTTCTCTTCCCGTTCTCTCTCCGTTCTCTCCCCGTTCTCTCTCTGTTCTCTCCCCGTTCTCTCTCTGTTCTCTCCCTGTTCTCTCTCTGTTCTCTCCCCGCTCTCTCTCCGTTCTCTCTCTCTGCTCTCTGTCTGTTCTCTCTGTTCTGTCCCCATTATTTATTCTTTATCTTCCAATCAACGTCCTGTCTCCAGCAGGAAGATCTACAGTATGCTGAAGGACAGGGGTCCAGGAGCAACAGAGATCAGATCTACAGTATGCTGAAGGACAGGGGTCCAGGAGCAACAGAGATCAGATCTACAGTATGCTGAAGGACAGGGGTCCAGGAGCAACAGAGATCAGATCTACAGTATGCTGAAGGACAGGGGTCCAGGAGCAACAGAGATCAGATCTACAGTATGCTGAAGGACAGGGGTCCAGGAGCAACAGAGATCAGATCTACAGTATGCTGAAGGACAGGGGTCCAGGAGCAACAGAGATCAGTATTTAAAGTATCACAGTGCTATTAGAATTACATTAAAACTATGGGTCGCTCTGCCAAGTCCCTTGACAACGTCAGCCAGGCAGAACAGGTCATCCTCTCTTTACCGATTACTCTCAAGTTGATTTAATACACAGAGAGGGTAGTGATTTAATACACAGAGAGGGTGTTGATTTAATACACAGAGAGGGTAGTGATTTAATACACAGAGAGGGTAGTGATTTAATACACAGAGAGGGTAGTGATTTAATACACAGAGAGGGTAGTGATTTAATACACAGAGAGGGTAGTGATTTAATACACAGAGAGGGTAGTGATTTAATACACAGAGAGGGTGTTGATTTAATACACAGAGAGGGTAGTGATTTAATACACAGAGAGGGTAGTGATTTAATACACAGAGAGGGTAGTGATTTAATACACAGAGAGGGTAGTGATTTAATACACAGACAGGGTGTTGATTTAATACACAGAGAGGGTAGTGATTTAATACACAGAGAGGGTAGTGATTTAATACACAGAGAGGGTAGTGATTTAATACACAGAGAGGGTAGTGATTTAATACACAGAGAGGGTGTTGATTTAATACACAGAGAGGGTAGTGATTTAATACACAGAGAGGGTAGTGATTTAATACACAGAGAGGGTAGTGATTTAATACACAGAGAGGGTAGTGATTTAATACACAGAGAGGGTAGTGATTTAATACACAGAGAGGGTGTTGATTTAATACACAGAGAGGGTGTTGATTTAATACACAGAGAGGGTAGTGATTTAATACACAGAGAGGGTAGTGATTTAATACACAGAGAGGGTAGTGATTTAATACACAGAGAGGGTAGTGATTTAATACACAGAGAGGGTAGTGATTTAATACACAGACAGGGTGTTGATTTAATACACAGAGAGGGTAGTGATTTAATACACAGACAGGGTGTTGATTTAATACACTTGGACCAGGCAGGACGCTACACACAGTTACTTGGACCAGGCAGAACATTACACCTAGCTACTTGAACCAGGCAGGACGTTACACACAGCTACTTAGCTTCAAAGTAGTTAAACACTTGAAGAAAGAAAGAAAACACATTGTTCAGGAATGATGATCATTTGAGAACAAGCGAGGGAGAGGAATGGAGGAGAGGAAGAAGAGGATAGGAGAAAAGAGGAAGGAGGCTATGACCAAAACCTGTTCACATTGTAGACCTAACATAAAAGGAAATATGCTGTCCAGTTTCAAGGCTCTAGAGTTTCAGTGTTATCTGATGAACCCATGTCTCTGTGTAGAGCAGACAGCAGACTGTAGCAGGGATATGTCCTTTAGCTGGTTACTACTGAGTTAGGGATAATTCAGCACAGGTCAGCTAGTTTCAAACAGGTCTAGATGACCTGATCCATACAACACAGCTGTTGAGGAGAGGGGAAGGGGGGGATAATACAGAAGTAATTTAACCCATTCAATACAGGTCCTTCTGTACATCTCTTACTAGGGAGAGACACTTCAACAATGTAACTGCTCCAGTCAGACCTTGAACAACAGGGAGCCCAAATGCATTCCTGCTGTTAGACTGTTATACTGCTTCCTGGTACATCTGACTGTTATACTGCTTCCTGGTACATCTGACTGTTATACTGCTTCCTGGTACATCTGACTGTTATACTGCTTCCTGGTACATCTGACTGTTATACTGCTTCCTGGTACATCTGACTGTTATACTGCTTCCTGGTACATCTGACTGTTATACTGCTTCCTGGTACATATGACTGTTATACTGCTTCCTGGTACATATGACTGTTATACTGCTTCCTGGTACATATGACTGTTAACCTGCTTCCTGGTACATCTGACTGTTATACTGCTTCCTGGTACATCTGACTCTTATACTGCTTCCTGGTACATCTGACTGTATGTCACGGTAGGGTGCATAGGGAGACCAAGACGCAGCGCAGGGATAGTAGTTCAACATTTATTTTATACTACGTATAAACCAACACAAATGTGCAAACTAACAAAACAAACAAACACACGATGTACAAACGTCACGTTACAAAAACAACACGAAATGAACGGACGTATCAAATGTGCACACTTACTGTCACCGTGACTTGGGAAATATACATATAACGATAACGACCCACAAACCCTGTGTGAAAATCTACAAACCTATGTAGGATCCCTAATTAGATACGATGCGCTACAGCTGCCTCTAATTAGGGATCCCACACAAACCACCACCAGAAACAGAAAGAATAGACCTGTCAGACTCTGACCATGGCTACATAGAGAAGAAAATGGGCTTCTCTATGGCCAGAGCCTGACAGTACCACCCCCCCAAGACGCGGACTCCCGGACGCCAAACAAAAAAAACACAAATACAAGGGGGGGGGGGGGTTAATAGGGAGGGAAGACTAGTCCGTCGGGGGCGGCTCTGGCTCCGGCGAAGTGGACAGTTTTCTCCCGTGCCCCCTCCTTATGACCGGGCCCGGACTGGGTACCGGTGGAGTAAACGGCTCCGGCCATGGAGCTGGGCAATTAACCGGACCCGGACTGGGCACCGGTGGGGCAAACGGCTCCGGCCATGGAACTGGGCAATTTACCGGGCCCGGACTGGGTACCGGTGGGGCAATCGGCTCCGGCCATGGAGCGGGGAAAACAACCAGGCCCAGACTGGGCACCGGTGGGGCAAACGGCTCCGGCCATGGAGTGAAGCAGACCACCGGACCAGGACTGGGTACCGGTGGAGCGGACTGCTCTGGCACTGGAGCGGAGCAGACGGTTGGACCCAGATTGGGCACCGGTGGAGCGGACTGCTCAGGCACTGGAGCGGAGCAGACGGCTGGATCCGGATTGGGCACCGGTGGAGCGGACTGCTCAGGCACTGGAGCGGAGCAGACGGCTGGACCCGGACTGGGCACCGGGGGAGCGGACTGCTCTGGCTCAGGAGCGGAGCAGACGGCTGGACCCGGAATGGGCACCGGAGGAGCGGACTGCTCTGGCACTGGAACGGAGCAGACGGCTGGACCCGGATTGGGCACCGGTGGAGCGGACTGCTCAGGCACTGGAGCGGAGCAGACTGCTGGACCCGGAATGGGCACCGGTGGAGCGGACTGCTCTGGCTCAGGAGCGGAGCAGACTGCTGGACCCGGAATGGGCACCGGTGAAGCGGACTGCTCAGGCCCTGGAGCGGAGCAGACGGCTGGACCCGGATTGGGCACTGGTGGAGCGGTATGTTCCAACCACTGAGCGGTGTTGACTTCGCTGGAGGTTCCGGGCTCTGGACCTTCGCTGGGGGTCCCGGGCTGTGGACCTTAGCTATAGGCATCGGGCTACGGACCTTCGCTGGAGGTTCCGGGCTGTGGACCTTCGCTGGAGGTTCCGGGCTGCGGACCTTCGCTGTAGGCTTCGGGCTGCGGACCTTTGCTGGAGGTTCCGGGCTGCGGACCTTCGCTGTAGGCTTCGGGCTGCGGACCTTTGCTGGAGGTTCCGGGCTGCGGACCTTTGCTGGAGGTTCCGGGCTACGGACCTTCGCTGGAGGTTCCGGGCTGCGGACCTTAGCTATAGGCTTCGGGCTACGGACCTTCGCTGGGGGTTCCGGGCTGCGGGTCGTACCGGACTGGGGAGGCACAGTCCGGTTACCCCGGGGGGGTTGAGCCGGCACTGGAAGCACCTGGCTGGGCGCACGCACTGGAGGTCGGGTGCGGGGAGTAGAGCAGAGGTCCGGACCCGGACTGGACATCGGTTGAAGCGGATTGCTCTGGCATGGGAGTGGAGACAACGACCGGACCTGGACTGGACCACTCCGCCATCTCCCTCTCGACCTCTTCCTCTATCTCCCTCAGTTCTTCCAGAACCTCTCCAAAATGCTCCTCCAAATACACCTCCTGCTCTTTGCTCTGCGCCCCCCATTTGTACTTCGGCATCTCCATGCCCCCCTCAAAATTACCTTGGGGTTGTTTGCGGGCTCCTCTCCGTCTCGCGCGTCGTTGACGACTCGGCACTTCCTCTCTCTCCGTCTCTCCCCAGTCACGCTGCTTGGTCTCTTTGTGGTGGGTCGTTCTGTCATGAGAGGGTGCATAGGGAGACCAAGACGCAGCGCAGGGATAGTAGTTCAACATTTATTTTATACTACGTATAAACCAACACAAATGTGCAAACTAACAAAACAAACAAACACACAATGTACAAACGTCACGTTACAAAAACAACACGAAATGAACGGACGTATCAAATGTGCACACTTACTGTCACCGTGACTTGTGAAATATACATATAACGATAACGACCCACAAACCCTGTGTGAAAATCTACCAACCTATGTAGGATCCCTAATTAGAGACGATGCGCTACAGCTGCCTCTAATTAGGGATCCCACACAAACCACCACCAGAAACAGAAAGAATAGAACTGTCAGACTCTGACCATGGCTACATAGAGAAGCAAATAGGCTTCTCTATGGCCAGAGCCTGACACTGTTATACTGCTTCCTGGTACATCTAACTGTTATACTTTACAGAACACTGTCCTCTGCTATCATTATCAATACAGGACTTTACAGAACACTGTCCTCTGCTATCATTATCAATACAGGACTTTACAGAACACTGTCCTCTGCTATCATTATCAATACAGGACTTTACAGAACACTGTCCTCTGCTATCATTATCAATACAGGACTTTACAGAACACTGTCCTCTGCTATCATTGTCAATACAGGCCAAGCCTTTACTCGGTAAAACAGGGTGATTATAGATATGATAGAAACTAATGATGATGATGACTGACATACAGTTTGGGGATAGATTCCTGCTATGAATGATCCAGCAGCATTACATCAATGTGGAGAGAGGAGAGAGGACAGAACAGATCTATAGAGCTCCCCACTTCCCTCTCACTGCTCTGAGCCAGCCAGCGTGTAGAGAGGAGAGGAGAGGAGAGGAGAGGAGAGGAGAGGAGAGGAGAGGAGAGGAGAGGAGAGGAGAGGAGAGGAGAGGAGAGGAGAGGAGAGGAGATGAACACCAGTTAGATCTCTGAATGTAAACTAGATACAGTAGAAATCAGCTCAATTTACTATATTAGAAGGAGAGAGAGAGAGAGAGAGAGAGAGAGAGAGAGAGAGAGAGAGAGAGAGAAGAGAAGAGCGAGAGAGAGAGAGAGAGAGAGAGAAGAGAGAGAGAGAGAGAGAGAGAGAGAGAGAGAGAGAGAGAGAGAGAGAGAGAGAAGAGAAGAGCGAGAGAGAGAGAGAGAGAGAGAGAGAGAGAGAAAAAGCATGCGGACCTGATGGGATCCTAAATGAGATGCTCAAATTCACTAGTGAAAAATATCAATTAGCTATATTAAAATTGTTTAACTTGATCCTGAGTGTAGGTTACTTCCCTGACATCTGGAACCAAGGACTCATAACACCAATCTTTAAAAACGGAGACAAATCTGACCCTAACAATTACAGAGGGATTTGTGTGAACAGTAACCTGGGGAAGGTTTTCTGTAGTATTATAAATGTAAGAGTCCTAAACTTCCTTAATAAGCACAATATCCTGAGTAAAAGCCAAATTGGATTTATACCAAAACATAGAACAACAGATCATATTTACACCCTACACACCCTAATAGATAAACACGTCCACAAAAATAAGACAAAACTCTATACTTGCTTTATTGACTTCCAAAAAGCATTTGATTCTATCTGGCATACAGGACTGTTCTACAAAGTCATTGAAAGTGGTGTAGGGGGTAAAACATATGACATTATAAAATCAATGTATACAGGCAACATGTGTAGCATAAAAATTGGCAAGAAACAAACTGAATCATTTAACCAGGGGCGGGGCCTGCGCCAGGGTTGCAATCTCAGCCCTGTGCTATTTAACATTTACATCAATGAATTGGCCAATATTCTAGAGAAGTCCTCAGCCCCTGGTGTTAGTCTCCACAATTCGGAAGTTAGATGCCTGCTCTTTGCAGATGACCTGTGCCTGCTTTCACCCACAGCACATGGTCTACAGCAGAGCTTGGACCTGCTAGAGCAGTACTGTCAGACCTGGGCCCTGACAGTAAACCCCAAAAAGACCAAAATAATGATTTTCCAGACAAATTCCAGATCCCAGGGAATAAAACCAAAGTTCTCAATTGGTGCAAAACATATAGAGTATTGCACACAATACAACTATTTAGGTTTAAAAATAAGTTCGACTGGACACCTAAATAATGCAGTGAATGAACTGAGAGACAAAGCACGCAGGGCATTCTACGCCATTAAAAAACAAATCCAAATTGAAATACCTATTACAATTTGGCAAAAACTAATTAAATGTGTGATTGAACCAATCGCACTCTATGGCAGCGAGGTGTGGGGTCCACTTACAAAACAAGATTTTACCCACTGGGACAAACATCCCATTGAGACCTTGCACGCGGAACTTTGTAAGATTCTCCTACATGTCCAGAGGAAAACTACAAACAATGCATGCAGGGCAGAATTAGGCCGATATCCACTAATATTAAAAACTCAAAAAAGAGCAATTAAGTTTTGGAAACACCTAAAACACAGTGACCCCCTCTCATATCATTACCAAGCCCTGCAATACCAAGAGTTGAGCAAAGATAAGAGTCCCTTCATCCAACTGGTCCAGGGGCTGAGTTCACAAACTTGTTCCACTAACACACTGAAGCCTCAGGACCAGAACATCCAATCAATAAGAATTAACCAAATTACAAAACATCTAAAACAAAACTACATTACCTATTGGAAAACACAAACACAAGCACAAAGCAAAATGCAGTGCTATTTGGCCCTAAATCGACAGTACACCATGGCAAACTATCTGACCATGGTGACTGATCAAAACCTCAGGAAAACCTTGACAAAGTACAGGCTCAGCGAGCACAGCCTTGCTATTGAGAAGGGTAGACACAGGAAAACCTGGCTCCCTGTAGAGGAAAGGCTGTGCAACCACTGCACCACAGCAGAACCAGAGACAGAGCTGCATTTCCTGACCAAATGTCAAAAATATAAAACCATCAGAGAGAGTCACTTCCCCAAATTTGAACAAGTAGTCCGGGGCTTTGAGGACCTCTCTGACATAGAAAGGCTGCCGATCCTTTTGGGGGAAGACATGACCAGCTGTGTGCTGGCAGCATGCTATGTTGCTGCCTGCCACAAGTTGAGGGACAGTGCCTGACATATTTAATGCATTTATTTTATTTTTTCCTGTTGTTATTTGTTCTTTGATGTAATTATATTTTTAAAAAAAATATATATATATATATGTGTGTATGAATGTATGTATATATGTGTATATATATGTATGTGCGTGTGTATATGTATGTATATATATATATTTAAAATAGAAAAAAAAAAATATATATAAATATATAGAAAAAAAAAATATATATTGATGTATGATACTTTGGCAATATGTACATTGTTGCGTCATGCCAATAAAGTGAATTGAATTGAATTGAATTGAGAGAGAGAGAGAGAAGAGAGAGAGAGAGAGAGAGAGAGAGAGAGAGAGAGAGAGCGAGAGAGAGAGAGAGAGAGAGAGAGAGAGAGAAGAGCGAGAGAGAGAGAGAGAGAGAGAAGAGAGAGAGAGAGAGCGAGAGAGAGAGAGAGAGAGAGAGAGAGAGAGAGAGAGAGAAGAGCGAGAGAGAGAGAGAGAGAGAGAGAGAAGAGAGAGAGAGAGAGAGAGAGAGCGAGAGAGAGAGAGAGAGAGAGAGAGAGAGAGAGAGAGAGAGAGAGAGAGAGAGAGAGAGGGGGGAGAGCGAGAGAGAGAGACAGAGAGAGAGGGGAGAGAGAGAGAGAGAGAGAGAGGGGAGAGAGCGAGAGAGAGAGAGAGAGAGAGAGCGAGAGAGCAAGAGAGCGAGAGAGCGAGAGAGAGAGAGAGAGAGAGAGAGGGAGAGGGCGAGAGAGAGAGAGAGGGAGAGAGGGAGAGAGAGAGAGAGGGCGAGAGGGAGCGAAGGGAAGGGAAGCTAATCTTGTTTACATTCAATCTGCTATTTCCTCCCTTCAGAAACCTTGAGAGAGGTGTAATGTAATATGTGTATTAAAATAAGAAGCAGAAACTGCTGCCAGCAGACTCTGAGGACGGCCAGCAGGGCCTGCAGCCAGCAGTGATCCATACGCAGTGTGTTCCACAACGTGTTCCTGAGTAACTAGAACCATCCAGAGAAAACACGAGAGTTACTCTCTATGTCCCTATCAATTGGAGAAGTGTGGTGAATATGATCAAACCTAGCAGTCTGTGTGTGTGTGTGTGTGTGTGTGTGTGTGTGTGTGTGTGTGTGTGTGTGTGTGTGTGTGTGTGTGTGTGTATATACATGAGTGTGCACTAATGTGCATAGGTGGGTCAAGTAGAAAAGGTGATGGTATATCTAATATGATTTTCTGACATTGTACAAACACAATGTTGAGTATTTGTTCTATCACTAGTGACTGGTGACATCATGTTATGATGGCTAAGGGACTTGATGGTTTTGCTAAATGGGACCGGCCAGTTAAACTCAATCAAGAGAACACAGTGTTGATGTCAGGCTCTGACCATGGGGAAGCCTCTGGCTTTGTCTATGGTTGTCATGGTCAGGGCCTGACAGCAGGTTTCTATGTATATCTATGGTGGTTTTGTGTTGGTCCCCAATTAGAGGCAGCTGCTAGGCATTGTCTCTAATTGTGGCCCATATTTAAGTTGTATTGTTTCCCTGTCAGGTGTAGATTATTGTCGTGGTCTGTTCATGTGTGAACACACTCGGCAGTGACGGCTGTGATTTACCTTTATTCATTTGTTGTTTTGATAAAGTTAGCTTAAATAAACGATGTCCAACTTAGCGCTGCTCCTTGGTATCTTCACACACCACACCATGACAGTTGAACACACAGAGCTTTCTTTAAGTTAGTAGAATGGACATCAGGTCAGTCCAAGATTCCCTGTCCCCCTGTATTATATACCAGTTATATACAGCCAGAGCTTCCCTGTACCCCTGTATTATATACCAGTTATATACAGCCAGAGCTTCCCTGTCCCCCTGTATTATATACCAGTTATATACAGTCAGAGCTTCACTGTTTCCCTGTATTATATACCAGTTATATACAGTCAGAGCTTCCCTGTCCCCCTGTATTATATACCAGTTATATACAGTCAGAGCTTCACCGTTTCCCTGTATTATATACCAGTTATATACAGTCAGAGCTTCCCTGTCCCCCTGTATTAGATACCAGTTATATACAGCCAGAGCTTCCCTGTCCCCCTGTATTAGATACCAGTTATATACAGCCAGAGCTTCCCTGTCCCCCTGTATTAGATACCAGTTATATACAGCCAGAGCTTCCCTGTCCCCCTGTATTATATACCAGTTATATACAGCCAGAGCTTCCCTGTCCCCCTGTATTATATACCAGTTATATACAGTCAGAGCTTCACTGTTTCCCTGTATTATATACCAGTTATATACAGTCAGAGCTTCCCTGTCCCCCTGTATTATATACCAGTTATATACAGTCAGAGCTTCACCGTTTCCCTGTATTATATACCAGTTATATACAGTCAGAGCTTCCCTGTCCCCCTGTATTATATACCAGTTATATACAGCCAGAGCTTCCTTGTCCCCCTGTATTATATACCAGTTATATACAGCCAGAGCTTCCCTGTATCCCTGTATTATATACCAGTTATATACAGCCAGAGCTTCCCTGGCCCCCTGTATTATTTACCAGTTAGATAAAACCTAGAGCTTCCCTGTTACCCTGTATTATTTACCAGTTATATACAGCCAGCGCTTCCCTGTACCCCTGTATTATATACCAGTTATATACAGCCAAAGCTTCCCTGTCCCGCTGTATTATATAACAGTTATATACAGCAAGAGCTTCCCTGTCCCCCTTTATTATATACCAGTTATATACAGCCAGAGCTTCCTTGTCCCCCTGTATTATATACCAGTTATATACAGCCAGAGCTTCCCTGTCCCACTGTATTATTTACCAGTTAGATAAAACCTAGAGCTTCCCTGTGCCCCTGTATTATATACCAGTTATATACAGCCAGAGCTTCCCTGTTCCCCTGTATTATTTACCAGTTATATACAGCCAGAGCTTCCCTGTCCGCCCGTATTATATACCAGTTATATACAGCCAGAGCTTCCCTGGTCCCCTTTACCAGCTAGCATTGTGAGTAGCACCACTCTTAGCCCCTGTACACTCTCTCTCTCTCTCTCTCTCTCTCCTCTCTCTCTCTCTCTCTCTCTCTCTCTCTCTCTCTCTCTCTCTCTCTCCTACCCAGCAGCAGAGCCTCAGAGGAGATAGCTAGCCCTACCCAGCAGCAGCAGTGTCAGACTTGGTTCCTGTAGAGACAGCTTACTGCAGCTGTACACTATGAGCTAGTCCACCTCCCCCAGGTGCCCCAAGGTTTCCCCAGGTTCCCCCAGGTGCCCCAAGGTTTCCCCAGGTTCCCCCAGGTGCCATAGCCTTTTGATTATCTGAGTCTGCTGCTTTTACCTGAGACCTCATTCCGCTCCATTCAGGACCATTGGTTTGATATATCTACAGTGCTTTCACTTTGTCTGGCTGAACAGCCATGAAACCTCCCTGCAGCAGCCGTGAGTTACAGACGTGTGTGTGTTTAAGATAGAAAGGTGAGGAGGAGTTCATAACATAAGGGAAGGTTTTAAGTGAATATCTAAAACAACAACTCTGATAACCAACAAATGGAAGGAAATACAGATAAATGTAAAACACCAGCGGAAAAGCAGTGTTCTTTTAGTGGAAACTAAAACCATGCAATCACCACATTAAAGGTCTTTCATTCTTTAGACAACCACTGGTATGTGTACTTGTTGCCAGGGCAGTGTTTCTCATTAGACTTCTAATGACCGTACAACAGCCTGAGTACTAGATACAGACTGGAAAACAGCATGGCAGTAAATTACATTTATCCAAAACACCCACCGGGACTGGTTACTTTATGTCATCTAATAAAACTGCTGTGTGTGTGTGTGTGTGTGTGTGTGTGTGTGTGTGTGTGTGTGTGTGTGTGTGTGTGTGTGTGTGTGTGTGTGTGTGTGTGTGTGTGTGTGTGTGTGTGTGTTCCAGGGATTCCATGAGAAAACAGTAAGCACCATAGAACCATCATCTCAACCACATAAAGAGGTACCAAATTTCAACTCCATCACCGTCATTTGTTTATCACTTTAAGTCATTGGGGAAATCTTGGTGACACAGTTTTTCCCATGGCTTGGGAGTGCTAACCTAATGGTGGTGTGATTGCTATTTTTCATTCTGCAAACTTTGAGCATTACAACACCAATTTAACTTGGGGGATTCCTTCCCTAAAATGTAGTGTTTCTGAGCTAAGGTCCAGAGTTCGTACTTGGGCTTTCACGATCGATGAACAATACAAAGGGTATTGTTGTGAATGATGTCATTTTGAATGGGATCCACCCTCACGCTTTGCCATTGTGTCTGAAACGTCCTACATCCTTTCCTGTCCTGTTCTCCTATACTCCAAGTTCAAGTTCATCTTCATCGTCCCATGATGACGTACAACACTATAGGACAGAACTCAGCAGGGTCGACTCTTATCTCCTGTCCTTTGAATCGTTAGCCCAAGCATTCAGACCCACGATTGGCCCAGCGTTGTCCGGGTTAGGGGAGGGTTTGGCCGGCCGGGATGTCCTTGTCCCATCGCGCTCTAGCGACTCCTGTGGCAGGCCGGGCGCATGCACGCTGATACAGTCGCCAGTTTTATGGTGTTTCCTCAGACTCATTGGTGCGGCTGGCTTCCGGGTTAAGCGAGCAGTGTGTCAAGAAGCAGTGTGGCTTGGCAGGGTGGTGTTTCAGAGGACGCACAGCTCTCGACCTTCGCCTCTGACTGGAACTACCAATTGGGGAGAAAAGGGGTAAAAAAAACAAAAAACAAGGAGAACAATGGAATTCTATTGGTATGTTCCAGGAAGTGTACCTTAGGTATATATATGGGCTCGTTTTGGAGAACAAGTCTGTTCTGTTTTAGAATTGGGAAGGGTATGAGCCAGGTACAGCCCCAACCTGTAAGAGCTGGAAGCTACAGGGTAAGAGCCAGGTACAGCCCCAACCTGTAAGAGCTGGAAGCTACAGGGTATGAGCCAGGTACAGCCCCAACCTGTAAGAGCTGGAAGCTACAGGGTAAGAGCCAGGTACAACCCCAACACGTAAGAGCTGGAAGCTACAGGGTAGGAGCCAGGTACAGCCCCAACCTGTAAGTGCTGGAAGCTACAGGGTAAGAGCCAGGTACAGCCCCAACACGTAAGAGCTGGAAGCTACAGGGTAGGAGCCAGGTACAGCCCCAACCTGTAAGTGCTGGAAGCTACAGGGTAAGAGCCAGGTACAGCCCCAACCTATAAGAGCTGGAAGCTACAGGGTAAGAGCCAGGTACAGCCCCAACCCGTAAGAGCTGGAAGCTACAGGGTAAGAGCCAGGTACAGCCCCAACCTGTAAGAGCTGGAAGCTACAGGGTAAAAGCCAGGTACAGCCCCAACCTGTAAGAGCTGGAAGCTACAGGGTAAGAGCCAGGTACAGCCCCAACCTGTAAGAGCTGGAAGCTACAGGGTAAAAGCCAGGTACAGCCCCAACCTGTAAGAGCTGGAAGCTACAGGGTAAGAGCCAGGTACAGCCCCAACCTGTGAGATCTGGAAGCTACAGGGTAAGAGCCAGGTACAGCACCAGCCTGTAAGAGCTGGAAGCTACAGGGTAAGAGCCAGGTACAGCCCCAGCCTGTAAGAGCTGGAAGCTACAGGGTAAGAGCCAGGTACAGCCCCAACCTGTGAGATCTGGAAGCTACAGGGTAAGAGCCAGGTACAGCCCCAACCTGTAAGAGCTAGAAGCTACAGGGTAAGAGCCAGGTACAGCCGCAACCTGTAAGAGCTGGAAGCTACAGGGTAAGAGCCAGGTACAGCCCCAGCCTGTAAGAGCTGGAAGCTACAGGGTAAGAGCCAGGTACAGCCCCAACCTGTAAGAGCTGGAAGCTACAGGGTAAGAGCCAGGTACAGCCACAACCTGTAAGAGCTGGAAGCTACAGGGTAAGAGCCAGGTACAGCCCCAACCTGTAAGTGCTGGAAGCTACAGGGTAAAAGCCAGGTACAGCCCCGACCTGTGAGAGTTTACATATTTCACATAACCTGTCTCCGCTCCTTCATCTACACTGATTGAAGTGGATTTAATAGCTTTCACCTGGTCAGTTTATGTCATGGAAAGTGCAGCTAACATCCTCAGTAGCTTTCCATCTAAGATGTCAATACCAAGTGGTACCTTATTATTGATGGACAACCATACTTTTTCCACCTCACCAACACTAACTTGACATAATTCTAAATGACAATGCTTCCCCTTCATTATTAGGCATGAATAGGATTGCTCACAGTTTGTTGTTGGAATTTCATGCCTGAGTTTGCCAATGAAATAGTCATTAAAGTAATTGGCCACATCAAAAGGTGTTGTGATGAATAAGCCAAAGATGGAGTTGAATTAGTCTTTCTGCCCATAATTTCATTAAAAAAGTTTTAAAAAATTAAAAAGCTTTTTTCCATCATACTTTGTCATTGATCTTGGTTTCATAATACAGTTTCTTCTTCTTCTTGTTGAGTTTAGTCACATCATTTCTCAGTGTGCAGTAAATCAGACAATCAGATGTTCAGACAGACCACTCCTTTTGCCCATCTCTTTCAACCATCAAGTGCAGCGTCTGGATGCTCCTTATTAATCACAACTTTCTGTATGATCTCATACAGTATATTAAGCCTTTGGAACTTTGGCTTTTCTAGATATGACCACTATATTATTAGTCAGTATATCCAATGGATATGGATACAGCTTTAGAGAAGAGTTCTGCAGCATTGGTCAAAAGTAGATCAATACACATGGATGATCTTGTTCCTGTAGTGTTTGTAAACACCCTGGTAGGTTGATTAATAACCTGAACCAGATTACAGGCACTGGTTACAGTGAGCAGCTTCTTCTAGAGCTGACAGCTTGATGAAAACCAGCGATCACCCGAAAAATAGACCTCTATGTTATCATCACAAACATTATCAAGCATTGCACACATACTGTATTATCCAGATAATGAATCCATGAAGCTAACATTAGTCCAATCGGGGGAGAAGGGCCTTAGTCAGGGTGACCAAGAACCCGATGGTCACTCTGACAGAGCTCTAGAGTTCCTCTGTGGAGATGGGAGAACCTTCCAGAAGGACAAGGATGTTTTTTAAGGGACTGGGAGACAAGTCAGGACCGAAGGAAAGATGAACGGAGCAAAGTACAGAGAGATCCTTGATGAAAACCTGCTCCAAAGCACTCCGGACCTCAGACTGGGGCGAATGTTCACCTTCCAACAGGACAACGACCCTAAGCACACAGCCAAGACAACGCAGGAGTGGCTTCGGGACAAGTCTCTGAATGTCCTTGAGTGGGTCAGCCAGAGCCCAGACTTGAACCCGATCAAACATCCTTGAAGAGACCTGAAAATAGCTGTGCAGCGATGCTCTCCATCCAACCTGACAGAGCTTGAGAGGATCTGCAGAGAAGAATGGCAGAAACTACCCAAATACAGGTGTGCCAAGCTTGTAGCGTCAAACCCAAAAAGACTCAAGGCTAAAGGTGCTTCAACAAAGTACTGAGTAAAGTATCTGAATACTTATGTAAATGTGATATTTAAGTTTTACATTTTTTATAAATTTGCTAAAATTTGCCCAGTCCGGGACCGGCGTCCAGTTCAGCTCCAGGGCCGGAGTCTCCTTCCGCGCCAGTCCAGCTCCAGCCCTGGAGCTGGACTGGACGCCGGGCCTGGACTGGGCAACGGCGCAGATGGAAGATCCGGCCCTGGATCTGGACTGGACGCCGGTCCCGGACTGGGCACCGGCACGGAGGAAGGCTCCGGCCCTGGATCTGGACTGGACGCCAGTCCCGGACTGGACACCGGCGCAGAAGGAGGCTCCAGCCCTGGAACTGGACTGGACGCTGGACCCGGACTGGGCACCGGTGCGGAGGGAGGCTCCAGCCCTGGATCTGGACTGGATGCCGGACCCGGACTGGGCACCGGCACAGGAGCTACCGGGCCGTGAACCGGCACAGGAGCTACTGGGCTAGGAACCGGCACCGGCTGGCGCTGGACGTCCCGGGCTGGGGATGCGCACAGACCAACCCCATGGCCTCCCAAAATAATTTGTATGGGGGTTCTTAGGGGCTACTTGCCGGGTCTGTCTCTTGCCTTGCCGATGTGGAGCCCGTCGCCGCTGCCCTGGATCCTGCGGTGATTCCAGGGCTGGACAATGATGGTCCTCCTTCATAGTGTAGCGCTGCTTGGTCCCGTGTTGGTGGGATATTCTGTCATGGCTGGGTGTAGGTAAGACCAAGGCGCAGCGCTGTAGTAGTATTATTTATTAGAACTAAAAACAAAACAATAAACAACAGCAAACACAACCACAACGTGTGTGTGGCTCAAAAGCACATAAACACAACAATATCCCACAACACAGCTTAAACAATACAACTTAAATAGGATCCCAATTAGAGACAACACACAGCAGCTGCCTCTAACTGGGGACCAACACAAATTAAACCATAGAGTTACATAGAACGGTCAAGTCTACACCCGTTGTATTCACGGTTAAGTCTACACCCGTTGTATTCACGGTTAAGTCTACACCCGTTGTATTCACGGTCAAGTCTACACCCGTTGTATTCACGGTCAAGTCTACACCCGTTGTATTCACGGTCAAGTCTACACCCGTTGTATTCACGGTTAAGTCTACACCCGTTGTATTCACGGTAAAGTCTACACCCGTTGTATTCACGGTAAAGTCTACACCCGTTGTATTCACGGTCAAGTCTACACCCGTTGTATTCACGGTTAAGTCTACACCCGTTGTATTCACGGTAAAGTCTACACCCGTTGTATTGACGGTCAAGTCTACACCCGTTGTATTCACGGTCAAGTCTACACCCGTTGTATTCAGGGAATGTGACAAAGAAATGGATTTGATTAGGCAACGACAGTATAGCTACACACAAGCCACAGCTTCAGCAGTAAAAACAACACTGGTGTTCATCATGGTAGCAACATAACAGCACAGTGAATCACAATCTTTCCTGTGTTCATCATGGTAGCAACATAACAGCACAGAGAATCACGATCTTTCCTGTGTTCATCATGGTAGCAACATAACAGCACAGAGAATCACAATCTTTCCTGTGAAAAAGAGGAAGCCATATCCTTACCATAGACTAGGCCTCTAGACAGTGCTCCGTCAAGAAGGATCCAAACTGTCTAGATGAACAGACACTGGAGGAGAAGTAAAAAATCAACAAAACCCTGACCTGCATTTCATATGATATTCACTTAGCTGTGGAAATAAACAGCTCAAATTTACACTGCTGTATCCAGCTGGTGTTTTATCTAACTGTGGCTTTCTAACTTAATATAGAAATAAAAACAGGCTAAACATATCCCATACCACATTCTGAGGAGACCTGAAACATTCTGATTCAAAAAGTGATTTAGTAATATTTGGTTTTAAGAGAGACTTGAGGGCCTTTATGAATTTAGACTCACCGTCAGTTACTGTCCAGCCAGGCAGATATCAGCCAGTGTGAGACTCACCGTCAGTTACTGTCCAGCCAGGCAGATATCAGCCAGTGTGAGACTCACCGTCAGTTACTGTCCAGCCAGGCAGATATCAGCCAGTGTGTATGTGTGTGTGTGTGTGTGTGTGTGTGTGTGTGTGTGTGTGTGTGTGTGTGTGTGTGTGTGTGTGTGTGTGTGTGTGTGTGTGTGTGTGTGTGTGTGTGTGTTTGTGTGAGCCAGTTTCGCATGACCTTCCATGTTGATGAGAATGTTCCCAGCTTTTACGTCCCGGTGGATCCTCCTATAAACTGCAGATAGTCCAGGCCGTCCAGTCAGACAGACTCTTTAAGGTTGATTTGAGGACTGAGGCAATCTCATCGTCGCTGGGCTCTGCAACAAAAACATAAAGGTTTTTTTTTTTCCATTGTGATTAAGATCTTGCAGAGTATCAGTTGCTGAAAACCTCCTAACAACATAAAAGAGGATGGTTATGGACTGGAGACAGTGTGTAGTTGTCAGGCAACAGCTTTTATTCATACAGATGAAACCCTTAGTTATTAAGGTGAAAACACACGGGACAGAATGTCTGTCGGCCGTTCATCTACTTCGTAAGCTCTTCCCCCTTTTCATCAGAATGTTCTAACTAAAACAATAAAGCTACCCTTTTCATCAGAATGTTCTAACTAAAACAATAAAGCTACCCTTTTCATCAGAATGTTCTAACTAAAACAATAAAGCTACCCTTTTCATCAGAATGTTCTAACTAAAACAATGAAGCTACCCTTTTCATCAGAATGTTCTAACTAAAACAATGAAGCTACCCTTTTCATCAGAATGTTCTAACTAAAACAATGAAGCTACCCTTTTCATCAGAATGTTCTAACTAAAACAATAAAGCTACCCTTTTCATCAGAATGTTCTAACTAAAACAATAAAGCTACCCTTTTCATCAGAATGTTCTAACTAAAACAATAAAGCTACCCTTTTCATCAGAATGTTCTAACTAAAACAATAAAGCTACCCTTTTCATCAGAATGTTCTAACTAAAACAATAAAGCTACCCTTTTCTAAAGCAAGTCTTTCATTTTTCTAGCTAAGGAGTTTTGTGAAGAAACATTTTTTGTAGGTTTCATCCTGTGCACTTGATCATTAGTTAGCTAGTGTTGAGCGTCATGACATGACATGACATGAGGGGTGGACATGGAGGAGGCTTGAAGTGTTGAGCGTCATGACATGACATGACATGAGGGGTGGACATGGAGGAGGCTTGAAGTGTTCAGCGTCATGACATGACATGACATGAGGGGTGGACATGGAGGAGGCTTGAAGTGTTGAGCGCCATGACATGACATGACATGAGGGGTGGACATGGAGGAGGCTTGAAGTGTTGAGCGTCATGACATGACATGACATGAGGGGTGGACATGGAGGAGGCTTGAAGTGCTATCGTCATATATTCCAGTTAACATAATATAGCTAGCTAGCTCCTAAACTGACTATAGGCAGCTAACAGGCAGCTGCTTCATTCAAAAATGAATCCATTGTGATTTAATAATAATGTTTCTAGCTAAGATAGTTATCTAGTTGTGGACATCTGGCTAGTAGCAACAAGTGCGCACTACATATTCTAGCTAGCTAGCACCAACATTAGCGTAGCTTGCTAGTTAGCTAACATTAGCTATCTAGCTACAAATTTAGCAGGCACAAGCCAACGCTACTGCCACCTTCTGGTCTGGAATATTTTAATGCGGCTCACTGCGGCAGATCTGTGGTATGTAAACCACAAACGTATTGATTGCCCACATTCTGGGCAGGGGTGCTAAATACAGCTCAGCAGTCAGTATCCTTGGTGTGTCTGAGGCTTTACACGTGCTGAAAAGGTAGCAAAAACCACTGGTGCAACATGTCCATAACTACTGATGTCAACATACTTCAGCTAAATTATCTGTCCAAGTGTCTTTATGGATGGGTTTATGTTTACTATGACATCACACATTTACAGTACAGGAGTGACCTAGCACCTGGCACTAAATCACTGTTCTTGGTCACTCAGCTTGGCTCTACAAGTCAGTCAGTCAGTCAGTAAGCCAGTCAGCCAGTCTGTCAGTAAGCCAGCCAGTCAGTCACTCAGCTTGGCTCTACAAGTCAGTCAGTCAGCCAGTAAACCAGTCAGCCAGTCAGTCAACCAGTCTACCAGTCAGTCAATCTGTCATTAAGCCAGCCAGTCAGTTGCTCAGCTTGGCTCTACAAGTCAGTCAGTCAGTCAGTCAGTCAGTCAGCCAGTCAACCAGTCAGTTAGGTAGCCAGTCAGCCAGTCAGCCAGTCAGTCAGTCAATCAGCCAGTTAGTCAGTCAGTCAGTCAGTCAGTAAGCCAGTCAGTCAGCCAGCCAGTCATTCAGACAGGCAGCCAGTCGGTCAGGCAGCCAGTCAGCCAGTCAGCCAGTCAGTCCAATAGTGGCAGACCAACCAGCATTGTGAGTCGGGACCATGAATCAACTATCTCCCTGTCCAGAACATGACTCACACAGAGTGGCAGCAGCAGAGCCTTGTCTGTCAGGGTCCAGGGAAGGGAACAGGGAAGGGTCCAGAGCCGTGTCTGTCAGGGTCCAGGGAAGGGAACAGGGAAGGGTCCAGAGCAGTGTCTGTCAGGGTCCAGGGAAGGGAACAGGGAAGGGTCCAGAGCCGTGTCTGTCAGGGTCCAGGAAAGGGAACATGGAAGGGTCCAGAGCCGTGTCTGTCAGGGTCCAGGGAAGGGAACAGGGAAGGGTCCAGAGCCGTGTCTGTCAGGGTCCAGGGAAGGGAACAGGGAAAGGGAAGAAGGGAAATCCCCATTAAGGGCTATCCAAGGCACCGCTGCTCTCTGCACTGGGCCAGGCTGGGGTAGGCTAGGCGCTCCCCTCAATCCGCTTCAGCAGAATGTGCACTTCATTAGTGGGAAAGTGCCGGAATGGCTCGGCACCGGCCAAATACTGTAAGCCCCGAAGAAGCCAATAAAAGGTCCGGCCAGGGAAGGGCTGAGACCAGGAGGGGGAGCAGAGCAGGGAAGGAGGCTTCCAGAAGAATGTTACTTCTATGGAAAAGACCAGAGGGCCCAGCACTGGTCAAATTTATAGAGAGAGATAGAGAGGGAGAGAGAAAGAGAGAGAGAGGGGGAGAGAGAGGGAGAGCTCTCTGAGGCTGTCTGGAATACGGTCCAGGTCCATACGCCAGTTTAGGACCTCTGGAACAGCCTCACACCATAACCCCTGGACCCCTGGACCTTCTGGAGCCAGGCCCAGCCACCCAGCACCATGAGAACCTACATAAAATACAGCTTCCCTGTTTCACTGCCCTGACACATTGCAACACACTTTAACTTATGTAAAGAATATGGCTGCAATACTAGAAAAGACCGTTACTGAGACATGAGATGCGATGCAGGCTGGGTATTTATGGAATTCCAAAGGGGGAACAATGAGTGGGTTGATTCCTGAGAGACGGAGCAGAGGAAGACGAGGTGGTTCAAACTCTCTTTCTCTCTCTCTCTCTCTCTCTCTTTCTCTCTCTCTCTCTCTCTCTCTCTCTCTCTCTCTCTCTCTCTCTCTCTCTCTCTCTCTCTCTCTCTCTCTCTCTCTCTCTCTCTCTCTCTCTCCCCTCTCTTGTTCTCTCTAGCTCTTTCTCTCTCTGCCTATCTCTCTCTCTACCTCTCTCCATTTCCCAGGGCCAAAGAAGACACTCATGTTAAGTGGTGACCCCCATGGATCATTCATGTTTGGTGTTTTTGTTTCATCCAGGGCTCTACACACAAAGGCTGGATATTTACAGCCCAACCCGGCTCTTCCACACCAGAGAGCCTGATTAGCTGGCGGAGGAAGGCCTGGGCCGGGTGCAGGCCGGCGCTGGGGGCCTGGGGGCCTGGGGGCTGTATCGGCTGGGGTTGATGGGGGGCTAGTGGGGCTGAGGAAGGTTGGGGCTGAGCAGAGCAGCACCTGGCCAGTTACTGATCCCCACAGCCCTTCTAGAGCTGGCTGCACTGTACTCTCCTCAGCCCAGGCAATGTTACACTACACTAGACCACAGCAGACCAGACCCAGGGCCCTCTCTCCCCTCTCTCTCTCTATGCTAGGCCACAGCATTACATTTAAGGGCTTTATTGGCATGGGAAACATATGTTAACATTGCCAAAGCAAGTAAAATAGATAATCTGCCTACAGCGACCTTTCTCAATTGCAGGGCTATGCTCACTGAGTCTGTACATAGTCAAAGCGTTCCTTATGTTTTGGTCAGTCACACTGTTCAGGTATTCTGCCACTGTGTACTCTCTGTTTAGGGCCAAATAGCATTCTAGTTTGCACTGTTTTTTTGTTCATTCTTTCCAATGTGTCAAGTATTTGTACTTTTGTTTTCTCATGATTTGGTTGGGTCTAATTGTGTTGCTGTCCTGGGTCTCTGTGGGGTCTGTTGGTGTTTGTGAACAAATGAACAAAGCTCCAGGACCAGCTTGCTGAGGGGACTCTTCTCCAGGTTCATCTCTCTGTAGGTGATGGCTTTGTTATGGAAGGTTTGGGAATCACTTCCTTTTAGGTGGTTGTAGAATTTAACGGCTCATTTCTGGATTTTGATAATTAGCGGGTATCGGCCTAATTCTGCTCTGCATGCATTATTTGGTGTTTAACGTTGTACACAGATTATATTTTTTGCAGAATTCTGCATGCAGAGTCTCAATTTGGTGTTTGTCCCATTTTGTGAATTCTTGGTTGGTGAGCGGACCCCAGACCTCACAACCATAAAGGGCAATGGGTTCTATAACTGATTCAAGTGTTTTAGCCAGATCCTAAAGCTGTGAACGCCTTGTCTCTCAGATCGTTCACAGCTTTGTGGAAGTTACTTGTGGCGCTGATGTTTAGGCCGAGATATGTCAGAATCTGTGCAGAAGATTCAAGTGCTGCTGTAGGCCCTCCTTGGTAGGTGACAAAAGCACCAGATCATCAGCAAACAGTAGACATTTGATTTCAGATTCTAGTAGGGTGAGGCCGGGTGCTGCAGACTGTTCTAAAGCCCTCGCCAATTCGTTGATATATATGTTGATGAGGTTGGGGCTTAAACTGCATTCCCCCAACACCACTTTCCATCAATTTGTATAGCAGACCCTCATGTCAAATTGAGTCAAAAGCTTTTTTGAAATCAACAAAACTTTGCCTTTGTTTTGGTTTGTTTGTTTGTCCATTAGGGTGTGCAGGGTGAATACGTGGTCTGTCGTACGGTAATTTGGTATAAAGCCAATTTGACATTTGCTCAGTACATTGTTTTAATTTAGGAAATGAACTAGTCTGCTGTTAATGATAATGCAGAGGATTTTCCCAAGGTTGTTGTTGACTCATATCCCACGGTAGTTATTGGGGTCAAATTTGTCTCCACTTTTGTGGATTGGGGTGATCAGTCCTTGGTTCCAAATATTGGGGAAGATGCCAGAGCCAAGGATTATGTTAAAGAGTTTAAGTATAGCCAATTGGAATTTGTGGTCTGTATATTTTATCATTTCATTTAGGATACCATCAACACCACAGGCCTTTTTGGAGGGTCTGTATTTTGTCCTGTAGTTCATTCAAAGTGATTGTAGAATCCAGTGGGTTCTGGTCTTTAATAGTTGATTCTAAGGTTTGTATTTGATCATGTATGTTTTTGCTGTTTGTTCTTTGTTATAGAGCCATAAAGATTGGAGAAGTGGTTTACCCATACATCTCTGTTTTGGATAGATAGCTCTTCATGTTGGTTTAGTGTTTTCCAATTTTCCCAGAAGTGGTTAGAGTAGATTATTCAATTACATTGAGCTGGTTTGAGCTGTTCCTTCTTTTTCCGTAGTGTATTTCTGTATTGTTTTAGTGATTCTGTCACGGTTAGTGTTTAGGAAACGAGGCGCAGAGCAAAAGGTATGTGCAAACATAGTTTATTTAACTCAAAAAGGAAAAACAACAAACGCAACACCGTGAACTGACGACGAGTACTTAGAGTAGACAATGCACAATGATCCACAATGCAGGTGGATGAAATGTGAATATAAATAGAATCCCCAATTAGTGACTAATAATTGGGGATCAACCAAAACCCAACACCAACTCCCTGTGTATGTCAAGACCTGACTGTGGCCATCCTACTCACTCTAGAGGGAGTCAGAGACCTGGCCTCAGTCAGGCCCTTACAGTACCCCCCCCCCAAGGCGCGGGCTCCCGACCGTGATATTTCCCCCCCAATCAAAAAACACAAAATCTTAACACAAAATAGGGGGGAACGGGCGGAGTACTGGGGAGGTTGTTGGTGGAGGCTCTGGCTCCGGCTTCGGGCGTGACGCAGGCTCTGAAGGCAGCTCTTTCCTTGACTCCAGTCCAGACGCGATGGACCCCCCTCAGTACTCCCGCGAAGCACCAAGTCCTGTCTGGACCCTGGTGTGGGAGACTCCGACCCTTTAGAGGGGCTGACGATCGGTCCCGGACTGGGCACCGGTGGAGCGGACTGCTCCGACACTGGAGAAGGGCTGACGACCGGTCCCGGACTGGGCACTGGTGGAGCGGACTGCTCCGGCACTGAAGCGGGGCTGACGACCGGTTCCGGACTGGGCACCGGTGGAGCGTCCTGCTCCAGCCTTGGATCGGGGCTGGACGGCAGGTCCTGTCTAGCCCCGGTCCAGTGGAAAGCCCCAACCTCGGAGCAGGGCTGAACGCCGTGCCCAACCTGGGCACTGACGCAGAGGATGTTTCCAGCCACGTAGCTGGGCTGGCTGCCGGCCCCGGACTGGGCACCGGCACGCTGAGGAGCTCCATCTCCCGAGCGTGACTGGACGCTGTGCCCGGGCTGGGCACCAGCGCAGAGTGGTTCTCCAGCCACGTAGCAGGGCTGGCTGCCCTGTGGCTGGACTGGCTACTGGTCCTGGACTGGGCACCGGATGGTGAGGAGCTCTGGCTCAGGAGCGCGACTGGACGCTGTGCCCAGGCTGGACACCAGCGCAGAGTGGTTCTCCAGCCACATAGCAGGGCTGGCTGCTGATCCCGGGCTGGGCACCGGTGTGGCGAGTAGCTCTGGCTCAAGAGCGGGGCTGGACACACGCACTGGGGCTTGAGTGCGAGGGACCGGCACAGGTCCTACCGGACTGGAGAAATGCACCGGAGGTCTAGTGCGTGGAGCCGGCACTGGAGGCATCGGGCTGGACACACGCACTGGAGGGCTGGTGCGAGGAGCCGGCACGGGTCGTACCGGACTGAGGAGACGCTCCCTCCCTCCCTCCCTCTCTCCCTCCATCCCTCCATTCTTCCATCCATCCATCCCTCCCTCCCTCCCTCCCTCCCTCTCTCTCTCCCTCTCTCCGTCCATCCCCCCTGCGACTCAGCGCATCCGTTCATCTGACTCCTGATCAGGGTTAGCAGCATTGCTCATGTTGGTTTCACAACTCAATAAAATCATGGATGTAACAGTTAACCTCCCTGTCTGTCCATCCTTCCCTCACAGTTGACCCAGGGAGGACCAGGAACAAGATGGGGGTTCTCACTTACGTTGTTATGTTCTCTGGTGTTGAAATGTATTTCATTTACTTAACAGTAGGAATAACCCTATATGTCTTAATGTACTTAACAGTAGGAATAACCCTATGTCTTAATGTACTTAACAGTAGGAATAACCCTATATGTCTTAATGTACTTAACAGTAGGAATAACTCTATATGTCTTAATGTACTTAACAGTAGGAATAACCCTATATGTCTTAATGTACTTAACAGTAGGAATAACCCTATATGTCTTAATGTACTTAACAGCAGGAATAACCCTATATGTCTTAATGTACAACTTGTTGCCAATGACAGAAAGAAGTGGACACTTTATGTCCCCACATTACTAGCAGAGTGACCTCAGAGGACGTGAGGATGTTGTAGAAGATCTCATCCTTTCAATATCTTTATTTCACATCGGCAGGCTGCCTGCAGCAGGAGCTTAGAATGATCTGTTACCCCTCTGACTAGGTCTGTAGAGATTCACACACTGCCTCGTCTACCGTACCAGAATCTGTCAAAGTCTGCAATATATTCCTAATTTTAAACCCAGTAATACAGCCATCATAAGCATTTAGGGGAGATTTATAAATCTTGAAGCCGGAATAATTGTGGATGTGGAACTTTTATAGTCTTTTTAACGGCTCCCAGACACATAGCCGAGGGCTGTGAGCCCTGAGCACATCATCCCTGGAGAGGAGAGGGCCGGGCTGGAGCTGGGGTATAGAACTGGGGCTGGGGCCGGACTGGGGTATAGAACTGGGGCTGGGGCTGGGTCTGGGGTATAGGGCTGGGGCTGGGGCTGGGGTATAGGGCTTGAGTATAGGGCTGGGGTATAGTGCTGTGGTATAGAGCTGAGGTATAGGGCTGGGGTATAGGGCTGGGTCTGGGGTATAGGACTGGGGTATAGGGCTGGGGCTGGGGTATAGGGCTGGGTCTGGGGTATAGGACTGGGGTATAGGGCTGGGGCTGGGGTATAGGGCTGGGGTATAGGCCTGGGGCTGGGGTATAGGCCTGGGGCTGGGGTATAGGGCTGGGGCTGTGGTATAGGGCTGGGTCTGGGGTATAGGACTGGGGTATAGGGCTGGGGCTGGGGTATAGGGCTGGGTCTGGGGTATAGGACTGGGGTATAGGGCTGGGGCTGGGGTATAGTGCTGGGGCTGGGGTATAGGGCTTGGGTATAGGGTATAGGGCTGGGGTACAGGGCTGGGGTATAGGGCTGGGGTATAGGGCTGGGGTATAGGGCTGGGGTATAGGGTATAGGGCTGGGGTACAGGGCTGGGGTATAGGGCTGGGGTATAGGGCTGGGGTATAGGGCTGGGGTATAGGGTATAGGGCTGGGGTATAGGGCTGGGGTATAGGGCTGGGGTATAGGGCTGGGGTATAGGGTATAGGGCTGGGGTACAGGGCTGGGGTATAGGGCTGGGGTATAGGGCTGGGGTATAGGGCTGGGGTATAGGGCTGCTGCTCTAAATCCTCCACATGTGAAATCAATACCCCTCCGTTTATAGGCAGTTCTCGCGTGAACCATAAAATCTAAAACATATTGCCAAAAATATTACCTTTTTTCACTTTGCTAGAAAGGTTAAGAGTTACGTAATACATAGATAGAGCAGGACTAATGATGACATCACTTTTAAAGGATGTCCCAGATGGCTTAGAGCAGGACTAATGATGACATCACTTTTAAAGGATGTCCCAGATGGCTTAGAGCAGGACTAATGATGACATCACTTTTAAAGAATGTCCCAGATGGCTTAGAGCAGGACTAATGATGACATCACTTTTAAAGGATGTCCCAGATGGCTTAGAGCAGGACTAATGATGACATCACTTTTAAAGAATGTCCCAGATGGCTTAGAGCAGGACTAATGATGACATCACTTTTAAAGGCTGTCCCAGATGGCTTAGAGCAGGACTAATGATGACATCACTTTTAAAGGCGTTGTAAAGAATTATCATTCCGTAACAATATACATTTTTATTTGATGTATATAATTAATTGGGAGTTTGAGGGCCATTTTAACTTCATGCCCAAATGCCAAAGGCGTGCGATGTTAATCCGCTGGAGAGAGGGAGAACGAGAGAGAGAGAGGGAGAGAGAGAGAGAGAGAGAGGGAGAGAGAGAGAGAGAGAGAGAGAGAGATAGAAAGGGAAAGAGAGACAGAACGAGAAAGGGAGAGAGAGAGAGCGAGAGAGAGAGAGAGAGAGAGAGAGAGAGAGAGAGAGAGAGAGAGAGAGAGAGAGAGAGAGAGAGAGAGAGAGAGAGAGAGAGTGAGAGAGAGAGAGAGAGAGAGTGTTAAACCTAGTTGGATGTATGGTTAGTAACAGTACCAAGCCCCAGGTCGACTATGGTCTCTCCTAGGTGTTTAATAAACGCTGGTTCATCCAGCTAAGCACTTTAACATGGATTATGTGCTTGTGAGAGTGACCCTGGAGCCCTCTAACTTCCATAAAACATAATCCTGACACACACCTCTTCCATCCATCACCCTGACGGCTAGCGGCTCCACAGTATGAGTCGTAATAATAGGCCTGTATACTAATGTTCTCAGTCTGTGACAGTATGAGTCGTAATAATAGGCCTGTATACTAATGGTCTCAGTCTGTGACAGTATGAGTCGTAATAATAGGTCTCCATGTCTCCATCTCTCCATCTCTCCATCCCTCCATCCCTCCATCTCCCCACCTCTCCACCCCTCCATCTCTCCATCTCTCCACCCCTCCATATCTCCTTCCTTCCACCCCTCCATCCCTCCATCGCTCAATCTCTCCACCCCCATCACTCCATCTCTCCACCCCTTTATCCCTCCATCTCTCCATCCCTCCATCCCTCCATCCCTCCATCCATCCCTCCATCTCTCCACCCCTCTGTCTCTCCACCCCTCCATCTCTCTCTTAGAGAATACCCTGCACTCTATTACAGCAGAGCTGGAGGAAGTGGAGCGCTCAGCCTGGATCCTAGAGAATACAGTGAGAACTCTCTCTCACACACATACAGTGAGAACTCTCTCTCTCATAGACATACAGTGAGAACTCTCTCTCACACACATACAGTGAGAACTCTCTCTCTCATAGACATACAGTGAGAACTCTCTCTCACACACATACAGTGAGAACTCTCTCTCTCATAGACATACAGTGAGAACTCTCTCTCACACACATACAGTGAGAACTCTCTCTCTCGTAGACATACAGTGAGAACTCTCTCTCTCGTAGACATACAGTGAGAACTCTCTCTCTCATAGACATACAGTGAGAACTCTCTCTCACACACATACAGTGAGAACTCTCTCTCACTGAATCGGCTTCCTATTTCGCAACAAAGCCTCCTTCACTCATGCTGCCAAACATGCCCTTGTAAAACTGACTATCCTACCGATCCTTGACTTCGGCGATGTCATTTACAAAATAGCCTCCAACACTCTATTCAGCAAATTGGATGTAGTCTATCACAGTGCCATCCGTTTTGTCACCAAAGCCCCATATACTACCCACCACTGCGACCTGTATGCTCTCGTTGGCTGGCCTTCATTACATATTCATCGCCAAACCCACTGGCTCCAGGTCATCTATGTCTTTACTAGGTAAATACGCATTTTGCACTACATTTGCACTCTGTATATAGATTCTCTATTGTGTTATTGACTGTACGTTTGTTTATTCTCATGTGTCGCACTGCTTTGCTTTGTCTTGGCCAGGTCACAGTTGTAAATGAGAACTAGTTCTCAACTGGCCTACCTGGTTAAATAAAGGTGAAATAAAAATTTATAATAAAGCATACACACACGGCTCTCACAGCTATCTCTCTCTTTCTCACACACATCGCTCACCCCCCCCCCCCACACACACACACATGCTAATCTCTCTCTCTCTCTCTCTCTCTCTCTCTCACACACAAACACACACACTCTTTCTTTCCCTCTCTCTCTCTCCACCACTGAGCTGAGGAACCCCTCAAATTGGGAACTTTGCATACACTGCTGAAATTGGTGTGCAGGAATGATCATGGCTTGCTACACATTCATTGCAATGAAACCACATGCCGTTTTGTTACAGAGTTTGATGATGTCCAATACTGGTCCGGTGCCACAGTACAGCATCACTACCCACAGGTCTGGGTTCTTGAAGTAGCTGTTTGATGATGTCCAATACTGGTCCGGTGCCACAGTACAGCATCACTACCCACAGGTCTGGGTTCTTGAAGTAGCTGTTTGATGATGTCCAATACTGGTCCGGTGCCACAGTACAGCATCACTACCCACAGGTCTGGGTTCTTGAAGTAGACACCATAGTACTTCACCACATGGGGACTGAAAGAGGATATTAAAATGTTGCTGTGGATATCTGTTGGCTACCTTCCGTTAATGAAGAAGAATGTGATTCCACATGGTTCATGTTGTGTTTAATCATACTGAACACGTCAGGGTAGGAGAACACAAGAGGCTGGTAATTGAGCAGCTGTGTGCAACATGGTACCGGTCAAACAGGCGATCACAGTAACTGAATGGCCATACGAACTGCTCACAAGGAGAACATCCACTACTTGATATACGTATGCTCCCATATGACCTGGGGGGAAATATGCATTGGAAAGAAAGACCTACTTTATTGTCACACTGTACTCAAGGTTGGAAAGAAAGACCTACTTTATTGTCACACTGTACTCAAGGTTGGAAAGAAAGACCTACTTTATTGTGACACTGTACTCAAGGTTGGAAAGAAAGACCTACTTTATTGTCACACTGTACTCAAGGTTGGAAAGAAAGACCTACTTTATTGTCACACTGTACTCAAGGTTGGAAAGAAAGAACTACTTTATTGTGACACTGTACTCAAGGTTGGAAAGAAAGACCTACTTTATTGTCACACTGTACTCAAGGTTGGGAAAAACAAATATCTTATGCCTAAAGATCATACTCTCTCTCTCTCCTGCACTCTCTCTCTCTCTCTATCCTGCACTCTCTCTCTCTCCTGCACTCTCTCTCTCCTGCACTCTCTCTCTCCTGCACTCTCTCTCTCGTGCACTCTCTCTCTCTCCTGCACTCTCTAGGGCTCTCTTCCTCCCTCCAGACAATCTGAGTAAAGATGGCATGTTGGACAGACAGACAGAGCCGAGGCCCCTGAGAGGAGACAAAGGGAGGAAGCTATTTGCTGACAAATGTGGTTTGGTGTTGGGGTTGAGCAGCGTTAACTGTGGGTTTTATTAGATGAAGGAGTACGATATCATGGTCTCTTCCTCTTTATGCCTCTGTGGCGTTGTGATGACGTTGCAGGGAGAGCATCTGGTCACGCTAAGGTGCTGAGTCCTGTTAACCAGATGGCAGGAGACCATTGAAGACAGAGAATAGAGAAGAGACTGGTAATGGACTGCAGATGGAGAGGAGATGAATAGATCACACAGAGAGAGAGAGAGAGGAATATTACCTAATCACCTCCAACTACTCTCACTGCTCCTACTACTGTTACTACTACTACTACTACTACTACTACTACTACTACTACTGCTACTGCTACTACTATTACTACTACTACTACTATTACTACTACTACTACTACTACTGCTACTGCTACTACTACTACTACTACTACTACTACTACTACTACTGCTACTGCTACTGCTACTGCTACTACTACTACTACTACTACTACTACTACTACTACTACTACTACTACTACTACTGCTACTGCTACTACTACTACTACTACTACTACTACTACTACTACTACTACTACTACTACTACTACTACTACTACTACTGCTACTGCTACTGCTACTACTACTACTACTACTACTACTACTACTACTACTACTACTACTACTACTACTATTACTACTACTACTACTACTACTACTACTACTACTACTACTACTACTACTACTACTATTACTACTACTACTACTACTACTACTGCTACTACTACTACTACTACTACTACTACTACTGCTACTACTACTGCTACTACTACTACTACTGCTACTACTACTACTACTACTACTACTGCTACTACTACTACAAATACTACTGCTACTACTATTACTACTACTACTACTACTACTACTACTGCTACTACTACTGCTACTACTACTACTACTACTACTGCTACTACTACTACTACTGCTACTACTACTACTACTACTGCTACTACTACTACTGCTACTACTACTACTGCTACTACTACTGCTAATATGTTCGACGAGCAGGTGTCCACATACTTTTGGTCATGTAATATAAACATTTTATTCAACTTCTATGGTTGGTGTTGTTTGGCATGACTTGGTAGGAACCAAAGTGCTGGTCAGTGTTTTTTTGGAGACCCTAATAGCGTTTTAATAGATGCATAGATGTTACATTTAGACAAATATTTTAGAACAGGCTATCTGATTCAGAACATGCCGTTGCACAAACAACATGTTGATGTTGTGGTGTTGCGTGTTGAAGGGACAGGGCACAGAGCGGGAGTAGAGATGAGTCATGTTCATTCACTCAAAAAACAAAAGTGTTACCAAACAAAAGGCAGCAACACGAACTGGTATGATATCGACTGTGGCGCTGCTGGAACATACATGAAATCCCCAATTAGAGACAACTAAAGTCAGCTGCCTCTAATTGGGGATCAACTATCAACACATAGAGTTCACTTGAACTCTCCTGTCAGATCCTGACTGTGGCCTCGACTCCCATAGAGGATTCAAGAGGCCTGTCCTCAGTCAGAACCTGACAGATACAGTGGGGAGAACAAGTATTTGATACACTGACGATTTTGCAGGTCTTCCTACTTACAAAGCATGTAGAAGTCTGTAATTTTTATCATAGGTACTCTTCAACTGTGAGTGACGGAATCTAAAACAAAAATCCAGAAAATCACATTGTATGATTTTTAAGTAATTAATTTGCATTTTATTGCATGACATAAGTATTTGATACATCAGAAAAGCAGAACTTAATATTTGGTACAGAAACCTTTGTTTGCAATTACAGAGATCATATGTTTCCTGTAGTTCTTGACCAGGTTTGCAAACACTGCAGCAGGGATTTTGGCCCACTCCTCCATACAGACCTTCTCGAGATCCTTCAGGTTTCGGGGCTGTCGCTGGGCAATACGGACTTTCAGCTCCCTCCAAAGATTTTCTATTGGGTTCAGGTCTGGAGACTGGCTAGGCCACTCCAGGACCTTGAGATGCTTCTTACGGAGCCACTCCTTAGTTGCCCTGGCTGTGTGTTTCGGGTCGTTGTCATGCTGGAAGACCCAGCCACGACCCATCTTCAATGCTCTTACTGAGGGAAGGAGGTTGTTGGCCAAGATCTCGCGATACATGGCCCCATCCATCCTCCCCTCAATACAGTGCAGTCGTCCTGTCCCCTTTGTAGAAAAGCATCCCTAAAGAATGATGTTTCCACCTCCATGCTTCACGGTTGGGATGGTGTTCTTGGGGTTGTACTCATCCTTCTTCTTCCTCCAAACATGGCGAGTGGAGTTTAGACCAAAAAGCTCTATTTTTGTCTCATCAGACCACATGACCTTCTCCCATTCCTCCTCTGGATCATCCAGATGGTCATTGGCAAACTTCAGACGGGCCTGGACATGCGCTGGCTTGAGCAGGGGGACCTTGCGTGCCTGCAGGATTTTAATCCATGACGGCATAGTGTGTTACTAATGGTTTTCTTTGAGACTGTGGTCCCAGCTCTCTTCAGGTCATTGACCAGGTCCTGCCGTGTAGTTCTGGGCTGATCCCTCACCTTCCTCATGATCATTGATGCCCCACGAGGTGAGATCTTGCATGGTGCCCCAGACCGAGGGAGATTGACCGTCATCTTGAACTTCTTCCATTTTCTAATAATTGCGCCAGCAGGTGTTGCCTTCTCACCAAGCTGCTTGCCTATTGTCCTGTAGCCCATCCCAGCCTTGTGCAGGTCTACAATTTTATCCCTGATGTCCTTACACAGCTCTCTGGTCTTGGCCATTGTGGAGAGGTTGGAGTCTGTTTGATTGAGTGTGTGGACAGGTGTCTTTTATACAGGTAACGAGTTCAAACAGGTGCAGTTAATACAGGTAATGAGTGGAGAACAGGAGGGCTTCTTAAAGAAAAACTAACAGGTCTGTGAGAGCCGGAATTCTTACTGGTTGGTAGGTGATCAAATACTTATGTCATGCAATAAAATGCAAATTAATTATTTAAAAATCATACAATGTGATTTTCTGGATTTTTGTTTTAGATTCCGTCTCTCGCAGTTGAAGTGTACCTATGATAAAAATTACAGACCTCTACATGCTTTGTAAGTAGGAAAACTCAGCGTTTCCCAAACTCGGTCCTCTGGACCCCAAGAGGTGCACATTTTGTTTTTTGCCTTAACACTACACAGCGGATTCAAATGATCAAAGCTTGATGATTAGTTTATTATTTAAATTAGCTGTGTAGTACTAGGACAGAAAACTAAACGTGCGCCCCTTGGGGTCCAGAGTCTGGGAAACCCTGCCCTCGCTAGTCCTTAGCTAAAGGTATTTAGCTTGCCAGAGAGCTAGCTTTAGGCACATGCCAGCTTCCTTAGACAAACTAACTCTTGTTTTGCAAAAAGCAAGATACACAAACTAATATTATAATAGAGAAAACATGTGGATTCATACTTAGAAGCAACATGGAAAGCAGTATCATTGTTCTGGAAGAATCTGTTGAGTGCATGCTGAGAGAAACAGACACAGCGTGGAGGAACTGTCTGTGTGCTAACTGTCTGTGTGCTGCTTGCCTGTCTGTGTGCTAACTGTCTGCGTGCTGCTTGCCTGTCTGTGTGTAAACTGTCTGTGTGCTAACTGTCTGTGTGCTGCCTGCCTGTCTGTGTGCTAACTGTCTGTGTGCTGCCTGCCTGTCTGTGTGCTAACTGTCTGTGTGCTGCCTGCCTGTCTGTGTGCTAACTGTCTGTGTGCTAACTGTCTGTGTGCTGCCTGCCTGTCTGTGTGCTAACTGTCTGTGTGCTAACTGGCTGTGTGCTAACTGTCTGTGTGCTGCTTGCCTGTCTGTGTGCTAACTGTCTGTGTGCTAACTGTCTGTGTGCTGACTGTCTGTGTGCTGCCTGCCTGTCTGTGTGATAACTGTCTGTGTGATAACTGTCTGTGTGATAACTGTCTGTGTGATAACTGTCTGTGTCTGCCTGCCTGTCTGTGTGCTAACTGTCTGTGTGCTGCCTTCCTGTCTGTGTGCTAACTGTCTGTGTGCTAACTGTCTGTGTTCTAACTGTCTGTGTGCTAACTGTCTGTGTGCTGCCTGCCTGTCTGTGTGGTAACTGTCTGTGTGCTAACTGTCTGTGTGCTGCCTGCCTGTCTGTGTGCTAACTGTCTGTGTGCTGACTGTCTGTGTGCTGCCTGCCTGTCTGTGTGCTAACTGTCTGTGAGCTTCTTGCCTGTCTGTGTGCTAACTGCCTGTGTGCTAACTGTCTGTGTGCTAACTGTCTGTGTGCTAACTGTCTGTGTGCTGCCTGCCTGTCTGTGTGCTTACTGTCTGTGTGCTAACTGTCTGTGTGCTGCCTGCCTGTCTGTTGAGTGAAAGGGGGCAGGGCTTCAGCCTGTCTTGTTTGAGCAGTGTAGAGAATTGTTGCGGCAAAATATGGTTATTTTTTATATGATTTTTCAAAATCACACGGTAAAACTCCAAGTCACACTTTACAGCCCTGAGTAGTTTACAATGCATGTCTGTGGGGATGTTGTGAATATATAGCCTAGTAATGTTTAGTCATACTGTGAAGCAACGTCCCTCATCTAGAATTTAGTTTCTCTGTGTGTCTGTGGCCTGAAGACCATATCATTCAGCCCACTACCACACTTCTCCCATGGGGGGCTCACATTCAGCCCACTACCACACTTCTCCCATGGGGGGCTCACATTCAGCCCACTACCACACTTCTCCCATGGGGGGCTCACATTCAGCCCACTACCACACTTCTCCCATGGGGGGCTCACATTCAGCCCACTACCACACTTCTCCCATGGGGGGCTCACATTCAGCCCACTACCACACTTCTCCTATGGGGGGCTCACATTCAGCCCACTACCACACTTCTCCTATGGGGGGCTCACATTTTGCCCACTACCCCCACCAAAAAGGGTTCTATGCTTGCTTCATATACATGTATGCCACCTCTTAAGGTTCTAGAACAAAAATTGAACCCTATATGGAACCCAGGGGTTCTATATGGAACCAATTTTGGTTCAGGGAAGAAGAACCCATGGGGTCCTGATCAAAGAACCCCACAAAAGGGTTCAATATAGAACTTTTTTTCTATGAGTGTATGGTTAGAGTGGAATACATTGTATTGTAGTAGTAGGAACAGAGTTGTTTCCTCGATGATATGTTACAATGTAACCAACAGGAGGCGACCCTGATCCCTTGCTGGAGAAAACGTTCAGTAACAGAAGATAACAGAGTAGAAAAGAGGCCGTGAAGTTGACACTCCATATAACCTACTATATGACATACACTGAGTGGACAAAACATTAAGAACACCTGCTCTTTCCATGACATAGATAGACTGCCCAGGTGAATCCAGATATTACATCCACTTAACTTTTTTAAGCCTTGAGACAACTGAGACATGGATTATGTATGCGTGCCATTCAGAGGGTGAATGGGCAAGACAAAAGATTTAAGTGCCTTTGAACGGGGTTTGGTAGTAGGTGCCAGGCGCACCGGTTTGTGTCAAGAACAGCAAGGCTGCTGCAGGTTTCACGTTCAACAATTTCCAAGAATGGTCCACCACCCAAAGGACATCCAGCCAACTTGACACAACTGTGGGAAGCGTTGGAGTCCACGCCCCGACGAATTGAGGCTGTTCTGATGGAAAAGGGGGGTTGCAACTCAATAATTTAGGAAGGTGTTTCTTTTGTATACTCCGTGTAAACGCATGCCAAACCAATGAATAGATAGGCCTACTGTTACCGATATAATTTGATTATCTGCATCTATAATAATATTTGACTAACATTTGAGTTATGCAACAGCACGTTCAGAGCGCTGTGTAGGCCAGTGCTGCAGTACATAACCACATCGCTGAGTGATCCATGCCTATGGCGCACGACAGTTCTCTAAAAGCTATAACTCTAATCAGGTTCTCCAGCTGTCATGATGATCTCCCGGTAGATAACCCCATGACTTCAGGAGGACCAGTGGAAAGCGCAGTCTAATGTCCCTGGTTGGATGAATACATGATGATGTCTCCGTACTGGTGCATTGTGGTGTATTCGCCGCATGGTGTGCGGTCCCAGACATGCGTCCTTGTTTTGTTAACTACATGTTTAATCATCCCATATGAGTTTAGTAACTACACGTCCACCTCTAGTAATGAAACTACTATGTGTTGTAGCAATGTGATGATAAAATCCCATCGGGCAAACACTGGTTGAATCAACGTTGTTTCCATGTCATTTCAGTGAAATTATGCTGAACTAAAGTGGAATATACGTTGAGTCTGTGCCAGTGGGATGATTTTCATGACTAGCAGACTTTTTGGTTTTAGTGAAATGTTTAGTTTTGTCATAAGATAGCTGAGAGGGGGGATTGTATTCATACTAAAATGAAAAAGACACTAAGCTTGACAATTACATCAAGAAAGGTTTAAGAGGAAAGAGATAGAAATGAGGGTCTTCTTTGTGAAAAACAGCTATCCTGGGCTGGGCCTGGGACAGGATGAGAGAGAGAGAGTAGGCGGAGGAGATGTGGGGGCTTCTAAACCACAACAGTAACCTACCACCATCCTGTCTACCTGCTACAGACACAGAGAGAGAGAGAGAGAGAGAGAGAGAGAGAGAGAGAGAGAGAGAGAGAGAGAGAGAGAGAGAGAGAGAGAGAGAGAGAGAGAGAGAGAGAGAGAGAGAGAGAGAGAGAGAGAGAGAGAGAGAGAGAGAGAGAGAGAGAGAGAGAGAGAGAGAGAGAGAGAGAGAGAGATCTCTGTCTGACAGCCATTACTGTAGATCTGGGGATTTCAAGCTGCAAAAAAAGGTAACTTTTATTTTTTAAGGATTTATTCATTTAAATAATTTTTCCAGCATTAGCATCAAATAAACAGGGCAGGTGTTAAGGATCTCAGGTTAATACATGTAGGCCTAAGAAGTGAATACCTCACATCATATCAAGTCATTATAATACAAGATGTTTAAGGCATTATCCCAGCATTATCCTTCTAGAGCTATTATTGGCAGACTGGCTAATGTTTGTTATTAATAATATATTGTCATACTGTATTTGTTTTACATCAGAAACAAATGTATCCTAATCTTTCTAAAGGACAAGTGAAGTCTGGGCTCAGTTCTTATTTTTATTTACCAAAAGTTGTTCGTTTGTTAGGCTTACTATTAAAAGTCTGGTATCGTTTCCACTAGCCTTTTTTCAAAGTGGAGATAACGTTACATCCAGAGATATGAAACTGAATAGAAAACCACACATTTGCAAGCACGTCACTACAACATAGATGGAACAGGGTAAAAGAAATGAAGTTCTGCAGATCAACGACAAAGACAACATGGCAGCTGAGCTCTCAGACCTCCTAAAACCAACAGACCTACAAAATGCCAAACTAGACTAAAGATCACCATCACTGTTTAATTGAGGTCTATCCTGTCAAAGAGACCAGGGTTGACCTGTACCTCTCCTCTCATTTGATTATTAACCCAAAGCGGTTGGTTGTTCATTAGTTATATTTGCCCAACGTGCTTGTCTAGTTGTGTCTGTCTGCCTAAAGCCAGATCACGGGTGTTCCCCACAGTGACGCTATGATCCAGGTTCTCTCTCTCTGAGTGATGGGTTTCCTATGGTTCCTTTATTGAGCAATGCACTTCAGGTAAACGACTGTTGTTTTATACAAATATTCAGTGTTAATTGTAGTCAGAGAGTCAAGATTTTACAGAAATGTTTAATTCTAAAATGTAGGCTAGATTTTCACAATTGGTTAAAAATAGATTCGCTAATTTCAACAAACGTTACAATGATCGTCTATTTTTCAATATATAACCATTTCATTAGATAGATAGCCCAGCCCTAGTCCATTTCATTAGTCTACTGAAGATAGATAGCCCAGCCCTAGTCCATTTCATTAGTCTACTGAAGATAGATAGCCTAGCCCTAGTCCATTTCATTAGACTACTGAAGATAGATAGCCCAGCCCTAGTCCATTTCATTAGTCTACTGAAGATAGATAGCCTAGCCCTAGTCCATTTCATTAGTCTACTGAAGATAGATAGCCCAGCCCTAGTCCATTTCATTAGTCTACTGAAGATAGATAGCCTAGCCCTAGTCCATTTCATTAGTCTACTGAAGATAGATAGCCCAGCCCTAGTCCATTTCATTAGACTACTGAAGATAGATAGCCCAGCCCTAGTCCATTTCATTAGTCTACTGAAGATAGATAGCCCAGCCCTAGTCCATTTCATTAGTCTACTGAAGATAGATAGCCCAGCCCTAGTCCATTTCGTTAAAGAAATGTTGAATAGGCCAGGCCAGTGAGCAGTGAACATCACTAATTTCTTCAGTCGTGTCTGTGATGCACCAATAGGCGTCGCTGCAGACCTGCATTCTGCTCATCGCCATTCGCGTGCTCTGAGGCTGCAGTAGTCATCAATGTCCTGTTGAAGCTACAGTTATATTGAGGGGTGCAGCAACAAGTTACACTTGCGATGAGCCCCTCGTTCAATTTATTACAAACTTTAACTAAAACATTTTTGCATATTAATTTATGAGACATTTTTAGCCTATCACTATTTCCCTATTGGATTTATAATGTCTATTCGATCTACATAATGATTGTAGCATTATTTTTTGCATGCTGTGTTTGGAATATGTCAACAAAGCCATTTATTGTCTAACTTTTTGCCATTTTCAGCCTATTATTGAATTATCATCAAATGACTGAGAATTAATTTCAAGACAAACTAGACCACCTGCACCACGGCATGTGTATGGTGGAAATAGATTTTTAAGCTGATCGGATCCAGAATGTGGAAATTGTTCGATAAAAAGATCTACACTCGGCTTATATCAAAGACAGATTTTCGATACTGACTTAATTAAAACACATTTGTCTTATCATGAAATGTGAAAACCATTCTTTGTGGCTAGAGAGAGCCGCGTCTCAGACTCATTCTAGTTTTAATTAATGTCAACTTTCTGTGTATTAGAACATTATGTAGTTATATCTAAAACTAAACGAAATAAGAGAAAACATAAAACTCGGCGTGTCTCATTTTGGAAGTAGGTTAGATAATTATTTTGGAAGTAGGTTAGATAATTATTTTGGAAGTAGGTTAGATAATTATTTTGGAAGTAGGTTAGATAATTATTTTGGAAGTAGATTTTATGTTTGGTCTTATTTAAAGCCTAATTATTATATATAGCCTAGTAATTATTAACAGGGTCGTTTTTTTTGTGGAAAATAAAATCCATTGGAAAGGATCTTAGACTTTAATTTAAATAGACCAGCATATAATATTTCTTAAAATTGTCATAATTTAAATAGATATAGACTATTCGGTGTTGATAGAATGTTATGGTCGCATTAACCTACTGTTTAGTATTACACAAATACTATAAAGGCTTGTGGTGGAGGGTTACAGTTATTTGTGTTGACTCTCACATGTTATTCAGAAGTGTTTCGTGGGTTATTCTATTATATTCTGTGCTAGTAGGATAGATGTGGAGGAAGAAAAATCATAAAACGATCACAAAAACATTAAAAACTGTAGAGGAACGGTTTTCTTGGCATTTCTGTACTCTGCTGGGGTTTGGGAAGTTTTGGTTCGGGCTATACACCTCAAATAACCTTTACCACAATTACATATAACTATATATTGTGGTGGCTCATACATATGATCTCTATTTACTCACTACGCATGGTTTCTAAACTTCTCATAACCAAATCCAGTCTTTTAAAATCACGTTTTAACATAAAAACGTCCATTTGTTTGAAAATGGATAATGTTTTCCTCTTGTTATTTCTATGTCTCTCAAGAAAATGTAACCATAAAAAAAAAGTTGTAGGCTTGCTGTATGTGAAGTGTCAGATGCAGGTTGCAGTGAGCTGAGCTCCGACCCTAGTTGCTATCCAAACACAAATAAACAGAGAAGAACATTGGAGTTGATCAGCGGGAGGAGGCGTGGCGGAGGGCGGGAGGAGCTCTGAAAAGTGAAGGACCTGTGCTCTTCAAGCCACTACAGCCCAACTCCGAACGGAGCAGAAACAGAGCAGAGCACCGGACTCCTGCGCCTGGCGTCCCTTGAACTCCATAGCGATCGCAACTTTTTCCGACGACTTCTTTGCCACAGTGCGCAAAGTCTACGGGTCCCAACAGATCTGGGTCTGCGAGATATGGCGGTGAGACTTACATGGATGAAGTTGGAAAACTTTTGCTGACGTTAAAGTGGAGTTGGTCGTCTCTCTAAAGGCATTGTGGATTACTGAAACACAGCAGAACTAACTGCAGGGTGACCTTTGGCGTCTGTTTATTGGGGGTAAGATTATGTTTCCATGATGGTTGCTCTTTAATAGATGACATTACACTTGTGTTGAAACAGGTAGTGATAGTTCCTGGCAATGAGACCCTGAGTAGCCTACTAATTGAAGTTCAAACATGCTGTCAGAATATACATATGTAACAGTGTACAGTTATATGTTAAAATACTTAGGAGTACTGTTAAAGTGAAAATATAGAATAGCCTTTCCCAGGATCATCAACTAGATTCAACCGCGGGCCGATTTGTTTCTTGAGCGGATGGTCAGGGGGCCGGAACAAAATACAAAATAATTTGTAGGCTGCAAATTGACTGCAAGGAGCCCAAACAGATATAATATTTGAATAAAACATAATAATTTCAAACCTTGCATACGGTTGTACAAGGCCACATACATCTTTATATTATGCGTGGGAATTCTTTGGAACAGATTTCCACAAATAAAATCACTTGGAGCTGATTTGCTGATTTACAGTCTTTGATGTCCAACAATAAAAAAGTAAATAAATAAATACTGGGCCAAATAAAATCACAGGGGGAAACCCTGGCCTATACAACACACATGCATTGCTTGTCATTCAACTATTACGCAAAGGCTATAGGTTATTGTAAAACTACAAATATCCTTATCGACAGCATGCTGACCGGGAGTTTTGTTGCACCTGCCCATTTCTGACTAATATCCACCTCACCACAACATTAAGGCTAACTGTTTATGCCCTTCATCTCATTCGCGAATAAAGAGCTGTCCTATGCTTGTGAACATAAAGTAGCCTAAGAACAAGGACCAAACTCTGCCCTTGCCTTTCTCTGTCAACATATAGCTAGCTATCCGTTACACACAGTAGCCTGTTTTATGCAGGTCAATGATCTGTCAATAACCTAGCATTTACTAAATGACTAAACCGTGTTAAAATAAATCATTCAATTGGCTAAAGTATTATATAACGTGGAAAACTGCTTATATTGGGTAAAATGCTATTATTATGAATGAGTCATAGTTTCAGACGAATGCTCAGCAAGGGTTGCCAGTCCTCGCTGTTTTATACACAGTGGTTTAATACTACAGTAATGTTTATCAAGTGAAACTCAAGAGGAGCACTATTTACACCTCAAAACCACACGGCCTCAACGGTAGCAGAAAATGGGACGCTCTAAAATATATGTATACATATATTAAATGAATGGCCACGCAGTCTAAAGTTTTAAACCCTGCTCGTGTCGTTGTAGTAGGCTAAGTATTGTGCAGGGAGAGAGTTGCACGGTGAGCTGGTTCGTGGATTTGGAAAACGTTACTTTACAACTTGGTGTCATGCACCACTTGCGCATGTAACCCTCAGTCATATAACAGTCACATAATATTATCATTCAGTTCTCATAACCTATGTACAGGAGTATTTACAAAAGATGTGTCCCTAAATAATGTATTTCTCTGACGTGTCAAAGTAATGATTATAGGCTACAACATCATTCTATAATGGTCTTGGGGTGAAATTTACAACAAAAGTTAATGTAGTTAGTAGGCCTTTGTTTTCAGAGATAAACATCGATCAAGGCCTTAAACATTACTCAAATAGCTTAGAAATGTATTTTACAACAACAATGGAGGTAAAGTTTATTTTATGAGATAAAATAAAAAATAAAATAAACTTAAGCAATCCCTTTATATGTCGTTCTCCATCAATACGCCTAAAGGGAATGGCACGTCTGATCACTTCTGGCAAGATTACAAACTTCCAAATCTGGTGACCTAAGAATACATTTAATTAGGCCTATCTGTTGTAAACACGGCAAAATGAAACCAATTAGTTGTTTTAATGCCTGATGGGAGATTTAATTGGGAGTGACAACACCGTCGAGTACATCGAAAACAACGTCGCCAACTTGTATTTCTGGATACATAACATATATATGTATGTTATTAGAAGGAATAACCATGTGCTCTATAAATGTTTTTTACGAAATGTATCTTGTATTTTCACCAGCCAAACATTCCATTTGCAGTATCCACGTCTTCTTGCACCTTGTGCACAAAAATATATAACTTGAACACTCAACGCGTTATAACCAAATAGGAATCAGTTCGCCTTTAGACTGAATGCAAATCGTCAGTCTTTAAGCAAATGAGTCACTGTCCTTGATTTCCACAATGGAAGTGAAGTATTCAAACGCTGAATGTGAAATAATCCATATCAGCACTTATTAAGACCGTTTTCAAGGTGGTTCTAAATTAATTAAATATAGGCTTTGGTCAAACAGTTGTTAAAGCTCTAATTAAAAACTATTTGCTACATTGTAATTATTTAACTTTACATTTTAGTCATATATCGTGTTTTCTAGGTCTATATTGTGGCATATTGTGGGTTGATGGTGAACTCATATTAATTTATATTGTTCATGTCTCCAACAGGACCTTCACCGTGGTAGAGTTGTGCCGAGGCCCCAACCGTGAAGCCTTCAGCCGCCGAGATGGGGAGCAAAGCCCTTCCCGCTCCGATCCCTCTCCACCCGTCTCTCCAGCTCACCAACTACTCGTTCCTCCAGGCGGTCAACGCCTTCCCGGCCGCCGTCGACCAGCTCCAGGGACTGTACGGCCTTAGTGCGGTGCAGACCATGCACATGAACCACTGGACACTGGGCTATCCGCACATGCAGGGGCTGAGGTCGACTATCACTGAGATGGCTGCCGCTCAGGGCTTAATGGATCCCCGGTTCACCTTCACGGGTCTACCGTTCGCCGCGCACCTCTTCCACCCCAAACAGGGCATTACTCACCTTATACCCGGGATGCACAAGGACCGACCACCACGCTTTGACTTTGCCAACCTGGCGATAGCTGCCACGCAGGAGGACCCGCCGAAGGCTGGGGATCTTTCGAAGTTGACAGCGGGGCTCGGGTGCGCGATCTCTGAGTTCAACAAACTGTCGCCTGATAGAAAACCCACCCGGGGAAGGCTTCCGTCAAAGACGAAAAAGGAATTTATTTGCAAGTTCTGTGGCAGGCATTTCACCAAGTCGTACAATCTTCTGATCCACGAGAGGACCCACACAGACGAGCGGCCTTATACCTGTGATATCTGCCACAAGGCATTCCGAAGACAGGACCACCTGAGAGACCACAGGTAAGAAACAGAGCTCTGAATGTGTGGGATGATATGATATTTATTTCAAATTAAAAACACTTAGTGTTTAGTGGTGTGTACTGAATAGCGCCATGTCATATTGTGATCGCGTTATATTCATATTAATTTGACCTTGCTCACAATTCCAATATTGTAATGCACTGAAGTCAGAATTGTTTTCATATGTAGGTCTTTCTGTAATAACTCAACTATGTTGCGTGCACTGTGCAGTGTAGGCCTGGTCCATATTCCAAGAGGGCGCTAAAGCCCTTTTATGCACGATAATACAGATCAAGTTGCACAACTGGCTGTCACTTCTCAGCATGACTCAACGGCTTTGGAAAAGCCACAAAGAAGAAATGACATTATATGAAAGGTGTTCTCTTCTGTCTTCTGATTTCCAGGTACATCCACTCCAAGGAAAAGCCCTTCAAATGTCAAGAATGTGGGAAAGGATTTTGTCAGTCTCGAACTTTAGCCGTTCATAAAACATTACACATGCAGGTGAGTCTTCCATCCAAACCTATATCATCTGCCATCACAAAACCATACGTATTAACACATGTGATACCAATCAACATGTATGTGAGTCAGCAAACAATATGAGGCATGAGCTCACATCTCTGTCTCGACTATATTTGGCATTTATGGCAACAACTGAATGATTGTGATAAGCAGAAATATATGCTAGTCCTACAGACGTTCATTTTGTTAGGGCACAGCTTACTTTCAGCACAACTGACTGAAGACTCATATTTTAATACAATACATATATTTATTTAAATAAACTAAAGGGAATAATCCTTTGCTTGCTTTAAATCTAAACAGGAATCTCCTCACAAATGCCCCACATGCGGAAGAACCTTTAATCAAAGAAGTAACCTGAAAACTCACCTTCTCACCCATACAGACATCAAGCCCTACAGCTGTGACCGCTGCGGAAAGGTGTTTCGGCGCAACTGTGACCTGCGACGGCACAGTTTGACGCACACTCCGCATCAGGACTACTAGCCTATCTGACAAGGCTGATGAACAGCTAAACAAACAAACAAAACGGACTTGAACAGAGGAGACAACAACATCGACAAACGTTTTATTTTTCCATTGAAAGAATATAACAAACTGAACGGTGGACAAGCAATATACCAATGGACTGATGAACAATACTGCGTCTCAAGTGAAAGTCAAGGAGCCCAGACAGAGACAGACCTCTCTTCTACCTGTAAATATCAAGACTTTTGGAGCCCATGTAATTAATGCATTTTTTTATTTTTTTGTCCTTGACTTAAAAAGTTGTATAAAAACAACCCTAATGTTTAAAGAATGTTAAATTGTATTTTAGAAATAAAGCAAGTTAAATATTCCCATTGGTAAAATTGTATTTGATTTCATTCCATTGTTCTTTGATGCGTAAAAGTAAAAGGTATTTAGTGAAGTAGTGGAATTAAAATGTGATATGATGTCATGAAAATAGAACAGAGAGTATAGAAATCCTCCCCACACCACCACCTTATCGTTTATAACAGAAAACACAGTTCATTGTCTACACAGGTTAACATGCCTGGCTGACAACTTGTTCTTTTAAGACGCTTTTTTATTGGAAATAAAGGAGTGGTGCTGCAGCTTATAGTGACATCAACTTACTAGAAATAACCTTCCAGAAATACATGTAACATGTAGATCTCTTTGAGAATGATTCCGATTCCGATTCCGATTCTGATTCTGATTCTGATTCTGATTCTGATTCTGATTACTACAGTAGTGGTTTAGTTGGTGTTACTGTTATGGTGTTATTATTAATATACTATATTATGAGTCTATTATGATACTATCTATATGACAGCTGACAGTAGCTCATTAGCTGTTCTATTAGCAGCAGGGCAACACGTCATATCAGATAGCTTTATCTCCACCACGGCCTCTGATCGCCACTGATCATTATTATACATTCAAGAAGCTGCAGACTGGGCCCACAGTGGCAGGGGGACACGCACAATTATACAGTACACTTTTTCAAGCTAAATTAGATACATTTCTTTGGAAAACATTTATAATTATTATTATAATTATTATCATAATAGATAAAGTATTACAAGTATTATTATTAGGACTCCCAATAACGGCCGGTTGTGATACAGCCTGGATACTGTAACGTTTTAGTAATAGCCTATTGCCTACTCGTATTTAGTTATAGCATGTAGGCCTATTATAATATAGATTTTCCTTAAGACAATAGTTGAATGTATTTCCACCACAGTAAGACAATCTTTGATCAAGTGGAAACGCAAATAATAATCCACATGAACATACAGTAGCTGCTGTTGCTAAGACGTTTCAACTCTTGGAAACGAAATGGGTAAAACATATTTCTGTTTCCACATCCAAGTGCTCCGGTAAAAACAAGGGTGAGGCTATATAGTATTATCTCTCTCTCTCTCTCTCTCTCTCTCTCTCTCACTCTCTCTCTCTCTCTCTCTCTCTCTCTCTCTCTCTCTCTCTCTCTTCTCTCTCTCTCTCTCTCTCTGTCTCTCACTCTCTCACTATCTCTCTCTCTCTTTCTCTCTCCCTCTCTTTGTGAAAATATGTTCAGCAATGGACATTGCACAGAACCTGATTTACAAAAAAGTAAAAACGAACAGTGGACAGAACTATAATGAGGCATACCTATTATTACTTCTAAACAACGCTGAGTCTAGGTTAACCTTTACACTGGGGTTACAGGCCTACTTCTAATGAAACGTGAACAGCCTAGTAATAATCGTGTGTATAACAATCAGGCATTTAACTGATAGGAAATGTTAACAATAGTCGACATTTCAATTACATACGAACGCCAATTATGTGAAACAATTATAATGTTTTGTTTCTATTTGATCTAGTTTCCTTTTTTAAATGATCTGTAACCGTTTAGTTTATCAGTATAATAACCAAAATACACACCTGCACCAATAGGAACGAAGAACACGTCATCGTCCACTTCATTTTGAACTCTAGATGAATTGCGCCAATAACCTACAGGGCTTTAATCTCAATAATAATATTATAATATAAGAATATTCTTACATGTATTTTTAAATGTATATTTGTATCTATTTTAATAATACTTATATGTAATAACAAAACACACATTTGGGCTAAATACAATTCGGCCTATAAGAATACTTAAATAAAAAACACAACACTGAATCATATTTTTATATTTAACACAACTAACAGATATTGCTAAGCTTGAGCATGACGTCTGTAACACATATCCTAATGTAACCATCCGGGCCTGTCCTTTCAACAAGAGGCTCGATATTGCTATATTTATATTTATTTGTATTTTTAATCCCAGCCCCCAGTAGGTAGGCCGCCATTGTAAATAAGAATGTGTTCTTAACTAACTTGCCTAGTTAAATAAAGGTTAAATAAATAAATAAACAATATTCAAAAACACTCACAAGAACCGACTATTTGGCAGCACGTGTGCTAAAACCACCGGAGTAAAAACCCTAAACGCTGTATAAGTGAGTTTGATTAGTAATTTGTCTCCACATTAAACCCGTTCTATGTAACTCCACCCCGAAGCTTTCACCCTTTGAAAGGGAAAATAACCTTCTTAGAAAGGTTCAACTGGAGCCTGAAACGCAAACGCTCAAACGCCATGGGGACCCGGAAGATTTAGCGTGAAACTCGAGGAACAAACATAGAGCAGTCAAGTGTCCTGCCGTTGACAGGAGCATTCATAAACGGGACATCATTCACGGATTCTCTGACTTCTTTACCAGTTCATTTGCTATTAATTTCTATCCGTATGAGGGCGGCAGGAAGCCTAGCGGTTATAGTGTTGGGCCAGTAACCGAAAGGTCGCTGGTTTGAATACCCCAGCCGACAAGGTGAAAAAACCTGTCGATGTGTCCTTGAGCAAGGCACTTAACCCTAATTTGCTCCAATAGGTAGGCCGTCATTGTAAATAAGAATTTGTTGTTAACTTAGTTGCCTAGTTAAATAAAGGTTAAATAAATATTATATCCCTTAAAGTTTCTAAGAAATGTGATTGTTTTTAGTCAAGTACTTCAATCCAGTGGGCATAGCCTGAATTTATTTGCAGTGACAAAGGGTTTCTATAAATGTCTAATATTATGATTGGACATCAAAGGAGCAGTTACATTGGTTATTGTCTGGAACAAATCCTCTCAAAGGAGCAGTTACATTGACTATTTGCTGGGGGAAAAAAATCCTGTTTTTAAATAATTTCAGTGCAAGGACACATGTTAGCACTAAACCCATGCCAAGTCAGTGCACACATCATTGAGGCTAAGAATGGGAGGTCATATGTCTAACTGAAGAGTCAATAGCTATATTAGGGCCAGGGCTAGGACCATGGTTAGGGCTGTGTCCTCACTAGCCTTATCTCACCGAGACAGGATAACAGCTAAGTGCTCAATAGCCTCACTTACCCCTGACTCGATATCAACAGGATCTGGTGTTGGACAACAATAGCTGACACCAGGCCTGTTTATTACGGTAATGGAACAAGATATACCAGATACCTTTATTCTGGAATAAATAACAAACTAGACAGAACTCTATTTGTCATACATTTTGTTACATAAAAGGAATGAGCTTTCATTAAAGAGGCAATCAGCAGTAGAAACAATAATAAAGCGGCCTCCCCGCCCCTGGTTTGGTAAAAAACTGAGGGCTGGAGAAATGTAACCACTCTCGAATCCATAAACAGAGCTATGGATGCAAGGACTGACCATCCATTATATCGACATGAAAGTTTTAACTATGTTTTGAATCTATATAGTTTCTTTACATTTTCTTTCTTTACAAACATTGGAGTAAAACAAGCTGACAGTGTCTTCAGGAAGTCTTCACAACCCTTGACCTTTTCCACATGTTGTTGTGTTACAGACTGAATTTGAAATGGATACAATTGATATATTTGTGTCACTGGCCTACCCACAATACCCCATAATGTCAAAGTGGAATTATGCTTTTTGAAATTGTACAAATTAATAAAAAATTAAAAGCTGAAATGTCTTGAGTCAATAATTTTTCAACCCCTTTGTTATGTCAAGCATAAATAAGTTCAGGAGTAACAATGTGCTTAACAAGTGACAAAATAAGTTGCATGGACTCTGTGTGTAATAATAGTGTTTAACATGATTTTTTTATGACTACCTCATCTCTGTATCACACATACAGTTATCTGTAAGGTCTCTTAGTCGAGCAAGGAATTTCAAACACAGATTCAACCACAAAGACCAAGGAGGTTTTCCAATTCCTTGCAAAGAAGACGACCTGTTGGTAGATGGAGAAAAATAAGCAGACATTGAATATCCCTTTGAGCATGGTGAACTTATTAATTACAGTTTCGATGGTGTATCAATTAACTTTTTTTCCTGAAAACAAAGTGTTATGTTTCGGGAAAATCCAATACAACTATCAGCGTATTGGTGAGACAACGTTTGTAATAATAAATGTTTATTATATGAAGAGGGGCAGGCAAAAGACAGGTCAGGGGCAAGCATAGTTCAATAATCCAGAGTAGTGTGACAAATGTACAAAATGGCAGGCAGCCTCAGGGTCAGGACAGGCAAGGAAAGGTAGAAACCAGGAAACCAAGAAAACAGGCACTTTAGAGAGACAGGAGTAAAGGGTGAAAACACTGGTATACTTGATGAACAAAACCAACTGGTAACAGACAAACATAGAACACAGGTATAAATACACTAGGGATAATGAGGAAGATGGAGACACCTGGAGGAGGTGGAGACAAGCACACAGACAGGTGATACAGAGCAGGGTGTGACAACAACACATTACTGAGTACCACTCTCCATATTTTTTAGCATGTTGGTGGCTGCATCATGTTATGGTTATGCTTGTAATCGTTAATGACTGGGAAGTTTTTCAGGATAAAAAAGAAACTAAATGGATTTAAGCACAGGCAAAATCCTAGAGGAAAACCTGGTTGAGTCTGTTTTCCACAAGACACTGGAAGATGAATTCACCTTTCAGCAGGACAATAACCTAAAACACAAGGCCAAATATATATAAATGGTTGTCTAGCAATGGTCAACAACCAAAGAGCTTGAGGAATTTTGAAAATAATAATGGATGATTTTGATGGGGTGCGACAGTTGAACCAAGCTCATGAGGCATTTATAACTTATATTCTTCAAAAATCAATGGGTACATATCATTAAGGCTTTATATGTGTCATCCATTTCATGATACAACTGCGTATTGTCCCTTTAAACTTATTAGGCTATATATGTGTCATACGTTTCATGATACATTAAATATGCTCAAGCAGTAATCAAGTGGTTTAAATCATATTATGGCACATATTTGAAATCTCCCGAGGAAATGAACATAACTGTAACACAATAATACATGCATTGACGTATGATTTCAGTGTATTTTTAATTCTATTGTATTGAAATCAGACATTTCAGAGCTGCTGGGAGAAGTAATCAAAATCTCGACAATGACTAACAGTTGACACCTGAAGGCTTGTGGAGACTAGAATCTAAAGTCTACGCATGCGTCTGAAGATTTCAGCATGACGAATGACACATTTAGCGTCTATTGTTTATTTATATTCCGAGTACTCTGGTGCAACATTTCAGACATTCTTATTATAGCCATACAATTCCTACTATTCATTTATTCGACTTTAATTACTGCATCATGTCAGAATTATAATAAAACCATTCATGACCTAAATGTAAGAAGCTGACTAGCTACTAGTAGCCTCAAACCCTCAAATGCAATCGTTTGTGTTTCCATTGCGCTTGATAAGTTTACACACTTTAGCTATACACACTTTAGCTATGCATATTTTATGAATGAAGGAGGCTAGGAAAGGGATCCGCGTAAATGTATTGGTTCGGTCCCATCAGGGGGCGTGGTGGTTGATACCTAACCAGGAAATGACGACACGACTGTTAGCAGGCGGAAGTTGTGTGTTAGTAGATGATGACGTTTGCCTGAGACAGATGTGCCTGGCTTCAGCTAACCGGATGAATAAACTAGTTTAACAGTGAAGAGATTCACTGACTCTGCAGCAACAAGTAAGGAGAATAACGGAGTGTACAGACAGCTCGTACACAGCCCTTTACTCGGCTACTGTCTAGACATCTATCTAGGCTAACGTTAGCAAGCAGGCTAGTACTGGAGCTAGCCAACTGTCATTTGGCTAGCATACTCTTCCAGAATGCAATATCTCCATATGAAAACATCTTCTTGGTTTACCAATTTCTTCGTGCTACTACACTCATTTTGATAGTCCAACAACTTATCAGCTAGCGAACTAACTCTAGCCAGCATTATTAACTGCTGCTAACAACTAACAGTACGAGCCAGGCCCACAAGTTTGTTGAAACGTGCATGCTAATTTTTCTAGCTAGTTAGCTATCTGGGTTGTATTGTATGGACCCAATCAACAATATCATGATGTCCTTAAAAGGCGCTTGATGGTGAATTGGAGCGGTACCGGCGTTGTGTTGTGAAGAGTTAGTGTTGATACAGGCCCTCACCGTCCGGGTCAGGGCGGAGCTATACGGAGCCCTCCGCGGTGTGACAAGGCGCATGGTGATGCCTCTGCACGCCTCCTCCCGAGGCTCCGCCATTGCGTCTCACCATCCATAAGGCGCCTCCAACCGCATTGTAGATCAATCATACATTTGCTTTATTCCAGATGAAAGTGTAAGTACACATCAGGTACACCCATAGAGATAGAGGAGTTATCTTTATAGCTGTGCCTCTGTAGCGTTATTAACGCATAGATGGATGGATAGATGGATAGATGGATAGATGGATGGATAGATGGATGGATAGATGGATGGATAGATAGATAGATGGATGGATAGATGGATAGATAGATGGATAGATGGATAGATGGATAGATGGATGGATAGATGGATAGATAGATGGATAGATGGATACATAGATAGATGGGTAGATGGGTAGATAGATATATAGATGGGTAGATAGATAGGTAGATAGGTAGATATATAGATAGATAGGTACTTTATTGATCCCTGAGGTGAAATTACTTGATCAAGCAGCTACGAAAAACACAGGGCAGGTGCAAAATGCCAGAAGGAAAATACACAAAAGACAGATACACGATACATCATACATAGTGCAGCAGTATGAAAAAGTATAAAAATACACGAAGTTTGCAGTGCAAAAAGCTATAGAAACGCATTGCATAGTATGGATGAATATGTACACTATACATTGTTATATTGTGAGCTGTTCCAGTTCAAATCAAATTGTATTTGTTACATGTTTTGTAAACAACAGGTGTAAACTAACAGTGAAATGAGTTAAAGATATAGATAAAAAAGATAAAATAAAAATAGTGACACGTTGAATAAATACTCAGTGAATAACAACATTGATAAGCTCTAGTCTCACTACGTAGCAATGCAAGCTAGCAAATCATCCACACAGATTGCATCCATGGAAAGGCAAAACAACATGATGTTGTGTGAGGTGGCTAACTATATAGCTAGCTATGAAACGTCATATTGTCAGATAAAGGTGCATCTATAACACATCACCTCATGACTGGTTCTACCAGTTCTCTGCAGTCCTGCATCTATTACACATCACCTCATGACTGGTTCTACCAGTTCTCTGCAGTCCTGCATCTATTACACATCACCTCATGACTGGTTCTACCAGTTCTCTGCAGTCCTGCATCTATTACACATCACCTCATGACTGGTTCTACCAGTTCTCTGCAGCCCTACATCTATTACACATCACCTCATGACTGGTTCTACCAGTTCTCTGCAGTCCTGCATCTATAACACACATCACCTCATGACTGGTTCTACCAGTTCTCTGCAGTCCTGCATCTATTACACATCACCTCATGACTGGTTCTACCAGTTCTCTGCAGCCCTACATCTATTACACATCACCTCATGACTGGTTCTACCAGTTCTCTGCAGTCCTGCATCTATTACACATCACCTCATGACTGGTTCTACCAGTTCTCTGCAGTCCTGCATCTATTACACATCACCTCATGATGGTTCTACCAGTTCTCTGCAGTCCTGCATCTATTACACATCACCTCATGATGGTTCTACCAGTTCTCTGCAGTCCTGCATCTATAGCTATGGCAGTTAGTTTGACTGGAGGGCTTTGAGGGGCTGTAGGCAGGGCTAGCTACGTATAGCCCTCGGTTACCAGATATGTTATTTGGCCAGCTCAACTTGCTTTAATCAACCGTTCAACTATGTATGGTGACTTGGAATGACTCCCCTCCAAAAATGGTGTGACTTTCTTCCCTGTTGCGGTCCAGGACAGAGGCAGGATGTTGGAGTCCTACGTCACGCCCCTGTTGATGAGCTCTGTGAACAAATACATCAAGAACCTGAAGCCCTCTGACCTGCAGCTGTCACTATGGGGAGGAGACGCAGTACTGAGCAAGCTGGAGCTGAAGCTGGATGTCCTGGAGCAGGTATGGAATCACCTGGAATGGAACTTGAATAAAGCTTATTAACACTGTAATAACCTGTAATAACACTTTCATATCCGTAGTAACACTATTGACTTGGTATCTGCTCTCTTGCTGAGGTAACTAAATGAATGCAGGTCAGGTCACTTTCAATCTAGAAACACATAGAAATGTAGAAAACCAGATTAGGACAGGAACAACATAATGACTCCAAATTGATAATTGTAACGTTTCCCACAAGAGGTCACTTGTTCCATAGACCGTGGCTAGACGTGTGTCACACTGCCACCTGTCTGTCTGTTCCTGCTCAGTAGTGACACCCAGGGACATGGACTGGGATCCCACCAGTGCTGATGTCAAACATAGCCAGGTCTGTGTCCAGTACTTGATGATGGGGAGAGAGCAGTAGCTCAATGTGAATTTTAGTGATCACTTTAGATGCAGATTTGAAACATTCTCTTTTCTACTCAATTCAGTGGCTTTGATGGTCATGTGTTCTTGTTCAGATATTGAGATCTTTACCAGAATGAACTCAGGGCCTAAAGGCCTAAACATGGTCCCCAATCCAATTCATATGCACATGTTTTCTTGTTAACTTATTCTTGTTCAGAAGTTAGATGGATTTTGCCTTCTACTTGGATATTTGACTGTTATTTTGACAGAGTCCTAATTTTTCCACACAAGGTGATATCTGTCATGGATCAATCTGCAAGACTAGTGTTGAGTGTTTCCCTTCTCCAGCTCACCAAAACACTAGACTAGTGTTGAGTGTTTCCCTTCTCCAGCTCACCAAAACACTAGACTAGTGTTGAGTGTTTCCCTTCTCCAGCTCACCAAAACACTAGACTATTGTTGAGTGTTTCCCTTCTCCAGCTCACCAAAACACTAGACTAGTGTTGAGTGTTTCCCTTCTCCAGCTCACCAAAACACTAGACTAGTGTTGAGTGTTTCCCTTCTCCAGCTCACCAAAACACTAGACTAGTGTTGAGTGTTTCCCTTCTCCAGCTCACCAAAACACTAGACTAGTGTTGAGTGTTTCCCTTCTCCAGCTCACCAAAACACTAGACTAGTGTTTAGTGTTTCCCTTCTCCAGCTCACCAAAACACTAGACTAGTGTTGAGTGTTTCCCTTCTCCAGCTCACCAAAACACTAGACTAGTGTTGAGTGTTTCCCTTCTCCAGCGCACCAAAACAATAGACTAGTGTTGAGTGTTTCCCTTCTCCAGCTCACCAAAACGCTAGACTAGTGTTGAGTGTTTCCCTTCTCCAGCTCACCAAAACGCTAGACTAGTGTTGAGTGTTTCCCTTCTCCAGCTCACCAAAACGCTAGACTAGTGTTGAGTGTTTCCCTTCTCCAGCGCACCAAAACACTAGACTAGTGTTGAGTGTTTCCCTTCTCCAGCTCACCAAAACACTAGACTAGTGTTGAGTGTTTCCCTTCTCCAGCTCACCAAAACACTAGACTAGTGTTGAGTGTTTCCCTTCTCCAGCTCACCAAAACACTAGACTAGTGTTGAGTGTTTCCCTTCTCCAGCGCACCAAAACACTAGACTAGTGTTGAGTGTTTCCCTTCTCCAGCTCACCAAAACACTAGACTAGTGTTGAGTGTTTCCCTTCTCCAGCTCACCAAAACACTAGACTAGTGTTGAGTGTTTCCCTTCTCCAGCTCACCAAAACACTAGACTAGTGTTGAGTGTTTCCCTTCTCCAGCTCACCAAAACACTAGACTAGTGTTGAGTGTTTCCCTTCTCCAGCGCACCAAAACACTAGACTAGTGTTGAGTGTTTCCCTTCTCCAGCTCACCAAAACACTAGACTAGTGTTGAGTGTTTCCCTTCTCCAGCTCACCAAAACACTAGACTAGTGTTGAGTGTTTCCCTTCTCCAGCTCACCAAAACACTAGACTAGTGTTGAGTGTTTCCCTTCTCCAGCTCACCAAAACACTAGACTAGTGTTGAGTGTTTCCCTTCTCCAGCGCACCAAAACACTAGACTAGTGTTGAGTGTTTCCCTTCTCCAGCTCACCAAAACACTAGACTAGTGTTGAGTGTTTCCCTTCTCCAGCTCACCAAAACACTAGACTAGTGTTGAGTGTTTCCCTTCTCCAGCTCACCAAAACACTAGACTAGTGTTGAGTGTTTCCCTTCTCCAGCTCACCAAAACACTAGACTAGTGTTGAGTGTTTCCCTTCTCCAGCTCACCAAAACACTAGACTAGTGTTGAGTGTTTCCCTTCTCCAGCTCACCAAAACACTAGACTAGTGTTGAGTGTTTCCCTTCTCCAGCTCACCAAAACACTAGACTAGTGTTGAGTGTTTCCCTTCTCCAGCGCACCAAAACACTAGACTAGTGTTGAGTGTTTCCCTTCTCCAGCTCACCAAAACACTAGACTAGTGTTGAGTGTTTCCCTTCTCCAGCTCACCAAAACACTAGACTAGTGTTGAGTGTTTCCCTTCTCCAGCTCACCAAAACACTAGACTAGTGTTGAGTGTTTCCCTTCTCCAGCGCACCAAAACACTAGACTAGTGTTGAGTGTTTCCCTTCTCCAGCTCACCAAAACACTAGACTAGTGTTGAGTGTTTCCCTTCTCCAGCTCACCAAAACACTAGACTAGTGTTGAGTGTTTCCCTTCTCCAGCGCACCAAAACACTAGACTAGTGTTGAGTGTTTCCCTTCTCCAGCTCACCAAAACACTAGACTAGTGTTGAGTGTTTCCCTTCTCCAGCTCACCAAAACACTAGACTAGTGTTGAGTGTTTCCCTTCTCCAGCTCACCAAAACACTAGACTAGTGTTGAGTGTTTCCCTTCTCCAGCGCACCAAAACACTAGACTAGTGTTGAGTGTTTCCCTTCTCCAGCTCACCAAAACACTAGACTAGTGTTGAGTGTTTCCCTTCTCCAGCTCACCAAAACACTAGACTAGTGTTGAGTGTTTCCCTTCTCCAGCTCACCAAAACACTAGACTAGTGTTGAGTGTTTCCCTTCTCCAGCTCACCAAAACACTAGACTAGTGTTGAGTGTTTCCCTTCTCCAGCGCACCAAAACACTAGACTAGTGTTGAGTGTTTCCCTTCTCCAGCTCACCAAAACACTAGACTAGTGTTGAGTGTTTCCCTTCTCCAGCTCACCAAAACACTAGACTAGTGTTGAGTGTTTCCCTTCTCCAGCGCACCAAAACACTAGACTAGTGTTGAGTGTTTCCCTTCTCCAGCTCACCAAAACACTAGACTAGTGTTGAGTGTTTCCCTTCTCCAGCTCACCAAAACACTAGACTAGTGTTGAGTGTTTCCCTTCTCCAGCTCACCAAAACACTAGACTAGTGGGCGTCCCAAATGGCACCCTTTACTCTATATAGTGCACTACCTTTGAATAGAACCCTGGACAAAAGTAGTGCACTATGTTGTGAATAGGGTGCCATTTGGGACGCAGCACTAACCATCAAAGAGCATGATGAAAGCACTTATTATTGGAAGCAGCTTGAACTTGTAGCCAACTGACAGTGGGGACTGGGAATGTGATGGATTACCATCTGGATGTGGAACACTATGTTTCCCTTCTTTTGTAGTTGTTTTATTGTAGAGAAGAGATTAGGACTCTTCCTCTCAGCCAGTGGAGTGATGTTAACTGGAACAGTGTTATAGTGATTAGGAATCTTCCTCTCAGCCAGTGGAGTGATGTTAACTGGAACAGTGTCATAGTGATTAGGAATCTTCCTCTCAGCCAGTGGAGTGATGTTAACTGGAACAGTGTTATAGTGATTAGGAATCTTCCTCTCAGCCTGTGGAGTGATGTTAACTGGAACAGTGTTATAGTGATTAGGAATCTTCCTCTCAGCCAGTGGAGTGATGTTAACTGGAACAGTGTCATAGTGATTAGGAATCTTCCTCTCAGCCAGTGGAGTGATGTTAACTGGAACAGTGTTATAGTGATTAGGACTCTTCCTCTCAGCCAGTGGAGTGATGTTAACTGGAACAGTGTTATAGTGATTAGGAATCTTCCTCTCAGCCAGTGGAGTGATGTTAACTGGAACAGTGTCATAGTGATTAGGAATCTTCCTCTCAGCCAGTGGAGTGATGTTAACTGGAACAGTGTTATAGTGATTAGGACTCTTCCTCTCAGCCAGTGGAGTGATGTTAACTGGAACAGTGTTATAGTGATTAGGAATCTTCCTCTCAGCCAGTGGAGTGATGTTAACTGGAACAGTGTTATAGTGATTAGGAATCTTCCTCTCAGCCAGTGGAGTGATGTTAACTGGAACAGTGTCATAGTGATTAGGACTCTTCCTCTCAGCCAGTGGAGTGATGTTAACTGGAACAGTGTTATAGTGATTAGGAATCTTCCTCTCAGCCTGTGGAGTGATGTTAACTGGAACAGTGTCATAGTGATTAGGAATCTTCCTCTCAGCCAGTGGAGTGATGTTAACTGGAACAGTGTTATAGTGATTAGGAATCTTCCTCTCAGCCAGTGGAGTGATGTTAACTGGAACAGTGTTATAGTGATTAGGAATCTTCCTCTCAGCCAGTGGAGTGATGTTAACTGGAACAGTGTTATAGTGATTAGGACTCTTCCTCTCAGCCAGTGGAGTGATGTTAACTGGAACAGTGTTATAGTGATTAGGAATCTTCCTCTCAGCCTGTGGAGTGATGTTAACTGGAACAGTGTCATAGTGATTAGGAATCTTCCTCTCAGCCAGTGGAGTGATGTTAACTGGAACAGTGTTATAGTGATTAGGAATCTTCCTCTCAGCCTGTGGAGTGATGTTAACTGGAACAGTGTTATAGTGATTAGGAATCTTCCTCTCAGCCTGTGGAGTGATGTTAACTGGAACAGTGTTATAGTGTACAGAGAAGCACACACAGTGAGGCAAAGACTTTTGGAGGATGGCCTGGTGTCAAGAAGGGCAGCAAAGAAGCCACTTCTCTCCAGGAAAAACATCAGGGACAGACTGATATTCTGCAAAAGGTACAGGGATTGGACTGCTGAGGACTGGGGTAGAGTCATTTTCTCTGATGAATCCCCTTTCCGATTGTTTGGGCCATCCGGAAAATACCTTGTCCGGAGAAGACAAGGTGAGCGCTACCATCAGTCCTGTGCCAACAGTAAAGCATCTTCAGACCATTCATGTGTGGGGTTGCTTCTCAGCCAAGGGAGTGGGCTCACTCACAATTCTGCCTAAGAACACAGCCATGAATAAAGAATGGTACCAACACATCCTCCGAGAGCAACTTCTCCCAACCATCCAAAAACAGTCTGGTGACGACCAATGCCTTTTCCAGCACGATGGAGCACCTTGCCATAAGGCAAAAGTGATGACTAAGTGGCTCGGGGAACAAAACATTTTGGGTCCATGGCCAGGAAACTCCCCAGACCTTAATCCCATTGAGAACTTGTGGTCATTGTCAATGAAATCCTTTGACACTTATGGAATACTTGTAATTATACTTCAGTGTTACCATAGTAACTACTGACATAAAGATCTAAGAACACTGAAGCAGAAAACTTTGTGGAGACCAATACTTGTCATTTTCAAAACTTTTGGCCACAGCTGTGTATGTATGTATGTATGTATGTATGTATGTATGTATGTATGTATGTATGTATGTATATGTATATGTATATGTGTATGTATATATGTATATGTATATGTGTATATATATATGTATATGTATATGTGTATATATATATGTATATGTATATGTGTATATATATGTATATGTATATGTGTATATATATATATGTGTATATATATGTGTATATATGTGTATATGTATGTGTATATATATGTATGTGTGTGTATATATATATGTATATGTATGTGTGTATATATATATGTATGTATGTATGTATGTATGTATGTATGTATGTATGTATGTATGTATGTATGTATGTATGTATATATACAGTGGGGAGAACAAGTATTTGATACACTGCCGATTTTGCAGGTTTTCCTACTTACAAAGCATGTAGAGGTCTGTAATTTTTATCATAGGTACACTTCAACTATGAGAGATGGAATCTAAAACAAAAATCCAGAAAATCACATTGTATGAATTTTAAATAATTAATTTGCATTTTATTGCATGACATAAGTATTTGATCACCTACCAACCAGTAAGAATTCCGGCTCTCACAGACCTGTTAGTTTTTCTTTAAGAAGCCCTCCTGTTCTCCACTCATTACCTGTATTAACTGCACCTGTTTGAACTCGTTACCTGTATAAAAGACACCTGTCCACACACTCAATCAAACAGACTCCAACCTCTCCACAATGGCCAAGACCAGAGAGCTGTGTAAGGACATCAGGGATAAAATTGTAGACCTGCACAAGGCTGGGATGGGCTACAGGACAATAGGCAAGCAGCTTGGTGAGAAGGCAACAACTGTTGGCGCAATTATTAGAAAATGGAAGAAGTTCAAGATGACGGTCAATCTCCCTTGGCCTGGGGCACCATGCAAGATCTCACCTCGTGGGGCATCAATGATCATGAGGAAGGTGAGGGATCAGCCCAGAACTACACGGCAGGACCTGGTCAATGACCTGAAGAGAGCTGGGACCACAGTCTCAAAGAAAACCATTAGTAACACACTGCGCCGTCATGGATTAAAATCCTGCAGTGCACGCAAGGTCCCCCTGCTCAAGCCAGCGCATGTCCAGGCCCGTCTGAAGTTTGCCAATGACCATCTGGATGATCCAGAGGAGGAATGGGAGAAGGTCATGTGGTCTGATGAGACAAAAATAGAGCTTTTTGGTCTAAACTCCACTCGCCGTGTTTGGAGGAAGAAGAAGGATGAGTACAACCCCAAGAACACCATCCCAACCGTGAAGCATGGAGGTGGAAACATCATTCTTTGGGGATGCTTTTCTGCAAAGGGGACAGGACGACTGCACCGTATTGAGGGGAGGATGGATGGGGCCATGTATCGCGAGATCTTGGCCAACAACCTCCTTCCCTCAGTAAGAGCATTGAAGATGGGTTGTGGCTGGGTCTTCCAGAATGACAACGACCCGAAACACACAGCCAGGGCAACTAAGGAGTGGCTCCGTAAGAAGCATCTCAAGGTCCTGGAGTGGCCTAGCCAGTCTCCAGACCTGAATCCAATAGAAAATCTTTGGAGGGAGCTGAAAGACTGTATTGCCCAGCGACAGCCCCGAAACCTGAAGGATCTGGATGGAGGAGTGGGCCAAAATACCTGCTGCAGTGTGTGCAAACCTGGTCAAGAACTACAGGAAACGTATGATCTCTGTAATTGCAAACAAAGGTTTCTCTACCAAATATTAAGTTCTGCTTTTCTGATGTATCAAATACTTATGTCATGCAATAAAATGCAAATTAATTACTTAAAAATCATACAATGTGATTTTCTGGATTTTTGTTTTAGATTCCATCACTCACAGTTGAAGAGTACCTATGATAAAAATTACAGACTTCTACATGCTTTGTAAGTGGGAAAACCTGCAAAATCGGCAGTGTATCAAATACTTGTTCTCCCCACTGTATGTATGTATATGTATATGAGTATATATATAGTGTGTGTGTGTGTGTGTGTATATATATATATATATATATATATATATATATACAGTGGGTGAAATAAGTATTGAACACGTCACCATTTTTCTCAGTAAACATATTTCCAAAGGTGCTATTGACATGAAAGTTTCACCAGATGTTGGTAACAACCCAATTAATTCATACATACAAAGAAACCAAAACAAATAAGTTCAGACATTAAGTTATGTGTAATAATGTGAAATGATACAGGGAAAAAGTATTGAACACATGAAGAAAGGGAGGTTCAAAAAGGCATGGAAAGCCAAGACAACAGCTGAAAACTATCAGTAATTAAAAAGCAATCCAGCCCCCTGTCAGTGCAAATTAATATCAGCCGGTTCAGTCCCAACTGATGGCCTACAAAAAGGTCTCATTGCCAAGGTGTCACACAAGACACATCTCATGATGGGTAAAAGCAAAGAGCTGTCTCAAGACCTTCACAACCTAATTGTTGCAAAACATAATGATGGCATTGGTTATAGGCGCATTTCTAAGCTTCTGAATGTTCCAGTGAGCACTGTTGGGGCCATAATACGGTAGTGGAAAGACAATAATTTCACCATAAATTTGCCTCGACCAGGTGCTCCTCGCAAGATTTCTGACAGAGGAGTGAAAAGAATAATCAGAAGAGTTGTCCAAGAGCCAAGGACCACTTGTGGAGAGCTTCAAAAAGACCTGCAATTAGCAGGTACTGTTGTCTCAAAGAAAACATTAAGTAATGCACTCCACCGCCATGGCCTGTATGCACGCTCACCACGCAAGACTCCATTGCTGAAAAGAAAGCATGTTGAAGCTCGTTTAAAGTTTGCTGCACAACATTTGGAAAAGCCAGTGAAATACTGGGAGAATATAGTGTGGTCAGATGAGAGCAAAATTGAACTGTTTGGATGTCATAATACACACCATATCAACAGTGAAGTTTGGAGGTGGGAACATCATGGTGTGGGGCTGCTTTTCAGCAAATGGTACTGGCAAACTTCACATAATTGAAAGAAGGATGAAGGGCAAATTTACCGAGACATTCTTGACAAAAATCTGCTGCCATCTACCAGGATGATGAAGATGAGACGAGGGTGGACATTTCAGCAAGACAATGATCCCAAACACACAGCCAAGGAAACCCTCAATTGGTTTCAAAGAAAGAAAATAAAGCTGCTAGAATGGCCCAGCCAATCACCTGACTTAAATCCCATTGAAAATCTATGGAAAGAACTGAAGATCAAGATTTATAGAAGAGGCCCACGGAACCTTCAAGATTTGAAGACTATTTGTGTGGAAGAATGGGCCAAAATCACACCAGAGCAATGCATGCGACTAGTTTCTCCATACAGGAGGCATCTTGAAGCTGTCATTACCAACAAAGGCTTTTGTACAAAGTATTAAATAAGTATCAGTAAGTGTGTTCAATACTTTTTCCCTGTGTCATTTCACATTATTACACATAACTTAATTTCTGAAATTATTTGTTTTGGTTTCTTTGTATGTATGGATTACTTGGGTTGTTACCAACATCTGGTGAACATTTCATGTCAATGGCACCTTTGGAAATATATTTACTGAGAAAAATGGTTATGTGTTCAATACTTATTTCACCCGCTGTATATAATACTATATACACTGCAGGCCAAAAGTTTGGAATATTTTCTTTATTTGCACTATTTTTTACATTGTACAATAATAGTGAAGACATCAAAACTATGACATAACACATATGGAATCATGTAGTAACCAAAAAAGTGTTAAACAAATCAAAATATATTTCACCCTTTGCCTTGATGACAGCTTTGCACACTCATGGCGTTCTCTCAACCAGCTTCATGAGGACCGCCACAGGAATGGAAGACCCAGAAATACCTCTGCTGCAGAGGATAAGTTCATTAGAGTTTCCAGCCTCAGATTGCAGCACAAATAAATGCTTCACAGAGTTCAAGTAGAAGACGCATCTCAACATCAACTGTTCAGAGGAGACTGTGTGAATCAGGCCTTCATGGTTGAATTGCTGTAAAGAAACCACTACTAAAGGACACCAATAAGAAGAAGAGACTTGCTTGGGCCAAGAAACACGAGCAATGGACATTAGACCAGTGGAAATCTGTCCTTTGGTCTGGAGTCCAAATTTGAGATTCTTGGTTCCCACCTCAACCAAATTTAGATGGTTTGGAATGAGTCGGACTGCAGTGAAGGAAAAGCAGCCAACAAGTGCTCAGCATATGTGGGAACTCCTTCAAGACTGATGGAAAAACGTTTGAGGTGAAGATGGTTGAGAGAATGCCAAGAGTGTACAAAGCTGTGATCAAGCAAAGGTGGCTATTTGAAGAATCTCAAATATATAATATATTTTGATTTGTTCAACACTTTGTTGGTTACTACATGATTCCATATGTGTTATGTCATAGTTTTGATGTCTTCACTTTTATTTTACAATGTAAAAAATAGTGTAAATAAAGAAAAACCCTTGAATGAGTAATATTCCAAACTTTTGGCCCCCAGTGATATATAATACTATATATACACACAATGCTTTGGAACTGGTTTATGCTGTTTTTTTTTTTTTAAGAGGTATTTTAAAGAGAACAATTTGTAAACTTCCACTATGGTTTAGCTGTATTCAATGTTTAGGTTTTATTATGTAAAGACTAAACATACTTTATACTGTGGAGATCGAACCCACATCCCTAGCATTGCAGCCCCAGGCTCCAACCCACTGAGCCATTGCAATCACTTATTCTATCCCTGTTTCTAGGAGCTGAAGCTACCCTTTACCTCCCTGTTTCTAGGAGCTGAAGCTACCCTTTACCTCCCTGTCTCTAGGAGCTGAAGCTACCCTTTACCTTCCTGTCTCTAGGAGCTGAAGCTACCCTTTACCTTCCTGTCTCTAGGAGCTGAAGCTACCCTTTACCTCCCTGTCTCTAGGAGCTGAAGCTACCCTTTACCTCCCTGTCTCTAGGAGCTGAAGCTACCCTTTACCTCCCTGTCTCTAGGAGCTGAAGCTACCCTTTACCTCCCTGTCTCTAGGAGCTGAAGCTACCCTTTACCTCCCTGTCTCTAGGAGCTGAAGCTACCCTTTACCTCCCTGTTTCTAGGAGCTGAAGCTACCCTTTACCTCCCTGTCTCTAGGAGCTGAAGCTACCCTTTACCTTCCTGTCTCTAGGAGCTGAAGCTACCCTTTACCTTCCTGTCTCTAGGAGCTGAAGCTACCCTTTACCTCCCTGTCTCTAGGAGCTGAAGCTACCCTTTACCTCCCTGTCTCTAGGAGCTGAAGCTACCCTTTACCTCCCTGTCTCTAGGAGCTGAAGCTACCCTTTACCTCCCTGTCTCTAGGAGCTGAAGCTACCCTTTACCTCCCTGTTTCTAGGAGCTGAAGCTACCCTTTACCTTCCTGTCTCTAGGAGCTGAAGCTACCCTTTACCTCCCTGTCTCTAGGAGCTGAAGCTACCCTTTACCTCCCTGTCTCTAGGAGCTGAAGCTACCCTTTACCTTCCTGTCTCTAGGAGCTGAAGCTACCCTTTACCTTCCTGTCTCTAGGAGCTGAAGCTACCCCTTACCTCCCTGTCTCTAGGAGCTGAAGCTACCCTTTACCTCCCTGTTTCGAGGAGCTTAAGCTACCCTTTACCTCCCTGTTTCGAGGAGCTGAAGCTACCCTTTACCTCCCTGTTTCACGAGGAGCTGAAGCTGCCCTCTACCTCCCTGTTTCTAGGAGCTGAAGCTACCCTTTACCTTCCTGAGTGGTCACATCCATGAGCTGCGTATCCACGTGCCCTGGACCAAACTGGGCTCAGAGGCGGTGGTCATCACCATCAACACAATGGAGTGTATCCTCAAACTGAAGGATGGAGCACAGGTTAGTACTGCTGCATTAGATTTATACTGTAGCCTACTCCTGTCTTAAAGTATCACTGAAAGAAGTTCACACCTTCCTCAGCATCTTAAAATGGATTATTACATAATCAAGTTATAATCTCTGTCATGTAATGTTCCACAGGAATAGACTTGGTTTAAAACGTGGTTGGTTTCATCCGTTCCATCTTACTTTCCCTCTACCCAGAACCCCCTCTGTCCCCTCAGCAGTCCAACAGCCCATGGCTCAGTTCACAACCTTCTAGAGTCCTCTACCCAGAATCCCCTCTGTCTCCTCAGCAGTCCATCAGCCCATGGCTCAGTTCACCACTTTCTAGACTCCTCTACCCAGAACCTCCTCTGTCCCCTCAGCCGTCCAACAGCCCATGGCTCAGTTCACCACTTTCTAGACTCCTCTACCCAGAACCTCCTCTGTCCCCTCAGCCGTCCAACAGCCCATGGCTCAGTTCACCACTTTCTTTGAGTTGGTTTAGGGTATCAGGCACGGGTGCTAATTTGGACTAATTTGACACGTCGATTCTAGTCTTGCCGCCCAAATTCAAAGGTCTGCGTCTCCAATTCAAAGGTCTGCGTCTCCAATTCAAAGGTCTGTTTGTCTTATGAGCGGCTGTAGAGCTTATTAACCACAGTGTCTCAGAGCAGAAGAATAAAGCTGACTGGAATCACAGCCTGGTTCACTGGATCGGAGGAGAGACTATGGCTGTGTCTGAAATAGCAGCATATTGCCTTTTATAGAGCCCTACTTATGTGGGCTCTGGTCAAAAGTAGTGCACTACATAGGGAATAGGGTGCCATTTCAGACGCAACCACTGTTGTACTTCATTGACACCACAACACCTCTACCAACATGTTAGTACCATTCTGTTGTTGTATGGTAACGTTCCGACCCAGACAAGGGTTCCAAGGTGTTCATTTGACAGGGCTAAGTAGCAGCTGCTTTAGTTCCTCATCAGAGTCTGGGCCAAGGAATGCCCTGAAGGAAATAGGACAACAACAGAAAGAAACCCAAAGCAACTAACTCCCAGGCTGTTTTTAGAGCAGGGCTGAATGATGTCATGGTCTCTGCACAGTGCTTTGTTATATTCTCATCAGGTTTTCTAAAAGCTGTTGGGGAATGAAACAGGCGTTGGCCGCTGCTTTAAAGGAGCTCTTCAATGAAGAGCACATTTGGGAACTCAAGGATGAAAGTGTGCTCATGCTATTCACTCTGCCAGAAGGAAACATTCTGCAAATGCTCTTTTAATTTCTTTGGAAATGTGGCTGGGTTTATTTGAACAAGTCAGGTCTTAGCATCAGGCAGAGAGATCAGTAGTTTAATACTGAATGGCTACTTTAAAAGTGGCTGTCTTTGTCAGTTCAGATTTATAACTTCAAGACAATTGCTCACTGCTCAGCAAATGTCCTCTTCAGAACAAGGACTGATCGTCAGTGACCAGAAATATATTGAAGCGTAATATGTATTTGGCAAGTGACTAAGCTGCAGTTTAAAAGCTATGTATTAGTAGTCAGTATTTTACTAGGCTCACTTATTACAGGAACTGTGCCTCCCAAATGCCACCCTATTCCTCACATAGTGCTGTACTTCTGATCAGAGCTTTGGTCAAAAGTAGTGCACTACATAGGGAAGAAGCCATTTGAGACTCATCCAAAGATCATGGTTGTGTCAAGATTGGAGACAGTCCCACTTCTCTCTCTACCAGCCCAAGCTGCATGTTTGACAAGAAGCAGTGATTATCTTCTTGTACTTGATCAGTATTAGAAGCAGTGATTATCTTCTTGTACTTGATCAGTATTAGAAGCAGTGATTATCTTCTTGTACTTGATCAGTATTAGAAGCAGTGATTATCTTCTTGTACTTGATCAGTATTAGAAGCAGTGATTATCTTCTTGTACTTGATCAGTATTAGAAGCAGTGATTATCTTCTTGTACTTGATCAGTATTAGAAGCAGTGATTATCTCCTTGTACTTGATCAGTATTAGAAGCAGGGATTATCTTCTTGTACTTGATCAGTATTAGAAGCAGGGATTATCTTCTTGTACTTGATCAGTATTAGAAGCAGTGATTATCTCCTTGTACTTTAGTACATAAACCTACTTTGAGTCTTAGCAGCACCACCACCGAAACTAAACCGAAATCTGAAAAGGATATTGATATTATTGCATTTAGGTTTGATTATAAATGTAGTATGAAATACATTTTGTGAGATTTCTTAGTGCAGAAGAGTCTGGTTGTGGTCTTACCTATTCTTTACCACCCATGCTGTTGCCAAGTAGAAAGGCCAGCTAGGAGTGGGGAGCTCAGAGAGCAGGGCTCGTCCCAAATGGCACCCCATTCCCTATATAGTACACTGCTTTTGACCAGAAGCCTATGAGCCCTATAAAGATAATAGGGTGTTATTTGGGCCACGGCCCTGCATGGAGTGTCTCAAGGCCAGATGTCCCTGTCAGTAGAAACACATTGCAAGGGAAGTCAATTACACCTAATTATATAGACTGCAGGCTAAAGATTTGTAACACATGAGCTTGAGCAGCCCAGAACTAATGGTAAATATCATAGTATGCAGATGGCTACTGCTGCAGCGATCACATTTCCAGCCCTATGGAAACTCTAGCTAGTTTTTATGCTCCATTCACAGCTCAGGGTCACGGGGTAGCAGTGTAATGTACTCTCATGTACTACAACTCTCAAACAAGTATTTATTACAGATGTTTTCCAAAGGTTTCCCCAGTCAAGAAAGGATTTTTGGAAAATTGCAAATGACGTTTGGACAAATTATTCAATGTTATTCTCACCCAGGAGACTTTCAACAGAAGTCCTGCTAGGCAGCAGGAGGAATTTAAATGAGCTGTCCTCGAGCCTAGGGTACACTTCTCTCCTATTTGAGGGGGAGGTAGGAATTAGGGAGGTAGTAGGGCCCTTACTGCACTGGCCCCTCAGTTCTGACGCCAACATAATTGAAACAGCTTTTTTATCCTGGTGATTTGTGACATTCACCCTCCTGTAGTGCAGTACCACCCTGTCTGTCACTGAGAAATACCTTTGACTGGAGGGGGAGGGGCTTCCTACTGGTCCTCCTAAACCTCCTCCAGCAGAAAGCTGATATACCTTTGACTGGAGGGGGAGGGGCTTCCTACTGGTCCTCCTAAACCTCCTCCAGCAGAAAACGTATATACACTATGTGACCAAAAGTATGTGGACACCTGCTCAACAAACATCTCATTCCAAAATCATTTGCATTAATATGGAGTTGGTCCCCCCTTTGCTGCTATAACAGCCTCCACTCTTCTGGGAAGGCTTTCCACTAGATGTTGGAACATTGCTGCGGGGAGCATTAGTGAGATCAGGCACTGATGTTGGGCGATTAGACCTGACTTGCAGTCGGCATTCCAATTCATCCCAAAGGTGTTCGATGGGGTTGAGGTCAGGGCTCTGTGCAGGCCAGTCAAGTTCTTCCACACCGATCTCGACAAACCATTTCTTTATGGAGCTTGCTTTGTGCTTGGGGGCATTGTCATGCTGAAACAGGAAAGGGCCTTCCCCAAACTGTTGCCACAGAATCATCTAGAATGTCAGTGTATGCTGTAGCGTTAAGATTTCCCTTAAGGGGCCTGAACCATGAAAAACAGCCCCAGACTATTATTCCTCCTCCACCAAACTTTACAGTTGACACTCTGCATTGGGGCAGGTAGCGTTCTCCTGGCATCCGCCAAACCCAGATTCGTCCCAGATGGTGAAGCGTGATTCATCCCTCCAGAGAACGCGTTTCCACTGCTCCAATGGCGGCGAGCTTTACATCACTCCAGCCGACGCTTGGCATTGCGCATGGTGATCTTAGGCTTGTGGCCATGGAAACCCATTTCATGAAGCTCCTGACGAACAGTTCTTGTGCTGATGTTGCTTCTAGAGGCAGTTTGGAACTCTGTAGTGAGCGTTGCAACTGAGTACAGAAGATTTTTTACGTGCTACGTGCTTCAGCACTCGGCGGTCCCGTTCTGTGTGCTTGTGTGGCCTACCACTTTACGACTGAGCCATTGTTGCTCCTAGACGTTTCAACTTCACAATAGCAGCACTTACAGTTGACCGGGACAGCTCTAGAAGGGCAGAAATTTATGAACTGACTTGTTGAATAGGTGGCATCCTATGACGGTGCCATGTTGGAATTCACTGAGCTCTTAATTAAGGCCATTCTACTGCCGATGTTTGTCTATGGAGATTGCATGGCGGTGTGCTCGATTTATACACCTGTCAGCAATTGGTGTGGCTGAAAATAGCCAAATCCACCTTTGTGTGTATATAGTGTATCTAATCTGTTTTCACACCAGGTCCAGATCCTGTAGTTAACAGCTCCTAGCGTAGAGTAGGGACTTTACCCAAGTTTAACATAAGTAGTGTAAAGACAATCCCTCCATAGGGTTTTAGATGTTGGATATAGGCTTACTTATTTTTGGAAGAATTAATGAATTCAACAGTCTGTGTTTGGATGGAAAGTGGTAAACCATGTAGTAGATCAGTATTTTAGAATAGGCTAGTTTATGCGTGTGTGGAAACTTTGTGTTCAGACTCCAAGAGTCTGCTTTGCTCCGAAGTGTGGACATGATAAATGATATCATTAATATGGTTTGTTTTCATAATTGCCGTTACGGCTCTGAGTTCTGGACTGTAAAAACATCCGTGTTCCTTTTGAAGTTCGTTAAGGATTGTTAAGGATTGTGTAATTTGAGGAGGAATTATTGGAGCTCTTAATGTTTCTGTTCTGTTCCATCCGGATGGAGAGAGACTGCATCCCAAATGTCATCCTATTCCCTATATAGACAGTTCTGGTCAACAGTAGTGCACTATATAGGGAATAGTGCCATTTGGGACAAAAATCTGAGAAGAACTGGGTAGTGTGTACTGGGTAGTGGGTAGTGTGTACTGGGTAGTGGGTAGTGTGTACTGGGTAGTGGGTAGTGGGTAGTGGGTAGTGGGTAGTGTTAGGAAGGATATTCAAATAGCTTCTCAGAGCCCATCTGCTGCTTGCTAAGCACAGAGCAAGAGGGCAATTATAGTTTCCACTCGCGTATGAACGTGGAAATGTGGGTGTTGAGGAGCAGTTTGAGATTACAGCTCCTGTTGACAGTGAAATGTGGGTGTTGAGGAGCAGTTTGAGATTACAGCTCCTGTTGACAGTGAAATGTGGGTGTTGAGGAGCAGTTTGAGATTACAGCTCCTGTTGACAGTGAAATGTGGGTGTTGAGGAGCAGTTTGAGATTACAGCTCCTGTTGACAGTGAAATGTGGGTGTTGAGGAGCAGTTTGAGATTACAGCTCCTGTTGACAGTGAAATGTGGGTGTTGAGGAGCAGTTTGAGATTACAGCTCCTGTTGACAGTGAAATGTGGGTGTTGAGGAGCAGTTTGAGATTACAGCTCCTGTTGACAGTGAAATGTGGGTGTTGAGGAGCAGTTTGAGATTACAGCTCCTGTTGACAGTGAAATGCGGGTGTTGAGGAGCGGTTTGAGATTACAGCTCCTGTTGACAGTGAAATGCGGGTGTTGAGGAGCGGTTTGAGATTACAGCTCCTGTTGACAGTGAAATGTGGGTGTTGAGGAGCGGTTTGAGATTACAGCTCCTGTTGACAGTGAAATGTGGGTGTTGAGGAGCGGTTTGAGATTACAGCTCCTGTTGACAGTGAAATGTGGGTGTTGAGGAGCAGTTTGAGATTACAGCTCCTGTTGACAGTGAAATGTGGGTGTTGAGGAGCAGTTTGAGATTACAGCTCCTGTTGACAGTGAAATGTGGGTGTTGAGGAGCAGTTTGAGATTACAGCTCCTGTTGACAGTGAAATGTGGGTGTTGAGGAGCGGTTTGAGATTACAGCTCCTGTTGACAGTGAAATGTGGGTGTTGAGGAGCGGTTTGAGATTACAGCTCCTGTTGACAGTGAAATGTGGGTGTTGAGGAGCAGTTTGAGATTACAGCTCCTGTTGACAGTGAAATGTGGGTGTTGAGGAGCGGTTTGAGATTACAGCTCCTGTTGACAGTGAAATGTGGGTGTTGAGGAGCGGTTTGAGATTACAGCTCCTGTTGACAGTGAAATGTGGGTGTTGAGGAGCGGTTTGAGATTACAGCTCCTGTTGACAGTGGAATGTGGGTGTTTTTAGGAGCGGTTTGAGATTACAGCTCCTGTTGACAGTGAAATGTGGGTGTTGAGGAGCGGTTTGAGATTACAGCTCCTGTTGACAGTGGAATGTGGGTGTTTTTAGGAGCGGTTTCAGATTACAGCTCCTGTTGACAGTGAAATGTGGGTGTTGAGGAGCAGTTTGAGATTACAGCTCCTGTTGACAGTGAAATGTGGGTGTTGAGGAGCAGTTTGAGATTACAGCTCCTGTTGACAGTGAAATGTGGGTTTTGAGGAGCAGTTTGAGATTACAGCTCCTGTTGACAGTGAAATGTGGGTGTTGAGGAGCGGTTTGAGATTACAGCTCCTGTTGACAGTGAAATGTGGGTGTTGAGGAGCGGTTTGAGATTACAGCTCCTGTTGACAGTGAAATGTGGGTGTTGAGGAGCAGTTTGAGATTACAGCTCCTGTTGACAGTGGAATGTGGGTGTTTTTAGGAGCGGTTTCAGATTACAGCTCCTGTTGACAGTGGAATGTGGGTGTTTTTAGGAGCGGTTTCAGATTACAGCTCCTGTTGACAGTGGAATGTGGGTGTTTTTAGGAGCGGTTTCAGATTACAGCTCCTGTTGACAGTGGAATGTGGGTGTTTTTAGGAGCGGTTTCAGATTACAGCTCCTGTTGACAGTGGAATGTGGGTGTTTTTAGGAGCGGTTTCAGATTACAGCTCCTGTTGACAGTGAAATGTGGGTGTTTTTAGGAGCGGTTTCAGATTACAGCTCCTGTTGACAGTGGAATGTGGGTGTTTTTAGGAGCGGTTTCAGATTACAGCTCCTGTTGACAGTGGAATGTGGGTGTTTTTAGGAGCGGTTTCAGATTACAGCTCCTGTTGACAGTGGAATGTGGGTGTTTTTAGGAGCGGTTTCAGATTACAGCTCCTGTTGACAGTGGAATGTGGGTGTTTTTAGGAGCGGTTTCAGATTACAGCTCCTGTTGACAGTGAAATGTGGGTGTTTTTAGGAGCGGTTTCAGATTACAGCTCCTGTTGACAGTGGAATGTGGGTGTTTTTAGGAGCGGTTTCAGATTACTCTGCCATCAGAAGCTGTAATTGCATAAAATAGGCTTTAATGAGGACTTCTGTTGCAGAAAAATGGTAACCAGAAAAATCTATTTGTGAACAATGTATGCAGTTTTATTTGTGTATGACGTTACGTTGGTCCTGTCTGACTGTGTCAGCGTCACAAATAGCACCCTATCCTCTATGGGTCCTGGTCAAAAGTAGTGTACTATATAGGGAATAGGGTGCCATTAGGGACACACACTCTGTGTGTATCTTGTAAAGAGCTGGCGTATACTGTCTTGATTCGTCTCCCATTCCTCTAATCATTTCTACCTCTGTCTTAGCGTGGCTAGATTCCTGCTGGAATACACAACAGAAATATCTTGTGGAAAGTCATGAAACTATTTAAAACCAGGACTAAAACCAACAAAAAATTGGGGGGAAATTACTGTTTGGATTCATTCAGAAATCAATTTTTGCTCAACATGTTTTGTGTTTCAACTATCAGGAACTAGATCAAACCAGATCAAATGAATGTCTTGGATGGATTGTCCTATTGCATCTAGACTGTGTTACTAGCTTCCTACATATGATATGAATTATACATGTCAGTGTGTGGACATGCTGCTGAGCTGAGCCCATGTAAAGTTAAGTCAGCCTAAGTCGCTGTCTATCTACAAAAAGCCTTTGTATGGCACTTTAAAGGTTCCCCTCACAGAGTCTATTGTACTCCACTCTGAAAACTCTTTGTCAAACTCCATGCGTCTTACTGACGTTATTATTAGATATATAAGGGATGTGTTTGATCAGAGCCCGTTGTAAATTAAAAAACGACAATAACCATGAAACTATTACAGAGATGATACAACAGCTTTAAATCTTTCCATTTCATACAAGGCTCCTATGGGAATGATGGGAAACGTAGTTATTAATAGCCCTTGTAAGGACTCTGAGGCCGTCTAGTATCTTGATGATGTGTCCATTGGAAGAGTAAGCTGAGGCTGTAAGAAATGAAGTCATTTAGAGGCCAGACTTTAGACTTTATTTAGACAGCCCATCAAACTACATTGGACCAATAGAACTACTTATAATTACACTAATTAGACCTGTGGTCAACCGGTTATCTTCTAGACCAGTGGTCACCAACCGGTTACCTTCTAGACCAGTGGTCACCAACCGGTTACCTTCTAGACCAGTGGTCACCAACCGGTTACCTTCTAGACCAGTGGTCACCAACCAGTTACCTTCTAGACCAGTGGTCACCAACCGGTTATCTTCTAGACCAGTGGTCACCAACCGTTTACCTTCTAGACCAGTGGTCACCAACCGGTTACCTTCTAGACCAGTGGTCACCAACCGGTTATCTTCTAGACCAGTGGTCACCAACCGGTTATCTTCTAGACCAGTGGTCACCAACCGGTTATCTTCTAGACCAGTGGTCACCAACCGGTTATCTTCTAGACCAGTGGTCACCAACCGGTTATCTTCTAGACCAGTGGTCACCAACCGGTTATCTTCTAGACCAGTGGTCACCAACCGGTTATCTTCTAGACCAGTGGTCACCAACCGGTTATCTTCTAGACCAGTGGTCACCAACCGGTTATCTTCTAGACCAGTGGTCACCAACCGGTCGACCGTCAAACAAACAAGGCATTCCTAGTCGATCGCCAAACGTTTCTGTAAAAAACCCAGTGATAAAGCCTTGTGTTCCTATATATTGAATTAGTCTCAGGCTGTTGGCGGTAGGTTCACCCGATTCAGCTGCCCTGCTGCCTGATAGGCCAACTGTTGCCATTTTGAACAATTTCATGTGTCTGAAGGTACAAACTCTGCCTTCCCGGCCGGCCCGGAGAGCCAATCAGGTGCACTATAGGCCTTCCGCTGGCCAATCAGATGGCTCAGATTACCATGTCTGCAGTATTTATCAGGCGTAAAAGAAAGCTACAGCAAAGTTGATACAGTGAGATTTCAAAACGTTTAAAACCACGACCAGAGAGAGACTGTCAACGAATACAGCAAAGAGCTGCTGTTTGTATGAGTGAGTTCATGTTTAAGTTCTTACTGTCAACACTTTGTATTCAACACTTTTATAAACCATAAAATGTGTTCTTCCTGTTTCCATTCAGCGCTACAGGAAGCACTGCAGCAGTAATGAATGAGGAGGAACGTGTAGCGATTGGCTTGTGTTGTTATTATTAATTCAGAAAGTGATCTTGACTCAGAAAAGGTTGGTGATCACTGTGTTACAGTGTATTAGGTATATGATACATCCCCAGTCCCACTACAGTGTATTAGGTATATGATACATCCCCAGTCCAACTACAGTGTATTAGGTATATGATACATCCCCAGTCCAACTACAGTGTATTAGGTATATGATACATCCCCAGTCCAACTACAGTGTATTAGGTATATGATACATCCCCAGTCCCACTACAGTGTATTAGGTATATGATACATCCCCAGTCCAACTACAGTGTATTAGGTATATGATACATCCCCAGTCCAACTACAGTGTATTAGGTATATGATACATCCCCAGTCCCACTACAGTGTATTAGGTATATGATACATCCCCAGTCCAACTACAGTGTATTAGGTATATGATACATCCCCAGTCCCACTACAGTGTATTAGGTATATGATACATCCCCAGTCCCACTACAGTGTATTAGGTATATGATACATCCCCAGTCCAACTACAGTGTATTAGGTATATGATACATCCCCAGTCCAACTACAGTGTATTAGGTATATGATACATCCCCAGTCCCACTACAGTGTATTAGGTATATGATACATCCCCAGTCCAACTACAGTGTATTAGGTATATGATACATCCCCAGTCCCACTACAGTGTATTAGGTATATGATACATCCCCAGTCCCACTACAGTGTATTAGGTATATGATACATCCCCAGTCCCACTACAGTGTATTAGGTATATGATACATCCCCAGTCCCACTACAGTGTATTAGGTATACGATACAAGACATGAGCAAGGCATAGTGGTATAACAACCAACCATAGGAAAAACTACAAAATACAGTTGAAGTCGGAAGTTTACATACACTCAGGTTGAAGTCATTAAAACTTTCAACCATGTTAACAAACTATAGTTTTGGCAAGTCTGTTAGGACATCTACTTTGTGCATGACACAAGTAATTATTCCAACAATTGTTTGCAGACAGATTATTTCACTTATAATTCACTATATCACAATTCCAGTGGGTCAGAAGTTTACATACACTAAGTTGACTGTGCCTTTAAACAGCTTGGAAAATTCCAGAAAATGATGTCATGGCTTTAGAAGCTTCTGATAGGCTTATTGACATCATTTGAGTCAATTGGAGGTGTACCTGTGGATGTATTTCAAGGCATACCTTCAAACTCAGTGCCTCTGCTTGACATCATGGGAAAATCAAAAGAAATCAGCCAAGACCTCCAAATTCTTTTTTGTAGACCTCCACAAGTCTGTTTCATCCTTGGGAGGAATTTCTAAATGCCTGAAGGTACCACGCTCATCTGTACAATCAATAGTGCGCAAGTATAAACACCATGGGACCACGCAGCCGTCATACCGCTCAGGAAGGAGACGCGTTCTGTCTCCTAGAGATGAATGTACTTTGGTGCGAAAAGTGCAAATCAATCCCAGAACAACAGCAAAGGACCTTGTGAAGATGCTGGAGGAAACAGGTACAAAAGTATCTATATCCACAGTAAAACGAGTCCTATATCGACATAACCTGAAAGGCCGCTCAGCAAGGAAGAAGCCACTGCTCCAAAACCGCCATTAAAAAAGCCAGACTACGGTTTGCAACTGCACATGGGGACAAAGATCGTACTTTTTGGAGGAATGCCCTCTGGTCTGATGAAACAAAAATATAACTCAATTTATTGTGGGAAGCTTGTGGAAGGCTACCCGAAACGTTTGAACCAAGTTAAACAATTGAAAGGCAATGCTACCAAATACTAATTGAGTGTATGTATACTTCTGACCCACTGGGAATGTATCAAATGAAATAAATCACTCTCTCTACTGTTATTCTGACATTTCATATTGTTAAAATAAAGTGGTGATCCTAACTGACCTAAGACAGGGAATCTTTACTAGGATTAGTAGTTACTCTTAGTTCTAAGTGGTTGGTTCAGAAGGATAGCAGAACTTCTAACAAGTGGTTGGTTCAGAAGGATAGCAGAACTTCTAACAAGTGGTTGGTTCTGAAAGATAGCAGAACTTCTAACAAGTGGTTGGTTCGGAAGGATAGCAGAACTTCTAACAAGTGGTTGGTTCTGAAGGATAGGTGAACTTCTAACAAGTGGTTGGTTCTGAAGGGTAGCAGAACTTCTAACAAGTGGTTGGTTCTGAAGGGTAGGAGAACTTCTAACAAGTGGTTGGTTCTGAAGGGTAGCAGAGCTTCTAACAAGTGGTTGGTTCTGAAGGGTAGCAGAACTTCTAACAAGTGGTTGGTTCTGAAGGATAAGTAATGTATGTGTGGGAGAGAATATCTACTCTGTTCTGGTTGTGCTGTGATGATGCCCACCATACATTTAGTTTAAACACCACTGTTACTTCAGTTTCTATAAAACATGAAACGTGTCTTGCCCTCAAGACTAACCCCACAGTTCCACAGAACAGGCCCATCATCTGGCTTCAAGCTTAACACTCTAAACGGATAAAAAATCTTGCGGAGAGGACAGAGAATTCCCCAAGACGTTGTGGTGGTGGCTGGGTTTAGCTCCACTCTGCTGCTCAGTTTTACTGCCGTCAGTGGATTCACTCCTGATGTGGATGTTCTGATTGATGCTTTGCCTCAAGATGATTTGGGGAGCACAGTGGAGCCCTCCCCTCCCCTTCTCTCCCTCCCTCCCTCCACTTCCCTTCTCTCCCTTCCTCCCTCCCTCCCTCCACTCCCCTCCTCTTCTCTCGCTCCATCCCCTTCTCTCCCTCCCCCTTTGGCAGCGTTCACCACCAGGCCTTTCTTCTTCAAACTCTTCCTCTTCACACAAAGTCCCTGCCTCTAAATAATGGCTAATACATGTGAAAAAGAAGGCCATTTTATCTATTCCACTAGACTCTATTCTCTAGAGGTTACTCAACTCAAGATGACTTTATATAAGCCGCTATAAGCTGTTATAATGTGGTGGATGTACTGATGAAGTACTGAAATATACTTCATTATCATCTGTCATGTTTTAAGCACCACTATCCAGGACCATGGAGTTTAAACTGTTACCTTAACAACCCTGCTGTCTGCCTGCCATTGGTTCACACCAGAAGCTGCTCTTCTGGATGGATGCTACTATTATACCAGCTGTGGTTTCCCACCCAGGAGTTCAACCCACAACCCAGTGATTACCCAACCAGAGACCAGAGACATTGTGTATGAGCCTGGCTGGGCTGGCTGGGTTCAGTGCTGCCTCCCTCCCTCCCTCCCTCCCTCCCTCCCTCTCTCTCTCTCTCTCTCTCTCTCTCTCTCTCTCTCTCTCTCTCTCTCCCTCTCCCTCTCCCTCTCTCTCTCTCTCTCTCTCTCTCTCCCTCCTCCTGTCTGTCAGGGACGGCCACCACACTCTACTGTTACTAGGCTATCAATTTACAATTTAGCCATTTAGCAGACACTCTTATATAGAGCAACTTACATTAGTGAGTGCAGACATTTTCGTACTTCTGTGAAGCTGACTGACTGTCCATGTTCTCCTCCTCTGTGAAGCTGACTGACTGTCCATGTTCTCCTCCTCTGTGAAGCTGACTGACTGTCCATGTTCTCCTCCTCTGTGAAGCTGACTGACTGTCCATGTTCTCCTCCTCTGTGAAGCTGACTGACTGTCCATGTTCTCCTCCTCTGTGAAGCTGACTGACTGTCCATGTTCTCCTCCTCTGTGAAGCTGACTGACTGTCCATGTTCTCCTCCTCTGTGAAGCTGACTGACTGTCCAAGTTCTCCTCCTCTGTGAAGCTGACTGACTGTCCAAGTTCTCCTCCTCTGTGAAGCTGACTGACTGTCCATGTTCTCCTCCTCTGTGAAGCTGACTGACTGTCCATGTTCTCCTCCTCTGTGAAGCTGACTGACTGTCCATGTTCTCCTCCTCTGTGAAGCTGACTGACTGTCCATGTTCTCCTCCTCTGTGAAGCTGACTGACTGTCCAAGTTCTCCTCCTCTGTGAAGTTGACTGACTGTCCAAGTTCTCCTCCTCTGTGAAGCTGACTGACTGTCCATGATCTCCTCCTCTGTGAAGCTGACTGACTGTCCATGTTCTCCTCCTCTGTGAAGTTGACTGACTGTCCATGTTCTCCTCCTCTGTGAAGCTGACTGACTGTCCATGTTCTCCTCCTCTGTGAAGTTGACTGACTGTCCATGTTCTCCTCCTCTGTGAAGCTGACTTACTGGCCATGTTCTGACACACATGTCTGTGTTAGTACCATGACCTTGCTGCTCCCTGCATTCCCTGACACACTCCCCAGATCCCTTATGGAGACACTGGGAAAACACAGGGCTGAAACATCCCCCCACACTCACACATGGCTGTATATTTATACACCATCCTCATCAAAGTCAAGTGAAAATGAGAGTTTACTTCAGGGCGGGACTTCAGGGTGGTGTCCTCTGTTAGTACCACAGTACTCCTCTGGGGGTCCTCTGTCAGTACCACAGTACTCCTCTGGGGGTCCTCTGTCAGTACCACAGTACTCCTCTGGGGGTCCTCTGTCAGTACCACAGTACTCCTCTGGAGGTCCTCTGTCAGTACCACAGTACTCCTCTTTTAGTACCACAGTACTCCTCTGTCAGTACCACAGTACTCCTCTGTCAGTACCACAGTACTCCTCTGTCAGTACCACAGTACTCCTCTGTCAGTACCACAGTACTCCTCTGTCAGTACCACAGTACTCCTCTGTCAGTACCACAGTACTCCTCTGTCAGTACCACAGTACTCCTCTGTCAGTACTACAGTACTCCTCTGTTAGTACCACAGTACTCCTCTGTCAGTACCACAGTACTCCTCTGTCAGTACTACAGTACTCCTCTGTCAGTACTACAGTACTCCTCTGTCAGTACCACAGTACTCCTCTGTCAGTACCACAGTACTCCTCTGTCAGTACCACAGTACTCCTCTGTCAGTACTACAGTACTCCTCTGTCAGTACTACAGTACTCCTCTGTCAGTACCACAGTACTCCTCTGTCAGTACCACAGTACTCCTCTGTCAGTACCACAGTACTCCTCTGTCAGTACTACAGTACTCCTCTGGGGGTCCTCTGTTAGTACCACAGTACTCCTCTGTCAGTACCACAGTACTCCTCTGTCAGTACTACAGTACTCCTCTGTCAGTACCACAGTACTCCTCTGTCAGTACCACAGTACTCCTCTGTCAGTACCACAGTACTCCTCTGTCAGTACCACACTACTCCTCTGTCAGTACTACAGTACTCCTCTGGGGGTCCTCTGTCAGTACTACAGTACTCCTCTGTCAGTACCACAGTACTCCTCTGTCAGTACTACAGTACTCCTCTGTCAGTACTACAGTACTCCTCTGTCAGTACCACAGTACTCCTCTGTCAGTACCACAGTACTCCTCTGTCAGTACCACAGTACTCCTCTGTCAGTACTACAGTACTCCTCTGTCAGTACTACAGTACTCCTCTGTCAGTACTACAGTACTCCTCTGTCAGTACCACAGTACTCCTCTGTCAGTACCACAGTACTCCTCCGTCAGTACCACAGTACTCCTCTGTCAGTACTACAGTACTCCTCTGTCAGTACCACAGTACTCCTCTGTCAGTACCACAGTACTCCTCCGTCAGTACCACAGTACTCCTCTGTCAGTACTACAGTACTCCTCTGTCAGTACCACAGTACTCCTCTGTCAGTACCACAGTACTCCTCCGTCAGTACCACAGTACTCCTCTGTCAGTACTACAGTACTCCTCTTGGTGTTCTCACTCTGCCACTAAGGTATGTAGTCTAGACTCTATTCTGTTATAGTTCAATGGACCTCTTTGCAATTCAGAATAAACAGACGTGGTCAAATTTGTTGGTACCCCTCAACAAAAAAACGAAGAATGCACAATTTTCTCTGAAATAACTTGAAACTGACAACAGTAATTGGCTTCCACCATTGTTTATTCCATGTTTAATAGAAATCAGACTTTGCTTTTGATTTTTTTATTCAACATAATATTGTAGATAATAAAACAAATGAAAATGGCATGGACAAAAATGATGGACCTTTAACCTAATATTTTGTTGCACAACCTTTAGAGGCAATCACTGCAATCAGACGTTTTCTGTAGCTCTCAATGAGGCTTCTGCACCTGTTAACAGGTAGTTTGGCCCACTCTTCCTGAGCAAACTGCTCCAGCTGTCTCAGGTTTGATGGGTGCCTTCTCCAGGCTGCAAGTTTCAGCTCTTTCCATAGATGTTCAATAGGATTCAGATCAGGACTCATAGAAGGCCACTTCAGAATAGTCCAATGTTTTGTTCTTACCATTCTTGGGTGCTTTTAGCTGTGTGTTTTGGGTCATTATCCTGTTTGAGGACCTGCGACTGAGACAGAGCTTTCTGACACTGGACAGAATGCCTTGATAGTCTTGAGATTTCATTGTGCCCTGAACAGATTCAAAGCAGCCCCAAAACATAACCAGCCTCCTCCATGTTTCACTCCAGGTATGGTGTTATTTTCTTTGAAAGCTTCATTTCTTCGTCTGTGAACATAGAGCTGATGTGACTTTCCAAAAAGCTCCAGTTTTGACTCATCTGTCCAAAGGACATTCTCCCAGAAGGATTGTGGCTTGTCAATATGCATTTTAGCAAATTCCAGTCTGGCTTTTTTAGGTTTTTCTTTCAAAGTGGAGTCCTCCTGGGTCTTCTTCTATGGAGCCCACTTTCGCTCAAAACGCAACGGATGGTGCGATCAGAAACTGACGTACCGTCACATTGGAGTTCAGCTTGTATCTCTTTGGCAGTTATCCTTGGTTCTTTTTCTACCATTCACATGATCCTTCTGTTCAATCTGGGGTTGATGTTCCTCTTTCGGCCGAACCCAGGGAGGTTGGCTACAGTTCCATGGACCTTAAACTCCTTAATAATTGGAACATCAAGCTGCTTGGAGATGGTCTTGTAGCCTTTACCTTTACCATGCTGGTCTATTATTGTCTCTCTGATCTCCTCAGACAACTCTCTCCTTTGCTTTCTCTGGTCCATGTTCAGTTTGGTGCAACAATGATACCAAACAGCACAGTGACTACTTTTCTCCATTGAAATAGGCTGAATAACTGATTACATGATTGGAGACGTGTGATACTAATTAAATAAACTAATTGGTTTGAAATATCACTATAATCCAATGATTTATTATATTTTCTAAGGGGTTCCAACAAATGTGTCCAGGCCATTTTAGAATATCGTTGTAGAATAAGCAATAATTCAACTCTTTTCACAGCTTCTCTGCTTTATTCTATGACATACCAAAGGCATGCAAGTATACATGATAAAATAGCTTTTAATTTCATCCCTTTTCAGGAGGAACAAAGCATTATTTCAATGAGCTGTAAGGGTACATACATATTTGAGCACGTCTGTATGTCATTCAGCAGACTCTTTTATACAAGGCAACTTAGTCATGCATGCATCATCTATAATGGTATTATATGTTGTCCTGTTCACTGTTGTAATGTTATGCCTCTTGGCCAGGTACTTATTGTAAATGATAATTGGTTCTCAAGTGACTTATCTGGTTAAATAAAGGTGAATAAAATCTGCTGAAGGCCTCCGATGGTGAAGTGTCTTTAGCACCCTGGTTATGACTGGTGAGAGTAGGGTTTAGTAAGCCAGTGTTGTTGATGGAGGTCTGGGGTTATGGTTACTGTTCTCCTCAGACTCTGACACAGTGTTGTTGATGGAGGTCTGGGGTTATGGTTACTGTTCTCCTCAGACTCTGACACAGTGTTGTTGATGGAGGTCTGGGGTTATGGTTACTGTTCTCCTCAGACTCTGACACAGTGTTGTTGATGGAGGTCTGGGGTTATGGTTACTGTTCTCCTCAGACTCTGACACAGTGTTGTTGATGGAGGTCTGGGGTTATGGTTACTGTTCTCCTCAGACTCTGACACAGTGTTGTTGATGGAGGTCTGGGGTTATGGTTACTGTTCTCCTCAGACTCTGACACAGTGTTGTTGATGGAGGTCTGGGGTTATGGTTACTGTTCTCCTCAGACTCTGACACAGTGTTGTTGATGGAGGTCTGGGGTTATGGTTACTGTTCTCCTCAGACTCTGACACAGTGTTGTTGATGGAGGTCTGGGGTTATGGTTACTGTTCTCCTCAGACTCTGACACAGTGTTGTTGATGGAGGTCTGGGGTTATGGTTACTGTTCTCCTCAGACTCTGACACAGTGTTGTTGATGGAGGTCTGGGGTTATGGTTACTGTTCTCCTCAGACTCTGACACAGTGTTGTTGATGGAGGTCTGGGGTTATGGTTACTGTTCTCCTCAGACTCTGACACAGTGTTGTTGATGGAGGTCTGGGGTTATGGTTACTGTTCTCCTCAGACTCTGACACAGTGTTGTTGATGGAGGTCTGGGGTTATGGTTACTGTTCTCCTCAGACTCTGACACAGACAGGAAGCAGAGGCAGGCCCCTGAAGTGGTGATCAATACATGGTGGACAGGATGCTGCATGCTGCAGACTAATCCTTCTCCAGAGGCCATCCATTACTGTAGTCTGCAGACCAATTACATTGCATTTAGGGAATCTGCATTGCATTTAGGGTTAAGGGCCTTCCATTGCATTTAGGGGTTAGGGGTCTTCCATTGCATTTAGGGGTTAGGGGTCTTGTATTACGCTTGGTTGGTCTTACATTTGGTTTAGGTTTAGGGGTCTTGCATTGCAGTCAGGGAAAGGGATCTTGGCTACAATCCGTTTAGTTGATCTGTAACAGTTGTAGGTTAAGGATCTGGCATTGTGTTTAGGGAGACTTCTCTTTAGATGTTAGGATCATCCCCACACTACACATTTTAGGGCCAGTTTCCCAGACACAGATTAATCCCATTCCTGGACTAAAGATAACTTCATTTAGAGATTATCCTTTTAGTCCATCTAGTTGGTCCAGGAGTCGGCTTAGTCTATGTCTGGTAAACCAGCCCACGTATGTTAGATGGAGTGATTGGATATGGTTGGAACTGTCTAGTTCTGTGAAGGGAGCACTTGAAGAGGGAGTCCAGTGGAAGTCCTTGTAGAAATGTTTCAGTGAACAATGCTAGGGTTGTATGACACTGTGTTCCACAAACTGTGGGTGGTCTGTGGTGTACAGTATGTCCCAGGCTGAGTGGGAGCTCCATTTAGCAGACCCTCGCCCCTCTGACCCCGGAATCATTCATTGTAGCAGTGATGACACCATATAAGGCAGGACATTTTTATGAGATATTTTCTAACCAATAAACCTAGTATTGCTAGTAGAGAGAGTCCCAGGGCTTCTTGATTCATGCTAAAACACAGTTGGACTGAATATTTTGTATGTTCTCTGAAAGTAGATGGAGTTCCTTCTCAAATGAAGCTTTCCTGTCCTTGGTTCGTTGATATATTGTTGTAAGTAAAGTGTCAGGATCCACTTGGCCTCAGAGGGAGGGAGGGAGAGGGAGGGAGAGAGAGGGGGAGAGAGAGGGAGGGAGGGATGGGGAGAGAGAGAGAGGGATGGGGAGAGAGAGGGAGGGAGTGAGGGGGAGAGGGAGGGAGGGAGTGAGGGGGAGAGGGAGGGAGGGAGTGAGTGAGGGGGAGAGGGAGGGAGGGAGGGGGAGAGAGAGGGAGGGGGAGAGAGGGAGGGAGGGGGAGGGAGAGAGAGGGAGGGAGGGAGTGAGGGGGAGAGAGAGAGAGGGAGGGAGTGAGGGGGAGAGGGAGTCTGCGTGCGTGTTTGAGTAGGTAGAGGTTTTCATCTGGGCCAGTGGGTAGGGGTAGTGTTTAGTAGTTAGGGGTAGTGGTAGTGGTAGTGTTAGTGGTAGTGGGTAGGGGTAGTGTTTAGTAGTTAGGGGTAGTGGTAGTGGTAGTGGTAGTGTTTAGTGGTAGTGATAGTGGTAGTGCTTAGGGGTAGTGTTTAGTGGTAGTGGTAGTGGTTAGGGGTAGTGGTAGTGGTAGTGGTTAGGGGTAGTGGTAGTGGTAGTGGTTAGGGGTAGTGGTAGTGGTAGTGGTTAGGGGTAGTGGTAGTGGTAGTGGTAGTGGTTAGGGGTAGTGGTAGTGGTAGTGGTTAGGGGTAGTGTTTAGTGGTAGTGGTAGTGGTTAGGGGTAGTGGTAGTGGTAGTGGTAGTGGTAGTGGTTAGGGGTAGTGGTAGTGGTAGTGCTTAGGGGTAGTGTTTAGTGCTAGTGATAGTGGTAGTGCTTAGGGGTAGTGGTAGTGGTAGTGGTAGTGGTAGTGGTTAGGGGTAGTGGTAGTGGTTAGGGGTAGTGGTAGTGGTAGTGGTTAGGGGTAGTGGTAGTGGTTAGGGATAGTGGTAGTGGTAGTGGTTAGGGGTAGTGGTAGTGGTAGTGGTAGTAGTTAGGGGTAGTGGTAGTGGTAGTGGTTAGTGGTAGTGGTAGTGGTAGTGGTAGTGGTTAGGGGTAGTGGTAGTGGTAGTGGTAGTGGTTAGGGGTAGTGGTAGTGGTTAGTGGTTAGGGGTAGTGGTAGTGGTTAGTGGTTAGTGGTAGTGGTAGTGGTAGTGGTAGTGGTAGTGGTAGTGGTTAGGGGTAGTGGTAGTGGTAGTGGTTAGGGGTAGTGCTTAGGGGTAGTGGTAGTGGTAGTGGTAGTGGTTAGGGGTAGTGGTAGTGGTAGTGGTTAGGGGTAGTGGTAGTGGTAGTGGTTAGGGGTAGTGGTTAGGGGTAGTGGTAGTGGTTAGGGGTAGTGGTAGTGGTAGTGGTTAGGGGTAGTGGTAGTGGTAGTGGTTAGGGGTAGTGGTAGTGGTAGTGGTTAGGGGTAGTGGTAGTGGTTAGGGGTAGTGGTAGTGGTAGTGGTTAGGGGTAGTGGTAGTGGTTAGGGGTAGTGGTAGTGGTAGTGGTTAGGGGTAGTGGTAGTGGTAGGGGTAGTGGTAGTGGTAGGGGTTAGGGGTAGTGGTTAGGGGTAGTGGTAGTGGTAGTGGTAGGGGTAGTGGTAGTGGTAGGGGTAGTGGTAGTGGTTAGGGATAGTGGTAGTGGTAGTGGTAGTGGTTAGGGGTAGTGGTTAGGGGTAGTGGTAGTGGTTAGGGATAGTGGTAGTGGTAGTGGTTAGGGGTAGTGGTAGTGGTAGGGGTAGGGGTAGGGGTAGTGGTAGGGGTAGTGGTAGTGGTAGTGGTTAGGGGTAGTGGTAGTGGTAGTGGTTAGGGGTAGTGGTAGTGGTAGGGGTAGTGGTAGTGGTAGTGGTAGGGGTAGTGGTAGTGGTTAGGGGTAGTGGTTAGGGGTAGTGGTAGTGGTAGGGGTAGTGGTAGTGGTAGGGGTAGTGGTAGTGGTAGGGGTAGTGGTAGTGGTTAGGGGTAGTGGTAGTGGTAGTGGTAGTGCTAGTGGTTAGGGGTAGTGGTAGTGGTAGGGGTAGTGGTAGTGGTAGTGGTTAGGGGTAGTGGTTAGGGGTAGTGGTAGGGGTAGTGCTAGTGGTAGTGGTAGTGGTAGTGGTAGGGGTAGTGGTAGTGGTAGTGGTAGGGGTAGTGGTAGGGGTAGTGGTAGTGGTAGTGGTAGTGGTTAGGGGTAGTGGTAGGGGTAGTGGTAGTGGTAGGGGTAGTGGTAGGTGGTAGTGGTGGGGGTGGGTGGGGGTTAGGTGGGGTAGTGGTAGGGGTGGGTTGGTAGGTGGTAGTGGTAGTGGTAGGGGTAGTGTTAGGGGTAGTGGTAGTGGTAGGGGTAGGGGTAGTGGTAGTGGTAGGGGTAGTGGTAGTGGTAGGGGTAGTGGTAGTGGTAGGGGTAGTGGTAGGGGTAGTGGTAGGGGTAGTGGTTAGGGGTAGTGGTAGGTGTAGTGGTAGTGGTAGTGGTAGGGGTAGTGGTAGTGGTAGGGGTAGTGGTAGTGGTTAGTGGTAGGGGTAGTGGTAGTGGTAGTGGTTAGGGGTAGTGGTAGGGGTAGTGGTAGTGGTAGTGGTAGTGGTTAGGGGTAGTGGTAGGGGTAGTGGTAGTGGTAGGGGTAGTGGTAGGGGTAGTGGTAGTGTTAGGGGTAGTGTTAGGGGTAGTGGTAGTGGTAGGGGTAGGGGTAGTGGTAGTGGTAGGGGTAGTGGTAGTGGTAGGGGTAGTGGTAGTGGTAGGGGTAGTGGTAGGGGTAGTGGTAGGGGTAGTGGTTAGGGGTAGTGGTAGGTGTAGTGGTAGTGGTAGTGGTAGGGGTAGTGGTAGTGGTAGGGGTAGTGGTAGTGGTTAGTGGTAGGGGTAGTGGTAGTGGTAGTGGTTAGGGGTAGTGGTAGGGGTAGTGGTAGTGGTAGTGGTGGTGGTAGTGGTGGTGGTAGTGGTAGGGGTAGTGGTTAGGGGTAGTGGTAGTGGTAGTGGTAGTGGTTAGGGATAGTGGTAGTGGTTAGGGGTAGTGGTAGTGGTTAGGGATAGTGGTAGTGGTAGTGGTAGTGGTAGGGGTAGTGGTAGTGGTAGTGGTGGTGGTAGTGGTGGTGGTAGTGGTAGGGGTAGTGGTTAGGGGTAGTGGTAGTGGTAGTGGTAGTGGTTAGGGGTAGTGGTAGTGGTAGTGGTAGTGGTTAGGGGTAGTGGTAGTGGTAGTGGTAGTGTTTAGTGGTAGTGGTAGTGGTAGTGGTAGTGGTTAGGGATAGTGGTAGTGGTTAGGGGTAGTGGTAGTGGTTAGGGATAGTGGTAGTGGTAGTGGTAGTGGTAGTGGTAGTGGTTAGGGGTAGTGGTAGTGGTTAGGGGTAGTGGTAGTGGTTAGGGGTAGTGGTAGTGGTAGTGGTAGTGGTTAGGGGTAGTGGTAGTGGTAGTGGTAGTGGTTAGGGGTAGTGGTAGGGGTAGTGGTAGTGGTAGTGGTAGGGGTAGGGGTAGTGGTAGTGGTAGGGGTAGTGGTAGGGGTAGTGGTAGTGGTAGGGGTAGTGGTAGGGGTAGTGGTAGGGGTAGGGGTAGGGGTAGTGGTAGGGGTAGGGGTAGTGGTAGGGGTAGGGGTAGTGGTAGTGGTAGGGGTAGTGGTAGTGGTTAGGGGTAGTGGTAGGGGTAGTGGTAGGGGTAGGGGTAGTGGTAGGGGTAGTGGTTAGGGGTAGTGGTAGGGGTAGTGGTAGTGGTAGGGGTAGTGGTAGTGGTTAGGGGTAGTGGTAGTGGTAGTGGTAGTGGTTAGGGGTAGTGGTAGTGGTAGTGGTAGTGGTTAGGGGTAGTGGTAGTGGTAGTGGTAGTGGTAGTGGTAGTGGTTAGGGGTAGTGGTAGTGGTAGTGTTTAGTGGTAGTGGTAGTGGTAGTGGTAGTGTTTAGTGGTAGTGGTTAGTGGTAGGGGTAGTGGTAGGGATAGTGGTAGTGGTTAGGGATAGTGGTAGTGGTAGTGGTAGTGGTTAGGGATAGTGGTAGTGGTTAGGGGTAGTGGTAGTGGTAGTGGTTAGGGATAGTGGTAGTGGTTAGGGGTAGTGGTAGTGGTTAGGGGTAGTGGTAGTGGTAGTGGTAGTGGTTAGGGGTAGTGGTAGTGGTAGTGGTAGTGGTTAGGGGTAGTGGTAGTGGTAGTGTTTAGTGGTAGTGGTAGTGTTTAGTGGTAGTGGTAGTGGTAGTGGTAGTGTTTAGTGGTAGTGGTAGTGGTAGTGGTAGTGGTTAGGGATAGTGGTAGTGGTTAGGGGTAGTGGTAGTGTTTAGTGGTAGTGGTAGTGGTTAGGGGTAGTGGTAGTGGTTAGGGGTAGTGGTAGTGGTAGTGGTAGTGGTTAGGGGTAGTGGTAGTGGTAGTGGTAGTGGTTAGGGGTAGTGGTAGTGGTAGTGGTTAGGGGTAGTGGTAGTGGTTAGGGGTAGTGGTAGTGGTAGTGGTAGTGGTAGTGGTTAGGGGTAGTGGTAGTGGTTAGGGGTAGTGGTAGTGGTAGTGGTTAGGGGTAGTGGTAGGGGTAGTGGTAGGGGTAGTGGTAGTGGTAGTGGTAGTGGTAGTGTTAGTGGTAGTGGTAGGGATAGTGGTAGTGGTAGTGGTAGTGGTAGTGGTAGTGGTTAGGGGTAGTGGTAGTGGTAGTGGTAGTGGTTAGGGGTAGTGGTAGTGGTAGTGGGTAGGGGTAGTGGTAGGGGTAGTGGTAGTGGTAGTGGTAGTGTTTAGTGGTAGTGGTAGGGATAGTGGTAGTGGTAGTGGTAGTGGTTAGGGATAGTGGTAGTGGTTAGGGGTAGTGGTAGTGGTAGTGGTAGTGGTTAGGGGTAGTGGTAGTGGTAGTGGTAGTGGTTAGGGGTAGTGGTAGTGGTAGTGGTTAGGGGTAGTGGTAGGGGTAGTGGTAGGGGTAGTGGTAGTGGTAGTGGTAGTGTTTAGTGGTAGTGGTAGGGATAGTGGTAGTGGTAGTGGTAGTGGTTAGGGGTAGTGGTAGTGGTAGTGGTAGTGGTTAGGGGTAGTGGTAGTGGTAGTGGTTAGGGGTAGTGGTAGGGGTAGTGGTAGGGGTAGTGGTAGTGGTAGTGGTAGTGTTTAGTGGTAGTGGTAGGGATAGTGGTAGTGGTAGTGGTTAGGGATAGTGGTAGTGGTAGTGGTAGTGGTAGTGGTAGTGGTTAGGGGTAGTGGTAGTGGTAGTGTTTAGTGGTAGTGGTAGGGATAGTGGTAGTGGTAGTGGTAGTGGTAGTGGTTAGGGGTAGTGGTAGTGGTAGTGGTTAGGGGTAGTGGTAGGGGTAGTGGTAGTGGTAGTGGTAGTGGTAGTGTTAGTGGTAGTGGTAGTGGTAGTGGTTAGGGATAGTGGTAGTGGTAGTGGTAGTGGTAGTGGTAGTGGTTAGGGATAGTGGTAGTGGTAGTGGTTAGGGATAGTGGTAGTGGTAGTGGTAGTGGTAGTGGTAGTGGTAGTGGTAGTGGTTAGGGGTAGTGGTAGTGGTAGTGGTAGTGTTTAGGGGTAGTGGTAGTGGTAGTGTTTAGTGGTAGTGGTAGTGGTTAGGGGTAGTGGTTAGGGATAGTGGTAGTGGTAGTGGTTAGGGGTAGTGGTAGTGGTAGTGTTTAGTGGTAGTGGTAGTGGTAGTGATAGTGGTAGTGGTAGTGATAGTGGTAGTGGTTAGGGATAGTGGTAGTGGTAGTGGTTAGGGGTAGTGGTAGTGGTTAGGGGTAGTGGTAGTGTTTAGTGGTAGTGGTAGTGGTTAGGGGTAGTGGTAGTGGTTAGGGGTAGTGGTAGTGGTAGTGGTAGTGTTTAGTGGTAGTGGTTAGGGATAGTGGTAGTGGTAGTGGTTAGGGATAGTGGTAGTGGTAGTGGTAGTGTTTAGTGGTAGTGGTAGTGGTAGTGGTAGGGATAGTGGTAGTGGTTAGTGGTAGTGGTAGTGGTAGTGGTAGTGGTTAGGGATAGTGGTAGTGGTTAGGGATAGTGGTAGTGGTAGTGGTTAGGGGTAGTGGTAGTGGTTAGGGGTAGTGGTAGTGGTTAGTGGTAGTGGTTAGGGATAGTGGTAGTGGTTAGGGATAGTGGTAGTGGTTAGGGGTAGTGGTAGTGGTAGTGGTAGTGGTAGTGTTTAGGGGTAGTGGTAGTGGTTAGGGATAGTGGTAGTGGTAGTGGTAGTGGTTAGGGGTAGTGGTAGTGGTAGTGGTAGTGGTAGTGGTAGGGATAGTGGTAGGGGTAGTGGTAGTGGTAGTGGTAGGGGTAGTGGTAGTGGTAGTGGTAGGGGTAGTGGTAGTGGTAGTGGTAGTGCTTAGGGGTAGTGGTAGTGGTAGTGGTAGTGTTTAGGGGTAGTGGTTAGGGATAGTGGTAGTGGTAGTGGTAGTGGTAGTGGTTAGGGATAGTGGTAGTGGTTAGGGATAGTGGTAGTGGTAGTGGTAGTGGTTAGGGGTAGTGGTAGTGGTTAGTGGTTAGGGATAGTGGTAGTGGTTAGGGATAGTGGTAGTGGTTAGGGGTAGTGGTAGTGGTAGTGGTAGTGTTTAGGGGTAGTGGTAGTGGTTAGGGATAGTGGTAGTGGTAGTGGTAGTGGTTAGGGGTAGTGGTAGTGGTAGTGGTAGTGGTAGTGGTAGTGTTTAGTGGTAGTGGTAGTGGTAGTGGTTAGGGGTAGTGGTAGTGGTTAGGGATAGTGGTAGTGGTAGTGGTAGTGGTAGTGGTTAGGGATAGTGGTAGTGGTAGTGTTTAGGGGTAGTGGTAGTGGTTAGGGATAGTGGTAGTGGTAGTGGTAGTGGTAGTGGTTAGGGGTAGTGGTAGTGGTAGTGGTAGTGGTAGTGTTTAGTGGTAGTGGTAGTGGTAGTGGTAGTGGTTAGGGGTAGTGGTTAGGGATAGTGGTAGTGGTAGTGGTTAGGGGTAGTGGTAGTGGTAGTGTTTAGTGGTAGTGGTAGTGATAGTGGTAGTGGTTAGGGATAGTGGTAGTGGTAGTGGTAGTGGTAGTGATAGTGGTAGTGGTTAGGGATAGTGGTAGTGGTAGTGGTTAGGGGTAGTGGTAGTGGTTAGGGGTAGTGGTAGTGGTAGTGTTTAGTGGTAGTGGTAGTGGTTAGGGGTAGTGGTAGTGGTTAGGGGTAGTGGTAGTGGTAGTGGTAGTGTTTAGTGGTAGTGGTAGTGGTTAGGGATAGTGGTAGTGGTAGTGGTTAGGGATAGTGGTAGTGGTAGTGGTAGTGGTAGTGGTTAGGGGTAGTGGTTAGTGGTAGTGGTAGTGGTTAGGGATAGTGGTAGTGGTTAGTGGTAGTGGTAGGGATAGTGGTAGTGGTTAGGGATAGTGGTAGTGGTAGTGATAGTGGTAGTGGTTAGGGATAGTGGTAGTGGTAGTGGTTAGGGGTAGTGGTAGTGGTTAGGGATAGTGGTAGTGGTAGTGGTAGTGGTAGTGGTTAGGGATAGTGGTAGTGGTAGTGTTTAGGGGTAGTGGTAGTGGTTAGGGATAGTGGTAGTGGTAGTGGTAGTGGTAGTGGTTAGGGGTAGTGGTAGTGGTAGTGGTAGTGGTAGTGTTTAGTGGTAGTGGTAGTGGTAGTGGTAGTGGTTAGGGGTAGTGGTTAGGGATAGTGGTAGTGGTAGTGGTTAGGGGTAGTGGTAGTGGTAGTGTTTAGTGGTAGTGGTAGTGATAGTGGTAGTGGTTAGGGATAGTGGTAGTGGTAGTGGTAGTGGTAGTGATAGTGGTAGTGGTTAGGGATAGTGGTAGTGGTAGTGGTTAGGGGTAGTGGTAGTGGTTAGGGGTAGTGGTAGTGGTAGTGGTAGTGGTAGTGGTTAGGGGTAGTGGTAGTGGTTAGGGGTAGTGGTAGTGGTAGTGGTAGTGTTTAGTGGTAGTGGTAGTGGTTAGGGATAGTGGTAGTGGTAGTGGTTAGGGATAGTGGTAGTGGTAGTGGTAGTGGTAGTGGTTAGGGATAGTGGTAGTGGTTAGTGGTAGTGGTAGTGGTTAGGGATAGTGGTAGTGGTTAGTGGTAGTGGTAGGGATAGTGGTAGTGGTTAGGGATAGTGGTAGTGGTAGTGGTAGTGGTAGTGGTTAGGGATAGTGGTAGTGGTTAGGGATAGTGGTAGTGGTAGTGGTTAGGGGTAGTGGTAGTGGTTAGGGGTAGTGGTAGTGGTTAGTGGTAGTGGTTAGGGATAGTGGTAGTGGTTAGGGATAGTGGTAGTGGTAGTGGTAGTGTTTAGGGGTAGTGGTAGTGGTTAGGGATAGTGGTAGTGGTAGTGGTAGTGGTTAGGGGTAGTGGTAGTGGTAGTGGTAGGGATAGTGGTAGTGGTAGTGGTAGTGGTAGGGGTAGTGGTAGTGGTAGGTGTAGTGGTAGTGGTAGTGGTAGTGCTTAGGGGTAGTGGTAGTGGTAGTGGTAGTGGTAGTGTTTAGGGGTAGTGGTTAGGGGTAGTGGTAGTGGTTAGGGGTAGTGGTTAGGGGTAGTGGTAGGGTTAGTGTTTAGGGTTAGTGTTTAGGGGTAGTAGTTAGGGGTGGTGTTTAGGGGTAGTGGTAGTGGTAGTGGTAGGGGTAGTGGTAGTGGTAGTGGTAGTGCTTAGGGGTAGTGGTAGTGGTAGTGGTAGTGGTTAGGGGTAGTGGTAGTGGTAGTGGTAGTGGTAGGGGTAGTGGTAGTGGTAGGGTTAGTGTTTAGGGTTAGTGTTTAGGGGTAGTAGTTAGGGGTAGTGGTAGTGGTTAGGGGTAGTGGTAGTGGTTAGGGGTAGTGGTTAGGGGTAGTGGTAGGGTTAGTGTTTAGGGGTAGTAGTTAGGGGTGGTGTTTAGGGGTAGGGGTAGTGGTAGTGGTAGTGGTTAGGGGTAGTGGTAGTGGTAGGGGTAGTGGTAGTGGTAGTGGTAGTGGTTAGGGGTAGTGGTAGTGGTAGGGGTAGTGGTAGTGGTAGGGTTAGTGTTTAGGGTTAGTGTTTAGGGGTAGTAGTTAGGGGTAGTGGTAGTGGTTAGGGGTAGTGGTAGTGTTTAGGGGTAGTGTTTAGGGTTAGTGTTTAGGGGTAGTAGTTAGGGGTGGTGTTTAGGGGTAGTGGTTAGGGGTGGTGTTTAGGGGTAGTAGTTAGGGGTGGTGTTTAGGGGTAGTGGTTAGGGGTAGTGGTAGGGGTAGTGTTTAGGGTTAGTGTTTAGGGGTAGTAGTTAGGGGTGGTGTTTAGGGGTAGTGGTAGTGGTAGTGGTTAGGGGTAGTGGTAGGGTTAGTGTTTAGGGTTAGTGTTTAGGGGTAGTAGTTAGGGGTGGTGTTTAGGGTTAGTGTTTAGGGGTAGTAGTTAGGGGTGGTGTTTAGGGGTAGTGTTTAGGGGTAGTAGTTAGGGGTAGTGGTAGTGTTTAGGGGTAGTGGTAGTGGTAGTGGTTAGGGGTAGTGGTAGGGGTAGTGTTTAGGGTTAGTGTTTAGGGGTGGTGTTTAGGGGTGGTGTTTAGGGTTAGTGTTTAGGGGTAGTAGTTAGGGGTGGTGTTTAGGCGTAGTGTTTAGGGGTAGTAGTTAGGGGTAGTGGTAGTGGTTAGGGGTAGTGGTTAGGGGTAGTGGTAGGGTTAGTGTTTAGGGTTAGTGTTTAGGGGTGGTGTTTAGGGGTGGTGTTTAGGGGTAGTAGTTAGGGGTGGTGTTTAGGGGTAGTGGTTAGGGGTGGTGTTTAGGGGTAGTGGTTAGGGGTGGTGTTTAGGGGTAGTGTTTAGGGGTAGTAGTTAGGGGTAGTGGTAGTGGTTAGGGGTAGTGGTTAGGGGTAGTGGTAGTGGTTAGGGGTAGTGGTAGGGTTAGTGTTTAGGGTTAGTGTTTAGGGGTGGTGTTTAGGGGTGGTGTTTAGGGTTAGTGTTTAGGGGTGGTGTTTAGGGGTGGTGTTTAGGGGTAGTAGTTAGGGGTGGTGTTTAGGGGTGGTGGTTAGGGGTGGTGTTTAGGGGTAGTGGTTAGGGGTAGTGGTTAGGGGTAGTAGTTAGGGGTAGTAGTTAGGGGTAGTAGTTAGGGGTAGTAGTTAGGGGTAGTAGTTAGGGGTAGTAGTTAGGGGTGGTAGTTAGGGGTGGTGTTTATGGGTGGTAGTTAGGGGTGGTAAGAACAGAAGGATGCAGTGTGAATAATTGCCCAACATGTCAGTCCTCATGGTGGAGAGAGAAGGATTGTGGAGGCTAGCTGAAATGATAGTTAACAGTGTATGCTTTGAGAAGTCTATTGCCTGCCTGACACTGACCACATTGCTTCTTAAAATGACCAACATGATAAGAATTTACATGTTTTATAATTATGTTGTGATTGCTTAAATCTTTCCCAAAAGTTTGAGACAGTTCTAATTTCCAGCTGACAGGGAGAGGATTGAGTGTTCTCTCTCTCAGTGCTCTGCTCCGCTCCGCTGCGTTGTGGCCTTCTTGTTGACAGAGACAAGGAGAACACTCTGGCTTCTGGCCTGGAGGCTGGGGCAGGACTTTGTTGTATTGCTGCAATGCATGATTCATCCAAAACATTATGAAGACATGAAACATGTCTCATCAAATTATATTGATAATGAACTGGAGGATGATTCAGTGAAGTACTATTAGTAGCAGGCTTCTAAGTTCAAATAGCTGTCAGTTATTTTTACCTAAATAACTTGATAGATTTTTACAGACACATGTTGGTCTCTAAGAAGCTAGCTACAGTAGACCTGTTGGAGTCTAGCATGCTAAACCTCCCCTCAGAGGGTTTTATGTTACCACAGCCTGACAACACCCTCCTAGTCCTAACCTGTTGGAGTCTAGCATACTAAACCTCCCCTCAGAGGGTTTTATGTTACCACAGCCTGACAACACCCTCCTAGTCCTAACCTGTTGGAGTCTAGAGTACTAAACCTCCCTTCAGAGGGTTTTATGTTACCACAGCCTGACAACACCCTCCTAGTCCTAACCTGTTGGAGTCTAGCATACTAAACCTCCCATCAGAGGGTTTTATGTTACCACAGCCTGACAACACCCTCCTAGTCCTAACCTGTTGGAGTCTAGAGTACTAAACCTCCCTTCAGAGGGTTTTATGTTACCACAGCCTGACAACACCCTCCTAGTCCTAACCTGTTGGAGTCTAGCATACTAAACCTCCCATCAGAGGGTTTTATATTACCACAGCCTGACAACACCCTCCTAGTCCTAACCTGTTGGAGTCTAGCATACTAAACCTCCCATCAGAGGGTTTTATGTTACCACAGCCTGACAACACCCTCCTAGTCCTAACCTGTTGGAGTCTAGCATACTAAACCTCCCATCAGAGGGTTTTATGTTACCACAGCCTGACAACACCCTCCTAGTCCTAACCTGTTGGAGTCTAGAGTACTAAACCTCCCTTCAGAGGGTTTTATGTTACCACAGCCTGACAACACCCTCCTAGTCCTAACCTGTTGGAGTCTAGCATACTAAACCTCCCATCAGAGGGCTTTATGTTACCACAGCATTACGGCTCCTAACGGGGAGAATAGGTCCAGAGACACCCAGGTTCAAGTTATTTGCCGTTTGGAATAAATACATTGGAAGTCTCACTGACAGACAGAGAGAGACCCAATGATCCCACAGTTGACAGTGCAGGTCAAGCTATGAGGTCGAAGGAATTGTCCGTAGAGCTCCGAGACTGGATTGTGTTGAGGCACAGATTGAACCAAGATTGAACTCTTTTGCCTCAATGCTAAGCATCACGTCTGGAGGAAACCTGGAACCATCCCTAAGGTGAAGCATGGTGGTGGCAGCATCGTGCTGAGGGATGTTTTTCAGCTGCAGGGACTGGGAGACTAGTCAGTATCGAGAATGAACGAAGCAAAGTACAGCGAGATCCTTGATGAAAACCTGCTCCAGAGCGCTCAGCACCTCAGGCTGGGGCGAAGGTTCACCTTCCAACAGGACAACAACCCTAAGCACACAGCCAAGACAACACAGGAGTGGCTTCGGAACAAGTCTCTGAATGTTCTTGAGTGGGTCAGCCAGAGCCCGGACTTGAACCCGATCGAACATCTCTGAAGAGACCTGAAAATAGCTGTGCAACGACGCTCCCCATCCAACCTGACAGAGCTTGAGAGGATCTGCAGAGAAGAATGGAAGAAACTCCCCAAATACAGGTGTGCCAAGCTTGTAGCGTCATACCTAAGAAGACTTGATGCTGTAATCGCTGCCAAAGGTTCTTCAACAAAGTACTGAGTAAAGGGTCTGAATATTTATGTAAATGTGATCTATCAGTTTTTTATTTGCTGTGTCATTATGGGGTATTGTGTGTAGATTGATGAGGGGAAAAAACTGAGCGGGAGAGAATGGGAATGTGAAAGAGGGAAAAATAGTTCCTGAATTAGATCTGAGATGCTCTGGTCCTTCAGATGTCTCCATCAGCTAACCACAAGCCCGGCCTGAGCATGTGAAGCATTCTGCCTAGCTGGCACAGACACAGCTACCAACCGCTGCTAATTACTGCAATGTGTTAGCTACAATAAAGCACTCTGCTCTCTCTCTCTCTCGCTCTCTCTCTCTCTCTCTCGCTCTCTCTCTCTCTCTCTCTCTCTCTCTCCCTCTCCCTCTCCCTCTCCCTCTCCCTCCCTCTCTCCCTCCCTCTCTCCCTCCCTCCCTGTCTGAGTCCTGGCATCCAGAGCCATGTGTTTATTATAGTTCTCTGTATGGGTCTCCTGCAACATGGAGTACTGTATGTTGCCTACATACATACATGGTGATTTCAGGTCAGCAGCTCTAACATCACTTTACTGCATGCTTTGAATTAGTTGTTAATTAAATCATAGAACCGTGCTCAGTTGTAGTTGGCCAAAATCATGAAGCTGAGCAGCCAGTAATAACATCAGGGGTAGTGTCCCAAATGGCACCCTATTCCCTATATATTTTCCCTATGGGCCCTGGTCTAAAGTAGTGCACTATATATCTCATAACAAACAGCCTAGTTTTCAGGAACCAGTGGACTGACTGCAGGTTTAGTGTTTCTCCCAGTTTGACAAATGGGGGCTGAGGAATCCAGCAATACATTTATAAGACTTAATACTGCTCACTGTGTACCTTTCAGGACATTAATATTTCATTAACGCAGTACAGCCATTGTTCATGCTACAGATATCTTATCCCTGTAGAGAATGCAGTCCCTCAGAAGGGGAGGGGTGAGAGAGAGGGGGCGGGGTTGATGGAGTGAGAACGGGAAAAAGGCTGTTTTCAGTAAGATAGTGATTCAGTGGACCACTGTGATGCTGATGTTGTAATCCCTGAGATGTGTCACGGTGGGTTCCAGCTGCAGAGCTGTGTTTGTACTGTAGTCAGCTCTTTAGGCTGAGGCTGTAGAAAGTAGTGCCTGGCCTCAGCCCTGCCTGGCACACTCACCGGGGATTAAACGCTCATTGAAATCATAGAAAAACTCAAGGAAAAATTATAACCACACATCCAAGTCCAGGCACTTGTGTGGGTTAAAAAGTATTTAATGTGGGGACTAAGTCATTATTAAAATACCCCAACACTTTCATCAGGGTGTCAGATTCCTGACAGGCCGCCCCCAGGTGCGGCATGTAGCCTAGTGGTTAGAGTGTTGGGCCCGTAACTGAAAGGTTGCAGGATCAAATCCCCGAGCTGACAAGGTAAACATCTGTCGTTCTGCCCCTGAACAAGGCAGTTAACCCACTGTTCCTAGGCCGTCATTGTAAATAAGAATTTGTTCTTAAACTCACTTGCCTAGTTAAATAAAGGTTAAATTAAAAAGGTGGTTAGAGTAGGCAATAACACATCCTCCATGCTGATCCTCAACACGGTGGTAGGCCTGATCACTGACACCAATGAGACAGCCTGTAGGGAGGAGGTCAGAGACAACAACCTCTCCCACAACGTGATCAGGACTACAGGACTACAGGCTGAGCCAGGTGGCTGTAATGGAGCAGGTGAGACCTTAGTGTCCACATCACTAAGGATCTATCAAGGTCCAAACACACCAAGACAGTCGTGAAGAGGGACGACAACGCCTCTTCCTTTTTAGGAGGCTGAATTGATTTGTCATGGGCCCTCAGATGTTATGGAACAGGAAGCTGTGATGTCTGTTATGGAACAGGAAGCTGTGATGTCTTTTATGGAACAGGAAGCTGTGATGTCTGTTATGGAACAGGAAGCTGTGATGTCTTTTATGGAACAGGAAGCTGTGATGTCTGTTATGGAACAGGAAGCTGTGATGTCTGTTATGGAACAGGAAGCTGTGATGTCTGTTATGGAACAGGAAGCTGTGATGTCTGTTATGGAACAGGAAGCTTTGATGTCTGTTATGGAACAGGAAGCTGTGATGTCTTTTATGGAACAGGAAGCTGTGATGTCTGTTATGGAACAGGAAGCTGTGATGTCTGTTATGGAACAGGAAGCTGTGATGTCTGTTATGGAACAGGAAGCTGTGATGTCTGTTATGGAACAGGAAGCTGTGATGTCTGTTATGGAACAGGAAGTTGTGATGTCTGCTATGGAACAGGAATCTGTGTTGTCTGTTATGGAACAGGAATCTGTGAATAGCTAGACATTTAACGATTTCGGATGTGTTATTAAATTTAGTCTGGAGTGTCAGAGTGCGCTCTGAGCATTCGGGTGTTGAGCCTTCATCAATTCATCAGTTATTCTCCCCTCTGACACACTCAGATGAGAGTGCTCAGAGTAGATAGCCAGAATTAACAATGTCCACTGAAACGCACAACTATACCACTTAGCTAAGAATGATGAAAATAAACGTTGGGTAGTTAGTTAGATAGCAGATCGTTAATATACTGCCTGGCAAGTTCCATGTATTAGTAGCCAACTAACGATAACGTTACTCGTAAGGTAACTAACGTTAGTTAACATAGCGGTACTTACTGCTGTAATGCTATGCGGTTCATAAGGATAGTCTAGATAACAAACTGTCAGCCAACATAACGTGCAACTTATTTGAAAAGTCATTACTTTATTACATTGTTGAACATTGTCTTAACATTTGTCATAATTAGTTAAAGCAATGAATCTGTAAATTTCTCTCTTCAGTCTTCGGCTGCATATTTTCATCCATTTTCTTCAACTCTGAAAACGTTGTAAAGCCAGGGCCATTTTCTGAAGAATTGCGTTATGGACCCTAAAAAGCACTGAAATAGTGTCTTCGTATTTTTGCTAATTTAGTACGACATCCGGGAACTTTTGGCATACTAACTATATCCATACTATGACCAATAAGCATACAACATACTGAATTCACATAGTATGGTTAGTGTGGTTAGTATGAATATTAGAACACAGCTTCGACCTTTAAACATTTGTTGGCAACGTGGCTTCTGTGCTTTGTTTAGTGAATGGTAATGTCCACCTCCTTGGCCCTGGCCTCTCTCTCTCTCTCTCTGGCTGGCTGGTAATGATGGTGGTGGTGGTAGAGAGGGGGTCTGATTGCCGCGGCCTCCCCAGGGACGTCTCTCTCTGCGTGGGTCGTGACATGGGGGACAAGGCCTCAACGTGTCAGACCTGGGGGGAGAGGGGGGAGTCTGTTTGAGATAAGGACCTATCTGGTTACCCTCCATTTATTTTCTCACTGCTTGGGCGTTCGTCCGCCCCGCCCCCTCCTCCCTCCCTCTCACCCCCTCCCTCCGTCTTCCCCCCCACCACCGCTCCCTCCTCCAGCTCCCCTCCCCACTCCTCCCTCTCTCCACCCCCCCTGCTCCCTCCCTCTTCCCTCCCTGCTCCCTCTCTCCAGACACACTGCTTTGATGTCACTCTGAGTTCACTGGACCCTGGAGAGGAAAAACAACAATAACATTAGAACGTGTTTATCCAGCCAGCTTTCTGTTGGACTCTCAATAATCCAGTGGAACACTGTGAAAATGACCAGTTTGACTAATGTTTGGTTTAGTAGTGCTAGCAGCTCCCCTCAGCCCCGGAGATAGAGGGGTGGAGGGACGGGAGTGGAGGGGGGGTGGAGGGCTGAGGGGGTGGAGGGCTGAGGGGGTGGAGGGCTGAGGGGTTGGAGGGGTGGAGAGGGAGTGGAGGGCTGAGGGGGTGGAGGGCTGAGGGGTTGGAGGGGTGGAGAGGGAGTGGAGGGCTGAGGGGGTGGAGGGCTGAGGGGTTGGAGGGGTGGAGAGGGAGTGGAGGGCTGAGGGGAGTGGAGGGCTGGGGGTGGAGGGAGGGGAGTGGAGGGCTGGGGGTGGAGGGAGGGGAGTGGAGGGCTGGAGGTGGAGGGAGGGGAGTGGAGGGCTGGGGGTGGAGGGAGGGGAGTGGAGGGCTGGAGGTGGAGGGAGGGGAGTGGAGGGCTGGGGGTGGAGGGAGGGGAGTGGAGGGCTGGGGGTGGAGGGAGGGGAGTGGAGGGCTGGGGGTGGAGGGAGGGGAGTGGAGGGCTGGGGGTGGAGGGAGGGGAGTGGAGGGCTGGGGGTGGAGGGAGGGGAGTGGAGGGCTGGGGGTGGAGGGAGGGGAGTGGAGGGCTGGGGGTGGAGGGAGGGGGGGTGGATTGTTTCTCATACACCAGATATATACTACATGACCGAAAGTATGTGGACACCTGCTTGTCCAACATCTCATTCCAAAATCATGGGCATTAATATGGAGTTGGTCCCCCCCTTTGCTGCTATAACAGCCTCCACTCTTCTGGGAAGGTTTTCCACTAGATGTTGGAAAATTGCTGCGAGGAACTTGCTTCCATTCAGCCACAAGCATTAGTGAGGTCAGGCACTGATATTAGGCGATTAGACCTGGCTCGTAGTCGGCGTTCCAATTCATCCCAAAGGTGTTCGATGGGATTCAGGTCAGGGCTCTGTGCAGACCAGTCAAGTTCTTCCACACCGATCTCGACAAACCATTTCTTAGGCTTGTGTCCCATTCTGTGAGCTTGTGTGGCCAGCACTTCAGGGCTGAGCCGTTGTATCTCCTAGATGTTTCCATTTCACAATAACAGCACTTATAGTTGACCAGGGCAGCTCTAGCAGGGCAGAAATCTGACAAACTGACTTTTGGAAAGGTGGCATCCTATTACGGTTCCATGTTGAAAGTCACAGAGCTCTTAATTAAGGCTATTCTACTGCCAATGTTTGTCTATGGAGATCTCATGGCTGTGTGCTTGACTTTATACACCTGTCAGCAACGGTGTCTGAAATAGCCGAATCCACTAATTTGAAGGGGTGTCCACATACGTTTGTATATAAAATGTACATTTGAAGTCGGAAGTTTACATACTCCTTAGCCAAATACATTTAAACTTAGTTTTTCACCATTTAGTAGTAAAAATTCCCTGTCTTAGGTCAGTTAGGATCACCACTTTATTTTAAGAATGTGAAATGTCAGAACAATAGTAGAGAGAATGATTTATTTCAGCTTTTATTTCTTTCATCACATTCCCAGTGGGTCAGAAGTTTACGTACACTCAATTAGTATTTGGTAGCATTGCCTTTAAATTGTTTAACTTGGGTCAAACGTTTCGGGTAGCCTTCCACAAGCTTCCCACAATAAGTTGGGTGAATTTTGGCCCATTCCTCCTGACAGAACTGGTTTAACTGAGTCAGGTTTGTAGGCCTCCTTGCTTGCACATGCTTTTTCAGTTCTGCCCACAGATTTTCTATAGGATTGAGGTCAGGGCTTTGTGATGGTCACTCCAATACCTTGACTTTGTTGTCCTTAAGCCATTTTGCCACAACTTTGGAAGTATGCTTGGGGTCATTGTCCATTTGGAAGACCCATTTGCGACCAAGCTTTAACTTCCTGACTGATGTCTTGAGATGTTGCTTCAATATATCATCAACATTTTCCTTCCTCATGATGCCATCTATTTTGTGAAGTGCACCAGTCCCTCCTGCAGCAAAGCACCCCCATAACATGATGCTGCCACCCCCGTGCTTCACGGTTGGGATGGTGTTCTTCAGCTTGCAAGCCTCTCCCTTTTTCCTCCAAACATAACGATGGTCATTATGGCCAAACAGTTCTATTTTTGTTTCATCAGACCAGAGGACATTTCTCCAAAAAGTACAATCTTTGTCCCCATGTGCAGTTGCAAAGCGTAGTTTGGCTTTTTTATGGCGGTTTTGGAGCAGTGGCTTCTTCCTTGTTGAGCGGCCTTTCAGGTTATGTCGATATAGGATTCGTTTTACTGTGGATATACAGTGGGGAGAACAAGTATTTGATACACTGCCGATTTTGCAGGTTTTCCTACTTACAAAGCATGTAGAAGTCTGTAATTTTTTATCATAGGTACTCTTCAACTGTGAGTGATGGAATCTAAAACAAAAATCCAGAAAATCACATTGTATGATTTTTAAGTAATTAATTTGTATTTTATGGCATGACATAAGTATTTGATACATCAGAAAAGCAGAACTTAACATTTGGTACAGAAACCTTTGTTTGCAATTACAGAGATCATACGTTTCCTGTAGTTCTTGACCAGGTTTGCACACACTGCAGCAGGGATTTTGGCCCACTCCTCCATCCAGATCCTTCAGGTTTCGGGGCTGTCGCTGGGCAATACGGACTTTCAGCTCCCTCCAAAGATTTTCTATTGGGTTCAGGTCTGGAGACTGGCTAGGCCACTCCAGGACCTTGAGATGCTTCTTACGGAGCCACTCCTTAGTTGCCCTGGCTGTGTGTTTCGGGTCGTTGTCATGCTGGAAGACCCAGCCACGACCCATCTTCAATGCTCTTACTGAGGGAAGGAGGTTGTTGGCCAAGATCTCGCGATACATGGCCCCATCCATCCTCCCCTCAATACGGTGCAGTCGTCCTGTCCCCTTTGCAGAAAAGCATCCCCAAAGAATGATGTTTCCACCTCCATGCTTCACGGTTGGGATGGTGTTCTTGGGGTTGTACTCATCCTTCTTCTTCCTCCAAACACGGTGAGTGGAGTTTAGACCAAAAAGCTATATTTTTGTCTCATCAGACCACATGACCTTCTCCCATTCCTCCTCTGGATCATCCAGATGGTAATTGGCAAACTTCAGACGGGCCTGGACATGTGCTGGCTTGAGCAGGGGGACCTTGCGTGCACTGCAGGATTTTAATCCATGACGGCGTAGTGTGTTACTAATGGTTTTCTTTGAGACTGTGGTCCCAGCTCTCTTCAGGTCATTGACCAGGTCCTGCCGTGTAGTTCTGGGCTGATCCCTCACCTTCCTCATGATCATTGATGCCCCACGAGGTGAGATCTTGCATGGTGCCCCAGACCGAGGGAGATTGACCGTCATCTTGAACTTCTTCCATTTTCTAATAATTGCGCCAACAGTTGTTGCCTTCTCACCAATCTGCTTGCCTATTGTCCTGTAGCCCATCCCAGCCTTGTGCAGGTCTACAATTTTATCCCTGATGTCCTTACACAGCTCTCTGGTCTTGGCCATTGTGGAGAGGTTGGAGTCTGTTTGATTGAGTGTGTGGACAGGTGTCTTTTATACAGGTAACGAGTTCAAACAGGTGCAGTTAATACAGGTAATGAGTGGAGAACAGGAGGGCTTCTTAAAGAAAAACTAACAGGTCTGTGAGAGCCGGAATTCTTACTGGTTGGTAGGTGATCAAATACGTATGTCATGCAATAAAATGCAAATTAATTATTTAAAAATCATACAATGTGATTTTCTGGATTTTTGTTTTAGATTCCGTCTCTCACAGTTGAAGTGTACCTATGATAAAAATTACAGACCTCTACATGCTTTGTAAGTAGGAAAACCTGCAAAATCGGCAGTGTATCAAATACTTGTTCTCCCCACTGTAGATACTTTTGTACCTGTTTCCTCCAGCATTTTCACAAGTTCCTTTGCTGTCAGCAGAAGCACGCTGGCTGTCTGAGGGCCTAGAGCCAGACGTCTACAGGGGCAGAGGGTGGAGAGAGGCCATGCTTGGCCTTCCTGTGCCCTAACCCTCCATGGGTGCCCATTTACTTTCTGGGTAGGGGGTCCCCCTCTCCTGTCAATCACACTGGCAGGGCTTCTCTGCTCTCTGCCGGCCGTCATCTCTACTCTACAGGGCAACAGCTGAGTTGACATGCCTGAAGGCCAGGCAGAACATACCCCCCCCCTCCAAGTCCTTTACCCTCCTCTACCCCCCCAGACCCTCCCCAGGATCCCCTCCAGACCCTCCCCAGGATCCCCCCCAGACCCTCCCCAGGGGCCCCCCCCAGACCCTCCCCAGGAGCCCCCCCAGACCCTCCCCAGGGGACCCCAGACCCCTCCCCAGGGGGCCCCCCAGACCCTCCCCAGGGGCCCCCCCCAGACCCCTCCCCAGGAGCCCCCCAGACCCTCCCCAGGGGCCCCCCCAGACCCTCCCCAGGAGCCCCCCAGACCCTCCCCAGGTGCCCCCCCCAGACCCTCCCCAGGCTGCCCCCCCAGACCCTCCCCAGGGGCCCCCCAGACCCTCCCCAGGTGCCCCCCAGACCCCTCCCCAGGTGCCCCCCAGACCCTCCCCAGGTGCCCCCAAGACCCTCCCCAGGTGCCCCCCCAGACCCTCCCCAGGTGCCCCCCCCAGACCCTCCCCAGGTGCCCCCCCCAGACCCTCCCCAGGGGGCCCCCCCCAGACCCTCCCCAGGAGCCCCCAGACCCTCCCCAGGTGCCCCCCAGACCCTCCCCAGGTGCCCTCCAGACCCTCTCCAGGGGCCCCCCAGACCCTCCCCAGGTGCCCCCCCAGACCCTCCCCAGGTGCCCCCCCAGACCCTCCCCAGGTGCCCACCCATACTCATTATCACTGCGTCAGATCCCGTAGTGTTTTAGCTATATTTAAATGTAGCTGCAGCATTTGAAGTGATGGAACGTTTACACATGAAGTGTAAGATAATTAGACTAGAATCTATTTCTATAATTCCCAACCTTGATGAGATATTTATTATTCCTCCACATTCTGTTTACCAGTTCCCACCGAGCTAGGCCATGGAAAACCCTCTGCCGCGGCGGCTCAGTGGAGAGTGTGTGTGTGTGTGTGTGTGTGTGTGTGTGTGTGTGTGTGTGTGTGTGTTAGCAGCTCAGTATAAATATTTTCACCAGACAGTCTTCATCTGTTTGGGCATCGCTGTGTTTAATTAGCACACAGACCGACCGGGAAACGGCTTCATCCAGTCTGGGATGTTTAAATGTCATCCTCATTACTACACCAACACCACAAGTACAGGACTTATCTGATCACCTAGTGTCAAACCTAGAGGTTGGAATGGATGGCTGAAGAGCTGTCAGGGTGGAGGGTGGAGGAGGGGGAGGATGGAGAGGTGGAGGGAGGAAGAGGGGGGAGGGAGGGGTAGGAGAAGGAAGTTGGGGGAGTAGAGGTGGAAGAGGAGGAAGGAAGAGGAGGAGAGGTGGAGAACACTGAGTTTTCAGACTCCCTTCATTTTACCCCTCCACAGCTAAATGTTAACCATGTGATCCTGTATGGTATTGATTAGGGTTGTTAAGGGCGGTGGAGGTGGTTGTAAACCAGGGAGGGTGGTGGTGGTGGTCACTGGTGCATGCGGTACACCCTCCCTACCCCTCACCCTCCCACCCTCACCCCCTCCCTACCCCTCACCCTCCCACCCTCCCTAACCCCTCACCCTCCCACACCTCCCTACCCCTCACCCTCCCACCCTCACCCCCTCCCTACCTCCCACCCTCCCTACCCCTCACCCTCCCACCCTCCCTACCCCCTCACCCTCCCACCCTCACCCCCTCCCTACCCCTCACCCTCCCACCCCTCCCTACCCCTCACCCTCCCACCCTCACCCCCTCCCTAACCCTCACCCCTCCCACCCCTCACCCCCCTCCCTACCCCTCACCCTCCCACCCTCCCTACCCCTCACCCTCCCACCCTCACCCCCTCCCTACCCCTCACCCTCCCACCCCTCCCTACCCCTCACCCTCCCACCCTCACCCCCTCCTAACCCTCACCCTCCCACCCTCACCCCTCCCTACCCCTCACCCTCCCACCCTCCCTACCCCTCACCCTCCCACCCTCACCCCCTCCCTACCCCTCACCCTCCCACCCTCCCTACCCCTCACCCTCCCACCCTCACCCCCCTCCCTACCCCTCACCCTCCCACCCTCACCCCCTCCCTACCCCTCACCCCTCCCACCCTCACCCCCTCCCTACCCCTCACCCTCCCACCCTCACCCCCTCCCTACCCCTCACCCTCCCACCCTCCCTACCCCTCACCCTCCCACCCTCACCCCCTCCCTACCCCCTCACCCTCCCACCCTCACCCTCTCACCCTCACCCTCCAACCCTCACCCCCCCCCACCCTCACCCTCCCACCCTCACCCCCTCTCTACCCCTCACCCTCCCACCCTCACCCCCTCTCTACCCCTCACCCTCCCACCCTCACCCCCCTTTGCAGCAGCCTTGTGACCCCTTGGCCCCTCCCTCCCCCCTACACCTAGTCCTCTGCTCATGTCTCTCTCAATTTCAATGTAAGGGTTTTATCTACATGGGAAACATATGTTAACGTTGCCAAAACAAGTGAAGTAGATAATAAACAATACAAATTAACAGTAAACATTACACTCACAAGTTTCAAAGGAATAAAGACATTTCAAATGATGTCAAATCATGTTTATATACAGTGTTGTAATAAAATGTACAAATAGTTAAAGTACAAAAGGGAAAATAAATCAACATAAATATGGGTTGTATTTTCTTTCTTTCTTTCTTTCTTTCTTTCTTTCTTTCTTTCTTTCTTTCTTTCTTTCTTTCTTTCTTTCTGTGTTTGTTTGTTTTCCTGTGAATAGGACGACCATGAGAGTGGCTCTAGCTCCACCAGTCGCAGCGCCTCAGAGAGCTCCAAGACCCTGGCCAAGCCCCGCCGCCTCCAGCAGGCCGCCCCCTCCCGACCCAGACCTGCCCCCAGGTGAGTGATGGCTCCGGGGCCAAAGGGAGTACTCTGCCCCCCTGCATCACACTGACCACCAGGCAGGGCTAGGCTTCAGTGGGAGGATGAATCACTGATAGGACAGGTCTTATCAGCAAGTGCACCATAGTGGGAGTAGGCTGTAGTTTGTGATTCTAGCCCCTCCTACAGCAACAACACTTAGCTAGCTACACAATGCAGTCCTTGTTTGAGTGAGGCTGTAAACCTGAAGTTTGCTAGGACTTTATCAATGAAAGATCCCTCACTAAAGGCATTTTACTCTCCAGATGCAATAAATCCAACACTCATTAAATTTACCACTCGTTTACTACCATGGCAGCTTTGAGAGTTTACAAACCTTTTGTTCTTATTTTGATAACTGTGTTGTGATGTTTCACAAAAGTTCTGAACATTTCTATTCTCCTAGTTTCCACGGATTGTATATTTTAGAGTATTGTTATATTATCGATTGATTGACTATGACTTTTCAAATCACCAAGCAGTGCTATTTGCAGAGTTAGCTCCAGGTAAATGTTGGACCTGCGACCAAAAACAAGCTTCTTATGAGCTGTACCAAAGCAAGTGATCTAATGATTCTGTCTCTTCGCAACAAAATCTGAAGAACTGGGATGGTTGTCTCCCTCATATATATAAACACTTCTATTGGAAAAACTCAGTTTATGGGCCAACTTTTAGAGTTTGGAATCCTTTAGTTCTTATTGTAGACATTGTTACATAGCATTGTTTAAATTCTCCCCATGTAATGTTAATGGGGAGCTAACATGGCTGCCATAGAATGTTCTAGTGCCATGTACAGTGCTTTCAGAAAGTATTCACACCCTTTGA